>JAQQTO010000056.1:38926666-40292500 GCA_029884595.1 Ormosia semicastrata | reverse complement strand
GTATGGAGCGGAAAAGAGACAAAACTCTCACATCTTAGAGTTTTCGGTTGTGTAGCATATGTGCACATCAATGATCAAGGTAGAAATAAACTTGATCCCAAATCGAAGAAGTGCACATTCATCGATTATGGTGAAGATGAGTTTGGCTACCGCCTTTGGGATGATGAAAACAAAAAGATGATCCGCAGTAGAGATGTGATCTTTAATAAAAGAGTGATGTACAAGGACAGGCATAACACAGACACCAGTGACTCAGAACAGAGTGGGCCAGTGTATGCAGAGGTGGATGATGTCCTAGAAGGTCCTATAGTTGAGAGTCGTCAGTTAGAGGAATCAACTGAATAGAGCAAGCAAAGGTGCAGCCGACACACCACCACGCTCTTCTACTCCAGCTCCTGTATTGAGAAGGTCTTCTCGGCCTCATGTGCCTAACAGGAGATACATGAACTATTTGTTGCTGACTGATGGAGGGGAGCCTGAATGTTATGACGAAGCTTGTTAGACTAGAGATGCTAGCAAGTGGGAGCTTGCCATGAAAGATGAGATGAAGTCTCTGATCTCCAACCAAACATGGGGACTAACTGAGTTACCCGTGGGGAAGAAGACACTTCACAACAAATGGGTGTATTGGGTGAAGGAGGAGCATGATGGCTTCAAGAGATACAAAGCCCGACTAGTTGTCAAAGGATTCCAGTAAAAGGAAGGAGTCGACTACACCGAAATCTTTGCTCCAGTTGTGAAGCTCAATACTATCAGATTTGTGTTAAGTATTGTTGCTAATGAAGAGCTCTACCTTGAGCAGTTGGACATAAAGACTGCATTTCTTCACGAAGACTTAGATGAGGAGATATACATACACCAGCCAGAAGGTTTCTCAGAAAAAGGGAAAGAGAATATGGTGTGCAGATTAAAGAAGAGCTTGTATGGCTTGAAACAAGCTCCAAGACAGTGGTACAGGAAGTTCGATGGCTTTATGCACAAGGAAGGTTTCCAGAAGTGCAATTCCGACCACTGTTGCTTCTTCAAGAGATATAAGTCCAGTTATATCATTTTGCTACTTTACGTCGATGATATGTTAGTAGCAGGTTCAGATATGGACGAGATCAGAAACTTGAAGATGCAGTTGTCAAATGAATTTGACATGAAAGATTTAGGTCCAGCAAGGAAGATCCTTGGAATACAAATCACGAGAGATAAGCAAAGAGGAATTTTGCAGTTTTCTCAGGTAGAGTACATCATCTGTGTTTTGCAAAGATTCAACATGGACAACGCCAAACCGGTTAGCACACCTTTGGCCAGTCATTTTCGCTTGTCCAAGGATCAGTCCCCTCAGACGGAGGAAGAAGAAGAATTCATGGCTAAAGTTCCGTATGCTTCAGCCATTGGAAGTTTGATGTACGCAATGGTCTGTACGAGGCCAGACATTGGCCATGCAGTGGGAGTTGTAAGCAGGTTTATGTCAAATCCAGGTAAAGCTCATTGGGAAGCAGTAAAGTGGATTTTGAGGTATCTACGAGGCACTACAGAGAAGTGTTTGTACTTTGGTAAAGGAGAATTAAAAGTGCAAGGCTATGTAGATGCAGACTTTGGAGGTGAAGTCGATCACCGGAGAAGTACCACTGGTTACATATTCACCGTTGGAATAACAGCTGTTAGTTGGATGTCACAGATACAAAAGATTGTTGCTTTATCCACTACAAAAACTGAGTATGTGGCAGTAACAGAAGCCAGTAAAGAATTGATATGGCTTCAAGGCTTGTTGACAGAGTTGGGATTCATCCAAGAAAAGAGTGTTTTGTATAGTGATAGTCAGAGTGTAATACACTTGGTAAAGAATTCAGCATTCCATTCCAGAACAAAGCACATTGATCTTCGTTATCACTTCATCAGAACTCTGCTTGAGGATGAGGTGCTAACATTGAAGAAAATCCAAGGAAGCAAGAACCCAGCAGATATGTTAACAAAAGTGGTGACTATCGACAAACTGAAGTTGTGCTCAACTTCAGTTAGCCTGCTAGAGTAACAGACCAGAGAAGGCTGCTGCATTGATCTAGGTGTGAAGACAGTTTGAAATCAATCTTCAAGTGGGAGATTGTTGGTCAAATTGTGGCCTCCCTTCAATTCAATCAAGCACCGAAAGGTGCATATTGAAAAATAGATTGAGCACCGAAAACACCAAATTGCAAAAGTCTTCAATTTGCAATTGTGGTACAGTTGGCAAATCGTGTGAAGGAAAATCACGCAGTTTCAGCTTCTATAAATAGAAGCCTCCATAGAAGAGAAAATGTATCCTAACAAAGAGAGAAAAATCTTAGAGAGAGAAACAGAAAAGTTTAGAGAGAAAAACTTTAGTTTCTGGGTGTAATTAGGGTGTGGGTTGTGAGAGATTTTGAGTATTTTGTAAATACCTTTTATATTTCCTTTATCAGTAAAATATTTACAGCAATCCAGAGACGTAAGTATAATTGGTCAAACTCCGTTATCAATTTTGTATGTATTATTATTCCACATTTATTTCATTTTTTACAAATCTAATGATAAAAAAATTTTACGTAATTTTCCAACAGAGTTTTCCACCCATCAAGTTGACCTCTCTTGAAGTACTCAGACTTTCTTAGCAGCTGTGAAAGAAAAAAGTTGAGCAACTTCACCCCATTAACATTTAGATTCGACGTTTTCACCTTTGTCTCCGACGTCCCTTGTTTCTTTTTCTCCTAAATTGTTGTTTCTATCTAGCCACGGTAATTGTCCTTTCTCCCCTGATTTTATTACTTTATGACCATAAATAGTTGGCGATGGATATTTTGAAAGTACTAATCATTTAAAATGACATAAGCTACTTGACTTTTGATTAAGAATATAATATCAATATCTGACCCACCATCTTTTATAGCTTCTCTATTCCTTTTATATATGCAATTTGGTTGAACCATGAGGCAAGTTACTTTTTGCTTTGTACCTTTGCCTATATTTATTCCAATTTCTAATATTGGCCGAAGTTCACGTCTTCTATTCAGATTTTTTTTTAATTTTTAAATAATATTTGTTCATTTCTATTATTGCAAGATCTTCAATAATTTTTTTTAATGATAAATTTAAATATCACATCTAAATAAAACAAAATTAATAAAATTTTAAAAATAAAGCTGATGACAGAAAAATTAAAAAAGGATTGAGATGTCGATCATTTAAACTATTCTCAATTATCTTGAGGCTTATTATTATTAGATCTCAACAAGTGAGTTGGCTTCATCTAATTTTTCAATAAGAAAGTCATTTTCTTACATCCAATTTTAGACATAACATCAAATAAAAATAAGTTAAAATTTCAAAACCTAGCTGTTCTGGACCGTGATTCGGGATCCTGCTCCATGGGATTAACCCGGCATGCACACTACTGGACTCCTCCTAGCTAGCGTAGAGGAAGACTCACGACGTATTCCGGACCATGGATTACGGCCCTTGAGCGGTGTTAGTATACGACATCGTGACTGATAGATTCACGCAGAGGATGAATCCCTAAATATCCGTAACTGTCGATCATCAACTTATGATAGTATAGGATTTATAGATATCTTTAATGGTTAGATACTTTTCATATCTTAATCCCAGATTTAGAGGGACGTATCCGATAATAATGGGAAGACGATCCTCATCAGGATACTAATCCTAAATTACATGCATTCAATAAGGATCCTATTAGGATTCTGTATACGCTCTATAAATACAAGGTTAAGTCATCCTAGTAAGGTAACTTTAACCCAATCCTTAAAACCTTCTTGTGCACTGCCTGACTTGAGCGTCGGAGTCCCTTTGCAGGTATCCACCCCCCTGTGCAATACGCTCAGCTGTCGTTCAAGGAGGAAACTACCGTGTATGTGCCTAATTCAGGTACCCTATGAATCTACTTCAGAACATTGGTGTCGACTGTGGGGAACCATAAAATTCTAATCCCACCCAATCATGGTGAATATGAGGCAAAACTCGAGAAGAGACGCTGCTCAAACCTCTGTCAACCAGAGACAAGATCTTGACATGCAACGTCCACCACCACCACTGCCTCCACTTGTGGCTCAAACCTCCGCTGTGAGAAATCAGGCACCCGGATCAAGAAGCCGACATGATGGGCACTCCACCTTCTTTTCTGAGGAGTCTGCTAACCCATCATGCAGGATTTCTGTCAGGGAAAGACTTGAGTTCCCAGCCCAGAGAGGTGATTAGAGCCTTCAAGAGCACAGGATTCCGGTACACCAACGTTTGAGAATCCCGAACAACGAGTTCGATGATCGTGCATCCCGCTCTAAACGCACACATCAATCTCGGGGCTCCCAACGCCAATTCCAAGATATGTTGCAGCAACATATGGACTTGCTCAACAACCAATTCAGGAGGCTGGAAGACATGCAGCGCGCCATGCATGAAAACCAACCAAAGCCGCGCCGACGTGATAGACAGACTGATGTGGAAAATAACAAAAGGAGGGCCCACGACGATGAGGGAATTCCCAATACTGGGGACAATAACCGGAATCGCAGAACTATGGGACAACCTTTCTCTGATCTGCTCATGGAGTTCCGGGTTCCGAGAAATTTCAAGTTTCTTCCAAACTTGGAAGTTTACGACTGCACCACGGACCCCCAGGAACACATAAATGCCTATGAGCAGTCCCTATATTTCTATGGCGGATCCATGGAATTGTTGTGTCGAGCCTTCCCTCTCTCCCTCAAAAAGAGGCCCCTCAAGTGGTTTACCAGCCAACCACAGGGGACCATCGTGGATTGGTCGGACCTCAAACAACGCTTTCTGCTGTAGTACACCACAAGCAAAGAACAATCCAAATCCATCGAATCCCTGGCTAAGATCCGCCAGGGAAAAGACGAGAGCCTCCGGGATTACGTTAGGCGCTTTATGGCTGCCTACACCAATGTAGAAAATTTTGAAGACAGAATAGCCTTGCATTACACCAGGAGCAGTCTCCGGATAGGCTCCAAATTCCTCAAGTCCTTGGCAAAAAAGAAACCGGACAATCTGACCGACTTCCAGAAACGATCTGAGAAGTATGTCTACTTGGAGGAGGCAACAGAAGACCACAGGAGATGGGACAAGGGTGAGCCTTCTCACCAAAAGCCAAACCAAAATTCCTCAAGGTCGCGACCCCCAAAGGGTAGCCCACTACGAAGAAACTATTTTGACTACACTCCTTTGAACACGCCACGGGAAACAATCTTGAGGGAAGTGATGAACACAGAGTTTCAAAACGTCCGGAGACCACCCCTATCAAGAAACACAAGCAAAAGGATCATTCCAAACATTGCACATGGCATAAGGCCTACGACCACGATACAGAAGATTACTATCAGTTGCGCAATGCCATTAAATTTTTGATCAAGGCCGGACGCTTGCAGCAGTATATCATTTGTGTACAAAACAACGAAGGGGACAACAGACGCAGAGACAGCAGACATACCCCACGTCGAAGTTTGTCCCCTCTGCCCAGAAGAAGAACAAGAAGTCCTAAGAGAAGATCCCGGACTCTGCCTCGACGAGATAACAGCGATCGACAGGGTCGGGCCAGGAACACTCCCCCCGTTGATAACGATGACCACCGCGCCGAGCCCAACAGGATGATCCATACCATTGTCGGTGGCTTTGCCGGAGGGGGATCCTCCAATGAAGCTCGAAAGAAAACCCTTAGAATGGCAGTTTTTAGCGTGGTCCACTCAGAACTAAGAGCACAAGCGGAGAATAGAAAGGCGCCTCTCATCACCTTCTCAGACGAAGACTACGGTGGAATAATCCCGGATCACGATGACCCACTCGTCATCTCCGGGGTGATTTCCAATGCTGAAGTCCGCCGAATCTTCATCGATCAAGGGAGTTCAGCCGACATTATGTTCTTAGATCTTTATTAGAAGTTGGAGCTCCCGCAATCCGACTTGATTCCCCATGTTGGAGAATTGACGGGTTTCACCGGTGAGAAGATCACCCCAGTAGGATATTACGAAACCCACCTGACCCTCAGATCATCTACACTATTCAGGACCGTCAAGGTAAAGTTCCTGGTTGTGGACTGCCCCTCGGCTTATAACATTATCCTGGGCTGTCCTTCTTTCAAAGCACTTGGAGCGGTGGTATCCACCACCCACCTCTTGATGAAGTTCTTCAATAAGAACAATGACGTCATCACTGTAAAAGGCGACCAAATTGCAGTCAGAGAATGCTATAATGAGAGCTTGAAGATTTGTAAAGTGCCCCGGAGGTCGAGCCCCATCGTATCCACCCCGACTATCGACCAGGTTAACATTTTAATGACAGAATTGGACGTTAGAGAAGAAATCTGGGGTACTCGCCCCCAGCCCGAAGGTGAACTGGAGTCTCTTCAGCTTGGGACCAACCCAGAACAGGTCACCAAGATCGGAGCTCGTTTGGGTGAAAAAGAAAAACAACAACTGTCGGAACTCCTGTTGAGGAACAAGGACCTCTTCGCTTGGACTTCCTCCGATATGCCCGGACTCGACCCCAGCTTTATTTGCCACTGATTGTCAATTAAAGAAGGTACCAGGCCGATCGCACAAAAGAATAGGAAGGTCAGACCCGAGAGGTAGCAAGTCATCGAAGACTAAGTTAAAGAACTACTAAAGGGCAACTTTATAAGAGAAATTTCCTATACCACATGGCTTTCTAACGTGGTTCTGGTAAAAAAGTCCAATGAAAAATGGAGGATGTGCGTAGACTATACCGACCTGAATAAAGCCTGTCCCAAGGACCCATATCCACTCCCCAACGTGGATAAATTAGTGGATGGCTCCTTGGGGGTTCAGATGACTCTCATTCATGGACGCATATTCCGGGTACAACCAGATTCCCATGTACGCTGAGGATGAAGATAAAATCGCTTTCATTACCTACAGGGTGAGCTACTGCTACAAGGTTATGCCTTTCGGCTAAAGAATGCAGGAGCCACCTACCAGAGGATGATGAACAAGGTTTTTGAAAACCAAGTGGGAAAGATACTAGAAGTCTATATAGATGACATGATAGTAAAGACCCCACACAGCGGATCACACACGGCGGACCTCGAGGAAGTATTTGCACAACTCCGAAAGTACAACATGAGGTTGAACCCGGAGAAGTGCGCTTTCGGGGTCCAGGCCGATAAATTTTTGGGGTTCATGCTAACTCATAGAGGAATCGAAGCCAATCCGGATAAATGTCAGGCCGTCCTCAACATGAGAAGTCCCCGGAATGTCAAAGAAGTACAACAGCTTACGGGGCGCATAGCGACTCTCACAAGATTCTTAGCTAAAGCTGCTCACAAGTCTCTCCCCCTGTTCAAATTGCTCAAGAAAGGAAAAAGTTTTGAATAGACTCAAGAGTGCGAGGACGCCTTCACATCATTAAAAAACTTCTTGTCCTCCCCTCCTATCTTGACGAGGTCGGACACCGAGGAGACACTCTACTTGTACCTATCTGTCCACGATGAGGCCGTAAGCTCAGTCTTGATCCGGGAAACCGACGAAGGACAGAAGCCTGTCTACTTCGTAAGCAAGGTCCTTCAGGGCCCCGAGCTTCGATACCAAAAGGTTGAGAAAGTTGCCTTTGCGCTCATTATCACTGCAAGAAGACTTCGACAATACTTCCAATGCCACCCAGTGGCGGTAAGAACAGATCAACCCATCCGATAGGTGCTACACAAACCAGATCTGGCCGGGTGAATGATTACATGGTCGATTGAACTCTCAGAGTTTGGAATCACATATGAACCACGACTTGCAATAAAAGCTCAAGCGTTGTCCGACTTCCTAGCGAAACTCACGACAGACAACAACGACCCTAAGAAAGCCTTCTGGACCATTTTTACCGATGGATCATCAAACCCCAAAGGGAGCGGGGCCGGAGTGATTTTGGAAAATTCGGAGGGTTTGACGTTGGAGTACTCCCTAAAGTTTGAATTCCCAACCTCAAACAATCAGGCCGAGTATGAGGCTTGTATCTCCGGCTTGATAATGGCAAAAGATATGGAGGCAACGCGGATCACACTTTGCAGTGATTCCCAGCTAATAACCTCTCAAATCTGAGGTGACTGTCAAGCAAAAGAACCCTTCCTGCAGAAATACTTGAGCAAGGTCTAGGAACTTTTGAGAGGTTTTGAAGAGGTCAAGATAGAGCATATCCCAAGAGAACAGAACTCCAGAGTAGACCTTCTATCTAAACTAGCCAGCACGAAGAGCCCCGGCAACAACTGGTTTGTAATCCAAGAAACTCTCTCCCAACCCTCCATCACGGATCACAGCATATCCCAAGTGGAGGACCATCAGTCATCTTGGATCACCCCTATACTGGGCTATCTACAGCATGGAAAGTTACCATCGGACCCGAAAGAGGCTTCCAGATTGGTAAAGAAAATGGTCAGATACACCATTTACAATGGTCGCCTATACCAACGTGGTTTTTCCTCACCCCTTCTAAAATGCTTAACCCCAGAGGAAGCAGAGTACGTCCTAGCTGAAGTTCATGAAGGAAGCTGTGGTCATCATTTAGGAGCCAAAGCCCTAGCCCAAAAGCTATTAAGGGCAGGATTCTATTGGCCGACAATGGAAGCTGACTCTCAAACACCTGTTCAAGTTTGCGATAAGTGTCAACGCCATGCAGATCATTTTCAAGCCCTATATGAAGAACTGTTCACGACGTCGGTTCCTTGGCCCTTTTATAGGTGGGGTATGAACATTTTGGGCCCGTTCCCCCAGGCCCCAAGGCAGTTTAAATACTTGGTGGTAGCAGTAGACTATTTTACCAAGTGGATTGAGGCCGAACCTCTGATCACTATCAACTCGGTGCAAATTCAGAAGTTTACTTGGCGCCATATTATCACCAGGTTCGGCATACCGGAATCTGTCATTACAGATAACAATACCCAGTTCAAAGACAAAGCATTTGAAGAGCTACTAGCCAGATTGAAAATAAAGCACCACTACAGTTCCATCGAGAACCCCAGGACAAATGGACAAGCTGAGGCCGCCAATAGAATCATCGTGCGAGGCTTAAAAAGGAGGTTAGATGAAGCCAAAGAGAACTGGGTCGAGCAACTCGATCATGTTCTTTGGGCATACCAGACCACTCTACATTCGACCACGGGAGAGACCCCTTTCAAATTGACCTATGGCTGTGAGGTCATGATCCCGGTGGAAATAGGGGAGCCCAGCTGGCGCTACCAATAGTTCTCATCCAACAGCAACCCCGGTCTAATCAGAGAGGACATGGACTTGCTCGAAGAAAGAAGAAACGTAGCTCACATACGGGATGCCGCCCTTAAGCAGAAGACAGCGGTCAGGTACAATAAGAAAGTGGTCCCAAGAAAATTCCAGCTGGGCGACCTAGTGCTTAGGAGAGCCGACATAGGAGGGAAAAATGCCTCCCAAGGGAAGTTCGCCCCTAACTGGGAAGGCCCCTACCGTGTCATCACCAGTACAGGTAAGGGAGCCTACATCCTGGAAACGTTATCTGGAACCCCGATCAAGAATTATTGGAATGCGGATAAATTAAGAAAATACTATAGCTAAATGTCCCTAGTAGCTTAGCCCTCTAGTAGATTTATCTTTGATATGTTCTTGTTTTTAATAAATATGCTATGTACTGACTTTTGTCCTCCCAATATCATCAATAAAGCTGTTATTCAGGTACCAAGGTTGATCCAATGCGCTGTGATGCACACTTTTTAATTGTCGCATTTGCAAACTCAAGTGCAGGTTGTCTCAAGTAATAAATTTCTCGGTGAGTCCGAGGTCGATCCACAGGGAATTGATGAAGATTAATTATGGTAAGGTAAATATTTTATTATTACAGTAAAAATTATTTACTTGGGTAAAATGATCCACTCTTGGTAAATAAAGTAAAAGTAAGATCAATTCTTTTTATAACTCAATTAGAATCCTCACAACATGGAGGTTCCAATCAAAAAATATAATGTTAAAAGTCCATTAAAATAATATACGTAATTATATTATGTTTCCTTTAATCATCTATTAATATCATCACTCATAAATAGGATCAAGCATTCATTGTGCTAATATTTTATCTACAATAAATCAAGATCTCCACATTACAATGAGAGTTTCTAACACCAACACTTGTAAACAGGTTAAAGCATTCATTGTTCCAATCTCTTGTCTACAACAAATCAAGAATTTCACTTTACAATGAGCGTTTCTAAATTGATTGGAAACAAAATACAATACGAAATAAAATAATATACGTAATTATATTATATTTCCTTTAATTATTACCACCACTTGTAAATGGGTTAAAGCATTTACTGTGCCAATATTTTGTCTACAATAAATCAAGAACTCCTATTTACAAGGGTAATTTCTAAATTATCAGAAACAAAATATAACACGCATAATAACTACTTAAAAATATAAATCATTAAAGCACAAGAGAGGAATAAATCTAACCTTATTTTATTACCAAGAGCTTCACACTTTGACCCAAGTAGACTAAAACTTATTTACACATAAATTAGAAAAGAGAAAAAGAAAAAAAAAAGAGAGAAAAGAAATTGGAAGGAGACTGAGGAGAGGAGCAGGACACTGCCCAAAAACCCCTCCCCAGCAGCGTCTCTCCTCCAAATTCCGAATTGTCAATCTTCGTCGAATTCTATGGCCTTTTTATAGGCAAATTGTGTCACTGTGACTACAGTGGTCACAATTAAACAAATTGAGTCATAAACGTCATGGATGACGTTTTTCCATTTGCTTTTTCTTTTTTTTTGTTCTTTTTAAAATGATAATTATGTAAATGCACAGTCGTGCATCCAGTCATTTTTTTATTTTTGAGAAAAGTAATTTTCATAAAAGTTGTAGGCCTGAATATTTGCTTTAAAATGGCTTTGATTTGAGTCCAAAATCATGCCTAGAACTCAATATATGGTCCAATTACTGCAGAGTGTTTTAGACCCGATTTCAGCTCCTCTATTCTGACTTCAAAGCCCAATATCACCTCCAAGGAGTCCGATTCTGGAAAAGTGTTCAACATCAAAGTTGTAGGGAATTGTCTAAGCTTTCCTACAAGACCAAAATCACATTAATCAGATATTTGTAACTCAAATTATAGCCAGTTTACTAAATATTTCCAAAGAGATAATTACGGTTAATTTATGTAATAATTTATTTAATTATCCAATTTGGCTCAAAATCATAAAATGTGTCAAAACCAACTTAATTAAGCCAAATTGAACCTTAAGAAGCCTAGTGAGAGGATTACAAAATGTATAAAATATAGTGTTATCAAATTTTTCTACACTTAACTTTTGCACTCCTGGGCAAAACACAAAAGACAAAAACCAAAGAAAAATGAAAAACAACACAAACTCAAATTTTAAAGGATTCAATGACTTAAGAAGAGCAACTAGACAATCAATGGATCAAAACAGTCATGAGGTAAAAATTCTTCGCATCTCAAACTAACAAGTAAGGAAACTTCAGTTGAAAAGAATGAATCAAGAATGATAGATCTTTACAAGATTCACTCTCAATCCCTCAAGTGTTTAAAAGGTAGGTATTTCACTCAATTCAACCCATGAAAATTGCACTACCATAAGCTTGCTTGTCTTCTATTTCTCCACTACTCAAAACACATGCATACACAAATCAAGAGGACTTTATTTAAGGTTGTAATGGGGTCAAAGTAAAGGAGGAGGTAATATGAATATGACAAGTTAAATACTAGAGAATAAAAGAACATGAGAGCTGAGTTCAATTATCAAGCATGAAAGTTCATCCCAACTCCACCTAATACAAATTCCCTTTACATATTCTTTTCCTTTCCTTTATTACCTTGTTGACTCTCTTCTTTTTACATTTTTTTTTGGTTTTTGATTTTTTTTTTATTTTTTTTTACAAAAAGAACATCATATATACATATTTTTTTAACCATTCTGCACACACACCCCCACACTTATTCAAGAACTCATCGAATGACAAAGCTAATGTTCTCTTATTCCCTAAGGTCAAGTAAGAACATGATTTTTCATTTAAGGCACATAATGAGTTCGAAACAAAGAATAGTCAAATAAGCTCAAAGGGGTTAAGCAACAGAAAATATACAAGGTTGGCTATTTGGCTAAAGTAGCTATTTCAAGAAAAATGCCTCAATCATATTCATGTATGCATATGAAAATGTAGTCTAAAAAAGAATCAAAGCAAGTTCTAGAGCAACAATTCCATGAGTGAAATTCACACAAGAAAGAAAAGAATGGTACAAATGTTCAATTCATTCATCAATAGGTTCAAAATCTCACAAGGCATAATTCTATCATTCTCAGTCCACCAATTCAACATCCATAACCAAGCATGTGAATTTTAAGAAAGAAGACAATTTACTCAATCATGTAAATTTTCCTTGAATCCATTTGCTACTTCCATACAAACTAGTTGTCTACCCCAACTAAGATGCGTCTCAAGAGTAAAATTTACTCCTTACTCTGCCATCCTTAACTGGTTTAATAGTTACTGACAAACATATAAACACAACAAACATATTAATATACACACTTCCTAAATTTTTTTTTAGGTTTTTTTTACAACACTACACACGACACACATAAACACACTTACTATTTTTATATATATATTTTTTTACACAACTATCCTTCCCCCCAATTAGATCACAACATTGTCCTCAATGTTCAAAAATAGAAAGGAAAAAGATAGAATATAGTACCTGTTACCGCAATTATTGAAAAGAGAAACCTCACACAAATATAAACAGAAACAAAGTACGACCAAAGATTGAAATTATTTATACAAATGGAGTGTCTTGACTGGCTTCCTTTTCTTACTGCTTCACACAATATTTCCTTCGGTCCACTTCTAGCTGAGTTTCCACTGGATCAGGGCTGTCATAAGAAGAAGATATACAAGAAAATATATACATGTAGTTGTGATTATGGCTCACATCTTCCTTTGGTTTTGCGTCCAGTAATGGCTTAAACGCCTTCTATGAGTCGAGGATAGGCTTCCCATCCAATTTTCTTATAAATTGGCAAACAGGGTCTTTTTGAGTCAGATTCCCAAGACTGTAACGTGCTTACTTGCCTTTGAAGAGATTCCACAAATTAATAAATTCACACTGCACAAATTCACAAGAATGCAGCTTAAGAGTCAAAAAGATTTCACCTAATGACTCCTTACTCAGGCCATTTTTTAATGAAAAATATTCTATCTTTTTTTATTTGCAGAAATCATCCCCAAAGAACAACTTGGCTTGTCACAAGAAAAATTGATAATATTAACAAATCAAACCATAAAATTGAAAATTAAAAATTCATTAGGAAAATGATCATTGATAGGTGTGATTTCAAAAGGTGAGTCTATTGTAAGTATGGACAAATCAACAACAAAATTTTAGGCTCATTTTGAATTCTTGAAGCAACAAAATCCATCGTATCAACCTAGATTTACAAAAAATTGTTGAGAAAGTCGACAAATGACCAAAAGGTCAAAATAAAGTTGACTATTTAAAAAGAAAAGAAAAACAAATACTAAGACACACGAAATTAAGAAGAAAAAGAGAAACCAAAGTTTTTTTTTTATTTTTTTTTATTTTGAAATGAAAACACATGAAATTAGAATACTAGGGATCAGACTTCACTTGATTCAATAATATATCATAGACAATAGAGTAGCTTTGTGATCTTCCTTCTAATTAATTTCTAATCATTCAATTGATTGGGAGAATCAGTAATTAAAAACATTTAAAGGCATGACTTTTACTCTATGAATTCTCATAGAAAAATATCACAGTTCTCCCACACAACCTATAACATCAATTCCTTCCATGGCCTGCAATTCCTCCTCCCTTTGGGTCTTAGATTCTGCTTTGTAAACAAAATCATCAACTTTCAACTCTGCAGAAATCTCAGCATGACTAGCATATATGATATCAGTACATGAGTGGCAATGAATATAATTATTGAAACCAATAAAATCAGGAAATTCATCACACAACTCATCATGTTGCTCCTCCATTACATTAAGAAGGGGTTCAGGATTACTTACCTTGGGGGCTTCAAAGTTTTTCCCTTCGTCATTTACCTGTTTAGGCTCTTGGTCTTTCTTTGTAGTGGTTTGTGGAGGAGAGGTAGGTTCATCCAATGTCTTTCCACTTTGCAATGTGACAGCACTAGGATATTCCATCACATCCTCTTCGGGTTGTGAGGGAAGTCCTTCAGAATTTAGGCTCTGCATATTGCTGAGTTCTATGGCTAACTGCTCCAAAGAGTTTTCCATGTTATTGATTGCGGCCCTTGTTTCTTGTTGGAACTGTATAGTATCAATGGCAAATTGTCTTATTAGTTTCTCCAATGAAGGTTCAGGTTGCCAAGGATCTTGGACTTGCTGCTGTCTTGGAAGGAAATATGTTTGCCTATACTGAAATTCTGGAAATTCATACGTTGGAGGTTGATTTTGAGGCTGCTGTCCATAACTCAAGTTAGGATAGTCCCACCACTCAAGATAATATGTATTGGAGTATGGGTTGTAGTTGTCAGAAGGTTCAGAATATCCCCATACTGCCTCTATCTCCTCATTTGTGTCCACTAGGAAAGTGAGACACAAATCAGTGATATGTCAAGGTGATAAACAAATCCCACAAGCATCCATGATCAATGGACTTCAACACCTATAAGACACTCAGAAAGAAAGCATCAAAAATTAAAAGTAAAATAAAAAATAAAAATAAAAACAGAGTAAAAAAAGGAAATAAATTAACAGTGTAATTGGAAAATTGGTTCCCCGGCAACGGCGCCAAAATTCTGATGCGTGAGGATATAGTGATTACAATTTCAGATAAAAATCAGTCGTCAGGCCCACCAGAAAATAAAAATCTTACTACTAGTTGTAGTTAGTAAGGGTCGATCCACAGAAAATCAATTCAATTAACACTATCAAGTAATTCCCAATTTAAAATATGATTAATAATAAATAATAAATAGGGGGTTTTTAGAGTTTTGATGAACAATGAACAGTTTCAAAGACAATAACAATAAATGAACTGAAATCAACAATATAAGAAAATTGGTTAAGAGATTGAATCCACCACTAGATTTATTTGATGATGTAAATCCACATATCCTTTTATTCAAACATGCTCAATTATGTTTTTATGCAATTGTGAGAGTAAATCTCTGTTTTCCTTACGTGTTGGCCAATTCAGCAACCGCTCAAATCAACTCCTAATCACTAATTAGTTATAAAGCAACCGCTCTTACAACTATCCAACAATTGCATTAAGATTTAGAAAACCAATTACACTAAGATCTAATCATACACCGGGATTAAATTACTTAGAACATATATTTCTCTAAATCTAGTACCGTAACCGCACATAATAAACTCAGATCTACCACTTTTATAACTGGCAAATAGTACAAAGATAATTATACCTACATGAACATCAAACATTCCGCTAGATCTACTACCGCAACTGTGCATAATAAACCCAGATCTACCACTTTTCAAGAGGGAACAAGTACAAAAACCTTCATACCAACAATAGATTCAGAAATATATGAATAAAAACATAACTGTGTTGAAATAATCAAATATGCAAGATTCACAACATCAATACTAATGGTTTCATCACCCCCTTAACCAAGGGAGGTTTAGTTACACATAGTTAGAAGGAAATCACAAGAAAAACTGAGAAAGAACAACATGAGAAATAAAGTACAGAAGAAAAACTAAAGCAAACAAGTTTATGAGGATTGAGGATGATGGATCTCCGATTGCTCAAACCCGAGACTCCAATATTTGATCCAAGACTCCCCTCTCTTTCTCCAAGGAGTTGTAGCTACTCTCCTAGGTCAGAACTCCCCTCAAAACGTGCCAAGAGTGTCAATATATAGGCCTCAAACACAAACTTCACGTAGAAGTCTCAATAATTGAGTTTCTGGCATGAATACACGGTCGTGTATGCATACACAGCCTAGGCCGTGTATGACACTGAGTTTGGGGCAAAATTTCACTATTTCAAGTGTAAAGTCAGTAGCGTATACGACCTAGGCCGTGTATTCTCACACGACCGTGTATTTTTACGCAACCTAGGCCCTGTATTCTGACTCTAGCCCTGTAATCTGACTTCCAATCTCAATATGACACCTTAGACCTCCAAATCTGGAAAAGTGTTCAACATAAAAGTTGTAGATTTGGATCTTAACTATCGACTATCAAAATTTCAGCTCATTTGACAACTTGTAGATTGAGACATGCCATGAACAGTACGCAAAGGTCAAGTTGTCAGGATCAGCACCCTAGTTCTTGCTTCAACTCCAATTTAAGTTATCCAAACGTGTGATTAGGCCTTTGAGGTCTTCATAAAATTAGTAGAGAATTGTCTTAGCTTTCCTACAAGACCAAAATCACATCAATCAGATATTTGAAACTCAAATTATAGCTAGTTTACTGAACATTGTCAAAGAGATAAATTAGGGCTAATTCATGCAATAATTCCTTCAATGATCCAATTAGGCTCAATATCATAAAATGTGTCAAAACTAACTTAATTAAACCTAATTGAACCTTAAGAAACCTAGTGACTGAAAAGCATAATTCAATTATAAGTGCTAATGAACACTTTTAAGCAAAGTTTCACAGTAATGTTCCAATTAGGGTTTGATATCAGAAACTAAGCTAAATGATGACAATTAAGCACAAATGGAGTTCAATGAATCAATTACAAGGCGATTAAAATATAGGAATAATCAACATATCAATTACCCCCACACTTAGCCTTTTGTACTCTTGGGCAAAAATATACAGTTTAACACAGTTTCTCAATAAGCCAAGCAAATGCAGAATAATGAGCAAAGACCTTTGTGCATTTAGTTCTCAAAGCATTTAAACAATCAAGAATTCCCTTTCTTAGCAATCCAAGTTGACAAGCAAAATCAATCAAATTTCAGGGTTCAATCAAAATGATAAATCCTCACTGAAATGCTCTCTCACTCAAGTGTTTCAGGCATGTGTTTTCACTCAACCAACTCATGAGAATATGCTTTACCATAGGCTTGTCAAGCCTCTACTTCTCCACTACTCAGACCACATGCAAATAGAGATCAAGAGGACTTTATTCAGGTTGTAATGGGGTCAGGGTTAAGGTAGGATACATCAAAGATAGACAAAACTAGACCATAGGAACTAGAAGAGCAAAATGGAAAGATATTCAATCATTACACAGAATTTCCCAATAGTCTTCAAATTCAAATTCCTATTATGTACCTTATCCTTTTTCTGACTTCTATTTTTTTTTTTTTTTAATATATATATATATATATATACACCTTGCATCCTATTCACAATGATATTTTGCAAGCATGAGACTTTTATATACAAATATAGCTAGGCAAATACATCATTAATTCACACCCCCACATTTATTCAAAAGCCACTTTCCAATGCAATCCTTAAGCTCTTCTACTCCCTAAAGTAGGGTAGTAAAAATAGTTTTTCACTTTTAGGTTTAAATTGAGCTTAGATAGAAGGAAATGAAGTCAATTAGGCTCAAAGGGATTAATCAATGGATAAAATGCAAGGATGGCTATTTGGCAAGTAGTTATTTAAAAGAAAATGCCTTTATCATTTCAAATGCATGTAGTGGTCATTACCAGCTTAAAAGAGAACCAAGACAAGTTCTGAAAAGCACAATAATCATGAGTGGAATCACACAATCAAGGATCCAAAATGGTCTATAGTTAGCCATTTACAACAAAGCCCAAAAACGCAATAGGTTTCGATTCATCAATTTCAATTAAACCCTTTAATTTTTTAGAATTTCACCCGACAAGATCACTAACCAGAAAGTTCATTCAATCATGCTCTAAGGTTTTTTTTTTCAAAAATTTGGGTCAATTGCTTAATAATCACATCACTTGAAAGCTTATTAGAAACTTTAAAAGCCCAATGGAGAAGTATCACAAGAAGAACAACATCATCAAGATCAAATACACTCACCCCAAGAGAGTTCAATCAGTCATTCAAATCCTAGGAGAACAATTCAGAAATCAACAATATTCACAATAGAACAATGGAGAAGTATCCACACCCCCACACTTAAAATAAGCATTGTCCTCAATGCTACACACATCCAGAAAAGGAGAAACAATGACAAAGAGAATGCTACAAACATCCGGAAAAGGAAAACAAGCACAAACAACTATACCAAAATCGAAAGCAGAAACAAATCAACTAAAAATGAAACAAGCAAATCAATAGTGCAAATCAAATCCCAAATGTACACAATACAAGAGAATGAAAATACAATGGAAACTAAGGGGGTACATTTACTCATCATTCTTGAGGGAATGTCAAAAATCTACGAAGTTCATAAGGCACAAGTTCATATGAATGCGTCTCAAGAGTATAACTCTTTACTCAGTCCATTCAACAAGAACTTAAAATTTAACTTCTCAATTGAATGAAATCCTTCCCAAAGAACATGGTTCAGCAATCAGAAGAATAAAACAACAATTTACAAATGAACTAATTTCTCTAGTTTCGCTTGGTTTCCACTGTACTTAACCCACACAAAAATCAAATAAACAACCCATTCAAACACACAATTAATCAAACCAAACACAAGGTTCTTTCAAAGATTCAAATGCTTACAACCAACAAACAAATAAAAACATAATCCAAGAAACTAATAAAAACGCAAAATAAAAAGGGATAAAGAGAGTAAATCTGGTTGGGTTGCCTCCCAATGAGCGCTTAGTTTATTGTCCTCAGCCCGACGTTGTGACACCCTCATTGATCTTTATAATGTGGATGGTAAAAGGTCAACACTTTCACTTCCACACTTTCCGGAAACTCATAGAAAGACTTGAAACGGTGTTTATTGGCCTTATCAAGTGAGGTAGGTGAAAAGACTCCACTAAGATCCCAATGGTTGAAACATGATGACCAAGCTATAGTTAAGACAACATGATAGCTTTCACCGGGGTCCCATTGGTTGAAGTGTGATGACCAAGCTGTAGTTGAAACAATATGAGAGCTTTCACCAGGATCCCATTGGCCCTTATTTTCCTTGGCTTCACCACTGAAAAGTAATATGTGCACTTTATCAGCTTCATGTGCATTGTTTCTACTGAACGATACCCCAAAAACAAAATCCACTTCAGTAGTAACCATCAATGGATGCTTTTCTTCCTTTTCTAAAAATTCTTCCATGGCCTGCAATTCCTCCTCCCTTTAGGTCTTAGATTCTACTTTGTAAATAAAATCATCACCTTTCAACTCTGCAGAAATCTCAGCATGACTAGCACATATGATATCAGTACATGAGTGGCAATGAATATAATTATTAAAACCAATAAAATCAGGAAATTCATCACACAACTCATCATGTTGCTCCTCCACTACATTAAGAAGGGGTTCAAGATTACTTACCTTGGGGGCTTCAAAGTTTTTCCCTTCGTCATTTACCTATTTAGGCTCTTGGTCTTTCTTTGTAGTGGTTTGTGGAGGAGAGGTAGGTTCATCCAATGTCTTTCCACTTTGCAATGTGACAGCACTAGGATCTTCCATCACATCCTCTTCGGGTTGTGAGGGAAGTCCTTCAGAATTTAGGCTCTGCATATTGTTGAGTTCTATGACTAACTGATCCAAAGAGTTTTGCATGTTATTGATTGTGGCCCTTGTTTCTTGTTGGAACTGTATAGTATCAATGGCAAATTATCTTATTAGTTCCTCCAATGAAGGTTCAGGTTGCCAAGGATCTTGGACTTGCTGCTGTCCTGGAAGGAAAGGTGTTTGCCTATGCTGAAATTCTGGAAATTCATATGCTAGAGGTTGATTTTGAGGCTGCTGTCCATAACTCAAGTTAGGATAGTCCCACCACTCAGGATAGTCACACTTTTTAATTGTCGCATTTGCAAACCCAAGTGCAGGTTGTCTCAAGTAATAAATTTCTCGGGAGTCCGAGGTCGATCCACAGGGAATTGATGAAGATTAATTATGGTAAGGTAAATATTCTATTACTACAGTAAAAATTATTTACTTCGGTAAAATGATCCACTCTTGGTAAATAAAGTAAAAGTAAGATTAATTCCTTTTATAACTCAATTAAAATCCTCACAACATGGAGGTTCCAATCGGAAAGTACAACATTAAAAGTCCATTAAAATAATATATGTAATTATATTATATTTCCTTTAATTATCTATTAATATCATCACTCATAAATGGGATCAAGCATTCATTGTGCCAATATTTTGTCTACAATAAATCAAGATCTCCACATTACAATGAGAGTTTCTAACACCAACACTTGTAAACGGGTTAAAGCATTCATTGTGCCAATCTCTTGTCTACAACAAATCAAGAACTCCACTTTACAATGAGCGTTTCTAAATTGATTGGAAACAAAATACAATACGAAATAAAATAATATTCGTAATTATATTATATTTCCTTTAATTATTACCACCACTTGTAAATAGGTTAAAGCATTTACTGTACTAATATTTTGTCTACAATAAATCAAGAACTCCTATTTACAAGGGTAATTTCTAAATTATCAGAAACAAAATATAACACGCATAATAACTACTTAAAAATATAAATCATTAAAGCACAAGAGAGGAATAAATCTAACCTTATTTTATTACCAAGAGCTTCACACTTTGACCCAAGTAGACTAAAACTTATTTACACATAAATTAGAAAAGAGCAAAAGAAAAAAAAGAGAGAGAAAAGAAATTGGAAGGAGACTGAGGAGAGGAGCAGGGCACTGCCCAAAAACCCCTTTCCAGCAGCGTCTCTCCTCCAAATTTCGAATTGTCAATCTCCGTCGAATTCTATGGCTTTTTTATAGGCAAATTGTGTCACTGTGGCTACAGTGGTCACAATTAAACAAATTGAGTCATAAACGTCATGGATGACATTTTTCCATTTGCTTTTTCTTTTTTTTTATTTTTTTTAAAATAATAATTAAGTAAATGCACAGCCGTGCATCTAGTCATTTTTTCATTTTTGAGAGAAGTAGTTTTCATGAAAGTTGTAAGCCTGAATATTTGCTTTAAAATGGCTTTGGTTTGAGTCCAAAATCATGCCTAGAACTCAATATATGGTTCAATTACTGCAGAGTGTTTTAGACCCGGTTTCAGCTCCTCTATTTTGATTTCAAAGGCTAATATCACCTCCAAGGAGTCCGATTCTGGAAAAGTGTTCAACATCAAAGTTGTAGGGAATTGTCTAAGCTTTCCTACAAGACCAAAATCATATCAATTAGATATTTGTAACTCAAATTATAGCCAGTTTACTAAACATTACCAAAGAGATAATTACGGTTAATTTATACAATAATTTATTTAATTATCCAATTTGGCTCAAAATCATAAAATGTGTCAAAACCAACTTAATTAAGCTAAATTGAATCTTAAGAAGCCTAGTGAGAGGATTATAAAATGTATAAAATACAGTGTTATCATGCTGTTTTAACTGCTAAAATGTCAAATCGATAAGAGGCAGTACGGATCATATGTACACACTCCTTCTTTATACCTAAGCCAAGAAGAGATCCCAAAATCTATATGATTATTAGGGTACCTACCCCGGGCAAGGTTAAACAATGTTGATGTCGTAGGTAAAAGGGTCCTCGCGTAAAATGCCCTAAGCCAGGCGTTACTCTTACCTATGTCTGCGATTCTAAACGCTTCCCATAGCAAGCACTGGAATATGGATTAAGGTTTTACTTTGCCTAAGTCTAAAATTTCTTGACGTTTGATTATTATAAGCGTTAGATTACAGACCAAGGCGTTATCCCTACCTAAGTCAAGTGGAATGCCACTCACTCAATGGTATGAGTGAAGAACCCCGGACCATGGTATTCTACGACAAACAGTTTTCTAAGTCCATTAGAATGACTATGAAAATGGGCGTTGGACTCAAGTCGGACCATGAAAAATAAGAATGAATGGTTAAACAAAGTAATTAATTATAAAACCCCAAACACGGGGCAATTGTCCATATAAGTAACAAAACCCCACACAGTGGGCAGAAAACAGGAAATGAAAAAGTAAAAAAAAGGCTTAAGCGTCGGCCTCTTCTCCTTCCGAGATCTGAATAATCTTCGGATTGCCACCAGGAGCATTCGCAGCTAACTCCACTACGGCTACAAGCTGGCCGTTATGAAAGATTTTATCCGGGGTCACACCCTCCAAGATAAGGGCGACCCCGGGATTGAAATGCTAGATTTGCGCCATGGCATTCTAGAACTACTCTCCTCTGACCTTTCCAGCTACCTCGTCTAGTTCCTCCACCTCCTTTTCAAGCTCTGTCATCTCGGCCCTCAGCGCACCAATGCTTCGGTTGGTTTCAAGCTTCTCAGTCCTCCTAGCAGCCTCAGAGTCCGCCAACGCCTTCTCCAGTTCAATGACCCTCTTTTCTAGTTCGACGGCCCTCGTCCTACTATCCTCGTTGGCTTTTAAGGACGCGGTCAACTTCTGGTTGATTTCCTTCTTTTCTTTCTTCAAAGTCTTTAGCTCTTCTGACGCCTGCCGATCAGTGTTCTCGACAGTCTCCTCGATGAAATGGATTTTGGCTGCTGCCCGGAGAGCTTGCCTCTTAAGTGCGGCTAAGGTTTGGGCCAGACCTTGCTCGGCAATATGCTGCCTCACCTCGCCACTCAAAAATTACCCAGATATGAAGGGGTCGGGATCAGAGTGCCCTGTGATGATTAGCAAGAAGTCTGCCTTTTCCCTTTCACCACCCTCTGACGTCCTTCCATCGTGCTCAGAAGGCCCTTCGATAGCCTGCCTCTTTCTCCCTTTGAAATTGTGGATAGGGGACCCCGGCTGATCTTGTTCTCCGATAACAACACCCTGGTCGGAGGAGGCCGGAACAGCTACAGAGAAAGAAGTCGCGATCTTCTTCCCCTTCCTCTGGTTCCTTGAAGAATGCAGAGTAACCATGGAAGACCCCAAAGTCATGTTGCTAACTGAAAGAAAATGGAAACAAGTACAATTAGCACATCACGAAATATTGATACACATGAATACAGAGCAAACACCTAGAGATACTGATAATCACATATTTTATTCATTAAGAAACCCTTATGTTTAGTCATTTACACTCTCCATATTCTTAATTGATTGAGTTTAGTATGATTTTGTGAGTTTGAGCTCAAATTGGTCCTAATTGAATATTTTCAGCATTATTGAGATTTTACACTATTTCTGTATTTTGGCCATAACTTGAGTTCCTGATATCTAATAATCATGAATTTTATCTTGTAGGAAAGCTAAGAGGAAGCTCTACAACTTTGATGAAGAGCTCGAAGTCCTAAACAGATGTCTAAGGGACCTAAGTTTACATCGAAATCAAAATACGGGTTCTGTCACTAGAATCCGAACGGTGTGCACTCATAAAATCATATCTCAAGATGTAACAATGAAGATGGGCTGAAATTTGGATAGTTGATAGTCAAGACCCAAATAAACAACTTTCATGAAGAACACATTTTGAAAGAATAAAGTATAATGGGTCATTTTGGGCTTACAAGTCAGAACAGAGGTGCTGAAGTTGGGTTTGAACAACCTGTGGTATTTGGGTCATATCTTGGGCTGTAGGAAGCCAAATTGGATGATCCAGATATGCATGTTATAGCCAAGACAAAGATCTACAACTTTCATGAAGAGTACTTTTCATGAATCTGAAGTCTAGTCGGTCGTTTTTGGCTTCCAAGTCAGACCAAGGAATTTTTGCACTCAACCACTCCACTCCACTCATCCACTCAACTAACCCACTCAACCAATCCATCCACTCATCCACTCAACTACTCATCCACTAAATCAATCCACTCAACTACTTAACCACTCCACTCCAATCATCCACTCAACTACTCAACCACTCCACTCCACTCATCCACTCATCCACTCAACCACTCAACCACTCCACTCCACTCATCCACTCAACTAACCCACTCAATCAATATTTAATCCACTCCACTCAACCACTCATCCACTCATCCACTCAACTAACCCACTCAACCAATATTTAATCCATTCCACTCAAACCAACCCACTCATCCACTCACCCACTCAACCAATCCACTCAACCACTCCACTCCACTAACCCACTCATCCATCCACTCACCTTTGTCATTTTGTTACCCTAGACTTCTATAAAAGGGCACCATTGGTTATCATGTAAAAAAGGTTGGACTCTCCTTCATTTCTCTCATAGTTTCTTCTTGTTTCTTCATAGTTTTTCTTGTGATTTCCTTCTAGCTATGTGTAACTAAACCTCCATTGGTTAAGGGAGCGATGAAACTACTAGTATTAATGTTGTGAACCTTACATATTTGATTATTTCAACACAATTATGTTTTTATTCATATATTTCTGAATCTATTGTTGGTATGAAAGTTTTTATACTTGTTTCCACTTTCAAAGTGGTAGATCTGGGTTTATTATGCACGGTTGTGGTAGTAGATCTAGTGGGATGTATGATGTTCATGTGGGTATAATTATCTTTGTGCTATTTGCCAGTTATAAAAGTGGTAGATCTGAGTTTATTATGCGCGGTTGCGGTAGTAGATCTAGAGAAATATATGTTCTAAGTAATTTAATCCCAGTGTGTGATTAGATCTTAGTGTAATTGGTTTTCTAAATCTTAATGCAATTGTTGAATAGTTGTAAGAGCGGTTGCTTTATGACTAATCAGTGATTAGGAGTTGATTTGAGCGGTTGCTAAATTGACCAACATGTAAGAAAAACAGAGATTTACTCTCACAATTGCGTAAGAACATAATTGAGCATGTTGGAATAAAATGATATGTGAATTTACATTATCATATAAATCTAGTGGTGGATTCAATCTCTTAACCGATTTTCTTATATTGTTGATTTCAGTTTGTTTATTGTTATTGTTTTTGAAGTTGTTCATTGTTCATCAAAACTCTAAAACCCCCTTTTTACTGTTTATTGTTAATCAGAGTCTAAATTAGGAATTGTTTAATAGTGTTAATTGAATTGGTTCTCTGTGGATCGACCCTTACTAACTACAACTAGTTGTAAGGTTTTTATTTTCTGGTGGGCCTGACAACTGATTTTTATCTAAATTTTAATCACTACATCCGCACGCATCAAATACTACAGGTAAAAATGCCCTAATTCCTACCTAATAAAGTGTAAAGAATATTATCACCAGGGATATAAAGAACATCTCTAATATTGATGTTCCCATGCTTCTCGGCATACCGGGTTATGAACCTGGCAGTCCTAAGCTCTTTGGGGTCGAGTTCTTCCTCCTCTTTTTCAATCAAATCGATAGGTATGTCCCAGCACCTCTGCGTCCAGTAAAGAGGAAATTCTGGCTCCCTATTCGATTTGAGGAAGAATGGTTGACATCTCTCCTTGGCTTTTATCTTGAAAAATGCAGTCTTAAACCCTTTGAAGCTTTCTTCAAAAACATCAAAGGACTTACAACCAAGCCGGGATCGGATGATAAGCTAACTCGTTTGCCTTAACGTCCCCTGGGTGTTTATTCTTGTATAAAAATAAAAAAAGGTATTCATCGAGCACTTAAGGCTCATCAACCGACAAAACCTCTCAAACGAAATGATGTAGCCCTAACCATTAGTGTGGATCTGCGAAGGGGCCACCTGGAGAGTACAGAGGATGGCCATTTGGAATTCTGAAAATGGCATCCTAAGCCCCAACTTGAGGAAAAGTGGCTCATACAGGAACATGAAATGTGAACCCTCTTCTCGACAGGAGCACACTCTCTCCCTCCAGTGCGGGCAGACAACTTCGAATTCGTCGTCTTGAGCTTTGTTCACAGTTAACTCCAAGGCGAATAAGGATTCTCAGAGTACGGCTTCGCTCGAAAAATTGAACTGACGATCCCATATGTCATCCACCACCCATAGGCATACCAGCCCAGGACCCCGCCGAACTCGAACCAGCTCGTCCTCTGCTGGGTCACGGACGTTGTGGAGTGGGGGCTGGACTTTAGCTTTTTTTCCTTTGGCCATGAAAATCCTGAGAACATCCAAAGAAGTCGGTAAGCAACTGTCAGAATCGATAGTTTCATAGATTCAGACACAGGGAGAGCGAAGTAATCCAAACCTCCCCTACCGACCTCTTGTCCCACTAGAAGCAAAGCATTCAGGGGAACTCCTCCATTGCACTTGGCGCGGCGAAGATGGTGTTTCAGGGAGGCGACAAAATCTACCTAAGTCACTAAGCTCTATTTGAAGGAAAGCAAAACCAAAAATACGAAGCTACTCTACTCTTTAAAATGTTATTGACATACTGAAAGTGCAAATAACGAGAAGGTTGGAAGAAAGCTACTTACTGTATAAAGGCAGGATACTTGAACAGTGGAGAAGATGTGCCAGAATAGTGGAGAAGCCGCGAGTGGCTGAAAAGAACCCAAAAGAAGCCAAAGTTTTCGACGCACGGTGTTTTTAGTGAAGGAGACCAAAAACGGTAAAGTGAGGAAGACGAACCTTTGACTCTTATTTATAAAGGGTTGAACGGTTAAGGGACAATTCTGTCCCCTCCAACACAAGTTCAAAAGGTGCTCATCATGGCTTGTGGAGCTCTAGGCACGTCCCTCCGATGAAATCACAACACGTGGCCCACACAGCTGTAATAGCAATTGAAAGGATGGTTATGCAGTGATCCAAAGCGTCGTACGAATGCTGGATGAGAACCTGGGTTTGTACCGCGGATTCTAGCTTCAACTCACTATTAACATCACGGACAACGTGCTAACGCCAAGGTGCATTTATGGTGGTGATTATGCCGGGTTGGCATGGGACCTATCCCGACAATGTCTTTACTTGGTTATACTAGGATAAGCGTTGGACTCATCTCGACAGCGTTACCTCAGTGGAAAAAAAATATATATATAATGAAAGGCATAAACAAATACAGAGAAGGTAAAGCCTTTTAAATCATCTTTATTCCATACATCGTCATACATCTGAAAAAGAGAAAAAAGAAAATATTGAGACATGGAATGTATAAAGATATCCAGGGAAAGGGGGCAAACATCTCCGGCTGCATGAGTCATACCCCATCCACATCTCCAAACCTCGATCTCTTGAAAAAGTGGATTGGCTTTGAAGAACATTGGCAAACCGGGATCATACTCCCGAAGGAAATGCTAAAGTTCATTACACTGCTTCTCCGTGATGCAACTAAAGACCGAGATCTTCTTTTGCTTGTTGGAAAGGGTACGACCTCTCTAGCTGAAGAATCCTTCGCCAGTATCAACCATTCCAAGTTGCCTCAAGTTACAGAGCAGCTACAGCGACCTTTCCACCCTAGAATAGATTGAAGCCACTTCGGAGCAGAAATCCTCCGCTCACTCGTTCTCATCCCACCTTCTCGATGGGTAACGGTAGAAGCGGATACCAGCTGCTTATGAAAGCAAGTCAAAGAAAGCAGACCACCCCAGGTTGCTCCAAGGGGGTCCTCGCTTCCCTCGACCCGGCATCCTTGCATATCCAGCCGTTACTACGAAAAAGACCGGCCAGGTGCTTTCAAATAGCCGGCTAAGAAAATGGAAAGAGAAACTGTGTACTCATCGGGTCCCCATGCCATAGTAGACGAAGGCATTGTCTCATCCTGGCAACACGTTGGATCAGAAACCGCCGTGTACGCCAGGAGAGAAAGGCTTCCACCTCCCTAAATGCATAGCAACCCAGTTTTACGCCAAGAAAGAAAGGCCCCTGTCGAAAAGAAAAAAACGCTCGGGGAAGATCAAACCACTTCAAGAACTTTGGAAGAAATAAAAGTATAATCTCTGTAGATGATGAAACTCTCTTCGCAAAGGTGGGAAATGAAGAAAGAACTACGCTCATTCCCCTAGGAGAAATCATCTCTGTTCGACAATGAAAAAGGAGGGAATGCAAACTCACGGAGAAGTATTCTTTACTTATAGTGTAACACCCCAAATTCTGGCTATATGAATAGTAATAGCATAATTACACTGTTTTGTATTTTCTGTGTGGTATAAAAATAATTTGACTGTTCTGAGATCATATTTGATCATTTTGTGTGATATGCTCCTAGCCAGGAAAAATAATAATTTTCGTGTCGGGAAATTGATCCGCCTCATTTGGAGACGGGGATCTTACTAAACCCGAATTGAGTGACTCGAAAAGAATTTTTAAATTTTTAGAATCTATCTATAAAAACAAAAATATTGTACTGATAAATATCTGTGGTTATGTTTATAGTAGTCGTTTGCTATGAATGTTGGACCCGATAAGTTTTAATTAATAGAAAATGTGTTTAGAATATTTCTTGTAATTAAAATTAAAATGATCCAATAGGATATAGTCAAAATAAATGGTTGGACTTTTCTAACCAATGAGAATGGGTCAAGGAAAGAAGCTTAGACTTCCTTGTAGACCATTAGATTTGAAGCTTGATTAGAAGCTTTGATCTTCACCATTGATTCAATCAATGGTGTAAAACAAATCCTACCAAAACTATCAAGTAATATCCACCATAGATAAAATTAATGGATAGGAAATCAAATTGATTTTCATTGGATAAGATTAAGTCAACAATAATTGCTTGACTTTTGCTTAGAAAACAAATTAACCTTAATTTAGTTGAACTAATTACCTAATTAAGAAATTAAGTAAATTAATTTAATTAGGGATTAGTTATAACTTAATCCTTAATTTAATATCCTAATTCTAATTAGAGGTGATGATGCATGCTAAATATGAATTAGATGCATGCTAAATATGTTAAACTAAATTAGTTTTATACGTGGATGATTAAGTAAGAATGGTTAGGAAATTAAACTTAATTAATTAACTAATCAACTAACTAGTAATTAGGCTTGAACTAATAATGAATTAAGGACCTTAAACTTACCTAAACAACCATGGTCCAGCAAAAGAATTGGACGACCCAGCAGCACCAAGTTCCACGGTTCAGTCAAGAGCGCTTGGAGCAAATAGAGAATTGAGATGGTCCAAAGAAGAAGAGCAACTACGGTTTCAGCAATTTGAAGAAGCTTCCAAGTGATATTTGAATATCACAAAGTCATGCAAAGTCATGCAAAGTCAAGTTTGTGACCAATGAGAAGAGAGTGTCCTTGTGCAATTAAAGAATAGCTACTTACTCAAGTAAAATGTCATTCACGGTCATTCACCAAAACACTTGGCAGCATGTAAAATGGGAGAATTATCCAAGTAATTCTCTCCATTTTCTCCTCACAAGTCACACGGCAACAAATTCATGGCAAAGAAATGGAAGATTGGACAATTAATCAATTAAATCCCTTTATTTATCCTCACAATTTCACTCACGGCAGCAGCTGGAAGGAGTGGATAATTATGCAAATGAATTTCTTCATTTTCTCCTCACAAATCACACGGCTGGCAGCTGTCTTCATGCACTTAAAAAAAAAATTGATAATCACTCAAGTAATTCTTCCAAAATCCCACAAGTATTACACGGCTAGCAGCATTTGTGAAATGTCCTCATCCTTTTGTTTTTACACTTATCAAACATAAGCTAATTTCTCTCAATATTCCAAGGGAAAACTCACGCACCTTCCCTTCTCCCTTCTTTCTCCTAATCGGCTACCACCTAGAAAATCACACCATCAAACCTTTAAACATTTATCTCTTGGTTTGTTTTGACTCAAATTCTACTCTAATCATTTCTCCTTCACAAGATTTTGTCACAAAACCTATCCTATCTTGTTTAAAGCTTCTTCAACCTTTTCCTAAAAGGTAAGCTTGGATTTAATGATTCAAAGCTTGTTTTTTTTTTTATTTTGTTAACCATGATTTCTCCATGGTTTTCAATCTTGATTCTTGTGTGATCCTTTACTAATTTTCTTAAAAATTTTAGGGCTTGTTTAGGAGATTAACAAAGCTTCAAGGAAAGGAGGAAAGCTTAGAAAGCTTGTCTTTAAGAGGTAAGAGGGAGACTCAACCTTACCACCCATGTTCTGGTAGTGTGAGGATGGTTTGTTCGGTGAAAAATCCTTAAGGATTTATTCACCTATTGTTTGAGATTCTTGGGTCAGTATTTGGGATGTGTCTGCTTGTGTTTCTATGTTTGACTGTATTTGGGATGTGCCTGCTTGTGTTTTTATATTCGTATGTGTAGTATCTGTGAGGTATAATTTTATTTCAATGCTTGCCTGTATGCTGAAATGCTTAAGTAACTGATATTATGTATGTATGTGAAATATATACTGTAAAGAAAATTTATACTGTATGTATGTGAAATTTATACGAGTAAATTTTATGAGGAAGGGCTCAATTGGAAATATTATGGAAATATGGGGTCATTATGTAAATATAAAATTTTGAGGGACTATAGTGAAAATACTATATTTTGAGGGATGAAAATATAATTTATGTGTTTTGAGGGACGAAAACATAATTAATCTATTTTGAGGGATGAAAATGTAATTTATGTGTTTTGAGGGACTATTTTGCAAATATGAGAGAAATACAGTAAATTTCAGTATTAAAATGAGTAAAACAGTAATTCTGATTTAAAACGTATGAAAAATATTCACGCGATTGGAAAACATTGAAAAATCATTACGTGGTTTGAAAAGGCGACAGAATTGAGTCGCGAGTGAGAAAATACGAAAATATGACTACGCAATTAAATTACAGTAATACTACTGTTAAATTATTATATGAACCCTGCACATGTGATATAATGGAAATTATGAATAGTGCATAATACATGCATTGGAAAGGTCTAAAGGACTGTGTAAGGCAAGTTGCCTAGGAGAGATTACATCTCCTGAGTGGGTGCGATAAGCGTAGTGTAGGTCACTTGTTGACCTTGGGGGCATTGGGGTGCGGGTTGCCTACAATGGACAATTGGTAGCTCTTCTGTACCGTGGGTTAGACCGATGCAACACACCAATGATCCGGACCGAGACACTATCCCTAATCATGATTTGATACAGACTGTCGTGCATATGCTAGATGTGCAAAAATTGAGCACGTGGTCTGAAGCATGTTGGTGCCGACAGATCTTTTCAGTCACTCTCTCCGATTTGAGTTGTAGCTCCATGGAGTAGGATATTGAGTCAGTGTACATTTGCATTCATAGAGGATATATTGTTGTAATTCTTGCTCATGTGTAATTCTTGCTCGTAATAATTAAAGGTAATAATTAAAATGTCAAATATTTGAATATTGAAAATAGCATAATCGTAATTCTTGTATTATTTCCTGTGTAATGATGATATACAATGTTAGTGGCATAACTGTAATTATAGTATGACATCTGTATGATATTTTGGATGTGATTATCTTCATTGCTACCATACTGGTATTGACGTAGGTGATCTCACCTCTTGTATGTATGTGTTGTATCATGTTTATATGTTGTTAAGACACTGAGCCAGACGTAGAGTGAGAAGCAGAGAAAGGTCCATATTCCATTGAGAACTTCGAGTTTTGATGGCGGTAGAGATCCCTAGTTTCTTGGGTTACATGAGACTGACATTCATCGGAGGGGACGAGGCATGGACTGAAGATCTTGAGAGAGAGAGTATATATTATCTGGGAGATGTAAATATTAGATTGAGTAGGCTACAGTTAGGGAATCCTTACTTTTCTATTACTATCTATGTACAATTAGAGTTCTCTATATCTATCAGGCAGCACTGGGGAGCGTACTATCGCACCCCTAGAGAGAGTAGTGTCGTATCATCCGCTCGGACATTTGTTCCCCGGACTTTACGTTGGGTTAGAATTCCCCCCACCCGGGGAGTCTGAGGAGGACCCATCTGACGGTCCGGCTACTTCTGAGGGCTCAGTTGTCTAGTAGTACTTGGGCAAAGATGTCAATGTAAATAGTGTTTAAAATTTTTGGAGTGACTAGTTTGTAATAATTACAGTATGATAGTGTTAAAGACTTGTATATGTATAACAAGAGACTTGGATATGTATAAATGATGTAAGTTATTTGTAATGATGCTGTGATGTTTTATTTTCTGCTAAGTTTATTTTCTTATTATTAAGAATTTTTGAATTTTGTATTTTTCCCTACAAAATACGTTATCTAAATAAGTTTGATTTGGTAATTATGTAACATAAATGTGACATCCTAAGGTGGGTGTTACATTAGTTGGTATCAGAGCCCAAGTTAGAGTCTTTTGGGTTTGTGGTTAGGTCTGTCTTGTTTAAGTTGCATGTTTCTCTGTGTTTACTTGTCGGAAAGGAAACCATATTACTAGAAGATTGATTTCAACTATTATTTGTGTTGTCCAATTGACTTGAGAAAGACGAAATGGCTGGACGAGGAAGAGGGCGTGTTAATACTAGAGCGAGAATATGAGAACGCCTAATGACAATCGAAATATGGTCAGCTATAGCAAAGAATACAAAGGATCGGTGAAGTTGTTGTCCAGCAGAATCAGAGAGCAACTGACGATGCTCATAGCTTGTTAGAATTTTGAAGGAATAATTCGCCTAAGTTTCATGGAGAGTTTGATCCAGAGAAGGCTGATCTGTGGATTAAGGAACTAGAGAAGATATTTAATGGCATGGGTTGTACTGATGAGCAAAAACTTACTTTCGCGACGTTTGTGCTAGTTGGTGATGGAGAGGCCTAGTGGGCAGGAGCTCGAAGATTAATTGAAGCTGAAGGAAGAATTGTAACATGACAGCTCTTTAGACAGAAGTTTTTAGCAAAATATTTTCCAGCGAATGTACGACATGCTAAGGAGATGGAGTTCCTTAGTCTGAGGCAAGGAGCAATGACTGTGAGCGAGTACGCAGCAAGGTTCGAAAGCTTATCTAAGTTTTTGAGGTACTTTCAGATGCATCCAGATGAGGAATGGAAGTGTAGGAAATTCGAAGAAGGGTTGAGGCTTGACATCAAGAGAGCTTTAGCGACGGTGGATATTGATCAGTTTCTGGTGTTATTAGACAAGTGTCGCAAGATTGAGGAAATCGATAACCAACGGGCGGTAAGGACTAAGAACTTTGGACCAGCACGGTTCCAACGAGGAAGAGGTAGCGGTGGCAATCGTTATCAACAGAAACCCTACACTAAACCAGCAGGAGGTCAGAATAAACAACAATCAGTTGGGGAAAGTTCAAGTGGTAGTAAGGCAGTTTCAACTGGAACTTCTGCACTTAAATTTTTTTAAGTGTGGGAAAGGACATCTTACTAGAGACTGTCAGTATAAGGGGGTGATTTGTTATAGATGTGGGAAGCCTGGGCATTTTTCCAGAGATTGTGATCAGTTGAAGGCAGAACCATCAGTGGGCAATGTTTGTACTGCAAGGCCACAGGCGGGTGGTCGAGTATATACTATGAGCGGGGAGGAAGCCGCTAAATCTGAGGACTTGATAATGGAGGAGTGTGCCATTAAAGGTAACCCTTTAACAGTGTTATATGATTCGGGAGCAACACATTCTTTTATTGCATGTGATTGTGTGGAGCGTTTGGGATTGACTGTGACTACATTGCCATATGATTTGACTGTGGTTACTCTTACTGATAAACCTGTGATAACTACAAAAGTATGCTTGAATTGCCCTGTATGTGTTAGGGATAGAATCTTTCATGTGGATTTGATCTGTTTACCTCTTTCCAAGATTAATTTAATCTTAAGAATGGATTGGTTATCCTCTAACCATATCCTGATTGACTGTTCGAGTAAGACGTTAGTTTTTCCTGAGGTTAAGGATTCTAAATTCTTAACGGCCACTCAAGTGGAAGTTTGTTTAAAGGAAGGAGACCTAGGGTACTTGTTGATATCTTCTTTGGAGGTTCACTGTGAAGATGTTCTGAAGGATATCTTTGTAGTGAATGAATTTCCCGAAGTGTTTCCTGAAGATATACCGGGATTACCGCCGGAAAGGGAGATTGAATTCTCTATTGATTTGGTACCTGGAGCTGGACCTATATCTATGGCATCTTACAGAATGTCACCAGTAGAGTTGACCGAACTGAAGAAGCAATTGGAAGATTTGTTGGAAAAGCAATTTGTGAGACCAAGTGTATCACCCTGGGGAGCTCCAGTGTTGTTGGTAAAGAAGAAGGATGGGACTTCTCGGCTATGTGTGGATTATCGACAGCTGAACAAGATTACAATCAAGAATAAGTATCCCCTACCGAGGATTGATGATCTGCTGGATCAATTGCGAGGAGCCACCATATTTTCTAAGATTGATTTACGTTCTGGTTATCACCAGATACGTGTAAAGGTGGAGGATATTCCGAAGACTGCGTTTCAGACTCGATACGGGCATTATGAGTATCAAGTGATGCCTTTTGGTGTAACTAATGCACCTGCAATATTTATGGACTTCATGAACAGACTTTTCTGTTCATACTTAGATAAGTTTATTGTTGTCTTTATCGATGACATCTTGATTTATTCTCGAAGTCAGGAGGAACATGCTGAACACCTCAGAGTGGTTCTCCAGATTTTGAAGGAAAATAAACTATATGCCAAGTTGTCCAAGTGTGAATTTTGGTTGAGCGAAGTATAATTCTTGGGGCATGTCATATCAGCAGATGGAATTGAAGTTGATGCTTCGAAAGTGGAGACAGTTGTTGAGTGGGAAAGACCGAAGACTGTATCAGAGATCCGTAATTTCATCGGATTGGCCGGTTACTATCGAAGATTCATAGAAGGGTTTTCAAAGATTACAGGACCTCTTACCCAACTTACACGAAAGAATCAACCGTTTGTGTGGACTGAAGCCTGTGAGGAAAGTTTTCAGGAGTTGAAACGACGACTGACTACTTCACCAGTTTTGATTCTACCTGATCCGAACGAACCTTTCGAGGTGTATTGTGATGCTTCGTATCAAGGATTGGGTTGTGTACTTATGCAGAACTGTAAAGTTATAGCATATGCATCGAGGCAGTTGAAAGTACATGAGAGGAATTATCCGACTCATGACTTGGAGCTAGCAGCAGTGGTGTTTGCGTTGAAGGTATGGAGACATTTTCTCTATGGGGCAATGTTCACTATGTTTAGTGACCATAAAAGTTTGAAGTATCTATTCGACCAGAAAGAGTTGAACATAAGACAAAGGCGTTGGCTCGAGTTTCTAAAAGATTATGACTTTCAGTTACAATATCATCCCAGAAAAGCGAATGTCGTAGCGGATGCTTTGAGTAGAAAATCGCTTAATGCTTCTGTTATGATCATAAAGGAGAAGGAATTGATAGAAGAATTTCGAGATATGCGATTATCTGTGAAGTTGACACTGGGGAAGATGTGTTTGAATATGATCACCATTTCGAATGATCTGATGGATAAAATACGAGAAGGATAGAATAGTGATCAATATCTGCAAGAAGCAAAGGAAGCAAGAAGTCAAGGAGCAGAATTAGAATTCAGCGAAGGTGTTGATGGAATTTTGAAGTTCAAAGGGAGAGTTTGCGTGCCAAACGATCCAGAACTTAGGAGATCGATTTTGAATGAAGCCCATAGAAGTAAGTTGAGTATGCATCCAGGAGCCACGAAGATGTACCAAGATTTGAAGCAGCTGTATTGGTGGTAAGGAATGAAGAGGGATGTCGCAGAATATGTATCATCCTGTTTGACTTGTCAAAAGGCCAAGGTGGAACATCAACGACCATCAGGAATGTTGCAACCTTTGCCTATTCCTGAATGGAAATGGGATGACATAGCAATGGATCTCGTCACGGGGCTACCAAGAACTCGGAAGGGTCACGACTCTATATGGGTAATTATTGATCGGCTTACAAAGTCGACGCACTTTTTACCGATTAATATTAAGTACTCAATGGAGAAGTTGGCTCAGATATACATCAATGAAATTGTTAGACTTCATGGTGTACCATCCAGTATAATTTCAGACCAAGATCCGTGATTCACATTAAGATTTTGGACTAGTCTACAAGAAGCGATGGGAACAAATCTACATTTGAGTTCTGCTTACCATCCACAAACTGATGGTCAGTCAGAAAGAACAATTCAGTCGTTGGAGGACTTGTTGAGGGCTTATGTTCTAGAGCAAACTGGTTGTTGGGATGAATTTCTGCCATTGATAGAGTTCACATACAACAATAGTTTCCATTCGAGTATAGGGATGGCACCCTATGAAGCCTTATATGGGAGAAGATGTAGGACACCATTGTGTTGGTACCAGGATGGTGAAAGTATTGTGGTAGGACCTGAATTCGTGCAACAAACAACTGAAAAGGTAAAGATGATCCAAGACAAAATGAGAACAGCTCAAACACGGCAAAAGAGCTATACAGATAAAAGACGAAGACCACTGGAATTTGAAGAAGGTGACCATGTATTTTTACGTGTGACGCCTATGACTGGAGTTGGACGAGTAATTAAGTCGAGGAAGCTTACTCCTAAGTTTATCGGACCGTATCAGATACTTCGTCGGATAGGTCCGGTAGCTTATCAAGTTGCACTACCACCGTTTTTATCAAATCTTCATAATGTATTTCACGTATCCCAACTACGAAAATATATTCCAGATCCGACTCACATTATCGAACCAGACACTGTACAACTAAAGAAGAACTTGACCTATGAGACAGTTCCAGTCAAGATTGAAGATCGAAGAATAAAGCAGCTTCGAGGAAAAGACATTGCTTTAGTTAAAGTAGTTTGGAATGATGTAAGTGGTGAAGCCACGTGGGAGTTGGAAGAAAAGATTAGAGAGCAGTATCCATTTTTGTGTTAATTGTATGTCAAGTTTCGAGGACGAAACTTTATTTTAGAGGGGGGGAGTTGTAACACCCCAAATTCTGACTATATGAATAGTAATAGCATAATTACACTGTTTTGTATTTTCTGTGTGGTATAAAAATAATTTGACTGTTCTGAGATCATATTTGATCATTTTGTGTGATTTGCTCCTGGCCAGGAAAAATAATAATTTTCGTGCCTGAAATTGATCTGCCTCATTTGGAGACGGGGCTCTTACTAAACCCGAATCTGAGTTGTGACTCGAGAAAAGAATCTTTTAAATTTTTAGAATCTATCTATAAAAACAAAAATATTGTATTGATAAATATCTGTGGTTATGTTTATAGTAGTCGTTTGCTATGAATGTTGGACCCGATAAGTTTTAATTAATAGAAAATGTGTTTAGAATATTTCTTGTAATTAAAATTAAAATGATCCAATAGGATATAGTCAAAATAAATGGTTGGACTTTTCTAACCAATGAGAATTGGTCAAGGAAAGAAGCTTAGACTTCCTTGTAGACCATTAGATTTGAAGCTTTGATCTTCACCATTGATTCAATCAATGGTGTAATACAAATCCTACCAAAACTATCAAGTAATATACACCATAGATAAAATTAATGGATAGGAAATCAAATTTATTTTCATTGGATAAGATTGAGTCAACAATAATTGCTTGACTTTTGCTTAGAAAACAAATTAACCTTAATTTAGTTGAACTAATTACCTAATTAAGAAATTAAGTAAATTAATTTAATTAGGGATTAGTTATAACTTAATCCTTAATTTAATATCCTAATTCTAATTAGAGGTGATGATGCATGCTAAATATGAATTAGATGCATGCTAAATATGTTAAACTAAATTAGTTTTATACGTGGATGATTAAGTAAGAATGGTTAGGAAATTAAACTTAATTAATTAACTAATCAACTAACTAGTAATTAGGCTTGAACTAATAATGAATTAAGGAAATTAAACTTACCTAAACAACCATGGTCCAGCAGAAGAATTAGACGGCCCAAGAAGACACAAGTTCCACGGTCAAATGCGTTTTGGAGCAAAGAGAAATTGAGACGGTCCAAGCGCCGATAGCGACTTTCGGTTTCAAAGAATTTGAAGAAGCTTCCAAGTGATATTTGAATATCACAAAGTCATGCAAAGTCATGCAAAGTCAAGTTTATGACCAATGAGAAGAGAGTGTCCTTGTGCAATTAAAGAATAGCTACTTACTCAAGTAAAATGTCATTCACGGTCATTCACCAAAACACTTAGCGGCGGAATAAAATGGGAGAATTATCCAAGTAATTCTCTCCATTTTCTCCTCACAAGTCACACAGCAACACTCATGGCAAAGAAATGAAGATTGAACAATTAATCAATTAAATCCCTTTATTTATCCTCACAATTTCACTCACAACAGCAGCTGGAAGGAGTGGATAATTATGCAAATGAATTTCTTCATTTTCTCCTCACAAATCACACGGCTGGCAGCTGTCTTCATGCACTTAAAAAAAATTTTTGATAATCACTCAAGTAATTCTTCCAAAATCTCACAAGTATTACACGGATAGCAGCCTTTGTGAAATGTCCTCATCCTTTTGTTTTTACACTTATCAAACATAAGCTAATTTCTCTCAATATTCCAAGGGAAAACTCACGCACCTTCCCTTCTCCCTTCTTTCTCCCAATCGGCTACCACCTAGAAAATCACACCATCAAACCTTTAAACATTCATCTCTTGGTTTGTTTTGACTCAAATTCTACTCTAATCATTTCTCCTTCACAAGATTTTGTCACAAAACCTATCCTATCTTGTTTAAAGCTTCTTCAACCTTTTCCTAAAAGGTAAGCTTGGATTTAATGATTCAAAGCTTGATTTTTTATTATTTTGTTAACCATGATTTCTCCATGGTTTTCAATCTTGATTCTTGTGTGATCCTTTACTAATTTTCTTAAAAAATTTAGGGCTTGTTTAGGAGATTAACAAAGTTTCAAGGAAAGGAGGAAAGCTTAGAAAGCTTGTCTTCAAGAGGTAAGAGGGAGACTCAACCTTACCACCCATGTTCTGGTAGTGTGATGATGGTTTGTTCGGTGAAAAATCCTTAAGGATTTATTCACCTATTGTTTGAGATTCTTGGGCTATATTTGGGATGTGTCTGCTTGTGTTTCTATGTTTGGACTGTATTTGGGATGTGCTCGCTTGTGTTTTTATATTTGTATGTGTAGTATCTGTGAGGTATAATTTTATTTCAATGCTTGCCTCGTATGCTTTGAAATGCTTAAGTAACTGATATTATGTATGTATGTGAAATATATACTGTAAAGAAAATTTATACTGTATGTATGTGAAATTTATATGGTAAATTTTATGAGGAAGGGGCTCAATTGGAAATATTATGGAAATATGGGGTCATTATGTAAATATAAAATTTTGAGGGACTATAGTGAAAATACTATATTTTGAGGGACGAAAATGTAATTTATGTGTTTTGAGGGACGAAAACATAATTAATCTATTTTGAGGGACGAAAATGTAATTTATGTGTTTTGAGGGACTATTTTGCAAATATAAGAGAAATACAGTAAATTTCAGTATTAAAATGAGTAAAACAGTAATTCTGATTTAAAACGTATGAAAAATATTCACGCGATTGGAAAACATTGAAAAATCATTACGTGGTTTGAAAAGGCGACAGAATTGAGTCGCGAGTGAGAAAATACAAAAATATGACTACGCAATTAAATTACAATAATACTACTGTTAAATTATTATATGAACCCTGCACATGTGATATAATGGAAATTGTGAATAGTGCATAATACATGCATTGGAAAGGTCCAAAGGACTGTGTAAGGCAAGTTGCCTAGGAGAGATTACACCTCTTGAGTGGGTGCGATAAGCGTAGTGTAGGTCACTTGTTGACCTTGGGGGCATTGGGGTACGGGTTGCCTACAATGGACAGTTGGTAGCTCTTCTGTACCGTAGGTTAGACCGATGCAACACACCAATGATCCGAACCGAGACACTATCCCTAATCATGGTTTGATACAGACTGTCGTGCATATGCTAGATGTGCAGAAATTGAGCACGTGGTCTGAAGCATGTTGGTGCCGACAGATCTTTTCAGTCACTCTCTCCGATTTGAGTTGTAGCTCCATGGAGTAGGATATTGAGTCAGTATACATTTGCATTCATAGAGGATATATTGTTGTAATTCTTGCTCATGTGTAATTCTTGCTCGTAATAATTAAAGGTAATAATTAAAATGTTAAATATTTGAATATTGAAAATAGCATAATCGTAATTCTTGTATTATTTCCTGTGTAATGATGATATACAATGTTAGTGGCATAACTGTAATTATAGTATGACATCTGTATGATATTTTGGATGTGATTATATTCATTGCTACCATACTAGTATTGGCGTAGGTGATCTCACCTCTTGTATGTATATGTTGTATCATGTTTATGTGTTGTTAAGACACTTAGCCAGACGTAGAGTGAGAAGCAGAGAAAGGTCCAGATTTCGTTGAGAACTTCGAGTTTTGATGGCGGTAGAGATCCCTAGTTTCTTGGGTTACATGAGACTGACATTCATCGGAGGGGACGAGGCATGGACTGAAGATCTTGAGAGAGAGAGTATATATTATCTGGGAGATGTAAATATTAGATTGAGTAGGCTACAGATCGGGAACCCTTACTTTTCTGTTACTATCTATGTACAATTAGAGTTATCTATATCCATCAGGCAGCACTGGGGAGCGTACTATCGCACCCCTAGAGAGAGTAGTATCGTATCGTCCGCTCGGACATTTGTTCCTCGGACTTTACGTCGGGTTGGAATTCCCCCCACCCGGGGAGTCTGAGGAGGACCCATCTGAGGGTCCGGCTACTTCTGAGGGCTCAGCTGTCTAGTAGTACTTGGGCAAAGATGTCAATGTAAATAGTGTTTAAAATTTTTGGAGTGACTAGTTTGTAATAATTACAGTATGATAGTGTTAAAGACTTGTATATGTATAACAAGAGACTAGGATATGTATAAATGATGTAAGTTATTTGTAATGATGCTGTGATGTTTTATTTTCTGCTAAGTTTATTTTCTTATTATTAAGAATTTTTGAATTTTGTATTTTTCCCTACAAAGTACGTTATCTAAATAAGGTTGATTTGGTAATTATGTAACATAAATGTGACATCCTAAGGTGGGTGTTACATATAGCATGCATGTTGGATTCTGATTAGTCCCGTAAAAGGTGACCTGATCCCATGAAGTCAGCTAAAATAAATGCTTCTGATCTCCGGTTGGTCACAAAGATAGGGAGCAGTTGAAAAAATTCGTGTGAAACTAACGTTTTCTTTAAAGAATCATTACTTCCCAATAAAGTCCAAGTATCAGTTTCTCAGAGAATCGCAAACTGTTACCACCAGAGATCGCGTTTGGGATTTACGTCAAATATATCTCCAACACTCATACTTGGGGGCAGTAATCTTTGCCCATAACTGAATAGGACGAGGGTGTCGGTAATAACCCGAGGTCTAACAACCGTCCATCGAATTACCATGTTAGCTGTGTGATGGTTGATCCATTCTAAACTTGACTCTGGTTTGTCTCATCCAAGAGCCAAGCTGGGGGCAACTGTTCTGGACCGTAATCCAGGATCCCACTCCATGGGATCAACCCGGCATGCACACTACTGGACTCCTCCTAGCTGGCGTAGAGGAAGACTCACGACGTATTCCGGACCATGGATTACGGCCCTTGAGCGGTGTTAGTATACGACATCGTGACTGATAGATTCGGGCAGATGATGAATCCCTAAATATCAGTAACTGCCGATCATCAACTTACGATATTATAGGATTTATAGATATATTTAATGGTTAGATACTTTCCATATCTTAATCTCAGATTTAGAGGGACGTATCCGATAATAATGAGAAGGCGATCCTCATCAGGATACTAATCCTAAATTACCTGCATTCAGTAAGGATCCTATTATGATTCTGTATACGCTCTATAAATACAAGGCTAAGTCATCCTATTAAGGTAACTTTAACCCAATCCTTAAAACCTTCTTGTGCACTGTCTGACTTGAGCGTTGAAGTCCCTTTGCAGGTATCCACCCCCCTGTGCAATACGCTCAGCTGCCGTTCAAGGAGGAAACCACCGTGTACGTGCCTAATTCAAGTATCACCTGAATCTACTTCAGAACAATAGCCAATGATGAAAAAATTGGGAGAGGACTGATGTACCGATCATTTAAAATCTTTCCAATAATCTTGAGACTTATCTCTATTAGATTTCGCCAAGTGAACTAACTTGATCTAATTTTTTAAGATTTTTTTAAACAAAATAAAAAATAAATGTGAATAAATTTTCGCATTCTCAACTTTTTGATTGTGGTGAGTTAAAATTTTACTTTTTTTATGAAAACGTTTTTGGAAACCACTACAAAAATCTCATTATACTCAAAAATATTTTCTTGTTGAATGAGATTTGATTTGGCCATTTAATTTTCAAAAAAATATTTTCATGACTTAAATATATTTTCTTGAACTAAAATCATATTTTCTAAAAATAATATTGGCCATTTATTTTAAAATCATTTTTCTTCAAAAATAATATTTTGATTCTCCACTTTTATACCACCTGTTGTGGGATTAAAATTTATTTTGTATAAAATGACTATTTAGTCACTCATTCCCTGTCAAAGTCATTTATCACTCTTGATAATATATCATTGACAAAATGAGACATGTTAAAATAAAATAAAAATAAAATATTTTTACAAATAAACAATAAATGGCTAATTTAATTTTTTTAAAGGATAACATTAGATTAAATAAGTAATCGTTCTTGGAACGGACGACGTAGAGTGCTAATACCTTCTCTACCTGTAATTAATCCCGAACCTAAACTTTGAAACGTATACCATCTTTGAGGTATCCAATCGAACCTTTCCATTTTTAATGGATAAATCAGTTGGTGGCGATCCATTTCATTCTTGCATTCATATGCGAGAATTTGTCGCTCTGTGTTGCATTATGCTGAGAGGGACGTTGCGACACATGACTAGTACTATTTATCTTTGTATATGACAAATATAACGAGATATTTGTATTAGGTGTTACATTATGGTATCAGAGCAGTTCATCCTATTGAGTCAGGGTATGGACTGACTATACTTAGGCATGTTAGGAAGTTTTGCTTTGTGTTGTGCATTTCTTATCTCTTTTGTGAGATGTTTGAATAGAATTGTGTGACTTGCCTTTTGTTTGAATGTTATTAGCTATTGTTGCACTGTTACATGATATTGAGACTGATTAACTCAATATGTAATGTTCAGTGTGTATAGGAAACTATGACATCTCTGAGGAATACTAGAGGAAGTGGGAAATCTTTTAGTGAGGGCCCAGATATGAAAGAGACTATTAAGGCAATGGCTAATGCTATGAGAAAGAAGACAGTAGTTACTGTTAGGATGTTGGATAGGCTGGGAGCCAACCAACCTCAGCAACCAACACCACCACCAGTACCACCACTAGTGCAGGAGGTACAGGTTGGAAGAAATCAGAATTTTCAAGATCTTTTAGAGTTCAGAAGGTTGAACCCTCCACCTTTCAGAGGCGAGTACAATCGGGTGAAGGCCAAGGAATGGTTGACTGAAATGGAGAAGATCTTCGAGGCCATGATATGTTCAGATGAAAAAGGAGTTCTCTTTGCTTCCTTTATGTTCAGAAGGGAAGCGGAGCATTGGTGGAGATGTGTTAGGAGAATGTTGGAAGCAGCAGGGACATAGATCACGTAGGAAGTGTTTAGGAGAACCTTTTTGGAGAAATACTTCCCAAGGACCTTGCAAGAGGATACAGAGGTTGAATTCCTTAGGCTTGAGCAAGGAGAATGATAAGGAGGTTCAATACGAGGCAAAGTTTGATGAGCTGTCCAAGTTTTCTTCTCAGTACACGCTCAACCCGGATGAGAGTTGGAAGTGTGACAAATTCGAATCTGGATTAAGGGAGGATATCAAGAGAATGATACAGCCAATGGAGATTAGAGATTTCCCTTCCCTAGTAAATAAGTGCAGAATTATGGAATCAGGTATTCTCCAACTCCAAACAGAACAGAGGACACAAGGCTTCCAGAAGCGGAAGAGGTTTAATGAGAAGAAAAGTACTCCTAAACTGGGTTACCCATAGGACAAGGGTAAGCATGTCCAAGGAGGAGCAGGGGGCTTAAGTGTCCTAAGTGTGGGAGGCAGCACAGAAACAGGCCTTGCTTGGCGGGGCAGTCAATTTGTTATGCTTGTGGCCAACCAGGGCATATGGCCAAGGAATGTCCATAGAAGCAGAAAGCTACGTCCACCCCTAAACCGCAAGTTGCAGGAAGAGTTTACACTCTGAGCGATAAAGAGTGACTCAGTCTTTAGATCTGATCCAAGGCAAATGCATAATCGTGAATACCCAATTTTGTCTGAACCTTAAAAAAAGCGATAAAAAAATAAAAAAGAATAAAAAAATTAATTGACATTTGTTCATATTCTTGGTTAAATCCTCTAATTATGTCTTAGCTCATTTATCATTTTGTTTTATTTTGAACATAAATAAAAAATAAAAAAAAGGTATAAGAGACCCATATAAAGAAAAAAAAATAAAGAAGAAAAAACACAAAACAAAAAATAAAAAAAATTGGTTTTAGAAGAATGTTTTAATTCGTGAGCTAAGTTTCTTGTTTTTTTTTGGGGGGGGCTAAGGTTAGTTTGCTTAGTAATTTTTGTGACTTAGTGAAAATAATAAATAAAAATGTAAGAACAAAATTGTAGGAGATTAGATAAAAATAAAAAAAACAAAAAAACTAATAAAAAATTGCCACACGTAAAAAATAAAATAAAATAAAATAAAACATAGAAAAAGGGGGCCAAAAGGTGATAAGAAATAATTTGTGTGAGTTAGGTTGATATTAATATGAGTATTTTGTCTGTTTGTGGTTTACGCCTCACTTTTATGTCTGTTCACATGTTGCTTGAATTAATTCATTGTTGACAATTTATTTTAAAAGCTTTAAGTTTTTTTTAAATTAAAATTGACCAATTCACAATCATTTTCTAAAGAACTACGTGGCTTTGAATTTTTCACTGCATCTAATGATACGTAGGAGCAGAATCTCTATTTTGTCAAGCCAAAATTAATTTTTTTATAATTTTTTGCTAATTTTTTTTATGTTTTAAAAAAGGGTAAAATAAATATTTTTAAGAGTTATTAAAAATTGCACAACTGACTTAAGGTAACCGTCTCAAGACGGATGTATTAGGGGTGCTGTAGGGTTAAATCTTCACCATTTCCTATGCATAATCGACTCCCGAATCCAATCTAGTTTCAAAGATTAATTTTCTTATATTTTCTAATTTTTCCTATTTTAAATAAAATTGGTGGCGACTCTTATATTTATTTATTTTTCATCGCTCCTGCCGCAATCACGGTCGCGACAGATGGCGACTCCACTGGAGATATTTGAGAGTCAAGCCTTTGTAAGTTGGTTGTGTAATTTTTGTGACATTTATATATATTTGTTTTACCCTTTTTGTTTTTGTTTTGTTATTCTATTTTGTTTAATTTGTTTATTGATTTTTTTAACTGTGATTTTATTTTGTTATGCAAACCTTAGGATAGAGGATATATGGGAATTTTGTTTTGTGTTTATTTTGTTTTGCAAGATGTGGGTAATCTTTAGAATTATGAAGGTTTGTATGCTCCATACACTTACTGCACTTACATGTTTATCACACACATTGAGTAGGACCCTATACCCGGGTTTGAGTGAAGCCTACGTTAGGAAGTGGTTACGTAGTGATAGGCATTTTGGATGTACATCCTGTTTGGTTATTGCAAAAACCTCATCTAGAGTGTGTCTTTTCATGAATGTCCCACACTTAATGGTTTACCCATTATTTGTAATCAACATTCTGAAATGAAACTTAACTCTAGAGACCTTTAGAATAGTAGAGTCACCCAATAAAAATTCTCACGAATCAGAAAGACTTATAGATACTTAGGATAGAACTCATCAAATTTATGGCAATCTCATTAAGACACAAAGGGAGTATATTTTTATCCAAAAAAATGAAAACTAAAAAATTAAAAAAAAATTATAAATACTTTCCTTGCATTTCATGTATCAATAAATACTTTAGTTTAGTTAAGTTGTTTAGCCCACTAATGTGACAAATTTACATTTGAAAAAAAACTTTCCAAAGAGGAAATAAGTCTTGATTAAAAAAAAGTCATTACTAGTTGGCCAACAATTTATTAACTCAATGTATTTCTTTTGTAAAAATCTTCATTTCATCAAAGAGAAATATAGTGTGGTTTTAAAAAAGATGAAAAATAATAATTTCTTATTGCATAATAGGATTCAAAAAAAGAAAACATTGTTTAAAAAAAAACATCAGCATTCTAGCATCCTCATAAAAAAAATCATTTCATCCAAATAGTCATTTCTCATAGCATGATAGGATTTCATAAAAATATCATTTGTCTTTCAAGAATAAAAATAAAAAGATAAATAAAAGCAAAAAAGGTTTTCATCCTAATCAAGTAATTTTTTTTTTCTTTTTCATGATAACCTACAAAACAAAAAAAAAACAAAAAAAGAAGGTTCTTGTTGCATCCTAAAAAAAAAAGAAAAAAGAAAAAAAGTTTTCATCCTAGTCAGGTAGCCATCATTCATTCTATGATAATAGAACATCATTGCATAAAATAAATAATAAATACAAAATTCTTCCATGACATCAATCTTGCATAATATTTTTGCATAAATTTTTTTCATCATTTTCATAAAATAAAAGTTCAAAAATGTCTAATTCAAATGTTGACTTCTCTTTGCATTATAGTTTTCCAAGGAAGAAAAATTTTCATAAAAATTTTTTTGCTACATGTTTGCACAAAAAGGGTTCCATGCTTTTTTATTAAAACAAAAAAACAAAAAAATTCATCATGCTTTCTTGAATGTGTTCACAAAAAAAAAATGAAAAAATGTTTTATTCCATTAATATTATCATTCTTTTTTCAAAAATTTGAACCATTACACTTTTGAGCAAAATGAATGGCAATAACACACAAGATCATGAGATGGATTTGTAAACAACACTCATGCAAGTGATCGAGAGAGATTTGGGTTAAGAAGTATATGAATTAAAGGGAAGGTTGGATCAAATAAATGAAGGACATGAGAGGATGTAAAGAACAAGGGTGGAGTTGAGGTCGAATGAATCAAATGGAATCTTAACATACTCAAGGATGACAATGACTCCGTAATCCATTAGGTTGTGTCAGACGTTTCTACACATGCTCATACTCATCTGGAATGGGAGCTAATGCTTACAAGGGAAACCTCAGAAAGTTCAATTGAATGATGATCCTCCAGCACTGGGAAACTTTTGAGTAGCTAATTTTTCTGATTTGTTTGTCAAATGATTATCATGAAACAATGGTTTAATTGTATTAACTCCTGTTGATTCAATCATTAAAATCATTTAGGATTTTTGAACTCATGTTAACTTTTCTTGAAGCATTAATGTAATGGATTTGCGTGGATCGCGGCATACCTTGTTTCTTTTCCTATGTTCCTAACACTCATGTTCTTGTCATGTCTTTCTTATCATTCATTTCTTTCCTTTACTTGTTTTCTTTTGGTTCGGGTTCCATGAGACTTTCATTCTAGAAAACTTTTGGTGGTCATGAAGCCCACGTGTGCAAGTGTTCTTTGAAAAACTTATTCCAAAGTACCAAAATCACCCAGTAAGGCAATGAATGCATCAGAGTTTTCAAGCATTGCCTTCATTCGTCCATGCATAGATGATACTCGAATTTCCAGCCCAATTATCTTTCCAGTGATGTTCTTTCGAGTTAAAGGTTCAGGAATGATACCTAAAACTTGACCACCTCTTATATGTGCAGAAAGTGATATAGCCTTCATTAACCCAATGCTACCTCCCCCATATACTACACGAATGTTTCTCGCAGCAAGTGTTCTACCAACATTGCTTGCTGCGTTTACAAACTCTAAACCCTTCCCATACCTTGTCCCACAAAATACACAGATATTGGTAAATCTATGAACTAAAGAAGAAGCTCCCTCCATTTCTACAGTCACACTCCCTTTGAATGATTATAAGTTGCAAGAAAGTGAAGAAAATGAAGTGTTTAAATAGGGAAGAGAATAGAAAAAGTAATGATAGCACCTATATGGGTAGGTTAGCTGCTGTTAGAAAAGTTTGAAATTAAGAAACATAATTTTTTTTGTTTTTTTTATTATTATTTTTAGACTTCAAGAAAATTATCAGGATAAAGAAGTCTAGAAACCCCTGAAGGACCCCACTCAAAGGATCGTCTGTGCAAAACCAAAATACAATAAAATTATACAAAGATAAAATAATAATAACAAATGATGACATACTTTTATGTACAAGTTTCATAGCATATCTTTATACTGCGCGTCATGAATGCAGTTGCCTTCACAATCTTACCGCCCCTTGAAAGAGACATCGAATTTCCTTAAGGAATTTCAGACTTAAGGCACTCCTCCCGCTTGTGGGATATCCCAGCCTATGTGTTACCAAGTGGCCTCAATACTCAAGAGGGGGGTGAATTCAGTATGTAAAACAAGTTTACAAATCTTTCACAAAATGTTTGATAATTAATTTTTGTTGAAGCTATTAGATGGATAAAGATGATTGGATAAATAAGAAGAACACTTTCACTTATAAATATAATAGCCAAATGAGACAATATTCAAGCAATACAATAAAACAGTGTACAAATGTAAAGAGAAGGGTTTAGAGAAACAAACACAATAGTTTATCCTGATTCGATCACTAATCCACTTGTGATGTACGTCCAGTCCTCAAGCAAATACTTGAGATTTTTCACTATATCTTCAAGCTTCAAATAGGTTCTTGACAACCTTTGCAAGATAGAGCACTCAACACACCTTAGGATACCTCACCCTAGTGCTTGAGCCTCTATTTCCACGGGATACCTCACCCTTTTACAATTTGGAGGGATGCCTCACCCTCTCTAGAGATTATACAAAGATTGAATAGGTAGAAGCTCTCTTCAAATAGTAGATGATACAAATGAAAGTTCAATGGGTATTGGATTCACAGTTTACGCTCAGAAATAGAGTATTAATGGAGAAATAATGGAAACTCATTTTTAATGCTCAACCAAGGTTTTCTAGATTGATTGTCTAACTTTCATAAATGCCCAACAACTTGTATTTATAAGCCATTGAAGTTTAGACCTATTGGGAGGTGGTTGGAGCATTAAATACTCCGTAACTATCCGTTAATTTCTATTTATGGAAAGCTCTCTTATTCGAATAAGAGAATCTTTATTCAAATAAGGTTTTAAATAGCACAAGCGTGTTTTCCTCTATAATGTGTTATTCGAATAACAACTTTGTTATTCGAATAACTATTTAAACATATGGCTTCTGGAAAACATGTTATTCGAATAACACTCATGTTATTCGAATAACTCATTTGAATATTTGATTTCCTGGAATCTTGTTATTCGAATAATAGGTTTGTTATTCGAATTTAAATATATGGTTTTGTGAAAAACTTGTTATTCGAATAACAGATATGTTATTCGAATAACCATTTTATTAAATGGTTTCCTAGAGATGTGTTATTTGAATAACACTCATGTTATTCGAATAACTCATTCGTGCCAAAACAATTTTTGAACCATTTATTCGAATAACACAGGGCTTATTCGAATAAATCTTTTCCTGAAAGATTATTTGGAATCTCTGACTTGTGTTATTCGAATAAGGAACCCCTTATTCGAATAATACATGTGAAAAAATATTTTATACCTTTTTAAATGTTGCTCTTGATTCCATATGATCTTGTAAGCTTATGGACACGAAATGGTTGATTCTTTGGAAATTAAAAGCCATATTGAAGCCTTGAAAACTTGTGTGCCATTTTGAAGTGTAAGTTTGAGCAATTATGAATCTTTATATACCTTTACAATTTGATTGAAGTCCTAAAAACTAAACTTGAAGGTCTTAAGAGTCTTGGACTTGATCTTGCAACATCTTTAAGTTTGTTATCATCAAAACACAGTCTTCTTGAGATAATAGCCAATTACACTATGCATTGTCCCTCTAGTTAAATAGAGAAAATATAAATACGACGACCAGTGACCACAGCCAGTGAAGCTACGCTCAGGAACCCAATAAATCAATACCAGGAATTGAGCTCAGAGGCATTATTACGCAAGAATGTAAACACAGGACGCTTCTATCTATCCATCAGTAAGCAGAGCCTACGGTTAAAACCTAGGAATGCTTGCGCGGCTCTCTACAGAGCATGACACACGACCTTTATTTACAGACTGGCGTGCGAAAGTCCACCTAAGTCAATGACGGGACGAACATCTATGATTTATTGTTTACTAATTTATATTTCTTTTTAATTGAATTTGCAACAATCCTCTTTTCGATAAGCTTGAATAATGTCTATTTAGTAATTGATAACATAATTCTCAAGGGAACGATACTTTACTCACTCTTTATTACTATTGTCAATTTGGTGCACTTACCAATATCCACAACAGGTATGATTTTTGCCACTCCTATTCTTTTAATTAAAAGTTGAATTTTAGCACAATGTAGAGTAGGCTTGCGCGTTGTCCACGCTTCAATCCTGGAAGACTCTTGCGTGAGGCGGCATCTTCGAGATATAAAATATCTTGAGCCTTAATCTAGCAACTTAAGCTTTTGGGATAGTTGGTCATTGATAATATCAATTAAACTTTGGTGCCTAAACTAAAACTAAAATTTTTTGGAAGTTGAGTTTTGAGAGAGATTGGCTACCTGCCCTTAACCTTTTGACTATAGTTTTCATGCTATTGATAAGTCCAGTTAACAATTTTCGATCTAGTATAGCTGTAGGGTTTTGATGGATGCAATGATGTAAAATGAATGCACTTCTTAACTATGTGAACAAATGGTTCTACTTGTTAGAGTGTGGGTTTTATATGTTTATGTGTGTGTGTTCTTGTTCATGTATGTCTACATGTGCAGTTGCCTGTTATACAATATTCACTATAATGGTTAGGGTTTGGAACAAGAATATATTGGGAAGCATGTCTGTTGTAGCAGCAGATAATAGGGAAGGGAAAAGTCAATTGTCTAAGACTTATGTAGGAACATCCTAGACTTGAGTTGTTAGCATTGTCAGAAGTACAATTGAATCCCAACGTATGTATTAAGTCTAAGTGTCTAACAGTGAAATTCCAGCCTTCACACGATTCCATAGACAATTCATACTATAGACAATTCATACGATCATGGGATTGGGATATCATTGAAGATGTCTACTTTTCTTGTTGGGTACATGAAGATGTCTACTTTTTTTATTTTTTAGCAGAGCAATGATGAGATGAATAGTTTGCAATGTATCTGCATCAAACATCAATAATAGCATCTCCAAATGCCATGTTATTACTTAATGTGGTTACACGCAATTGATAGTCCTATTGCATTATTAATTAGGCCATAGATTTTTTTAGTCCATCTATATTGTTAATTGACCAGCTGTGAGACATAATTTTATACTTTATAAAGACTGATTCCTTGCAATTCCATTTTTACAGGCAAAAATGGCTTTCTGTAATGAGCAGAGTTTATTAGTGGTCCGAAAGACTGTAGAATGCATGGAACATTAATTATTTTGTTTTTCAAATCATTATATCTATTAGTGCATGCTCTTCTTAATGAATAGTATGCTACTTCTTAACAGTTTATGGAATAACAGAACTTTTGATGTCTTTTATAGTTAGTGTTATTGCGAGCCAAAATCCTTTGGCATTTACTTGAAAGCAGTTATTATTTCTTAATTTTCTTTTTGAAATTCTTAGTTTACAAAACTTTTGGATTGTCTGAACATTTGCAGCCTCAAGAAAGTGTCAGATTTGGACTCAGTTCGATCAAGACTTTTTAGCAATGTGACAATTGGAGTAGAGTGAAGGGTTTTGTTTCTTTTTTTGACTTGGCTTGGATGATAATTAAAAATAAAAATTGTTACGGTGTTCCAATGTTTGTTGTTTCTGCTCTGTTTAATATGCTAATTACAGGTTGGAATTTTTTTCCATCATTGTTTTAAGCCAGTTATAATAACTGGCTCTCATCTTAGCCATCAGTCTTTATCCTCATTCTTTATTCATGCTTTAGTATTTCCTTCAATTATTGGAGAGATTTTTTATGTACAATCGTTGGCGTGATTAAACTCAATTTTGTATTGTTTTCCAGGATTTAGATCAAGGGTGGTTGTCCTCTTTGGTGTTAATCTTGACTTCCCTCTTTAAGTGGCCAGATACATAATGATGCTTATACAAAACTACAAAACTTGAAATAATATAAGCGAAATAATTAAATGGGATGAAAAATCACAAGGACATTTGTATTATTATATGTTCACGCTGCATTGAAAATGGCAACCTCTCTGATCTCATTCTTTCCTATAACACTAAAAATAAAAAAAGTAAGAACTTGACTTAGGAATCAACCTCTTAGACCCTCTCTCCTCGTTGTACATTACAATGTGCGTTTAATTTTAGCTTATTATTAGTATTTTTTATATCATTAATTAATTATATATTATTATATACGTGATTTTTATAATAAATAATAAAAATTAATATTTTTTATAATATAATAATGCATGATTAGATAAAAATATAAAAAAATTTAACACAAATTACAATATTATTTCCTGTTCCCATTATTTTTATGTAATATGTGGCATTTTGCAATGCCTGAAAATGACATGGCATGAGTTTTCGTGTAAATTTTGATCCGTCCGTGTTACTGCTTTATTGTTTAGCAACATGAGTCCCAGTTCAAGTCTTGTTCTTAAATCTTTATCAGTTTGTTACTTTACTCATTTAAAGTTGTTTGATTTTTAGCAACAATATACTAATACTACACTTAACCTTTTTTTTTTTCCCGAAACATTTATATTTGTTACAATAAAGAAAAATAAATTTAGGTAATCAAAGTGAGTGCAGAGTGATGCTTAATTGCTTATCATACAAAATTAAAGGGATATTTTGTTTAATCCATTAAAGTAGCAAAGTGACAGATTATTAAGAAGAGTAGAATATGGATAAAGTTATAATAAGAAGTCTGATAATGTACCAGAAAGGTAAAGTAGCAATTCGGAGGATATTCCCTAAACTCATGTCATGTCATTGCTGGACACAACAATGCAGCACACTCTTTTCGACTTCGTAATCTTGAGTTTTATTTTTTCTATTTTAAATGTTACAAATATAAGCATTACAAAAATAGGAAAAAAAACTAATTTTTACACTTTGATATGCCTCTTATTATTATTTTTTTTTAAATGTTGAAAAACATTTTTAAGAATTATCAAGAAGTTATAATGAAAGCACGCAAGAGGGATGAAGGAAGATTGGAAATCAATAAGTCGTGGTACTATTAACCCACACTGAAAATAAGAAATGGAAAGGAAATTTCTCAGTAGATCCATTAGTTTTATCTCATGCATCTATATTTAAACAATCACCATCTATTTTTTTAATATACATAATTATTATCTACCTTTAAATTTTAATTAAAAATTCTTAAATTTTAAGAATATTACAAATACAATTTTCTCATCAATTAATCAAAAAGCGTTGATCATGTAATTATTAATTTAGTACATGAGTCAATTTCTTATTTGTCCACATTATTTTTTTTTAACAAATTGAAGAAAAACTATTTTTTCCCGCTTTTTTATATAACTTTTTTTTATAGTTATTTTGTATTTTTGTTAATTGACAATGTACAAACTTGACCACGCGTTTTGGTTTTCATACTTTAAACCGTGTAAAGTTTATATTTGTTAAACTTTTATATATGCAAGTTGTAACATTAAAAAACAAAAAAGAAAAGTAAGGTCGGGTAGTGACAAAGTATGCTCCATGTTACTATTTTGTTTCCAAACTTTTAATATTTGGAAGATGCAATGATGAGATGAATAGTTTGCTATGTATCTGCATCAAACATCAATAATAGCATCTCCAAATGCCATGTTATTACTTAATGTGGTTACCCGCAATTGATAGTCCTGTTGCATTATTAATCAGGCCATAGATTTTTTTAGTCCATCTATATTGTTAATTGACCAGCTGTGATACATAATTTTAAACTTTACAAAGACTGATTCCTTGCAATTCCATTTTTACAACCAAAAATGGCTTTGTGTAATGAGCGGAGTTTATTAGTGGTCCAAAAGACTGTAGAATGCATGGAACATTAATTATTTTGTTTTTCAAATCATTATATCTATTAGTGCATGCTCTTCTTAATGAACAGTATGCTACTTCTTAATAGTTTATGGAATAACAGAACTTTTGATGCCTTTTATAGTTAGCGTTATTGCGAGTCATAATCCTTTGGCATTTACTTGAAAGTAGTTATTATTTCTTAATTTTCTTTTTAAAATTCTTTTATAGTTTACAAAACTTTTAGATTGTCTGAACATTTGCAACCTCAAGAAAGTGTCAGATTTGAACTCAGTTCGATTAAGACTTTTTAACAATGTGACTACTGGAATAGAGTGAAGGATTTTTTTTTGACTTGTCTTGGCTGATAATTAAAAATAAAAATTGTTACGGTATTTCAATGTTTGTTGTTTCTGCTATGTTTAATATGCTAATTACAGGTTGAAATTTTTCTCCATCATTGTTTTAACAATTTGTCCACATTATTATTTTTTAACAATTTGAAGAAAAACTATTTTTTTCCTCTTTTTAATATAACTTTTTTTTATAGTTATTTTGTATTTTTGTTAATTGACAATGTACAAACTTGACCACGCGTTTGGGTTTTCATACTTTATACCGTGTAAAGTTTATATTTGTTAAACTTTTATATTTGCAAGTTGTAACATTAAAAAACAAAAAGGAAAAGAAAGGTCGGGTAGTGAAAAAGCATGCTCCGCGTTGCTATTTTGTTTCCAAACTTTTAATATTTGGAAGTTGTTTGAATCGAGGTCCGGCAGCACAGCTACCGCAAGAGAATCCACAGCTATCATGGCTGGGAGAGCATCATTCTCCTCTTCCTCTTCCTTCAGCTATGGATTCAAATACGATGTGTTTCTCAGCTTCAGAGGCCAAGACACTCGCTATGGTTTTACTGGCAATCTCTATAAAGCTCTCCATGACAAGGGCATCCACACATTCTTTGATGATGATGAGCTTCAAAGAGGGGACGAAATCACACCATCACTTCTCAATGCCATTGAAAACTCCAGGATCGCCATTCCTATCTTCTCTCAGAACTATGCTTCTTCATCATTTTGCTTGGATGAACTTGTCAACATCATTCACTGCATTAAGGCAAAGGGTCGGTTGGTTTTTCCAGTTTTTTATGACGTGGATCCTTCAGATGTGCGACATCAGAGAGGTAGTTATGAAGAAGCACTGGCTAAGCATGTGGAGAGGTTCTTCAAGTATGACAAGGAAAAGTTAAAGGATAACATGGAGAGACTGAAGAAATGGAAGATGGCTCTTAAGCAAGCAGCAAACTTGTCCGGCGAGCATTTCAAACTTGGGTACCCCCACCTCACTCGTCTTTTACCTTCTTTCTTTAATTTTCAATTTTCTAATCATTTTATGTTAAAATTTAAATTAACAGGAAAGAAATTCTTGTTCATCTTGAACAAGTTAATTCATTGTATATCAAACAGTTTGAATTGTAATTATTATTAATACATGGATATGATGCATTTAGTATGACTTCGCACTAACTTCTCTGAATTGGCAGGAATGAAAAATATGAACATGAGTTTATTGGGAAGATTGTTGAAGTGGTCTCCAACAAGATTAATCGTGCTCCTTTACATGTTGCGGATTACCCAGTTGGACTGGAGTCTCAAGTGCTGAAAGTAAACTCACTTCTGGATGTTGGGTCTGATGATGTAGTCCACATGGTAGGGATCCATGGAATTGGTGGAATAGGTAAAACAACACTTGCTCGAGCAGTTTATAATTTGATCGCTGATCAATTTGAAGGTTTATGTTTTCTTGATGATGTGAGAGAAATTTCGATTAAACATGGAATAGTACATCTCCAAGAGACGCTTCTTGCTGAGATAGTTGGAGAGAAGAATATTAAGCTAGGAAGTGTCAATAAAGGAATTTCAATTATAAAGCATAGGCTCCACCGAAAGAAGGTTCTTTTGATTGTTGACGATGTTGATAAACTGGAACAGTTGCGAGCAATTGTTGGAGGGCATGATTGGTTTGGTTCTGGCAGCAGAGTCATCATAACAACTCGGGACAAACATTTGCTAGCAAGTCATGGGGTTGAGAGAAAATATGAGTTAGGGGTTTTAAATGAGAAAGAAGCACTTGAATTGCTTAGTTGGAATGCCTTTAAATATGACAAAGTTGATCCAAGTTACATGGACATTTTAAATCAAGCAGTAACTTATGCTTCTGGTCTTCCATTGGCTTTGGAAGTAATAGGTTCCAACTTGTTTGGAAAAAGTATAGAAGAATGGAAATCTGCATTAGATCTGTATGAAAGAATTCCTCATAAAGATATCCAAAAGATACTTAAAGTAAGCTTTGATGCTTTGGAGGAATATCAGCAGAGTGTTTTTCTTGACATTGCTTGTTGCTTTAAAGGATATCAATTGCAAAAGGTCGAACATATACTTTGTGCTCATTATGGTATCTGCCCAAAATTTGGTATAGGTGTATTAGTTGAAAAATCTCTCATAAAGACTCAAAAAGATATAATGACATTGCATGACTTGATAGAGGACATGGGTAAAGAAATTGTTCGACAGGAATCACCAAATGAGCCTGGAAAACGCAGTAGGTTATGGTTTCCTGAAGATATAGTTCAAGTTTTAGAAAGAAATACGGTGAGTGAGGCTGATATGAATGGTTTGAATTTTATGTTTAACCTTGATTGATCTCTTTGGACTATTTTATGTTCACGATAAGTTATTTATTCCTCTTTTTCCAATCTTCTGTTGATAGTATTAATTCATAGTTTTTTCCCATTTATTATATGCAAATTTCTTTAAATATGTTTCTCTAAATCCTAACATATATACATGTATTGTAGCTGACTCGAGCTTTTTGTGTTAAAAAGGGAACTAGTGATATTGAAATCATAAATATGGATTTGCCCAAATTTGAAGAAGAAATAAACTGGGATGGAGAGGCCTTTAAGAAGATGGAAAACCTCAAAACACTTATTGTTAGAAATTGTCGTTTTTCTGAAAGCCCCATACATCTTCCAAATAGTTTAAGAGTGCTGGAATGGAAGAAATATCCTTCAGAGTCTCTACCATCTGATTTTCATCCAAAGAAACTTGTTGTACTTAATATGTCAAAAGGTCGCTTAAGGTCACACGGGTTGCTCAAGGTGTGGAAGGCAAGTATAATAAGTTCTTCTCTTTGGTCTTGTATGTTAATAAGTTCATTTTAAAATGATTCATTTGATTCTGGTTTCTTTCTCTCTCTTTTTCAGAAGTTCGTGAATTTGAGAGTTTTGAAATTTAACCGTTGTAAATACATAACAGAGATTCCTAATGTATCTGGTGTCCCAAATTTAGAAGAATTAGAATTTCCATATTGCGAGAATTTAATTAAAATTCATGAAACAATTGGATTCTTGGATAAACTTAGAATCTTGAATGTTGAGGGTTGCCGCAAGCTTAGGAGTTTTCCACCCATCAAGTTGACCTCTCTTGAAGTACTCAAACTTTCAAGATGCTCAAGTCTTGAGAATTTTCCAGAAATATTAGGAAAGATGGAAAATATAACACAGCTTTGTCTCATGTTGACATCCATAAAAGAATTGCCATTTTCAATTCAAAATCTTACTAGGCTTCGAAGTTTCATTATTCAGCACAGTCAAATAATTCAGTTATCAAGAAGCATTGTTATGTTGCCAAAACTTGATACGTTGACAGTTTGGGAATGTGGCGTGTTGGGATCATCTAAACAGGACGAAGGTGAAGAACAAGTGAGCTTAATGGTATCTTCAAATGTGGAATGTCTTCTTCTCGCGCAGTGCAAAGTATCAGATGAATTTATTCCAATAATTCTCACTTGGTTTTCCAATGTGAAATGTTTAAGCCTATGGATGATTAATTTAACAATTCTTCCTGCTTGCATCAAAGAATGTCACTTTCTGAAGAAACTTGATTTGAATAATTGCAAGCTTCTTCGAGAAATTAGAGGGATTCCGCCAAACATAGAAATTTTGCATGTAACAAACTGCACATCGTTGACTTCCTCGTGCAGAAGCATGTTACTGAATAAGGTTCCTGTTTTCATATGTATTTTGATTTGATAATTGATATGATAATTCATGTTGACTCAGACTCCACTTACAAGTATGTGTCGCTGAAGTAAACTTATGAATTATTTATGACTAACAGGAATTGCACGAGGAGGGTGGAGACAAGATGTTTCTTTTGGATGGAACAAAGATTCCAAAGTGGTTCGAGCACCGTAGCAGGGAATTGCCAATTTCTTTCTGGTTTCGTAACAAGTTCCCTGCAATATCACTATGTGTTGTCGTTGAACTAGTGGATAATTACTTTGGATTTAGGGGTTCTGATAACATTTGGCTCAAATTGACTTTCAATGACAGTAAAGTTTTATCAGAGGGACGGTGGTTCAGCTCGCCCTTCCATGTAGGAGGTCATATATATATTTTTGATCAAAAACAGATAAAATTTGAAGATAATGTGGATGAAGTGCTTATAGAAAATGAATGGAATCATGTGGTGTTTACTATAAAGACATCCAAGGCACTGGTTATCAAACAAAGTGGAATCCATGTATTCAAACTAAGTAGTATGGAAGATATCCGATTCACCGATCCATTGTTGCTGAAAGAAGAGCATAGATCGGATACGGGAGATTCTCAAAGACAATTTATGCAACAGCAAAAAAATTTGGCTTTATTGGAACCGCACATGGGACAAGGCAAAGAGTGGCTTTCATTGTTTCCACCTCCAGCATTGAAGTCATTGAATGATAATGTGAATTGGGATTCAAATTTAATGGTATCAACTCGGATAAGTAGCACCCCCAGTGTCCAAGGTAACGCTTGTGGCATTTCTTTCTGTCTGCTTTCACTTATTACTAATTTTACTTGCCTTATATATTTTGCTCCTCTTTGTAACTGGAGGAAACAAAAAATGATTACCAGGGCGATAGTGCTCAGTTGGTGCATTATTGTTTTTTTTCTTGAAGAAAATATAAATGATTTCAATTAGTTGTTTAAGTAATGTAAGAGAAATTGAATTCTATTAGATTATGAATTAGAAAATGTAAGAAAAGATTATTTGTAAATTTTTCTTTAACTAGTATGATTTTGTCTTCCTTATTTGAAATATTCAACTTTAATATCTTAGCTGGCAGTGAAATTGCCTTAGGAAAGTGAAAATTAGGTACATTAAAGTTGGACTTGGACAATGAACCCAATGAGCGTTTTTGTAGATCTCCTTCGAAAGTGGCAATGGATTCATATTCAATAATCTCAAGCTTGGCTACTGATATTACTAGTGAAGGAAGTAAACAATTTGGTGGCATTTGTTTCTCCTTATGTTCTGATTAACTTGGAAACTTTATGGAGAGATGAGTTCTCAACAGACAGTTTTTAACTATAAGATGCACGTTAAGATTTATATTTTGATTTTTTTAAATTAATAATTAAACTAACAAGGTCAATTAAAATATCTATTCCACTAAATAAGTGTTGAGTCTTGACACTACCTCTTCTTAGAATTACCTAACTTAATTTGCAGTGTTTTGCATTTATTCTTTGAACCAATTTCATATAACACAACTATAAACTGATGAAAAAAGAACAACTTACTAAAGTCAACATTACATATCTAAAAATATATTCGAACAAAAAAGATTAGTCAAACTTATGAATTGAATATCTCAGCATTTGAATAAATTCTTAATTTGTAAGTGTACAATTTTTTTTTGTTTTTATTTTTAAATTTGGATAAATATATACCATTCTTCTGTTTGAATTAAAACTCATGCTCTGAATCATCATTTCTCACACTTAAAATTTGATATTTACTACAACCCTACAATGTATATGGTGAGAAGTGTTTTTTTTAATGGATAAAAAGAAAAACAAGCAGAATGAAATGGAAATAACAAGGATGAGTTTTATATTAAAAAAAAGAAATAAGAGAAATAGAATATGTCTGCTTCTAGTTAATAGGAAACAAGTTTATGTGGAAAACACGATAGTTTAGAACGGTGGACGGTGGCCTCCTTGATGGACGCTGGTCATTGGTCTCTTGTTCTCTCATTTTCACATTTTTTGTAGATATTGTTTTTTTTTTTTGCTTTGTTGTTATTTATTTTCTAAGCTTGATTTGCTTGTTTTTAAGAGCCTAATATAACATCTTCTTTTTAATATGGGAGCTTTGTTTATAGTTATAGATGTATTATAATATATACTTGATATGTCTGCTTAATTTTGTAATAAATTAATTTAATTTAAATACTTTATTATTGTTGGAATTGATTAATTTTAGGGATTAGCAATTTGAATTCAAATTGTAACTGATCCAGATCCTTGTATATCTTCTCATTTATGTCTTGTAATTATGTTTTGATATTTTATCTCCTATAATCAAGGAGAGTCTGTAACCTAGTTATAGGGCTGTGTATTTATACCCTGTTTTGATATCAATACAGTACTGAAAACCATTTTCTTAATATGGTATCAGAGCCAACTCCAATTACCTCTCGTTGCTAGGAATTGGAGATTAGCTTCTGAGTACGAAAATGGAGAACAGGTCAGATAAATCAGATTCTGCTCCACATATGCAGGATCTGTCTTCAGCCCTTACACCTGAGTGTCTTGATGGTACGAATTATACTGAATGGCCCCTAAATGCAGAGAACAAGATAAGAGGGCGTAGGCGTTGGGGTTACATCTCCGGGAAGAAGGTTGCACCTAAAGAGAAAACCTCCGAGGAATATGAAACCTAGGAAGATGAGAACTGTATGGTCAAATCTTGGCTTCTAGATGCAATGACCAAAGATGTTAGGTCGCTTTTCATCCGTTTACCTACAGCCAAGAAGATCTGGGACTCTGTCAAGGAGACTTACTCAGTTAGTCAAGATGCATTAAAAGCGTATCAGCTTTACTGTGAGGTACTATCTGTTAAACAGAATGGTGGTTCTGTTGTTTCTTACTTTGCAAAATTACAGAAACTGTGGCAGGAAATTGATGAGATTGAGAATTGTACCATGGAGTGCACTAAAGATGTGGAGACATATACCAACAAATTGAATGCCCAACGTGTATACATCTTCTTAGCAGGCCTTGATTCACACTTGGATGGGGTACGTGGTCGAATCCTTGCAACCATACCACTCCCAAGTATACAAACTATATACGCAAATGTTTGTGTTGAGGCAAATCGCCAAGAAGCCATGCTCTGTGGAACACAGAATGAAGGCGCTGCCATGGCTATGAAAAGGACAATCAACTCCAAGAAAGGAAACCGTAAATGTACACATTGTAATGGCAACAATCATACTGTGGATACTTGCTTTAAGTTACGTGGTTATCCTGAGTGGCACCCAAAAGGAAAAAAGGAGGCTTCCAAGAACAAAGAGGAGGTTCCCAAGAACAATCCTACCACTGCTACTGGATTTGTTGCCAAGTCAGGTACATCTTAATCTGCTTATGGTTTTTCTGTTGTTACTAGGGGTAGTGACTGGATAATTGATACGGGTGCAACGGATCATATGACTTGTGATAGACATATGTTCACACATTTATCATCTAACAGTCCTGTTTCAGTCATTATAAATGCTAATAGTGTTTCTTCCCCTGTTATGGGTATTGATACAGTATCCATTTCACCATTGCTATCCATTTCTAATGTGCTTTTTGTTCCCTCTCTCAATTGCAATCTTCTCTCTGTTAGTCAACTAACCAAGTCCCATAATTGTGCTTTCTTGTTCTTTCCCACATACTGTATTCTACAGAATATACATACCAAGGAGAAGATTGGCAATGGTAAAAGAAGTGAAGGATTATACTATCTTGAAAGTAACTCGCAACATTCCAAAGGAAAAGCACTAGCTCACTTTATGAGTGATGAGTTACAAGCTAAAAATAAAGAAGAGATTTGGCTATGGCATAAGCGATTAGGACATCCATCTTTTAGCTACCTTAAGAGATTGTTTCCTTCATTATTTAGCTGTTGCAGTATCTCTGATTTTAAATGTGAAACATGTGTAATGGCAAAAAGTCATTGTGTTACTTTTCCTATAAATAATAGTAGAGCTGATGATCCTTTTTCAATTATTTACTCTGATGTTTGGGGACTAGCCCCTCTTCCCACACATAATGGAATGAGATGGTTTGTGACCTTTGTGGATGATTGTACAAGAATGACTTGGTTATATCTTCTTAAACACAAAAGTGATGTATGTAATGTTTTTCAAGAATTTCACAAAATGATAACTACACAGTTTGATACTCCTATAAAGATAGTTAGATCTGATAATGGAGGGGAATACACTAATAAAGAATTGACAAATTTTATGAAATCAGTTGGTATTCTTCATCAAACATCATGTTCTAATTCCCCCCAACAAAATGGAGTGGCTGAGAGAAAAAATAGACACCTTTTGGAGGTTACTAGATCACTCTTGATTGGTAGTAATGTTCCTTCTTACCTATGGGGTGAAGCTTTAAGCTCTGCAGTTTATCTTATTAACAGAGTTCCATCAAGTGTGTTAAATTTTAGGAGACCACTTGATGTTCTTTCTAATCATTGCACACTTAATTCTGTCAATAAGTTACCACCTCATATTTTTGGTTGTGTCATATATGTGCATTTGCATCCTCACCAACGAACAAAATTAGAATCTAAAGCAATGAAATGTATTTTTGTGGGATACAGCACCACTCAAAAAGGATATAAAGCTTATCATCCATCTTCAAAAAACTTATTGTGTCAATGGAAGTTACCTTCCATGAACATGAAATGTTTTTCCCTAAAAAATACTTCATTCTTCACCTCAGAGGGGGTGTGATGTAGAGGTGCAGAATCATGATATGCTTAACCAAGATATTAGGTTATTTGATGCTATGCCAACAGAAAAAGAGGATGAAATTTAGGATAATGGAAGTGAGAATATGGCCGAAGATGCCGAAGATGATAGTATAATCTCTCCTTCAACCTCAAATCCACTGCTAATCCAATCCTTGGAAAATTCTGCAGAGGTATCACCTGGAACTATTGCTTCTATTCATTCTATTGCTGATACACAAAACTATGTTTCCGCTGATATACAAAGCAATGTCTCTACTTCTAGTTAGTCAAACTCTGATCTTGTAATGAGCCCTTACACTATTCCACCTCGTACTAACAGAGGACAGCCTCCAATCAGGTATGAACCTGATCCTAATTGTAAGGTCAAATACCCTATAAACAACTATGTGTCATCTGAAAAATTGTCCAAGTCATATACTAAATTTGCATCTCAATTATCTGTTGCCTCTACACCTAGTAATATGCAGGAAGCTCTAGCAGATTCTAGGTGGATCCATGCAATGGCAGCAGAAATGGAAGCATTGGAGAAAAATGCTACTTGGGAACTTGTACCCCTACCGGTTGGGAAGAGCACTGTAGGTTGTAAATGGGTGTTTACTATCAAACATAAAGCTGATGGAAGTGTTGAGAGGTATAAAGCAAGGCTAGTTGCAAAGGGTTACACTCAATCCTATGGTGTTGATTATCAAGAAACCTTTGCACCAGTTGCAAAGCTCAATACAGTGAGGGTGTTATTATCACTAGCAGCAAATCAAGATTGGCCACTTCTTCAATTCGATGTAAAAAATGCCTTCTTACATGGAGATTTAATGGAAGAAGTTTATATGGATCCTCCTCCCGGTATACAAAAGTACTCAAATATTCCTATGGTGTGCAAGCTTAAAAAGGCCCTATATGGATTGAAACAATCACCAAAAGCTTGGTTTGGAAGATTTACAAAATCTATGAAGTTTTTTGGTTACACACAAAGTAATTCTGATCACACCTTGTTTCTTAAGCATAATCAAGGTAAAATCACTGCATTGATAATATATGTTGATGATATGATTGTGACTGGAAATAATCCTGATGAAATTTTAAGCCTGCAGAAATATTTAGCTTCTGAATTTGACATGAAACAGCTTGGAGATCTAAAATATTTGTTAGGAATCGAAGTGGCAAGGTCCAAACATGGTATCTTTCTTTCTCAAAGAAAATATGTTTTAGACTTGTTAACTGAGACGGGAATGCTTGGATGTAAACCAGTTGATACTCCCATAGAACAAAATCACAAGAATTTTCATTGTACTAATGCAACCGGTACAGATAGAGGAAGATATCAAAGACTGGTTGGGAAGCTAATTTATTTATCTCATATTAGGCTGGACATAGCATATGCAGTTAATGTTGTGAGTCAATTTATGCATGACCCCAAAAAAACCACATATGGATGCTGTTGAACGAATATTGAGGTACTTAAAATCTGCTCCAGGAGAAGGTTTGTTATTCTCAAACCATGGTCACCTCAAAGTTGAAGGCTATATTGACGCTGATTGGGCCGGATCAACAGATGATAGAAGGTCTACCGCGGGCTACTTCACTTTTGTGGGAGGAAACCTAGTAACTTGGAGGAGTAAAAAACAACAAATAGTTGCTAGATCAAGTGCAGAAGCGGAATTCAGAGGGATGACAGTAGGAATATGTGAACTGTTATGGATTAAAAATCTTTTGAAAGATCTTGGATATGAACAAAAGGATGTGATGAAGCTTTACTGCGATAATAAATCAGCCATAGAGATCGCCCACAACCCTGTCCAACATGATCGCACTAAACATGTGGAAATTGACAGGCATTTCATCAAAGAAAAGATTGAAGCTGGTATTATTGCCTTTCCTTTTGTAAAATCAGAACAGCAACTTGCTGATATGCTTACCAAGGCAGTAGCATCCAGGGCTCTTAGTAGTTCTCTTGACAAGTTGGGAATGTGTGACATTCATGCACCAACTTGAGAGGGGGTGTTGGAATTGGTTAATTTTAGGGATTAGCAATTTGAATTCAAATTGTAACTGATCCAAATCCTTGTATATCTTCTCATTTATGTCTTGTAATTATGTTTTGATATTTTATCTCCTATAATCAAGGAGAGTCTGTAACCTAGTTATAGGGCTGTGTATTTATACCCTGTTTTGATATCAATACAGTACTGAAAACCATTTTCTTAATAATTATAATGTAAAATGTGAAAAATAATTTAAAATAATTTAGATACTGATATAAGTTATTTAGTTGAGGAAAATAAATAAGTAAAATTTATTTTTAGATTATAAATATATAAATAAAAATGTAGTTAAATTATTAGTTTAATATTTTTAAATACATTGAGTGATTATTTAGGTATCAAATTAACTAGACAAATATAAAAAAATAAAAATAAAAAAATAAAAAATTATGATAAATTTTAAGATTTATTATAATACTTATAGAAATTAAAAAATTTATTTTAATAAAATCAAGTGTACTAAACATGTATAAAGTTTTAGTTAAATATATTAAGTTTCCACTTGATTTTTTTTCCCCGCCCCTCACTTAGCAGCCCCTTTATTTGACTTTTGAGTCATTATCCTCTCATTTCTCACCCACTCTATCATTTCTCTCACGATCAACATAGCAGCAGCAGCAGAGGAGAGAAGCAAGAGAAAAAGGAGGAGGAAGAAGAGAAGAAGAGAGGGAGAGGAGGAAAACGAAGGGGAGAGTCAAGGCTTGAGGTTCACCATCCAAACAACTTGAGGTAGGGGTGCTAGTTCCTTAAACTCATCTTCCTTCATCAGCTTCTTGTTTGAAGCTTGTTTGTGTAAGTTGAGAAAATGAGTTTTAAAGAGTTTTTATGGGTTTTTCTGGTTTGTTTTGCTTTCCACGATTAAGCATGGAGTGTTTATGACCTAGGCTATGCTTGGTCGTGTTTTACAATATTCACTATAATGGTTAGGGTTTGGAACAAGAATATATTGGGAAGCATGTCTGTTGTAGCAGCAGATAATAGGGAAAGGAAAAGTTAATTGTCTAAGACTTATGTAGGAACATCCTAGACTTTAGTTGTTAGCATTGTCAGAAGTACAATTGAATCCAACGTATGTACTTAAGTCTAAGTGTCTAATAGTGAAATTCTCGCCTTCACACGATTCCATAGACAATTCATATTATAAACAATTCATACTATCATGGGATTGGGATGTCATTGAATATGTCTACTTTTTTTATTTTTTAGCAGTGCAATGACGTGATGAATAGTTTGCTATGTATCTGCATCAAACATCAATAATAGCATCTCCAAATGCCATGTTATTACTTAATGTGGTTACAAGCAATTGATAGTCCTGTTGCATTATTAATTAGGCCATAGATATTTTTAGTCCATATATTGTTAATTGACCAGCTGTGAGGCATAATTTTATACTTTATAAAGACTGATTCCTTGCAATTCCATTTTTACAGCCAAAAATGCATGGAACATCAACTATTTTGTTTTTCAAATCATTATATCTATTAGTGCATGCTCTTCTTATTGAATAGTATGCTACTTCTTAACAGTTTATGGAATAACAGAACTTTTGATGCCTTTTATACTTAGTGTTATTGCGAGCCAAAATAGAAAGTAGTTATTATTTCTTAATTTTCTTTTTGAAATTCTTATAGTTTACAAAACTTTTGGATTGTCTGAACATTCGCAGCCTCAAGAAAGTGGCAAATTTGGACTCAGTTTAATCAAGACTTTTTAGCAATGTGACTATTGAAGTAGAGTGAAGGGTTTTTTTTTTTTACTTGGCTTGGCTGATAATCAAAAATAAAAATCGTTATGGTGTTTCAATGTTTGTTGTTTCTGCTCTGTTTAATATGCTAATTACAGGTTGGGATTTTTCTCCATCATTGTTTGTGTTCTACATTACTAATTTTTCTATTTGCCAAGTTGCCTTGTTAATGGAGTTTTGGCCTTAAAATGAATTAATCCTCATTCTTTATTCATGCTTTAGTATTTCCTTCAATTATTGGAGAGATTTTTTATGTACAATCTCGTTGGCGTGATTAAACTCAATTTTGTATTGTTTTCCAGGATTTAGATCCGGGGTGGTTGTTCTCTTTGGTGTGTTAATCTTGATTTCCCTCTTTAAGTGTCCGGATACATAATGATGCTTATCATACAAAACTACAAAACTAGAAATAATATAAGCGAAAGAATTAAATGGGATGAAAAATCATAAGGACATCTGTATTATTATATGTTCACGCTGCATCGAAAATGGTAATCTCTCGTGTCTTTCTTTCCTATACCACTCTAGACAAAAGTAAGGACTTGACTTGGGAATCAACCTCTTCCCTCTCTCTTCGTTGTACATTAGATTGTGAGTTTCATTTTAGCGTATTATTAGTATTTTTTATTACATCATTAATTAATTATATATTATTATATATATGATTTTTAAAATAAATAATAAAATTAAATATTTTTTATGATATAATAATACATGATTAGATGAAAATATAAAATTTTTTATCACAAATTACAATATTATTTCTTATTCCCATTATTTTTATGTAATATGTGGCATTTTGCAATGCCTGAAAAAGACATGGCATGAATATTCGTGGAAATTTTGATTCCTCCGTGTTACTGCTTTATTGTTTAGCAACATGAGTCCCAAGTTCAAGTCTTGTTCTTAAATATTTATCCGTTTGTTACTTTACTCATTTAAAGGTGTTTGATTTTTAGCAACAACATAATAATACTACGCTCAACCTTATTTTTCGAAAAATTTATATTTGTTACATTGAAAAAAAGTTAATTTAGGTAATCAAAGTGAGTGCAGAGTGATGCTTAATTACTTATCATACAAAATTAAAAGGATATTTTTTTAAATCCATTAAAGTAGCAAAGTGACATATTATTAAGATGAGTAGAAAATAGATAAAGTTGGAATAAGAAGTCTGATAATGTACCAAAAGAGTAAAGTAGCAATTTGGAGGATATTTCCTAAATTCATGTCATGTCTTTGCTGGACACAGCAATGCTTTGTTGGACACTGCAGAGCACACTTTTTTTGACTTCCTAATCTGGAGCTTTATTTTTTCTATTTTAAATGTTACAAATATAAGCATTACAAAAACAAGAACAAATAGCTTATTTTTACACTTTGATATGCCCTTTATTTTTATTTTTAAAAAAAATGTTGAAAAACATTTTTAAGAATTACTAAGAAGTTATAATGAAAACACGCACGAGGAATGGAGGAAGATTGGAAATTAATAAGTCGTGGTACTAGTACTATTAACCCACATTGAAAATAAGAAATGGAATGAAAATTTCTCTGTAGATCGACTAGTTTTATTCCATGTATCTATTTTTAAAAAATCATCATCTATTTTTTTTAATATACATAATTATTATCTACTTTTAAATTTTAATTAAAAATTCTTAAATTTTAAGAATATTATAAATAGAATTTTCTCATCAATTAAAAAACAAAGAAAAGAAAGGTCGGGTAGTGACAGAGTATGCTCGGCGTTGCTATTTTGTTTCCAAACTTTTAATATTTGGAAGTTGTTTGATTCGAGGTCCGGCAGCACAGCAACCATAAAAGAATCCACAGCTTGAGCTCCAGCTAATTCATTTGAGTGCAGTGAGCTATCATGGCTGGGAGAGCATCATTCTCCTCTTCCTCTTCCTTCAGCTATGGATTCAAATACGATGTGTTTCTCAGCTTCAGAGGCCAAGATACTCGCTACGGTTTTACCGGCAATCTCTATAATGCTCTCCTTCAAAGGGGAATCCACACATTCTTTGATGACAGAGAGCTTCAAGGAGGGGACGAAATCACACCATCACTTCTCAATGCCATTGAAAACTCCAGGATTGCCATTCCTATCTTCTCTCAGAACTATGCTTCTTCATCATTTTGCTTGGATGAACTTGTCAACATCATTCACTGCATTAAGGCAAAGGGTCGGTTAGTTTTTCCAGTATTTTATGACGTGGATCCTTCTGTTGTGCGACATCAGAGAGGTAGTTATGAAGAAGCACTCGCTAAGCATGTGGAGAGGTTCTTCAAGTATGACAAGGAAAAGTTAGAGGATAACATAGAGAGACTGAATAAATGGAAGATGGCTCTTAAGCAAGCAGCTAACTTGTCCGGCGAGCATTTCAAACTTGGGTACCCCCACCTCACTGGTCTTTTACCATCTTTCTTTAATTTTCGATTGTCTAATCATTTTATGTTAAAATTTAAATTAACAGGAAAGAAATACTTGTTCATCTTGAAACAAGTTAATTCATTGTATATCAAACAGTTTGAATTGTAATTATTATTAACACATGGATATGACGCATTTAGTATGACTTTGCACTAACTTCTCTGAATTGATAGGAATGAAAAATATGAACATGAGTTTATTGGGAAGATTGTTGAAGTGGTCTCCAACAAGATTAATCGTGCTCCTTTACATGTTGCGGATTACCCAGTTGGACTGGAGTCTCAAGTGCTAAAAGTATACTCACTTCTGGATGTTGGGTCTGATGATGTAGTCCACATGGTAGGGATCCATGGAATTGGTGGAATAGGTAAAACAACACTTGCTCGAGCAGTTTTTAATTTGATCACTGATCAATTTGAAGGTTTATGTTTTCTTGATGATGTGAGAGAAATTTCGATTAAACATGGAATAGTACATCTCCAAGAGACGCTTCTTTCTGAAATTGTTGGAGAGAAGAATATTAAGTTAGGAAGTGTCAATAAAGGAATTTCAATTATAAAGCATAGGCTCCACCGAAAGAAGGTTCTTTTGATTATTGACGATGTTGATAAACTGGAACAGTTGCGAGCAATTGTTGGAGGGCATGATTGGTTTGGTTCTGGCAGCAGAGTCATCATAACAACTCGGGACAAACATTTGCTAGCAAGTCATGGGGTTCAGAGAAAATATGAGTTAGGGGTTTTAAATGAGAAAGAAGCACTTGAATTGCTTAGTTGGAATGCCTTTAAATATGACAAAGTTGATCCAAGTTACATGGACATTTTAAATCAAGCAGTAACTTATGCTTCTGGTCTTCCATTGGCTTTGGAGGTAATAGGTTCCAACTTGTTTGGAAAAAGTATAGAAGAATGGAAATCTGCATTAGATCTGTATAAAAGAATTCCTCCTAAAGATATCCAAAAGAAACTTAAAGTAAGCTTTGATGCTTTGGAGGAATATCAACAGAGTGTTTTTCTTGACATTGCTTGTTGCTTTAAAGGATATAAATTGCAAAAGGTCGAACATATACTTTGTGCTCATTATGGTATCTGCCCAAAATTTGGTATTGGTGTATTAGTTGAAAAATCTCTCATAAAGACTCAAAATAATATAATGACCTTGCATGACTTGATAGAGGACATGGGTAAAGAAATTGTTCGACAGGAATCACCAAAAGAGCCTGGAAAACGCAGTAGGTTATGGTTCCCTGATGATATAGTTCAAGTTTTAGAAAGAAATACGGTGAGTAAGGCTGATATGGATGGTTTGAATTTTATGTTTAACCTTGATTGATCTCTTTGGACTATTTTATGTTCACGACAAGTTATTTATTCCTCTGTTTCCAATCTTCTGTTGATAATATTAATTCATAGTTTTTTGCCATTTATTTTATGCAAATTTCTTTAAATATGTTTGTCTAAATCCGAACATATATACATGTATTGTAGCTGACTCGTGTTTTTTGTGTTAAAAAGGGAACTAGTGATATTGAAATCATAAATATGGATTTCTCCAAATTTGAAGAAGAAATAAACTGGGATGGAGAGGCTTTTAAGAAGATGGAAAACCTCAAAACACTTATTGTTAGAAATAGTCATTTTTCTAAAAGTCCTAAACATCTTCCAAATAGTTTAAGAGTGTTGAAATGGAGGAAATATCCTTCAGAGTCTCTACCATCTGATTTTCATCCAAAGAAACTTGTTGTACTTGATATGTCAAAAAGTCGAATAAGGTCACACGGGTTGCTCAAGATGCGGGAGGCAAGTATAATAAGTTCTTTTCTTTGGTTTTGTATGTTAATAAATTCATTTTAAAATGATTCATTCGATTCTGATTTCTTTCTCTCTCTCTTTTTTCAGAAGTTCGTGAATTTGAGAGTTTTGAAATTTGAGTGTTGTAAATACATAACAGAGATTCCTAATGTATCTGGTGTCCCAAATTTAGAAGAATTAGAATTTCCATATTGTGAGAATTTAATTAAAATTCATGAATCAATTGGATTCTTGGATAAACTTAGAATCTTGAATGTTGAGGGTTGCAGCAAGCTTAGGAGTTTTCCACCCATCAAGTTGACCTCTCTTGAAGTACTCAAACTTTCAAGCTGCTCAAGTCTTGAGAGTTTTCCTGAAATATTAGGAAAGATGGAAAATATAACACAGCTCATGTTGACACCCATAAAAGGATTGCCATTTTCAATTCAAAATCTTACTGGGCTTCGAATTTTCATTATTCAGAACAGTCCAATGCTTCAGATATCAAGAAGGCCAAAACCTGATATGTTGACAGTTTGGGAATGTGGCGTGTTGGGATCATCTAAACAGGACGAAGGTGAAGAACAAGTGAGCTTAATGGTATCTTCAAATGTGGAACGTCTTCTTCTCACGGAGTGCAACGTATCAGATGAATTTATTCCAATAATTCTTACTTGGTTTTCCAATGTGAAATATTTAAGCCTATGGGGGATTAATTTCACAATTCTTCCTGCTTGCATCAAAGAATGTCGCTTTCTGAAGGAACTTGATTTGGATGATTGCAAGCTTCTTACAGAAATTAGAGGGATTCCGCCAAACATAGAAATTTTGCATGTATCAAACTGCACATCGTTGACTTCCTCATGCAGAAGCATGTTACTGAATAAGGTTCCTGTTTTCATATGTATTTTGATTTGATAATTGATATGATAATTCATGTTGACTCAGACTCCACTTACATGTATCTGCTGCTGAAGTAAACTTATGAATTATTTATGACTAACAGGAATTGCACGAGGAGGGTGGAGACAAGTTGTTTCTTTTGGATGGAACAAAGATTCCAGAGTGGTTCGAGCACCGTAGCAGGGAACTGCCAATTTCTTTCTCGTTTCGTAACAAGTTCCCTGCAATATCACTATGTGTTGTCGTTGAACCAGTGGATTACATTGGATTTAGGAGTTCTGACACCATTCGGCTCAAATTGACTTTCAATGACAGTAAAGTTTTATCAAAGGGACCGTGGTTCATCTCGACCTTCCATTTAGGAGGTCATATGTATATTTTTGATCAAAAACAGATAAAATTTGAAGATAATGTGGATGAAGTGCTTATAGAAAATGAATGGAATCATGTGGCGTTTACTATAGAGATGTCCGAGGGACTGGTTATCAAACAAAGTGGAATCCATGTATTCAACCTAAGTAGTATGGAAGATATCCGATTCACCGATCCATTGTTGCTGAAAGAAGAGCGTAGATCGGACACGGGAGATTCTCAAAGACAATTTATGCAACAGCAAAAAAATTTGGCTTTATTGGAACCGCACATGGGACAAGGCAAAGAGTGGCTTTCATTCCTTCCACCTCCAGTATTGAAGTTATTGAATGATAATGTGAATTGGGATTCAAATTTAATGGTATCAACTCGGATAAGTAGCACCCCCAGTGTCCAAGGTAACGCGTGTGGCATTTCTTTCTATATGCTTTCACTATTACTAATTTTACTTGCCTTATATATTTTGCTCCTCTTTGTAACTGGAGGAAACAAAAAACGATTACCCGGGTGATAGTGCTCATGTGGTGCATTTTTTTTTCTTGAAGAAAATATAAATGATTTCAATTAATTGTTTAAGTAATGTAAGAGAAATTGAATTCTATTAGATTATGAATTATGAATTAGAAAATTTAAGAAAAGATTATTCGTAAATTTTTCTTGAACTAGTATGATTTTGTCTTCCTTTTTTGAAATATTCAACTTTATTATCTTAGCTGGCTGTGAAATTGCCTCAGGAATGTGAAAATTAGGTACATTAAAGTTGGACTTGGACAATGAACCCAATGAGCCTTTTTGTAGGTCTCCTTCGAAAGTGACAATGGATTCATATTCAATAATCTCAAGCTTGGCTACTGATATTACTAGTGAAGGAAGTAAACAACTTGGTGCATTTATTTCTCCTTATGTTTTGACTAACTAGGAAATTTTATGGAGAGATGAGTTCTCAAGAGACAAGGTTTTTAACCATAAGATGCACATTAAGATTCATATTTTATTTTTAAAAAAAATTAATAATTAAACCAACAAGGTCAATTAAAATGTCTATTCCACTAAATAAGTCTTAGTCTTGACACTACCTCTTGTTAGAATTACCTAACTTAATTTGCAGTGTTTTTCATTTATTCTTTGAGCCAATTTCATATAACACAACTATAGACTGTTGAAAAGAGAATAACTTACTAAAGTCAACATTACATACTTAAAAATATATTCGAACAAAAAGATTAGTCAAACTTATGAATTAAATATCTCAGCATTTGAATAAATTTTTAATTTGTAAGCGTACAATTTTGTTTCTATTTTTATTTTTAAATTTGGACAAATATATACCATTCTTCTGTTTGAATTAAAACTCATGCTCTAAATCGTCATTTCTCACACTTAAAATTTGATATTTACTACAACCCTGCAATGTATATGGTGAGAAGGGTTTTTTATTAATGGATAAAAAGAAAACAAGCATAATAAAATGGAAAGAACAATGATGAGTTTTATATTGAAAAAAAAGAAATAAGAGAAATAGATTATGTCTGCCTCTAGTTAATAGGAAACAAGTTTATGTGGAAAACACAATAGTTTAGAATGGTGGATGGTGGTCTCCTTGATGGACACTGGTCATTGGCCTTTTGTTCTCTCATTTTCACGTTTTTTGTTGACATTATTAATGTTGTTTTGTTATTGTTTATTTTTTAGACTTGATTAGTTTGTTTTCTAAGGCCTAGTGTAACATCATCTTTTTAACATGTAAGCTTTATTTATGGTTATATAGAGGTATCATAATACACGCTTGACATGTCTATTTAATTTTATGATAAACTGACTTAGTTTAGACACCTTGTTACAACATAAAATGTGAAAAGTAACTTAAAATAACTTAGATAGTGGCATAAGTTGCTTAGTTGAGGGAAATAAATAAAGACAATTTAGTTCTAGGTCACAAATATGTAGACGAGGATGTAGTTAAATTTTGAGGATAATTAGAGTTAATTTGGTATTTTTAAGCACACTGAGTGACTGTTTAAATACCAGATTGATTAGTCAGATATAGAGAAAAATAGAGAAATGATAAAAACTAAAATTCAAATGAATCCTAAGAATTATTATAATAGTTATGGAAGTTAGAAAATTTGTTTTGGTGAAATCAAAGTGTACGTAACAAATATAAAGTTTTAGCTAAATATCTTAAGTTTCCACTTGATTTTCTCTTTGTTCCACCAACCCTCACTTAGCAGCCCCTTTATTTGACTTTTGAGTCATTATCCTCTCATTTCTCACCCACTCTATCATTTCTCTCACGATCAACACAACAACAGTAGTAGAAAACAGAGGAAATAGAGAGAAGGAAGAGAAAAAGAATAAGGAAGAAGAGAGGAAGTGGAGGAAAAGGAAGGGGAGAGTCAAGGCTTGAGGTTCACCATCCAAACAACTTTAGGTAGGGGTGCTAGTTCCTTAAACTCATCTTCCTTCATCAACTTCTTGTTTGAAGCTTGTTTGTGTAAGTTGAGAAAATGGATTCTAGAGAGTTTTTATGGGTTTTTCTGGTTTGCTTTGTTTTCCACGATCAAGCATGGAGTGTTTATGACCTAGGCTATGATTGGTCGTGTTTTAGAACATGTACATATCCTTGTTTTTCTATGAGTTGAGAGTTGGAAAAATGGGTTTTGTTGATGAGCTCTTAATTCACATTTTTACTAAGTTAGTGATTTGAGTTTGTGTATAAGAATTATCACATGTTTAGGAATCATGTTTGAAGTTGAAAATCCTTTAAAAAAAATTAAGTTTGAGAGGTTAGAAAATGATTTAAATCCAATAGAACAGTGCAAAGAGATTTTGGTGCACAAGCGCCTAGGAACTTGCAGTTGAGCGCCCAGTGACAAGAAACTCTTCAGCAAGTTTCTGCGCGTTGAGTGCCTAGGCACCAGCAAGTGGTCGCCCAAGTGCCCAATGACCAGAAAGAGTTAGCAGGATTTCTGCTATGCTAGCGCTTGAGCGCCCAACATGGAGAGCCTGAGCGCCCAGCAGTAGGAGAATAGGGCAGCATTCTGCCATTCTGACGCTTGAGCGCTAAGTAGCTAGCACCTAGGTGCCTAGACTAGGATTTCTCAATATGTTTTTCTTGAGGAAATGGAGTTCCTTACTCATTAGGATCCTTCATATATGCTTTCTAATGTGTGTTAAGACACTATTAGAGATATTTCATAGAAAAAATAACCACCTAACATATATGTGGAAGTTCAAGTCTTTAAGCATTCTATAAGTTCAAGTCCTCCAACCATGTGGTTTTAATCTATTCAGATAAAACCCTTGTGTTTATATCATATATATCTACTAAAGTTGTTTCTTCTGAGTTAGTGTTTCTCAATGCTAACCAGATGAATCAATGTTTAGTAGAGAGATCTCTAGGATATGTTCTCCTTTTCTCCTTAAGTGTTGATGTTGAACAAAGCCTAGAGGATATACCAGTGGTGAGGGAGTACCCAGAAGTTTTCTCGAGTGATATAGTTGAGTTACCACCCACGAAAGAAATAGAGTTTACTATAGATTTAGTGCCTGGGAAGGGACCTATATCTATAGTACCCTATAGGATGGCAGTTTTAGAAATAGCAGAGCTCAAAAAACAAATAGAGGAATTGTTAGACAAACAATTCATAAGACTAAGTGTTTCTCCTTGGGGAGCACCTGTGTTACTAGTAAAGAAGAAGGATGGTACCATGAGGCTTTGCGTAGACTATAGACAACTAAACAAGGAAACCATCAAGAATAAGTATCTGTTGCCTAGGATAGATGATATGATGGATCAACTGAGAGGAGCATCAGTGTTCTTAAACATTGATCTAAGATCAGGATATCACCAGATAAGGGTTAGGGACGAGGATATCCCTAAAACCACTTTCAAGACTAGGTATGGACATTATGAGTACCTTGTGATGTCCTTTGAGTTGACGAATGCACTAGTTGTATTCATGAATTACATGAACAGGATTTTTAGATCCTACCTAGACAAGTTTGTAGTAATGTTCATAGACGATATCCTAATCTATTCTAAGACAGTGGCGGACTATGAGCTACATGTTAGAATGGTCTTAGAGATTCTTAAAGAGAAGAAGTTGTTTGCCAAGCTGTCCAAGTGTGAGTTTTGGCTTGCAAACGTTCAGTTTCTGGCATATGTAATCTCTTAAGGAGAGATTTCAGTAGACCTTAATAAAGTTGAGGCAGTGGTACAGTGGGAGAGACCTATCACTGTGATCGAGATAAGGAGTTTTATAAGTCTGACTGGGTATTATAGGAGATTCATCAATGGATTCTCTCAGATAGCGCTACCTTTGACTAGATTAACTAGAAAAAGTAGTACTTTTGTATGGACTCAAGAGTGTGATGATAGTTTCAAAGAGCTTAAGTTGAGGTTGACTACTACACCAATTTTAGTAATTTCGGATCCTCAAGAGAACTTTGAGGTGTTTTGTGACGCTTCAAAGATGGGTTTAGAGTGTATTCTTATGCAAAATAAGAAAGTGGTTGCCTATGCATCGAGGCAGTTGAGGCCTCATGAGGAGAAATACCCTACTCATGATCTAGAATTAGCCACTGTAGTGTTTGCCTTAAAGATATGAAGACATTACCAGAGTCTAGTTTAACGTGTTCAACGATCATTAGAGTTTAAAATACTTGTTTGATTAGAAGGAGTTGAGCATGAGACAAAGAAGATGAATGAAGTTCTTAAAGGATTATGACTTTGAGCTTAAGTACCATCCGGGTAAAGCCAATGTAGTGGCTAACGCACTAAGTAGGAATTCCCTACATGCATCTCAAATGATGATTCAAGAGCGTAAGCTTCTTAAGAGGTTTAGAGACTTGAGTCTTACAGTAACTGTGACAACACATAGCCTCTTTATGAGTAGAGTGGACATAACTAGTGACCTAAGGACTCAAATTCTAAAAGCTCAAAGAGAGGATGAAACCTTAGGTAAGATAAGTGAGCAAATCTTCTTAAGGGATCAAAAAGAATTTGATATAGTGGATGATGGAGTGATTAAGTTTAGAGACAGACATTATATTCCGAGAGAATCTGCAATCAAATAAATGATCTTAGAGGAGGCTTATAGGAGTCAATTAACCGTCCATCTTGGGGTCGCAAAGATGTATCAAGATCTTAGGAAGATGTTTTGGTGGCCTTGAATGAAGAAAGATATAGTAGAGTTTGTGTCTAGGTGTTTGGTGTACCAAAAAGTTAAGATAGAATACCAAAAATCTTCCAGATCTCTCCAATCTTTAGAGATCCCTGAGTGGAAATGAGATCATATCACAATGAATTTTGTGATGGGTTTGCCCAAGACTCAGCTAGGGTATGATGCAATTTGAGTCAGAGTGAATAAACTAACCAAGTCTACCCACTTGCCAATTAGAGCTAACTACTCCTTAGACAAACTACTCCAATTGTACTTACAAGAGATAGTTAGGTTGCACAGAATTCCCCTCATTATAGTTTCAGATAGACCCTAGATTCACATCTAGATTTTGGGGAGCCTTACAAAGAGCTATTGTGACTAAGTTAAGCCTTAGTACAATATATCATCCATAAACAGATGGGCAATCAGATATGACAATCCAAACCCTAGAGGATATGCTTAGGGCATGTGTACTAGATTAGAAGGGTAGTTGGGATAAACTCTTGCCTTTAGTGGAATTTGCCTACAACAACAGTTACCATACCGGCATAAGAATGACATCGTATGAAGCACTTTATGGTAGGAAGTGTAGGTCACCATTATGTTGGTATGAGGTTAGAGAGAAAGCTATATGAGGTTGGAGAGAAAGCTATCCTAAGACCTAAGATGGTACAATAGACTTTAGATCAAATCAGAATGATAAAGGATAGGATGATTATGACTCATAGTAGGCAGAAGAGCTATGCTGATAGAAGAAGGAGACCTCTAGAGTTTGAAGAGAGAGAACATATTTTCTTAAGGGTCACTCCTACAATAAGAATTGGTAGAGTATTGAGAACAAGGAAGTTAAACCCTCATTTCATAGGTCTCTACCAAATTCTAAAAAGACTTGGACTTGTGGCTTACTAGTAGTCCTTCCTCCCAATTTTTCAAATATTCACAATGTTTTTCATGTGTCTCAACTCAGAAAGTACAATCTGGATCCTTCACACATCATAAGAAATGAATTTGTACAGTAAATAGATTATTTGTCTTATATATGCTACCGATGAGGATTATAGACAGATGGGTCAAAGAACTTAGAGGTAAGCAGATTCCTTTAATGAAAATCGTATGGGGTGGAGCAAGCACCAAGGAGGCTACATGGGAGTTAGAGTCTCGTATGCAGCAAGATCACTAGGAGTTGTTTATATGAGGTAAACAATTTTGGAAAATTTTTTTTACAAAGAATGAGAGAAATGTAATATCCTCTTTTTAACATGTGAGCTTTGTTTATGGTCATAAATGTATCATAATACATACTTGACATATTTGCTTAATTTTGTGATAAACTGAGTTTGTTTATACACCGATGAGGAAAACAAAGGGGAAAGTCAAGGTTTGAGGTTCACCATCCAAACAACTTGACGTAGGGGTGCTAGCTCCTTAAACTCATCTTCCTTCATCAACTTCTTGTTTGAAGCTTGTTTGTGTAAGTTGAGAAAATGGATTCTAGAGAGTTTTATGGGTTTTTCTGGTTTGCTTTGCTTTCCACAATCAAGCATGGAGTGTTTATGACCCAGGCTATGCTTGGTCGTGTTTTAGAACATGTACATATCCTTGTTTTTTCATGAGTTGAGAGTTGGAAAAATGGGTATGGTTGATGAGCTCTTGATTCACATTTTCACTAAGTTAGTGATTTGAGTTTGTGTATAAGAGTTATCACATGTTTAGAAATCATGTTTGAAGTTGAAAATCCTTTAAAAAATTGAGTTTAAGAGATTAAAAACTGATATAAAACCAATAGAACATTGTAGAAAGATTTTGGTGCATGAGTGCCTAGGCATCAGCAGTTGAGCACCCAGTGACAAGAAATTCTTCAGCAAGTTTCTGCGCATTGAGCGCCTAGGCGCCAGCAAGTGGCCGCCTAAGCGCCCAACGGCCAGAAAGAGTTAACAGGCTTTCTGTCATACTAGCGCCTGAGCACCCAACATGGAGTGTTGAGCGCCCAATAGTAGGAGAACAGGGCAGCATTATGCCACTCCAGTGCTTGAGCGCTGGGTTGCTGGTGCCTGGGAGCTCAGACCAGGATTTCTCAAGATGTTTTTCTTGAGGAAATTGAGTTCCCTACTCATTGGGATCCTTCATATATGTTTCCTAATGTATGTTAAGACACTATTAGAAGTATTTCATAGAAGAAATAACAACCTAGCATATATGTGAAAGTTTAAGTCTTTAAGCATTCCATAAGATAAGAATTACCTAAAAGAGGTATTTAGAACCTTAATCACCTTAGTGTGGCTTAGAATACCACTTGTGGTGTGAAAATAAAGTGTGTTAGATACAAGTTTGATAAGAAAGTTATACTTATCATAGAGGCATGATTTACTCTTTTGTAGTTAAAGTTGAATGAAAAGTTTTAGAGAAATGCTTTATTATCTTATTAAGTTGAGTTGAAATGGAGTGTTAGTAAAAAGATAGTTCCTTTACTTGTTAAAATTGAACTATAGCACAATTATCATAACTAAGAGTGTGAGATAAACCCCTTGACCTTGCAAAAGAGTGAGTAAAGCTCTTTGCTAAGGATGTGAGTTGTGAGACAATGGAGCAAGAAAAGCATCTTGTGAGAGTAAAGATGTGAGTAAAACACTTTACCAAAGTCAGTTGAGTAGAGGGAGAAACTCTCTACTTTGAGCAAGGAAGTAAGGCCAACTCTTGCCAAAGGTGGTAGAGGAGTGAGACAAACACTATACTTAGGACAAAGTAGTGAGTTAAGCTCTTTGTCAAGGAACATGAGGAGTGAGCAAAACATTCATGTAAGGGGTAGTAAGAGTGAGTTAAGCTTTCTACCAAAGGTAGAAAAGTGAGAAAAGCTTATTACCAAGGACAATAGGATAAGTTAAGTCCTATGCTAGGCAAAGGAGTAAGATAAGCACTTTGCCAAGGAAAAATGATATTTTACAATTGTATGAACAGTTGTTTGATATTGATAATATGTTAATAAGTGTATAGTTTATAAATTTACCTTTGTGTATTTTTATAATAATGCCATGAGATATATATTTAATTATTGAGAATTTTTATGTTCTCACCCCGTTCTGTGTTTCATGAAAAAAATAGGTCAAGACTCTTCCAAAGGGAAAAAGAAAAAGAAGAAAAAGAAGAAAAAGTAACAAGATTAGATAGTTTCAGTTTATGTATTTGTGAGCAACTCTTGTATATTTTTACTTTGAGTTGTATAAAGTTGTATGTATAACATTTTGCCCTTTGAGGCTATTAATGTATATATATATGACCTTTTCTTAATGGCTCTCTATAATTATTTGTATAAATGTTATGGGTTAGAATGTTTCTTAGGTTAGAAGTAGCATGACTAGTACTATTTATCTTTGTATATGACAAATATAACGAGATATTTATATTAGGGTGTTACACCTAGTTTAATGTACAGCTCCCTATATATATTACCTTCTTGTAAACATTCAGATTAAGCAGAAATATACAATTTTTCATATTCTTCTAATTTTGAGATAGTATCAAAGCGGTTCCTTCTTGGGATTGCCTTTATTTCTCATTCACTCTGAAACCTTTGTGTTTCTACTCTACTTCACCTTGTTAATAATTTGGCCTTCATTGCTGATGATACTTGCCTTCATCGCCTTGTTAATCGTTCGGCCTTCATTGCCGAAGATACCAGCCTTCATTGTTGACGATACCAGCCTTTATCGCTAGATATTTTTGTGAGAAATACGTGAGGCCTTAATTGCCTAGAGAGCAAAAATATGGAGGATATTTAATCTTGACAGTCTGGAAAGTCACAAGGTGCGTCAACATCACAAGTATTGGTGCAAAAGTCTCTTGGTAATCAATTCCATAAGTTTAGTTATACCCTTTGGCTACCAATCGTGCCTTATACCTCTCTATGGACCCATATGCTTTATATTTCACTGTATACACCCATTTGCAGCCCACAATTTTCTTCCCTATAGGTAATTGCACTAGCTACTAGTTTTATTCTTTTCCAATGTCTCCATCTTCTCATTCATGGTTTGTTTCCATTTGTCATTGGACAAAACCTCGGGTAGGGTGGTAGGGATGGTAATGGTATTTAGACTCACAAGGAAAGCTTTATAGGATGGTGAGAATTTCTCAAAGGACAAGAAGTTTACTAGCAGGCACAGTGGCCATTTTGTGCACTCTCTAATTCTTTTTCTAATGGCCATAAGAAGATTTTGGTCATCACTATCCACATTGAATTTAGTTTCAAATTCAATTTTATCTTGCAATACAGAGTTAGAAGCTAGTACCTCTTTCAAAGGCTCCGAGAAGCCTTTGATATGGGCAATATCTTCATAATATGGGCAACCTTGAGAAGTTTTCAGGTACTTGTTCTTCGGCATATTTAGGACAAGGATTTGGGGAAGATGATTGGACGTGTTAGGGAACAGGATGACCTCTACTTCCTTGAAGCACCAAGTCAGTTAAACAGGACCAAGAGAAGGACTTGGACATCTATATTCCTTTACCTCAGAACTTCTTTCAACCAATAAAGATAAATTTTGGCTTGTTCACCGCAGACTTGGACATCCATCCTTTAATATTGTTAAAAGTCTTTTTCCCTCTTTGTTTAAAGTTCTTGATGTTGAACATTTTCATTGTGATGTATGTGAACTTGCCAAACATAAGCGTGTAGCCTTTTCAATTAGTAATACAAGAAGTTTTGTTCATTTTTCTCTCATTCATAGTGATATTTGGGGTTCTTCTTCTATTCCTAATGTCTTTGGGGCAAGGTGGTTTGTGTCTTTCATTGATGTTTGTACTCGTGTTACCTAGATTTTTCTGCTCAAGCATAAGTTTGATATTAGTACTATTCTCCAAAATTTCTATTTCATGATTAAAAATCAATTTAGGGTGAGTATTAAGCGATTTAGGTCCATTAATGCTAGGGATTATTTCAATCAAACTCTTATGCATTTTTTCCAAAAAGAAGAAATAATACATGAGTCATCTTGTGTTCATATCCCATAACAAAATGGGCTAACAAAGCGGAAAAATGGTCACCTTCTTGAAAATTTTCGAGCCTTATTGTTCCAGAGAAATGTCTCTAAGTCCTTTTGGGGGGAAGCTGTTCTAATAGCTACTCATGTTATAAATCGCTAGCCTACTAGAGTCTTAGGATTCAAGAGTTCGATGGATGTCCTCTTCACTTTCTTTCCTGATCTACACACTACCAATAATCTTGTCCCTAAGATATTTTGATATGTGTCCTTTGTCCATGTTCATAGTCAAAACATGAGGAAACTTGATCCTCGAGCTCTAAAATATGTCTTTGTGGGCTATTCTTTAACCCAGAAATGGTATAAGTGTTATCACCCTCCATCTAGAAAATTCTATGTCTCCTTGGATGTTACATTCAGTGAAGATGAGCCTTATTTTACCCATCCTTAAATTCAGGGGGAGAAGTCAATAAGGGAAGATAAGGAAGATTTTTTGCTTTGACTTGTCCTTACTTCCTGTGTCTAATGGGCCTTCTCCCGACTTTCCTGACCCTAATCCTCCTCCTGAAATCACTGTTGACCCTATGCTCGAAACCATTGTTAATCTTGTACAACTTGTGTCCAAAACCATTCCTAACCCAACAGCAGAGTCTACTCTTGAGAATATGAGGTATGACAAAGGCAAGGTGTTTACAAGAAAGAAGATGATTGTTCCTGAACCTGTGTAGGCCCAATAGTCCAACTCAAAGCCTTTGAAAGAGGTAATAGTTTCTAACCCTACATTGCAAGATGAAACTGAATTTGAAACTGAATTTAATGTGGATAGTGATGACCAAAATCTTCTTATAGTCATTAGAAAAAGAACTAAAGAGTGCACAAAATGGCTACTGTACTCGCTTGCAAACTTCTTGTCCTTTGAGAAATTCTCACCATCCCATAAAGCCTTCCTTGTGAGCCTAAATACTATTACCATCCCTATCACCTTACCTGAGGCTTTGTCCAATGAAAAATAGAAACAAGTCATGAATGAGGAGATGGAGGCACTTAGAAACTAGTGCAATTAATGGTAGGGAAGAAAATTGTGAGCTGTAAATAGATGTATACTGTGAAATATAAAGCAGATGGGTCCATAGAGAGGTAAAATGCATGATTGTAGGCAAATGGTATATATCCAAACTTACAGAATTGATTACTAGGAAATTTTTACACCAGTTGCAAAGCTGAGCACAGTTTGGGTATTACTGGTATGGGAAACTAATTATGGGAAACTAATTATGGTTGGGATTTACAGTAGTTTGATGTCAAGAACGCTTTCTTGCATGGAGATCTAAAAGAAGAAATCTATACCTAAATCTTTTCCTCTTATTTTTAAAGTTATATTAACTGTTGAAGAAACAATAAAAGAACTATATTTACTGTTAATTTTTTTGGTATCCGATAAATGATCATATGCATAATGTTATCAATTAAGTCTAATCAACAATGATGTTGTGACAATGGACAATAAAGACGAGGAACAAGGTGAACATAAGTCTCAATGCTTTTTGAATTTCAAGTTTGCAAGAGCAACAACATTTAACTTGAGTGGCAAATGAATGAATTAGTTTGATTTTAGATTAGATCATAATAGATGGATTCAAAATAAATTATTAATTTATTTAAGATCTATTACAAAATACTTAATTGATGAACTAATTTAATTGATAAATATTCAATCGATCCATTAATCAATTTTTATAGATTAGATGAATAGATATCCAATCCACCCACTCATTAAAAAAATTATTTATAAAAATTTTCATTTTTTCTTTGAAAAATGTTTCTCTCTAAAAATTTCTTTTTTTCTCTAAAAAAATTCTCTAAATTTTTTCTGAAATTATTGTGTAAAAATGAAATAAATAATATGATAATATAATAATTTTTTTATGAAAAACAAAATCATGAAAATTGGTTTTTTATAAGCCAAAAAAATTTGAACTCGCGTAGTTATTACTACTAGTTTGGGATAAGCATTAAGTTTTATTTTCAGACAAAAAGTAATAATAAAGAGAATAATTCAATATGTACAAGAAATCAAGTGAAGAAAATAGGTTAGTATTTTCTTATATAATACATATAAATAGGTTAGTATTTTCTTATATAATACATATAAATAAATAAATAATATATATTTATATGCTGTATTGTATCTTGAATATTTTAGATTTTGTTGTATCATCGTATTAATATCATATTGTACAAGTATCATATTTAATATAAGTGCTTCATTGGTTAGAATCCATTTGGATTCACATTTTTTGTTTAAATAAACACTTATTTTTTAAAAATAAGTATTTACAAACCTTTTTAAATGTATTGGATGCAATTTAAAAAAAAATACATTTTTACCACTTATTTTAGGAGTTAATAATCCTCATCTTCTTAAATGAGTGGAAGGATAAGTGATTTCTAATATTAATATTTTTTAATTTAAGTACTTCTTAAATATTATTATATTTAAATATAAAATAACTTTTTCTTTTAATTTTTTAAAGAGCTTAATTATATATATATATATATATATAGCCCATCAGACAAGCCCATATAATACATGCATATTCATGAAGTATGCATTATGTGAAACTTCTCTTTACCTTCACTTAATGTAATGTAATAACGCAATGGCAAAAGTTTCATACACAAAAGTTTTGAAAACAAATACTGGACAGACCATACGAGGGGCGTTGATAAGAAAGGGAAAAGTGGCGAGAAGGAAGAAGAAAAGTGAATGGTTGTGAAACGATTAAGTGAAATCTGTGTAAATTTTTTTTTATGTATATATCATTAATTATGTTTGGATTTTGTTAACAGTAAACGTTATTATTATTATTATTATTTTGTAAGTTAACGTATGATTTTGTGAATCCACTCATCAATACACTACTAGAAAAATTCGTTTTTGAGACACAAATTTTTTCTTTAAATTATTAAAATTTTGTCTTTAAATATTTAGAGATGAAATTAAAAATAAAAATTATTCCGTTGATAAAAATTACGTCTCTAATTTTTAGAAATAAAACATTTAATTCTGTCTTTAATTTAGAGACAGATTTATTTTGTCTCTAAATAAAAAGCATTTGTCTCTGATTAGAGACGAAATTTGTCAATTTTTTTAAAAATATAATAATTAAATTAGAGATAACACAATTCAATCTCTAGTATTAAAATGTCCATCTCTAAGAAATTCAAATTCGGTTATCAAAAATTTTCCAAAAAATAAAAATAAAGACAGACATATTCTGTCTTTAATTCCATCTCTAAAAATTAGAGACGAAAAGTGATCATTTCTAATTTTTCAGAATTATCTTTTTAATATGCTTTTAATTTTATAACTAACCTTGATACAATTAACTATCACAATAAGTCATATAACATAAGAAATCACAATTTCCTAACATCATCACAAATTTTTGTATCAAAATGCAAAGTAATAATTAATTGTCATTACAAATATTTAAATAGTAACTAAAAATATTTAAATTGTCAATGAAAATATAAAAATAAAGCTAATAACAAATTTGGGTTATCATAATTCATAACATCATTGCTCATCTCCTCATCATCATGGTCATCCTCTTCTCTAGGTGCAGGATGGGAAGGCTCATGCTGTGAAGTTCCAAGTGATGGCGTTCCAAATTGACTACCCAAAAGAAGAGTCCTAAACCTCTCCTCCCATTGTTTCATATTCTGTTTCATCATGTTTTGTTCAAGATTCTTTTGACGAAGCTCATCTGTTAAAGCCTGAATTTTGGCTTGCATGATAGTAATATCTGTTGGTGATACTCCATCAATGGAAGAAGAGGATGGAGTGGAAGAAGATCCAACAACAATAGTTACTTCTGAACCCAATCCGTAGATGCGCACTTTCTTGTTGGGGCCTCAAACAACATTCAAGTAAATACTATTAGCATACTCTTGACTGCTGCTATCTTCACCATTCTGGGATTGCCACTTAACCATCCACTTTTCATACTCTTTCAAAAAAGTAATTATAAGACATTTGTACTTGAAAATTGATGTAACTTAAATGCTAGCTTATGCTTATCGCAATCTTTGCTGCTTTCAAAGTGTTATACTCTTCTGAATTCTCCTTGACTTTATGAAGCCACTTGTAGATGTCAAAAAAGCTTAGCTCCCTAGATATCTGATTTTCCTGAAAAGACAAAAAGCAAGTTGTTGTAACCGTCTCCTTTATGTGATTGTTGTAATTGTCTCCTTTGTGTGTATTTATTTTTTAATTATTGTAAATTATTATGAGTATCTTTAGTTGTCATACGTTGTATATTTTAGGAAGTCCCGAAGTCTATATATTGTAAGAAACTATGTACAAAAGTTATTAGGAAAATATACAGTTTTTTATCCTTTCAAGTTGGTATCAGAGCTCCCGATATGGGAGACTTTGCTTCCACATTCAACCCTAGGCTAGCTTGCCTTCATCGTAGTTGCCTCCGCCTTCATTGCGGCTGGTTTCCTTGGTCTTTTTGCTCCTTAATCTTGCCCAATGCTACTGCCACCACCATCCGCCGCCAGTCACCGCCACTGTTCACTCCGATGACCCTACCGGATGGATCGCCATCCTTAGTCCGGCCAAAAGACCACCACTAGAAGCCCTCCGATGCGCTCTCACGCTCGTTCTCCCTTCTCTATGCGTGAACCCACGAGCTGCTAGTCTAACTGAATGTGGCGACATGTCCGGCATTCATTCCTGACGTGGTTTGTCTCCTCTGACTCGTCTAATCTTTCCTTACTAGAGTCTACCACCACCTTGCCCAAACAGCAACCCGTTACTCCTGTTATAAGCCAAACAACAACCTCTTCCTCATCCTATCAGCCAAACAATGACCCTAGACCACCATGTCAGACACCGAGACCACCATCACCTTCACCACCACCCAGAAAACCACACCCTGCATCACCATGCCTCTTAATCCCAATGACCTACCTGTTTTCCATCCTACTTATCATCTAAAAGGCAAGAACTATTTACAGTGGACTCAAGTTATTCGTACCACCCTCAAAGGTTGTCAAAAATTAAGTCACATCAAAGGTACAGCCCCTAGTAAGACTGACCTGACATTTGAAGAATGGGATAATGATGACTCTCTCATTATGACATGGTTATGGAATTCTTTGACACTAGAGGTTAGTAGAAATTGTATGTTCTTGTCTATTGCTCGGGACATTTGGGACAACCTTCGTCAGACATATTCCATGAAGCAGGACATAGCTACATACTATGAGTTGAAAATCAAGATTTTTTCCACTAAGCAGGGGGCTATATCGGTCATAGACTGCTATGGGATCCTCAATGAGTTATGGATTGAGCTGGATTAGTATCAAAATTTGACAATGGAGTGCAGTAATGATGCTTCCACTTTGGCCAGTTTCGTTGAACGAGACCGCATCTTTGAGTTCCTCTCTGGTTTGAACTCAGAATATGACCCTATCATAGTTCAGATTCTAGGTAAGGAAAAGCTTCCCTCTCTTTTTGAGGTCTTCTACACTGTTCGTGGAGAGGAGAGTAGACGAGCTGCTATGCTTGATGACAAACCCTCTAATGGGTCAGCCTTGATCATGGGCAAGCCTCCTAAACCTGGCTCTTCCTATTCCTCTTCTTCTAGACCTAGCAAAGACAGCCGCTGGTGCACCCACTGTAAGAAATTTGGTCACACCAAGGAAACCTGTTTTAATCTCCATGGGAAGGACCAGGTTCTTCGGCGTACAGGTGGATTCAAGGGTATTCAGTGTGGGCAGGTCAATCTGATAGCCACAAATGAAGTCTCACATGTGATAGATGAAGTTCCTGCTCTCAGTAAGGATGAACTGGAGCACTTACGGTCTCTTATTGACTCTCTTAGTAAGCCTTCGGGTACTTGTTCTCTAGCCATGACTAGTAAGAATTTATGTTTTCAGTCCTTTAATGCTTCTAGTACTGCTTATGAAGAATTATGGGTTGTTGACTTTGATGCTACTGATCATATGATTTTTTCTTCCTCGCATTTGTTGTCTTATAAACCACCTTTTGGTATCCCTACCATCGTTGTGGCTAATGGCTCACACACCTCAGTCGCTGGCTATGGTAATATTAACCTCACCTCCTCCATCCACTTAACCAATGTTCTTCACGTTCCTAAATTGTCCACTAATCTTATATTTGTTCATAAACTTACCAAGGATTTAAATTATGTACTAATATTTTTTCATTCTCATTGTGTCTTTCAGGATCTTGCCACGGGGAGGATGATTGGAGTTGTTGAGGAACGAGGAGGGTTGTATCGTCTCCTCAATGGTCTAGGTGGCTCCAGTCAGAGGTTGCTACTTTCATGTCATCAATCTAGCCTTGAGATTGGGCTTCAACACAAGCGTCTTGGACATCCTCCTTTCTCTTTACTTAAGTCTATGTTTCCATCATTATTTTTAAAAGAGTCACTAGAGTCTTTTCATTGTGATGTCTGTGAGTTTGCTAAACATCATCGTGTATAACTTACCTATTGCCTTGAGAAAAGGGAAAAAGTCATGTACTCAATACCCTATTTCTCAATTTGTTTCCTCCTAAATTTTTTCTTTGTATCACAAGAGTTTCATTTCATCCATTGATTCTGTTCAAATTCCAACATCAATACAAGAAGCATTGAAGGATAAGAATTGGGCTCAAGCCATGAATGAGAAGATGAGTGCTCTGGAGAAGAATGGAACATGAAAAATTGTTGAAAGACCTAGTAATAAAAGACCAGTGGGGTGCCGCTAGATCTATACCTTGAGATATCGGTCTGATGATACACTAGATCGATATAAGACAAGGTTAGTCGCAAAAGGATACACTCAGACTTATGAATTGACTATCAGGAGACATTTGCTCTAGTAGCAAAGATGAATACTATAAGAATCCTACTTTCTCTTGCTGCACTAATTGGTTGGGAATTGCATCAGTTTGATATTAAAATTGCATTCCTTCATGGAGACTTGGAGGAAAAAGTTTATATGGAGATTCCACTCGGTTATGACTCCACCAATGGAAGAAATAAGGTATGTAAGTTAAAAAAGGCTTTGTATGGGTTAAAGTAGTCTCCCCAAGCATGGTTTGGAAGGTTTACAAAGGCAATGGTGTCCTTGGGATACAGGCAAAGTCAAGGTGATCATACCCTCTTCTTTAAACATTCACAAGAAGGTAAACTCACAGTTACTAAAGGAAAAATTAGCAACTGAGTTTGAGATAAAGGATCTTGGGAGACTAAAGTATTTCCTTGGGATTGAAGTTGCCTACTCCAAACAAGGCATCTTTATTTCCAAAAGAAAATATGTTCTTGATCTTCTCAAAGAAACTGGTAAGCTGGGTTGCAAGTCTACTAGTGTTCCCATTGAGCAGAATCACAAAATAGGGAACGATAAAGAGAGTCCCAAGGTAGATAAAGCTCAATATCAGAAATTAGTTGGGAAGTTGATATACTTAGCACATACTAGACCAGATTTGACATATGTTGTCAATGTTGTTAGCCAATTTATGCATGACCCAAGGGTAAGACACTTATAGGTCGTGGACAAAATTCTACAGTATCTTAAAACTACACCTTGAAGGGGGTTACTATTCAAGAAAGGTGGAAGTTTATTAATGGAAGTATATACAGATGCTGATTATGGAGGATCAGTCATTGATAGAAGGCCAACCTCTGGTTATTGTACATTTTTAGGGGAAAACTTACTAACTTGAAAAAGTAAGAAGCAAAATGTGGTAGCTCGGTCAAGTACAAAAGCTGAATTTTGAGCTATGGCATACAGATTATGTGAAGTGCTATGGATGAAAATTATATTGGATGATCTGAAGATAAAGTATGAGACCCCTATGAAATTGCTCTGCGACAATAAGTCTACCATTAGCATTGCTCACAACTCAGTTCAGCATGACAAAACAAAGCATATTGAGATAGACCGACACTTTATCAAGGAGAAGTTAGATAACAGGTTGACAACCACAACATATGTTCCCTCTGAACTGCAGATTGCTGACGTGTTGACTAAAAAGTTAACCATGGAGAGGTTCCAAGATCTTACAAGCAAGCTGGAAATAATAAATATCCATTTAACAACTTGAGAGAGTGTGTTATAACCGTTTCCTTTATGTGATTGTTGTAACCGTCTCCTTTATGTGTATTTATTTTTTAATTATTGTAAATTATTATGAGTATCATTAGTTACCATACGTTGTATATTTTAAGAAGTCCCAAAGTCTATATACTGTAAAAAATTATGTACAAAAGTTATCAAAAAAATATATAATTTTTTATCCTTTCTTAGTAGCTTAGAAAATATATATATTTAGCATCTAATTGGTTTGCAACCATGATTAGAGCAGATATATAAAAAAAGAAAATCAGAATAAGTAAATCAAGTCAAGACAAGTAATTATAAAACACACAACATAGCTATAGCCTTTCATTTCATTTAGATGGGTAGAATCAACACAAAATTATTTCTGTCAAACATAACAATATTAAAAAAAAAAATTCCAAACTATTTCTTTAGCCAAAATTTTTCCGACATGCTGCCAGCCCAACAAAAAATATGCTTTTAAACTCAACATAATTCGGAGTCATGGTTCCATGTTCCAACAAATTGCTGCCACAGTTGCTCGGTTATCACAAAAAGCTGTATCGAAGTTCACTTTGTACTAATTAAAAGGAGGAGGAGAACAGGGAGACCTATGTACGTTCAACATGAAATCATTTCTATGTAGCAAGACTTTATCTAATTCAATAAATCCTTTGAACTTTGTTACCAAGAGCAAAAGGATCATGCATTCCTTGATAAAAAAAAAAAAATTGTGTCATTCCTAGCAAACCAAATCATTTCAACAACCACAAAAGCATACAAAACCAGTTCATCTTTTTCTATACTAATTAAATCTAGAATCACTGAGGGATTAAGCAAAGTCTTCAACCATACTGAAATAAAGGGTAGATTTAGCAACTCTTGTATTCTTACATCAAACAATGCATACACTCCTTTTCACACTTCATCTAATACTATTTATCATACATACTTTTTTCTATCACTTTCTCTTACTCAATCACATTCATAAAAAATAGTATAAACAGTAATACAACCCTTTTTAAGAATGTAAGTATTTTTTTCCTAGATTTAAAGACTCAAAGTTCAATTGCCACCTTGAGTTAAACCAGAAAATTTTCACAAAATGGCAAGAAATAAATAGATGATCAAAGCATTCTTGCTGAGTTGAGCACAAAGTACATAAGTCATTTGTAATAAGCAACCATTGCTTAAGAAATACATCAACTGGTAGGGCCTACCATAAAATTTTCCACCACATAATTTTATGTCTTTCAACGATGTTCAATTTTCAAAACAAGCTTCCAATCTTCTTGAGTCAAAAGGCAATGAGTAGGGGCTCTACTAGAAGTACAAGTGAGGTAATTAGATTTGACAGAGTAATTACCTTCTGAGTTTAAAATCCAAGTCTAGCCATCCAAGTCCAACCAACAAAAAAAATTTCCTACGCAATTTTTGAACTATTTGCTTTCCTGGCAGTATCTGCAGTAACTGATATGTCTTTGAATCCTATTAACTTAAATAATGATATGTCTCCAGGTTTGAATTGACGCTCCTTCACCAGATCCTGAATTAAATCCTTCAACTTCTAATAGAATGAAAGAGTGCTGATTTATCACCCTCATCAAATCAACTATTACCTCGCATCCATAACAACCTAAAATAGAAACTATAAAACAAAGATTAAAAATAAAAACCTGATTTGAATCTCCAGCAATTGGACGAACAAATACAAGTCCCAGAACCCAAATCATTGTTAGTAGTGGTGAACAAACAATAAAACCCGTTGACCCACAACCGCAACATCACATAAGAACCAATCATAGGCTGAGTTATGATGGGATTTGAGTAAAACTCATTGAAATTAAAAAGAATTCCTAAATGGGTTTCGATTGAATCAGCTAGTTAGTAGTTACATGCATAAATAGAGGGAAAATTGTTAAATTCAACTTATATATTCAATTGCATGCAATAAAATTAATTAACTAGACATTAAACCTCTCCATCCATGATCCATCTATGTAGGCTTACACAATTAGTAATGGAAGTTACAACAATGTTGATATTTGATAATGGGAAGATTGTTATTTGTTAAATCTTAGCAAGTTAGTGCCATATGGCATTCTATTCAATTCAACCTAATTAATTAGTCAATGTTCATGGGTCACTCCTAATATTGTAACTTTATACCATGGAGCTAACTAGCTAGGTGCAATTCTGTAGACTGTTACATTTCCAATTGCATAATACAACATCACAAAAATCAAGCTAGCATCTAAGAGTAAATTAAATGCAGAATACAATAATTTGATAGTATATGGTATAATTATAAAGATGTAACATTACTCATTATTCTCCTACAATGTTCTGTTGTAGATATGGATCCTCCTGTGTGTACATTCAAACCCTCTTTAGATTATCTATTTCTGCTGTTTCTCATGGACATTGCTTGCCAGGCGGGATCACTCTAATTAACCCACAATTGTGTCCTAGCATATGGATGAATCCATGCACCCTTATCCTTTTTATCACGCACCTTGAATAGATTATTTGACAGTGCACCAGATCCCTTAGTTTCGAAGATCTTTATGATCATATCATTATCTTTAGGTAACCACTTGTATTTTGCCTACGTTGATAAAAATATTAATTAATCAAATACAATATTTTTAAATTAATAATAGATTCATAACAAGACTTAAAAGGATATTACTCCAAAATCTCTAAACCAAATATCACAGCACAGTGTTGATCACATCTGTCCAACTTGTCCAAGGCTCTTCATACTTCCTTTTGAAGATGGTTGTTATATCACGCATCGTTCCAACATTGGGGTAAAACTTGCAAGTCAAAATATATATTTATATATATATATATATGAATCTTACTCAGTTGAGAGGAGTATTTATTGTGAGAGGTGAGAGGAGTGAATTTTGATCATTGATCTTTCATGAATGGTCAAGATTAGAACATAAATGCATGTGACTTTTTTAAGTGGTCACATAACCTTCAAGTAACTTTTAATCTTGACCATCCATGTATGATTGTATGGTCAAGATTTACTTCTCTCACCCTCTCACAATAAAAACTCCTCTCACTAGATATGTCCCCTATATATATATATATATATATATATATATATATATATATAACTATTCTTTTTGAATTAAATTTCATAATTAAAATAACTTATTGATCTTTGTTGGTCGGCTTGATCCAAATACGTCCATCTACATCCTTTCTCCCCCACCTGATGTTCTGTGGTGTAGATGATGTTGTCTCAAGGTGTGAATGTGCAGATGAACTAGCTGAAGGGCCACCCGATAGATGTAAAGTTGCAGCTAAGGAGGGTGTAAGCCCAGACTGAAAATGGGGAAATAGGATATGCAAAGATGGAATATATGCAACCCTAATCAAGGATTGGGGAGATAGGATAGATGTAGGTCCAATTTGAGAATGGGGAAATGGGATAGATGTTGGTTCAGTATAAGAATGGGGAGGTGGGGTATGTGAAGATGGGATAGGTGTAAGCTCGATCGGGTAATGGGGAGATGGGGTAAATGTAGGCCCACTCTGAGAATGGGAAAATGGAGTAGATGTATGCCCAGTGTGAGAATGTGAAGATGGGGTATGTGTAGACCAAGTCTGAGAGGTACCCTTCCGTCTCCCTCTCCCTCTACCTATCATCTATATGCAAAAGATAATGATGAAATTCAATTAGGTACAATTAAATTAACATAAAAAATTAGTACAAAACTATTAAAATAATAAATTTAAAGAAATCCACAATCACGTAAGCATAATTTAATTAATAGGTCATGAATACATAACACATGATTTCATTAATACTTTCATTAAAAAACAGGACAAAATGTAGTCAGAATATGTTTTTTTTTTCTTCTTCTTCTTCCTCCTCCCCTTGCTCTTCTTCTTCTTCTAGTTTTCATCTACTTCTAGATCAAATTGGTTCAAGGTTGGACCGTGTACTTCCTCTGTTGGACCAACTATATCAACAAGACTTTGTTCGAGATCATCATTTGCAACTATCATTGGCATTTGCAGGACTAACTCATCTTGGTATGGATTATCTATTTCAGGCATTTTTGTTTCTAAAGTTTGAATTGTGCTCCGTGCCTTGACTTTAATCACAACCAACCACCCTTGTTGCCCTTCAAGATATTGTGTGTGGTACACTTGCTCTGCTTATTGTGCAAGAATAATGGATCATAATTCTTATATCTTTTAGATGCTCTAACTTCAACAATTCCATAATTATCTATCTTTGTCCCTTGATTTGGGGTGAGATCAAACCAATCACATTTGAATGGAACTGGCATCTTTAAGGGCCACCCAATATACTGCATTTCAACAATATTAGTTAAAACATCGTAGTAATCATTCTCCATTGTCTCATTCTCACCACCTTGAACACATACACCACAATTTGTTGTACCCGTCCCTTGACCATGATCTTTTGTATCGAATTTGTAACTGTTTATTGAATATGTTTGCCACATGTTTACTTTGTTTGAAGGCCCCTATGCCAAACTACTCAAAAGTTCATCTTCAATGTTGTTACTAAACAGCTATATCACAAATGGGTAAATTAATTGGTTTTACCTAAACAAGTAATGAGGGAATTAACAAGTAAATTAGGTAGATGATATTTAGCATACATGTTCTTTAAACCATGTGGGAAATGTTGTGGAGATTTGTTTGTCCACTTGCAAGTCATTTAGACTAAGTTCTCGTAGCAAATCTGTATATATGCTAAATTGAAATCACAAATTAAATCACTTCATAGATTTAATCATGATACGTGAAATTAAAAGAACTTAGAAGCTTACTTTAAAAAAGGCTCCACCTTAGGACAATTTAGAAGAACATATAAGTGTGCAACATTCATTTTCCTTTCTTGTAAGATGCAAGATTTGCGTTTTCTAATAGGATGACCAGAAAAACTAAAAATAGAGAATGGCAGATTGATAGAACAACCTTCACCTCCATCGCTATTCCGTGAAACTCTTGTGTTTCTAGATGGAACAGTGGATAGATAGTAGTAAGATACAAACGTAGAAGTCTCCTCCACTAAATAAGCTTCACATATGGAACCTTCAACTGCAGCTAAGTTCGTGACCTTATCTTTTAAGGTACGTATAAACCTATTAATTGAGAACATCAGTGTAACAAATATCTTATGAGAATTTAATTGAAAAGAATAAAGATAAATAGATGACTCAACCTTTCAAAGGGATACATACATCCATCAATATTGCACAGGACCATCGACCCTTGCTTCGTAGGGCAAATGAATTGGAATATGCTCCATCAAATCAAAGAAACTCAGAGGAAATATTTGTTCTAGTTTACATAAAATTATTGGAATGTTTTGCTCCATCTCATGTAATTTATCCTTTCTCAGCAATAGCGAAGTTAATTCTTTGAAGAATTGACTGAATCAGTAAATGCATTCCAAATGAGCTTTGGTAATGTCTTGAATGCAATTAGGAGCAAACATTGCATGAACACATAGCAATCATAACTCTTCATACCAAACAACTTTGTTTCCCTCATGTCAACGCATCTAGCCAAATTAGAGGCATACCCATCTGGTAGCTTCAATTGTTTAACTCATTCGCACACGGCTAATCTTTGTTGCTTAGTCAATGTGTATTGCGCTTTAGATTTTTTTAGCTTTCCAACTCCACCATCCTATAGCTTTAGATCCTTTCGTCTACAATATTTTGCCAAGTCTAGTATAGCATTAAAATTATCTTTCGTTTTGTCCTTAGTATCCATATCTGTGTATAAGATATTAAGAAACGCATTTATCTCAATATGCATGACATTCAGATTATACGGGAGAAGATTTTTTTTTCCAATAAAGCAGTTCCCAAAAGATGCTTCGTTTTGTCCAATTGTGATAAATATCATATCCTGGTGGACTTTCTCCTATTGATTCAATTATGTTAGGTATATGTCTTACCCTATCCCACACTTCTTCACCAATCAACCTTCGATGGGGTAATGAAGTATCAACAAGTCTCTTTCTGAAAGTATTTTTGTTCCTTTTATAGCAATGATCATGTGACAAGAATTGACGGTGACAATCAAAAAATGATGTCTTTCAACTATGTTTAAGTGTGAGTGCTTTTGAGTGCTCCATACAAATTGGACAAGCAAGTTTTCCCATTGTCATCTAACTTGATAACACCTCATATGCAGGGAAATCATTAATCGTCAACATCAAATAAGCCTTCCATGACAAAATTTTGTTGTCATCAGACATCATAGGTCATGACACCGATATTCCACAGAAATTTCAGTTCATCTATAAGCAGCTGCAAGTACACATCAATTCTACTTTTTGAATTGGAAGGGCCTAGAATTATGATAGTTAAAAACATGAACTCTCTTCTCATGCACATTAACGGAGGTAGATTGTAAGGAGTAATGATTACTGGCCAACATGAATAAGTCCTACCTATTTTGTCAAATGGAGCGAATCCATCAGCACATAACCATAATCTCACATTTTAGGGGTCTTCTGCAAATTCAGGATATGTTTCGTCAAAATATTTCTAGGTTTCTCCATCAGATGGGTGAGACAAAGGCCCCGTCTCCCTCTCATTTTCATGATGCCATCTCATTTGATACGTTGTTTGCATTGAGGAAAAATGTTGTTGTAGCCTTGGGATAAGTGAGAAATATCACATTTTTTTTGAGGAATTTCTTTGACCTTATCATTTCTAGTGATGCTTCTATAACGGTCCTTGCCACAAAATCTAGTACTACGAAGATTCTCATAAGGAGGACGATAGAGCATGCATCCATTCAGACAACAAGAAATCTTTTTGCAACCTATCCCTAGTTGTTCCACTGCATTCTTTGCACGATAGAAGTTTTTAAGCATTCGATTATCATTCGGCAATGCATTCCCCATAAAATCCACCCATTGATTAAAACAAGTCTCGGAGATATTGAAGTCAGATTTGATACTTAAAGCTTCACATGCAGTTGACAATTCGGAGTAATTGTCACAACCATCATACAAGGGAGCTTGTGCAGCTGACAACATTTCAAAAAATCTTTTGGCTTCTAGATTAAGATCTTCCCTTATTTGTTCTGCATAACCAAACCCTTGTTGCTTAATGTAATTGCCAATAGAGGGTCTGACAGCATCCATTACCATCTGTTCATACCTATTTAGGTATTCCCTTACCCCACTAATTTTATATTAAGAGTTGTCTGCAACCACTAGGGGAATGGGAGGCCTTGGTTCGTCATGGTTAGTTCAGTAATAATAGTCACTCATAAACCCTTTCATACATAAGTGTGCCTTGACTTCATCAACAAAGTGACACACCTTACATTTGCATTTTTTACATGGACACATCAACTTTCCTATTATTTTAAATTGATCTTGTGCACAAACAAACTCAACAAACTCGTTAACCCCCGCCATAAATTCATCTGTAACTCTTCTCCTATAAAGACCCACCTTTTTATCCATCCACTTTTGATGCTCATGAACTTCCATTCTGTTTCTGATTTACAAATAAGTAGGAGGCATGTCAATCAAAATACACCAACCCACTATTTAAATAAAATTTAAATGGTTAGCCCAAAATTAAACAACCTACTTCAAAGATAGATTCGCTTTAAACCGTAAAGAGTAAGGAGGCTAAGTTATATTGTCACAAACTTTTACTATAAGGTAGACCTTACACAGAGATATCAAAACAAATAAAATCAAAATGGCTTATGTGCAACCAAATAAACCACATTAGATCAAACCAAATAAACAAAACTTGAAATAACTGAACAAAAACAGACCATACCACTAAAAACCATATCATGCAGAGCATTCAAAGAGATAAACAATGGTGCAAATGACAACAGGATTTACAAACAAGAAATGTACACAAAGGATTTTTTCCCCTTTCAATTAAAGTAAACAAAGGCTTGATTGGATTTTATGCAAATGACAACATATTTCTAATTAGAAGCTAATTGTCACATTAAAAAGGAAATTAAAAAAGAAGTTGACTAAATCACTAAAAGAAGTGTTTCACAATTATTACCTAGAAAGTCTAACTTTTTTTTAATAATATACCAATATATATCATTAAATAATAATAATAATAATACTATAAAACATTTGACAATTTACACATATACTTGGATACTTCACATAATTTGTATAAATATATCTTCCTTAACCGATATGACCAAAGTATTAGACTCAAATACACCAATGCTTAAGGCAGTAAATGTATACACCTATCACATCTGCCACGCCAATCACAATATTGAACAACATGGCACATGCAGTCACGTTATCTACAGACCCTTTTTTTTTTCTTAGATACAATCATCTACAACATTTTGCTCATGTACTATTGGCCCATGACCTTTAACTATTCAAGTTTTGCAAGTCACACAACAATGCCACATAGGCACAAATAGACAATATTAGATTTTTCTTCTTAGGAGAAGAAACATTTTCACTTTTCATATATGAAAGAATACTCTTTGGCTCACCAATCGAAGAAAACACGAAAAATAATTTTCAAATAGACAAAGTTCCAAAAGGTATATAAATAACAGATAACAAATTGCAGAGAATGCATGGCTCTAATTATGCATCCCAAATGTTCTCAAAATATAAAAAATCATGAAACCAAAAATGGAAGACACAGATTTCAGCATATCTCATATCTGTCATATGCAGTTGGGATAATAGGTGTTGGGATACTCTCTATGCCATATGCAGTTTCTCAAGAGGGTGGCTAAGTTTTATTCTGCTACTTATTGTTGCTATGTTATGTTGGTACATAAGGTTACTTCTGCAAAGGTGTATGGATGCACATCCACAACTTAAATCCTACCATGATATAGGTGAGGCTGCTTTTGGCCTTTTGGGTACAAAGGAAGAGCTGTGGTAGCCATGTTCATGCATTTAGAGCTGTTTTTCTTGCCGTGGAGTTTCTTATATTAGAAGGTGACAATTTAGAGAAGTTGTTTCCAAACATGAACTTCAAAGTTAGTGTCTACTGCAGCACTGGCAGCAATCTAGTTGAGTTGGTTAAACTAAGAGGGCTGGATTTGCTTCATCTCTTCCAAAACATGCTAACTGGTGCCATCCCAAATGAGCTCACCAGCAAGAAAAACCAGAATGAGCTAGATCTCTCTATTAATTATCTCACAGGTACTATTCTTGTTGGATTTCAGGACTTGACCAACTTGACCATCCCACAACTCTTGAACAACTCACTAAGTGGTACCATTCCTCAGGCACTGGGAACAAATAGTCCACTCTGGGTGCTTGATTTATCATACAACTACTTGGTGGGAAGAATACCAGTCCATCTTTGCCAAAATTCTAACTTGATGCTATTGGACTTAGGATCAAACAAGCTCACAGGAAATATCCCTTATGGAATCATAAGCTACAAGTCCTTGGTGCAACTTCGTCTCTTTGGTAACAATTTTAGAGGTAGGTTTCCTTCTAATTTGTGCAGACTTAATGTGAAATGAAAACATATTTCTAACTGAAATGAAATCAAATTTTCCCCTTAAAGGGAAAAAAAATCAATTACTACAGACAAATTAACGAATAAGAAGTAAAAATTCATGCAAGAAACAGAGAGCTTCAACCGCAGAAATAGGACTTATCCTCAATCACCACCACAAAGATAGTAACAGTAAGGAGAGAAAGCACAACAAAACCCCAACTAAAAATTAAAATCCACCAGAAATCACATCATATTGTCATCAAAGCAAAAAAAATTCAAATGGGGTTTTCAATTAAACAAAAAAGCCATTATTCCAATGACCAGATTAAGTTCAAACCCATAAAGGATCTACTGAAAAAACGTCAATATAGCTAAAAAGAAAAAAGGAAGGGTGGTACCGTAAGCCAAATGGTGAGAAAAATGGCGCGCGGTGACTTACCATATTCAAATCTGAGAAAAATGGTGGCGCGGTGAGAAGCGTGAGCGCGGCTGGGCGTGAGAAGCGTGGTGCGCGGCTGGGTGAGAAGCGTGGTCTGCGGAGGCGTGAGAGCAGAGAAGAGCTCAGGGAGGAGTGGTGCGCGGAGGCTAGGAGCAGAGAAGAGTTCTAATTTGGGAACTTTCAGATTTCTAGAAAGCTAAGTTGTTAACTTTTTAATTAATTTGAAGAAATTAGAGGAGAAATGTTTCCGTCTCTATCTTTAATAAAAAAATAAATTTATTAATTAAATTATATAAATTATTTAGAGATGACATAGAGGCATAGGGATGTATTTAGAAATGAAAAATTTAAAGATAGGTAAATTCTGTTTTTATATTGTAAATTTTTTTTAAATCATTAAATTTATCTTTCTTTGTCTTTATTAAAAATAGAATTGTGTCTATCTCTAAATTTTGTAAATAAATTTTTTTAGTAGTGATATATTTCTCTCTACTATTAATGAAGAAAAAATGAGTAATTTTTTAAATCATATACGTCTTGTTTTCGAAATTTAAAAGGTCTCTTACCATATTTATTAATAGATTTAGGCAAGATATGAGATTACAAATTAATTATAGATTATAGAATCTCCATAAAATTACTTTATTTAATATATACACAACGGACAACTAACCCTCTTTAAAAAAAATGCTATTTAGTCAATATTATTTACCAAAATAAGTTGATACATTTATTAACTCTTCAATAAAAAAAAATCATCATTTTATCTTATTTAATAATTATGCTATGTTCAAATTGAATAAAATAAATACTTAATGTGATATTTTAAGGCACGAGACTTTTTCACATACCAATCTTTCAAGATACGATCTCATACTTTAAGTTACCTTTTAATGTAATTTGGAAGCTTAAAGCTCCTCAGAGACTCAGGTCCTTTTTATGGCTGTGGTAATGATGCGTTGCATACCAACCAGTTGAGGTTTCATACACAAATGTCTAATTCTTGCCTTTGTGCTATTTGTGGGGAAGGAGATGAAACCGTGTTGCATGCTATCAGAGATTGCCATGCAGTGAAGAATACTTGAGAATGTCTAGTGGATCCAAGGAAATGGGACATGTTTTTTGGTTCAAACTTGAGGGATTGGCTTTCTTCCAAGCTTACAGTGGCTTTCGGTAGAGAGGCTTTCTTGGAGTGGGATATTCGATTTGCAACTGCTTCTCATTTCTTCTGGGGGCAAAGGAACAAATATATTTTCGATGGTCCTGGGGATGTTGTTTCTTCTTGACTTCCTAGGATTTGGAATCTTGCTTCTGAATGTCATATACTGCTATGTCCGTTAGAGAAGTTTCTCTCTGTAAGGTTCCTGCCAATACTGCTGCTTGTATTTCTTGGCATCCTCCAGAGGTGGGTTGGACGAAATGGAACGTGGGTGGTTCTTTTATCAGCAGCCAAAATAATGCAACATGCGGTGGTCTTGCTAGAAATGAGGTGGGTGGCTTTTATTTTTGATTTTGCTGCTAATTTAGGAAGTGTGTCCTTTACTATGGCTGAGCTCCAAGGTATTCTTGATGGCCTACGTTTTCCTCGTGACATGAGAGTTTCAAGACTTGTCACTGAGATGGATTCTACTTGTGCCCTCAACCTTATAAATTCGGACCTTGCTCCTTGGCATCCATATAAGGTGGTGGTCTCTCCCATCACTGGTTTACTGACTCAGGATTGGCAAGTTATATTCCACTTTTCTTTTTTGTCTTTTTAAATTGAACTTACAAACTCTCACTTTGTATAATGTTATATCATCCAAATAAATTATCTCAATATCTTCTTAATTATATTAAATAAAAATTACTAAATAAAAAGTAAAAATATTTAATATAATATAATGTTCTTCCTTTGAATAATCGAAAATATTATTATACTAATACTTTAGGAAGATAAGAATCATTCTTAACTAGTTGTAGTATCCGTACTTTGCATGGGGGTTAAAAGCATCAATTACTTATGAACGAAGAAAACGGTCGCGCTATTTGTCCAACCAAAAGACTCCAACTTTTGTCCACCATATGTCACGTGTCATCATTTGAAATTTGAAATATGAAACTGTTCACGTTAAGAATAAGTGGTTAATACGTTATGAATAAGTGGTTAATCAATATAAGTTTCTGTTAATACATTCAAATAAGTAAGTGGTTAATACGTTAAGAATAAGTAGTTAATCAAGATAAATTTCTGGTTAATACCTTCAAATAAGTGGTTAATCTATTTCGGTTTACGGAGAATCGAGAAAGAATTCCTAATAATGAATAAGTGGTTAATACGTTAGGAATAAGTGGTTAATCAAGATATGTTTCGTAAATCCAAGAAAGAGTTCTCAATAATGAGTAAATGGTTAATACGTTAAGAATAAGTGGTTAATCAATATTAGTTTACTGGTGAATCCAAGAAGTAGGAAATGAGAAGCGAGAAATTAAATGGTTAATACGTTAAGAATAAGTGGTTAATCAAGATCGATTCGGTGAATCCCAAAAGCGAGAAATGAAAAGCGGAAATTAAATGGTTAATACGTTAGGAATAAGTGGTTAATCAAGATCGCTTCACGGTGAATCCAAGAAGCGGAAATGAAAAGCTTGAAATGAAAATATTGGCATACGGAAAAGTCAACAAACATACGTACGGAAGCATAGGGTGGAGGAAAGTTGGAGTATTTTGGTTGGACGAAAAACGTTTTTCCGAAGAAAATATGTGATTTTAAATGTTAATTTAAAGAAAAACGTTTTTTATCTAACTAAATACTTCAACTTTTGTCCACCGTATGCTTCCGTATGTATATTTGTTGACTTTTTTGTATGTCTATATTTTCATTTCAAATTTCTCTTTTCTGCTTTTTGGATTCACTAGAAACTGATATAAATTAATCACTTATTTCTAATGTATTAATCAGTTAATTTCTCGCTTCTCATTTCCCGCTTATTGGATTCACCATAAACTAATATAGATTAACCACTTATTTCTAATGTATTAACCAGTTAATTTCTTACTTCTCATTTTTTGGTTCTTAGATTCACCAAAAACTGATATAGATTAACTACTTATTTCTAATGTATTAACCAGTTAATTTAGATTCACCAATTAATAAGATTCACCAGAAATTTATAGTAATTAACTACTTTTACGTAATATATTAACCAGTTATTCATTATTGGGAACTCTTTCTTAGATTCACCAGAAACTGATATAAATTAACCACTTATTTTTAATGTATTAACCAGTTAATTTAGATTCACCAATTAATGAGATTCACCAGAAACCTATAGTGATTAACCACTTTTACGTAATGTATTAACCAGTTATTCATTATTGGGAACTCTTTCTTGGATTCACCAGAAACTGATATAGATTAACCACTTATTTCTAATGTATTAACCAGTTAATTTGGATTCACCAATTAATGAGATTCACCAGAAACCTATAGTGATTAACCACTTTTACGTAATGTATTAACTAGTTATTCATTATTAAGAACTCTTTCTTAGATTTATCAGAAACTGATATAGATTAACCACTTATTTCTAATGTATTAACCAGTTAATTTGGATTCACCAATTAATGAGATTTACCAGAAACATATATTGATTAATCACTTTTACGTAATGTGTGATGAATCTCATTAATTGATGAAAGTCAAATTAACTGGTTAATACATTAGAAATAAGTGGTTAATCTATATCAGTTTCTGGTGAATCCAAGAAGCGGGAAATGAAAAATTTGAAATAAAAATATTGACATATGGTGGACAATAATTGAACGTATTTTAGATGAACAAATAACGGACCGTAATTTAAATCTTTATACCTTCTGTGAAATATAATAATAAAAGGATGAGTAACGTACATAATACATAAATGAATCTTAAATAGATAATGCATAAACATATCTGAAATGCATTTCTTATAATCATCACAAACAATCATTTGATATCCTAATATTTCAGATCGTAAGAACTATAAAATTTGCAATACACTCACATAGATTTCAAAGTTTCTATACTATCATCGTTCAAAGTAACAACCAATCTTGATTGCTGTTTTGTAATGCGATCCACATCAAAAGAGCAACGTACTAATACTTAAATATGATATAGCATGGCCAGTCAACTGTAAAGCAAGAAATCAAGGATCCAGATAATTAATTTTTTCCTTTTGTGAATCCAAAGTTACAAGAAAAAAAAATTGAAAAGAGCATATAGTGATTCTACTTTTTGAAGTGGAATATACTGACTTGGAGCTACATAAAAAATACAGTGATTCAATAATAATATCTGGAGTGTTATGATGATATGCCTGAATGATATAGAATCTGAATTGTACTTAGAGAAGGATTGAACAACTCTTCCATTAGTTGCAAACCTCAGGGATGCTTCCTTATCATAAATATTTTACTGCTTGACACAAAAGATATGTGTTAAGCCTTTAGACAAAAAAGGTACATTACGTAACAAAATTTTAAGGTAGTACACATATTATATCTATTATAAAGTAATAAAATGGTACGAAAGTGAAATCTCAATTAACGTAAATATCCACTAAGAACTAATCTGGCTAAGGAAAAAAATCCAAACAATCACCCTGGTAGCTAAACCATAACTATAGTTCAAATTACCTTATCCACAACTAAAGTAAGCAAAGATAGTTCTCACTGTAGCTCCTTTAGAACTTTTTAATTTTAAAGAAATCAATAAGAATCAGTTATGATTATTCACAGATGACATATTGTTTGTCATGTTGGCATATCTACCATTCCATCAATGTATTGTGTTTTAAAAAAATGCCATTAGCAGCAAAGGGAAATTAACATATATAATCTGAGTTTATAGGTAAAGGGGGCACTTTCATGTAAAACATTCCTTATAGAAAATTAACAGGAATAGTTAGAAGACACTAAGGGACCTTTCACTTATTTATTTGCTTATTAATTTTTCGGTTCTAGTTAAATAGATATAATGGGAAAAAAAAATCTGACCCCTTAATTGCTCGAAATAGCTTGTTCATAGGGGAGTAGAAAAAGAGAAATGGAGAAAAAGAAAACAGAAATGATAGAGTTTGAGAGAGAACAGTAAACAATCTCCCCTAAAGACAAGCTCAATTGACCCAAAAAAAAAAAAACTATACAGAAAATAATTATTGAATTAAAATCTTGTAGCTAAATCAGTCCTCAATTCGAACATATACACCCATCTCTTACCCAAAAAACAATCAAATCAAAATAATAAACGATGCACAATGTCAATCAAAACATATTCAGAAGCTAGTTCATAATGTCATGCTATCTACACGTGGAGGCAACAATAGCTCTTTAGTTCTATAAACCACTTTGCCTCAAACTGATATTGTTATCATCAACGGCTTTTTTATTAAACTATTATTGATGATAAAACTATTAATTAAAATGTCACTCTTGTAAAAATATATATCAAAATGCAACATTTTAGTCTAACGTAGCATTTTTTATTTTTATTTTCTGTCCACGTAAATAGCGCTATCTATGTTAGCATTTTTACGTATATAACGCCAAAGTGTTTGGCGTTATCAATGCAGAAACGCCAAAGTGTTTGGCGTTATCAATGCAGAAGCGCCAACGTAGATGATGTTGTCTACGTGGAAGCTCCAACATAGATAGCGTTTTAAAGCTAATAACACCATAGAGTTTGGTGTTTTCTGTATAGTAGCGTCATACACTTGGCGTTTTTTGTTCGACATTGGTTAATCAAATAAATTACATACAATGAAAATTTGTGCTAATATTTTTGTTCTTGATAATTTATTAATTACATGCAATAAAAATTTGTGCTAATCTTTTGATCTGTGTGGTTGTCCCATTTATTTACCAAAAAAAAAAATAATTTATTTTATTTTATTTATTTTTTATTATCTCATTCCAATGCACACTTTAAATGTTGAACCATTGAGTATTGGAATGACGTGTTCTTTTTTATTGGAATGCTCTTTTTTCTTTTCCATGGTTATTGGAATGATAGGCTTCTTTCAACAATTTATTATCATTGGGATGCGCTTTTTTCATTTTCATGGTTTCTTAGATAAGTGCATTCAAATATTCAATAGTTTAACATTTAAAGAGTGCATTGGAATGAGATAATAAGAAATTAATTAATTAAATTAAATTCTTTTTTTGGGTAAATTAACGGGGCAATCACACAGTCCAAAAAATTGGCACAAATTTCTATTACATGTAATTAATAAAATTATGAAGAATGAAAAATATTAGCACAAATTTTTATTGTATGTAATTTATTTGGTGGAATTATGTAAAACAAAAAACGCTAGGCGCAATGACGCTACTATACAGAAAACGCCAAACTGTATGACTTTATTAGCATTAAAATGCCATCTACATTGGCGCTTTGGCGTTATCAACATGGAAGTGCCAACGTAAATAGTGTTATCTACATGGACAAAAAATAAAATAAAAACTGTCACGTTAGACAAAAAAGTGATATTTTGGTATATAATTTTAAAAGAATGAAATTTTGGTAAATAGTTTTGTCATCAATAAAGTTTGATAAAAAAGCCTATCATCAACATTAATTAGTATGTGTAAAGAGCTTCTAGTAAGCTAAATTGTGGAGGATTACCAATGAGATGGCAGCAACTATTATGATTATATCGTCACACACAGACTAATAAATAAAAAATAATTAAAATTTAATGAGATGACAATCACCTTATATTAATTAAGGATAGAGAAGCAAAGGAATCGTTGTCACCTATTCGTTTGTCTTGCTTTACACTTAGGCTGCATTTGGTGCACATGATAGTATAAGATATGATAGTATAAGATAATAGGATAATGTCTGATAGTATAAATAAACTGGTAAGCTCTTATACTATCAAACATTTAGTACAAATAGTATAAATAACTTGATAGTATATGTAACTATTTAATATGACTATACTACCCTTCACCCACCCACACAGAGCCACGGGTCTACCCTCCTGTTTCGATTATAGAGCCATCGTCAACCACTACGAGCAGCACCACCCAGAGATTGAAAGAGGGAGACGAGGGATTAGAAGAGGGAGACGAGGGATTAAAAAACAGCCTCAACCCAGCTCTGCTATACAACCTAGTCACCATCACTCCACCTTCAACCCAAAAAAAAAAAGCCTCAACCCACAATCACCATGAGCGAATCACTTCTTCTCTGTCACAATCTGCGACCAAACCACCAGAACCAGTGACCCACAGTGTTGATCATCCTCTACCATTGCGCCCTCACCACCTCACTAGATCTCCATCATCGCGCCCCCATCACGTTTCAGATCGTGCACCGTCACAGCCTCCACCCAGATCACAGCCTCAGATCTCCTACGTCGCGTCTTCGCCAGACCTCCACCACACCAAGCAAGCCTGCTAAGGAAGAGTGATGGCTCTGTTTGAAAATTGGAGGCAGGGGTTGAAAGAGATGAGGGAGAAGAGATAGAGATTGAAAGAGAGAGACGAGGGATTAAAAGAGATGAACTTGAGGGATAGGGTGGAAAAAGATATCCTATTAGGTCTAATCAGGGGAGTGGGGGGAGAATAGAGTAATTAGGTTAGAATAGGATAAAAAAGTTTGACCTGATTTGACTATAGTATCAGGTTAAAAAACCAAACACCTGATAAGGCCTAATAATATTAACTAATACTATCAAGTCCTCCTTATCCTGTTTACCAAACATAGCCTTATGCTCCTTGATGCAACTTCCCATGAAATGTTTTTCTATGAAGAAATGTATACAAATAAAGATAGATATGAGTTAGAATCGGAGAAATAAATAAACAAGAATTGCAGAAGGAAAGTGTCCAAGAGAAAAACAAACATTTTTCCTAAAATATAGCACGTACAGTAAAAAAAATATTAATAAAAGTAAATACCTATTAAAAATTCCTCAAAAATCATCCTTCCTTACATTAATTTAACTTCCAAATTAAAACAAAAGCTGCCCCATAATCAGGTAGGGCCAACATTACAAGTTTTCCAACCCAGTCTGATTGGTTGTTACCTTTTCGTAACATTTTCGTGGGAATGAATTCGCAGGAAATAGCATTACTCTTTTATAAAAGGAAAATGCTAAATCACACGAAGTGGGATTCGTAAAACGCACACAAAAACGTAAAACTAAGAATAATGAGTTTGTGTTTTAACAAAGCAGTTACTTTTTCTCTCTTCATTTATATTAATAAACCTCACCTGATTGATTGTTACCCTTTCGTAACATTTTTGTGGGAATGAATTCGTAGGAAATAGCATTACTCTTTTACAAAAGGAAAATGCTAAATCACACGAAGTGGGATTCGTAAAACGCACACAAAAACGTAAAACTAGGAACATTGAGTTTGTGTTATAACAAAGCAGTTACTTTTTCTCTCTTCATTTATATTAATAAACCTCACTTGATTGGTTGTTACCCTTTCGTAACATTTTCGTGGGAATGAATTCGCAGGAAATAGCATTACTCTTTTACAAAAGAAAAATGCTAAATCACACGAAGTGGGATTCGTAAGACGCACATGAAAACGTAAAACTAGGAACATTGAGTTTGTGTTTTAACAAAGCAATTACTTTTTCTCTCTTCATTTATATTAATAAACCTCACCTGATTGGTTGTTACCCTTTCGTAACATTTTTGTGGGAATGAATTCGCAGGAAATAGCATTACTCTTTTACAAAAGGAAAATGCTAAATCACACGAAGTGGGATTCATAAAATGCACACGAAAACGTAAAACTAGGAACATTGAGTTTGTGTTTTAACAAAGCAATTACTTTTTCTCTCTTCATTTATATTAATAAACCTCACCTGATTAGTTGTTACCCTTTCGTAACATTTTCGTGGGAATGAATTCGCAGGAAATAGCATTACTGTTCTACAAAAGGAAAATGCTAAATCACACGAAGTGGGATTCGTAAAACGCACATGAAAACGTAAAACTAGGAACATTGAGTTTGTGTTTTAACAAAGCAGTTACTTTCTCTCTCTTCATTTATATTAATAAACCTCACCTGATTGGTTGTTACCCTTTCGTAACATTTTTGTGGGAATGAATTCGCAGGAAATAGCATTACTCTTTACAAAAAGGGAAGAAAGATGGAAACATACACGTAGAAGGAAAAATTAAGTCCACCAAGGATGTAAATAAGATGGAAACATATTGGTGGCCATACATTTTTTATATCCAAGTTGTCATGCGTATAGGTTAATTTTAATTTGGGAAATCAGCTGTAGCATGATTGCGTGAGATAGTAAGTAGTCAAGATAAATTGCACTAGTATTTAGATAGGTTGCAAAGCTAGCAGTCAATAATAATATACTTAGGAATTTAGTCGAGATCGTGTGAGAATAGTAAAAAGAAAAGCTAAAAATCAATACAACATACTTAGGTATTTAGACAAATTGCACTTTCAAGAATAATATATTTTACTGAGATTTTATTGCTTCAAATCTGTGAATTCACTAACAGAGTGGTCGAACTGTATTCAATGGCACATGTATGTTCAGACGAATCTGTGAGCTAAGCCAATGAGTCTTAATGCAAAAATGTCCAAGAAGAGTAATACAACTATGGTATAGAATGGAAAATGATTAAATGAAGATGCATCAGAGCACCTTCAATATGAACTTCAACAATGATAACCCAGAGCCTGGAGAAATAAAACGTAACTAAGAAAAATTATAGGATAAATAACAATTCAGGTTGAAGACAGAACACACCCCATTAGATTACTCAAATTTTATTTATTCTCTATTAGCTCCTAACAATTCCAATTTGTTGACCACGCATAACAATTATTGAGATCTAAGAAAAATTGTTGAGTGCAATAAAGAGCAATAATAGATGGAGTGAACTTTATTCAAAGGGTTTCTCTGAAAATACAAAAGAAAGAAGATTTTACCTTGACTGTTGATTACAATAAGCCCAATCACCAACAACATTGGATGGCCCTACAAAAGACTAAGAAAAGAACACATGCTCACAAATCATACATCCATAATTAAACCTAATAGCAATTTAGGAATAAAAAACATTAATCAATACCACTTCAAATGTGTTATGTGAACTAAAATATAATAATTTCAAAATTTCGTAAATCAATTTAACCCCAAATTATGACATGCATAAATATTATAGATTGAGTCGTAGGGTTACCTGGAAAAGATAATAATGGGATAGTCATGATTGAAGCGATCATGAGCAGTGGGGAAGAGAAGAACTATTCTTATGCCATAGTAATCAGGGACGGACCCAGAAAATATTTAGTGAATGAGCCAATTGAAAATCATGAATTATATTATTAAATATAGAAAAAAATAAAGTTAGCAAATAAAGATGAATTCATCTTTAAATTATTTAGTGGGTTAAAATCAAAATATACTATTTTAAATTAAGAGTAAATATATTTTTATTTATTCACTTTAAAAGAGTATTTTTCTTTCATTATATAAAAAGATTTATGAATAAAGTAAAAAAAAAAAGATATATATTTATATTAGATATTAAATACATCGAATAGTAATTGTCCTTTACATCATTATTTATAAGCAAAATAATATATATATATATATATATATATATATATATATATATATATATAGTAATATATAGTAAATAAAGGAAGAGAGTGAAGCTAAAAGTGAGAGGAGTTAATAAGTTTATTATATAAAGATTAAAAATTAATAGAAAGATGAGTTTAAATTGTAATATCAATATATATAAAATAATCATGAATCACATGTCAAATACATATCAAGTATAAACTCTTTTAATTTTATCATTTTTATCTTTGGTATAATTATACTTGATCTCTCTTGAGGTTAGTGCTTATAATATTGACATTTTTTTTTTGAAAAATTACTCATATTTTTCTTGTATTGTATTTTCAATGAGACTTTGTATAATGTTTGTACATAAAGTAAGTGAGGTATATGTAATTTTGTAAACAAAGAAAGATGTTGGAGTGTAATAATAATATATAAAATTAAGAATGTAGGTATAATTTTTAAATAAGAGTATTAATATAATAAGTACTAAATTTATAAAAGATCAATATAATTATCTTTTTTATTTTTTAATAAATTAAATTTAATTATAGATACTTTAAAAGAAATTAGTGAGAAAGGGGGGCCAAGGCTCACGCATGCCCCCCCTTGGATCCATCTCTGATAGTAATTGCTCATGCGTGAAACTCATTCACGAACCTCAGAGGCAGGGTGGAGAATCATTTCAAGGCGACTTGCTTGACGGTCTCGGGGAAAGCACGACACATAATGGGGTCAGTGCTCTCTATGAGTAGCATGGACGAGGTAAAGGAGTCTAAGTGCTCTTGGGGGTCCAAGATGCCATTGATCGCATGGATCAATGTTGACTGGGATCTTAAATCCTATGGGCAAAAGGATCGCCATGAAAAAATTAGAGAAACAGGTTATTGAACTGGTACAGAGCCCCAAGAGGTTGGGTTGGCTTTGAGGCCATGGAGTTGGTGGGCAGTTGTTGCGAGGCTCCGTCTTGGCTCGTGGTCTTAGGTTCCTCCTTGGTTTGTGTTCGTTTTATTCTCTGTGATTGTTTTCAGCTACTTGCTCTTTCTTGGGTCCAGGATCACTTTTAGCAACCATTTTCGAATGAACATGTGGGACTAGGTCTTGGGGTTGCTTCTCGTGTTGGGGTAGAACCTACACAACGGATTTCAACCGATTGTTTAGGCCACATGACGGCTGGGAGGGAGCCTTGTTGTGGTTGGTGAAGGAGGCTTCCTCCCTATCCTACTGCAGGTTCGGGTTAGTTGCAGCTTATCTTCTAGTGTTTACCATGATGGTATTAGGAATTGACATTTAATATTTCTCACAGATGACATTATTTTGAACTGGAACCAAGGAAGGCGTACTTGGTCAAGTTTATAGTGGATAAGTGTGGTGGCTCCTCCTCGTGCAGTAGCGGCAAAGAGGGAGTTGGTGTACTTACAAGACACTCTAATACTTAAGTTAGGGTTTACACTAGGAGGGGAGAGTATATGAGAATAGATGCATACCTAATTTACTAAAAGTTGTATTTATAGCGTGGGATTACTTGTTAGGGGGAATAATATCTTAGTAATATAGCTTCCCTTTGTATAAGATTCTGGTAGTTACGATGGGATATAATCCAAATTATCCTTATTAAATGAAATATTCTATTATGATTGAGTATCCTTCTACAAATTGGGTTGATAAGCCTGTCTAATTGAAGAGGCCGTAGTTGTTATTGGGCTAGTCGAGTTTGGCCACTACTGTTGGGCCTTGGATCGAGGATATCAGTCCAAAACAAGTCCATTGGCCAAGATGAGTTTAGATTCAGTTATATTGTTAAAGAGTCAATGTTTAAATGGGTTAGAATTTATTTATTTATTTATTTTTGTATTTGAGCATTAAGTAATTAATTTCTCAGAATTAAAAATTAGAAATAAAAAAGTAAAAGGAGAAAACTAATAAAATTGTTTTGGTTTCTTTCTTGATTAGAGTAATTTTTTTTTTTTGGGTGTCACTATTAGGTTTGGGCCCATAACCAATTAACTTGTAAAGATAATTAAAGATAGAAATTAAAAAAAATAAAAGTTTTTTTAAATTAATTTCTTTGATTGATTATATGACTTTCATATTTTCTTTGTTTGAATAATGGGGTTAAATGAATATCTTTATTAAGTTATTAATTTACACAATTAATTTTAGGATAATTTTCTTAAGACAAATATATCAGAAGAACAATAAGGTTAAATCTTTGCCCATCCTTGTACATAATTAGAGTTTTGAATCCAATCTTTTTTTTTAGACAATTTTGCATAATAAAAAAGTTTTTTCATTTATTTTCCTCCAAAATAAAGCGAATCCCTAGTTTTATATTATTGCTTCTCATCGTGGCGCCCTCGAAACACATTGTGAAAATAGTCGAGATACTTTTGGTATCTTCCAAGACAAATTATTTGCTCATACTTACATTTATGGGTACTTAGAGGCTAGCTCAACGGCAACAAAAAGGGGGAAGGCGACTGGGCTCGAGGTGATTCAAGGAGGTGAAATAGGTGGTTCCGATGGTGGCGACTTTCGGGTCTCCGGCGATTAAGTTGTGCAGTGGCTGTGGGTCATGTTTCAGTGTGGTGGAGCTGAGATGGTTTTGGGTCTGGGGCGAGGAAGGGGTTTCCAGTAGCAATTCTGAGTGGCAAGGTGTCGCTAGTTCTGGTTTAGGATCTTGGATAGTGGTTTGGTAGGGCGGTGAGGATGGTGGCAGAGACTTGTGTTGGCTAGATCTGGGTCTGGATGGTGACGACAGCGCGGAGCTCGCGGGTTTCAAGGTAGTTTGATGGTGTTTATTCCGGTTTCTGGTTAGTGCATTCCGGTTTGGGAAGGTTGCTGGTTTTGGATTGGGTGTTTTTGGGTTGGGGAGTTATGGGTTCTCCCTTTTCACCCTTTTCTTTTTTTTTTGTGCCTTCGGGTTGAAAATTTGTAGGACACTGTATTTCTGAGTTTTTGGTGGAGCTTATATTGTTTCTGCTTAGTTACTGCTTGCTTGAACTTATGGTGGTTGGGTGAAACAAGAATATGTACATTTTCTGAGTTTGGTCTGTTGTTGGGTGAAATGAGAATATGTACAAAGGTGTTATACGTGGGTGTTTGTGTGCAGTTCAATAAATGTAAATCAACTATGTTCAAAAGAATGAAAGTCCCATTCCATGTTGAAATTTAGAACAAGAACAGGAGACGAAGGGATTCTTACATTTGATGATTCAAGGAAATACATTGTGTCTTAGCAGGATCGCACCATCAACTTTGCTTCAACCCAATCTCTGTAATTTGAGTTCTCAAGAATGAGAAACTGAAAAATCAAAAGATCCCCCCCTCCCCCCACCCTCATTTTTTTTCCTCTCATTTTTTATAGACCACGAGGGATGTTCAAGTTGAAACAGCAAATGTGAACATAGAAGATAAATTGGGTAGCATTGGGTGGCTTGTTACAGCCGTAACCACTATGCATCAAGATTTTCCTTTCCTTTTGCATCCTATCCCTGCAGTGCACATTAAATGCTCTCTTTTCTCTTTTTTTTTTTCTTTTCTTTCTTTTTTATCTGTTAATTTTTGTTTGAATTTTCATTAATTGTAAGACAGATAAAATGAAAAGAGAACCTTGGACACAATTAGAGTATTCAAACAACAAGATCTAGCAAGACAAATATCAAATTAATAATTATATGACTAATTAAAAATGAAAAGTTCATGGACAAATTTTGGTATCGATAATTATGTTTATATAATAGATATTAATTAATTATGCATTCATTTAAAGTGGAAAAAAACTAAATGGCCTGCAAAACAAGGAAAGAGATTTGTTTGAATAGTGTTAGAAAAGAAAAAAAAAATGTTAAACTGCCTTGGTAAATGTAGGTCCTGCCTATCAGATTTCATTGTTCACGCCCTTAGTTTGTTCAATTAGGGAACAACGTGGGCTACATGACGTCGGGCTTTGTGGCCAGTGGCGAAAGGCAACAAATTTTGGTAATGCTATCACTCATCTCTTTAAGAATCAATGGTTATCCCAATGCCATCCGTTCCTCGTTGTGTTTATTAATTATATTTACTTTTGCATATTTTTAATATAAAGTCAAAAATAAAATAAATAATTGAGAATTAATAAAAATATGATAAGTGAGAAAAAAAAACAAAAATCCACTAGACTTTTAATTATGAAAATTTTGTAAGCATTTATTCCTAAACTTGAATTTTATATATTCTCAATATAAATAATAATTAATACGTCATAGTAAAATTGTGAGGCTTAAAACAATAATGTGACCTAAATCAATGGCTTGGGTAGCTTCACCCTTGAGCTGCTCCTAACCACTTTCAATCCAGTACATGTTAATACGGAAATTTGTCAAGTAAGTTCGAGCTCCTTTGGATTCATATATTTTTAAAAGGTTAAGATCAATTGATACTAGTATAAAAATTTTACGCTTACACTTATATGTGATCTTGGATTGTAATTCAATATAATGATCTGAAATTGTCCTATTCGATTAAATTAAGAAAGAAAAAGTTACTTATGGTTTTAATAAAGAAAAAAAATAACGTGAAATATCTAATTAATGAAGAAAGAGAATTTGACTCTATATATTAAATTTCATAAACAAAAAGGATAACATATTTAAGTTTTTCAATTTTATTTTATATTATTTTTTAGATGAATTTATTTTATATATTATTTTATTCTCTTAAATAAGTTTCCATTCTTTTCATTTGTTGTTCTAAAATTACAAGAAAATTTACACTTCATTATAAATTTCATATCTTTACTTTAGATTTTCATACAATAATTAATTTAACTTTGGAGTTTATGATTATATTATTCTGATTCTTCCTTTTATTAAACACCTATTGGCATTAAAAACCATCTAAATCTAATACAAACAACCAACTATAGCTAGCTCAATATGGATGATTTCTAGAACGTATAGCAAATTTTTGAATTGAAAAAAAAATCTCTTCCAATTTAAAATTGGTCTAAGCATGATGTCAAATTTTTTTAAAACTAATTTTGAACCATTTACCTAAAAAAAATGAAAGTGTTTATATATACAAACCAATTAATATAAAAGAGAATTCAATCTTGACTAACAAATTTTAAAATATGAAATATATAGAAAAATTATAATAATTTAATTAACATTTAGTTATCTATTAACCATTTGTTGAGCACTACTCTATCATTACTTTTAACTTTTGTTGTTTATCTTTAAATTGAAAATAAGACGTAGTCAGAATTTTCTACAATTTTGAGTAAAAGGGGGACAATAGATGATGGACAAAACTCAGCTTCTTATAATGCTTTAATTTCCAACAATGAAGCTTAATTATTCATAAAATATAGTTTTCTTCCAATTGGAAGAAAAAAAGCTCTAAGTTTTATTTGGCACAACAGCAAACATTATTTCCAGGTGATAGGCATGCAGAATCCTAGCATATGGCCTAGATCCTCGCAGTGATCATCACAGTCAAGGTATTTTTGGCATGTTTCTGGACAATACACTATGCCCAAACCTACATTGCAAGGGTACTTCAAATTATCAGTACAAAGAAAATTGCATACGAGTAAATAACTCTTGGAAGATTAAATCTCCATTTTGCTATTTGTTTACATACCATGTGAGAATAAGGGAAACGTTTTTTGTCCAACTCAAATATGGCGGATGTATGTTCAGTGTATATTCACGTGAGATAAATGTCAAATTAAATTGTATATAACTGTAACATTTTTGTAGGATACAAAATGAATTTGTGAATGAGTTAAAAAAATTAAAATATAAAAGTTGAACGAATAAAAGTACATAAGACAACTACAACCATGGCTACAAAGTTAAATTTTAGCATAGTCATTGGGACAAGTGTGCGAATCATTTATGTATAGCTTTTGACGCTTTCGATTTGAAACAATGTGTAAATTTGTTAGGTTTTTGTAATACATATTCATTAATTATGCATTAATTTAGAGTTAGAAAAAATTAAATGGCCCGAAAAACAAGGACACCAACTTTTTTAGAGAGATACATGTCATGATTTGAAGGTATGTGCATTTTTTTATATATTATTATATTATATTACACATTATTATTATATTGATTCATTGTTTTAAAATAACAACAAAATCATAATTTAATAAGGAGAGAGAATTGTAAAATTCATCTTTCTTTCTAAAAGTCCATAATTCCTTAACTTCATGAAAATAGTTAACAATACTTGTAAAATTTTCATAAATCATTTATGGAAATAAGCTCAGCAAAATTATTCTTCTTATCTCATCGTTAAGGTTCTCAACCAACTGTGCATATTTCTAATCGAGGCATCCCCCAATGTTTTCTAATCATGACCATAATAATTAATTCTCTTACACATTGATTCATTAATACAATGAGACAACATTAGTGAGCTTAAACAAAAATTCAATTTTCACTAATAACATTTTGTAATTTCAAACACTCAATAAATCAAGATAACTTTGTTGAAATCTGAAATACAAGTAGAGGAAGAAAAGAAAATTTTCAAATAAACCATTAAGAAATCAAAATTCAAGAGAAAGGCATAAAGTCATATATCAAAATCAAAGAACAGATATCAAAATCAAAAATTGAAATTGAAACAAAAAAGAGTCAAACAAGTTCTAATTAAATACAATAAGAAATCCTGCAATAACTTCGAAAAGGTATGAAATATCGAAGAAATTAACAAAGGTAAATCAAAGATGAAACCAGAATTAAGATTTAGTAGAATGAAAGAAGAAAAAGAATGGGTTTTCACCCTTCCTACCTCTCTGTTGAAATGTAGCTTAGGTGAAAATGGGAAATTTTGTTTTTGGTTGAAGGTAGTGTGTTGTGAAGAGTATGAGTGTTAGAATTTCTCGGGTGAGTGTCGAAAGACAGAGCTATAAAAGCACTTGGTGTTTTCTTTTACGTGGCCAGTTTTTATGTGTAAAGAATAGATGAGGGGTATTTATAGAGTAAAAAGTCACTCTTTCTGACATTAGAGTGAGTGACGTTGGTGGTTTGTTGTCAAAATGGGAAAGCATTCTTTATAAAAAAAAGAAAACCTCTCCTATAATCATTATTTCTTACTTATTCAAGATTGTATACACACCTGACGTGATATGGCTTATTCAATAAGCCTTAGGATTTTTTGTTGATCCTCAATTATACTTTGACACTTGTTTCTTCTTCTAGATTTTATACTTCTGAAGCACGTAAACGTGCTTATCTTCATCATTTTTTTAGCAATCATTACTTTGGAAGATAATATATTTTTACTTATTTTTATTTTTATTATTACTATTATTATTTTGAGGGATGTTACATTCTTCCCTTCTTAAAAAATTGTCATCAAAATTTCTACTCAGTACCTGCTAAAGAGTTCTGGATACTTTTATTTAAAATCTTCTTTTGCTTCGCATGTAGCGTCTTCCACATCTTATTCCTGCCACAAAACTTTGACCATAAGAATATTTCCATTGCTCAATTGTCTGTAAATTCTATCCACTATTTGTACAGGTTGCACATCATATGTCAAATTATCTTTTAACTGTATAGATTTTGCCTCAATGATGTCTGAAGAATCATAACAATATTTTCGGAGTTGAGAAACATGGAATACATTATGAAGGTTTGACAAGTTAGGAGGTAAAGCGATTTGATAAGCAACTATACCGACTTTTTTGAGGATATGGAAAGGTCCAATATATCTAGGACTCAGTTTTTTTGTTTTCAAAGATCTGCCAATTCTAGATGTTGGAGTAACTCAAAGGAATATATGTTCTGCTTCCTAGAATTCTAATGTTTTTCTTCTTTTATCTGTATAACTTTTATGTCTGCTTTGAGTTGCTAACATTATATCCCTGATTAGTCTTATTTGTTTCGAAGTCTGTTGTACCAATTCAAGTCCTAATAAAAAAATTTCTCTAGTCTCAAACCAACATACACTAAAAAAAATTGTGTTTAACCACGATTATTTTCCTACGATTTCAACATCCGTGGCTAAACCATTAAAAAAAGCTTTCTGCTGAGCGTCAAAGCCTTTGGTACTCGTGCCTAACCCATTTTTAATCTCCCTCATTTTTCCCACCTCTCTCCCTCGTTGCTTTACCATTTCACATCTTTCTCTCTCTCCCTGCGACCTCTCTCTTTCCTTGCTACCTCTCTCTCGGAGCCGTCGCGCTACTACTAGAATCCCCCATCGAAAACCGCGCTCAGCAGCCACGCCACCCACAAGCCAACACATCCTCACCCGAAACTCAAACCAGATCGGCCACCTGTGCATAAATCGAGTCATCTACGCATAAATCAAGCTCCACCCGAGCCAACCACCTAGATCCGTAACCTGAACCACCCAGATCCCCTCACGTGAACCACCAACCTCCATCGAGTCACCTACGCGTAGATTGAACTCTACCCGAGCCTTTCACCTCTGCTAATCGCGCCGCCCACTAGACGCAGTCTCCATCGCCATTCTAGTTCTGCCACTACCAGTGAGGTGTGCAGCCACCATTGCCTTATTTGGCTCTTCCATGCTCACCGATTCTCCTTTGTTTCTTTCCTTTTTAATTATTGAGGGAAAATTATATATAGTAACAATTTTGTACTACATGATCAACTTCTGATTTGGTCTGTGTAAATAAGTTTTACATCAATATGATCTTAATTTATTTGGAATATTACTTTTTGTGCCTCTGGAACATGTAGGGATTGCTCATCTGGAGAAATTATTGGGTTGGAACTTAGAGGTCATGAGATAATCCGATTTCAAATTAGATTATCATATATGAAAATAAAAATAAAAAAATCCTTGTCAAACAATTAAGTATTTATTAATTACTTTTTCCTGTGAACTACATTTATAGGAACCAAAAATCTTTTATCTTAGATTATTATCTTCCTTCTTATATTTTTATTTGATTTGTCATTACTTGGTAGGAAAGGAATTCTTACTTAGTTTTTTGTAGGTTACTACTGCTATTGTAAAGTTTGGTGCACTACAGTTGACTTCTGGCATTAAAGGATTGTCATTGTTGAAGACAACCAAGGTAAGCTTGCCGTATAGAAACTTGTGCTTTGATTTTCATATAATGTTTCCTATGTTTGTAGTACAATATTTCTCAAAACAAGACATGGTTGTGGGTGCAAGTGCTTTCAAATGATATAATTACTAATTGTCTTAATAATGTGGTTTCGCTATTTGATATTATAATTGCCAATGATATTTTTCAAATGATATCTTTATTATATATTTGAATGCTGACATTTTTATCTTTAAAATCCTAATATATATGATTTAATACTTTATTTTAAATATGAAATCAGATATAACAAATCATGATTGACAAGAGTTGGATTGAGAAGTCAAATAAATCAAGAGAATTTTCAGATGCAGCAGTACAGTTTTTAGACATTACTTTTTCACATGCATCTATGAATGGAAAAATCATATGTCCTTGTACTTCTTGCAAATTTTGTGTTAGGGGAAATAAAGTTAATGTGTTATGTCATTTACTTTAGAGAGGGTTTCCTAGAAGGTACACTACTTGGTATATGCATAGCAAGAATTTTGATGAACCCAATGAGGAAGCAGAACCAGTTAGACAATATCCAATGCATGAATTATTAAATGTTGCATTTGGTGACTTTGAGGATCATGAGTTTCAAGATCCTATTCCATCATCTCAACTTGGCGATGATGGTACTAGGAGTGTAGGAGCTGTAAGCAATGAAGAATATGAAAAAATTGAAGAGTTACTTAAAGATGGAAATCAAGCACTATATGATGGTTGCCCAAAATATAGTAAGTTATCTTTCATTGTCCATTTGTATCACATAAAAGTGTTTTGTGGTGCTAGTGACAAAATAATTTCAATGGTTATTGATCTTTTGAAAAATGCATTTGAGCATGCTAGACTACCAGCGTCTTTGTACGAGGCCAAAAAGATTATTAATAAGTTAGGTCTTGACTATGAGAAAATTCCTGCTTGTCCAAATCATTGCATGTTGTATTGGGGAAATGAAGAAGACAAGTCTAGGATGAATGCAAGATTTGTCATACTTCTAAGTGGAAAGAAGATCGTGTAGGTAATAAAAAAAAAGGAAACCTACAAAAATTTTGCGTTACTTCCCACTCATACCTAGATTGCGAAGGTTGTACATGTCATCTAAAACTGCTAAACTTATGAAGTGGCATGCTACTGATGCGAACCCAGATAGGCTATTAAGGCACCCTAGAGACAGCAAATCTTAGAAGGAGTTTGATTTGTTGCATGGGAAGTTTGCTTTAGATCCTCAAAATGTAAGACTAGCTTTAGGTACTGATGGTTTTAACCCGTTTGGACTTATAAGTTCTAACAATAGTATCTGGCCAGTCGTGTGATATACTTATAACTTGCCTCCATGGATGTGTATGAAACAAACCTCTCTTATCATGACAATGACAATTCCCGGTCCTAAAAAGCCTGGAAATAGCATTAATGTTTACTTACAGCCCCTTGTTACTGAATTATTACAATTATGGAATAATGGTATAGATGCTTATGATGCCTGTTTAAATGAAATGTTTCAAATGCATACAACATTAATGTGAACTATTAGTGACTTTTCAGGACTTGAAAATTTGTCTGGTTAGAATACACACATATTGCTTACACTTCCAGCTTGTAATTTTGACAGAATTTAAAAGGTTGAAGTTTGGCCAAAAAATTTGGTTTTTAGGACATCGTCGATATCTAGCACCTAATCATAAGTTTAGGTATAACAAGCAATCTTTTGATGGTTTTGTTGACCTTAGATCAACTCCTGCTTCAAAAGCTGGTTTTGTTATTTTAAGACAAATTGAAGAAAGTCATAAAAGGCCTCGCTATGAAGGCATAAGTGAAGATGGTCCCATACAATGGAAGAAAAAGAGTATTTTGGGAACTACCTTATTGGCAACATAATTCTATTCATCATTGCCTTGACATGATGCACATAGAAAAGAATGTATGTGACAATGTATTGTTCACTGTCTTGGGTGATAAGAGTAAGACAAAAGATAATCTTCAAGCTCGTAAAGATTTAAAAGCCATAGGATTAAGGAAAGAACTTCACCCTTATCCTAATTCTTCCAAATTTCCTCCTACATGCTTTACAATGAACAATCAAGAGAAAGACATATTTTTCAAGGTTCTTAAAAGCATTGTAGTTCCTGATAGCTACTCATCAAATATTTCAAGATGTGTTTATTACAAGAAGTGTAATATATCTGGGTTAAAAAGTCATGATTCACAAGGAGCACCTTTTCCAATAGCTTTTAGAAAAGCTCTTCCTCGTGAAGTGACTTCAGTGTTGATTGAGTTGTCTAACTACTTTAGAGAATTGTCAAGCAAAGTTTTAAATATTAACCATTTGGAAAAGTTACGCGATTGAATTGCATTAACACTTCGTCACCTGGAAATGATATTTCCTCCATCATTTTTCATTGTTATTATTCATTTGGTTATCCATCTTATTGAGGAAATGATCCTTGCTGGTCTAGTGCATTTCATATGGATGTACTCAATTGAAAGGTATGATCAAATAAGATTTTGTTTATTTTCTATTTAATGCATAACATTGTTTATATGTTTCATTATGATATTCATATGATGATGTGTTATTATAGGACTCTTGGCCATTTGAAATTATATGTTCGTAATAAGGCAGCACCAGAAGGTTGTATATCAGAAGGATTTATCTTGGAAAAGTGTTTAACATTCTGCTCTAGATACATGGAAGACATTGAAACAAGGTTTAATCAGCCTAGACGTAATGATGATGACAATGGAGTCAATTTTACTAGTGATTCTTCTGTTTTGTCATCTGAATTTCCAGCATTGGGTAAGCCTATTGGTGCAGTGAAGACAGTTACTTTGCAACCATTAGAAAAGATACAAGCACATCGCTATGTATTATTCAATTGTAAAATACTTGACAAGTTTGTTAAGTGAGTAGACATTCTTATTCCTAAAACTTTCCTTATTGTAAATTACTTAAATACACATTTAATAGATAATGTTTAATTCATTAGGAAGTTCAAAACTGAAGTCAAGAGAATGAATTGACATAGAAGAATGCTATCCAAGGAGGTGGAACAATATGTGCACAAAAATTTTCATGAGTGGCTTAGAGATCATGTAAAGGTATAATCTTGAGTTCATTTTTCTAACTTGTTGAGCAGTACATCCTAATTCATTTAAAAATTTATTAGGTTGCAGAAAAAAGATGACTTGGATGTCTCTCCTGAAATTGAGATACTTGCCCAAGGGCCAAATCCTATTGCAAGAAGATTTGATGGCTACAATATACATGGGTTTAAGTTTTGTACAAAAGGGAGAGAGCAAGGAATGAAAACACAAAGTAGTGGTGTTGCTGTCTCTGGAAGTACTATGAGTTATTCAAGCCATAAAGATGGAAATCCAACTTTGGGTGAAGTAATGTATTATAGGAAATTGGTTGATATATTAGAGTTAGATTACTATGGTCAATTAAGGATTGTGTTATTCAAATGTGATTGAGTTGATACCACACCAAATAGGGGAATCAAGATAGATGAATTTGGAATCACAAATGTAAACTTTTCCCATCTGATACATACAGGTGCACAAGAAACAGATGAACCTTTTGTCCTTGCAACTGATGCTCGAATGGTATTTTATATGGATGATCCAGTTAAAGAAGGATGGAGTTCTATTTGTCACATGACACCAAGAGACTTATATGATATGGGAGATTTGAACATGGTGAATTTAGAGGAGTTTATTCAGGACATACCATTTCCTGATCAACACTTAGAAAACATTGATCAAATACCATTAGTGAGGGATGATGTCAGTGAACAAGAACCAAATCAGTCTTTATTTGATGATCATCATAACCTTGGTAGAGATGATGATGAAATGATGTCTGGTTAGTTTTAAAGTTGTTAAGTTTGAACATATATATATTACTCTTAATTTTTGTTAGTTTTCTTTAGCATACATGGTATAAATGTTCATTTACTTTATTATTATTATTTTTGTTAGTCAATATTTCTATACTTGTTCAATATTTATATTCAGGTTTCCTATTTAAAATGGGTCGGAAAAAAAATAGTTCAAATCAAGCATTTTTGGTAGAACTACGAGAAGATGAAAATCATGCAATCGACTTAGATTTCTAGCAGCAAAACCATAATAACCAAGATGATTTACAACCTGTTGAAGTTGGTCTTAATGATTCAATCTCTGAATCTAATGATGGTAGTTCAATGATGCATGATGGATCAACTTCTTTCTCTACCACCACTCAAACCTAACCACAATAGAACGAAAGCCCTTTACTTGTGAAGATAATAGGTGAGAGTAATATGTTTGATTAGTTAATAATATAATATTATCATTATCATATTTATTTTTCTTTAACTATAGTTAAGGTTTGTTAATTGTGCTTTATGTATACATAGATAGATACTACTACTAATGAGATCACAATCCGAAAAATGGTTGCAAATCAAGTTTGGCATTTGGAAAAAATTTCAAAGGTGATTATGGAGCTCAATGGTCATGGCCAAGGAAATAACAATGGTTCGAATTTGTTAGTTACATTTTTAGGTTTGCTTGCTCAAAACCCAGATCTTTGTCCTATACACATTGTTGATTGGCGTTGGATACCTAAAGACAAAAGACGCTAACTATGAAAAATGATAGAGGTAACAATCACGTGACTTCCAGTTGCTCATTTTCTTATTGCATCCATTACTTGTTTGGAACTAATCTCATTTCATTTTTTTTCAAGGGCAATTTCTTGTTTGATTATCTTGCTGCATGCAAATACGTTATGGAAAAGTTAGGTAATAGATGGAGGGCTAACAAACAAAGTTAAGGTGTAAGTACTTCTACTTGTATAAATCTAAGGAAGAGTTACTTGCTAATCCCCCTCTTGGAGTGGATAATGGTGAGTGGTCAACTTTTGTACATCATTATAATGAAAATAAGATTAAGGTAATATATTTTTTTGTAATTAATCACTAAGTTTATCTATGCAATTAAGTTTTATATACATTGACAACTATTAACAAATGTAGAAGATATGCTCACAAAATGCAAAGAATCAGAAGAAGCTTAAAATCTCTCATGTTGGCAGTAACACCCCAAATTTCCCATCTCTTAAACAGTAATTTTGACAGTTAACAGAATTTTACTGTTTATTAATATCTAGATGCTGTAAAATTATTTTGTTTATTCCGTGAACATATTTGATCGTTTTGGGTGATTTACTCTGTGTCAGGAAAATAATAATTTTCGGATCGGAAAAAATCTTTCTGTATTTATTTCTCTTGACTGTTAATTATTTTTAACAATCTGACTTGATTTTCATATGTTTTCTAATTTTTGTGATTTTATATGTGATTTTGAATTTTTTTTCTGTTTGTGGGCCCCACGAGGTGTTTGTGGACCCAGGTGACCATACGTGGGCCCAGGTGGGTCCCGCAAAGTGAAAATTTTTCTATGCATAGAAAAATTTGTACTATTTAGACGGAGACAGGGGATCTTACTAAACCTGAATCCGGAAATAGTTTTAGAAAATTTGTTTTGTACTGTAATTATTTATCAGAAGATAAAAATACAGTAAATATATTCTTTCGTGAGATTTTTAGTAGATAAAAATAGAAATTATATTGCTTAAGTCAACATTGGTGGTTTGGATATCCACTATTGATTCAATTAACGGTTAAGAAATAAATTTAATAAAGAAACATAAGATAATCATCATTGATTTAATCAATGGTGTGAGAATAAACTCAATTAAATGCAAGTTTCAATATCAACCGTAGATTTAATCAACGGTGTAAATTTGATTATATAAAGTGACCATTTACAACCATTGGATTTAGAGTTGATCAAGGGTGGAGATTTGGTCTTAAAAAGTGACAAAGACCATTTATGACCATTGGATGAAGAATTAATCAAGGGTGGAGATTTGGTCTTAAAAAAGTAAAAGACTAATTATAACCCTTGGATTAAAGTAAGAAGAAGTAACATTGACAATTCTTTATTTTGGAGACACATCTAATGGCTAGAATTTAAAGGAGAAGGATCCAAATAGCAGATTAAGTCTTCTAAATTAAAAGTTTACCTAAATCCTAACCATTGAATTAATCAATGGCTAGGAATGCTTCAAATAATTGTATAAAAGAAAAAAAAGATGACAACTTCATGCATTATGGAAGGGGGGACGATTTTGGAGTGCTTGGACAAGGAGGAGACAATTTTTTTTTAGTAGCCTTTTTAGGCTAAAGAAAAGATGAAGTCAACAATGATTTGATTAGTAACTAATTAAGCCTAATTTAATTAATCTAATAGCCTAATTAACAAGTTAAGTAAACTAAATTAAATGTTAAATTGTTATAATCTAATTCTTAATTAGATATCCTAATTTTAATTAGAGATTATAATATGTGAAATAATGTGTTAATTAATTAGTTATATAGTTAGAATGTTAGTTAAGATTGGTTAGGAAATTTAACCTAACTAATTACCTAATTAATTAGCATTTAATTAGGTGAAAATTGAGAACAATTAATTCCCTAAAATACTCAAGGAGCCACACGATTTTCATGCAGCTTGGGCAGACTTTTACATGGTTCTTGAACCACCAATAATAGCCATGCAAACTAAATTAATGACCATTATTGTTTGTCATGGTCAATATGACCATTATTGTTTTGTTTGCTTCCTTTGGATTGCATGATGAAGGGGGGGACGGTTGGAGAAGTAAGAAAGAAGAAGAGACATGTTGAGACATGTTGGAGTAGCCTTTTTAGGCCAAAGAAAAAGCTTGAAGACATTAATTAGATGTCTTGACCAATTATTGGTCATTTTCCTAAAGTAAAATTATTTCCTTCTTTCTCTCCATGCAATGCTACGGCTGCCCACTTCAATTCAGCCATTTGATTTCATTTGTATCACATTTTATAACACTTAACTCATTCTCTCTCTTCTCTCTCTTCTCTCTCTTCCAATTTGTCAAGAACACCAAGAACAACACCATTTTCTTTCCTTCCTTGAGCATTCGGTCACCACCCATGGAACCACTTTCAATCTTTCATAATTTTATCTAGCTACATATCTTGAATCCTCTCATCAATTCAAAACACTTTCATGTTGGAGACTTTCTCTAAATTATTCATCTTCATCACTCAACCAAGCCAAGAACACAAAACAACCATTTTCCTTCATTTTCTCACCAAATGGTTCGGCCATGACCACCAAAAACACCACCCATCACTTTTAATTTCATCCAACCATAGATCTTGAATCTACATGATATTCTAAGCAACTTTCATGTTGGAGACTTTCTCAAAATCATCTATCTTCATGGACTTTCTTCTAGAGCCAAGTTATTGAGTTTTTAAGGTGAAGTGTAAGAAGACTTCAATTCTTATCTCTTTTTCATGATCTAAACCATGTTTGATCCATGGTTCCTCTTAATCAAGCTTAGTATACTAATTTCTATGTATTTTGTTTTGAATTTGAGAAGCCCTTGGTGTTGAAGGACTTGGAAAGAGAAGCAAAATCAAGAAGCTTTGAGGATCTTCAAGAGGTAAGAGGGAGATCCATCTCACCAACCAATTATGGTGGTGGGAGATGGTCTTATATTTGATGGATTGTGAATTCATGTGAGAATTCCAATCCATGGTCATGTAATAATTAATTGTGTGTTTATGAGCTTTGCTTTATTTTCTTGTGCTTTGATTATTTTTGTCTATGCTTAATATGCTTTGCATGATTTTATGGCTTTGATAGTATACTTATAATATGCATGATGAGTATATGGTATGTTTGTGATATTTATGATGAAATATATATATGTATGCCATGATGTGTGGATGGAAAGGAAATTGATCTTGGTTCCAATGGCCAAGGAAGAGCTACGGTTTTGATGCCCTTGATGAGGGTCAATGTTGAAATTTTTCAAGAACAAGAAAATTAAATTTTGATCCCTAGAACAATGAGAATTTCGGCCAAGACACCTCAAAATAGGTGTTTACAAATTAATATGTTTATGAAAGAATAAAATTGGATTGATTTGAGGAGTATGGAAAATGAACTAAAGGTTTGTTTTTTTTTAAGAAAACATGAACACAAGTTTTAGAATGAAATTTTATTGATTTATTTTGTGTAGAAACAAGAATGGAATTTATTTAAGTTAGAAGAAAAATATTTCATGGTTCCAATGGCCATTTATAAGGTTTTGATAATTTAGAAAAATATTTTGATGCTATGAAATATAAGAATTTTCAAATAAGGATTTTTGAAAAGGGAATTAAGTGTTATAAATTAAGTGAAGTGTAATTTTCATAAATAAAACTTTAATGGTTTTATTTGTGTAAAACCATATCAATTTAAAAGAAAAAATATTTTAATAATTTTTCAATAGAAATGCCTAGATTTTGATGAAACAAAGTAATTTTTTCAAGTGAAAATATAATTGATTTAATACAAGAAATTTGGAAAGGAAATCAGAGTATTTTACTCACTTGAAAAATTAAGTTTTGTAATAGCGAAAATGTTTTCAAACTTCAATTTATTTTGAAGTAGGTTAATTTGGAAATGATTTGGGGAAAATGGAGAATATAATGGTATTTTGAGAATTTACTCAAGTATAACTTATTTTCAAGTTTTGAAATACGTTTGGAAATTTTAAGATTTGAAAAATTGATTTATATCAATGGAAAGGTAATTTTGTGGATTATATTTGAAAAAGAATTTCTTGAGTAAAGAAAGCGTGGAAAAAGATTTTCTTGAATAAGAAAATGTGAAAAATGAAGTACAAAGTCATAATATTTTGAGAAAGGATGAAATGAAATTTTTGAAGGTTAAGAAATATTTTTAAGTAATAGAATTGTGGTGAAAAATGATTTACGTATCTTAAAAATGATTTAGAATATAGTAAAATATTCTGCTTAATTTGAAATATATTAAAATATTTCTACATGATTTGAATTACGTTTAAATATTTTATGTGAGTTTAAATATTTTACGTGATTGTAAAATATTGAAAAATATTTTACGTATCTTTAAAATGATTTGGATTACGTTAAAATATTTCTACACAATTTGAACTATTTGTTGAAAAATCACTATGTGATTTAAAAGTGATAGAATATTTTTACGTAATTGTGAAAATGACAAAATCTTATGTGATTTGGAAAGTATTTTAAATATTTTGAGAAGTGCAACAGAAGTGTTGCAGTATTTAGAAAACATAACAGAAATGTTACAAAATTTTAAAAACGTAAAAGAAGTGTTATGGTATTGTGAAACTATAACAAAAACGTTTTGGAATTGTGAAAACGTAACAGAAACGTTTTGGAATTGTAAAAATGAAATGGAAATGTTGCAAAATTTTGTGAAAAACACGACAAAAGTGTTTCATAACTATAAAAATGTGATAATATGATTTTCCTTTTGAAAATACAGTATAAATACTGAAGAACCAGTATATGGATGCTGTGTGAAAAAATGACATGTTTTGCCTGTGATTGGCATTTGGTGTATTATACATGCATTGAAAATATTTGGCGTCTGATTGGGGTTGGACTTACTTGATATACTATGCATTGTACAAATGAAATTGAAAAGATTTGGCCGTTGGGGTTGGACTTACTTGATATATTCGTGCATTGTATAAAATATAGCTAATAGCTATTATGGCCCTTGTAGTTGAAGAGGGAATGAGAATTGATAGTGAGATCTATGATGGATCTTGGGGGCGTCGAGGTGCAGCGGTCGACCAGTGGATAGCTGGCGAGTACCCTGTGCCACTTGGCGATGCAGTCCGTTGCAACGCATTGACAATACCCGACAAGAACACGATTCTTTTCAACAACTCGGGAGAGATTGTCTTTGGGCTAAGGCTGACAATTAATCGAGCATTCTTCTCGAAATTGTGAAAACCTCCATGGAGTTGTTTTTGATAAAGCGAGTCTTTGTACATATGCATAAATCGAGCATTTATATCGTATGATATATTAATTGAGGAATGTTGGCTATGACAATTGTTTTGAGTACTTGGATGATGATTGAGCTGATAAATGATTACATGATGATAGTTGATTAATGCGATAGCATGATTATGGTATGATCTATCTGTATAATATTGCTTGTTTGTGTTATCTCTGTCTTTGCCATGTTGGTATTGGTGTAGGTGATCTCACCTCTTTGTTATATTGTTTTTGTGTAATGCATCTTGTTAAAATCAAATAATAGAAAGATCGAGTTGTCTTAGACATAACGGGCGATGGATACTCGAGATTGGAGATAACAATAAGGAGTGGGCATTCGGGACTCGAAGGTGTGCGGTGTTGACAAAGGAACGGATGTCCGATGCATCAAGATGGACGAGAAAAAAAAGAATAAGTATGTTAAAGTTTCTCGTTAGTGTTGTACCGTGCTATTAAGTAGGACCCGTCATGGGGTTTGCTATTGTAAAAAAAAATAAGTCTGCTAATTTTATATTTCTCTTTAAATTGTGATATTAATTGGTGTCAATATTGCATAATGAATAGTTGAAATATAATTTTCAATATTACCTAATATTTTCAGTAAATTTACGTTTCAGTAAAGAAGAAATTTTGAAACCCATCTTTTATAACTCAAACTTTGTGCGAACTTATTTTTAGATTATGAGTCGGAAGTCAGAAATGTGATGCCCTAGCTAGGGTGTTACATTAGTTGATATCAGAGCTAGGGTGTTACATTAGTTGGCATCAGAGCTAGGGTATTACATTGGCGGGAGTAAAAGTAATGCTAAGAAAGCTTATGAAATGATATGTTACTATAAGTAGGATAAAGTTTTAGATAAATGGATTATTTTTCAAAGATTGTGACCATGCACTTACCTTGATTAAACCTATGATATTTAGTACATGTTACTATTATTTCATTGACTTAATTATGGTAATGTAGGAAAAAAATTGGGAAGGCCTGTGTGTTGAGGTGAGGTTGTCATTTCAAATTTGCAAAAAAAAGATGGAAGCTATCCGAATGAAGAAAAAAAGATAATAGGAGTAAGTTTGCTTTTGATATTGGAAAGCCTACCTTCTCTGAATCCTACTTGTTTTGTACATGTTTTATTGCATGTGACTTCTTCAATTAAGGATACCAATACTAAATTGAAGTACTGATGTTCTTGAATATGAGACAATTGAGATGGTGATTAAGTGTGTTCTTCTAACCGGTTTGTGAAAATTCCTAATTGAAACGAGTGAATTAAAACTAGAAGTAATGATGCATGATGATTTTTTTAAGCTCATTGTTGTGACGCCATGGTAGTAGTGTGTGTTTTGTTGAGTGAAAAATGATGTAATCATAGTATACAAGTGTTTTGAAATTGGAAAAATGTTTTACCATGTACTTAGATAGAATACTATACTCTGCCTATTGCTTTGAGAATGTGGGTGATCTATGATGCCTCACTATGACTTGGGAATTTTTTTTTGGTGTATATTCGTTTTAGGAGATGGGTTAACTGCTATGGCCACTAAACATCAGCTCCTCAAAGGGTGTTAGGAATCTACAATGCTAAATGTTGTGGAGTTTACACTCTGTTGATCTCATAAATCATAAATTGGTTCAAAATAAATTATTGTGCTTATCCATGTGTGACTGCCAGTTTATGGTCTGTTTATAATTATCATGCTGGTTTTGTTCTATTTTTTTATGGTCTTGATTTTTTCCCTATTGAATCACGCGCAATCCTGGTTTTCCCATGTGTATATGATCTCAAAGGATGACATGGGTGTGCCTGCTTAGGTCACTTTTCTGCATGTTGACTTGTTTGAGGTATTGAATCATATTGAAATCATGGAGTGGATTTAGTGAATGTTTAGTTTTGGTTTTATTTTTTTGTTGTGGTGTTGGTTCAATTACTTTTTCTTGTTTTGCTTTAAAATTGGAACCATAGAATTAGCTTGAGGCTAGGTCACTGAATTGTGATGTATGTGTCTTGGTTTGTGTAATGACAATGCATGAAGTTGATTGCTGGTATCTGTTAAATTTAATTCTTGGCTTAAAATCATTGGTTTGAACATAGAAAAAAATGAGGTTTGAATTATAAACAGTGAAGAACAGATTTGATTAGAGGATGTATAGTTAGTTAAATTAGATAAGTTCAGATTTCGACACTGGCAGGCCAATTTCTCTTTGCACTGGTCAATAACTTCAACTTAATCTGAACAAGAAATATAGAAAAAGCTTATATTAGATTATTTTTGTAATAGCTAATAGCATGATTAATAACTATTTGGAGGTTAGCATTTGGTGTGGTCCTATTTCATGCCTTTGTTTAGATTAGTTTTAAAGAGTGGTCTTGATTTCATGCATATATAGATATCATCACCTAAAAACTTGAATAATTTGCTGAAGTGCCCTGTAGGGATATCTGCTGTTGTCATTGGTTTTATCAATCATGTATTAACAAATGATGGGTTTTTCTTTACTTTTAGGATAGGATTTTAGAGAACCTACCTCAAGATCAAGAATGTGTTGCTTCTTCAGGGGTTCCTTCAATGATTTTAGCTCATCCAAATGATGTAATTGGAAAAGTCTTTGGAGTTGAGCACTATGGTCATGTGCGTGGCTTAGGACATGGTGTTTGCCCCATTAATATTTTTGATATGCCCATACAGCCCAATATAGGAACATCAAGCAACAATGCATCTCAACAACGTATTGAAGACTTAGAGAAACAAGTGGAGACCTTACAAGATAAGTTAAGTGGATATGATGAGACCAAAACACAATTGAATAACATCTTAAATTTCTTGCAAGATAGATTTGGTCCTGACTTACCTTTTAACAATGTTTCAAGTTCTTAAGTTTATGTAATTAAATGCAATGATGATAATAGAGTCTACTTTTTGAGTAGGATTTGTAGTTAAGTGAAGTTGTGAACATGAAGTGTATGGTTTAAAATAGTGATGATGCTAGCTAGAGTCTACATTTTGAGTAGGATTGTTTAGTGAAGTTATAAACATGAAAGGTATGGTTTAGTTTTGACAAATATTCAAACTTTTTTGCCTAATCCTTTTATATTAACTAGTGATTTGAATGCTTTACTTGATTAAGATTTAGTATTATGTAATTGAACAAGTCTCCTTTTGTGATATGATTGGGAAAAAACTAGTAATTCAAAAAAAAAAAATTAGCCACGATTTGTCACATTAGCCATGGTTAAACCATAGCAAAAATATTTTACAAAATATATTTTAATTAAAATTAGCCACGGTAATTACTTAGTTAACCACGGTTGAAAACCGTTGAAAACAAAATGTTGCCATGGTCTTAAAAACCGTGGCTAATGTCCTTAAAATCGTGGCTAATGTATTAGCCACACCTTATTTAACCACAATTGCTATAACCATGGGTAAATGTATTTAGCCATGATTTTTAGGATATTAGCCATGGTTTTAACCATGGATAAACACCGTTTTTTTGTAATGATAAAGGATATCGACATTTTCTTCTATATAATGCTTCATACGGTGCCATACCAATACTAGAATGATAACTTTTATTGTAGGCAAATTCTATCAATGGCAGGTAGGTATCTCAACTTCCCTTAAAATCCAAAACGCAAGCCTAAGCATGTCCTCTAGGGTTTGAATTGATCTTTCAGTTTGACCACCAATTTAGGGATGGTAAGCAATACTAAAAGATAGCTTTGTCCCAAAAGCTGCCTGTAACAATTCCCAAAATCTAGAGGTAAATATTGGGTCAATATCAGAAACTATGGTAGTTGGTACACCATGAAGTCTCACAATCTTTTTAATGTACAATTAGGCCAACTTATTCATTGGACAATTAATCCTAATGGGTATAAAATGAGTAGACTTAGTCAACTTATCTACAATTACCCATATGGCATCATGTCCTAAATTGGTTCTTGGTAAACCCACAACAAAATCCATGAAAATACTATCTCATTTCCATTCTAGAATTTCTAAAGGTTACAACAAACTTATGGGTTTTTATGTTCTATTTTAACTTTTTGACATGTCAGACACTGTGGCATACACCTAGCTATTTCATATTTCATCCCAGGCCACCAAAAATGATTTTTAAGATCTTGATACATTTTATTAATTCCTGGATGAATTGTATACTTACTCTTATGAGCTTCTTCTAGAATTTCTTTCTTTAAATTTAAATTATTTGGTACCCACAACCTATTTCTATACATGACCACTTCTTCATCCATTAATTTAAAATCTGGATGTTTTCCCTTAGGTATCTGATGCGTGCGGATATAGTGATTAAAATTCAGATAAAATTTGGTTGTCAGGTCCACCAGAAAATAAAAACCTTACAACTAGTTGTAGTTAGTAAGGGTCGATCCACAGAGAACCAATTCAATCAACACTATTAAATAATTCCCAATTTAAACTCTGATTAACAATAAACAGTAAAAAGGAGGGTTTTGGAGTTTTGATGAACAATGAACAGTTTCAAAGACAATAACAATAAATAAACTGAAAACAACAATATAAGAAAATTGGTTAAGAGATTGAATCCACCACTAGATTTATATGATGATGTAAATCCACATATCGTTTTATTCCAACATGCTCAATTATGTTTTTATGCAATTGTGAGAGTAAATCTCTGTTTTCCTTACGTGTTGGCCAATTTAGCAACTGCTCAAATCAACTCCTAATCACTGATTAGTCATAAAGCAACCACTCTTACAACCATCCAACAACTGCATTAAGATTTAGAAAACCAATTACACTAATATCTAATCACACACCGGGATTAAATTACTTAGAACATATGTTTCTCTAGATCTACTACCGCAACCGCGCATAATAAACCCAGATCTACCACTTTTATAACTGGCAAATAGCATAAAGATAATTATATTCACATGAACATCATACATTCCACTAGATCTACTACCGCAACTGCGCATAATAAACCCAGATCTACCACTTTGAAAGTGGGAACAAGTACAAAAACCTTCATACCAATAATAGATTCAGAAATATATGAATAAAAACATAACTGTGTTAAAATAATCAAATATACAAGGTTCACAACATCAATACTAGTGGTTTCATCACCCCCTTAACCAAGGGATGTTTAGTTACACATAGCTAGAAGGAAATCACAAGAAAAACTGAGAGAAAAATGAAGGAGAGTCCAACTTCTTTCATGATAACCAATGGTGTCTTTTATAGAAGTCTAGGGTAACAAAATGACAAAGGGGAGTGGATGGATGAGTGGGTTAGTTGAGTGGATTGGTTGAGTGGATTGATTGAGTGGGTTAGTTGAGTGGATGAGTGGAGTGGTTGAGTGGATGAGTGGAGTGGAGTGGTTGGTTAAGTGGGTGAGTGGTTTGATTTAGTGGATGAGTAGTTGAGTGGATGAGTGGATGAGTGGAGTGGATGAGTGGAGTGATTGAGTGGTTTGGTTGAGTGGGTTAGTTGAGTTGAGTGGTTGAGTGGAGTGGAGTGGTTGAGTGGAGTGGAGTGGTTGAGTAGTTGAGTGGATGAGTGGAGTGGAGTGGTTGAGTGCGAAAATTCCTTGGTCTAACTTGGAAGCCAAAAACGACTGATTATACTTCTGATTCATGAAAAGTACTCTTCATGAAAGTTTTAGATCTTTGTCTTGGCTATAACATGCATATCTGGATCGTCCAATTTGGCTTCCTACAGCCCAAGATATGACCCAAATACCACAGGTTACTCAAACCCAACTTCAGCACCTCTGTTCCGACTTGTAAGCCCAAACTGACCTATTAGACTTCATTCTTTCAAAAGGTGTTCTTCATGAAAGTTGTTTATTTGGGTCTTGACTATCAACTATCCAAATGTCAGCCCATCTCCATTATTACAGCTTGAGATATGATTTTATGAGTGCACACCGTTCGGATTCTAGTGACAGAACCCGTATTTTGACTTCCATGTAAACTTAGGTCCCTTAGACATCTGTTTAGGACTTCGAGCTCTTCATCAAAGTTGTAGAGATTCCTCTTAGCTTTCTTACAAGATAAAGTTCATGATTATCAGATATTAGGAACTCAAGTTATGGCAAAAATACAGAAATAATGTAAAATCTCAATAATGCTGAAAATATTCAATTAGGACCAATTTAAGCTCAAACTCACAAAATCATACTAAACTTAATCAATTAAGAATATGGAGAGTGTAAATGACTAAACATAAGGGTTTCTTAATGAATAAAATATGTGATTATCAAATTCCCCCACACTTAGCTTTTTGCACTCCTGGGCAAAACTCAAGACCAAAACAAGGACATAAGAGATTAACAAAATTTTAAATTCCAACGACATTCAAGAGCCCAAAATTTTACAATCAAGAAGAACAACCAAAGGTTCAAAGGATCAAAACATTCATGAGTTAACAATTCTCCACATCTCAAACCAACAAGCAATGTATCTTCAACATGAATCGAGAATGATAGATCTTCACAAGATTCCCTCTCAATCTCTCAAGTGTTTAAAAGGTAGGTATTTCACTCAATTCAACCCATAAAAATTACACTACCATAAGCTTGCTTATCTTCTACTTCTCCACTACTCAAAACACATGCACACACAAATCATGAGGACTTTATTCAAGGTTGTAGTGAGGTCAAGGTAACAGAAGAGGGTAAAATGGATATGAGAGGATAAATACCAAAGAGAATAAAAGCAAATGAGAGCTGAGTTCAAATAACAAGCATAAAAGTTCATCCCAACTTTAATGTATAACCCTTTACATATTCATTTCTCAATCCTTTTCTTTTTTTTCTTTTCTTTTTAATATATGAACATAACTATATACATACATTTTTTTCTCTTTTTGTTTTTTTTGTTTTTTTTAGGCACTCTTTCCTTTTTCAACAACCATTTTGTACACACACCCCCACACTTGTTCAAAAACTCATCCATTAACCAAGCTAATGTTCTTTTATTTCCTAAGGTAAAATAAGAACACGATTTTTCATTTAAGGTACATAATGAGCTAGAAACAAGGAATGGTCAAATAAGCTCAAAGGGGTTAAGCAAAGGAAAATATACAAGGTTGGCAGGAATCAGAGAATTTTCAAGAAGTCAAAAGAGTACTTGATATCATATTGAAACAAGGTTGGCTATTTGGTTAAACTAGCTAATTAAGAAAGAGGACCTCAATCATGTTCATGCATGCAAGTGAAATGTAGCCTTAAAAAGAATCAAAGCAAGTTCTAGAGTGGTCATTAACATGAGTGAAAGTCACACAAGAAAGAAGAGAATGGCATAAATGTTGAATCCATCCATTAGGCTCAAAATCTCACAAGGTATGCATCCATCAAACTCAATTCATCAATTCAATCATCCATCACCAAGCACATCAGTTCAAGAAGGGAGAAAAGTTATTCAATCATGCAATGATTCTTTTTCTTTTAAAACTTTTTTTTTTTGAAATTAAGACATTTTTTTTAAATGCTAAAATCTCTCCCCCACACTTAAAACAAGCATTGTCCTCAATGCTACACACATTCAGAAAAGGAAAATAAATGACAAAGAGAATGCTACACACATCCAGAAAAGGAAAACAACCAAAAATAGCTATACCACAACCGAAAGCAAAAACAAATCTACTATGAATGAAACAAGCAAATCAATAGTGCAAATCAATTCCCAAATGTACACAATACAAGAGAATGAAAATACAATGGAAACTAAGGGGGTACATTTACTCATCATTCTTGAGGGAATGTCAAAAATTTACGAAGTTCATAAGGCACAAGTTCATATGAATGCGTCTCAAGAGTATAACTCTTTACTCAGTCCATGAACTTAAAATTTAACTTCTCAATTGAATGAAATCCTTCCCAAAGAACATGGTTCAGCAATCAGAAGAATAAAACAACAATTTACAAAGAACTAATTCCTCTAGTTTCGCTTGGTTTCCACTGTACTTAATCCACACAAATATCAAACAAACAATCCATGCATTCCAACACACATTTAATCAAACCAAAACACAAGGTTTTCTAAAGATTCGCATGCTCACAATCAACAAACAAATAAAGACATAATCTAAGAAACTAATAAAAACACAAAATAAAAGCGATAAAGAAAGCAAATCTAGTTGGGTTGCCTCCCAATGAGCGCTTAGTTTATTGTCCTCAGCCCGACGTTGTGACACCCTCATTGATCTTTATAATGTGGATGGTAAAAGGTCAACACTTTCACTTCCACACTTTTCGGAAGCTCATAGAAAGACTTGAGACAGTGTTTATTGGCTTTATCAAGTGAGGTAGGTGAAAAGACTCCACCAGGATCCCATTGGTTAAAACATGATAACGAAGCTATAGTTAAGACAACATGAAAGCTTTCACCGGGGTCCCATTGGTTGAAGTGTGATGACCAAGCTGTAGTTGAAATAATATGAGAGCTTTCACCAGGATCTCATTGATTGAAGTGTGATGAACAAATTAAGCTTGCAGCATAAGGGCTTCCACCAGGGTCCCATTGGCCTTTAATTTCCCCGGCAACGGCGCCAAAATTCTGATGCGTGCGGATATAGTGATTAAAATTCAGATAAAATTTGGTTGTCAGGTCCACCAGAAAATAAAAACCTTACAACTAGTTGTAGTTAGTAAGGGTCGATCCACAGAGAACCAATTCAATCAACACTATTAAACAATTCCCAATTTAAACTCTGATTAACAATAAACAATAAAAAGGAGGGTTTTGGAGTTTTGATGAACAATGAACAGTTTCAAAGACAATAACAATAAATAAACTGAAAACAACAATATAAGAAAATTGGTTAAAAGATTGAATCCACCACTAGATTTATATGATGATGTAAATCCACATATCATTTTATTCCAACATGCTCAATTATGTTTTTATGCAATTGTGAGAGTAAATCTCTATTTTCCTTACGTGTTGGCCAATTTAGCAACCGCTCAAATCAACTCTTAATCACTGATTAGTCATAAAGCAACCGCTCTTACAACTATCCAACAATTGCATTAAGATTTAGAAAACCAATTACACTAAGATCTAATCACACACCGGATTAAATTACTTAGAACATATATTTCTCTAGATCTACTACATGCAAATCACATAATAAACCCAGATCTACCACTTTTATAAGCGGCAAATAGCATAAAGATAATTATACCCACATGAACATCATACATTCCACTAGATCTACTACATGCAACCGCAAGCATAATAAACCCAGATCTACCACTTTGAAAGTGGGAACAAGTACAAAAACCTTCATACCAACAATAGATTCAGAAATATATGAATAAAAACATAACTGTGTTGAAATAATCAAATATACAAGGTTCACAACATCAATACTAGTGGTTTCATCACCCCCTTAACCAAGGGAGGTTTAGTTACACATAGCTAGAAGGAAATCACAAGAAAAACTGAGAGAAAAATGAAGGAGAGTCTAACTTCTTTCATGATAACCAATGGTGCCTTTTATAGAAGTCTAGGGTAACAAAATGACAAAGGGGAGTGGATGGATGAGTGGGTTAGTGGAGTGGAGTGGTTGAGTGGATTGGTTGAGTGGATTGATTGAGTGGGTTAGTTGAGTGGATGAGTGGAGTGGTTGAGTGGATGAGTGGAGTGGAGTGGTTGGTTGAGTGGGTGAGTGGTTTGATTTAGTGGATGAGTAGTTGAGTGGATGAGTGGATGAGTGGAGTGGATGAGTGGAGTGATTGAGTGGTTTGGTTGAGTGGGTTAGTTGAGTGGAGTGGTTGAGTGGTTGAGTGGATGAGTGGATGAGTGGAGTGGAGTGGTTGAGTAGTTGAGTGGATGAGTGGAGTGGAGTGGTTGAGTGCGAAAATTCCTTGGTCTGACTTGGAAGCCAAAAACGACCGATTATACTTCAGATTCATGAAAAGTACTCTTCATGAAAGTTGTAGATCTTTGTCTTGGATATAACATGCATATCTGGATTGTCCAATTTGGCTTCCTACAGCCTAAGATATGACCCAAATACCACAGGTTGCTCAAACCCAACTTCAGCACCTCTGTTCCGACTTGCAAGCCCAAACTGACCCATTAGACTTCATTCTTTCAAAATGTGTTCTTCATGAAAGTTGTTTATTTGGATCTTGACTATCAACTATCCAAATTTCAGCCTATCTCCATTATTACAGCTTGAGATATGATTTTATGAGTGCACACCGTTCGGATTCTAGTGACAGAACCCGTATTCTGACTTCCATATAAACTTAGGTCCCTTAGACATCTGTTTAGGACTTCGAGCTCTTCATCAAAGTTGTAGAGCTTCCTCTTAGATTTCCTACAAGATAAAGTTCATGATTATCAGATATCAGGAACTCAAGTTATGGCCAAAATACAGAAACAGTGTAAAATCTTAATAATGCTGAAAATATTCAATTAGGATCAATTTGAGCTCAAACTCACAAAATCATACTAAACTCAATCAATTAAGAATATGGAGAGTGTAAATGACTAAACATAAGGGTTTCTTAATGAATAAAATATGTGATTATCAGTATCCTTTCTTTAAGAGCTTGTAAAAATTGATATTCTTTTTATGCCTTTTTTATTTTTTCTTTCAGATCACAAATAACCTATAAAGCATTTAAACAAATTCTATTTAGTTCAAAGGTCACTGAAAGGTTCAAATCCCTAAACTTTTCTATCAAATCAATTTCCTGAACCATCATATATGACAAATGGAGGGATTTTTTACTTAAAGCATCAACTACAACATTCACTTTTCCTAGGTGATACTTAATTTCCACATCATAATCCTTAAGAAATTCAACCACCTTCTTTGCCTCATGTTTAATTCCTTTTGATCAACAAGATATTTTAAACTCTTATGATTAGTGTACACCTCAAATTTTATCCCATACAATTAATGTTCTAAATTTTTAGAGCAAAAATTACTACTACTAATTCTAGATCATGTGTTGGGTAATTTTCTTCACGAGGTCTAAGTTGTCTAGAGGCATAGGCTACTACATTCCCCTCTTGCATTAACACACAACTTAATCCTTTTTTAGAGGCATCACTATAAACTATACAATGTCTTAAAGGATAAGAGATAACTAAAAATTGGGGCAGTAGTGAGTCTTTTCTTTAATTCCTAGAAACTTTTCTCACAATCTTTTGTCAACACAAAAGGAGTCCTTTTCTGGTTAATCTAGTCAAAGATATAACTTTATGAGAAAATCCTTCTATGAATCTACTGTTGTACCCTGCTAAGCCCAAGAAACATTTTATTTTAGTTATTGTCTTTGGTTGGTCCCAATGCATGACTGCTTCCATTTTACTAGGATCTACTGCGACTCTTTCTTGGTTTACCAAATGTCCTAGAAATTTAATTTCTTTAATCCAAAATTCACATTTTTCCAATTTTGCATATGCTTTTCTTTCAAGGTTTCTAATACTATTCTTAAGTGAATTGCATGTTCCTCTTTTGTTTTTGTATAAATCAGTATATCGATAATGAAAACTACCATAAATTTACCCAAGTATGGCCTAAACACGTTATTCATATAATCCATAAGCACAGTATGTGCATTAGTTAAATCAAACGACATCACCAGATATTCATAATGCCCATATCTAGTCCTAAAAGTTGTTTTAGGAATATCTTCTATCTTGACCCTAATTTGATGGTATCCTGACGTTAAATCTATTTTTGAAAAAACTGAGGCTCAATGCACTTGATCTAACAAATCATTTATCCTAGGGAATGGATATTTATTCTTAATGGTCACTTTGTTTAGTTGTCTATAATCTATGCATGATCTAAGACTACCATCTTTTTTTCACTAAAATCACTGGAGCTCCCCAAAGTGATACACTAGGGCTTATAAATTGTTTTTCCAGTAGCTCCTCAATTTGCTTCTTAAGTTCACTTATTTCCACAAGGGAAATTCAGTAAGGTGCAATTGAAATGGGACTTATACCTGGCCTCAGATCAATGAAAAATTTAATTTCCCTTTCTGGAGGCAAGTTGGTTATATATGAAGGGAATACATCAGGGTAATCTTTAACTACAGGGATGGTGCTCAAATCCAGCTCACTCCTAGTTTCAGAAGAAAGAAAGAGAATATATCCTTGAACTCCTTCCATTATACCCCTACTAACTTGAATGGCAGATAAAAGGTACACTTGGATTTTTTTTGTTAGAGTTTGAGAGAAAGAATAGATTTATCAAGGCAATTTAGTATCACATGGTTAGAGGACAACCAATCCATTCCCAGGATAATATCAAGCTTTTGAAAAGGCATATAGATTAAGTTTGTAACAAAAGGTTTATTTTCAACAAGAATAGGACAATTTAGGCATACATGAGAGGTTTGGACTCGATTTCCAATAGGACTGGTTACTAATAAAGTATAAAACAACTCAGTCACAGGTAATTCTAGATTTTTCACATAATCATTAGATATAAATGAGTGTGTGGCTCCTAAATCATACAGTACAGTTAAAAGAGTATTTTTTATGAGGCACTAACCTTGTATCAGATCTAGAGATTGATCTATTTCATAACTGTTAAGAGCAAAAACTCTTCCCGGGACTTGTGGCTTTGTCGGAGGATTTCCCTTGTTACCGAATCTGCAATCCTTTACTACATGTTCAGGCTTTCCACAAGTGTAGCATACACATTGTCCTAATATACAAGGTTTATTTCCATATGGCTTTCCATACTTTGGGCAATTTACTTTGGCCTGGATATGTTTTCCTTTGTTTATATTAAGCCTAAACTTATTATTCCTAGCTCTTTTTCTATCATTCTCTCGCTTACGCTTACGCTGAAATTGTTTTACCTTCTCAGCTTCATATTCCAAAAGATCCATCTCTACAATTCTACACTTATTAACCAGTGTATAGTATTGCTTGATTTCTAGCTTACTTATTTCCTTTTTAATTTCTAGCCTCAATCCAGATTCAAACTTTACAGCCTTCCATTCTTCATTATGATGAAGCAAAAGATAAGAGGAGAATTTTGTCAATTCTTCAAATTTTCATACGTATTGTCTGACGGTCATAGTCCTTTGTTGCAGATGTAGGAACTCCACTTCTTTCTCATTTCTAACACTAGTAGGGAAATACTTATCCAGAAAGGTAGTTTAGAAAAATTCCCAGGTAATAGGTGCATTTGGGTTCTCTAAGAGTCTTCTGGTTCCACGCCACTAGTGCTCAACCTCTCCAGATAGTATATTTGTAGCAAAAGTTACTTGATAATCACATATTTTATTTATTAAGAAACCCTTATGTTTAGTCATTTTCACTCTCCATATTCTTAATTGATTGAGTTTGGTATGATTTTGTGAGTTTGAGCTCAAATTGGTCCTAATTGAATATTTTCAGCATTATTGAGATTTTATACTGTTTCTGTATTTTGGCCATAACTTGAGTTTCTGATATCTGACAATCATGAATTTTATCTTGTAGGAAATCTAAGAGGAAGCTCTACAACTTTGATGAAGAGCTCGAAGTCCTAAACAGATGTGTAAGGGACCTAAGTTTACATAGAAATCAGAATACGGGTTCTGTCACTAGAATCCGAACGGTGTACACTCATAAAATCATATCTCAAGCTGTAATAATGGAGATGGGCTGAAATTTGGATAGTTGATAGTCAAGACCCAAATAAACAACTTTCATGAAGAACACCTTTTGAAAGAATGAAGTCTAATGGGTCCGTTTGGGCTTGCAAGTCGGAACAAAGGTGCTGAAGTTGGGTTTGAGCAACCTGTGGTATGTGGGTCATATCTTGGGCTGTAGGAAGCCAAATTGGACGATCCAGATATGCATGTTATAGCCAAGACAAAGATCTACAACTTTCATGAAGAGTACTTTTCATGAATCTGAAGTATAATCAGTCGCTTTTGGCTTCCAAGTCAGACCAAGGAATTTTCGCACTCAACCACTCCACTCCACTTATCCACTCAACTAACCCACTCAACCAAACCACTTAATCACTCCACTTATCCACTCAACTACTCATCCACTAAATCAATCCACTCAACTACTCAACCACTCCACTCCACTTATCCACTCAATCACTCCACTCATCCACTCAACTACTCATCCACTAAATCAATCCACTCAACTACTCAACCACTCCACTCCACTCACCCACTCAATCAATCCACTCAACCACTCCACTCCACTCACCCACTCAACCAACCCACTCATCCATCCACTCCCCTTTGTCATTTTGTTACCTTAGACTTCTATAAAAGGCACCATTGGTTATCATAAAAGAAGTTGGACTCTCCTTCATTTCTCTCATAGTTTCTTCTTATTTCTTCATAGTTTTTCTTGTGATTTCCTTCTAGTTATGTGTAACTAAACCTCCCTTGGTTAAGGGAGTGATGAAACCACTAGTATTAATGTTGTGAACCTTACATATTTGATTATTTCAATACAGTTATGTTTTTATTCATATATTTCTGAATCTATTGTTGGTATGAAGGTTTTTATACTTGTTTCCACTTTCAAAGTGGTAGATCTGGGTTTATTATGCACGATTGTGGTAGTAGATCTAGTGGGATGTATGATGTTCATGTGGGTATAATTATCTTTGTGCTATTTGCCGCTTATAAAAGTGGTAGATCTGGGTTTATTATGCACGGTTGTGGTAGTAGATCTAGAGAAATATATGTTCTAAGTAATTTAATCCCTATGTGTGATTAGATCTTAGTGTAATTGATTTTCTAAATCTTAATGCAATTGTTGGATAGTTGTAAGAGCGATTGCTTTATGACTAATCAGTGATTAGGAGTTGATTTGAGCGGTTGCTAAATTGGCCAACATGTAAGGAAAACAGAGATTTACTCTCACAATTGCATAAAAACATAATTGAGCATGTTGGAATAAAATGATATGTGAATTTACATTATCATATAAATCTAGTAGTGGATTCAATCTCTTAACCAATTTTATTATATTGTTGATTTTAGTTTATTTATTGTTATTGTTTTTGAAACTATTCATTGTTTATCAAAACTCCAAAACCCCCTATTTACTATTTATTGTTAATCAGAGTCTAATTTGGGAATTATTTGATAGTGTTAATTGAATTGGTTCTCTGTGGATCGACCCTTACTAACTACAACTAGTTGCAAGGTTTTTATTTTCTGGTGGGCTTGACAACTGATTTTTATCTGAATTTTAATCGCTACATCCGCACGCATCGAATTTTGGCGCTGCTTTCTTGGAACCAATTTTTCAATTACATTATTAATTTATTTCTTATTTTTACTCTGTTTTTATTTTTGTTTTTATTTTATTTTTAATTTTTGATGCTTTCTTTCTGAGTGTCTTGTAGGTGTTGATGTCCATTGATCATGGATGCTTGTGGGATTTGCTTATCACCTGGACATATTACTGATTTGTGTCCTACTTTCCTAATGGACACAAATGAGGAAGTAGAGGCAGTATGGGGATATTCTGAACCTTCTGACAACTACAACCCCTACTCCAATACATATTATCCAGAGTGGTGGGACTATCCTAACTTGAGCTATGGACAGCAGCCTCAGAATCAACCTCCAACGTATGAATTTCCAGAATTTCAGCATTGGCAAACACCTTTCCTTCCAGGACAGCAGCAAGTCCAAAATCCTTGGCAACATCAACCTCCAGCGTATGAATTTCCAGAATTTCAGCAGAGGCAAACATATTTCCCTCAGAGACAGCAGTAAGTTCAAGATCCTTGGCAGCCTGAACCTTCTTTGGAGGAACTAATAAGACAATTTGCCATTAATACTATACAGTTCCAACAAGAAACAAAGGCCAATTTACAGAGTTTTCAGCAAGAAACACGAGCCACAATCAATAACATGCAAAACTCTTTGGAACAGTTAGCCACAGAACTCAGCAATATGCAGAGCCTAAATTCTGAAGGACTTCCCTCACAACCCGAAGAGGATGTGATGGAAGATCCTAGTGTTGTTATATCGCAAAGTGGGAAGACGTTGGATGAACCTACCTCTCCTCCACAAACCACTACAGAGGAAGACCAAGAGCCTAAACAGGTAAATGAGGAAGGAAAAAACTCTGAAGCCCTTAAGGTAAGTAATCTTGAACCCCTTCTTAATGTAGTGGAGGAGCAACATGATGAGTTGCGTGATGAATTTTCTGATTTTATTGGTTTTAATAATTATATCCATTGCCACTCATGCACTAATTGTCAAGGTGATATGATATGTGCTAGCTGTGCTGAGATTTCTGCAGAGTTGATAGTTGATGATTCTATTTACAAAGCAGAATCTAAGACCCGGAAGGAGGAGGAATTGCAGGTCATGGAAGAATTTTTAGAAAAGGAAGAAGAGCACCCGATGACGGTCACTACTGAAGTGGACTTTGTTTTTGGACCATCATTAAATAGAAACAATGCACATAACGCTGATAAAGTGCCTGTATTACTTTTCAGTGGTGAAGCCAAGGAAAATAAGGGCCAATGGGACCCTGGTGGAAGCCCTTATGCTGCAAGCTTAATTTGTTCATCACTCTTCAACCAATGGGACTCCGGTGAAAGCTATCATGTTGTCTTAACTATAGCTTGGTCATCATGTTTCAACCAATGGGATCCTGGTGGAGTCTTTTCACCTACCTCACTTGATAAGGCTAATAAACACCGTCTCAAGTCTTTTGAATTTGATGGGGAATTAATTAGATTCAATATTTTTGAAGCTATGAGATACCCAAGTGATGTGCACTCTGCTTGTTTAATTGATTCTTTTGATCCTTTTGATTCTTTAATTTCTGCAGCTTTTGATACTAACCATTTTGATGCTCTTGATATAATTCTAACTCATAGCTTAGATGTACAGGAGGAAAAGAAGAAGAGTGAAGAAGAGCCATGGAGTGAAGACATTGATGAAATTGTTGCTGCCTTACAAGAGCTCTCTTCAACTCCAGAAGAGCATGAGGTAACTTTTGTTGATTTACCTGTTACTACTGATATACCTCAACCTTCTGTTGTGTAGGCACCTGAATTAGAACTTAAAGCACTGCCTGATCATCTTAAATACATCTTCTTGGGGGAGAAGGACACCCTTCTAGTAATAATTGCAAAGTCACTCACCCAAGAACAAGAAGAAAACTGGTAGCTGTTTTGCGGAACATAAGACACCATTGGTTTGTCAATAGGCGATATCAAGGGTATTAGTCTTTCCATTTGTATGCACGGGATATTAATGGAGGAGGATACTAAACCTGTGAGAGACCCTCAGCGGAGGTTGAATCCTCCCATGATGGAAGTTGTGAAAAAGGAGATACTGAAGCTCCTAAGTGTGGGGGTGATCTACCCCATTTCTGACAGCAAGTGGGTAAGCCCAGTCCAGGTAGTACCAAAGAAATCTGGAATTACTGTGGTAAGAAATGCTGAAAATGAGCTTATTCCCACTAGGTTACAGACAGGGTGGCGTGTTTGTATTGATTACAGGAAGTTGAATGCCGCCACGAGAAAAGACCACTTTCCTTTACCTTTCATTGATCAAATGTTAGAAAGATTAGCTGGTCATTCTCATTATTGTTTTCTGGATGGTTTTTCAGGTTACAATCAGATTGCCATAGCTCCAGAAGACCAAGACAAGACTACATTCACTTGTCCATTTGGTACCTTTGCATATAGGCGAATGCCTTTTGGACTCTGCAATGCACCAGGAACTTTCCAAAGATGCATGATGAGTTTATTTTCTGATTACATTGAAAACATCATTGAAGTTTTTATGGATGACTTTAGTGTCTTTGGAAATGATTTTGAAAATTACCTGGAACATTTAACATTGGTTCTTAAAAGATGCATTGACACTAACCTGGTACTGAATTGGGAAAAATGTCATTTCATGGTGAATGAAGGTATTGTGTTAGGTCATGTAATTTCTGCTAAGGGAATTGAAGTAGATAAAGCTAAGGTAGAACTCATGCATTCTTTGCCACCACCCACTAGTGTGCGGGAGATTCGTTCTTTTATTGGTCATGCAGGTTTCTACCGCAGATTCATTAAAGACTTTTCTAAAGTCTCATTGCCCCTTTGCGACTTCTTCAAAAGATGTTAATTTTAACTTTGATGAGAAATGTATGGAAGCTTTCAATAAACTCAAGAAGTTGTTAATCTATATTGCGCTATCATCGGAGCCACCCAACTGGGAGTTACCTTTTGAATTAATGTGTGATGCTAGTGACTTTGCAGTAGGAGCTGTCTTAGGACAGCAAGTTGATAGGGTTCCTTATGCCATTTACTATGCATCAAGGACTCTAAATGATGCTCAGCTTAATTACTCAACCACAGAAAAAGAACTTCTAGCTGTTGTATTTGCTTTGGAAAAATTTAGATCATATCTAATTGGTTCTAAAGTAATTGTGTTTTCAGATCATGCAGCCTTGAAGTATCTTCTAACAAAGAAAGAAGCAAAGCCTAGATTGCTCCGATGGATTTTATTGCTCCAGGAATTTGACTTGGAGATTAAAGATAAGAAAGGGAGCGAAAACTTGGTGGCCGATCACTTGAGTAGATTGGTAACTGAAGAGGAAGAAATGCCTATCATGGAGACTTTTTCGGATGAATATTTGATGGTTGTCAACACCATAATCCCTTGGTATGCTGACATTGTTAACTACCTAGTTACTAAGGACTTTCCGGAGGGTTTGAACAAGGCCCAAAGAGATAAATTAAGGAGTGACTATAAATACTATATCTGGGATGACCCGTACTTATGGAAGCATTATGCAGATCAAGTCATTAGGAGGTGCATTCTTGATTCTGAGACACACTCCATCCTCTCCTTTTGCCACACCTATGTATGTGGAGGACACTTTGGCAGTAAAAGGACAGCCAATAAAGTGCTTGACAGTGGTTTCTATTGGCCTTCAATTTTCAAAGACGCTTACAACTTCTGTAAGTCTTGTGACCGCTGTCAGAGAACAGGTAATATTGGTCCTCGTAATCAAATGCCTCAGACTCCGATCATTTTTGTGGAACTCTTTGATGTGTGGGGTATTGATTTCATGGGATCATTCCCTCCTTCATTTGGTTTCATATACATTCTTTTATCTGTTGATTATGTGTCTAAATGGGTGGAAGCAAAAGCCACCCGATCTGATGATTCTAAAACTGTTGCAGATTTTGTTAGAACACATATTTTCTCCAGGTTCGGGACCCCAAGGGCTATCATCAGTGACCAAGGGACTCATTTTTGCAACAGAACCTTTGATGCTCTATTGAAAAGATATGGAGTTATGCACAGAATCTCCACTCCTTACCATCCACAGACAAATGGGCAAACTGAAGTGTCCAACCGGGAGATTAAGTCAATCCTTGAAAAGACAGTGAATCCCTCAAGAAAGGATTGGAGCACTCGACTTGAAGACGCTTTATGGGCTTATAGGACTGCCTATAAGACTCCCATTGGCATGTCACCATTTCGGTTGGTGTATGGAAAGCCCTGTCATTTGCCCGTTGAGTTGCAACATCGCTCTTACTGGGCCATTAAACAAGTAAATATGGAATTGGAAGGAGCTGGAAAGCAAAGGAAGTTTCAGTTACAGGAACTAAAAGAATTAAGAAATGAGGCCTTCGAGAATACCCTGATTTATAAGACTAAAGCTAAGGCATTCCATGACTAGTTGATTTCCAGAAAGAAATTTCACAGAGGGCAAAAAGTTCTACTTTTTCAATCAAGACTCAAATTGTTTCCAGGTAAACTGCGTTCTAAGTGGATTGGGCCATTTGTGGCAACTAATGTTTTTCCTTTTGGTGCAGTTGGGATTAGGAGTGAAATTTCAGGCAAAACATTTAAGGTCAATGGTCATCGTCTCAAACCTTATTATGAACTTCCAGATAATGTAGAAGTGGAGGTGATGAACCTTCTCCATCTGCATTATGAATAAAAATACATAAATAAATAAACAGCTGTATGCCCGACAATAAGCGACAACAATTGTGAAAATCTTGCAGTATGGATTTTATTGGCCTACTTTATTCAAGGTCTGCAAAAGCTACAGAAATTGGTCAAAAAAGTTCTGCTTTGAGATTATCATCTGCACCTACTCCTTGGAAAATTGAGATCTAGGAGGCGCGGTTCTTTTGTTGTCAAACACGTGTATCCTCTGGGGCCGTAGATATTGAGGATCCTAGGAATGGTAATGCGCTTAAAGTTAATGGACAAAGACTCAACCATTCCTGGAAAACCAAGTTCAGTAGTTCTTTGTGTTCCCGGTTAAATGGCGGATAACGGTACTCCGTGACTCTCAAGTCGGTTTGTTTTTCAGTTTCCCATAATAACTTATTTCTTCTCCTTTCAAAATGGATGTCATTCTCTCAAATCTAAGAAAACATTTTCCTTCTCTCCCTCTAAATGCTCTAACAAAAGTCTATGAAGCTAGGTGTGAAAGACTGAGATTGTTAATGTATAAGGGCATCCCAGAAGATATACGCTGGATAATCGAAGCAAAGGTTCGTTTAGCTGGTGAATCTTCAGATTCATTTGTCCCATACATGCCTGGTCTCGGTAAAAGTTCATTTTCAAAAAGGAGAAGAGCAAAAAGAATGAAAGTTTGTTACAAGTGTGCACGATGGAATTGCAACACGCGATGTCACTCTTTGGGGATGGTTTCTGTAAATAGAGAAGATAAAATATTCTTCATTAAGAATGGACCGAGTAAGGAGTCATTAGATAATATCTTATTGACTCTTGAGACGCATTCTTGTGGAGTTGTGCAGTGTGAACTTCTTAGTTTGTGGAATCTCTTCAAGGATGAACAAGAGCGTTATAGTCTTGGGAATCTGACTCTAAAAGACCCTGTTTGCCAATTTATAAGAAAATTGGATAGGAAGCTTATCCTCGACTCATAGAAGGCGTTTAAGCCGTTTCTGGACGTGAAACCAGAGGAAGATGTGAGCCACAATCACAACAACATGTATATATTATCTTGTACATTTTCAAAAAAAAAAAAAAAAGAAAGAAAAAAAAAAAAAAAAAAAAAGAAAAAAAAAAGAAGAAAAAAAAAAAAAAAAATAAAAAAAGGGCAAAACTTCGGTTGTACTTGGTCTTTAATTAGATTAGGAGCCCCCCGGTGGAGGGCAGACCCGTCATTGACTCGGGTGGACCTTCGCACGCCGGTCGATAAATAAGGTTCGTGTGCCATGCTCTGAGAGCCGTGTAAGCATTCCCGTGTTTTAACCAAAGGCTCGCTTGTTGATGGACGTAAAGAAGCGTCTCGTGTTTGCATTCTCGCGTGACATTGCCTCTGAGCCGGATCCTGTGATTTAATGCCATGGGCTCTTCACGACCTCTCACCGGGCGTGGTCGTTGGTGGTAGGCCGTCGATTTACGCACTTTAATTAGTGGCATCGTAGCTCATCCAAAATATCCCACAAGCGGGAGGGAGAAGAATGCCCAGATTGGTGAGCCGTCTTGGTATTACTTGCACTCATGACGCCTTGAGATAAAGATCTGCCATGAAACCCGTACATAAAAAGGTATGTAATCATTTGTTATTATTATTTTATCTTTGTATGATTTTGTTGAATTTTGGTTCTGACGAGACGATCCTTTGGATAGGATCCTTCGGGGTTTCTAGACTTCTTTACCCCGATGGTTTTCTTGAAAAAAAAAAAAAAAAAAAAAAAAAAAAAAAAAAAACAAAAAAAAAAAGTATTATTATTATTATTATTTCAAACTTTTCGACACCACCAACCTACCTGTATAGGAGCTATTATTACTTTTTCTATTCTCTTTCCTATTTAAACACTCCATTTTCTTTACTTTTCTGCAACTCTTAATCATTCAAAGAGAGTGCGTGTTGAAATGGAGGGATCTTCTTCTTCAGTTCGTAGATTTCTCAGTATTGGTGTATTTTGTGGGATAAGTTATGGGAATGGTTTAGAGTTTGTAAACGCAGCAAGCACTGTTGGTAGAACACTTGCTGCGAGGAACATTCGTGTAGTATATGGGGGAGGTTGCATTGGGTTAATGGGGGTCATTGTATCACTTTCTGCATTTGTAAGAGGTGGTCAAGTTTTAGGTGTCATTCCTGAACCTTTAACTCGAAGGAACATCGTTAGAAAGATAGTTGGACTGGAAATTAAGGTATCCTCTATGCATGGACGAATGAAGGCGATGCTTGACAACTCTGATGCATTCATTGTCTTACCTGGTGGTTTTGGTACTTTGGAAGAAGTCTTTCAAGTTGTCTCTTGGGCCCAATTGAACATCCACCATAAACCCATAGGTTTGTTGAATGTTAATAATTTCTTTGATAATTTGTTATCTTTTGTTGACCATGCTGTAGAATAGAAATTTGTCACACCTTCAGCAAGACAACTCCTTATCTCTGCTTCTACTATTGATGAATTGATTGATAAATTAGAAGCATTTGTTTATGAACCCGATCCAAGAATGTTGACTCGATAGATTGGTCCGAAGGAAGCGGTGAAGGAAGTGGTGAAGGAAGCAAAATGAAAAGAAAGCCAGCCAAGACACTCCAACTATTTAAATAATTACAAGCTTTGGTTTTATTTATCGTACTTTGTTTCTGTTTAAATTTGTGTGAGATTTTTTTTCTTTTCAGTAATTGCGAAAGAACAGGTCGATGCGGTATTAATGCACAAAGTGTGTTTCTTTTCCTGCTTAGCGTTGATTCACTTCTTATCAGGTTATGTTGCTCTTTTCTATATCTCTCTTTCACATTGAGGGCAATGTTATATTAAGTGTGGGGGAGAGATTTTAGCATTTAAAAAAAAGGTCTTAATTTCAAAAAAAAAAGTTTTAAAAGAAAAAGAATCATTGCATGATTGAATAACTTTTCTCCCTTCTTGAACTGATGTGCTTGGTGATGGATGATTGAATTGATGAATTGAGTTTGATGGATGCATACCTTGTGAGATTTTGAGCCTAATGAATGGATTCAACATTTATGCCATTCTCTTCTTTCTTGTGTGATTTTCACTCATGTTAATAACCACTCTAGAACTTGCTTTGATTCTTTTTAAGGCTATATTTCACTTGCATGTATGAACATGATTGAGGCCCTCTTTCTTAATTAGCTAGTTTAACCAAATAGCTAACCTTGTTTTTAATATGATATCAAGCACTCTTTTGACTTCTTGAAAATTCTCTGATTCCTACCAACCTTGTATATTTTCCTTTGCTTAACCCCTTTGAGCTTATTTGACCATTCCTTGTTTCTAGCTCATTATGTACCTTAAATGAAAAATCGTGTTCTTATTTTACCTTAGGGAATAAAAGAACATTAGCTTGGTTAATGGATGAGTTTTTGAACAAGTGTGGGGGTATGTGTACAAAATGGTTGTTGAAAAAGGAAAGAGTGCCTAAAAAAAAAAAAAAAAAAAAAGAAAAAAAATGTATGTATATAGTTATGTTCATATATAAAAAAAAAAAGAAAAGGATTGAGAAATGAATATGTAAAGGGTTATACATTAGAGTTGGGATGAACTTTTATGCTTGTTATTTGAACTCAGCTCTCATTTGCTTTTATTCTCTTTGGTATTTATCCTCTCATATCCATTTTACCCTCTTCTTTACCTTGACCTCACTACAACCTTGAATAAAGTCCTCATGATTTGTGTATGCATGTGTTTTGAGTAGTGGAGAAGTAGAAGATAAGCAAGCTTATGGTAGTGCAATTTTCATGGTTGAATTGAGTGAAATACCTACCTTTTAAACACTTGAGAGATTGAGAGGGAATCTTGTGAAGATCTATCATTCTCGATTCATATTGAAGATACCTTGCTTGTTGGTTTAAGATGTGGAGAATTGTTAACTCATGAATATTTTGATCCTTTGAACCTTTGGTTGTTCTTCTTGATTGTAAAATTTTGGGCTCTTGAATGTCGTTGGAATTTAAATTTTTGTTAATCTCTTATGTCCTTGTTTTGGTCTTGAGTTTTGCCCAGGAGTGCAAAAAGCTAAGTGTGGGGGAATTTGATAATCACATATTTTATTTATTAAGAAACCCTTATGTTTAGTCATTTTCACTCTCCATATTCTTAATTGATTGATTTTGGTATGATTTTGTGAGTTTGAGCTCAAATTGGTCCTAATTGAATATTTTCAGCATTATTGAGATTTTACACTGTTTCTGTATTTTGGCCATAACTTGAGTTCCTGTTATCTGACAATCATGAATTTTATCTTGTAGGAAAGCTAAGAGGAAGCTCTACAACTTTGATGAAGAGCTCGAAGTCCTAAACAGATGTCTAAGGGACCTAAGTTTACATGGAAGTTAGAATACGGGTTCTGTCACTAGAATCCGAACGGTGTGCACTCATAAAATCATATCTCAAGCTGTAATAACGGAGATGGGCTGAAATTTGGATAGTTTATATTCAAGACCCAAATAAACAACTTTCATGAAGAACACCTTTTGAAAGAATGAAGTCTAATGGGTCAGTTTGGGCTTGCAAGTCGGAACAGAGGTGCTGAAGTTGGGTTTGAGCAACCTGTGGTATTTGGGTCATATCTTGGGCTGTAGGAAGCCAAATTGGACGATCCAGATATGCATGTCATAGACAAGACAAAGATCTACAACTTTCATGAAGAGTACTTTTCATGAATCTAAAGTATAATTGATCGCTTTTGGCTTCCAAGTCAGACCAAGGAATTTTCGCACTCAACCACTCCACTCCACTCATCCACTCAACTAACCCACTCAACCAAACCACTCAATCACTCCACTCATCCACTCAACTACTCATCCACTAAATCAATCCACTCAACTACTCAACCACTCCACTCCACTTATCCACTCAATCACTCCACTCATCCACTCAACTACTCATCCACTAAATCAATCCACTCAACTACTCAACCACTCCACTCCACTCACCCACTCAATCAATCCACTCAACCACTCCACTCCACTCACCCACTCAACTAACCCACTCATTCATCCACTCCCCTTTGTCATTTTGTTACCTTAGACTTCTATAAAAGGCACCATTGGTTATCATAAAAGAAGTTGGACTCTCCTTCATTTCTCTTATAGTTTCTTCTTATTTCTTCATAGTTTTTCTTGTGATTTCCTTCTAGTTATGTGTAACTAAACCTCCCTTGGTTAAGGGAGTGATGAAACCACTAGTATTAATGTTGTGAACCTTGCATATTTGATTATTTCAACACAATTATGTTTTTATTCATATATTTCTGAATCTATTGTTGGTATGAAGGTTTTTATACTTGTTTCCACTTTCAAAGTGGTAGATCTGGGTTTATTATGCACGGTTGTGGTAGTAGATCTAGTGGGATGTATGATGTTCATGTGGGTATAATTATCTTTGTGCTATTTGCCAGTTATAAAAGTGGTAGATCTGGGTTTATTATGCACGGTTGTGGTAGTAGATCTAGAGAAATATATGTTCTAAGTAATTTAATCCCGGTGTGTGATTAGATCTTAGTGTAATTGGTTTTCTAAATCTTAATGCAATTGTTGGATAGTTGTAAGAGCGGTTGCTTTATAACTAATCAGTGATTAGGAGTTGATTTGAGCGGTTGCTAAATTGGCCAACACGTAAGGAAAACAGAGATTTACTCTCACAATTGCATAAAAACATAATTGAGCATGTTGGAATAAAATAATATGTGAATTTACATTATCATATAAATCTAGTGGTGGATTCAATCTCTTAACCAATTTTCTTATATTATTGATTTCAGTTTATTTATTGTTATTGTTTTTGAAACTATTCATTGTTTATCAAAACTCCAAAACTCCCCTATTTACTATTTATTGTTAATCAGAGTCTAATTTGGGAATTATTTGATAGTGTTAGTTGAATTGGTTCTCTGTGGATCGACCCTTACTAACTACAACTAGTTGTAAGGTTTTTATTTTCTGGTGGGCCTGACAACTGATTTTTATCTGAATTTTAATCGCTACATCCGCACGCATCATTACTCTTTGGGCGTTAGTACACCCTAGAATAGTAAAAATCTTTTCTAGCTCCATGAGCTATTTTTCTATAATAATCGGGTCATATTCCCCTTTAAAAGTTAGCAGATCAGCTTTCTGAAATTCATACAGTTCTTGAAAATTTGGATTTGCCATAGGAGCCTTATTCCGGAACTTTATTTTCTTGCATATGTTGAAAAAATTTATTAGTTGCAGTTGTCTATTCTCTCATTGCAATCACAATTCTTGCTAACATGTCCATCATCCTGTTACTAAGTGACTCCAATACTTAAGAGGGGGTTGAATTGAGTATTTAAAAACTTTTCGTAAACAGTTATAAAACAAATTTCATTGAAGCTATTTCTTAAAAGATGTGAATAATAAGAGAGGATGAAAAGCCTTAAGTTCAAAAAATAAATAGATAAGCAATAATAAATAAATTACAGGAAATAAAGAGATTAAGAAGAGAAGAGCAGACACAATGTTTATCCTGGTTCAGCCACCAAACTACTTGTAGCCTACGTCTAGTCCTCGAAAAACTATTTGAGATTTTTCACTATCAATACAAGCTTGAACAGGTGCTTACTACCATTACAAACTAGAGCACTTTTCATATGTAGGGAAACTTTACCCTTGTGCTAAAGCCTCAACTTTCAGGGATACGTCACCCTTACAAATTCTTTGAAGGATGTCTCACCTTCTTTACAATAGAGGAAAAAGTAGAAGAAGAGAAACTCTCACACAGAGTGAATAATACAACTTGAAGCACTAAGAAGCTCTTTATGGTTATCTCAAAGTTTTAGCAAAGAGAGAGCAGAAAATATGTAAAAATTATAAATCACGTGTTAAAGCAAGCAAAGATTGATTCAAATAGTTAGGCAAATTTCAAAGATGACCCAAGGTCATTATTTATAGAGCTCTGAAGAAAATAGTCATTGAGTGCAATTAATTCATATAATAAATGAGAATATGGCTGTTTGTTTCCAAAATAGGATCCCGTGTTTATTCGAATAACCTTTGTGTTATTCAAATAACATATTTTGAGAACTTGGAATAAATCAATTTTGGGGGATGTTCATCTAAATGTGGAGAATGCTATTGCTGAGGTTGATAGAATCCAAGAGTAAATTTCAATTTTTGGATTTTCTGATGATTTGCATGCTCAAGAGCAAAAAGCTCAGTTTGAATTACAACAAACCTTGTCTTATTAGCAACAATTTTGGAAAGATAAAGCTAGAATTAATTAGTTTACTTATGGAGACAGAAATATTTCTTATTTTCATCGAGTGGCTAATATCAGAAATACTTCTAAAAGAATGTCTGTTCTTAAAAGTGGAGATTCTATTTTGGATGATGAGGAGGCCATTGAGCAGCATGTCCTTTAATTTTACAGCTCCTTATATGCATCTGATAATAATTGTGTTGACAATGGTATTATTGATTGAGTAATTACCTCTTTGGCTTCTGATCAAGACAATCTGATATTGACTAATCTACCTTCCATTGATGAAATTAAGACTGCTATTTTCTCAATGTGTGGGAGTAGTGCTCGAGGTCCTGATGGATTTGGAGAATGTTTCCATAAAAAATACTGGGATATAGTTGGTTCTGATGTTTGTCAATCAGTTCTTCAATTTTTTTCTTAGAATTGGTTGCTCCCTAATCTTAACTCCAATTTAGTGGTGCTTATCCCTAAATTCCCTGGTGCAGATAAGATTAAAAATTTTAGGCCTATAGCTTTGGCTAATTTTTAATTTAAATTTATTACAAAAATTCTTGCTGACAGATTGGCAATTGTTGCTCCCAAGGTGATTTTAGATCAGCAAATAGGGTTTATAAAGGGTAGGCAAATCTCTGACAGTATTTGTTCTGCTTCAAAGGTAATTAATATGCTTGATTCTAAAACTTTTGGTGGTAATCTTGCATTGAAATTTGACATAAAAAAAGCTTTTGATACTATGGATTGGAATTTCTTACTCAAAGTGCTGGTGGCTTTTGGTTTTGATGGAAAATTCTGCAGTTGGGTTAAGACAATTCTTAATTCTGCCAAACTTTCATTTTTAGTTAATGGTAATTCTGTTGGTTTCTTCTCTTGCAAGAGAACGATTAGGCAAGGTGATCCTTTATCACCTCTTCTTTTCTGCCTTGTTATAGATGTTCTTAGTAGGAGCATCACACATTTGGTTTCTTCTGGCCTTTTGGTGACAATGTTAGGTCCTAGAGGCACTCCTCCTCCAAGTCATATTCTTTATACAGATAATATTATGGTTTTTTTTTTGCAAGGGAACTAAGAGAAATTTGGATACTTTAATGTCTCTCTTTCACTCTTATGGTTAAGCTTCTGGTTAGATTTTAAGTCATGATAAATGTCAATTCTTTGTAGGAAAACTTTCTCCTAATAGAATTGATAGAATTTCCAATGTCCTTGGTTTTCAATGGGGAAGCTGCCTTTTAACTATCTTGGTGTGCCTCTTTTTAAAGGGAAGCCTAGGAGGATTTATTTACAGTCTATTGCAGATAGAATTATAGCTAAACTTGCTTCTTAGAAGGGTTCTTTACTATCAATCATGGACAGGGTTCAGCTTGTTAAGTCTATTATTCATGGAATGCTTCTTTATAGCTTCCATGTGTATGCTTGGCCTATTGGTATGTTGAAATTGCTGCAGAAACTTCATTTGGTCTAGAGACATTTCAGTTAAAAAGGTAGTTACGGTTGCTTGGAAAACAGTTTGCTCCCTTTTTAATGAAGGTGGTCTTGGTTTAAGATCTCTAAGATCTATAAATGAAGTTGCTATGTTGAAACTTTCTTGGGAATTGTTGTATACTAACTTGCCGTGGGCAGGTTTAATTAGAGCTAGATATTTTAAGCAAAGAACTCAGATTGCTTATTATGTCAAGTTATCTATTTGGCCTGCACTAAGGACTTATATTCAGTCTGTTTTATCTAATAGTTCTTGGCAGCTTGGTGATGGCAAGTCTGTTAATTTCTGGAGGGATAAATGGCTTAATGAGCCAATTATTGATCTTATTCATGCTCCTGCATATCTTCATAACTCTCTGCAGGATTTGGTATTTGATTTCATTAAGGATAATTGCTGGCTAATTCCTTTTATTTTAGATGATAATTTTCCCTCTTTAGTTACTGATATTGTTCAGGTCCCTATCCCACTTTACTACGATGTGGATTGACTGGCTTGGAATGGCATTGATTCTGGTGCTCTTTCTTTTAAAGATGCCTTCCTACATTTGCAGCCTCCAAAGTCTTCTGTTCATTGGAGTAAATTAATTTGGCCTGCTTTTATTCCCCCTTCTAGGTCGATCTTTTCTTGCTTGGAGACTCATTCATAATAGAATACCCACAGACGATAATTTAAGGAAGAGAGGTTGTATCACTATCTCTATTTCTAGTTAATGTGGTTTATCTGATGAATCTTCTACTCATCTCTTTCTTAATTGCAAGTTTGCTAGAGCAATATGGTATTAATTTAGTTCTGTTATAAACTATCTTATTGACTTATCCTCATTTCAATCAATTTTCTCAATCTGTCAGCATAATTGGAGCTCTCAATTAAAAGATGTGATTTTATCAGGGCTTATAAACATAATTTGGAACATTTGGTACTGCAGGAACAAAAATAGATTTGATTATAGATCCATATCTATGAATACAGTTGTAAATATGGTGCCTGCCTCTATTTCTATGTCTGGTAATTTATCAAAGGGTGTCATGTCATCTTCCATTGGGGAATTTTCTATTTTAAAGCTGCTTCAAATTACAGGGCACTCTTCCAAGGCTCCTATAATCAAGCAGGTGAATTGGTTTCCCCCAGTTTATGGTTGGGTTAAATGTAACTCTGATAGAGCAGCTAGAGGTTCTCCGGGCATTGCAGCTGATGGCCGTATCTTCAGAGATAGTAATGCTGTTGTTCTTGGTTGCTTTGCCTCCTTCATTAGCTTATCTTATTCTCTTCATGCTGAGGTTATTGCAGTCATGATTGCCATTGAAGTTGCTTACAAAAAAGGCTAGCATATGTTATGGTTAGAATATGATTCTCAATTAGTAGTTTCTGCATTTTTTGATTTTGAATTGATCCCTTGGAAATTAAGGACAAGATGGAGAAATTGTATTCACCTTACTAAGAGTATGTAGTTTGTAGTTTCTCATATTTATAGGGAAGGAAATTCTTGTGCTGATAAATTGGCAAATTTTGGGGTAGATTCCAAGTGTTATACTTGGTGGGACTTAATTCCTAGATTCATTAGTGAAGACTTAATCATAATAGATTTTGTCTTCCTAATTATAGGTTTAGATAGGTATTCTCCTTGCTTGGGTTTTGGCTTTAGTCCCCCCATGCTTTTGTTTTCCTTATTTTCTTTTATTAATATATTTATGGTGTGTTGCAAATGATAGGTAGAGTTTGAGGTGCCAATCTAGTTGGGATTTCTCTCTCTATTGTGATGCTCTTGCATGCCATTTTGCTTAAAAAAAAAAGCCTCGTGAAAACCAGTTTTGATATGAGTTATTCAAATAGTAAAAAAGTTATTCGAATAACTTTATTAAAGAGTTTTTTGAGAAAACAGGCTATTCGACTAACCACTGTGTTATTTGAATAGGTCATTTATAAAAACTATTCTGGAAAAGCTTCTTATTCGAATAGTAAATGGGCTATTTGAATAGCTCTTTTAAAAATAGAGGCGTGTAGGGGATTTTGAAAAATGTTATTTGAATAATTCCTGTGTTATTCGAATAACCCTATTAAAATCAGAATTTCTTGACTTGGTTTATTTGAATAAAGAGGTCTTTATTCGAATAACTCTGTTTGAAATCATTTTTGAACATATAAAAACTTCCAAATTTATTTTCAAAAACTTCAAGGCCATCTTGAATTTTGGGTTTTAGTTTGAAAACCATTTTTATCTTTTCTTGCAAAATCAATGAGATATCCAAAAAGGCTCCGTACAAAATGACTCTAAGTCCTAAAGCTATTCTTGAAGTTCTTGGACTTGGTTTTCCCATCATCTTCATGTTTGTTATCATCAAAAGCCATTCTTCAATGCTGCATAGTCAATCACATTCTCTCCCTTTTTTTATGATAACAAACTAACATTGAGAAAAGAGATAGTTCGTATTGTAGAAATAAGTTTGCCGTAATGATTTAATATGTTAAGTTTTTTTTGGTGACAAATACAGGACAAAAAAATAATGTTTATGCTACATAGATGTGTTTAATAGATTATATTGGATCATGCATGATCACGTATTCCATCATGTTATATTTCATATAATAATCATGCAATGAGGTATATGTAGCATTCTTTATATAATATATTCAATACTGCTTTATATGAGTTATAATGAATTAATATTGGATTGGACTCTATTTAAATAAAAATATGCAAAGTGTTCTTTGTTGCATCCTATATAGAGCATATCTATTAGTAATTAATAAATGTCTTATTTGGATATGTCAATAAAAGTCTTATATGCATGTTAGACTAATTAGAGTTATACATTTATGAATCATGCATATGAAGATATTGAATTATGAATTTAGACTAACTATATTTGTTTAAGTGAGCAATACTTTGTAGGATAGTTCAAGTACCAAGTGTGAGTATTGCAACAAGAAAGTAAAAAATCACAATCATGCTCAACTCAAGAAGAATGAGAATGATAAGATGTTCTAAGCATTTACAAGATTTGAAGAGAAGAAATTTTTGGAAGCTTGGATTACATCAACAAGCCTAAGGACCAAAATTGTTGATAGCAAGATCAAGTCCAAGTTCTTCAAGTTTAGCATATAAGACTTAGATCTTATGTAAAGGTAAAAAAGAATCACACTAAACTCAAATATGTTTACAAATATTTACAAATGGTTTTTCACAAGCCAAAATACCCAACAAACAAGTTTTGAAAAGCTAATCATGGTGGTAGTTCATTTCTATGAAAAATAGCCAAGTTTGTATTTTGTAAAACTGACCTTTGGTTACTTTTTTGATCATATCTTTCAAAATACTTTAAGTTTTGTTCTGAAACTTCTTTCATTTGAAAATAGACTCAAAGATCTTTTCAAAGAGTGGTCATTTGCTTTAAACGGAAAAGAAATGAAGAAATTATGACCATTTAAAATCAGTTTTCAAAACCAGAGTGGTTTATTTGAATAAGGGATGTGTTATTTGAATAACACACCCCAGAAAACATTCCAAAACGTGTTTTTGAAGATTTATTTGAATAACCAAAGTGTTATTCGAATAACTAAAGTCTTATTCGAATTATAAATGTGTTATTCGAATAAAATGACCCAGAAAATATTCCCAACGATTATAAATGGCTAATTTTCATTACAAATCATTTCTAAACACTACCAATGACTATTTTATCACTTGGACTCTATAAATAAATATAGATTGAAGCTTTTATAACTCTTGAACACTTGATTTGATCATTGAATCATCAAAATCATATTTTGAGCTCTTTATTGCAAAATTCTTCTATTCCTTTGTTCTTCATGTTTGTGAATCCTTGATACCCATAGAGTTTCAATTTGTATTATCCAATCTTTGAGAGAGTTTCTATCCATTCTATCTTTGTATAATCTATAGTGACGGTGAGGCATCCTTCAAATTTGTAAATGGTGAGATATCCCTTGAAGTTGAGGCTCAAGGACAAAGGATGAGATATCCCAAGGTGTGGTGAGTACTCCATTGTTTAAAGGTCGTCAAGCACCTATTGAAGCTTGAAGATATAGTGAAAAATCTCGAGTGGTTTGCTTGAGGACTGGACGTAGGCCACAAGTGGATTGGTGGCCGAACCAGGATAAATCTTGTATTTGATCATCTCAACACTAACTTTTTACATTTGTGCTTTAATTACATATACTTGAGTTGAACTTGATATCTAGCTTATTTGTTTGATTTATCTGTCAACCTAAATTTTTTTTGAGTAATCTATAATAGTTGTACATTTGTTATGCATGTTCCGCTGCATGTGTTGATTGAAAACACCAAAGTGCATAATTTCTCAAAGTTGTTTTAAAAATTTGTAATCACCCAATTCACCCTACTCTTGGGTGATGGTTGCCATGGCTAACAAGTGGTATCAGAGTTTCGTGCTCTGTTGAAAGCTTAATCGCTTAGAATTAAATATTCTTATTTGTTTGACAACCATTGAAAGCTTTTCAAAATGGAAGGTTTTGAAATTGATAAACTACCATTCTTTGATGGTGTGCATTTTGTTTATTGGAAAGCTAGAACAGAATTATATATACAATTTATTAATCTTAATTTGTGGGATATTGTGCTTGATAGATTTTCTCCTAAACCAACACAAACTTGGAATACCTATGACAAAAAATGTTTTTTGTTAAACATTAGAGCTATGCAAATTTTGAGAAGTAGCTTGAATGATGATGCTTATGCTAAAATTAAGAATTGCTCTAGTGCTAAAGATATTTTGGACACCCTTGATGCTCTTTATATTGCTAACAATGATTTTGTGCATAAAGTTTCATATAGAGAGTAAGAAGAGCAAAAGCCTCTAGAGGAAGATAACATTGAAAAATGTCCTCAAGAACATGTTCAAACTATTGAAAGGAGCCAAATGTTTCTTGGTGATGATGGTGCTCTATTTGAAAAAGAGGTAGAACAAAACAAAATTGATGACGAAGATGGTGATTCTCTTAAAGAGCTAAGTATGCTAGAAATTGAGACTACTTCATATATGGCTAAAAAAGACTTTGAGGTAAATAATGCAAAACTAGATTATAGTTCTTCATATGATGAGCTACAATGTGCATATGATGAATAGTATGATGACTTGTTGTTTTTAGAAAAGAAAAATTTATCTTGTTTGGAAAACATTTCCTCCATTGAAATGAAATTGAGACTTTGAAAAATGAATATGCTTTTCGTATTGAGGAAATGTCTTTGAAATGTGAAACCTCAACTTCTTGTGAAAAGTGCATTAATTTAGAAAATCAAGTTGAGGACTCATATTCTGAATTTGCCAAAGCTAATGATTCTAATTGCTTACATTCTATGTTTGTTAAAGAGAATAAAATCAATGCTATTCCATATGAAAAGTCAAGCAAGGCTTATGGTAAAAATAATTTAGAATGTAAAAATAACAAAAGGCTTAAGTTTTTCAAAAATGATATTCAAAGGACCTAGTCATCATTAAATTCAATTGTTTTCATTTTTTTTTGTCATTTAGGACATATTTCTCGTTTGTGCAATTATAAAATAAATCCATATATGAGAAATAACATGTTGTGGGTTCCTAAAAATCTTAAAGGCTCTAGTACTAACATTAAAGGACCCAGGATGAAGTGGGTACCAAAATGTCCTCTTAGTATTTTAATTATGCAAAAAATTTCCCAAAACGATGTACTAATTGGTCAAAGAATAGAGGAATCATCAAGGAGAATGTTTCTAAAGCCTAATGGTAAAGGTATTGATCAAAGAAGGAAGATGGCTTCAACCAAAGTTTCGCAAGTACAAAATGTAGAACTTGCAAAGTTCAAAACTCCAAAAGAGAAACAATGGGTAAGGAAAAGAGTTTCCTTGATTACCAAGGCCAAGGTATCAAAAGTTTTTACCTCTTATACATATTCACTTGAAAAGATAATTAATATAAGGTATATTCCTTGTAGGCCTAATGTAAAGGATATAATCATGTGTACTTAGTAAAATTTGAATATTATATTTAGCACATGATTATGTTCATTCTTATTGTACCATAACTCATTAATTTGTTATATATCTAAATACATAAGGTTCTACAATGCCTAGGTATGCTTGCTATACTTTAAATTGTGAATATATCATGAAAGTAAGCATGCTATCGGCTATGTGCTTAATGACAATTGGTTATTTAACTTATTGTACTCAATTTAAATACTATGGAAAAGTTGATTTTTATGAGAACATAATGGATAAATATCCAAAAACTAACATACAAGGACCCAAGAAAATTTGAGTACCAAAAGTCAAAAATTAAAGTGTGTTGTAGGTGTGCTTGAAGACCAAGAGCTAACTTTGATATTTTGAAAGTGGCAGTTGCAAGCACTATACCAAAAAGTGCTCCAAGCTCTCTTCCTTATCTCCAAGAAGCTTGGACTTGTAATCTTTGGATAAGTAGAAACTTATGTTATGCTTTTCTAGCTTTATATCTTGAAAGTGTTTCTACATGCTAATATGCTAGATAAGTATGTTTCTTGTTTAAAATGACATGCTTGAAGATAATTTCCTTGAGCTTGAGTTTTTGATCAAACATGACTTAAAATGAGTATTTGTGTTAGATGATTTTTATCTTATTTTTATCCTTTCTACCATGATCCTTGGTTGATTTAAAATGCCTATGTAAGAATTATGAATTTGTGATCATTACTTTCTATTCATATTAGGCATGCATAATTGAATTTCCAAATTTGATTATCATGAATGCATGTTAAAATGAGTGCTTATTTGTTTCTTGACATTTCTTAATCTTTTGGACCTGCTACACATGGTTACTGATGCTTTTAAGTTAGTCTTATTTGAATAAGACCTTTCTTATTCGAATAATGTTTTCCAATAGCCCCCCCAATAATTGTTGTTTCGTATATCTTTTTTGAATAAGGACTATCTTATTTGAATAATGCTTAACAGAAACATTCTCAAAATTATGATCTTTTATGTGTTATTCGAATAACCCTCTGGTTAGTTGAATAAAGCTTGGTTGAGAGCCAAGTCTGGATACTTTGTTATTCGAATAATGTATCCATTATTCGAATAATGCTAGGTAGAAAGCCAAGACTGTCTGGTTTTTCATGCTTTTACTCGAATAGCATTATTGTTATTCGAATAAACACGGGCCATATGAAAGGTTCTACTTTTTTCTTTATTTATATACTGTAATTGGTCTGCAAATGTAAATATTTCTTTTAATGACTATACAATGTAATTGGATATTATTTTGATGAATATATGTACTTGGCTAAATTGATCAATGAAATAAAATATCTTTTGCCCTTGTGAACTCATTTGCTATTTTGCCTTATTATTTTGAATGCTTATTTTCTTATGAGTTTGACATAATAACTAACCTCTACTGACCCAAAATTGATGGATACTAAAGAACATACTTTAAATTGTGTTGTAAGGTGATAACTCTCAACTAATCATTTAAATGGAATAAGTTTATTCAACTTGAGGATAGTAAAGTTTAAAAGGATTCAATTTTTATAAGCGGTGCAAAGAATCTCTATTCCCTCATGAAAACTTGAAGCTTGGAAGCTGGAGTCACCTACAAAAACTCAAAGAGTACACTTTTGGTGACATCAATCTCCTATCCTTATTTATGCTTTAAATTGAATATCATATGATATTTGGAGAAGTAAAGAGTTATTTTTATGCCTTTACATGTCTTACATGGTCATTATTTGCCTAAAAATGCCTAAATAAGTTTTGATGATGATCATGTGTTTCTTGATAAACTTGAATCATGCCTTAAAATGTTTAAATCATATTTGTGGATTCAAGTATACATGTGCTTCATGCATTCTTGTTAGAGCCAACTTTGCATGGTTGATAATGTGATATATGCTTTACATTGTATATCAACCTAAATTATGTTTGTAAATGAGCTTAAATGATATTTGATGCGAACCTATGTTTTAGAGAACTTTTAGAGTTAGCTTTGTAAGTGTCTCTATGTACTTCAAATATAACCATCAAATATTGAAATGTCAAGCATAAATAGATAAAGAGAAGAGTTGAATGAAGAGGGACATGAGGAGACTTTCTTCAAGTGCAATGAAATAGAATACTTAATGGAAGAAAGCCCAAAACTCAAAGGATCAATAAATAAAGAATATTCTAAAGGAGCATCATTCTCTATAAGTATCTCTATTCCTAAGCTATTGTAGTATTCTATATGCTATGGATTGTATGATACTTATTGATAAATTGATCTTAAATGTTTGGATGCTTTCCTTACATGAGAAGTATGCTTAGCATTAACAAAGTGCCTAATTGGACATTGACTTGCTAATTGTTTCATTGCATATAGGGTGAATAATATTAGTTCTATACATGCTTTGATCCCTATAGCATATTTCATCAACTGAATGTTTGATATCTATGATTCTCTTGATCTATGGTTTCTTAGTGATATAACACCTATGAGAATCATGCTCTTTTTTTTAAAAGAGTTTCTTTTTGATTAAAATGTTTTTTTTAAGCAAAATCTCTTATTATATTTGAGAGAAGCTTTTAAAGTTTCATATCCTTAAGAATCATTTGAACTTGTCTTAAGATCTTGAAAGTATTTTCACCTCCTAATTATCATGAAAATTTGGAAATTATTGGATATGTGTTGTAAATGTAGTATTCTCTTCATTTGCTTTGAAAAGTTTTATTAAATCTTGAGAGAATGTTTAAGAATGTTTCCAAATAAATTTTTTGAAATATTCTATAAAACTCATCTTGATACTTCAAACGATAAGCCTTGTTCTTCAAAGTGTTTCATTTTCTCAAGGCTTTTGTTTAATGAGAAAAAGAGGAGATGTACTTTCAAATGTTCCTTTGACTTGGGTTTAATCTTTCTCAAGGAATATGTGGTTTTAATATAAAGCCTCTCTACCTTTCTAAAATGCTTTTGAAAATGTAATGCATTCTTATAAAATTCTTTTTAAACGGGGAGAAGTTTTAGAACGATTTTTGATTAATGGATTAAGAATAAGTATCTTTTGCCTTGCTTTATGATGCACACTTTTTAGTTGTTGCATTTACAAACCCAAGTGCAGGTTGTCTCAAGTAATAAATTTCTCGGGAGTCCGAGGTCGATTCACAGGGAATTGTTGAAGATTAATTAAGGTGAAGTGAATATTTTGTTACTATGATTAAAATTATTTACTTGGGTTAAAAGATCCACTCTTGGTAAATAAAATAAAGGTAAGATTAATTCCTTTTATAACTCAATTAGAATCCTCATAACATGGAGGTTCTAATCGGAAAATACAACGTTAAAAGTCTATTAAAACTATATACATATTTATATTATGTTTCCAAAAATATTACTACCACTTATAAATGTGTTAAAGCATTCATTGTGCCAATATTTTGTCTACAACAAATCAAGAACTCCACTTTATAAGGAGAGTTTCTAACACCACCACTTGTAAATGGGTTAAAGCATTCATTGTGCCAATCTCTTGTCTACAACAAATCAAGAACTCCACTTTACAAGGAGGGTTTGGAAACAAAATACAATACATATAATGATCACTTGAAAATATATCATTTAAGCACAAGAGAGAAATTAATCTAACTTTATTTCATTACCAAGAGCTTCACCCCTTCACCCAAGTAAAATGAAACTTAGTTACTCATAGATAAGAAGAAAGAAAGAGAGAAGAAGAAGAAGAAAAATATGACTTCAATTTAAAACAAAGGAAAATTACTACAAGAAAACCTAGTAACAAACTAGCATTATTTTGGTACCTAAAACCTAATTCACGAAATGATCTACCAATGCCCCCTTTTATAGAAGATTAGAGATACAAAATGACAAAGGGGGTGAGTCATTAGTGCGTGGATGAGTGGAAAATGAGTGGAAAATGCCAAATGACTTTAGGTGAGTGGGAAATTATAGAGATTCCTTGTGTCCGAAATCATGCAACTCTGAAGTCATTGCATTCGTCATTTTTCAACCAAGTGGTCTTCATGAAAGTTGTAAGCCTAGATCTTAACTTTCAAATGGCTTTGGTTTGAGTCCAATATCATTTCTACAACTCCAAATATGTTCAAATTACTACACACTGCCCAAGCCCAGTCACAGCTCCTCTGTTCTGACTTCCAAGCCCAATATCACCTTCAAGGAGTCCGATTGTGGAAAAGTGTTCAACATGAAAGTTATAGATATGGATGTTAACTATTCAACATCCAAATTTCAGCCCATTTAACAACCTCTAGCCCAAAAACTGTGATAAACAGTACACGTAGGTCAAGCTGTCAAGAACAGCACTCTAGTTCTTGCTTCAACCCCAATTTGAGTTATCTACTCTTGTGATTGGGCCTTTGAGGTCTTCATGAAAGTTATAGAGCTCTCTCTTATCTTTCAAATGCCACTAGAATCACCACCAAATACCACCTAGAGCCCAAGATATGGCCTAAATACAGAAATAATGGAAGATGTAAATTATGCTGAAAAATTCAATTAAGTCTAATTTGAGTCCAAATTTACAAAACATAATAAAACTCAATCAATTAAGTACATAAAGATTGTAAATGACTAAGAATGAAAGCTTATTAATGTATCAAATATGTAATCATCAAACTCCCCCACACTTAGCTTTTTGCACTCCTGAGCAAAACACATAAGATCACTCACAAAAAAAACGAAACAGACTCAAAAGCTAAACACTCTAAAAGACTCAATTTCTAATAATATTTAAAAATGACGAGCAATCATTCAAGTAATCAAAACATTCATGAGGTAACATATCTTCACTTCTCAAATCAACAAGCAAGGTTATTTGAATTGAAAAACATGAGTCAAGAATGATAGATTTTCACAAGATTCACTCTCAATCCCTTAAGTGTTTAAAAGGTAGGTATTTCACTCAATTCAACCCATGAAATTACACTACCATAAGCTTGCTTATCTTCTACTTCTCCACTACTCAGAACACATGCACACACAAATCATGAGAACTTTATTCAAGGTTGTAATGGGGTCAAGGTAAAGGAGGAGGTAATATAAATATGACAAGTTAAACACCAGAGAATAAAAGAACATGAGAGTTGAGTTCAATTAACAAGCATGAAAATTCATCCCAACTCCACCTAATACAAATTCTCTTTACATATTTTTTTCCTTTCCTTTAATACCTTGTTGACCCTCTTTTTTTTTACATTTCTTTTTTTTTTTTTTTATTTTTTACAAAAAGAACATTATATATACATTTTTTTTAACCATTCTGCACACACACCCCCACACTTATTCAAGAACTCATCGAATGACAAAATTACTGTTCTCTTATTCCCTAAGGTCAAGTAAGAACATGGTTTTTCATTTAAAGCACATAATGAGTTCGAAACAAAGAATAGTCAAATAAGCTCAAAGGGGTTAAGCAAAGGAAAATATATACAAGGTTGGCTATTTGGCTAAAGTAGCTATTTCAAGAAAAATACCTCAATCATATTCATGTATGCATATGAAAATGTAGTCTAAAAAAGAATCAAAGCAAGTTCTAGAGCAACAATTCCATGAGTGAAATTCACACAAGAAAGAAAAGAATGGTACAAATGTTCAATCCATTCATCAATAGGCTCAAAATCTCACAAGACATAATTCCATCATTCTCAGTCCACCAATTCAACATCCATAACCAAGCATGTGAATTTTAAGAAAGAAGACAATTTACTCAATCATGCAAATTTCCTTGAATTTGAATTGCTACTTCCACATAAATTTGTTACTACCCTAATTACTCCTTACTCTGCCACCAATTTTTGATGCGTCTCAAGAGTAAATAATTTACTCTTTACTCTGCCATCCCTAATTACTTTTGTTGTTAAAAAAAATTGATGACAAGCACAACAAACATATTCACAAACACACTTTCTAAATTTTTTTTTTGGTTTTTTTTTTTACAACCATCTGTTACCAAGTGGCCTCAATACTCAAGAGGGGGGTGAATTGAGTAGTTAAAAATAAGTTCACAAATCTTTTGCAATTCGTTTGACAATCAATTTTCGTTGAAGCTATTGAATGATCAGAGATAATTGAATAGATGAGTTAAGCACTTTTACTAATGAACGTAATAGCCAAGGAGACAATATTCAAATAAAACAATGAAACAATTGCACAAAGATAAGCGAGAGGAGGGTTTAGAGAAACAAACACGGTCGTTTATCCTGGTTCAATCACTACTCCACTTGTGATCTACGTCCGATCCCAAGCAACACCTTGAGATTTTCCACTATATCTTCAAGCTTCAATGGGTGCTTGAAAAACCACTACAACCTTGAGCACTCAACGATATGGGATACCTCACCCAAAAGCTTGAGCCTCTATTTTCCAAGGGATACCTCACCCTTACAATACTTGAGGATACCTCACCCTCACTAATCGAAATGTATAAGATTGAAATAGAAGAAGCTCTCTCTAGAGCAAGTGTTTACAAATTGAAGCTCTAATATGCTCTCAAAGATTTTTCACGTTTTTAGTCGGAAAATAGAGCAAGAAATGATTTTAAGGATTGATTCACGTTTTGAAGTATGATGATCAGTTTTTGGTTCAAGGTCAACCGTAAATGAGAACCCAACTTTGGTATTTATAAGTTTCTCAATTAATAGAGCCGTTGGAGGTAGTTGGGCATGCATTTAATGCATTTAATATAGCCGTTGGACGTTGTCGGAGATGCGTGTAATCGATTACATATCTCGGTAATCGATTACATTATTGTTCCAACGTTTTTACGAACTTTCGGGCTCTGTGTGTAATCGATTACATTCTTGAGGTAATCGATTACATAACTTCGACTTTGCTTGTCGATTACAATGCTCATGTAATCGATTGCATGACTTGACTTCTTTGTGTAATCGATTACAATATTCATGTAATCGATTACATGGCTCACAACGTGTTCTTTGAGTTTACGGGTTTTGTGTAATCGATTACATATATTGTGTAATCGATTACATAACTTCGACTTTGTTTGTAATCGATTACAAAATTAATGTAATCGATTATATTTCTCGTCGAACGTGTTCTTTGCCTTTCGGGCTTTGTGTAATCGATTACATATATTGTGTAATCGATTACATAACCTCGACTTGGTTGTAATCGATTACATTCACAATGTAATCGATTCTGATTTCTGTTTGATGATGTGTAATCGATTACAAACATTATGTAATCGATTACATTGGCCTTTGAACACATTTTTCAAGTCTAATAACGCTTGTAAGTCATTTCCAACACCTCAAGATACTTGTTTAAACATAAATCCTTTTAAGAGTGTTAGATTTAAAGTTGAAACTCAAGTTTTATTGAAAGCCATGTTTAACTTTGAAATTTCCCATTTATTTTGAAATCACATATTGAAAAACCATTTGAGAAATCTTGAGAGCATTTAACATTAATATCCTAAGTCTAGATAAACCTTCTGTCTTCTTTCTTTGATCTTGATTTTTCTTTTTGTACTTGATCTTCTCTTTTGCTTTTGTTATCATCAAAAACCTTTTGACATGCCTTAGAGACACAAGCATTCACATTCTCCCCTTTTTGATGATGACAAACTGATCATAGGAAAAAGAAAGAATTTTTGCATTTGTATATGATAGTCATTTAGGTACAATGCTGCCCCCGGAGTTTATGCATGATATTGGGTTAGATCTTGCATATGAAAAGCTTAATAACTTAAAAGGTCAATAACTCCCTCGTACTCATGCAACCTTTAATTTCTCATGCAACCATTAATTACATTTCATTTTCATTTTTCCTTATTTTCTCCCCCGTTGACATTATCAAAAAGACATAAGCATTTAAGAAAAAATGGACAGCATGACAGCTATATTTCATGATTCCCAAATGTTTGCCATAATAGAAAAGCCACAAAGATCAGTCCAATCAATATTCCAACAGCCAATCATTCAAAGTGAAAACAAGTTCATGTATTAATAATCAGCATGTACAAATAAACATATCTCAACCAGTAGGCAATAATCAAAAGATAACCATAAAGGTATACCAATTTTATATAATCCAAGTCAAAACAAAATAAGTACAAGGTGGTCATCAATACAAGAAAAAAATATCAAGGCAATAGGCCATGATCACTATCAGTGTCCTCGCTGTCACAAAAGACTTCACCCTCTGGATCCGCAGCAGAGTCTCCTATGTCAATGTTATCATCGCTGGGCATAAGGTCATCGTCAGAGTCCAGAAGCTCCTCATCATCAGCAGGAACTCCAGATGGACCAGTGAAGGATATGGGATCCGGAGGGGTAGAGGATGTGGGGGGTGCAGCAGCAGCAGGACTCACAGGAACAGGAGGTCCACGTAGGAGGGATCGAATGGAGGCAAGCTCCTGGTCTGAGTAGTCCATCCTCAGCTCAAGATGGTCAATCTTTTGCTCAATATGATCCATGCGTGTGTTTACGTTGGCGCTCAGGTTGCGCATTTCTTGGAGCGAAGAAGATCAAGAGAAGGCTGGAGCAGGAGCGCAGGCGAGGGTGCGAGCCTCCTCATCATCACTATTTGGATCGTGATGGATATGACCAAATGTGCCATGAGTAATGTAGTGCCACCTATCTTCCATCTTGTAGAGTGAAGCTTCTTCGAGTATGCGCCCATTGATTGGGGTCCCTTTGGTGGTGTCCTTGGACTCTTCACCAAGTGAAATGCGACAAGTACTCAAGGATTGTGGTGACTAACATGGCGAAGGGGAGAGCGAGTTCTTCTTTTTCTTGATGTCCGGCATATGCTCTAGAATGTAGTATCCCCGGTTTATTGGGTGCCACCGTGGTCATTGCCCATAATGCCACTACATCATCCTTGAGGACTTGGGAGTAATTCCCTCCTCGGGAATCAATCCACGAACCAAGAGGTAGTGGAGAACCCTATTTTCCATAGTGAGGCCGGTGGCCATTATTCTGCGTCTAGGATCACCGGGGAGGTGGTAGCCGGTCCTAATCAAAGAGAGAAGAAGCAGCCTTATGCTCAAACTTATGCCCCCGACTTTGGCATTTCCACGTAACCGAGCTCCATCGGGAGTGAGCTTGGTAAGCCTATACCACTCTGCCATTGTTAACTTTGATTTGGTGCTTTTTCACTTCGAAATTATGCAATTATCCTCAACCTTCGAGGTTAGCATAAAACACTCGGACAAGGTTAGGGTAGATGGCCTTCTCTATGCTCGGGAATCCCAAAGAAGCCTAAGTTTTCTATTGTCCTAAAGCTCTCTAAAGGTTCACTTTAGCGAAGGTGATGGGAAGATACACAGGAGAGATGATTTTGCGAAGGCTGGAAGTTCTTCCGAACAACTCGGTTTTCTTCACGGTGGAGAAGTGCCTCGTGAGGTCCAGGCCGGATATATTGCGTGAAGAGCCACAAGAGGAACCTCCAACAAAGGCAGCCCCTGTTCTTGGGCGCTTGAGCGATGAGAGGATTCACCATTGATGAGAAGGAGAAGCAAGGGATGAGTGGTAAATGGTTGGGGATGAGTGAGGAGAGAGAGAGAGGGACGAGATTAGGTCGAAAAGTGGAGAGGGTGTTCGTGAGAGAAGATGGGGAGATTTGGATGAGGGATGTGAGGGGATTTGATCGGTGGGCTATGTGGAGAGGGGTTTTCCGAGATTGAGAGAGGCGAAATGACCGGTTTGATGGAGATTTGAGTGAGAAAAGAGAGATTTTGAGATCCGAGGTGCGTGGGAGCGAAGGAGAGAATGAGGAAGATGAACAGGCCCAAACAGAAATGAGCTCTACACGTCGAGAGCCTTTTTAAAAACCCTGTGTAATCGATTACATTGAGTGTGTAATCGATTACATGCATTCTGTGGGTATGTAATCGATTACATTTTAGTGTAATCGATTACATGCTTACTGGGAACCTTGTAATCGATTACATAGTTGATGTAATCGATTACCTGAGTTCTGAGTTGGTTGTGTCGATTACAAAATGTGTGTAATCGATTACATGCGTGATGAACACTGTGTAATCGATTACAAAGGCATTGTAATCGATTACCAGCACTCTTTAACTCAGATTTTACGTTCCAAACAGCATATAATTAATTTTAATCCATCCAAATCAGTTTTAAAGCAACTTAAATCAATTCAAATCATCATGCAAGTATATAGACTAATCATATTATGATTCAACTTATATAATTGATCAAAATTATCATTTTTACCAAGAATTTCACCCTTTTTGGTGAAATTTGAGGTTGTTGAATTTCTTATCAAAGTTGGACATGAGGGGGCACCTGCAAAATAATTTAGGGGAAACCTCCGACGCTCAAGTTAGTATGGCATTCAAATATATAATGAAAATTCAGAGATTGTGCAACAATGTGGCATAATTATGCGAGAAAAACGCAAGCTTAGGCATTTGTTTTAGGATTATGCAACAAATATCTAACTTATGCATGAATGGTCCAATATACCCAGTTCATTTCTAATGTAGAAAAATGCTTCTTTTGCTAGGGGTTTGGTGAAAATATCACTAATTGCTTAGTTGTTTCAACAAATTCAAGTATGCAATCACCCTTTGAACATGATCTCTAATGAAATGATGTCTTATTTCAATATGCTTAGTTCTAGAATGCAAAATGGGATTTTTTGACAAGTTAATTGCACTAGTATTATCACATTTTATGGGAATGTGATCAAGCTCAAGACTATAGTCCAAGAGTTCTTTGTTTCATCTAAAGGACTTGAGCACAAACAACTCCCGGCTACAACATATTCAAACTTGGTGTGGACAATGCCACACTATTTTGTTTCTTCTTTGTGCCAAGAAACTAGTGAGCTTCAAGCAAGTGGCATGTCCCACTAGTGCTCTTTTTCGATCCATTTTGCATCCAACAAAATCGAATCGGAGTACCCAATAAGACTACATGAGGCTCCCTTAGGGTACCATAAACCCATTTATGATGTGCCTATTAGATATTTCATTATTCTCTTAACAGCACATAAGTGTGATTCCTTAGGATTAGCTTGATATCTAGCACACATGCATACACTAAACATTATATCAGGCCTACTTGCAGTGAGATAAAGGAGTGAGCCAATCATACCTCTATATTTTGTAATTTCTACTGATTTATCTCCTTCATCCTTGTCCAAATAGCAAGAGGTGCCCATAAGAGTAGCCATATGCTTGGCATTGTCCATTCCAAACTTCTTGAGCAGCTCCTTGCAATACTTGGATTGGCTTATAAATGTTCCTTCTCTTGTTTGCTTGATTTGTAGACCAAGGAAGAAGTTGAGCTCACCCATCATGGACATCTCAAACTCACTTTGCATAATATTTGAAAATTCTTTACAAAGAGAGTTGTTAGTAGCTCCAAATATAATGTCATCAACATAGATTTGAACTAGAAGAATGTCATGCATTTTGTGTTTTATGAAAAGAGTGGTGTCAACTTTACCTCTAGAAAAGCCTTTTTCTAAGAGAAATTTGCTCAACCTTTCATACCAAGCTCTAGGAGCTTGTTTCAAGCCATACAAGGCCTTTTTCAATTTAAAAACATGGTTGGGCATTTCAAAGTCCTCAAAACCAGGAGGTTGTTCTACATACACCTCTTCTTGTATAAAACCATTTAAAAAGGCACTTTTGACATCCATTTGATAGAGTTTGAAGTCCATGATGCAAGCATATGCAAGTAGCATTCTAATGGCCTCTAATCTAGCTACGGGAGCATAAGTTTCTTCATAATCTATGCCTTCTTCTTGATTATATCCCTTAGCTACAAGCCTAGCTTTATTTCTTATTATTAAACCCGTTTCATCAAGTTTGTTCCTAAAGACCCATTTGGTGCCAATTATAGGATGATCATTGGGCCTTGGAACTAATTCTCAAACTTGATTCCTCTCAAATTGGTTTAGTTCTTCTTGCATGGCCAAGATCCAATGCTCATCATTAATGGCCTCATTTATGTCTTTAGGTTCAACTTGAGAGACAAAGGCTAGATAATTACATGCATCTCTAAGTGAGTTTCGAGTGATTACCCCTTTTGATACATCACCTATCACCTTGTCAAGAGGATGATACCTTGAAGTCCTCCATTCCTTAGGTAGATCCAAGATTTTAGAATCTTCTTGCCATGAGTGATCAAGGAGTCTCTCTTCTTCCTTCTTGGACTCTATCTCTTGATTTTCCAAGTGCGTCTTTGCCAAGATTTCTGCAACATCATCAACAAGTTCCTTTCTCGGCTCATTTGGGTTAGTTTCATCAAATGCAACATGTATGGATTCTTCTATGGTCATAGTTCGTTTATTATAGACTCTAAAGGCCTTGCTATGAATAGAATAACCAATGAATATTCCCTCATCAGATTTTGCATCAAACTTCCCCAAGTTATCCTTTCTATTATTCAAAACAAAGCATTTACATCCAAAAACATGAAAATACGACACATTAGGTTTCCTTCCTTTGTACAATTCATATGGGGTTTTCTTTAAAATTGGCCTTATTAGGGCTCTATTCATAACATAACAAGCGGTGTTAACCGCATCCGCCCAAAAGTACTTAGGAAGATTGGCCTCATTGAGCATAGTTCTTGCCATTTCTTCTAAAGATCGATTTTTCCTTTCTACAACACCATTTTGTTGTGGTGTTCTAGGGGCAGAAAAATTATGCTCAATGCCATGTTCATCACAAAAAGTTTCAAATTCATGATTTTCAAATTCACCACCATGATCACTTCTTATGGATGCAATACAAAAACCTTTTTAATTTTGGATAACTTTTGCAAGTTTTCTAAATGATTGAAAAGCATCATTTTTGTGAGCCAAGAATAATGTCCATGTAAATCTAGAAAAATCATCCACAATCACTAATGCATAGTAATTCCCACCAAAGCTCATAGTTCTAGAGGGTCCAAAAAGATCCATGTGCAAAAGTTGTAAAGGTCTAGAAGTTGAAACTATGTTTTTAGCTTTGAAAGAGACCTTTACTTGTTTTCCCTTTTGACATGCATCACAAAGTTTGTCTTTTTCAAATTTGAGCTTTGGAAGACCAATTACTAGTTCTTTAGAAACCAATTTGTTTAAGTGATCTATGTGAATGTGAGCAATTCTTCTATGCCATAACCATGAATCATTTTCTCTACTCATAAAACATTTAGCATCATTTGAGGAAATATCATCAAGACTAATCATATATATGTTATTGACCCTATGACCAACAAACTTAACTTGCTTATCATCCTTTCCCTCAATTATACAACAAGAGGAATCAAATATAACTCTATTTTCTTTATCACACAATTGACTAATACTAAGTAAATTATGTTTAAGTCCTTCAACAAATAAGACATTATCAATAGATGATGAAGGGATCTTACCAACTTTGCCAATTCCAAGAATCTTCCCTTTGTTGTTGTCACCATATGTGACATGACCATGTTTCTTGTGTGTAAGGGAGGAGAACTTGGAGCCATCACCGGTCATGTGCTTGGAGCAACCACTATCAAGATACCAACTTGAGCTCTTGGTCTTCAAGCACACCTATAACACACATTCAAGATTTAACTTTTGGTACCCAAATTGTTTTGGGTCCTTGTGTGTTAGAATTAGGTATGGTGCCTTTAGGGACCCAAACCCTTTTGATTCCAACCTTGGTGTTTATGTTCTTTCTAACATTGCAAGTGGATGCACTATGCCTTTTCCTACCACAATGAAAACATTTAACAAAGGGGCTACTTGAAGTTTTTGAGGAAACAAAGAAGTTCTTATAAGATTTTTGATGGTTGTTTGGATTAAATCCTAAACCGACTTTTTGGAAAACACATTTTTGTCTCCCTAACAACACATTCAAGTTGTTTCTTCCAAAAGTGAATTTTGCAAGAGTGTTGTTCAAGTCTTCAATTTCTTTTTCAAAAGCTTTGCATGATAAACAAGGTAATGATATGGATGCATTATCATGTGAGGAACAAATCATGCATGATGAATTAGCATCTATGAGTCCTAAAGTCTCATTTTCAATTTTAAGTTCATTTATCTCCTTGGTTAAAGTAGAAACTTTCTTTGTCAATAGGGAGATTGTTTTATTGGAAGACAAAATCATTTTTGTGAGCCTCAAAGATTCATCATGCAATTCTTGAAAGGCATCTTGTAATTCATCATAAGAAGGTGGAGGTTCTAGGTTAGAAGAGGTTACCTCGGTGTCGCTTTCTCCACTTTCTTCTCCTTGAGCCATGAGGCAAAGATGGGTTTCCTCATTTTCTGAATCATCGGAAGAGCTTAAGTCATTGTCCTCCCAAGCTATATATGCTCTTCTTCCTTTCTTTTCCTTGGAGGGTCTTTTCTCAAACTTCTCCGTCTTCTTGAGATATATAGGACACTCCATTTTCATATGCCCCGGTTTTTCGCATTCATAGCATTTTGGAGGAGTGGAGGATCCTTCTCCTTTGTGATATGCTTTTTTTTGAGGAAACGGTGGTCTTCTTTGAAATCCCTTTTTCTTCAAGAATCTTCCAAATTTTCTCACAAGGAGACTAAGATTCTCCTCACTTAGCTCAATATTTTCAGCATCCTCTTCACCATCTTCATCATCATCTTCAAGTATGGGAGAGGTGGCCTTGAGTGCAATTCCCTTCTTCTTTTTGTCATGTTCTTCATTTTGATTGAGCCTACTTAGTTCCAGCTTTCATGCTCTTGAAGTTTTCCGAATAGGGTGGCTAGAGACATGGTTGATAAATCTCTTGATTCCGCAATCGCCGTTACCTTGGGTTGCCAATTCACCTTAGACATCTCAAGACTTTGTTAATAAGATCCTCATTAGGAAATGTCTTTCCCAATGAGATGAGATGATTAACAATATGAGTAAATCTCTTTTGCATATCTTGAATACTCTCACCTTGATTCATTCTAAACAATTCATATTCATGAGTAAGAGTGTTTATTCGAGATCTTTTTACCTCACTAGTACCTTCATGAGTTACTTGTAGGGTATCCCACATTTCTTTTGCGGTCTTACAATTTGACACCCTAAAGAATTCATCATACCCCAAAGATGTGGTGATGATGTTCTTAGCTCTTAAATTATATTGAACCTTCTTTTTATCATCATCGGTCCAATCACTTCTAGGTGTATTAATTGTCACACCATCCTTAGTTTGTGTAGGGACAAAAGCACCATTTTCAACTGCGTCCCACACATCTAAGTCAATAGCTTCAATAAAAATTTTCATCCTTTCTTTCCAATAGGCATAACCATCCCCATTGAAATAAGGAGGTCTATTTATAGAAGAACCTTCATTTGAAAAACCATTTGAAGCCATCACTTCTCTTGAAGATGCTAAGCTCTTTATACAAGAGTCTAGCTCTGATACCACTTGTTACCAAGTGGCCTCAATACTCAAGAGAGGGGGTGAATTGAGTAGTTAAAAATAAGTTCACAAATCTTTTGTAATTCGTTTAACAATCAATTTTCGTTGAAGCTATTAAATGATCAGAGATAATTGAATAGATGAGTTAAGCACTTTTACTAATGAACGTAATAGCCAAGGAGACAATATTCAAATAAAACAATGAAACAGTGCACAAAGATAAGCAGAGGAGGGTTTAGAGAAACAAACACAGTCGTTTATCCTGGTTCAATCACTACTCCACTTGTGATCTACGTCCAGTCCCCAAGCAACACCTTGAGATTTTCCACTATATCTTCAAGCTTCAATGGGTGCTTGAAAAACCACTACAACCTTGAGCACTCAACAGTATGGGATACCTCACCCAAAAGCTTGAGCCTCTATTTTCCAAGGGATACCTCACCCTTACAATACTTGAGGGATACCTCACCCTCACTAATCAGAATGTATAAGATTGAAATAGAAGAAGCTCTCTCTAGAGCAAGTGTTTACAAATTGAAGCTCTAATATGCTCTCAAAGATTTTTCACGTTTTTAGTCAGAAAATAGAGCAAGAAATGATTTTAAGGATTGATTCACGTTTTGAAGTATGATGATCAGTTTTTGGTTCAAGGTCAACCGTAAATGAGAACCCAACTTTGGTATTTATAAGTTTCTCAATTAATAGAGCCGTTGGAGGTAGTTGGGCATGCATTTAATGCATTTAATATAGCCGTTGGACGTTGTCAGGATGCGTGTAATCGATTACATATCTCAGGTAATCGATTACATTATTGTTCCAACGTTTTCTGAACTTTCTGGGCTCTGTGTAATCGATTACATTCTTGAGGTAATCGATTACATGGCTTCTGACTTTGCTTGTAATCGATTACAATGCTCATGTAATCGATTACATGACTTCTGACTTGCTGTGTAATCGATTACAATATTCATGTAATCGATTACATGGCTCGTCGAACGTGTTCTTTGAGTTTCTGGGTTTTGTGTAATCGATTACATATATTGTGTAATCGATTACATGGCTTCTGACTTTGTTTGTAATCGATTACAACATCAATGTAATCGATTACATTTCTCGTCGAACGTGTTCTTTGCCTTTCGGGCTTTGTGTAATCGATTACATATATTGTGTAATCGATTACATAACATGGCCTTCGACTTGGTTGTAATCGATTACATTCACAATGTAATCGATTCTGATTTCTGTTTGATGTGTAATCGATTACAAACATTATGTAATCGATTACATTGGCCTTTGAACACATTTTTCAAGTCCAATAACGCTTGTAAGTCATTTCCAACACCTCAAGATACTTGTTTAAACATAAATCCTTTTAAGAGTGTTAGATTTAAAGTTGAAACTCAAGTTTTATTGAAAGCCATGTTTAACTTTGAAATTTCCCATTTATTTTGAAATCACATATTGAAAAACCATTTGAGAAATCTTGAGAGCATTTAACATTAATATCCTAAGTCTAGATAAACCTTCTGTCTTCTTTCTTTGATCTTGATTTTTTCTTTTGTACTTGATCTTCTCTTTTGCTTTTGTTATCATCAAAAACCTTTTGACATGCCTTAGAGACATAAGCATTCACACCATCCTTCCCCCCAACCAGATCACAACATTGTCCTCAATGTCAAAACATAGATAGGAAAAAGGATAGAATATATTACCTGTTGCTGCAATTACTGAAAAGAAAAACCTCACACAAATCAGAAACAAAATATTATAAATAAAACCAAAGCTTGTAATTATTTAAATAGTTGGAGTGTCTTGGCTGGCTTTCTTTTCATTTTGCTTCCTTCACCACTTCCTTCACCGCTTCCTTCGGACCAATCTATCCGAGTAATTTGTTATTGGATCAGTTCATAAACAAATGCTTCTAATTTATCAATCAATTCATCAACAAGGTAGAAGCGAGAGATAAGGAGTTGTCTTCTTGAAGGTGTGACAAATTTACGTTCCCACAAAGATGGTCAACAAAATATAACAAATTATCAAAGAAATTATTAACATTCAACAAACCTATGGGTTTATGGTGGATGTTCAATTGGGCCCAAGAGACAACTTGAAAGACTTCTTCCAAAGTACCAAAACCACCAGGTAAGACAATGAATGCATCGAGTTTTCAAGCATCGCCTTCATTCGTCCATGCATAGATGATACACAGAATTTCCAGTCAATTGTCTTTCCAATGATGTTCCTTCAAGTGAAAGGTTCAGGGAATGACACCTAAAACTTGACCACCTCTTATATGTGCGAGAAAGTGATACAGCCCCCCCATTAATCCAATGCTACCTCCCCATATACAACACGAATGTTCCTCGCAGACAAGTGTTCTACCAACGATTAACTTGCTGCGTTTACAAACTCTAAACCCTTCCCATAACTTGTTCCACAAAATACACAGATACTGACAAATCTACGAACAGAAGAAGGAGCTCCCTCCATTTCTACACTCACACTCTCTTTGAATGATTATGAGTTGTAGGAAATTAAAGAAAATGGAGTGTTTAAATAGGGAAGAGAATAGAAAAAGTAATAATAGCTCCTATACAGGTAGGTTGACTGGTGTCAGAAAAGTTTGAAATTTAAAAATAATTTTTTTTGTTTTTTCATTTTTTCATTTTTTGTTTTTTTTTTACTTCAAGAAAATCATCAGGGTAAAGAAGTCTAGAAACCCCCGAAGGATCCCATCCAAAGGATCGTCTGTCCAAAACCAAAATTCAACAAAATCATACAAAGATAAAATAATAATAACAAATGATTACATACCTTTATGTACAGGTTTCATGACAGATCTTTATACTGCGCGTCATGAGTGCAGTAATACCAAGACGGCTCAGCCAATCTGGGCATTCTTCTCCCTCCCGCTTGTGGGATATTTTGGATTGAGCTACGATGCCACTAATTAAAGTGCGTAAATCTGATAGCTACCACCAACGACCACAGCCAGTGAGAGGTCGTTTGAAGAGCCCATGGCATTAAATCACAGGATTCGGCTCGAGAGACATTGTCACGCGAGAATGCAAACACGGGGCGCTTCTTTCGTCCATCAACAAGCGAGCCTTTGGTTAAAACACAGGAATGCTTGTGCGGCTCTTTGCGAGCATGGCACACGAACCTTATTTATCGACCGGCGTGCGAAGGTCCACCCGAGTCAATGACGGATTGCGCCACTCCAACGCGGGGCTCTAATCTAATTAAAGACCAAGTACAACCAAAGTTTTGCCCTTTTTTATTCTTTTTTATTTCATTTTTTTAATTTTTTTCTCTTTTTTTTCTTTGGAAAATGGACAAGATAATATATACATGTTGTTGTGATTGTGGCTCACTTCTTCCTCTGGTTTCACGTCCAGAAACGGCTTAAACGCCTTCTATGAGTCGAGGATAAGCTTCCCATCCAATTTTCTTATAAATTGGCAAACAGGGTCTTTTTGAGTCAGATTCCCAAGACTGTAACGCTCTTGCTCGTCCCTGAAGAGATTCCACAAACTAAGAAGTTCACGCTGCACAACTCCATAAGAATGCGTCTCAAGAGTCAATAAGATATTATCTAATGACTCCTTACTCAGTCCATTCTTAATGAAGAATATTTTATCTTCTCTGTTTACTGAAACCATCCCCAAAGAGTGACATCGCGTATTGCAATTCCATCGTGCACACTTGTAACAAACTTTCATTCTTTTTGCTCTTCTCCTTTTTGAAAATGAAATTTTACCGAGACCAGGCATGTATGAGACAAATGAATTTGAAGATTCACCAGCTAAACGAACCTTTGCTTCGATTTTCCAGCATATATCTTCTGGGATGCCCTTATATATTAACAATCTCAGTCTTTCACACCTAGCTTCATAGACTTTTGTTAGAGCATTTAGAGGGAGAGAAGGAAAATATTTTCTTAGATTTGAGAGAATGACATCCATTTTGAAAAGAGAAGAAATCAGTTATTATGGGAAACTAAAAAATAAACCGACTTGAGAGTCACGAAGTACCGTTATCCGCCATTTAACCGGGAACACAAAGAACTGCAAAAAGAAAGAAACAACATTAAAATAAATTCTACTCATAACAAGGATTAGAAAGAGAAATGGATTCTACCTCAACAACTTGATGTTCTAGAAATGGTTTGAGTTTTTGTCCATTAACCTTAAATACAATACCATTCCTAGGATTCTCAATGTCTATGGCCCCATAAGAATACACATGTTTGACAATATAAGGACCAATCCACCTAGATCTCAATTTTCCAGGGAATAGGTGAAGGCGAGAATTATAAAGCAGAACTTTTTGACCAATTTCAAAAGTTTTTCTGAAAATTGATTTGTCATGAAAAGCTTTTGTTCTAGCTTTATAAATCTTTGAGTTTTCATATGCATCATTTCTTAATTCCTCAAGTTCATTCAATTGTAATTTGCGTAACTTGGAAGCATCATCAAGACTTAAGTTGAAAGCTTTAATGGCCCAAAATGCTTTATGCTCCAATTCTATAGGCAAATGACAAGGTTTTCCATAAACTAACCGATAGGGAGACATGCCCAAAGATGTTTTAAAAGCGATGCAGTAAGCCCAAAGTGCATCGTTTAGTCTTAAAGACCAATCTTTACGATTTGGGTTAATCGTTTTTTCCAAAATTTGTTTAATCTCCCTATTTGCTAATTCAACTTATCCACTTGTCTGAGGATGATAAGGGGTTACAATTTTGTGGGTAATGCAATATTTTTTCATTAAAGATTCAAATGGTTTATTGTAAAAATGTGTTCCCCCATCACTGATGATAGCTCGAGGAATTCCAAATCGACTCAAAACATTTTCTTTTAAAAATTTTAGAACAGTTTTATGATCATTGTGCTGACATGGAATTGCCTCAATCCATTTTGAGACATAATCAACTGTAACCAAAATGTACACAAATCCAAAAGATGATGGAAATGGACCCATGAAATCAAAAGGGTTCAAATGCATCATATTTCTTTTAGAAATGGACCCCAATTTTTGACAACTTTCACAACTTTTGCAAAAAGTATAATTGTCCTTGAATAAAGTGGGCCAATAAAATCCACACTACAAAATTTTCACAGCTATTTTCTTTGAAGAAAAATGACCTCCACATGCTTCTGAATGACAAAATTTAATGACACTACTTACCTCATTGTCGAGTACACATCTCCGAAAGATTTGATCAGGACAATATTTGAACAAATATGGGTCATCCCAAAAGAAAATTTTCACCTCAATCAAAAACTTTTTTCTGTCTTGGTGTGTCCACTGAGGCGGCATCTTACCTGTTGTCAGCCTTGACAAATGATCTGCAACAACATTTTCGGCTCCTTTCTTGTCTTTTATTGTGATGTTAAATTCTTGAAGCAACAAGATCCACCGTATCAACCTAGGTTTGGCATCCTGTTTAGACATTAAATATCTAACAGCAGCATGATCAGTGAAAACAACAGTGGATGAACCAATTAAATAAGCTCGAAATTTGTCCAATGTAAAAATTATAGCAAGTAGTTCTTTTTCAGTAGTGGTGTAATTCATTTGTGTACTATTCAAAATTTGACTTGCGTAATAAATTACATGAGACTTACCTTCCTTTCTTTGGCCTAAAACAATGCATAACAAAGAAAATCACTAGCATCACACATTAACTCAAAAGGCAACGACCAGTCAGGAGATTGCATGATAGGAGCAGAAGTCAAAAGACCGATTAATTTTTCAAAAGATTTCTGACAATGTTGAGTCCAATCAAATGGTGTATCTTTTGTTAGAAGATTACATAAAGGTCTAGATATAGCACTAAAGTCCTTTACAAATCTTCTGTAAAATCCTGCATGTCCTAAAAAAGAACGAACTTCTCTGACTGTTTTTGGGAAATGCAAATGAGCAATTAATTCAACTTTGGCCTTATCAACTTCAATTCCTTTAGAAGATATCACATGACCTAACACTATTTCTGAGGTAACCATGTAATGACATTTTTCCCAATTTAACACAAATCATTTTTCTTCGCATCTTTTAAGAACTTTTTCCAAATTATCAAGACAATTTTCAAAAGAATTTCCAAAAACTGTCAGATCATCCATGAAAACCTCTAAATAATGCTCAATCATGTCACTGAAAATACTTAGCATGCATCTTTGAAAAGTTACCGGAGCATTACAAAGACCAAAAGGCATTCTTCTATATGCAAAAGTGCCAAAGGGACAAGTAAAAGTGGTCTTTTCTTGGTCCTCTAACGCAATTGGTATTTGATTATACCCTGAATAACCATCAAGAAAATAATAGTAGGGATGTCCTACTACTCTTTCTAGAATCTGATCAAGAAAAGGCAATGGAAAATGGTCTTTCCTAGTGGCTGCATTCAATTTTCTGAAATCAATACACATACGCCAACTAGATGAGACTCGGGTAGGTATTAATTCTCCTTTTTCATTTTCAACCACTTTGTTATTCCGCATTTCTTAGGCACAACTTGTGTAGGGCTTACCCACCGGCTATCGAGATAGGATAGATAATTCCAACATCAAGTAATTTAAGAACTTCACTCTAACTACCTCTTTCATGTGTGGATTTAATCTTCTTTGAGGTTGTTGAGATGTTTTAGCATTATCCTCTAAATGTATTCTATGTGTACAGATTAATGGATTAATGCCTTTTATATCCTTTAATGTCCATCCAATTGCATTTTTATGCCTTTTAAGTACTTCTATCAACTTACCTTCTTGTTCTTTGGTCAGGGATGAGGAAATTACCACTGGAAAGCTTTGTTCTTCTCCCAAAAATATGTACTTCAACCCATCAGGTAATGGCTTCAGTTCCAGTGTGGGTACTTCTTCATGGGTATCATCATTCATGGATTTTAGCTCTTCAAATCTTGACTTCCTTCCTTTGTATTCTATTTCCTGTGTACAGTCAAGCAAAGAGCATATTTCAGAAATATCATCATCTAATTGTGTAGATGAATCCAATGAATTAATTAAACAAATTTCTAATGGGTCAGAAGAACTATTGGTTTGAAGATGATCATCTATAATGGCCTCAATCCCTTCAATCTCTTCATTGTCATCATAAATTTCATGTGGTTGCTTGCACATGTTGAAAACATTAAGCTCCAGTGTCATATTTCCAAAAGTTAGCTTCACCACTTCATTTTTGCAATTTATCAAAGCATTAGATGTTGCTAAAAATGGGCGACCCAAAATAACAGGAACTGACTTAGAACTATCAACCATAGGTTCAGTTTCCAAGACAATAAAATTCACAGGATATATGAATTTATCAACTTGTACTAACACGTCTTCTACTATTCCTTTTGGAATTTTAATTGATCTATCGCCAGTAGAAGAGTTACGAAGTTGGTTTTAACTCACCAAGGTTGAGTTGTCGATAAACCAATATGGAAGCAAATTAACACTAGCACCAAGATCAAGTAAAGCTCGTTCAATTTTATGTTCACCAATAATGCATGAAACTGTAGGACAACCAGGGTCTTTATATTTCAACTCATTATGGTTTTGAATAATGGAGCTTACCTGTTCAGTCAAAAAGACATTCTTTTTCACATTATATTTCCTTTTAACAGTGCATAAGTCTTTCAAATATTTGGCATAAGAAGGAATCTGTTTGATAGCATCTAACAGAGGAATATTGACCTTCACTTGTTTAAAGATTTCAAAAATGTCACTGTTATGATTCACTTTACTTGAATTGTTTAATGCTTGAGGAAATGGGGGTGAAGACGAGGGTTTGATCTCCTTTTGGCTAGGTGGCTTATCAACTCCTTCCTCATCTTTGGGAATTGACTCATCATCTTTCTCAAAAAGTTCAGGAATTTGTTTTTCAACAACCTTTCCACTCCTAAGAGTTATCACTGAGTTGACTTGATCTATTTTTTGACTTTCTGAACTACCCTCATTTAGGCTAAACTGACCATTAGGATTTGGTTGAGGTTGAGAGGGAAACTTTCCTTTCTCATGAATGGCAAGTGCAGAAGAAAGTTTAGCAAGAGTGTCTTTTATGTCATTCATGGCTTGAGTGTTTTGACTATTGATGGCCTCTTGTTTTTCCATGAATGCATGCAATGTTCCTTCAAGGTTTTTCGTATATGGTGGGACATAGAGTGCATATCCTTGAGGATTTTGAGAATCTTGCTGTGCCTGAGGAGGTGGTGGTTGCATGAATTGTGGCTGGTTGCTATTCCTCTAACTGAAATTTGGGTGATTTCTCCATCCCGGATTGTATGTATCTGAAAAAGAAGAAGTGAATGGCTTTTTAAAATTATTCATTGCATTTACTTGCTCATGCACAACTTCTTTAAAAATAAGAATTTTTGGACATTCATTTGTTGAGTGTCCTAATTCATCACAAATGCCACAAATTTCTTCATTTTGCACAGATTTGATTTCTTTTACTTTCCCGGATTCCATGGCTTCAACCTTTCTAGCCAAACTAGCAAACCTAGCATTCAGATCTTCTTTTTGACTAAGATGATATTTTCCTTTACTAGCATTTGCAAGGTTTGATCTAATTGAATTTTCAAAAGGATTAGTACCATGCCAAGATTGAGAATTTTCAGCCAAATGGTCTAAATAGTCTAAAGCTTCATCAGGTTCTTTATCAAGAAATTCACCATTGCACATTGTTTCCATAAATTGCTTAGTTTCAGGTGTTAACCCTTCATAAAAGAAGCTTAAAGTGCGCCATTTTTCAAAACCATGATGTGGGCAAGAATTCAACAAATCTTTAAAACGTTCCCAACTTTGAAAATATGCTTCATTTGAATTTTGGGAAAAATTTTGGATTTGTCTTTTCAAAGCATTGGTTTTATGTGTTGGAAAAAATTTCTTCAAAAACTCACATTGCATTTCTTGCCATGTGCCAATTGATCTTGGTTTCAAAGTGTTAAGCCAAGATTTTGCTTTATCTTTCAAAGAAAAAGGAAACAATTTAAGCTTAACAACCTCTTCAAAGGCAAGTTTGATCATGAAAAGCAAGACATACTTCTTCAAATTCTTTTAGATGTAAATATGGGCTTTCGATTCTAAACCATGGAAATTAGGAAGTAAAGAAATCATACCTGGCTTGAATCTAAAATTGTTGGCATTGATTTGGAAAGATAAAACATGATGGACTAGAATTTCGGGATGGTTGTAAATACTCACGCATGGTTCGCAACGGTTGATTTTCATGTTCATCATGCACACTTTCGTTTTCAGCCATTGTGCTTAATGTGTGTGATTGTGATTCAAACAAATCAATATGTAAAGTACCGGATTAACTCTAATCAAACGACCATTTAATTTAAATCACGATACCAACTAAGCATAAACAAGTAACTTACAAAGATAAAATAAAATGTACAAGATAGCAATATAAACTATCCATTAAATATTAACAAAGGTGTGGTATAAACCAACCACCAAATAAGTTAATAAGCATAAAAATTAAAAAGTTAGTATACAGATAAATTAAAATGTTAGAAGTAGAAAAAGTAAAAAGTTAGATAGTTAGTAAGAGAATTAGTAAGTTAGTAAACAAAAAAAATGACAGAAAATAAATAACAAAAAAAAAAATGACAGAAAATAAAGTACAGAAAGAAAGAAAGAAAAAAAAAAGGGAGAGTTACCCCTACTAAGTTAATATGTACAAGAAAATAAAAAGAGAGAATTACCCCCACTGTACAGAAATTAAAATGCAGAAAATAAAGTGCGGAAAGTAAATTACAAAAAAAAATAAGTAAAAGGGAGAGATTCCCCCACTAAGTTAGTGCGTAAAATAAAAGGGAGAGGTTCCCCCACTAAGTTAATATGCACAGAAATTAAAAAGGGAGAAGTTCCCCCATTAGTTAGTATGTTAGTATATATACAACATTTTTTTTTTTTACACAAGAAATTCAGTCTTCAAATCAAGTCCCCGGCAACGGCGCCAAAAACTTGATGCACACTTTTTAGTTGTTGCATTTACAAACCCAAGTGCAGGTTGTCTCAAGTAATAAATTTCTCGGGAGTCCGAGGTCGATCCACAGGGAATTGTTGAAGATTAATTAATGTGAAGTGAATATTTTGTTACTATGATTAAAATTATTTACTTGGGTTAAAAGATCCACTCTTGGTAAATAAAATAAAGGTAAGATTAATTCCTTTTATAACTCAATTAGAATCCTCACAACATGGAGGTTCCAATCGAAAAATACAACGTTAAAAGTCTATTAAAACTATATACGTATTTATATTATGTTTCCAAAAATATTACTACCACTTATAAATGTGTTAAAGCATTCATTGTGCCAATATTTTGTCTACAACAAATCAAGAACTCCACTTTATAAGGAGAGTTTCTAACACCACCACTTGTAAATGGGTTAAAGCATTCATTGTGCCAATCTCTTGTCTACAACAAATCAAGAACTCCACTTTACAAGGAGGGTTTGGAAACAAAATACAATACGTATAATGATCACTTGAAAATATATCATCTAAGCACAAGAGAGAAATTAATCTAACCTTATTTCATTACTAAGAGCTTCACCCCTTCACCCAAGTAAAATGAAACTTAGTTACTCATAGATAAGAAGAAAGAAAGAGAGAAGAAGAAGAAGAAAAACATGACTTCAATTTAGAACAAAGGAAAATTACTACAAGAAAACCTAGTAACAAACTAGCATTATTTTGGTACCTAAAACCTAATTCACGAAATGATCTAACAATGCCCCCTTTTATAGAAGATTAGAGATACAAAATGACAAAGGGGGTGAGTCATTAGTGGGTGGATGAGTGGAAAATGAGTGGAAAATGCCAAATGACTTTAGGTGAGTGGGAAATTATAGAGATTCCTTGTGTCCGAAATCATGCAGCTTTGAAGTCATTGCATTCGTCATTTTTCAACCAAGTGGTCTTCATGAAAGTTGTAGGCCTGGATCTTACTTTCAAATGGCTTTGGTTTGAGTCCAATATCATTTCTACAACTCCAAATATGTTCAAATTACTACACACTGCCCAGGCCCAGTCACAGCTCCTTTGTTCTGACTTCCAAGCCTAATATCACCTTCAAGGAGTCCGATTGTGGAAAAATGTTCAACATGAAAGTTGTAGATATGGATGTTAACTATTCAACATCCAAATTTCAGCCTATTTGACAACCTCTATCCCAAAAACTGTGATGAACAGTACACGTAGATCAAGCTGTCAGGAACAGCACTCTAGTTCTTGCTTCAACCCCAATTTGAGTTATCTACTCGTGTGATTGGGCCTTTGAGGTCTTCATGAAAGTTATAGAGATCTCTCTTATCTTTCAAATGCCACTAGAATCACTACCAAATACCACCTAGAGCCCAAGATATGGCCTAAATATAGAAACAATGTAAGATGTAAATTATACTGAAAAATTCAATTAAGTCTAATTTGAGTCCAAATTTACAAAACATAATAAAACTCAATCAATTAAGTACATAAAGAGTGTAAATGACTAAGAATGAAAGCTTATTAATGTATCAAATATGTGATCATCACTTTACTTTATGGTAATGTGCTTACATGGTCTTGACATACATATTTCACTTTATCCTTCTTGTGCTTTAATGAGGGGGAGTCTAGCTCTTAAGTTGTTTATATCTCTTGCCTTACATCTTTATTTGATTATATAAAGTGTTTTATTGCTATCATATGCTAAATGTTGATGTATCAACATATGACAAGCATTGCATGAATAATCTTTTATATATTGAAAGCATGCTTATTTCATCTCTCTATTCTTGAATCATATATAGAATCAAATAGGGGGAGAAATTTATGTTTTGAATAACTTAAAGAAGCTTTTGGCTTTGATGATCTTACTCTTTTTTACAACACGAGTTTTATCTACAGGGCGAGAAAAAAATATTATCTTTCCTTCCTAAACCTTTTCGTTGATGTCAAATAGGGGAGTGAGAATTGGAAAGAAAAATATGTTCTTGTGTTTACTGTTTGATATGCTTACACAAATATCTATTCTTCTATATTGCTAACATATTTTTCTTTGGTGATTTGTCATCATCAAAAAGGGGAAGATTGCAAAAATAAGTTTTCCCCAATGATTTAATATGTTAACTTTTGATGATGACAAATACAAAACAAAAAGAATAATGTTTATGCTACATAGATGTGTTTAATAGATTATATTGGATCATGCATGATCATGTACTCCATCTTGTTATATTTCAAAAAATAATCATGCAATGAGATATGTGTAGTATTATTTATATAATATATCCAATATTGCTCTATATGATTTATAATGAATTAATATTGGATTGTACTCTATTTAAATGAAAATATGCAAAGTATTCTTTGTTGCATCCTATAAAGAGCATATCCATTAGTAATTGATATATGTCTTATTTGGATATGTCTATGAAAGTCTTATATGTCTGTTAGACTAACTAGAGTTATACATTTATGAATCATGCATATTAAGATATTAAATTATGAATTTGGACTAACTATGTTTATTTAAGTGAGCAATACTTTATAGGATAGTCCAAGTACCAAGTGTGAGCATTGCAACAAGGAAGTAAAAGATCACAATCATGCTCAACTCAAGAAGAATGGGAATGATAAGATGTTTCAAGCATTTGGAAGATTTGAAAAGAAGAAATTTTTGAAAGCTTGGATTATATCAACAAGTTTAAGGACCAAAATTGTTGATAGTGATGTGTGAAATCCGCAAGTGTACGGTTTCATCGTCAAGTAATAAAAAGATCAAATCCACAGGGACTGTATCTATGAATACCAATTAATTAATTAATTCAATTCAATTAAACAAAAGGAAATTTGATTGTTGATAAAGAAGAACGTAGTAAAAGCAATTAAATAAATAAAAATCAAAATACAGAATTTAAAACAAAAATAGCAAGTTATCAAGAAAGGTATTCAAATTCAAGATAGCTTCCAAGATTGGGGTACCACAATGATACAAGACAAATCCTAATTGACAACCCTTTTATTAAATCTAAAATTCAATTGAAGGCGGATTACCCTAAATTAGTTAATGTTCTTTCTCAAGATACAAGATCCATGCCCAATTAAACCAATTCCTACTCTCGTGGTAATTGAATTTAAATTGAGCTCATTACGCTTTGTGGTAATTCATTGAATCCTCGAAAGGCTAAAACTATTCTCATGATTTAGATCTTAAGTTCAATTCTTATGCTTCCAACACCTAGGTTCACCTCTCAGTACATCCCTAAATGTCTATGAGATGCAAATAAGTGGCCAGCAAATTCACATGGATAAGAGTAATAAGGATTGAATCAAAGAACATTCAAGATTAATAAAATGGAAAACAAAGTTAATTAATTATTATCAAAGTATCAAAGGGCATTGCCCAATCCTAGAAACAAAAGAAACTACTCAGACATTGAGAAGGAAAGACAAGAAATCAAATTTAAGAACATCCCATACCTGTAACAATAGAAGAAGAAAGGAGAAGATGAAGATTAAGAGCCTCCAATGTGCCCCCTCAAAACCAAGTTAGAACCCCTAAACTAAATTCAAAACCTCTATTTATACCCTTAGGGTTTTAATTGGCTAAAAGGCCCCAAAAGAAATAAAAAATAAAACTTAAAAACTGCTGCGTATTGCGATCCACGGCCGTGGATCCCTCTGCCAAAAGCCAATCTGAATCCTTTTGAGTTCCACGGCCGTGGAACTCTCTGCAATTTCTCTTATCCTTCTTTAAGTTACTTCTCGATCCATGGCCGTGGTTTGATCTACAGGCAGGTCGTGGATCCCTCTGGAGTGGTCTTTTTGCACCCTTTTGCTATCCATAAAGCTCCAACTTCAATCACGCAAGCTTTTCATCCATTTAGAGGCCAATTGAGCACCAATCCTGCACAACAACTCCACAAATACCGTAGTTATCTAAACTAAAAGAAAAACAAACAAAAAGGGAAACTAAAATGCCTAAAATGCTCAAGAATGCATGCAAAACAAGAACAAAACATGATGTTGTTTCACACACATCAAATCCTCCCAAGCTTAAGACTTTGCTTGTCCTCAAGCAATAACTAAGGCCAAACCAAAAAGTGGGATCAAAAGACAATAATGAATTAGGAACCTGAGAAAACAATTATCCAAGCAATAGGTGAAGGCAATCTAAGAATCTGAGAGGTAATCAAAATCAAGTCCAATTAAAAGCTAAAGTTCTCAGAAATCATGCATCCTCACTGATTGAATTAAGTTCACTCCACTAACCACACACAAAGTGTTTAAGGGTGAAAACATTACGCTCAAAATCCTGCAAAGAAAATGTACTTTCATATGCTTGATAAGAAACCAAATTTCCATTAATAATCAGCATGCATGCAAGAATTAAAAGGTCTTTCAAGGGTTGTAATGGGGCCATGGGAATGATGTTAGGTAAGGTAGAGAAAGGAAGGTATGCACAAAGGGCTTATCAAAATTTTCCAATAAGCACAAGAAATCCAATAGAACATAAATGAAGCAAAGACATTTTTTCAGTCAAAAGCATAACTCCACATTTCCAAACATTTTCTCCCTTTCTTTTCTTTTCAAGCTTTCATCTTATGATTTTTCTTTCCTTTCTTTTTTTATATCATTTTTTTTTTCATTTGAGAAAGAGAAATCTCAAATACATATGATTCTCAACACAACTTTCAAACCCAATTTGCTCCATTTAATATTCTAAATGATTACCAACAATATATCATCATAGGCATCAAGAAAAATAATTATGCAATAGGCTCAAAATGGGCAATTAGTGGATGAAAGTGTAACAATTTCAGAAGGCCAGAAAAATACCTAAGATGCCTTAATCACATTCAAGCATTGATAATCACATATTTTATTCATTAAGAAACCCTTATGTTTAGTCATTTACACTTTCCATATTTTTAATTGATTGAGTTTAGTATGATTTTGTGAGTTTGAGCTCAAATTGGTCCTAATTGAATATTTTCAGCATTATTGAGATTTTACACTGTTTCTGTATTTTGGCCATAACTTGAGTTCCTAATATCTGATAATCATGAATTTTATCTTGTAGGAAAGCTAAGAGGAAGCTCTACAACTTTGATGAAGAGCTCGAAGTCCTAAACAGATGTCTAAGGGACCTAAGTTTACATGGAAGTCAGAATACGAGTTCTGTCACTAGAATCCGAACGGTGTGCACTCATAAAATCATATCTCAAGCTGTAATAATGAAGATGAGCTAAAATTTGGATAGTTGATAGTCAAGACCCAAATAAACAACTTTCATGAAGAACACATTTTGAAAGAATGAAGTCTAATGGGTCAGTTTGGGCTTGCAAGTCGGAACAGAGGTGCTGAAGTTGGATTTGAACAACCTGTGGTATTTGGGTCATATCTTGGACTGTAGGAAGCCAAATTGGACGATCCAGATATGCATGTTATAGCCAAGACAAAGATCTACAACTTTCATGAAGAGTACTTTTCATGAATCTTAAGTATAATCAGTCGTTTTTGGCTTCCAAGTCAGACCAAGGAATTTTCACACTCAACCACTCCACTCCACTCATCCACTCAACTAACCCACTCAACCAAACCACTCAACCACTCCACTCATCCACTCAACTACTCAACCACTCCACTCCACTCATCCACTCATCCACTCAACCACTCAACCACTCCACTCCACTCACCCACTCAACCAACCCACTCACTCCACTCATCCACTCAACTACTCATCCACTAAATCAATCTACTCAACTACTCAATCACTCTACTCCACTCATCCACTCAACCACTCCACTCATCCACTCAAATAACCCACTCAACCAATCCACTCAACCACTCCACTAAACCACTCCACTCCACTAACCCACTCATCCATCCACTCCCCTTTGTCATTTTGTTACCCTAGACTTCTATAAAAGGCACCATTGGTTATCATGAAAGGAGTTGGACTCTCCTTCATTTTTCTCATAGTTTCTTCTTGTTTCTTCATAGTTTTTTCTTGTGATTTCCTTCTAGTTATGTGTAACTAAACCTCCTTTGGTTAAGGGGGTGATGAAACCACTAGTATTGATGTTGTGAATCTTGCATATTTGATTATTTCAATACAGTTATATTTTTATTCATATATTTCTGAATCTATTGTTGGTATGAAGGTTTTTGTACTTGTTCCCACTTTCAAAGTGGTAGATCTGGGTTTATTATGCGTGGTTGCGGTAGTAGATCTAGCGAAATGTATGATGTTCATGTGGGTACAATTATTTTTGTGCTATTTGCCAGTTATAAAAGTGGTAGATCTGGGTTTATTATGCGCGGTTGCGGTAGTAGATCTAGAGAAATATATGTTCTAAGTAATTTAATCCCGGTGTGTGATTAGATCTTAGTGTAATTGGTTTTCTAAATCTTAATGCAATTGTTGGATAGTTGTAAGAGCAGTTGCTTTATGACTAATCAGTGATTAGGAGTTGATTTGAGCGGTTGCTAAATTGGCCAACACGTAAGGAAAACAGAGATTTACTCTCACAATTGCATAAAAACATAATTGAGCATGTTGGAATAAAATGATATGTGGATTTACATCATCATATAAATCGAGTGGTGGATTCAATCTCTTAACCAATTTTTTATATTGTTGATTTCAGTTTATTTATTGTTATTGTTTTTGAAACTATTCATTATTTATCAAAACTCCAAAACCCCCCTATTTACTATTTATTGTTAATCAGAGTCTAATTTAGGAATTATTTGATAGTGTTAATTGAATTGGTTCTCTGTGAATCGACCCTTACTAACTACAACTAGTTGTAAGGTTTTTATTTTCTGGTGGGCCTGACAACTGATTTTTATCTGAATTTTAATCGCTACATCCGCACGCATCAAGCATGCAACCAAAAATTTCACCTCAAAATGATTTCAAATCAAGTTCTAGAGCACAAGATCAATGAGGAATATCACTCAACACAAAGAATGGGAGCAAAAATCATATAGTGCATAAATCCCATACATGCTCAAAACTCACATTTAGAGGTTTAAAAATTCAATGAGAAGCATAAATTCAGAGAACATTATGCTAATTATTAACTATCAAAAGATCACCTATACTATCAATTAAAACAATGCCTTTGCCTATCACAAGAATCAACAAATTGGGTTCCAAATCAATACCATCTCAAAAATCCCCAAAAGAGAGGGGCACAAGTTCAACCAAAATTTTTGAGAGATATGATAGTGTGAAAATGCAATAAGAAGATGAAAATACAATATGAGACATGAAAATGCATGAAACTAATGATCTAAAATGAAAATGAAAATACCCCCCAAGCTTAGAATTTTCATTGTCCCAAATGTAACAATCTATAACTAGAGAAGGGATAAAAGAAAAGGACTTACTACAGTGGTGGAAAATCTTCTGGTGTTCAATCCATGGCCATGGAATTTTCCATGGGCTGGGTGTGGAACTTTTTGACTTCACCCTCCTTCTAATTTGAGCTTCAAAAAGGGTCAAACCTAAACAAAATCCATGAGATAAAGATCAAACCAGCAATCCAACATTCAAAGTCAAAAGAAAAAGAAGAAATGAAAAGCAAAATAAAAAACAAAGAAGCTTGGGTTACCTCCCAAGAAATGCTTGTTTAAAGTCATTAGCTCGACTTTGGTCTAGTTTCTGTGCTCAGGTGATGTCAATAGAGTAGTGCTTGGTCCCCACTCCGTCAAAGCGTTTCACTCTCTGGCCATTTATCATAAAAGACTTATGACCTTCTTTCTTCACCTCAAGCACACTGTAGGATAAAACTCGAATAATCTCATATAGTCTAGACTATTTCAACCATAACTTACTAGGACAGAAACGTAGAAGTGAGTTATTGACAAGAACTTTATCCTCGAGTTTAAATTCACGCTTCTCGACACATTTATCATTCTACTTCTTAGGTCCTTCCTTGCAGGGCTTAGACTCCTCAAATTTTGTGGTACCCTTGGGCAAGGTCTTTTCTAGCATAGTATCAGTCACCGATTCCTGCACACCTAAAAGCACAACACTATCCACAACATTAGTAGCATCTACACAATTACATGAATTTAAGGAATTATAATTATTTTTAGATTTAAAAAATTAAAAACTACTTCCTCATCATTCAATTGCGAAGTCAATTTTCCTTCATGGACATCAATGATCGCCCTTCCAGTGGCAAGGAATGGACATCCAAGTATGATCGACATTTTAGCATTAACTTCCATGTCAAGCACAATAAAATCCACTGACATATAAAACTTACCAACCTTGATAGGAACATCCTCCAAGATGCCTATGGGGTACTTGACAGACCGATCTGCCAATTGAAGTAAGATAGTTGTGGGCTTTAGATCACCCACCTCCAACTTCTTGTACACAGAAAGGAGCAGAAGACTAACACTAGCTCCCAAATCACACAAAATTTTATCAAAACTAGTGTTACCAATCAAACAAAGAATAGAGAAGCTACATGGATCTTTTAGCTTAGGAGGCAATTTATTATGAATTAAAGCACTACACTCCTCAGTTAAAGTTACTGTCTCATATTCCTCTACCTTTCTCTTATTAGACAAATTGTCGTTAAGATACTTAGCATAGGTAGGCATTGTTAGTCATGGCAACCATTACCCAAGAGGGGGGGTGAATTGGGTATAAATTTTTTTCACAAATGCTCTTAAAATAAATATAAATATTTAAGCTATTTAAATGAAAGCACAAAAGGAACGTGATGAAGAAAAGAAACTTTAAGAACAGCGGAAAGTAAATGTGCAATAAAATAAAATTATATAAAATAAAGAGATAAAGAGAAGAAGAGCAGACACGATATTTATCCTAGTTCGACCACCAACCACTTGTGGTCTACGTCCAGTCCCCGAAACACAGTTCGAGATTTTTCACTATATGTACAAGCTTCAATAGGTGCTTGCTACCGTTACATAAAAGAGCACGTTTCACATACAGGGAAACTCTACCCTTGTGCTAAAGTCTCAGCCTGCAGGGATACCTCACCCTTATACAAACCTTGAAGGGATACCTCACCCTTATACAAATCTTGAAGGATACCTCACCCTCAATATAGAAAAACAGAAATATAGATGAAGAGAAAACTCTCACAAAGAGTAGATTATACAAATTAAAGCTCTATGAAGCTCTCTAAGGATATCTCAAATTTTGGCGAAAAAGAGCACAGAAATTTGGTAAAATATGTATCACAAAATAAAACAAGAAGTAGTTGTTTCAGATAAATGGGTGTGTGTCAAAGATGTCCCAAAAACATGTATTTATAGTGGTATAAGAAAAAAAGCCGTTGGGTATAAATTAATATCACATTTAAAGTCTCTGAAAATAGCCGTTGCGTAGAACTAGATCGTGTTTATTCGAATAAGCCAAGTCTTATTCGAATAAAACCTTCAAACGATATGTTCCTAAAAGTCTTTATTCGAATAATAGGTTTACTACTCGAATAAACCTTCAAAAACAAGTTTTGGAACGTTTTATGGGTCTTGTTATTTGAATAGCCTTTTGGTTATTCGAATAAACCTCTAAGAACTCGGTCTGATATAAATTTTAAGGTGTGTTATTCGAATAACATTTGGTTTATTCGAATAAACCACTCAGATTTTGAAAACTGAATTTAAACGGTCATAACTTCTTCATTTCTTGTCCGTTTAAAGCAAATGACCAGTCATTGGAAAGATCTTTGGGTCTACTTTCAAATGAAAGAAGTTTCAAAACAAAACTCAAAGTATTTTGAAAGATATGATTAAAAGAGTGACTAAAGGTCAGTTTTAAAAAACTCAAACTTGGCTATTTTTCATAAATTTGAACTACCACCATAAATAACTTTTCAAAACTTATTTGTTGGGTATTTTACCATAGGAAAAACATTTGTAAAAACATATTTGAGATATCCATAAGGCTTCGTACATAAAGACACTAAGTCCTATAAGCTATACCATTTAATCTTCCTTTGGACTTGGTCTTTGAAATGACTTTGATGTTTATCAATACCTTCATGAAATAGGCATTCACATTCTCCTTTGTGTTGAGCTTAATTGAGATCTTTTGCTTTCTTGTTGCAAGCTCACTCTTGGTACTTGGACTATCCTACAAAGTATCACTCACTTAAACAAGCATAGTTAGTCCAAAAACATAATTTAATATCTTCATATGCATGAATCATAAATATATAGCTTTAGTTAGTTTAACATGCATATGAAGATATTCATAGACACATCCAAATAAGATATTTATTAAATGTTAATGGATATGATCTATATAGAATGCAACAAAGAGTATAAGCAAGATATTCTTTTTGTCTTGTATTTGTCATCATCAAAACTTAACATATAAAACCATTTGGGGCAAACTTATTTCCACAATCTCCCCCTTTTTGATGATGACAAATCACCAAAGAAAAATATATTGAGCAATATACAAGAATTGATATTTATGTAAGCATATCAAGCAATTGAGCACAAGAACATATTTTTCTTTCTAATTTTCTCTCCCCCTATTTGACATCAACAAAAAGGCTTAGGAAGGAAAGATAATAATTTTCTCTCCCTTAGATGAAACTCATGATTCAAAGAGAGATGAAATAAACATGCTTTTAAGATATAGAAGATTATTCATGCAATGCTTGTCATATTTTTTGTATGTAAGCATTTAGCATATGATAGTAATAAAACACTTTATGTAATCAAATAAAGATGTAAGGCAAGAGATATAAACAACTTCAGAGCTAGGCTCCCCCTCAAAATATGTATATTATAAAAAATACATCTTCTTAATCCTTCAATCAAAAAAGCCACTTTAAAAACTTCTCCCCTTTCAAAAGAATTTTACAAGAGCACATTATATTTTCAAAAGCATTTTAGAAAGGTAGAGATATTTTATATAAAAAGCCATATATTCCTTAGAAGCATCTAGTAATTTAACATTAATTTATCAATAAGTATCATACAATTCATAACATATAGAATACCATAAAAGTTAAGGGATAGAGATACTTATTGAGTCATATAAAGAGTGATGCTCCTTCTTTATTGGTCCTTTAACTTTGAGCTTTCTTCCTTTGAATTCTACATTTCATTGCACTAGAAGAAAGTCTTCTTTATCTTCCTCTTCATATGAATTCCATTCAGCTTTTCTCGTTTATGCTTGTATGTAAAAATCTGATGGCTATATTTGAAACACATAGAGAGACTTGCAAAGCTAACTTTAAAAGTCCTCTAAAACATAGGTTAGCATCAAATATCATTTAATCTCATTTACAAGCATAAATTAGGTTGATATATAATTTAAAGCATGTATCACATTATCAACCATGTAATATTAGTTCTAACAAGAATGCATGAAGCACATATGCACTTGAATCAAAAAAAAAAATGTTTAAGCATTTTAAGGCATGATTCAAGTTTATTAAGAAATACATGATCAACATCAAAACTTATATAAGCATTTTGGGGCAAACAAAGGATCATGTTAGGCATGTAATATTAAGTAAGGAATTTTAGTACTCACACATACCAAGAACAAAAAGTCCCTTATTGTAATGAAAGAATTGAAAAGCCATGGAGTCAGTAACTTTTGAAATTATTTACTTCTTGTTTTCAAAATTTAACATATCAAGCAAGAAGACATGTAATATTTTACTTTTCAATCTCCAAGTAAGTATATAAGACAATTAGGCATCAAAGAGAAGGGATTAGAATGACTTCTGAGAATGTGAATTTTCATATTTAAACAAAGAGAATTGATCACAAGCTTAATAACAAAGATATTACCATAGCATGTCATTCCAAGCAAAAATGTATGCATATCTAGCATGTTAGCATATGTAGAGATACTTTCAAGACATAATGCTAGAAAAGCACAACTTAAAACATGTTAAGGCATAAAAACAAATTTCTACTTATCCAAATATCACATGATATCAAATTTAAAGCATAAATAAGGATTGATATCACCAGAAGTGTAGTCTTTGAATTTTTGTAGATGACTCTCACTTCCAAGCTTCAAGTTTTCACGAGGGAATAGAGATTCTTTGCATCCCTTTCAAAAGTTGAATTCTTTTACTATCCTCAACTTGAACAAATTCCATTTAAATGTTTGCTTGAGGTAGTTATCACCCTACAACACAATTCAAAGAATTTTCTTTGGTATCCATTAATTTTGGATCCATAGAGGTTAGTTATTATGCCAAACTTATAAACAAATAAGCATTCAAAATAATAAATAAGTTCACAATGGCAAAAGATATTTCATGATCAATCAAGCCAATTATATATAAGCATCAAAAGAATTTAACATGTATTAATTGAAACGTAGCAGAACAGATTACGTTTAAAAACAAACCGTGTTTATTCGAATAAGAAAAGGATCCTATTCGAATAAAGGATCTGGAGAGCCAAGCGTTTTGGCATTTTAACAGGTTTATTCGAATAACCTGGGAGTTATTCGAATAGACAGAAAAGCAAACAATCAGGACAGATAAGCCAAGTCTCTGGTTATTCGAATAGCCCGAGGTTTATTCGAATAGACAGAGATCAAATGTAGAAACTGATAGAACAAAGGCTCTGTTTATTCGAATAAGTAAAGGATTTATTCGAATAGACAGTAAACATTGCAAACACAAAACTGACATAGAAGTCAGTTTATTCGAATAAACTTCATGTTATTCGAATAAAGATGATATTCAACACAAATTGATCAGCTTGAAAGAACGTTATTCGAATAAGCCTTCGAATAAAACTATTAACAAGCACAGTAAAGCACACGTTTAAAAAAATGAAAAATAAGAGAGAATAAAAACCATGTTTAAACAATAAATTCAAATATTTAATTATATGTATGATTGATCAAAAACTTAAGATTAAACAAAAACTCATGCTCAAGGATATTATCATTTAGACATGTCATTTCAAACCAGAATTATACTTTATCTAGCACATTAACATGTAGAAATATTTTCAAATTATAATGCTAGAAAAGCATAATAAAAAATTTCAACTTATCTGAAATTTACAGGTCCAAACTTCACGTGGACAAGGAAGAGAACTTGAAATTATTTCTGGTCTTTGTACTTAGAGTAGCCACTTTCAAGATGCCAAAGTCAGCTCTTGGCCTTCAAGCACACCTACAACACACTTCAATTTTTTTTTTTACTTTTGGTACCCAAAACTTATTGGGTCCTTGTGTGTTAGTTTTCGAATATTAATCTATTATGCTCTCATAAAGATTAATTTTTCATAATATGTAAATTGAGCACAATAAATTAAATAATTAAATTCTATTAAGCATATAACCGATAACATGCTTGCTTTCATGATACATAGACAGTTTTAAAGCATATAAAGCATACATAAGCATTATAGAACTTTATGTACCAAGATATAACAAATTAATGAATTTTAATATAATAAGAATGAACATAATTATGTGCTATATTTAATATTTAATTTTTACCAAGTACACATGATTCAATCAATCACTTAAGGCCTACAATGAATATACCTCAAATTAATTGACTTTACAAGTAAATGCTCATGAGAGGTAAAAACTGTTGATACCTTGGCCTTGGTAATTAAGGAAACTATTTTCCTTACCCATTGCTTCTCTTTTGGTGTTTTGAACTTTGCAAGTTTCACATTGTGTACTTGAGAAGCTTTGGTTGAAGTCATCTTCCTTCTTTGACTAAAATTTCTTTCATTGGGCTTTGGAAGCGCTCTTTGTGATGATTCCTCTTTCCTTTGACCAATAAGTCTATCCTTTTGAGAAATTTTCTGCACAGTTGAAATACTAGGAGGACACTTTGGTACCCACTTCATTTTGGGTCCTTGAATGTTAATATTAGGGCCTTTAGGATTTTTAGGAACCCATACCATACAATTTCTCATATAATGATTTCTTCTATAATTGCATAAATGAGAAATATGTCCTAGATGACCACAAAAATTACAAACAATTGAATTTAATGATGACTTGATCTTTTGAAGATCATCTTTGAAAAACTTAAGCCTTTTCTTGTTATTACATTCTATGCTATTTTTGCCACAAGCTTTACTTGAATTTCCATGTGGAATAACATTAATTTTATTTTCATTAACAAGCATAGAATGTAAGCAATTAGAATCATTAGCTTTGGAAAATTCAGAATATAAGTCCTCAACTTGATTTTCTAAATCAATACAATTTTCACAAGAAGTTGAGGTTTTACATTTTAAAGACATTTTCTCATCAAGAAAGGCATACTCATTTTTCAAAGTTTCAATTTCATTTTCAATAAAGGAAATATTTTCCTAACACGATAAGTTTTTCTTTTCTAAATTTAATAAACCATCATACAATTCATTATATGCACTTTGCAACTCATCATACGAAGGACTACAATATAGTTTAGAATTATTTACCTCAAAGTCCTTTTTAGCCATATAAGAAGTAGTCGCAATTTCTAGCATACTTGGCTCTTGAAGGGAATCACCTTCTTCCTCATCAATTTTATTTTGCTTTGCCTCTTCTTCAAATTGAGCTCCATCGTCACCAAGAGGCATTTGGCTTGCTTCAGTAGTTTGAATATCTCTTTGAGGATATTTTTCATGACAAGCTTCCTTCAATGGCGTTTGCTCTTCTTGCTTTCTATATGCAACTTTATGCACAAAATCATTGTTAGCAAGATGAATAGCATTAAGAGCATCCCATATATCTTTAGCACAAGAACAATTTTTAATTTCAGCATAAGTATCATCATTTAAACAACTTCTCAAAATTTGCATAGCTCTAATATTCAAAGAAAAACATTTTTTGTCAAAACTATTCCACGTTTGTTTTTATTTGTAAATAAATCCATTTACCACAACATCCCATAAATCTAAATCAATTGATTGCATATAAAACTCTATTCTAACTTTCCAATAAAGAAAATTCACACCATCAAAGAATGGTGGTTTATCAATTTCAAAACCTTCCATCTTGAAAAACTTTCAAGGTTGCTAATAAACAAGGATCTTTAACTCTAAGCGGTTAAGCTTTTACCAGAGTACGAAGCTCTGATACCACTTGTTAGTCATGGCAACCATTACCCAAGAGGGGGGGTGAATTGGGTATAAAAACTTTTTCACAAATGCTCTTAAAATAAATATAAATATTTAAGCTATTTAAATGAAAGCACAAAAGGAGCGTGATGAAGAAAAGAAACTTTAAGAACAGCGGAAAGTAAATGTGCAATAAAATAAAATTACATAAAATAAAGAGATAAAGAGAAGAAGAGCAGGCACGATATTTATCCTGGTTCGACCACCAACCACTTGTGGTCTACGTCCAGTCCCCGAAACACAGTTCGAGATTTTTCACTATATGTACAAGCTTCAATAGGTGCTTGCAACCGTTACATAAAAGAGCACTTTTCACACACAGGGAAACTCTACCCTTGTGCTAAAGTCTCAGCCTGCAGGGATACCTCACCCTTATACAAATCTTGAAGGATACCTCACCCTCAATATAGAAAAACAGAAATATAGATGAAGAGAAAACTCTCACAAAGAGTAGATTATACAAATTGAAGCTCTATGAAGCTCTCTAAGGATATCTCAAATTTTGGTGAAAAAGAGCACAGAAATTTGGTAAAATATGTATCACAAAATAAAACAAGAAGTAGTTGTTTCAGATAAATGGGTGTGTGTCAAAGATGTCCCAAAAACATGTATTTATAGTGGTATAAGAAAAAAAGCCGTTGGGTATAAATTAATATCACATTTAAAGTCTCTGAAAATAGCCGTTGCGTAGAACTAGATCGTGTTTATTCGAATAAGCCAAGTCTTATTCGAATAAAACCTTCAAACGATACGTTCCTAAAAGTCTTTATTCGAATAATAGGTTTACTATTCGAATAAACCTTCAAAAACAAGTTTTGGAACGTTTTATGGGTCATGTTATTCAAATAGCCTTTTAGTTATTCGAATAAACCTCTAAGAACTCGGTCTGATATAAATTTTAAGGTGTGTTATTCGAATAACATTTGGTTTATTCGAATAAACCACTCAGATTTTGAAAACTGAATTTAAACGGTCATAACTTCTTCATTTCTTGTCCGTTTAAAGCAAATGACCAGTCATTGGAAAGATCTTTGAGTCTACTTTCAAATGAAAGAAGTTTCAAAACAAAACTCAAAGTATTTTGAAAGATATGATTAAAAGAGTGACTAAAGGTCAGTTTTGAAAAACTCAAACTTGGCTATTTTTCATAAATTTGAACTACCACCATAAATAACTTTTCAAAACTTATTTGTTGGGTATTTTACCATAGGAAAAACATTTGTAAAAACATATTTGAGATATCCATAAGGCTTCGTACATAAAGACACTAAGTCCTATAAGCTATACCATTTAATCTTCCTTTGGACTTGGTCTTTGACATGACTTTGATGTTTATCAATACCTTCATGAAATAGGCATTCACATTCTCCTTTGTGTTGAGCTTAATTGAGATCTTTTGCTTTCTTGTTGCAAGCTCACTCTTGGTACTTGGACTATCCTACAAAGTATCACTCACTTAAACAAGCATAGTTAGTCCAAAAACATAATTTAATATCTTCATATGCATGAATCATAAATATATAGCTTTAGTTAGTTTAACATGCATATAAGACATTCATAGACACATCCAAATAAGATATTTATTAAATGTTAATGGATATGATCTATATAGAATGCAACAAAGAGTATAAGCAAGATATTCTTTTTGTCTTGTATTTGTCATCATCAAAACTTAACATATAAAACCATTTGGGGCAAACTTATTTCCACAGGCATTTGTTTCAACGCCTCAGTGAAAGCTACATTAATGTACAATTTCTTAAGGACCTCTAGGAACTTCCCAAACTACCTATCTAACTTCGCCTTAGCCAATTTTTGAGGGAAGGGAACCGGGGGTTGGTAAGGTTCAGGGGGTATATACTTAGACACTTTCTCAGTAGTTTCCTCTACTTCTAAAGGCAGTGTCTTAGTCTCTTTATCCTCAATTCCCTTATCTTTTTCACTCTCCCCCTTACCCAAGGAATTCTCTAATTTTTTTCCAATCCTCAAACTCACAGCTTTACAATGTTCATTGCCTGGGTTGACTTCAGGTTGACCAGGAAACTTACCTTGCTGCCTATGAGAAGTGCTTGCTTGTTGGGCAATCTGGGTTTTCAACATCTTATTATGAATAGCTAAATTGTCAACCTTAGTTGACAACTCTTTAATTATCTCAGTCACTCTTTGCCTATGGTGCCTAAACTCCTCATTTTTCCTAGACTGACTCTTAACAAAATTCTCAAGAAGAGACTCAAGTCAAGATTTTTGTACCTATGGGATTCCAAAAGAGGGTTTAGCATTATCTTGCCCAGCTTGGTACTGACTATTCCGGTAAGAGAAGTTAGGATGTGACCTCTAACTGGGGTTATAAGTTTGGTAATACGAATCATTCCTCCCCTTTTAGTTGAAGTCATGGAAATTGTGGCATAATTCTACTTGCTCCATCGGTGCACCTTGTGAGGATCTAATTCCAACTTGACATTTAGCACCTATGTGTCCCTGTGCTCCACAAATCTCACAAAAATTGTTAGAAGCACCTATGGCATTAACACGAGCTTTCTCAAGCATGTCAAAAAGTTTATTCAAAGAATCAAATTTTGACATAATTAAATCAACACCATCTACCTCAAACTTACCTCCCGAGAGCTTTCTCGGGTTATGGCCTCTTTCATTATCCTATTGGTGATGATTTGAAGCTACACTCTCAATTATCTTATAAGCTTCTGTGAGCCTTCTATTCATCAAAGCTCCACCAACTACGGAGTCAAGAGACACCTTCGAAGAATATTCTAAACCATTATAGAAGGTGTGGACGATCAACCATTTTTCTAACCCATGGTGTGGGTAGGCTTCCAGCAAAGCCTTATATCTATCCCAAGCTTCTGACAATGACTTGCCATCTTTCTAAACAAAGCTTGTGATTTGGGTCCTTAGATGAGTAGTCTTAGAAGGTGGAAAGAATTTATCCAAGAAGGCTTGCTCCAATTGGTCCCAAGTAGTTATCGTCTCAGCAGGAACAGACTTCAACCAAGCTCTTGCTCGATCTCTCAAAGATAATGGAAACAGGCGGAGATGAATAGCATCAACAGAGGCGCCTTCGATCTTGAGGGTCTCACAGAACTCCAAGAACATATCCACATGATCATTAGGATCCTCTGACGGTAATCCTCCAAACTGGTTCTGCCTTATCATAGAAAGTAAGGCAGGAGCTATGGTGAAGTGCCTAGCTTCAATGTTTGGCCGAGCAATTTCAGATCGCAAACCCCAAGCATTAGGGGCTGCATACTCTTTTAGCAGTCTATTATCCTTAGTTTCAGCCATGATAAGTGTTGGTTCAGGTATTTTTCCTACTCTTTGCCTTTGTTGTCTTTTCCTTCTATGTAAAGTTCTTTCAATTTCAAGATCTGCTTCAACAAGAGTCCCGGAATGTCTAGTACTTTGCATAAACAAGAGAAATTACCTGCAGAGAGTCAAAGAGAAAAACAAGAACGTAAGAACTAGATAAAAAGAAAAAAGGTTTAAAATAATTAAATTAAAAATTAAATTAGTGTTCAAGAAAAACACAATCCCCGGCAACGGCACCAAAAATTTGATGTGTGAAATCCGTAAGTGTACGATTTCGTCGTCAAGTAATAAAAAGATCGAATCCACAGGGACTGTATCTATGAATACTAATTAATTAATTAATTCAATTAAATTAAACAAAAGGGAATTTAATTATTGATTAAGAAGAACGTTGATAATCACATATTTTATTCATTAAGAAACCCTTATGTTTAGTCATTTACACTCTCCATATTCTTAATTGATTGAGTTTGGTATGATTTTGTGAGTTTGAGCTCAAATTGGTCCTAATTGAATATTTTCAGCATTATTGAGATTTGACACTGTTTCTGTATTTTGGCCATAACTTGAGTTCCTGATATCTGATAATCATGAATTTTACCTTTTAGGAAAGCTAAGAGGAAGCTATACAATTTTGATGAAGAGCTCAAAGTCCTAAACAGATGTCTAAGGGACCTAAATATTCATGGAAGTCGGAATATGAGTTCTGTCACTAGAATCCGAATGGTGTGCACTCATAAAATCATATCTCAAGCTGTAATAATGGAGATGGGCTGAAATTTGGATGGTTGACAGTGAAGATCCAAATAAACAACTTTCATGAAGAACACTTTTTGAAAAAATGAAGTCTAATGGGTCAGTTTGAGCTTGCAAGTCAGAACAGAGGTGTTGAAGTTCGGTTTGAGTAACTTGCAGTATTTGGGTCATATCTTGGGCTGTAGGAAGCCAAATTGGATGATCCAGATATGCATGTTATAGCCAAGACAAAGATCTAAAACTTTCATGAAGAGTACTTTTCATGGGTCTGTAGTATATTTGGTCGTTTTTGGCTTCCAAATCAGACAAGAAATTTTCGTACTCACCAACCCTCTCAACTACTTCACTCACCAACCCTCTCAACCACTCTACTCACCAACCCTCTCAACTACTCTACTCACCAACCCACTCATCCACCCACTCCCCTTTGTCATTTTGTCACCCTAGACTTCTATAAAAGGCACCATTGGTTATCATGAAAGAACAAGTTGTATTCTCCTTCATTTCTCTCATAGTTTCTTCTTGTTTCTTCATAGTTCTCATAGCTTTTGTATATTTTGATGCTCCCCTTCGTGGTAATGGAGGGCTAAGCTACTTTCGGTCAATTTAGAACTCTTGAAGAGATTGTGGTTTGGATTCTTGAGACCTTGGTTATGTATTGTATTTGATTTGTAATTGAATTTCTCTTTTCTTTTTCTTCTTTTTCTTCTTCTTGATCTTGAATGCATGAATGGTGATTCTATTTATGTTGATCTGATTTGATCTTGGTTTAAGATTGAGATTTGTGATGAAACTTAGAACTGATTGATCTAAACTAATCACATAAATGAAGATTGAGATTTGTGATGAAACTTAGAACTGATTGATCTAAATTAATCACGAATTGAAAAGGTTAGGTTACTTGATTTGTGCTAAGTTAATTGAATTTGGTACTTGAAATTAACATAGATCTTCATGAATGGCGTGATTGCGGATTTGTGTTTATCACTTGTTAATTGAATTCTAGACGATCGTCTAGTATGAATTATGGATTTGATGCAGAGATCTCGATTAGATCCAAATTAACAATTCAATTGCACTTCAAGTGTTCTATGAAGGGTCTATGATTGAATCCACCCAATCTTGGATAGGTTTCTAAATTGACTACTCTTTAATTGTTATTTCTTCCTTTAATTTTATTAAGTGCGATCTTAAACTGTCAAACCCCCCTTTGCTAACTTTCACTTGATTTGATTAAATTGTATCTACAATCCTTGTGGAGATGATCCGGTGTTGTCACTGTGCTACAAGCTTAGGTAATAATTTTGGTTATAATTTTGACTGAGTTCAAATATTTTGACGAACGCCGAACTCAGTCAAAATTATAACCGAAGTTATTACCTAAGCTTGTAGCACAGTGACAACACCGGATCATCTCCACGAGGATTGTAGATGCAATTTAATCAAATCAAGTGAAAAGTTAGCAAATGGGGTTTGACAGTTTAAGATTGCACTTAACAAGATTAAAGGAAGAAATAACAATTAAAGAGCAGTCAATTTAGAAACCTATCCGAGATTGTGGTTTGGATTCTTGAGACCTCGGTTATGTATTGTATTTGATTTGTAATTGAATTTCTCTTTTCTTTTTCTTCTTTCTTCTTCTTGATCTTGAATGCATGAATGGTGATTCTATTTATGTTGATCTGATTTGATCTTGGTTTAAGATTGAGATTTGTGATGAAACTTAGAACTGATTGATCTAAATTAATCACAGAATTGAAAAGGTTAGATTACTGATTTGTGCCTAAGTTAATTGAATTTGGTACTTGAAATTAACATAGATCTCCATGAATGGCGTGATTGCGGATTTGTGTTTATCACTTGTTAGTTGAATTCTAGACAATCGTCTAGTATGAATTCTGGATTTGATGCAGAGAGATCTCGCTAGATCCAAATTAACAATTCAATTGCACTTCAAGTGTTCTATGAAGGGTCTATGATTGAATCCACCCAATCTTGGATAGGTTTCTAAATTGACTGCTCTTTAATTGTTATTTCTTCCTTTAATTTTGTTAAGTGTGATCTTAAACTGTCAAACCCCCTCTTTGCTAACTTTCACTTGATTTGATTAAATTGCATCTACAATCCTTGTGGAGATGATCCAGTGTTGTCACTGTGCTACAAGTTTAGGTAATAATTTTGGTTATAATTTTGACTAAGTTCGGCGCTCGTCAAAATTTTGGCGCCGTTGCTGGAGATTAGTAAGTGTAATCTTTTCATTTTAAGTGTTTTTACTAACTTTTGCTTTTTATTAACTTTTTTAACATTTTTATCCATTATCTAGTATATTTTGCTTATTTATTTGTTTTTGTGTGATGCATGACTAGGTCCGAGCCTGATAACTTGGTTGACTTTGATCCTGAGATTGATAGAACCTTGCATAGGTTGATTAGAGCTCGTAGGCCAAGTGCAAGAATTACTTCTGAATTTGATCTTAATATTGGGAGTGAACTTGAGATCTTGAATAATTCTGAAACCATGGCTAATAACATACAGAATAGAACTCTTAAGGAACTTGCTGCTCCTGATATAACTAACAAGTCTTTGTGTATTCAATACCCAGATCTTAATGCTGATTTTGAGTTAAAATCTGGATTGATACATTTGTTGCCCAAGTTTCACGGTTTTGCAGGTGAGGATCCCCATAAGCATCTAAAGGAGTTCCATGTGGTTTGTTCAACCATGAAGCTGTGAATGCTTATGTCTCTAAGGCATGTCGAAAGGTTTTTGATGATAACAAAAGCAAAAGAGAAGATCAAGCACAAAAGGAAAAATCAAGATCAAGGAAAGAAGACAGAAGGTTTAATTAGTTATTTAGACTTAGGAAATTAATGTTAAATGCTCTCAAGATTTCTCAAATAGTTTTTCAATATGTGATTTCAAAATAAATGAGAAATTTCAAAGTTAAACATGGCTTTCAATAAAACTTGAGTTTCAACTTTAAATCTAACACTCTTAAAAGGATTTATGTTTAATCAAGTATCTTGAGGTGTTGGAAATGACTTACAAGCGTTATTGGACTTGAAAAATGTGTTCAAAGGCCAATGTAATCGATTACACAATGTTTGTAATCGATTACACATCAAACAGCATGTAATCGATTACATGAACAATGTAATCGATTACAAGAAAGTCGAGGCCATGTAATCGATTACACAAGATATGTAATCGATTACACAAAGCCCAGAAAGGCAAAGAACACGTTCGACAAGAAATGTAATCGATTACATTGATGTTGTAATCGATTACAAACAAAGTCGAAATGTAATCGATTACACAATGTATGTAATCGATTACACAAAACCCGAAACTCAAAGAACACGTTCGACGAGCCATGTAATCGATTACATGGATATTGTAATTGATTACACAAAGAAGTCGAAGTCATGTAATCGATTACATTATCATTGTAATCGGTTACAAGCAAAGTCGAAGTTATGTAATCGATTACCTCAATAATGTAATCGATTACACATGAGCCTAGAAAGTTCGTAAAACGTTGGAACAATAATGTAATCGACACTGCGATATGTAATCGATTACACGCATCCTCCGACAACGCCCAACGGCTATATTAAATGCATTAAATGCATGCCCAACTACCTCCAACGGCTCTATTAATTGAGAAACTTATAAATACCCAAGTTGGGTCTTTGTTTACTAGAGACCTTGAACCAAACACTGATCATTATACTTCAAAACGTGAATCAATTCTTAAAATCATTTCTTGCTCTGTTTTCTGATGAAAAACGTGAAAAATCTTTGAGAGCATATTAGAGCTTCAATTTGTAAACACTTGCTCTAGAGAGAGCTTCTTCTATTTCAATCTTATACTTTCGATTAGTGAGGTGAGGTATCCCTCAAGTATTGTAAGGGTGAGGTATCCCTTGGAAAATAGAGGCTCAAGCTTTTGGGTGAGGTATCCCATACTGCTTGAGTGCTCAAGGTTGTAGTGGTTTTTCAAGCACCCATTGAAGCTTGAAGATATAGTGGAAAATCTCAAGGTGTTGCTTGGGACTGGACGTAGATCACAAGTGGAGTAGTGATTGAACCAGGATAAACGACTGTGTTTGTTTCTCTAAACTCTCCTCGTTTATCTTTGTGCACTTGTTTCATTGTTTTATTTGGATATTGTCTCCTTGACTATTACGTTCATTAGTAAAAGTGCTTAACTCATCTATTCAATTATTTCTGATCATTCAATAGCTTCAACGAAAATTGATTGTCAAACGATTTGCGAAAGATTTATGAACTTATTTTTAACTACTCAATTCACCCCCCCTCTTGAGTATTGAGGCCACTTGGTAACAGAAGCCACATGGGATTTCAGAAGAGCACATCAAGCTGAGGGCATTTCCTTTCTCACTTGCTGATACAGCCAAGGATTGGTTATTTTATCTTTCACCAGGTTCAGTAACAAGTTGGACTGACATGAAGTGGTTGTTCTTAGAGAAAATTTTCCCTGCCTCTAGAGCTGTTGCCATTAGAAAAGATATTTGTGGCATAAGACAAACGACAGGAGAGACCTTGCATGAATATTAGGAAAGATTTAAGAAGCTGTGCTCAAGCTGCCCCCACCACCAAATCACCGATCAACTCTTAATTCAATATTTCTATGAAGGCTTGCTGCCAAATGACAGAAGCATGGTGGATGCTGCCTCTGGAGGAGCCGTAGTAGACAAGACCCCTGCAGCAGCGAGAGATTTGATAGCAAACATGGCAGCCAACACCCAACAATTTGGCACACGAATTATTACCTCAACCAGAGGAGTCAATGAGATTCAATCATCTCATGTAGACCAACAAAGAATGGAACACAGACTTGATGAATTGACTTCTTTGGTGAGGTAGTTAGCAGTGGGACAACAAGCACCAATGCAGATGACTGCAACTGTGTGTGGCATTTGCTCTTATTCATCTCATCCTACTGATGCATGCCCCACACTTTAGGATGGTGGTTCTATTTTTCCAGAGCAATCTCATTGCAGCAACTGGTATTTTTCCTGGTAGACCCTAATATCAACAATCACAACAGCAGCCCAGATATGATCCATTTTCTAATACCTATAACCCTGGCTGGAGGGACCATCCTAACTTGAGATATGGGAATTCTGGTCAACAACGACAACCCCAACAAGAAAGAAGAATTTAGATACCAAGTCCGTAGGTCCTAACAACAAATACCAACCACCTGCATTCAGACAACAACAAACTGTGCAGCCACCTGTGCAGCAGACCCTCATGTTGCCAAGTCCAGCAACCACTCCATCCGAGCCATCATTGGAAGATTTGATGAAACAGATGGCTACAAATAATGTTCAGTTCCAACAAAATGTCAATGCCACCATTCGAACCTGCAAACTCGTTGGGCGGTGGCCACCACCGTGAGTGAGTGAAAAGTCAAGGGTCGAACCAATTGCCTTCACAAACAAATAACAACCCAAGAGGTAATGTAAGTGCCATTAGCTTGAGAAGTGGCGAGAGAAGTTGACGGTCCTACTCCACCACAACCCGAACTACAAGTGCAAAGAACCGAAGGTGACCCGAAACGAAGAAAAAGTGGATAGCTCGGTCAAAAATCGTGACACGTAAGAAATGTGCGAGAGAATTCAAATCGGCCATTCCACTACCTTTTCCAAACAGAGTCACCCAAATCCCAAGCATACTGCGCAAACAGAAATAGAAAGAGAAGTCATGGACACATTCAGGAAGGTGGAAATCAATATTCCCCTCCTTGATGCAATCAAGGAGATTCCCAAGTATGCCAAATTCCTCAAAGAGTTGTGTACTCACAAGAGAAGACTTAAGGGTACTGAGAGAATAAGCATGGGCAGAAATGTTTCTACAATGATTCTACCAAGCATGCCACAAAAATGCAAAGATCCTGGAACTTTCACAATTCCTTGCACGATAGGTAACTCCAAATTTGAACATGCAATGCTAGATTTGGGTGCTTCGATTAATGTCATGCCTATGTCAATATATCAGTCCTTGAATGTAATGACCTCCTTAGGGCGCCACACTTTATGTTACTTAATTACCAAATTACCCTTCAATTAAAAATCGTGCTTGTATTATAAATACGAGTTATAAAATTTCTTGATGATAATAAAATAAACTTAGCAGAAAATAAAAACATAACAACATTGTCACAAATAATTTACATAACATATACATACAAGCGTTTAGTACTGTCACACTTTGATATCTTACAAACTAGACTTCCAAACATATTTAAACTTTTCATTTAAAACTAACATATAGCCCAAATCTTACTAGACAGCAGAACCCTCAGATGGGTCCTCCTCAGATTCCTCAAAGACGTAGGAATCATTATGATGTGCGATCCCTACGACAAGTGTCCGAGCAGACGACACAATACTAACCGTACTAGGAGTACGATAGTAAGCTCCCCAACACTGCCTAATAGATATTGGAACTCTATAATAGATAGTCTCTCTCTCTCTCTAAATCTACAGTCCATGCCTCATCTCCTCCAATGAATGTCATCTTCAGGTAGCCAAGGAAACTAGGCATCTGCATCTCTTCAGAACTCGACGTCCTCAACAGGAATCTGCTCCTCCTCAGCTTCTCACTCTATTTCTTGCTCGACGTCTTAGCAAATATAAATATAATACCAAAACATGCATACAAAGAGGTGAGATCACCTACACCAATACCAGTATGACAGTAATGAAGATAAACACATACAATATCTCATACAGTTATCATACCATAATTACAGTTATGCCACTAACATCAATATCATCACAAAACTTGTAATACACCATAATTATAGTTATGTCACCATCAATAATCAATAAATCAATACATCAATTATCATAAATAGAAATTATGATAATACCCTCTATCATTTTATGTATGCACACAGACTCAATTTCCTACTCCATGGAGCTACAACTCAGGTCGGAGAGAGTGATCGAAAAGAAGTGTCTGCACTAACATGCCTTGGACCACGTGCTCGCTTTGCACATCCAAAGATATACACGACGCTTTATCGATCTTGATTAAGGATAGTGTCTCGGTCCGGATCATTGGTGTGTTGCGTCGGTCTAACCCACGGTACAGAAGAGCTACCATCTGCCCATTGTAGGCAACCCGCACCCCAATGCCCCCAAAGTCAACGAGTGACTTACACTACGCATATCACACCCACTCAGGAGGTGTAGTCTCTCCTAGGCAACTAGCCTTATACAGTCCATCGGACCTTCCCAATGCATGTACTATGCATTATTCATATTTCAAATTTATATCTCATAATCGGGGTCGACACAGTAATATAACAGTACTATTACTGTACTTTAATCGCGTAGTCACATTTTCGCATTTTCTCAATTGCAACTCAATTCTGCCGCCTTTTCAAAATCGCGTAGCGACTTTTCAACGTTTTCTAATCGCGTAAATATTTTTCTTACGTTTTAAATCGGAAATACTATTTTTCTCATTTTAATACCAAAATTAGCTTCATTTTCCATATTTGCACTTTAGTCCCTCAAAAAATCATATTTACGAAACAACCCCTCATAAAATCCATATTTACAAAATAGTCCCTCAAAATTTAATATTTACAAAAAAAGTCCCTCATAAATTATTATTTACGAAATCATCCCTCTTTTATAAAATATTTACAGTTTGACCCCTCTAAAAATAATATTTACATTATGACCCCTCAAAAATCAATATTTATACTATGGCCCCTCATTTTGATAAAATTTGTAATTTAGTCCTTCTTTTATAAAAATTTGCAGTATAACTCCTCTAAAAATCGATAAATGGTATTGTTTTCAAATTTTGTTATTCCCTTTCTTTAATACCTATAAAATCATATTATTTTACCATACTCAAATTTTTCCCAGATTCATTTAAATGTCTCAGTTCTCATTTTAATTCATCAGTGTAAGGACTTTGGTCCTTTTTCCATCGTATGGCCGTAAGCCTCAATACTCTTTGGAGTACACATACAATCGATTAATCATGTTATTCACATCCTAATTTACATATACAATCTCATGCTTTCATAATTACACATACACATAGAATATCAAAGCTTTAAGCATTTAATCACACATGCAAGCATAAAAACTCAACCAAACACATCACAAACATAATCAAATAATCGGTGAAGAACCCTTATGGATATTCCACCGTACAAAACCATCCTCACACCACCAAAATCTGGTTGGTGAGGTTAAATCTCCCTCTTACCTCTTGTAGACAATTTTAATCGGTTGGTTCTCCTTCCTTCCTTCAAATTCGTACTATCCACCAAACAAATCCCTAAAATTCTTAAACAATTAGTAAAAACACATACAAGCTACAATATTGAAAAACCATGGAACAATCATGGTTAGAAAAATTAAAAATTCAGTTTTGAACCATAGAAACCAAACTTACCCTTAAGTAAGTAAGCAAGAAGTGGAATTTTAGGCAAGATAGAGTAGGAATTTGGGAAAACTTTGTGAATGAAAGATGCTTAGAATGGTATTTGGCTTTAGGAAATATGATAGGAAAAAATTATAGAAGTTTGGTAGTACATGTAGTAGTCTTGGCCGAATGTTGGAGAGAAAGAAAGAAAGAAAATTGTGCTTGGTTGTTGATAACTTTTTGGAGAGAAAGTAGATGCTTTGATTTTGTGATAAGTGAAAGAAATGAAAGTGAAATGGAAATAGAAGTGCAGCTGCCGTGAGTGGCTTTAGGTGAGGTTGAGTGAATGAATTTGCATGCTAAAATATCTAAAGTGTTCACACTTAGTGCACATGGCTTATGTCATGTTGGATGGTTCTTGAATATTGTAGAACCAAGCCACTTGCCTCCTTGTTGCAGCCCCCAAAACCGTGCAGCCCCCCTCCATTTTAATGACTTAATTGCTTCTAAATTAGTCCTAATTATATGCTAACTAATTAAAGAATTAGTTAGGTTAAATATCCTAACCAATTTTAATTAACATACTAATCATATATCTAATTAATTTAATATATATTAGCACATATTATAACCTTTAATTAATATTAGGATATCTAATTAGTATTTAGATTATAATTAATTAATAACTAAGCTAGTTCATTTAGTTTACTAATTAAGTAATTTGATTAGTTGAATTAAGCTTAATTAGGTTACTAACCATTTTCAAGCCTACAATCTTTGACTAAATCCTAACCCTTGATTCATCTTTAATTTCTAGCCATAGATCACATCTAGGGTAGATATCAATTGGTCATAAAACTATCATTCTAATCTCACCATTGATTAGATCAACGGCTAAGATTAAAGCTTCTAAAGTAAGCTTCACAATCCAATGGCTCACAAAGAAGTTAATGCTTCTTTTGTTGACTCTTTCTAATTGGTTTAGAAAGTCAAGCCATCCATTTTGACCATTTCCTATTGGTTTAGGTTTCTATCCATCGGCATCGATTGTTGATCACTACACTAAACGTGGGCCCCACGAACTTTTTCGTCCATAAATAATTTTTCTACTATTTTTGAGACAAGAGGTATTGTTGAATAAAATAATATTATAAAATTATAAAATTATTTTATTGCACGCTTAAATCCTAAAAATTATGAGATTAATATATATATCAATCAATTGGGTTTAGTAAGATCCCCAAATCTAATTAATTAAATAAGATTTTTTCCTATTTAAAATTATTATTTTCTTGACTCGAGCAAATAACACAAAATGATCAAATATGATCTCGAACAGTCAAATTATTTTTATAATACACGAAAAATGTAAAACAAAGTGTAATTACGCTATTACTATTCACATAGTCGAATTTGGGGTGTTACATCTCTCCCCTCTAAAATAAAGTTTCGTCCTCGAAACTTGACATACATATTCAAAATAAAAATGGATATTGCTCTCTTATCTTCTCTTCCAACTCCCATGTGGCTTCACCACTTACATCATTCCATACCACTTTAACCAATGCGATGTCCTTTCCTCGAAGTTGCTTAACTCTTCGATCTTCAATTCTGGTCGGAAATGTCTCATAGGTCAAATTCTCCTTTAGTTGTACAGTTTCTGGCTCAATAACATGAGTCGGATCAGAAATATATTTCCGTAGTTGTGATACGTGAAATACATTATGAAGATTTGATAAGAACGGTGGTAGTGCAATCTGATAAGCTACCGGACCTACCTAACGAAGTATCTGATACGGTCCAATAAACTTCGGAGTGAGCTTCCTCGACTTGATTACTCGTCCAACTCCAGTCATAGGCGTCACACGTAGAAATACATGGTCACCTTCTTTAAATTCTAGCGGTCTTCTTCTTTTATCTGCATAACTCTTTTGCCGCGTCTGTGTCGTCCTCATCTTATCTTGGATCATCTTCACTTTCTCAGTTGTCTGTTGCACAAACTCGGGTCCTACCACAGTACTTTCACCATCATGGCACCAACACAACAGCGTTCTACATCTTCTCCCATATAAAGCTTCATAGGGTGCCATCCCTATGCTTGAATGGAAACTATTGTTGTAAGTGAACTCTGTCAACGGTAGAAATTCATCCCAACAACCAGTTTGCTCTAGAACACAAGCCCTCAACAAGTCCTCCAATGACCGAATCGTCCTTTCGACGACCATCGGTTTGTGGATGGTAAACGCGGCGAACTCAAACGTAGCTTCATTCCCATCGCTTCTTGCAAACTGTTCCAGAATCTCGATGTAAATCACGGATCTCGATCAGAAATTATACTGGATGGTACACCATGAAGTCTGACAATTTCATTGATGTACACTTGAGCCAACTTCTCCATTGAGTACTTAATATTAATCGGTAAAAAGTGCGCCGACTTTGTAAGCCGATCAATAATCACCCATATAGAATCTTGACCCTTCCGAGTCTTTGGCAGTGCAGTTACGAAATCCATTGCTATGTCATCCCATTTCCACTCAGGAATAGGCAAAGGTTGCAACATTCCTGATGGTCTCTGGTGTTCCACTTTGGCCTTCTGACAAATTAAACAGGATGATACATATTCTGCTACATCCCTCTTCATCTCTTGCCACCAATATAGTCATTTTTTAAATCTTGGTACATCTTCGTGGCTCTTGGATGCATACTCAATTTGCTTCGATGAGCTTCATCCAAAATTGATCTCCTCAGTTCTGGATCGTTTGGTACACAAACTCTCCCTTTGAACTTCAAAATTCCATCAACACCTTCGCTGAATTCCAATTCTGCTCCTTGACTTCTTGCTTCCTTTGCTTCTTGCAAATACTGATCACTGTTTTGTCCTTCTCGTATTCTATCCATCAAGTCATTCAAAATAACGATCATGTTCAAACATATCTTTCCCGATGTCAACTTCACAGATAATCGCATATCCCGAAATTCTTCTATCAATTCCTTCTCTTTTATCATCATAACAGAAGCATTAAGCGCTTTCCTACTTAAGGCATCCGCTACGACATTCGCCTTCCCGGGATGATACTGTAACTGAAAGTCATAATCTTTCAGAAACTCGAGCCAACGTCTTTGTCTCATGTTCAACTCTTTCTGGTCAAACAGATACTTCAAACTTTTATGGTCACTAAAAACAGTGAACGTTGCCCCATAGAGAAAATGTCTCCATACCTTCAATGCAAACACCACTGCTGCTAACTCCAAGTCATGAGTCGGATAATTCCTTTCATGCACTTTCAACTGCCTCGATGCATATGCCACAACCTTACGGTTTTGCATAAGTACACAACCCAATCCTTGATACGAAGCATCACAATACACCTCAAAAGGTTCATTCGGATAAGGCAGAATCAAAACCGGTGAAGTAGTCGGTCGTCGTTTCAACTCCTGAAAACTTTCCTCACATGCTTCATTCCATGTAATCGATTGATTCTTTCGTGTAAGTTGGGTAAGAGGTCCTGCAATCATCGAAAACCCTTCTATGAATCGTCGATAGTAACCGGCCAATCCGATGAAACTACGGATCTCCGATACTGTCTTTGGTCTATCCCATTCAATAACTGTCTCCACCTTTGCAGCATCAACTTCAATTCCATCTGCCGATATAACATGCCCCAAAAATTACACTTCGCTCAACCAAAACTCACATTTGGACAACTTGGCATACAACTTATTTTCCCTCAAAATCTGGAGAACCACTCTGAGATGTTCAGCATGTTCCTCCTGACTTCGAGAATAAATCAAGATGTCATCAATAAAGACAACAATAAACTTATCCAAGTATGAATGGAAAATCCGATTCATGAAGTCCATAAATATCGCAGGTGCATTAGTCACACCAAAAGGCATCACTTGATACTCGTAATGCCCATATCGTGTCCGAAACGCAGTCTTCGGGATATCCTCCACCTTCACACGTATCTGGTGATAACCAGAACGCAAATCAATCTTAGAAAATATTGCGGCTCCTCGCAATTGATCCATCAAATCATCAATCCTTGGTAGTGGATATTTATTCTTGATCGTAATCTTGTTCAATTGTCGGTAGTCTACACATAGACGAGAAGTCCCATCCTTTTTCTTTACCAACAATACTGGAGCTCCCCAAGGTGATACACTTGGTCTCACAAACTGCTTCTCCAACAAATCCTTTAACTGCTTCTTAAGCTCTGCTAACTCTACTGGCAACATTCGATAAGGCGCCATAGATATAGGTCCAGCTCCAGGTACCAAATCAATAGAGAATTCAATCTCTCTTTCCGGTGGTATTCCAGGTATATCTTCAGGAAATACTTCAGGAAACTCATTCACTACGAAAATATCCTTTAAAATATCCTCATAGTGAACCTCCATAGAAGACATCAACAAGTACCCTTGATCTCCTTCCTTTAAACAAGCTGCCACTTACGTAGCCGTTAAGAATCTAGGATCCTTAATCTCAGGAAAAACTAATGTCTTATTTGAACAGTCTATCAAGATATGGTTGGAAGACAACCAATCCATTCCTAAGATTACATTAATCTTGGAAAGAGGCAAACAAATCAAGTCCACATGAAAGATTCTATCTCTAACAGATACAAGGCAATTCAAGCATACTCTTGTAGTTATCACAGGCTTATCAGTAGGAGTACTAACACTCAAATCATACGGCAATGTAGTCACAGTTAATCCCAAACGCTCCACACAATCACATGCAATGAAAGAATGTGTTGCTCCCGAATCATATAATACTGTTAAAGGATTACCTTCAATAGCACACTCCTCCATTATCAAGTCCTCGGATTTTGCGGCTTCTTCCCCGCTCATAGTATACACTCGACCACCCGCCTGTGGCCTTGCAAGTGAACATTGCCCACTGATGGCTCCACCTTTTCTTTGATCATACTCCCTTGAGAAATGTCCAGGCTTACCACAAATGATAACAAATCACCCCTTTATGCCGACATTCCCTAGTGAGATGTCCTTTCCCACACTTAAAACATTTAAGTGCGTGTTCCAGTTGAAACCGCTCTACTACCACTAGAGCTTCCCCAAATGATTGTTGCCGATTCGACTTCATCTGGTTTTATATGGTTTTACTCGCGATAACGGTTGCCACCGCTACTCTTCCCCTTTGGAACCGTGCTTTGGTCCAAAATTCTTATTTCTCGCCTCTCTCAGATGATCAATCTCCTCAACCTTTTGGCACTTATCTAGCAATACTGGAAACTGATCAATGTCAACAGTTGCTAAAGATCGCTTGATGTCAAGCCTCAGCCCCTCTTCAAACTTCCTACACTTCCACTCCTCATCTGGATGCATTTGGAAGTACCTCGAAAACTTAGACAAGCTTTCGAACCTTGCTGCGTACTCATTTACAGTCATCGCTCGTTGCCTCAGACTAAGGAATTCCATCTCCTTAGCATGTCGAACACTGGTTGGGAAATACTTTCCCAGAAACTTCTGTCTAAAGAGCGCCATGTCACAACTCTCCCTTCACTTGATTAACCTCGGGCTCCCACCAAGCCTCTCCGTCACCGACTAGCACGAATGTGGCGAAAGTAAGCTTCCGCTCATCATTACAACCCATGCCCTCAAATATCTTTTCCGCTCCTTTATCCACATATCACCTTCTCGGGTCGAACTCTCCATGAAAATTCGGTGGATTGTTCCTCCGAAATTCGACAAGCTATGAGCATCATCATGTGCCCTTTGATTCTGGCAGTGCAACAACCTCAGCCATTCGTTGCATTCTTTGCTATAGTCGTAGCCATATTCGATTATCGTCATTGGCATTTCCACCGCTTTGCCTCGCATTCATGCGTCTTTCCACGTCCAGCCATTTCGCTCTATCAATCAGACTGAACAACACAAAGAAAAGTGAAGGTCAGTCTTCAAACAATATTGTTTTTCTTTCGGAAAACAATTACAGAGAATCACACAACTTAGACAAGACAGACCTAACCACAAACCCAAAAGACTCTAACTTGGGCTCTGATACCAACTATTGTAACGACCTCCTTAGGGCGCCACACTTTATGTTACTTAATTACCAAATTACCCTTCAATTAAAAATCGTGCTTGTATTATAAATACGAGTTATAAAATTTCTTGATGATAATAAAATAAACTTAGCAGAAAATAAAAACATAACAACATTGTCACAAATAATTTACATCACATATACATACAAGCGTTTAGTACTGTCACACTTTGATATCTTACAAACTAGACTTCCAAACATATTTAAACTTTTTATTTAAAACTAACATATAGCCCAAATCTTACTAGACAGCAGAACCCTCAGATGGGTCCTCCTCAGATTCCTCAGCACGTAGGAATCCGTCATGATGTGCGATCCTACGGACAAGTGTCCGAGCAGACGACACAATACTAACCGTATTAGGAGTACGATAGTAAGCTCCCCAACACTGCCTAATAGATATTGGAACTCTATAATAGATACTCTCTCTCTCTCTCTAAATCTACAGTCCATGCCTCATCTCCTCCAATGAATGTCATCTTCAGGTAGCCAAGGAAACTAGGCATCTGCATCTCTTTAGAACTCGACGTCCTCAACAGGAATCTACTCCTCCTCAGCTTCTCGCTCTATTTCTTGCTCGACGTCTTAACAAATATAAATATAATACCAAAACATGCATACAAAGAGGTGAGATCACCTACGCCAATACCAGTATGGCAGTAATGAAGATAAACACATACAATATCTCATACAGTTATCATACCATAATTACAGTTATGCCACTAACATCAATATCATCACAAAACTTGTAATACACCATAATTATAGTTAAGTCACCATCAATAATCAATAAATCAATACATCAATTATCATAAACAGAAATTACGATAGTACCCTCTATCATTATATTTATGCACACAGACTCAATTTCCTACTCCATGGAGCTACAACTCAGGTCGGAGAGAGTGATCGAAAAGAAGTGTCGGTACCAATATGCCTTGGACCACGTGCTCAGTTTTGCACATCCAGCATATACACGACAGTCTTTATCAGATCTTGATTAAGGATAGTGTCTCGGTCCGGATCATTGGTGTGTTGCGTCGGTCTAACTCACGGTACAGAAGAGCTACCATCTGCCCATTGTAGGCAACCCGCACCCCAATGCCCCCAAAGTCAACGAGTGACTTACACTACGCATATCACACCCACTCAGGAGGTGTAGTCTCTCCTAGGCAACTAGCCTCATACAGTCCATCGGACCTTCCCAATGCATGTACTATGTATTATTCATATTTCAAATTTATATCTCATAATTGGGGTCCACACAGTAATATAACAGTACAATTACTGTACTTTAATCGCGTAGTCACATTTTCACATTTTCTCAATTGCAACTCAATTCTGCCGCCTTTTCAAAATCGCGTAGCGACTTTTCAACATTTTCTAATCGCGTAAATATTTTTCTTACGTTTTAAATTGGAAATACTATTTTTCTCATTTTAATACCAAAATTAGCTTCATTTTCCATATTTGCACTTTAGTCCCTTAAAAACTCATATTTACGAAACAACCCCTCATAAAATCCATATTTACAAAATAGTCCCTCAAAATTTAATATTTACAAAAAAGTCCCTCATAAATTATTATTTACGAAATCATCCCTCTTTTATAAAATATTTATAATTTGACCCCTCTAAAAATAATATTTACATTATGACCCCTCAAAATTTAATATTTATACTATGGCCCCTCATTTTGATAAAATTTGCAATTTAGTCCTTCTTTTATAAAAATTTGCGGTATAACTCCTCTAAAAATCGGTAAATGGTATTGTTTTCAAAATTTGTTATTCCCTTTCTTTAATACCTATAAAATCATATTATTTTACCATACTCAAATTTTTCCCAGATTCATTTAAATGTCTCAGTTCTCATTTTAATTCATCAGTGTAAGGACTTTGGTCCTTTTTCCATCGTATGGCCGTAAGCCTCAAAACTCTTTGGAGTACACATACAATCGATTAATCATGTTATTCACATCCTAATTTACATATACAATCTCATGCTTTCATAATTACACATACACACAGAATGTCAAAGCTTTAAGCATTTAATCACACATGCAAGCATAAAAACTCAACCAAACACATCACAAACATAATCAAATAATCGATGAAGAACCCTTATGGATTTTCCACCGTACAAAACCATCCTCACACCACCAAAACCTGGTTGGTGAGGTTAAATCTCCCTCTTACCTCTTGTAGACAATTTTAATCGGTTGGTTCTCCTTCCTTCCTTCAAATTCGTACTATCCACCAAACAAATCCCTAAAATTCTTAAACAATTAGTAAAAACACATACAAGCTACAATATTGAAAAACCATGGAACAATCATGGTTAGAAAAATTAAAAATTCAGTTTTGAACCATAGAAACCAAACTTACCCTTAAGTAAGTAAGCAAGAAGTGGAATTTTAGGCAAGATAGAGTAGGAATTTGGGAAAACTTTGTGAATGAAAGATGCTTAGAATGGTATTTGGCTTTAGGAAATATGATAGAAAAAAATTATAGAAGTTTGGTAGTACATGTAGTAGTCTTGGCCGAATGTTGGAGAGAAAGAAAGAAAGAAAATTGTGCTTGGTTGTTGATAACTTTTTGGAGAGAAAGTAGATGCTTTGATTTTGTGATAAGTGAAAGAAATGAAAGTGAAATGGAAATAGAAGTGCAGCTGCCCTGAGTGGCTTTAGGTGAGGTTGAGTGAATGAATTTGCATGCTAAAATATCTAAAGTGTTCACACTTAGTGCACATGGCTTATGTCATGTTGGATGGTTCTTGAATATTGTAGAACCAAGCTACTTGCCTCCTTGTTGCAGCCCCCAAAAACCGTGCAGCCCCCCTCCATTTTAATGACTTAATTGCTTCTAAATTAGTCCTAATTATATGCTAACTAATTAAAGAATTAGTTAGGTTAAATATCCTAACCAATTTTAATTAACATACTAATCATATATCTAATTAATTTAATATATATTAGCACATATTATAACCTTTAATTAATATTAGGATATCTAATTAGTATTTAGATTATAATTAATTAATAACTAAGCTAGTTCATTTAGTTTACTAATTAAGTAATTTGATTAGTTGAATTAAGCTTAATTAGGTTACTAACCATTTTCAAGCCTACAATCTTTGACTAAATCCTAACCCTTGATTCATCTTTAATTTCTAGCCATAGATCACATCTAGGGTAGATATCAATTGGTCATAAAACTATCCTTCTAATCTCACCATTGATTAGATCAACAATAAGATTAAAGCTTCTAAAGTAAGCTTCACAATCCAATGGCCCACAAAGAAGTCAATGCTTCTTTTGTTGACTCTTTCTAATTGGTTTAGAAAGTCAAGCCATCCATTTTGACCATTTCCTATTGGTTTAGGTTTCTATCTAGTCAAGATCGTTGGATCACACACTAAACGTGGGCCCCACGAACTTTTTCGGTCCACAAATAAATTTTCTACTATTTTTGAGACAAGAGATATCTTGTTGAATAAAATAATATTATAAAAATATAAAATTATTTTATTGCACGCTTAAATCCTAAAAATTACGAGATTAATATATATATCAATCAATTGGGTTTAGTAAGATCCCCACTCTAATTAATTAAATAAGATTTTTCCCTATTTAAAATTATTATTTTCTTGACTCGAGCAAATAACACAAAATGATCAAATATGATCTCAGAACAGTCAAATTATTTTTATAACACACAAAAAATGTAAAATAGTGTAATTCTGCTATTACTATTCACATAGTCAGAATTTGGGGTGTTACATTGAACATTGGCACTTTGCAACCTACTGGTATAGTGATTCAGTTGGCAAATAGGACCACTGCTCATCCTGTAAGAGTCTTGGAAGATGTGTTAGTGCAGGTGAATGAGCTGATTTTCCCAGCGGACTTCTACATTCTGAACATGGAAGATGAGTCTTCAACAAACCATGCTCCATTGATCCTAGGCAGACCTTTCCTCAAGACAACCAAGTCCAAGATAGATGTGCATGCTGGCACCCTTTCCATGGAATTTGGCGACGATGTGATACAATTTAACATTTTTTAGGCCATGAGACATCCCCTAGAGGAGCATTCTTCTGTTTTCCATGTTGATGTGATTGATATGCTAGTTGACGATGCTTATGCTGATATTTATGCTGAATTTCCTGATATTACTGATTTTCTGGATTCTGTCACTTGTGATATATGTATTTGCTGTGATACTGAACCATGTGCTGAGATTTATGCAGTTATGAGTGATGATGCAGGTGCTTATTTGACTGATGCAGCATATAAAAATATAAGTCAAAATTATGTCGAATTTAATGCTGCTGAGTTGCTTGTTTCAAATAGCTTGCTGCCTTCTATTGTGCATCCCCCATCCTTAGAGTTAAAGACTTTGCCAGACCACCTTAAATATGCATATTTGGAAGATGGTGAGAAGCTGCCATGATTGTCGCTAAGAATCTACAACCTGAACAAGAAGAAAAATTACTGCACAGGTTTTGAGGCGGCATAAGATAAGCGAGCCATCGGATGGACACTTGCAGACATTCCTGGTATTAGTCCCTCCATATGTATGCATAGGATTTTATTGGAGGAAGGTACCAAGCCAGTGAGGCAACCCCAAAGAAGACTAAATCCCCTGATTCTGGATGTGGTGAAGAAGGAAGTGACCAAGTCTGCCGCAAGTCGGTATTATTTATCCCATATCTCGACAAGAAATGGGTGAGCCCAAAGGTGCAAGTGGTTCCAAAGAAATCTGGAGTCACAAGAATTGCAAATCGAACAATGAGCTCCTACCCACAAGAATCCGAAACGGTTGGCGGGTGTGCATTGATTATAGGCGGCTTAACCAGCCACTAGGAAAGATCATTTTCCATTGCCTTTCATTGATCGGATGTTGGAGAGACTGGCTGGCAAGTCGCATTATTGTTTCTTGGAGGGATATTCGGGCTATTTTCAGATTCATATAGCCCCAGAAGACCAAGAGAAGACCACTTTCACCTGTCCATTTGGAACATTTGCATATAGGAGAATGCCCTTTGGTCTGTGCAACGCTCCGGGAACCTTTCAAAGGTGTATGGTCAGTATCTTCTTTGAATTTTTAGAGAGTTGCATGGATGTGTTTATGGATGATTTTACTGTCTATGGCTCTTCCTTTGATGCATGTTTAGATAGTTTGGATCGGGTTTTGCATAAGTGCATTGAAACTAACCTTGTCCTAAATTTTGAAAAATGTCATTTCCTGGTAGAACAGGGTATAGTTTTAGGGCATATAGTATCTAGCAAGGGTGTTGAGGTAGATCCTGCAAAAATAGATGTCATTTCATGCCTATCTTACCCCACATGCGTGCGGGAGGTTCGTTCTTTCCTTGGTCATGCAGGTTTCTATCGGCGGTTCATAAAGGATTTTAGCAAAATTGCCTTTCCACTATCCAACTTGTTGCAAAAGGATGTAGAGTTTTACTTTGACCAGAGATGTAAGGATGCCTTCAATCACTTGAAGCAAGCATTGACCAGTACACCTATCATCCAGCCACCAGATTGGACACTCCCATTTGAACTCATGTGTGATGTCTCTAATTATGCATTGGGGGCTGTCCTTGCACAGAGAGTCAGCAAAGTACCTCATGTCATTTCCTATGCTTCGAGGACTTTAGATGCTGCACAAGCCAACTACACTACAACCGAAAAGGAACTTTTAGCAATTGTTTTTGCTTTAGATAAATTTTGATCATATTTGCTTGGTTCTAGAGTGGTTGTATTTTCAGATCATGCAGCTTTGAAGTTTCTCCTGAAAAAGTCTGATGCAAAGCCTAGGTTGATTAGGTGGATGTTGCTCTTACAGGAATTTGATATTAATATCAGAGATAAGAGTGGAGCAGAGAACCTAGTGGAAGATCACTTGAGTTGGATTGAGAGAGAGGCAAATTCTTCTCCTATCCATGATGTCTTCCCTGATGAGCAGCTTTTCAAGCTGCAAGGTAACACTCCTTGGTTTGCTGATTTGATAAATTTCTTAGTTGCTGGTGTTTTCCCTGCACATTTTATTAGGGCTCAGATTGATAAATTGAAGAGTGAGTCAAAATATTATGCGTGGGATGACCCTTATCTGTGGAAATTTTGTAGTGACCAAGTCATTAGGAGATGCGTGCCTGATAATGAATTTCATTCTATTCTTAGCTTTTGTCATACACTTGCATGTGGTAGTCATTTTGGTCCCCAAAGGACTGCTAGGAAAGTTTTGGAATCTGGACTATATTGGCCCACTCTATTTCATGATGCATATGTATTTTGTAAATCTTGTGATCAATGCCAAAGAATAGGAAACACTTCTCGAAAGAATGAGATGCCCCAGAAATCCTTATTGTTCTGTGAGATTTTTGATGTATGGGGTATTAATTTTATGGGACCCTTTCCTATTTCTTTTGGTTTTGTTTACATTTTACTAGCTGTTGATTATGTATCCAAGTGGGTGGAGGCGAAAGCTACTCGAACTGATGATTCCAAAGTTGTTGTGGATTTTGTTAGATCACAGATTTTCTGCAGGTTTGGAGTTCCGAAAGCTATCATTAGTGATCAGGGTTCGCACTTCTGTAATCAGAGCATGGAAGCCTTGATGAAAAAGTATGGAGTTCTGCACAGAGTTTCTACACCTTACCATCCCCAGACTAATGGGCAAGCCGAGGTTTCCAACAGAGAGATCAAGCAGATACTTCAGAAGACAGTTCAACCTAACAGAAAGGACTGGAGCAAGAGGCTTGAGGATGCTTTATGGGCTTACCGGACTGCTTATAAGACACCAATCGGGATGTCTCCGTATCGGATTGTTTTTGAAAAGCCTCACACCTGCCGTGGAAATTGAGCATCTTGCATTCGGGCGGAAAAGGTGCAACTTGGACCTAGATCAAGCAGGTATGGAGAGCAAGTTGCAGCTGCAGCAATTGGAGGAGATCCGCTTGGAGGCTTACGAAAGTTCCAAACTTTATAAGGAGAAGACCAAAGCCTTCCATGATAAGTTGATTCTGAGGAAAACATTCGAGATTGGTCAAAAAGTTCTCCTCTATAACTCCCGCCTCCGACTCATGCCTGGCAAATTAAGGTCTAGATGGGATGGACCATTTATTGTTACTAAGGTTTTTCCTTCTAGTGCTGTTCAAATTAAAAGTGAGGTCACTGCCAAAGCTTTCATCGTAAATGGACACCGCCTCAAACAGTATCATGAACTTCCAGAGAATGCAGAAATGGAGGTGATGAACCTTCTCCATCCGCATTATGAATAAAAAAAAGAGAAAAAAAAATAGCTGTGTGCCCGACAATGAGGTAGGTAGTGACATTAAATTTTGTCACTCGAAAACATGTGGAGGTCATTTTTCTTCGTCAGTGACAACAACTGCGAAAATCTTACAGTATGGATTTTATTGGCCTACTTTATTCAAGGTCTGTTACACCTTTTGCAAAAGCTGCGGAAATTGGTCAAAAAAGTTCTGCTTTGAGATTATCATCTGCACCTACTCCTTGGAAAATTGAGATTTAGGTGGCGTGGTTCTTTTGTTGTCAAATACGTGTATCCTCTGGGGCCGTAGATATTGAGGATCCTAGGAATGGTAATGCGCTTAAAGTTAATGGACAAAGACTCAACCATTCCTGGAAAACCAAGTTCTTATGTTGCTGGTTAAAAGTGGCGGATACGGTACTCCGTGACTCTCAAGTCGGTTTATTTTTCAGTTTCCCAAAATAACTGAATCCTTCTTCTCCTTCAAAATGGATGTCATTCTTTCAAATCTGAGCAAACATTTTCCTTCTCTTCCTCAAAATGCTCTGAGAAAAATCTACAAAGTTCGATGTGAAAGATTGAGACTGTTAATGCACAAAGGTATGCCAGAAGATGTACGCTGGATAATTGAAGCGAAGGTCCGATTAGCAGGTGAGTCCTCAATTTCATTTGACTCATATATGCCCGGTCTTGGAAGAAGTTCATATTCTAAAAAGAGAAGAGCAAAAAGGTTACAAGTCTGTCACAAATGTGGACGATGGAACTGTAACAAGCGATGTCGTACTTTGGGGATGGTTTCCGTAAATAGAGAAGATAAAATTTTCTTCATTAAGAATGGACTGAGTAAGGAGTCATTAGATGATATCTTATTGACTCTTGAGACGCATTCTTGTGGATTGGTGCATTGTGAAATTCTTAAATTGTGGAATCTCTTCAAGGATGAAGAAAAACGCTACAGTCTTGGGAATCTAACTCTAAAAGACCCTGTTTGCCAATTTATAAGAAAATTAGATGGGAAGCTTATCCTCGACTCATAGAAGACGTTTAAGCCGTTACTGGACGTTAAACCAAAGGCATATGTGAGCCATATCCACAAACAATCAGACGTATCATCTTCTTCTTCTTCTTCATGTCATTTTAAAAAAAAAAACAAAAAACAAAAACAAAAACAAAAAAAAAAACAAAAACAAACAAAAAAAAAAGAAAGAAAAGATTCTGTGTTTCTTAAATTCAACCTTTTCTGATAACCGTCAACCTACCCTTATAGGTGCAATTATTCCCCTTTCCATTCTTTTTATTATTTAAACACTCCATTTTCTCCATTTTCCTTCAACTCAGAAACACTCAAAGAGAGAGGAGTATCAAATGGGGCCTTCTATTCGTAACCTAAAAAATGTTTGTGTTTTTTTGTGGGTCGAGTTATGGGAAGGGATTAGAGTTTGTAAACACAGCTAGCACTCTTGGTCGATCACTTGCTGCGAGGAATATTCATCTTGTATATGGGGGAGGTTGTCGTGGGTTAATGGGGGCTGTATCACTTTCTGCTTTTATAGGAGACAAGTTTTAGGTGTTATTCCTAAACCTTTAGGCTGCAAATAACATCACCGGAAAGACAGTTGGAGAAGAAATTCAGTAACATCCATGCATGGACGAATGAAAACAATGGTTGACAATTCTGATGCATTTCTAGTCTTACCAGGTGGTTTTGGTACTTTGGAAGAAATTTTTCAAATTGTCTCTTGGGCCGAACTGAATATCCACCATAAACCCATTGGTTTGTTGAATGTTAATAATTTTTTTGATCTTTTGTTATTTTTTCTTGACAAAGTCAGTGGAACGTAAATTTATCACTCCTTCAAAGAAGACAACTTCTTATCTCTCGCCTCCACTATTGATGAGCTCATTGATAAATTAGAAGCTTTTGAATATGTACCGATAAGGTATTAGCTCGATAGATTGGTCAACAGAAGCAAATAAGGAAGTAACAAGAAAAGAAAGCCAGGTCTGACACTTTCTCTTTAATGGGTTTGATTTTATTGTACTTTGTTTCTGTTTAAATTTGTGTTAGCTTTCTCCAACAGGTAATATCTTCTATCCTTTACTCATCTATATTTTAACATTGAGGACAATGTTGTGATCTAGTTAGGGGGGGAAGGATAGTTGACCAAAAAAAAAATTGTTATTGTTTTGTTTGGAAAGTATGATATGATTGTCATGGACTTATTAAACCAATTAGTGATGGCAGAATAAGGAGTAATTTTACTCTTGAGACGCATCTTAATTGGTGACAGAGTAAGGAGTTTTTTTTTAGGTAGTAATTAATTAGTATTAAATTATGGAAGTACTAAAATTTTATTATTTGATTTCTTTTCAGGGTCTGATACTAAGACCGACAAAGGTGCTTCTTTTCTGTTTAGCGTTGATTCACTTCTTATCAGGTTGTGTTGCTCTTTTCTATATCTCTTTTTCACATTGAGGGCAATGTTATATTAAGTATGGGGGAGAGATTTTAGCATTTTTTGTTTTTTTTTTGTTTTGTTTAAAAAAAAAAAGGATTCATTGCATGATTGAATAACTTTTCTCCCTTCTTGAACTAATATGCTTGGTGATGGATAATTGAATTGAGTTTGATGGATGCATACCTTGTGAGATTTTGAGCTTAATGGATGGATTTAACATTTATGTCATTCTCTTCTTTCTTGTGTGATTTTCACTCATGTTAATGACCACTCTAGAACTTGCTTTGATTCTTTTTGAGGCTACATTTCACTTGCATGCATGAACATGATTGAGGCCCTCTTTCTTAATTAGCTAGTTTAACCGAATAGCCAACCTTGTATTCAATATGATATTAAGTACTTTTTTGACTTCTTGAAAATTCTCTGATTCCTGCCAACCTTGTATATTTTCCTTTACTTAACCCCTTTGAGCTTATTTGACCATTTCTTGTTTCTAGCTCATTATGTGTCTTAAATGAAAAATCGTGTTCTTACTTTACCTTAGGGAATAAAAGAACATCAGCTTGGTTAATGGATGAGTTTTTGAACAAGTATGGGGGTGTGTATACAAAATAGTTGTTGAAAAAGGAAAGAGTGCCCAAAAAAAAAAGGAAAAATGTATGTATATAGTTATGTTCATATGTATATAAAAAAAAAGAAAAGAAAAGAAAAGGATTGGGAAATGAATATGTAAAGAGATATACATTAGAGTTGGGATGAACTTTTATGCTTGTTATTTGAACTCAGCCCTCATTTGCTTTTATTCCCTTTGGTATTTATCTTCTCATATCCATTTTATCCTCTTCTGTTACCTTGACCTCACTACAACCTTGAATAAAGTCCTCATGATTTGTGTGTACATGTGTTTTGAGTAGTGGAGAAGTAGAAGATAAGCAAGCTTATGGTAGTGCAATTTTCATGAGTTGAATTGAGTGAAATACCAACCTTTTAAACACTTGAGAGATTGAGAGGGAATCTTGTGAAGATCTATCATTCTCGATTCATACTGAAGATACCTTGCTTGTTAGTTTGAGATATGGAGAATTGTTAACTCATGAATGTTTGATCCCTTGAACCTTTGGTTGTTCTTCTTGATTGTAAAATTTTGGGCTCTTGAATGTCGTTGGAATTTAAATTTTTGTTAATCTCTTATGTCCTTGTTTTGGTCTTGAGTTTTGCCCAGGAGTGCAAAAAGCTAAGTGTGGGGGAATTTGATAATTACATATTTTATTCATTAAGAAACCCTTATGTTTAGTCATTTACACTCTCCATATTCTTAATTGATTGAGTTTAGTATGATTTTGTGAGTTTGAGCTCAAATTGGTCCTAATTGAATATTTTCAGCATTATTGAGATTTGACACTGTTTCTGTATTTTGGCCATAACTTGAGTTCCTGACATCTTATAATCATAAATTTTACCTTTTAGGAAATCTAAGAGGAAGATCTACAACTTTGATGAAGAGCTCAAAGTCCTAAACAGATGTCTAAGGGACCTAAATTTACATGGAAGTCGGAATACGGGTTCTGTCACTAGAATCCGAACAGTGTGCACTCATAAAATCATATCTCAAGCTGTAATAATGGAGATGGGTTGAAATTTGGGTAGTTAATAGTTAAGATCCAAATAAACAACTTTCATGAAGAACACCTTTTGAAAAAATGAAGTCTAATGGGTCAGTTTGAGCTTGCAAGTCAGAACAGAGGTGCTGAAGTTGGGTTTGAGTAACCTGCGGTATTTGGGTCATATCTTGGGCTGTAGGAAGCCAAATTGGACGATCCAGATATGCATGTTATATCTAAGACAAAGATCTACAACTTTCATGAAGAGTACTTTTCATGGGTCTGTAGTATAGTTAGTCGTTTTTGGCTTCCAAATCAGACAAGAAATTTTCGTACTCACCAACCCTCTCAACTACTTCACCCACCAACCCTCTCAACTACTTCACTCACCAACCCTCTCAACTACTTCACTCACTAACCCTCTCAACTACTCTACTCACCAACCCTCTCAACTAATCTACTCACTAACCCACTCATCCACCCACTCCCTTTTGTCATTTTATCACCCTAGACTTCTATAAAAGGCACCATTGGTTATCATAAAAGAACAAGTTGTATTCTCCTTCATTTCTCTCATAGTTTCTTCATAGTTCTCATAGCTTTTGTATATTTTGATGCTCCCCTTCATGGTAATGGAGGGCTAAGCTACTTTCGGTCAATTTAGAACTCTTGAAGAGATTGTGGTTTGGATTCTTGAGACCTTGGTTATGTATTGTATTTGATTTGTAATTGAATTCCTTTTTTCTTCTTCTTCTTTCTTCTTCTTGATCTTGAATGCATGAATGGTGATTCTATTTATGTTTATCTGATTTGATCTTGGTTTAAGATTGAGATTTGTGATAAAACTTAGAACTGATTGATCTAAACTAATCACATAAATGAAGATTGAGATTTGTGATGAAACTTAGAACTGATTGATCTAAATTAATCACAGATTTGAAAAGGTTAGGTTACTGATTTGCGCCTAAGTTAATTGAATTTAGTACTTGAAATTAACATAGATCTTCATGAATGGCGTGATTGCGGATTTGTGTTTATCACTTGTTAATTGAATTCTAGACGATCGTCTAGTATGAATTCTGGATTTGATGCAGAGATCTCGGTTAGATCCAAATTAACAATTCAATTGCACTTCAAGTGTTCTATGAAGGGTCTATGATTGAATCCACCCAATCTTGGATAGGTTTCTAAATTGACTGCTCTTTAATTATTATTTCTTCTTTTAATTTTGTTAAGTGCGATCTTAAACTGTCAAACCCCCCATTTGCTAACTTTCACTTGATTTGATTAAATTGCATCTACAATCCTTGTGGAGATGATCCGGTGTTATCATTGTGCTACAAGCTTAGGTAATAATTTTGGTTATAATTTTGACTAAGTTCGGCGCTCGTCAAACGTAGTAACAAAGCAATTAAATAAATAAAAATTAAAATGCAGAATTTAAAACAAAAATAGTAAGTTATCAAGAAAGGTATTCAAAGTCAAGAAAGCTTCCAAAATTGGGGTACCACAGTAATACAAGACAAATCCTAATTAACAACCATTTTATTAAATCTGAAATTCAATTGAAGGTGGATTACCCTAAATTAGTTAATGTTCTTTCTCAATATACAAGATCCGTGCCCAATTAAACCAATTCCTACTCTCGTGGTAATTGAATTTAAATTGAACCCATTACGCTTTATGGTAATTCATTGAATCCTCGAAAGGCTAAAATTACTATCGTGATTTAGACCTTAAGTTCAATTCTTATGATTCCAGCACCTATGTTCACCTCTCAGTACGTCTCTAAATGTCTATGAGATGCAAATAAGTGGCCAGCAAATTGACATGAAGAAGAGCAATAAGGATTGAATCAAAGAACATTCAAGATTAATAAAAGGGAAAACAAAGTCAATTAATCATTATCAAAGTATCAAAGGGCATTACCCAATCCTAGAAACAAAAGAAACTACTCAGACATTGAGAAGGAGAGACAAGAAATCAAATTTAAGAACATCCCAAACCCATAACAATGGAAGAAGAAAGGAGAAGATGAAGATCAAGAGCCTCCAATGTGCCTCCTCAAAACCAAGTTAGAACCCCTAAACTAAATTTCGAACCTCTATTTATACCCTTAGGGTTTTAATTAGCTAAAAGGCCCCAAAAGAAATAAAAAATAAAACTTAAAAACTACTGCGTACTGCGATCCATGGCCGTGGATGATTCCACGGGCTGGCCGTGGATCCCCCTGCCAAAAGCTAAGCTGAATCCTTTTGAGTTCCACAGTCGTGAAACTCTCTACAATTTCTCTTATCCTTCTTTAAGTTGCTCCTCGATCCAAGGCCATGGTTTAATCCACAGGTAGGTCGTGGATCCCTCTGGAGTGGTCTTTTTGCACCCTTTTGCTGTTCATAAAGCTCCAACTTCAATCACGCAAGCTTTCCATCCATTTGGAGGCCAATTGAACACCAATCCTGCACAACAACACCACAAATACTGCAGTTATCTGAACTAAAAGAAAAACAAACAAAAAAGGAAACTAAAATGCCTAAAATGCTCAAGAATGCATGCAAAACAAGAATAAAACATGATGTTATTTCACACACATCAAATCCCCCCAAGCTTAAGACTTTGCTTGTCCTCAAGCAATAACTAAGGTCAAACCAAAAAGTGAGATCAAAAGACAATAATGAATTAGGAACCCGAGAAAATAATTATCCAAGCAATAGGCGAAGGTAATCCAAGAATCTGAGAGGTAATCAAAATCATGTCCAATTAGAGGCTAAAGTTCTCAGAAATCATGCATCCTCACTAATTGAATTAAGTTCACTCCACTAACCACACTTAAAGTATTTAAGGGTGAAAACATTATGCTCAAAATCCTTCAAAGAAAATGCACTTCCATATGCTTGATAAGAAATCAAATTTTTACTAATAATCAGCATGCATGCAAGAATCAAAAGGTCTTTCAAGGGTTGTAATAGGGCCATGAGAATGATGTTAGGTAAGGTAGAGAAAGGAAGGTATGCACAAAGGGCTCATCAAAATTTTCAATAAGCACAAGAAATCCAAGAGAGCATAAATGGAGCAAAGGCATTTTTTCAATCAAAAGCATAACTCCACATTTCCAAACATTTTCTCCCTTTCTTTTCTTTTCAAGCTTTCATTTTATGGTTTTTCTTTCCTTTCTTTTTTTTTTATATCAATTTTTTTTTTCATTTGAGAAAGAGAAAGCTCAAATACAGATGATTCCCAACACAACTTTCAAACCCAATTTGCTCCATTTAATATTCTAAATGATTACCAATAATATATCATCATAGGCATCAAGAAAAACAATTATGCAATAGGCTCAAAATGGACAACTAGTGGATGAAAGTGTAATAATTTCAGAAGGCCAGAAAAATACCTAAGATACCTTAATCACATTCAAGCATGCAACCAAAAATTTCGCCTCAAAATGATTTCAAATCAAGTTCTAGAGCACAAGATCAATGAGGAATATCACTTAACACAAAGAATGAGAGCAAAAGTCATATAGTGCATAAATTCCATACAGGCTCAAAACTCATATTTAGAGGTTTAAAAATTCAATGAGAAGCATAAATTCAGAGAACATTATGCTAATTATCAACTATCAAAAGATCACCTCTACTATCAATTAAAACAATGCCTGTTGCCTATCACAAGAATCAACAAATTGGGTTCTAAATCAATACCATCTCAAAAATCCCCAAAAGAGAGGGGCACAAGTTCAACCAAAAATTTCGAGAGATATGATAGTGTGAAAATGCAATAAGAATATGAAAATGCAATATGAGACATGAAAATGTATGAAACTAATGATCTAAAATGAAAATGAAAATACCCCTTCAAGCTTAGAATTTACATTATCCCCAATGTAATAATCTATAACTAGAGAAGAGATAAAAGAAAATGACTTACTACGGTGGTGGAAAATCTTCTGGTGTTCAATCCATGGCCATGGAATTTTCCATGGGCTGGGTGTGGAACTTTCTGACTTCACCCTCCTTCTAATTTGAGCTTCAAAAAGGGTCAAACCTAAACAAAATCTATGAGATAAAGATCGAACCAGCAATCCAACACACAAAGTCAAAAGAAAAAGAAGAAATAAAAAGGAAAATAAAAAACAAAGAAGCTTGGGTTGCCTCCCAAAAAGCGCTTGTTTAAAGTCATTAGCTCGACTTTGGCCTAGTTTCTGTGCTCAGATGATGTCAATAGAGTAGTGCTTAGTCCCCACTCCTTCAAAGCGTTTCACTCTCTAGCCATTTATCATGAAAGACTTATGACCTTCTTTCTTCACCTCAAGCACACCGTAGGATAAAACTCAAACAATCTCACATGGTCTAGACCATTTCGACCATAATTTACTAGGACAGAAACATAGAAATGAGTTATTGACAAGAACTTTATCCCCGAGTTTAAATTCACGTTTCTCGACACACTTATTATTCTGCTTCTTAGGTCCTTCCTTGCAGGGCTTAGACTCCTCAAATTTTGTGGTACCCTTGGGTAAGGTCTTTTCTAGCATAGTATCAGCCACCGATTCCTGTACACATGAAAGCACAACACTATCCACAACATTAGTAGCATCTATGCAATTATATGAATTTAAGGAATTATATGCCTTTACATGTCTTACATGGTCATTATTTGCCTAAAAATGCCTAAATAAGTTTTGATGATGATCATGTATTTCTTGATAAACTTGAATCATGCCTTAAAATGCTTAAATCATATTTGTGGATTCAAGTATATATGTACTTCATGCATTCTTGTTAGAGCCAACTTTGCATGGTTGATATTGTGATATATGCTTTACATTGTATATCAACCTAAATTATATTTGTAAATGAGCTTAAATGATATTTGATGCGAACCTATGTTTTAGAGAACTTTTAGAGTTAGCTTTGTAAGTGTCTCTATGTACTTCAAATATAGCCATCAAATATTGAAATGTCAAGCATAAATGGATAAAGAGAAGAGTTGAATGAAGAGGGACATGAGGAGACTTTTGATAATCACATATTTTATTTATTAAGAAACCCTTATGTTTAGTCATTTACACTCTCCATATTCTTAATTGACTGAGTTTGGTATGATTTTGTGAGTTTGAGCTCAAATTGGTCCTAATTGAATATTTTCAGCATTATTGAGATTTTACACTATTTCTGTATTTTGACCATAACTTGAGTTCCTGATATCTGATAATCATGAACTTTATCTTGTAGAAAAGCTAAGAGGAAGCTCTACAACTTTGATGAAGAGCTGAAAGTCCTAAACAGATGTCTAAAGGACCTAAGTTTATATGAAAGTCAGAATACGGGTTCTGTCACTAGAATCCAAACGGTGTGCACTCATAAAATCATATCTCAAGTTGTAATAATGGAGATGGGCTAAAATTTGGATAGTTGATAGTCAAGACCTAAATAAACAACTTTCATGAAGAACACCTTTTGAAAGAATGAAGTCTAATGGGTCAGTTTGGGCTTGCAAGTCGGAACAGAGGTGCTGAAGTTGGGTTTGAGCAACCCGTGGTATTTGGGTCATATCTTGGGCTGTAGGAAGCCAAATTGGACGATCCAGATATGCATGTTATACCCAAGACAAAGATCTACAACTTTCATGAAGAGTACTTTTCATGAATCTGAAGTATAATTGATCGTTTTTGGCTTCCAAGTCAGACACGAGATTTTCGCACCCACTCACCCACTCAACCAACCCACTCACTCCACTCATCCACTCAACTACTCAACCATTCATCCACTCATCCACTCAACTAACCCACTCAACCAATATTTAATCCACTCCACTCAACCACTCATCCACTCAACTAACCCACTCAACCAATATTTAATCCAATCCACTCAACTACTTAACCCACTCAACCAATATTTAATCCACTCCACTCAACCACTCATCCATTCATCCACTCAACTAACCCACTCAACCAATATTTAATCCACTCCACTCAAACCAACCCACTCATCCACTTACCCGCTCAACCAATCCACTAAACCACTTCACTCCACTAACCCACTCATCCATCCATTCACCTTTGTCATTTTGTTACCCTAGACTTCTATAAAAGAGCACCATTGGTTATCATGGGGGGGTTGGACTCTCCTTCATTTTTCTCTCAGTTTTTCTTGTGATTTCCTTCTAGCTATGTGTAACTAAACCTCCCTTGGTTAAGGGGGTGATGAAACCACTAGTATTGATGTTGTAAACTTTGCATATTTGATTATTTCAACACAGATATGTTTTTATTCATATATTTCTGAATCTATTGTTGGTATGAAGGTTTTTATACTTGTTTCCACTTTCAAAGTGGTAGATCTGGGTTTATTATGCACGGTTGCGGTAGTAGATCTAGTGGAATGTATAATGTTCATATGGGTATAATTATCTTTGTGCTATTTGCCAGTTATAAAAGTGGTAGATCTGGGTTTATTATGCACGGTTGCGGTAGTAGATCTAGAGAAATATATGCTCTAAGTAATTTAATCCCGGTGTGTGATTAGATCTTAGTGTAATTGGTTTTCTAAATCTTAATGCAATTGTTGGATAGTTGTAAGAGCGATTGCTTTATGACTAATCAGTGATTAAGAGTTGATTTGAGCGGTTGCTAAATTGGCCAACACGTAAGGAAAACAGAGATTTATTCTCACAATTGCATAAAAACATAATTGAGCATGTTGGAATAAAATGATATGTGGATTTACATCATCATATAAATCTAGTGGTGGATTCAATCTCTTAACCAATTTTCTTATATTGTTATTTTCAGTTTATTTATTGTTATTGTCTTTGAAACTGTTCATTGTTCATCAAAACTCCAAAAAAAACCCCTATTTACTATTTATTGTTAATCAGAGTTTAAATTGGAAATTATTTAATAGTGTTAATTGAATTGGTTCTCTGTGGATCAACCCTTACTAACTATAACTAGTTGTAAGGTTTTTATTTTCTGGTGAGCCTGACAACTGATTTCTATCTGAATTTTAATCACTACATCCGCACGTATCAGAATTTTGGCGCCGTTGCCGGGGAACCAATTTTCCAATTATGCTATTAATTTATTTCTTATTTTTACTCTGTTTTTGTTTTTATTTTTTATTTTTGATTCTTTCTTTCTGAGTGTCTTGTAGGTATTGATGTCCATTGATCATGGATGCTTGTGGGATTTGCTTATCACCTGGACATATCACTGATTTGTGTCCTACTTTTCTAGTGGACACAAATGAGGAGGTAGAAGCAGTATGGGGATATTCTGAACCTTTCGACAACTACAACCTCTACTCCAATACATATTATCTAGAGTGGTGGGACTATCCTAACTTGAGTTATGGACAGCAACCTCATAATCAACCTCCAGCCTATGAACTTCCAGAATTTCAGCAGAGGCAAACATATTTCCCTCGAGAGACAAGAAGAAGTTCAAGATCCTTGGCACTTAACCTTCATTGGAGGAACTAATAAGACAATTTGCCATTAATACTATACAGTTCCAACAAGAAACAAGGGCCAATTTACAGAGTTTCCAAAGAAGAAACAAAGGCCAATTTACGAGTTTCCAACAAGAAACTAAGGCCGCAATCAATGACATGCAAAACTCTTTGGACCAAGTTAGCCACGTAAACTCAAGAATATGCGAGCCTAAATTAAGGACTTCCTCACAACCCGAAGAGGATGTGATGGAAGATCCTAGTGTTGTCATATTGCAAAGTGGGAAGACGTTAGATAAACCCACCTCTCCTCCACAAACCACTACAGAGGAAGACCAAGAGCCTAAACAGGTAAATGAGGAAGGGAAAAACTCTGAAGCCCCCAAGGTAAGTAATCTTGAACCCCTTCTTAATGTAGTGGAGGAGCAACATGATGAGTTGTGTGATGAATTTTCTGATTTTATTGGTTTCAATAATTATATTCATTGCCACTCATGCACTAATTGTCAATGTGATATGATATGTGCTAGCTGTGCTGAGATTTCTGCAGAGTTGAAAGTTGATGATTCTGTTTGCAAAGCAGAATCTAAGACTCAAAGTGAGGAGGAATTGCAGGTCATGGAAGAATTTGTAGAAAAGGAAAAAGAGCACCCGATGACGGTTACTACTGAAGTAGACTTTGTTTTTGGGCCATCATTAAGTAGAAACAATGCACATAAAGCTGATAAAGTGCCCGTATTACTTTTCAGTGGTGAAGCCAAGGAAAATAAGGGCCAATGGGACCCTGGTGGAAGCCCTTATGTTGCAAGCTTAATTTGTTCATCACTCTTCAACCAATGGCATCCTAGTGAAAGCTCTCATATTGTTTCAATTATAGTTTGGTCATCACACTTCAAACAATGGGATCCTGGTGGAGTCTTTTCACCTACCTCACTTGATAAGGCCAATAAACACCGCCTCAAACAATATCATGAACTTCCAGAGAATGCAGAAGTGGAGGTGATGAACCTTCTCCATCCGCATTATGAATAAAAAAAAATAAAAATAAAAAAAACCAAAAATAAAAGATAACCAAAAAAAAAAATTAGCCTTTTATTTTTATCTTTATTTTTATTTTTATTTTCTATTTTTTTTACATATTAATTTCGTGGGGGTAATTCTCCATTTTCTTTTCTTATACATATTAATAGTGGGGTTAATTCTCCTTTTTATTTTTATTTTTATTTTTTTGAACAAAGGGGGGGAATCTCTCCTTTTATTTTTTTTGTATATACTAACTCAAATGGGGAACCTCTCCTTTTACTTTTTGTATTTTTTATTTTGTATTTTTTGTTTTTTTTGTACTTTATTATTATTATTATTATTATTATTATTATTATTATTATTATTATTTTGTATTTTATTTTCTACACTTTATTTATTTATTTATTTATTTGTTTTCTCATTTTATTTTTTATTATTTATTTTCTCGCATTTATTTCTCATTAATTTTTTTTATTTATTATTTTTGTCATTTATTTATTTCCTGTCATTTATTTTCTCATTTTATTTTTGTTATTTATTTATTTATTTATTTTTTGCTTATTAATTTATTTAGTGGTTGGTTTCTACCACACCATTTTTGAATTTTTTTTTATTTGGTGGTTGGTTTATTACCCCACCTTTGTTATTTTTTTTTTTTATTTTATTTATTTGGTGGTTGGTTTATTACCCCACCTTTGTTATTTTATTTATTTTATTTATTTGGTGGTTGGTTTATTACCCCACCTTTGTTATTTTTTTTTTATTTATTTGATGGTTGGTTTATTACTCCACCTTTGTTTTTTTTTTTTGGTGGTTGGTTTATTACCCCACCTTTGTTATTTTTTTTGTGGTTGGTTTATTACCCCACCTTTGTTATATATATAAAAAAAAATCAAAAAAAAAAAAGCTGTGTGCCCGACAATGAAGTAGGTAGTGCCATTAAATTTTGTCACTCGAAAGCATGTGGAGGACATTTTTTTTTTCAACAACAACAATTGCAAAAATCTTGCAGTATGGATTTTATTGGCTTACTTTATTCAAGGTCTGTTACACCTTTTGCAAAAGCTGCAGAAATTGGTCAAAAAAAAAAAGTTCTGCTTTGAGATTATCATCTGCACCTACTCATTGGAAAATTGAAATCTAGGTGGCGCTTTCCCGGTTAAATGGCGGATAACGGTACTCCGTGACTCTCAAGTCGGTTTATTTTTCAGTTTCCCATAATAACTGATTTCTTCTTTCTTTTAAAATGGATGTTATTCTCTCAAACCTAAGAAAATATTTTCCTTCTCTCCCTCTAAATGCTCTAACAAAAGTTTATGAAGCTAGGTGTGAAAGACTGAGATTGTTAATGTATAAGGGCATCCCAGAAGATATACGCTGGATAATCGAAGCAAAAGTTTGTTTAGCTAGAGAATCTTCAGATTCATTTGTCCCATACATGCCTGGTCTCGGTAAAAGTTCATTTTCAAAAAGGAGAAGAGTAAAAAGAATGAAAGTTTGTTACAAGTGTGCACGATGGAATTGCAACACGCGATGTCACTCTTTGGGGATGGTTTCCGTAAACAGAGAAGATAAAATATTCTTCATTAAGAATGGACTGAGTAAGGAGTCATTAGATAATATCTTATTGACTCTTGAGACGCATTCTTGTGGAATTGTGCAGCGTGAACTTCTTAGTTTGTGGAATCTCTTCAGAGACGAGCAAGAGCGTTACAGTCTTGGAAATCTGACACAAAAAGACCCTGTTTGCCAATTTATAAGAAAATTGGATGGGAAGCTTATCCTCGACTCATAGAAGGCGTTTAAGCCATTTCTGGATGTGAAACCAGAGGAAGATGTGAGCCACAATCACAACATGTATATACTATCTTGTATATAAAAAAAAGAAAAAAAATGAAAAAACAAATTTGATGATGAAAAAAAAAATATATAAAAAAAATAAGGGCGAAACTTATTGTACTTGGTCTTTAATTAGATTAGAGCCCCCGCTGGAGTGGTAGACCCGTTATTGACTCGGGTGGACCTTCGCACGCCGGTCGGTAAATAAGGTTCGTGTGTCATGCTCAGTAGAGAGCCGCGCAAGCATTCCCGTGTTTTAACCAAAGGCTCGCTGGCGATGGACGTAAAGAAGCGTCCCGTGTTTGCATTCTCCCGTGACAATGCCTCTCCGAGCCGGATCCCGTGATTTAATGCCATGGGCTCTTCAACACCTCTCACTGGGCCGTGGTCGTTGGTGGTAGCTGTCAGATTTATGCACTTTAATTAGTGGCGTCGTAGCTCAATCCAAAATATCCCACAAGCGGGAGGGAGAAGAATGCCCAGATTGGCTGAGCCGTCTTGGTATTACTGCACTCATGATGTGCAGTATAAAGATCTGCCATGAAACTTGTACATAAAGGTAGTTTTGGTACTTTGGAAGAAATTTTTCAAATTGTCTCTTGGGCCCAACTGAACATCCACCATAAACCCATAGGTTTGCTGAATGTTAATAATTTCTTTGATCTTTTGTTATATTTTCTTGACTATGCTGTGGAACAGAAATTCATCACACTTTCGGCAAGACAACTCCTTATTTTTGCTTCCACTATTGATGAGTTGATTGATAAATTAGAAGTTTTTGTTTATAAACCTGATCTAGTAACAAATGTCGATAGATTGGTCAATGAGGCAAAGAAGAAGAGAGGCAACAGTAAGGGAGGCAGCAAGGAGCAAGAGTGTGATTTGTCACTTCATTTATAACTTTCCTTTATCTTTAGTTTTATTTATCGTATTTTTTTTCTGTTTAAATTTGTGTGAGATTTTTCTTTTCAGTAATTGCAAAGAACAGTAATATATTCTATCCTTTACCTATCTATGTTTTGACATTGAGGACAATGTTGTGATCTGGTTGGGGGGAAGGATGGTTGTTGTAAAAAAAAAAATAGGAAGTGTGTTTATTAATATGTTTGTTGTATTTATAAAAAAAAATTGTGTTTGTTAATATGTTTGTTGTATTTGTCATCAATTTAGTAATTAGGGATGGCAGAGTAAAGAGTAAAATATTTACTCTTGAGACGCATCTTAATTGGTGACAGAGTAAGAAGTGTTTTTAGGTAGTAAATAATTAGTATTAAATTGTAGAAGTACTAAAGTTTTATGATTTGATTTCTTTTTAGGGTCTGATGCGACCGACAAAGGTGTGCTTCTTTTCTCGCTTGCGTTGATTCACTTCTTATCGTGTTGTGTTGTTTTTTCTATATCTCTCTCACATTAAGGACAATGCTTATATTAAGTGTGGGGGAGAGATTTTAGCATTTTCAAAAAAAAAAAAATTCTTAATTTAAAAAAAAAAAAAGGTTCATTGCATGATTGAATAACTTTTCTCCCTTCTTGAACTGATATGCTTGGTGATGGATGATTAAATTGATGAATTAAGTATGATGGATGCATACCTTGTGAGATTTTGAGCCTAATGGATGGATTCAAGATTTATGCCATTCTCTTCTTTCTTGTGTGATTTTCACTCATGTTAATGACCACTCTAGAACTTGCTTTGATTCTTTTTGAGGCTACATTTCACTTGCATGCATAAACATGATTGAGGCCCTCTTTCTTAATTAGCTAGTTTAACCAAATAGCCAACCTTGTTTTCAATATGATATCAAACACTCTTTTGACTTCTTGAAAATTCTCTGATTCCTACTAACCTTGTATATTTTCCTTTGCTTAACCCCTTTGAGCTTATTTGACCATTCCTTGTTTCTAGCTCATTATGTACCTTAAATGAAAAATCGTGTTCTTATTTTACCTTAGGGAATAAAAGAACATTAGCTTGGTTAATGGATGAGTTTTTGAACAAGTGTAGGGGTGTGTGTACAAAATGGTTGTTGAAAAAGGAAAGAGTGCCTAAAAACAAAAAAAAAAGAAAACAAAAAGAAAAAAAATGTATGTATATAGTTATGTTCAAATATAAAAAAGAAAGAAAAAAAAAGAAAAGGATTGAGAAATGAATATGTAAAGGGTTATACATTAGATTTGGGATGAACTTTTATGCTTGTTATTTGAACTCACTTTCTCATTTGCTTTTATTCTCTTTGGTATTTATCCTCTCATATCCATTTTACCCTCTTCTTTACCTTGACCTCACTACAACCTTGAATAAAGTCCTCATGATTTGTGTATGCATGTGTTTTGAGTAGTGGAGAAGTAGAAGATAAGCAAGCTTATGGTAGTGCAATTTTCATGGTTGAATTGAGTGAAATACCTACCTTTTAAACACTTGAGAGATTGAGAGGGAATCTTGTGAAGATCTATCATTCTCGATTCATATTGAAGATACCTTGCTTGTTGGTTTGAGATGTGGAGAATTGTTAACTCATGAATGTTTTGATCCTTTGAACCTTTGGTTATTCTTCTTGATTGTAAAATTTTGGGCTCTTGAATGTCGTTGGAACTTAAATTTTTGTTAATCTCTTATGTCATTGTTTTGGTCTTGAGTTTTGCCTAGGAGTGCAAAAAGCTAAGTGTGGGAGAATTTGATAATCACATATTTTATTTATTAAGAAACCCTTATGTTTAGTCATTTACACTCTCCATATTCTTAATTGATTGAGTTTGGTATGATTTTGTGAGTTTGAGCTCAAATTGGTCCTAATTGAATATTTTCAGCATTATTGAGATTTTACACTGTTTCTGTATTTTGGCCATAACTTGAGTTCCTGATATCTGATAATCATGAATTTTATCTTGTAGGAAAGCTAAGAGGAAGCTCTACAACTTTGATGCAGAGCTCGAAGTCCTAAACAGATGTCTAAAGGACCTAAGTTTATATGAAAGTCAGAATACGGGTTCTGTCACTAGAATCCGAACGGTGTGCACTCATAAAATCATATCTCAAGCTGTAATAATGGAGATGGGCTGAAATTTGGATAGTTGATAGTAAAGACCTAAATAAACAACTTTCATGGAGAACATCTTTTGAAAGAATGAAGTCTAATGGGTCAGTTTGGGCTTGCAAGTTGGAACAGAGGTGCTAAAGTTGGGTTTGAGCAACCCGTGGTATTTGGGTCATATCTTGGGCTGTAGGAAGCCAAATTGGACGATCCAGATATGTATGTTATAGCCAAGACAAAGATCTACAACTTTCATGAAGAGTACTTTTCATGAATCTGAAGTATAATCGGTCGTTTTTTGCTTCCAAGTCAGACACGAGATTTTCGCACCCACTCACCCACTCAACCAACCCACTCACTCTACTCATCCACTCAACTACTCAACCACTCATCCATTCATCCACTCAACTAACCCACTCAACCAATATTTAATCCACTCCACTCAACCACTCATCCACTCATCCACTCAACTAACTCACTCAACCAATATTTAATCCAATCCACTCAACTACTTAACCCACTCAACCAATATTTAATCCACTCCACTCAACCACTCATCCATTCATCCACTCAACTAACCCACTCAACCAATATTTAATCCACTCCACTCAAACCAACCCACTCATCCACTTACCCACTCAACCAATCCACTCAACCACTCCACTCCACTAACCCACTCATCCATCCACTCACCTTTGTCATTTTGTTACCCTAGACTTCTATAAAAGGGCACCATTGGTTATCATGGGGGGGGGTTGGACTCTCCTTCATTTTTCTCTCAGTTTTTCTTGTGATTTCCTTCTAGCTATGTGTAACTAAACCTCCCTTGGTTAAGGGGGTGATGAAACCGCTAGTATTAATGTTGTAAACTTTGCATATTTGATTATTTCAACACAGATATGTTTTTATTCATATATTTCTGAATCTATTGTTGGTATGAAGGTTTTTATACTTGTTTCCACTTTCAAAGTGGTAGATCTGGGTTTATTATGCGCGGTTGCGGTAGTAGATCTAGTGGAATGTATAATGTTCATGTGGGTATAATTATCTTTGTGCTATTTGCCACTTATAAAAGTGGTAGATCTGGGTTTATTATGCGCGGCCATGTAGTAGATCTAGAGAAATATATGCTCTAAGTAATTTAATCCCTATGTGTGATTAGATCTTAGTGTAATTGGTTTTCTAAATCTTAATGCAATTGTTGGATAGTTGTAAGAGCGGTTGCTTTATGACTAATCAGTGATTAGGAGTTGATTTGAGCGGTTGCTAAATTGGCCAACACGTAAGAAAAACAGAGATTTACTCTCACAATTGCATAAAAACATAATTGAGCATGTTGGAATAAAATGATATGTGGATTTACATCATCATATAAATCTAGTGGTGGATTCAATCTCTTAACCAATTTTCTTATATTGTTATTTTCAGTTTATTTATTGTTATTGTCTTTGAAACTGTTCATTGTTCATCAAAACTCCAAAAAACCCCCCTATTTACTATTTATTGTTAATCAGAGTTTAAATTGGAAATTATTTAATAGTGTTAATTGAATTGGTTCTCTGTGGATCGACCCTTACTAACTACAACTAGTTGTAAAGTTTTTATTTTCTGGTGGGCCTGACAACTGATTTCTATCTGAATTTTAATCACTACATCCGCACGCATCAACTTTCTTCAAGTGCAATGAAATAGAATACTTAATGGAAGAAAGCCCAAAACTCAAAGGACCAATAAACAAAGAACATTCTAAAGGAGTATCATTCTCTATAAGTATTTCTATCCCTAAGCTATTGTAGTATTCTATATGCTATGGATTGTATGATACTTATTGATAAATTGATCTTAAATGTTTAGATGCTTTCCTTACATGAGAAGTATGCTTAGCATTAACAAAGTGCCTAATTGGACATTGACTTGCTAATTGTTTCATTGCATATAGGGTGAATAATATTAGTTTTATACATGCTTTGATCCCTATAGCATATTTCATCAACTGAATGTTTGATATCTATGATTCTCTTGATCTATAGTTTCTTAGTGATATAGCACCTATGAGAATCATGCTCTTTTTTTTAAAAGAGTTTCTTTTTGATTAAAATGTTTTTTTAAGCAAAATCTCTTATTATATTTGAGAGAAGCTTTTAAAGTTTCATATCCTTGAGAATCATTTGAACTTGTCTTAAGATCTTGAAAGTATTTTCACCTCCTAATTATCATGAAAATTTGGAAATTATTGGATATGTGTTGTAAATGTAGTATTCTCTTCATTTGCTTTGAAAAGTTTTATTAAATCTTGAGAGAATGTTTAAGAATGTTTCCAAATAAATTTTTTGAAATATTCTATAAAACTCATCTTGATACTTCAAACGATAAGCCTTGTTCTTCAAAGTGTTTCATTTTCTCAAGACTTTTGTTTAATGAGAAAAAGAGGAGATGTACTTTCAAATGTTCCTTTGACTTGGGTTTAATCTTTCTCAAGGAATATGTGGTTTTAATATAAAGCCTCTCTACCTTTCTAAAATGCTTTTGAAAATGTAATGCATTCTTATAAAATTCTTTTTGAACGGGGAGAAGTTTTAGAACGATTTTTGATTAATGGATTAAGAATAAGTATATTTTACCTTGCTTTACTTTATGGTAATGTGCTTACATGGTCTTGACATACATATTTCACTTTATCCATCTTGTGCTTTAATGAGGGGGAGTCTAACTCTTAAGTTGTTTATATCTCTTGCCTTACATCCTTATTTGATTATATAAAGTGTTTTATTGCTATCATATGCTAAATGTTGATGTATCAAAATATGACAAGTATTGCATGAATAATCTTTTATATCTTGAAAGCATGCTTATTTCATCTCTCTATTCTTGAATCATATGTAGAATCAAATAGGGGGAGATATTTATATTTTGAATAACTTAAAGAAGTTTTTAGCTTTGATGATCCTACTCTTTTTGACAACACGAGTTTTATCTACAGGGTGAGAAAAATATTATCTTTCATTCCTAAACCTTTTCGTTGATGTCAAATAGGGGAGTGAGAATTGGAAAGAAAAATATGTTCTTGTGTTTACTGTTTGATATGCTTACACGAATATCTATTCTTCTATATTGCTAACATATTTTTCTTTGGTGATTTGTCATCATCAAAAAGGGGAAGATTGTAGAAATAAGTTTGCCCCAATGATTTAATATGTTAAGTTTTGATGATGACAAATACAAAACAAAAAGAATAATGTTTATGCTACATAGATGTGTTTAATAGATTATATTGGATCATGCATGATCATGTACTCCATCTTGTTATATTTCAAATAATAATCATGCAATGAGATATGTGTAGTATTATTTACATAATATATCTAATACTGCTCTATATGATTTATAATGAATTAATATTGGATTGTACTCTATTTAAATGAAAATATGCAAAGTATTCTTTGTTGCATCCTATACAGAGCATATCCATTAGTAATTGATATATGTCTTATTTGGATATGTCTATGAAAGTCTTATATGTCTGTTAGACTAACTAGAGTTATACATTTATGAATCATGCATATGAAGATATTAAATTATGAATTTGGACTAACTATGTTTATTTAAGTGAGCAATACTTTGTGGGATAGTCCAAGTACTAAGTGTGAGCATTGCAACAAGGAAGTAAAAGATCACAATCATGCTCAACTCAAGAAGAATGGGAATGATAAGATGTTTCAAGCATTTGGAAGATTTGAAAAGAAGAAATTTTTGAAAGCTTGGATTATATCAACAAGTTTAAGGACCAAAATTGTTGATAGTGATGTGTGAAATCCGCAAGTGTACGGTTTCATCGTCAAGTAATAAAAAGATCGAATCCACAGGGACTGTATCTATGAATACCAATTAATCAATTAATTCAATTCAATTAAACAAAAGGGAATTTAATTGTTGATAAAGAAGAACGTAGTAACAAAGTAATTAAATAAATAAAAATAAAATACAGAATTTAAAACAAAAATAGCAAGTTATCAAGAAAGGTATTCAAATTTAAGAAAGCTTCCAAGATTGGGGTACCACAATGATACAAGACAAATCCTAATTGACAACCCTTTTATTAAATCTGAAATTCAATTGAAGGTGGATTACCCTAAATTAGTTAATGTTCTTTCTCAAGATACAAGATCCATGCCCAATTAAACTAATTCCTACTCTCGTGGTAATTGAATTTAAATTGAACCCATTACGCTTTGTGGTAATTCATTGAATCCTCGAAAGGCTAAAACTATTCTTATGATTTAGACCTTAAGTTCAATTCTTATGATTCCAACACCTAGGTTCACCTCCCAGTACATCCCTAAATGTCTATGAGATGCAAATAAGTGGCCAGCAAATTCACATGAATAAGAGTAATAAGGATTGAATCAAAGAACATTCAAGATTAATAAAAGGGAAAACAAAGTCAATTAATTATTATCAAAGTATCAAAGGGCATTGCCCAATCCTAGAAACAAAAGAAACTACTCAGACATTGAGAAGGAGAGACAAGAAATCAAATTTAAGAACATCTCATACCAGTAACAATGGAAGAAGAAAGGAGAAGATGAAGATTAAGAGCCTCCAATGTGCCCCCTCAAAACCAAGTTAGAACCCCTAAACTGAATTCAAAACCTCTATTTATACCCTTAGGGTTTTAATTAGCTAAAAGGCCTCAAAAGAAATAAAAAATAAAACTTAAAAACTGCTGCGTATTGCAATCCACGGCCGTGGATCCCTCTGCCAAAAGCCAATCTGAATCCTTTTGAGTTCCACGGCCGTGGAACTCTTTGCAATTTCTCTTATCCTTCTTTAAGTTACTCCTCGATCCATGGCCGTGGTTTGATCCACAGGCAGGCCGTAGATCCCTCTAGAGTGGCCTTTTTGCACCCTTTTGCTATCCATAAAGCTCTAACTTCAATCACTCAAGCTTTCCATCCATTTGGAGGCCAATTGAGCACCAATCCTACACAACAACACCACAAATACCGTAGTTATCTAAACTAAAAGAAAAACAAACAAAAAGGGAAACTAAAATGCCTAAAATACTCAAGAATGCATGTAAAACAAGAACAAAACATGATGTTATTTCACACACGTCAAATCCCCCCAAGCTTAAGACTTTGCTTGTCCTCAAGCAATAACTAAGGCCAAACCAAAAAGTGGGATCAAAAGACAACAATGAATTAGGGACCTGAGAAAATAATTATCCAAGCAATAGGCGAAGGCAATCCAAGAATCTGAGAGGTAATCAAAATCAAGTCCAATTAAAAGCTAAAGTTCTCAGAAATCATGCATCCTCACTGATTGAATTAAGTTCACTCCACTAACCACACTCAAAGTGTTTAAGGGTGAAAACATTACACTCAAAATCCTTCAAAGAAAATGTACTTTCATATGCTTGATAAGAAACCAAATTTCCACTAATAATCAACATGCATGCAAGAATTAAAAGGTCTTTCAAGGATTGTAATGGGGTCATGAGAATGATGTTAGGTAAGGTAGAGAAAGGAAGGTATGCACAAAGGGCTCATCAAAATTTTCCAATAAGTACAAGAAATCCAATAGAACATAAATGAAGCAAAGACATTTTTTCAATCAAAAGCATAACTCCACATTTCCAAAATTTTCTCCCTTTCTTTTCTTTTCAAGCTTTCATCTTATGATTTTTCTTTCCTTTCTTTTTTTATATCAATTTTTTTTTTCATTTGAGAAAGAGAAAGCTCAAATACATATGATTCCCAACACAACTTTCAAACCCAATTTGCTCCATTTAATATTCTAAATGATTACCAACAATATATCATCATAGGCATCAAGAAAAACAATTATGCAATAGGCTCAAAATGGGCAATTAGTGGATGAAAGTATAACAATTTCAGAAGGCCAGAAAAATACCTAAGATGCCTTAATCACATTCAAGCATGCAACCAAAAATTTCACCTCAAAATGATTTCAAATCAAGTTCTAGAGCACAAGATCAACGAGGAATATCACTCAACACAAAGAATGGGAGCAAAAATCATATAGTGCATAAATCCCATACATGCTCAAAACTCACATTTAGAGGTTTAAAAATTCAATGAGAAGCATAAATTCAGAGAACATTATGCTAATTGTTAACTATCAAAAGATCACCTATACTATCAATTAAAATAATGCCTTTGCCTATCACAAGAATCAATAAATTGGGTTCCAAATCAATACCATCTCAAAAATCCCCAAAAGAGAGGGGCACAAGTTCAACCAAAAATTTTGAGAGATATGATAGTGTGAAAATGCAATAAGAAGATGAAAATACAATATGAGACATGAAAATGCATGAAACTAATGATCTAAAATGAAAATGAAAATACCCCCTAAGCTTAGAATTTATATTGTCCCCAATGTAACAATCTATAACTAGAGAAGGGATAAAAGAAAAGGACTTACTACGGTGGTGGAAAATCTTCTGGTGTTCAATCCATGGCCATGGAATTTTCCATGGGCTGGGTGTGGAACTTTCTGACTTCACCCTCCTTCTAATTTGAGCTTCAAAAAGGGTCAAACCTAAACAAAATCCATGAGATATAGATCAAACCAGCAATCCAACATACAAAGTCAAAAGAAAAAGAAGAAATGAAAAGCAAAATAAAAAACAAAGAAGCTTGGGTTGCCTCCCAAGAAGCGCTTGTTTAAAGTCATTAGCTCGACTTTGGTCTAGTTTCTGTGCTCAGGTGATGTCAATAGAGTAGTGCTTAGTCACCACTCCTTCAAAGCGTTTCACTCTCTGGCCATTTATCATAAAAGACTTATGTCATTCTTTCTTCACCTCAAGCACACTGTAAGATAAAACTCGAACAATCTCATATAGTCTAGACTATTTCAACCATAACTTACTAGGACAGAAACGTAGAAGCGAGTTATTGACAAGAACTTTATCCTTGAGTTTAAATTCATGCTTCTCGACACACTTATCATTCTGCTTCTTAGGTCCTTCCTTGCAGGGCTTAGACTCATCAAATTTTATGGTACCCTTGGGCAAGGTCTTTTCTAGCATAGTATCAGTCACCGATTCCTGCACACCTAAAAGCACAATACTATCCACAACATTAGTAGCATCTACGCAATTACATGAATTTAAGGAATTATAATTATTTTTAGATTTAAAAACATTAAAAACTACTTCCTCATCATTCAATTGCAAAGTCAATTTTCCTTCATGGACATCAATGATCGCCCTTCCAGTGGCAAGGAATGGACGTCCAAGTATGATCGACATTTTAACATCAACTTCTATGTCAAGCAAAATAAAATCCACCGACATATAAAACTTACCAACCTTGATAGGAACATCCTCCAAGATGCCTATGGGGTACTTGACAGACCGATCCGCCAATTGAAGTGAGATAGTTGTGGGCTTTAGATCACCCACCTCCAACTTCTTGCACACAGAAAGGAGCATAAGACTAACACTAGCTCCCAAATCACACAAAGTTTTATCAAAACTAGTGTTACCAATCAAACAAGGAATAGAGAAGCTACATGGATCTTTTAGCTTAGGAGGCAATTTATTTTGAATTAAAGCACTACACTCCTCAGTTAAAGCTACTGTCTCATATTCCTCTACCTTTCTCTTATTAGACAAATTGTCCTTAAGATACTTAGCATAGGTAGGCATTTGTTTCAACGCCTCAGTGAAAGGTACATTAATGTACAATTTCTTAAGGACCTCTAGGAACTTCCCAAACTACCTATCTAACTTCGCCTTAGCCAATTTTTGAGGGAAGGGAACCGGGGGTTGGTAAGGTTCAGGGGGTATATACTTAGACACTTTCTCAGTAGTTTCCTCTTCTTCTAAAGGCAGTGTCTTAGTCTCTTTATCCTTAATTCCCTTATCTTTGTCACTCTCCCCCTTACCCAAGGAATCCTCTAATTTTTTTCCACTCCTCAAACTCACAGCTTTACAATGTTCATTGCCTGGGTTGACTTCAGGTTGACCAAGAAACTTACCTTGCTGCCTATGAGAAGTTCTTGCTTGTTAGGCAATCTGGGTTTTCAACATATTATTATGAATAGCTAAATTGTCAACCTTAGTTGACAACTCTTTAATTATCTCAGTCACTCTTTGCCTATGGTGCCTAAACTCCTCATTTTTCCTAGACTGGCTCTCAACAAAATTCTCAAGAAGAGACTCAAGTCAAGATTTTTGTACCTATGGGGTTCTGAAAGAGGGTTTAGTAATATCTTGCCCAGCTTGGTACTGACTATTCCGGTAAGAGAAGTTAGGATGTGACCTCTAACCGGGGTTATAAGTTTCGTAATACGAATCATTCCTCCCCTTTTAGTTGAAGTCATGGAAATTGTGGCATGATTCTACTTGCTCCATCGGTGCACCTTGTGAGGATCTAATTCCAACTTGACATTTAGCACCTATGTGTCCCTGTGCTCCACAAATCTCACAAAAGTTGTTAGAAGCACCTATGGCATTAACACGAGCTTTCTCAAGCATGTCAAAAAGTTTATTCAAAGAATCAAATTTTGACATAATTAAATCAACACCATCTACCTCAAACTTACCTCCCGAGAGCTTTCTCGGGTTATGGCCTCTTTCATTAGCCTATTGGTGATGATTTGAAGCTACACTCTCAATTATCTTATAAGCTTCTGTGAGCCTTCTATTCATCAAAGCTCCACCAACTACGGAGTCAAGAGACACCTTCGAAGAATATTCCAAACCATTATAGAAGGTGTGGACGATCAACCATTTTTCTAACCCATGGTGTGGGCAGGCTTCCAGCAAAGCCTTATATCTATCTTAAGCTTCTGACAATGACTTGCCATCTTTCTAAACAAAGCTTGTGATTTGGGTCCTTAGATGAGTAGTCTTAGAAGGTGGAAAGAATTTATCCAAGAAGGCTTGCTCTAATTAGTCCCAAGTAGTTATCGTCTCCGTAGAAACAGACTTCAACCAAGCTCTTGCTCGATCTCTCAAAGATAATGGAAACAGGCGGAGATGAATAGCATCAACAGAGGCACCTTTGATCTTGAGGGTCTCACAGAACTCCAAGAACATATCCACATGATCATTAGGATCCTCTGACGGTAATCCTCCAAACTGATTCTGCCTTATCATAGAAAGTAAGGCAGGAGCTATGGTGAAGTGCCTAGCTTCAATGTTTGGCCGAACAATTTCAGATCGCAAACCCCGAGCACTAGGGGCTGCATACTCTTTTAGCGGTCTATTATCCTTAGCTTCAGCCATGATAAGTGTTAGTTCAGGTATTTCTCCTACTCTTTGCCTTTGTTGTCTTTTCCTTCTACGTAAAGTTCTTTCAATTTCAGGATCTGCTTCAACAAGAGTCCCAGAATGTTTAGTACTTTGCATAAACAAGAGAAATTACCTGCAGAGAGTCAAAGAGAAAAACAAGAATGTAAGAACTAGATAAAAAGAAAAAAGGTTTAAAATAATTAAATTAAAAATTAAATTAGTGTTCAAGAAAAACACAATCCCGCAATGGCACCAAAAATTTGATGTGTAAAATCCGCAAGTGTACGATTTCGTCGTCAAGTAATAAAAAATCGAATCCACAGGGATTGTATCTATGAATATTAATTAATTAATTAATTCAATTAAATTAAACAAAAGGGAATTTAATTATTGATTAAGAAGAACGTAGTAACAAAGTAATTAAATAAATAAAAATCAAAATGCAGAATTTAAAACAAAAATAGCAAGTTATCAAGAAAGGTATTCAAATTCAAGAAAGCTTCCAAAATTGGGGTACCACAGTGATACAAGACAAATCCTAATTAACAACCATTTTATTAAATCTAAAATTCAATTGAAGGTGGATTACCTTAAATTAGTTAATGTTCTTTCTCAATATACAAGATTATAAACCAATTCCTACTCTCGTGGTAATTGAATTTAAATTAAACCCATTACGCTTTGTGGTAATTCATTGAATCCTCGAAAGGCTAAAACTACTATCGTGATTTAGACCTTAAGTTCAATTCTTATGATTCCAACACCTAGGTTTACCTCTCAGTATGTCTCTAAATGTCTATGAGATGCAAATAAGTGACAGCAAATTGACATGAAGAAGAGCAATAAGGATTGAATCAAAGAATATTCAAGATTAATAAAAGGGGAAACAAAGTCAATTAATCATTATCAAAGTATCAAAGGACATTACCCAATCCTAGAAACAAAAGAAACTACTCAGACATTGAGAAGGAGAGACAAGAAATCAAATTCAAGAACATCCCGAACCCATAACAATGGAAGAAGAAAGGAGAAGATGAAGATCAAGAGCCTCCAATGTGCCTCCTCAAAACCAAGTTAGAACCCCTAAACTAAATTTCGAACCTCTATTTATACCCTTAGGGTTTTAATTAGCTAAAAGGCCCCAAAAGAAATAAAAAATAAAACTTAAAAATTACTGTGTACTGCGATCCATGGCCGTGGATGATTCCACGGGCTGGCCGTGGATCCTCCTGCCAAAAGCTAAGCTGAATCCTTTTGAGTTCCACAGTCGTGAAACTCTCTACAATTTCTCTTATCCTTCTTTAAGTTGCTCCTCGATCCAAGGCCATGGTTTGATCCACAGGCAGGTCATGGATCCCTCTGGAGTGGTCTTTTTGCACCCTTTTGCTGTTCATAAAGCTCTAACTTCAATCACGCAAGCTTTCCATCCATTTGGAGGCCAATTGAACACCAATCCTTCACAACAACACCACAAATACTGCAGTTATCTGAACTAAAAGAAAAACAAACAAAAAAGGAAACTAAAATGCCTAAAATGCTCAAGAATGCATGCAAAACAAGAATAAAACATGATGTTATTTCACACACATCAAATCCCCCCAAGCTTAAGACTTTGCTTGTCCTCAAGTAATAACTAAGGTCAAACCAAAAAGTGAGATCAAAAGACAATAATGAATTAGGAACCCGAGAAAATAATTATCCAAGCAATAGGCGAAGGTAATCCAAGAATCTGAGAGGTAATCAAAATCATGTCTAATTAGAGGCTAAAGTTCTCAGAAATCATGCATCCTCACTAATTGAATTAAGTTCACTTCACTAACCACACTTAAAGTATTTAAGGGTGAAAACATTATGCTCAAAATCCTTCAAAGAAAATGCACTTCCATATGTTTGATAAGAAGCCAAATTTTTACTAATAATCAGCATGCATGCAAGAATCAAAAGGTCTTTCAAGGGTTGTAATAGGGCCATGGGAATGATGTTAGGTAAGGTAGAGAAAGGAAAGTATGCACAAAGGGCTCATCAAAATTTTCAATAAGCACAAGAAATCCAAGAGAGCATAAATGGAGCAAAGGCATTTATTCAATCAAAAGCATAACTCCACATTTCCAAACATTTTCTCCCTTTCTTTTCTTTTCAAGCTTTCATTTTATGATTTTTCTTTCCTTTCTTTTTTTTTATATCAAATTTTTTTTCATTTGAGAAAGAGAAAGCTCAAATACATATGATTCTCAACACAACTTTCAAACCCAATTTGCTCCATTTAATATTCTAAATGATTACCAACAATATATCATCATAGGCATCAAGAAAAACAATTATGCAATAGGCTCAAAATAGACAACTAGTGGATGAAAGTGTAATAATTTCAGAAGGCCAGAAAATTACCTAAGATGCCTTAATCACATTCAAGCATGCAACCAAAAATTTCGCCTCAAAATGGTTTCAAATCAAGTTCTAGAGCACAAGATCAATGAGGAATATCACTTAACACAAAGAATGAGAGCAAAAGTCATATAGTGCATAAATCCCATACAGGCTCAAAACTCATATTTAGAGGTTTAAAAATTCAATGAGAAGCATAAATTCAGAGAACATTATGCTAATTATCAACTATCAAAAGATCACCTCTACTATCAATTAAAACAATGCCTGTTGCCTACCACAAGAATCAACAAATTGGGTTCCAAATCAATACCATCTCAAAAATCCCCAAAAGAGAGGGGCACAAGTTCAACCAAAAATTTCGAGAGATATGATAGTGTGAAAATGTAATAAGAATATGAAAATGCAATATGAGACATGAAAATGCATAAAACTAATAATCTAAAATGAAAATGAAAATACCCCTTCAAGCTTAGAATTTACATTATCCCCAATGTAACAATCTATAACTAGAGAATGGATAAAAGAAAATGACTTACTACGGTGGTAGAAAATCTTCTGGTGTTCAATCCATGGCCATGGAATTTTCCATGGGCTGGGTGTGGAACTTTCTGACTTCACCCTCCTTCTAATTTGAGCTTCAAAAAGGGTCAAACCTAAACAAAATCTAGGAGATAAAGATCGAACCAGCAATCCAACACACAAAGTCAAAAGAAAAAGAAGAAATAAAAAGGAAAATAAAAAACAAAGAAGCTTGGGTTGCCTCCCAAAAAGCGCTTGTTTAAAGTCATTAGCTCGACTTTGGTCTAGTTTCTGTGCTCAGGTGATGTCAATAGAGTAGTGCTCAGTCCCCACTCCTTCAAAGTGTTTCACTCTCTAGCCATTTATCATGAAAGGCTTATGACCTTCATTCTTCACCTCAAGCACACCGTAGGATAAAACTCAAACAATCTCATATGGTCTAGACCATTTCGACCATAACTTACTAGGACAGAAACATAGAAGCGAGTTATTGACAAGAACTTTATCCCCGAGTTTAAATTCACGTTTCTCGACACACTTATCATTCTACTTCTTAGGTCCTTCCTTGCAGGGCTTAGACTCCTCAAATTTTGTGGTACCATTGGGTAAGGTCTTTTCTAGTATAGTATCAGCCACTGATTCCTGTACACATAAAAGCACAACACTATCCACAACATTAGTAGCACCTATGCAATTATATGAACTTAAGGAATTATAATTATTTTCATAATTAAAAACATCAAAAACTACTTCCTCATCATTCAATTGCAGAGTCAATTTTCCTTTATGGACATCAATGATCGCCTTCCAGTGGCAAGGAATGGACGTCCAAGTATGATCGGCATTTTAGCATCAATTTCCATGTCAAGCACAATAAAATCCACTGACATATAAAACTTACCAACCTTGATAGGAACATCCTCCAAGATGCCTATGGGGTACTTGACAGACCGATCCGCTAATTGAAGTGAGATAGTTGTGGGCTTTAGTTCACCCACCTCTAACTTGTTACACACAAAAAGGGGCATAAGACTAACACTAGCTCCCAAATCACACAAAACTTTATCAAAACTAGTGTTACCAATCAAACAAGGAATAGAGAAGCTACCTGGATCTTTTAGCTTAGGAGGCAATTTATTTTGAATTAAAGCACTACACTCATTAGTTAAAGCTACTGTCTCATATTCCTCTAACTTTCTCTTATTAGACAAAATGTCCTTAAGAAACTTAGCATAGATGGACATTTGTTTCAACACCTCAGTGAAAGGTACATTAATGTACAATTTCTTAAGGACCTCTAAGAACTTCCCAAACTGCCTATCTAACTTCCCCTTAGCCAATCTTTGAGGGAAGGGAACTGGGGGTTGGTAAGGTTCAGGGGGTACATACTTAGACACCTTCTCAGTAGCTTCCTCTTCTTCTAAGGGCAGTGTCTTAGTCTCTTTATCCTCAATTCCCTTATCTTTTTCACTCTCCTTCTTACCCATAGAATCCTCTAATTTCTTTCCACTTCTCAAACTCACAGCTTTACAATGTTCATTGCCTGGGTTGACTTCAGGTTGACTAGGAAACTTACCTTGCTGCTTATGAGAAGTGCTTGCTTGTTGGGCAATGTAGGATTCCAACATCTTATTATGAATAGCTAAATTGTCAACCTTAGCTGATAACTCTTTAATTGCCTCAGTCACTACTTGCCCATGGTGCCTAAACTCCTCATTTTGCTTAGACTAACTCTCAACAAAATTCTCAAGAAGAGACTCAAGTCTAGATTTTTGTACCTGTGGGATTCCAGAAGAGGGTTTAGCATTATCTTGCCCAGCTTGGTACTGACTATTCCAGTAAGAGAAGTTAGAATGTGACCTCTAACCGGAGTTATAAGTTTGGGAATATGGATCATTCCTCCCCTTTTGGTTGAAGTCATAGAAATTGTGACATGATTCCACTTGCTCCACCGGTGCACCTTGTGAGGATCTAATTCCAACTTGGCATTCAGCACCTATGTGTCCCTATGCTCCACAAATCTCACAAAAATTGTTAGAAGCACCTATGGCATTAACACGAGCTTTCTCAAGTATGTCAAAAAGTTTATTCAAAGAATCAAATTTTGACATAATTAAATCAACACCATCTACCTCAAACTTACCTCTGAGAGCTTTCTCGGGTTATGGCCTCTTTCATTAGCCCATTGGTGATGATTTGAAGCTACACTCTCAATTATCTCATAAGCTTCTGTGAGCCTTCTATTCATCAAAGCTCCACTAGCTGCGGAGTCAAGAGACACCTTCGAAGAATATTCTAAACCATTGTAGAAGGTGTGGACGATTAACCATTTTTCTAACTCAAGGTGTGGGCAGGCTTCTAGGAAAGCCTTATATCTATCCCAAGCTTCTGACAATGACTCGCCATCTTTCTGAACAAAGCTTGTGATTTGGGTCCTTAGATGAGCAGTCTTGGAAGGTGGAAAGAATTTATCCAAGAAGGCTTGCTCCAATTGGTCCCAAGTAGTTATCGTCTCAGCAGGAACAGGCTTCAACCAAGCTCTTGCTCGATCTCTCAAAGATAATGGAAACAGGCAGAGACGAATAACATCAATAGAGGAGCCTTCGATCTTGAGGGTCTCACAGAACTCCAAGAACATATCCATATGATCATTAGGATCCTCTGACGGTAATCCTCCAAACTGGTTCTGCCTTATCATAGAAAGTAAGGCAGGAGGTATGGTGAAGTGCCTAGCTTCAATGTCTGGCCGAGCAATTCCAAATCACAAACCCCGAGCAATAGGGACTGCATACTCTTTTAGCGGTCTATTATCCTCAGCTTCAGCCATGACAAGTGTTGGTTCAGGTATTTCTCCTATTCTTTGCCTTTGTTGTCTTCTCCTTCTATGTAAAGTTCTTTCAATTTCAGGATCTGCTTCGACAAGAGTCTCGGACAGTCTAGTACTTTGCATAAACAAGAGAAATTACCTACAGAGAGTCAAAGAGAAAAACAAGAACGTAAGAACCAGATAAAAAGAAAAAATGTTTAAAATAATTAAATTAAAAATTAAATTAGTGTTCAAGAAAAACACAGTCCCCAAGAACGGTGCCAAAAACTTAATGTGTGAAATCCGCAAGTGTACGGTTTCATCGTCAAGTAATAAAAAGATCAAATCCACAAGGACTATATCTATGAATACCAATTAATTAATTAATTTAATTAAATTAAACAAAAAGGAATTTAATTATTAATTAAGAAGAACGTAGTAACAAAGCAATTAAATAAATAAAAATCAAAATGCAGAATTTAAAACAAAAATAGAAGTTATCAAGAAAGGTATTCAAATTCAAGAAAGCTTTCAAGATTGGGGTACCACAATGATACAAGATAAATCCTAATTGACAACCCTTTTATTAAATCTGAAATTCAATTGAAGGTGAATTACCCTAAATTAGTTAATATTCTTTCTCAAGATACAAGATCCGTGCCCAATTAATCCAATTCCTACTCTTGTGGTAATTGAATTTAAATTGAACCCATTACGCTTTGTGGTAATTCATGGAATCCTCGAAAGCCTAAAACTACACTCGTGATTTAGACCTTAAGTTCAATTCTCATGGTTCCAACACCTAGGTTCACCTCTCAGTACGTCCCTAAATGTCTATGAGATGCAAATAAGTGGCCAGCAAATTCACATGAATAAGAGCAATAAAGATTGAATCAAAGAACATTCAAGATTAATAAAAGGGGAAACAAAGTCAATTAATCATTATCAAAGTATCAAAGGATATTGCCCAATCCTAGAAACAAAAGAAACTACTCAGACATTGGGAAGGAGAGACAAGAAATGAAATTTAAGAACATCCTAAGCCCGTAATAATGGAAGAAGAAAGGAGAAGATGAAGATCAAGAGCCTCCAATGTGCCCCCTCAAAACCAAGTTAGAACCCCTAAACTGAATTCAGAACCTCTATTTATACCTTTAGGGTTTTAATTGGCTAAAAGGCCCAAACAGAAATAAAAAATAAAACTTAAAAACTGCTGTGTACTGCAATCCACGGCTATGGAACTCTCTGCAATTTCTTTTATCCTTCTTTAAGTTGCTCCTCGATCCATGACCATGGTTTGATCCACAGGCAGGCTGTGGATCCCTCTGGAGTGGTCTTTTTACACCCTTTTGCTATCTATAAAGCTCCAACTTCAATCATGCAAGCTTTGCATCCATTTGTAGGCCAATTGAGCACCAATCCTGCACAACAACACCACAAATGCCGCAGTTATCTGAACTAAAAGAAAAATAAACAAAAAGGGAAACTAAAATGCCTAAAATGCTCAAGAATGCATGCAAAATAAGAACAAAACATAATGTTATTTCACACATATTAGATAGCAATATCAAGTCCATGATCTTCAAGTTTAGCATATAGGACTTAGATCTTGTGTAAAAGTAAAAAGGAATCACCCTAAGCTCAAATATGTTTTCAAATATTTACAAATAGTTTTTCACATGCCAAAATGCCCAATAAACAAGTTTTGTAAAGCTAATCATGGTGGTAGTTCATTTCTATGAAAAATAGCTAAGTTTGTGTTTTTCAAAACTGACCTTTGGTTACTCTTTTGATCATATATTTCAAAATACTTTGAGTTTTATTTTAAAACTTATTTCATTGGAAAATAGACTCAAAGATATTTCAATGAGTGGTCATTTGCTTTAAACAGATAAGAAATGAAGAAGTTATGACCATTTAAAGTTAGTTTTTGAAACTAGAGTGGTTTATTCGAATAAGGGATGTGTTATTCGAATAAAACACCCCAGAAAACATTTCAGAACGTGTTTTTGAAGATTTATTCTAATAACCAGTTCTAGAAAACACTTCCTGGTGTGCTATAAGTAGATTTATTCGAATAACAATTGTGTTATTCGAATAACACGACCCAGAAAACATTCCCAACGACTATAAAAGACTAGTTTTCATTTGAAATCATTTTTAAACACTACCGACGACTATTTTATCACTTGGGCTCTATAAGTAAGTGTAGATTGAAGCTTTTACAACTCTTGAATACTTGATTTGATCCTTGAATCATCAAAATTATATTTTGAGCTCTTTATTGCAAAATTCTTCTATTCCTTTGTTCTTCAAGTGTGTGAATCCTTGATGCCTATAGGGCTTCAATTTGTATTATCCATTCTTTGAGAGTGTTTCTATCCATTCTATCTTTGTATAAGGCTTAAGTTTTTCAAAAATGATCTTCAAAGGATGAAGTCATCATTAAATTCAATTGTTTACAATTTTTATGGTCATTTAAGACATATTTCTCATTTGTGCAATTATAAAATAAATCCTTATATGAGAAATAATAAGTTATGGGTTGCTAAAAATCTTAAAGGCTCTAGTACTAATATTAAAGGACTCAAGATGAAGTGGGTACCAAAATGTCCTCTTAATGTTTTAATTATGCAGAAAATTTCTCAAAAGGATGGACTAATTGGTCAAAGAATAGAGGAATCATCAAGGAGAATGTTTCCAAAGGCTAATGGTAGAGGTTTTGAACAAAAAAGGAACATGGCTTCAACCAAAGTTTCTCAAGTACAAAATGTAGAACTTATAAAGTTCAAAACTCCAAAAGAGAAGCAATGGGTAAGGAAAATAGTTTCCTTGATTATTGTTTATGTGTAATCCGCAAGCGCACAGGTTAACAAGTAATATATGAGAGTAGAGTATCGTGTCCCAATGGATTGATAATTAGAGACGTGCTAAAATTAACCAATTTCCACAATTTCTTATCCAAGCAATTGAATTATGAGAGTGGTTTGAAATTAAAATAACAAATTAAAAGAAACAAAATAAGAATGCACAAAACACCGAATACACAAGAGAAAGATGAGAATGATTAAGGCCTAGGGGTCCCTATTCACTTGCTACTTCAATGAATAACTTGCAATTCACAAGCATCTAACAATGAGTTTGTTTTATTAGCTAAAACAAGCAATAGATAAAAGCCTATGTCTATGATAATTACCTATGTGAAACCTAGTTAATCCACTATGTGTCCATGTGAATTAGCATAAGAATCACTCATTGAGACCAATTATCAAACACTTGCTATGCATGACTAATGGGTATGTGTCCATCCCTTTTGCTAATCAACATATTCAATCCAATAGAATGTAATTGGACATACATCAACCATACCATATCCATATTCACAACACCCTATTTCTAGTTCAATTGGAATACTAAAATTATGCAATTGATGGCTAATCAATAACAAACATTAAGCATAGATATGGAAGAACAAAACCAATTTCATTAATAGAAACTCAAGAAATTTATAAGATATTCAAATCCATAGCAAGATACTAAAGAGCCCCTAGATTAGGATTTAGTTACTCATCATGAAAGAAGAGAAAACTAATGGAGTCATGAAACCCATCAAATTACAAATCAAGAGAGAAAATGGGAAGAATGAACAAGAATGATAAGAATCCAATGCTTGATCTTCTTTTTTTATCTTGATTTTTCACTTGAATCACTTCAATCTTCCAAGGTATTCTCCTCCTCTCCCTTTCTCTATGAAGTTTGTGCGTAGTGTCAATCCAGAATCTCCCATTCAAGTCCCAAAAAATAGACATTAAAGGATAATTTCGCAGACCAAGATTTTTTCCACGCCTAGGCGTGGTTATGAAACACATGCTGTCAGGTGCTGGCCACGCCTAGGCGTGACTTTTCCATGCCTAGGAGTGAGTGTCTCTGTCTGAAATTTCTGAAAACTTGAGAGTGACATACCTAGGCTTGACTTTTCCACGCCCAAGCGTGGTTTTGTCAAGCCTAGGTGTGAGCTTGTCAAGCCTAGGTGTGGGTTTGTCAAGCTTAGGCTTGGGTTGGCAACAACTTCTCATTTCTTGTTTTCTTCCAAATTTGAGCTCCTCTTCGCTTTCCTCATCTCTTCCAAGGTATTTCCTTCTTGAATACCTGCATCAAGGCAATGCCAAAGTCTATCAAATCATGATCAATCCAAATTCTTTAAATAAAATTCGCAAAGATTCAATTCTCAATCATTTGAATTAGCAAGCTTAAATCATTAAAGACAAGCATGAATTGAACCTTTGACCTATAAAACTTAAGGATAGCATGCTCATATACTTTCAAATTCATGTGAAATAACTTCATTTCCTAAAGTAACAATTACCAAGGCTAAGGTATCAAAAGTTTTTGTCTCTTATGCACATTGATAATCACATATTTTATTTATTAAGAAACCCTTATGTTTAGTCATTTACACTCTCCATATTCTTAATTGATTGAGTTTGGTATGATTTTGTGAGTTTGAGCTCAAATTGGTCCTAATTGAATATTTTCAGCATTATTGAGATTTTACACTGTTTCTGTATTTTGGCCATAACTTGAGTTTCTGATATCTGATATTCATGAATTTTATCTTTTAGGAAATCTAAGAGGAAGCTCTACAACTTTGATGAAGAGCTCGAAGTCCTAAACAGATGTCTAAGGGACCTAAGTTTACATGGAAGTCAGAATACGGGTTCTGTCACTAGAATCCGAATGGTGTGCACTCATAAAACCATATCTCAAGCTGTAATAATGGAGATGGGCTGAAATTTGTATAGTTGATAGTCAAGACCCAAATAAACAACTTTCATGAAGAACACCTTTTGAAAGAATGAAGTCTAATGGGTCAGTTTGGGCTTGCAAGTCGGAATAGAGGTGCTGAAGTTGGGTTTGAGCAACCTGTGGTATTTAGGTCATATCTTGGGCTGTAGGAAGCCAAATTGGACGATCCAGATATGCATGTTATAGCCAAGACAAAGATCTACAACTTTCATGAAGAGTACTTTTCATGAATCTGAAGTATAATTAGTCGTTTTTGGCTTCCAAGTCAGACCAAGGAATTTTCGCACTCAACCACTCCACTCAACTAACCCACTCAACCAAACCACTCAACCACTCCACTCATCCACTCGTCCACTCAACTCCACTCATCCGCTCATCCACTCAACCACTCAACCATTCCACTCCACTCACCCACTCAACCAACCCACTCACTCCACTCATCCACTCAACTCTCCATCCAATTAATCTAAATTAATCCACTCAACTACTCAATCACTCCACTCCACTCATCCACTCAACTAACCCACTCAACCAATCCACTCAACTAACCCACTCATCCATCCACTCACCTTTGTCATTTTGTTACCCTAGACTTCTATAAAAGGGCACCATTGGTTATCATGTGGGGGGTTGGACTCTCCTTCATTTTTCTCTCAATTTTTCTTGTGATTTCCTTCTAGCTATGTGTAACTAAACCTCCCTTGTTTAAGAGGGTGATGAAACCGCTAGTATTGATGTTGTAAACTTTGCATATTTGATTATTTCAACACAGTTATGTTTTTATTCATATATTTCTGAATCTATTGTTGGTATGAAGGTTTTTATACTTGTTTCCACTTTCAAAGTGGTAGATTTGGGTTTATTATGCGCGGTTGCGGTAGTAGATCTAGTGGAATGTATAATGTTCATGTGGGTATAATTATCTTTGTGCTATTTGCCAGTTATAAGTGGTAGATTTGGGTTTATTATGCTTTACTTACGGTATTAGATCTAGAGAAATATATGTTCTAAGTAATTTAATCCCGGTGTGTGATTAGATCTTAGTGTAATTGGTTTTCTAAATCTTAATGCAATTGTTGGATAGTTGTAAGAGCGGTTGCTTTATGACTAATCAGTGATTAGGAGTTGATTTGAGCGGTTGCTAAATTGGCTAACACGTAAGGAAAACAGAGATTTACTCTCACAATTGCATAAAAACATAATTGAGCATGTTGAAATAAAAAGATATATGGATTTACATCATCATATAAATCTAGTGGTGGATTCAATCTCTTAACCAATTTTCTTATATTGTTGTTTTCAGTTAATTTATTGTTATTGTCTTTGAAACTGTTTATTGTTCATCAAAACTCCAAAACCCCCCTTATTTATTGTTTATTGTTAATTAGAGTTTAAATTGGAAATTATTTAATAGTGTTAATTGAATTGGTTCTCTGTGGATCGACCCTTACTAACTACAACTAGTTGTAAGGTTTTTATTTTCTGGTGGGCCTGGCAACTGAATTTTATCTGAATTTTAATCACTATATCCTCACGCATTAGAATTTTGGCGCCGTTGCCGGGGAACCAATTTTTCAATTACACTATTAATTTATTTCCTATTTTTACTCTTTTTTATTTTTGTTTTTATTTTATTTTTAATTTTTGATGCTTTCTTTCTGAGTGTCTTGTAGGTGTTGATGTCCATTGATCATGGATGCTTGTGGGATTTGCTTATCACCCGTATATCAAGATTTGTGTCCTACTTTCCTAGTGGACACAAATGAGAGAGGTAGAGGCAATGATATGGGGATATTCTGAACCTTCGATAACTACAACCCGTACTCCAATACATATTATCCAGAGTGGTGGGACTATCCTAACTTGAGTTATGGACAACAACCTCATAATCAACCTCCATCCTATGAACTTCCAGAATTTCAAATTGAGGGCAAACATTTTTCCCTCGAGAGCGGCTTAGCAAGTTCAAAATCCTTGGCAGCCTGAACCGTCGTTGGAGGAACTAATAAGACAATTTGCCATTAATACTATACAGTTTCAACAAGAAACAAAGGCCAATTTATAGAGTTTCCAACAAGAAACAAGGGCCAATTTACAGAGTTTCCAACAAGAAACAAAGGCCAATTTACAGAGTTTCCAGCAAGAAACTAAGGCCGCAATCAATGACATGCAAAACTCTTTGGAGCAGTTAGCCACAGAACTCAGCAATATGCAGAGCCTAAATTCTGAAAGACTTCCTTCATAACCCGAAGAGGATGTGATGGAAGATCCTAGTGCTGTCATATTACAAAATGAGAAGACGTTAGATGAACCCACCTCTCCTCTACAAATTACTACAGAGGAAGACCAAGAGCCTAAATAGGTAAATGAGGAAGGGAAAAACTCTGAAACCCCCAAGGTAAGTAATCTTGAACCCCTTCTAAATGTAGTGGAGGAGCAACATGATGAGTTGTGTGATGAATTTCCTGATTTTATTGGTTTCAATAATTATATTCATTGCCACTCATGTACTGATATAATATGTGCTAGTCAGTCTTTGAGATTTCTGCAGACTTGAAAGTTAATGATTCTTTTGCAAAGCAGATTCTAAGACCCAAAGGGAGGAGAAATTAAGGTCATGGAAGAATTTTTAGAAAAGGAAGAAAAAGCACTTGATGACGGTCACTTGAAGTGGACTTTGTTTTTGGGCCATCATTAAATAAAAACAATGCACATGAAGCTGATCAAGTGCACATATTACTTTTCAGTGGTGAAACCAAGGAAAATAAGGGCCAATGGGACCCTGGTGGGAGCCCTTATGCTGCAAGCTTAATTTGTTCATCACACAACCAATGGCATCCTGGTGAAAGCTCTCATATTGTTTTAATTATAACTTGGTCATCACTCTTCAACCAATGGCATCCTGGTGAAAGCTCTCATATTATTTCACCTACAGTTTGGTCATCATACTTCAACCAATGGGACCCCGGTGAAAGCTATCATGTTGTCTTAACTATAGCTTGGTCATCATGTTTCAAACAATGGGATCCTGGTGGTGGAGTCTTTTCACCTACCTCACTTGATAAGGCCAATAAACACCATCTCAAGTCTTTCTATGAGTTTCCGAAAAGTGTGGAAGTGAAAGTGTTGACCTTTTACCATCCACATTATAAAGATCAATGAGAGTGTCACAACGTCGGGCTGAGGACAATAAACTAAGCGCTCATTGGGAGGCAACCCAACCAGATTTGCTTTCTTTATCCTTTTTATTCTTTGTTGGTGGTTTTCCTTTTCTGGATATGTGTAGCATTCTCTCTTTCATTATTTTTCCTTTTCTGGATGTGTGTTGCATTTCTTTTATTTTCTGGATGTGTGTAGCATTGAGGACAATGCTTGTATTAAGTGTGGGGGAGAGATTTTAGCATTTTTAAAAAAAATTCTTAATTTCAAAAAAAAAGGGGGTTCATTGCATGATTGAATAACTTTTCTCCCTTCTTGAACTGATATGCTTGGTGATGGATGATTAAATTGATGAATTGAGTTTGATGGATTCAACATTTATGCCATTCTCTTCTTTCTTGTGTGATTTTCACTCATGTTAATGACCACTCTAGAACTTGCTTTGATTCTTTTTAAGGCTACATTTCACTTGCATGCATGAACATGATTGAGGCCCTTTTTCTTAATTAGCTAGTTTAACCAAATAGCCAACCTTGTTTTCAATATGATATCAAACACTCTTTTGACTTCTTGAAAATTCTCTGATTCCTGCCAACCTTGTATATTTTCCTTTGCTTAACCCCTTTGAGCTTATTTGACCATTCCTTGTTTTTAGCTCATTATGTACCTTAAATGAAAAATCGTGTTCTTATTTTACCTTAGGGAATAAAAGAACATTAGCTTGGTTAATGGATGAGTTTTTGAACAAGTGTGGGGGTGTGTGTACAAAATAGTTGTTGAAAAAGGAAAGAGTGCCTAAAACAAAAAACAAAAAAAAAACAAAAAGAAAAAAAAATGTATGTATATAGTTATGTTCATATATAAAAAAAAAAGATTGGGATATGAATATGTAAAGGGATATACACTAGAGTTGGGATGAATTTTTATGCTTGTTATTTGAACTCAACTCTCATTTGCTTTTATTCTCTTTGGTATTTATCCTCTCATATCCATTTTATCCTCTTCTGTTACCTTGACCTCACTACAACCTTGAATAAAGTGCTCATGATTTGTGTATGCATGTGTTTTGAGTAGTGGAGAAGTAGAAGATAAACAAGCTTATGGTAGTGTAATTTTCATGGGTTGAATTGAGTGAAATACTTACCTTTTAAACACTTGAGAGATTGAGAGGGAATCTTGTGAAGATCTATCATTCTCGATTCATGTTGAAGATACCTTGCTTGTTGGTTTGAGATGTGGAAAATTGTTAACTCATGAATGTTTTGATCCCTTGAACCTTTGGTTGTTCTTCTTGATTGTAAAATTTTGGGCTCTTGAATGTCATTGGAATTTAAATTTTTGTTAATCTTTTATGTCCTTGTTTTGGTCTTGAGTTTTGCCCAAGAGTGCAAAAAGCTAAGTGTGGGGGAATTTGATAATCACATATTTTATTTATTAAGAAACCCTTATGTTTAGTCATTTACACTCTCCATATTCTTAATTGATTGAGTTTGGTATGATTTTGTGAGTTTGAGCTCAAATTGGTCCTAATTGAATATTTTCAGCATTATTGAGATTTTACACTGTTTCTGTATTTTGGCCATAACTTGAGTTTTTGATATCTGATATTCATGAATTTTATCTTGTAGGAAAGCTAAGAGGAAGCTCTACAACTTTGATGAAGAGCTCGAAGTCCTAAACAGATGTCTAAGGGACATAAGTTTATATGGAAGTCAGAATACGGGTTTTGTCACTAGAATCCGAATGGTGTGCACTCATAAAATCATATCTCAAGTTGTAATAATGGAGTTGGGCTAAAATTTGGACAGTTGATAGTCAAGACCCAAATAAACAACTTTCATGAAGAACACCTTTTGAAAGAATGAAGTCTAATGGGTCAGTTTGGGCTTGCAAGTTGGAACAGAGGTGCTGAAGTTGGGTTTGAGCAACCTGTGGTATTTGGGTCATATCTTGGGCTGTAGGAAGCCAAATTGGACGATCCAGATATGCATGTTATAGCCAAGACAAAGATCTACAACTTTCATGAAGAGTACTTTTCATGACTCTGAAGTATAATCCGTCGTTTTTGGCTTCCAAGTCAGACCAAGGAATTTTCGCACTCAACCACTCCACTCAACTAACCCACTCAAAACCACTCAACCACTCAACCACTCCACTCATCCACTCATCCACTCAACCACTCAACCACTCCACTTCACTCATCCACTCATCCACTCAACCACTCAACCACTCCACTCCACTCACCCACTCAACCAACCCACTCACTCCACTCATCCACTCAACTACTCATCCACTATCTATCATCAATCCACTCATCCACTATCCACCACTCCACTCAACTCATCCACTCAACTAACCCACTCAATCAATCCACTCAACTAACCCACTCATCCATCCACTCACCTTTGTCATTTTGTTACCCTAGACTTCTATAAAAGGGCACCATTGGTTATCATGTGGGGGGTTGGACTCTCCTTCATTTTTCTCTCTCAGTTTTTCTTGTGATTTCCTTCTAGCTATGTGTAACTAAACCTCCCCTGGTTAAGAGGGTGATGAAACCGCTAGTATTGATGTTGTAAACTTTGCATATTTGATTATTTCAACACAGTTATGTTTTTATTCATATATTTCTGAATCTATTGTTGGTATGAAGGTTTTTATACTTGTTTCCACTTTCAAAGTGGTAGATTTGGTTTATTATGCGCGGTTAACATGGTAGTAGATCTAGTGGAATGTATAATGTTCATGTGGGTATAATTATCTTTGTGCTATTTGCCGCTATAAAAGTGGTAGATCTGGGTTTGTTATGCGCGATTCTTGTAGTAGATCTAGAGAAATATATATTCTAAGTAATTTAATCCCGGTGTGTGATTAGATCTTAGTGTAATTGGTTTTCTAAATCTTAATGCAATTGTTGGATAGTTGTAAGAGCGGTTGCTTTATGACTAATCAGTGATTATGAGTTGATTTGAGCAGTTGCTAAATTGGCCAACACGTAAGGAAAACAGAGATTTACTATCACAATTGCATAAAAACATAATTGAGCATGTTGAAATAAAAGGATATGTGGATTTACATCATCATATAAATCTAGTGGTGGATTCAATCTCTTAACCAATTTTCATATATTGTTGTTTTCAGTTAATTTATTGTTATTGTCTTTGAAACTGTTTATTGTTCATCAAAACTCCAAAACCCCCCTTATTTATTGTTTATTGTTAATTAGAGTTTAAATTGGAAATTATTTGATAGTGTTAATTGAATTGGTTCTCTGTGGATCGACCCTTACTAACTACAACTAGTTGTAAGGTTTTTATTTTCTGATGGGCCTGGCAACTGAATTTTATCTGAATTTTAATCACTATATCCTCACGCATCACACATTCACTTGAAAAGATAATGAATATGAGATATATTCTTTGTACGCCTTAGGTAAAGGATATAATAATGTGTACTTAGTAAAATTTGAATATTATATTTAGCACATGATTATGTTCATTCTTATTGTATCATAACTCATTAATTTATTATATATCTTGGTACATAAGGTTCTACAATGCCTATGTATGCTTGCTATGCTTTAAATTGTGTATATATCATGAAAGTAAGCATGCTATCAGCTATGTGCTTAATGATAATTGGTTATTTAACTTATTGTGCTCAATTTAAATACTATGAAAAAGTTAATTTTTATGAGAACATAATGGATAAATATCCAAAAATTAACACACAAGGACCTAAGAAAATTTGGGTAGCAAAAGTCAAAAATTGAAGTGTGTTGTAGGTGTGCTTGAAGACCAAGAGATGATTTGGGTATTTTGAAAGTGGCAACTGCAAGCACTAAACCAAAAAGTGCTCCAAGTTCTCTTCCTTGTCTCCAAGAAGCTTGGATTTGTAATCTTTGGATAAGTAGAAACTTATGTTATGCTTTTCTATCTTTATATCTTGAAAGTGTTTCTACATGCTAATATGCTAGACAAGAATGTTTCTTGTTTAAAATGACATGCTTGAAGATAATTTCCTTGAGCTTGAGTTTTTGATCAATCATGACTTAAAATAAGTATTTGTGTTAGATGGTTTTTATCTTATTTTTATCCTTTCTAACATGATCCTTGGTTGATTTAAAATGCCTATGTAAGAATTAAGAACTTGTGATCATTACTTTCTATTCTTATTAGGCATGCATAATTGAATTTCCTGATTTAATTATCATGAATGCATGTTAAAATGAGTGCTTATTTATTTTTTGACATTTCTTAATATTTTGGACCTGCTACACAAGGTTACTGATGCTTTTAAGTTAGTCTTATTTGAATAAAACCTTTCTTATTCGAATAAAGTTTTCTAATAGTCCCCTAATAATTGTTGTTTCACATATCTTATTTGAATAAGGACTATCTTATTCGAATAATGCTTAACAGAAGCATTCTCAAAATTCTGATCTTTTATGAGTTATTCAAATAGCCCTCTGGTTATTTGAATAAAGCTTGGCAGAGAGCCAAGTCTGGATGCTTTGTTATTCGAATAATGTATCCATTATTCGAATAACGCTTGGAAGAAAGCCAAGACTATCTATTTTTTCATGCTTTTATTTGAATAATACTATTGTTATTCGAATAAACATGGATTATATGAAAGGTTCTGCTTTTTTTTTTTATGTATATGTTGTAATTGGTCTGCAAATGTAAATGTTTCTTTTGATGACTATACAATGTAATTGGCTATTATTTTGATGAATATATGTACTTAGTTAAATTGATCAATGAAATGAAATATCTTTTGCCCTTATGAACTCATTTGCTATTTTGCCTTATTGTTTTGAATGCTGATTTACTTATGAGTTTGGCATAATAACTAACCTCTATAGATCCAAAATTGATGGATACCAAAGAAAGCACTTTGAATTGTGTTGTAAGGTTATAACTACCTCAAACAAGCATTTGAATGGAATAAGTTTATTCAACTTGAGGAAAGTAAAGTTTAAATGGATTCAATTTTTAAAAGGGGTGCAAAGAATCTCTATTCCCTCATGAAAACTTGAAGCTTGGAAGCTGGAGTCACCTACAAAAACTCAAAGAGTACACTTTTGGTGACATCAATCTCCTATCCTTATTTATGCTTTAAATTGAATATCATGTGATATTTGGAGAAGTAGAGAGTTGTTTTTATGCCTTTACATGTCTTACATGATCATTATTGGCCTAAAAATGCCTAAATAAGTTTTGATGATGATCATGTGTTTCTTGATAAACTTGAATCATGTCTTAAAATGCTTAAATCATACTTGTGGATTCAAGTGCATATGTGCTTCATGCTTTCTTGTTAGAACCAACTTTGCATGGTTGATAGTGTGATATATACTTTACATTGTATATTAACCTAAATTATGCTTGTAAATGGGCTTAAATAATATTTGATGTTAACTTATATTTTAGAGAACTTTTAGAGTTAGCTTTGCAAGTGTCTCTATGTGCTTCAAATATGGCCATCAAATGTTGAAATGTCAAGGATAAATGGATAAAGAGAAGAGTTGAATGAAGAGGGACACGAGGAGACTTTCTTCAAGTGCAATGAAATGGAATATCAATAGAAGAAAGCTTAAAACTCAAAGGACCAATAAATGAAGAACATTCTAAAGGAGCATCACTCTCTATAAGTATCTCTATCCCTAAGCTATTCTGGTATTCTATATGCTATGAATTGTATGATACTTGTTGATAAATTGATCTTAAATAATTAGATGCTTTCCTTACATGAGAAATATGCTTAGCATTGACAAAGTGCCTAATTGGATATTGACTTGCTAATTGTTTTATTGCATATAAGGTGGATGATATTAGTTCTATACATACTTTGATCCCTATAACATATGTCATCAATTGAATGTTTGATATCTATGATTCTCTTGATCTATGATTTTTTAGTGATATAACACCTATGAGAATTGTGCTATTTTTTTTAAAGAGTTTTTTTTTATTAAAATGTTTTTTTTAAAGCAAAATCTTTTATCATATGTGAAAGAAGTTTTTAAAGTTTCATATCTTTGAGGACCATTTAAACTTGTCTTAAGACCTTGAAAGTATTTTCACCTCCTAATTATCTTAAAAATTTGGAAATCATTGGATATATGCTGTAAATGTAGTATTCTCTTCATTTGCTTTGAAAAGTTTTATTAAATATTGAGAGAATATTTAAGAAAGATTCCAAATAAATCTTTTGAAATGTTCTATAAAACTCATCGTTATACTTTAGAAGATAAGCCTTGGTCTTCAAAGTGTTTTATTTTCTCAAGGCTTTTGTTTAATGAGAAAAAGAGGAGATGTACTTTCAAATGTTCCTTTCATTTGAGTTTAATATGTGGTTTTAATATAAAGCCTCTCTACCCTTCTAAAATGCTTTTGAAAATGTAATGCATTCTTATAAAATTCTTTTTGAAAGGGGGAGAAGTTTTAAAATGGTTTTTGATTAATGGGTTAAGAATAAGTATCTTTTACCTTGCTTTACTTTATGGTAATGTGCTTACATAGTCTTGACATACATATTTCACTTTATCCATCTTGTGCTTTAATGAGGGGGAGCTTAGCTCTTAAGTTGTTTATATCTCTTGCCTTACATCCCTGTTTGATTATATAAAGTGTTTTATTGCTATCATATGATAAGTATTGCATAAATAATCTTTTATATATTAAAAGTATGTATGTTTCATCTCTCTATTCTTGAATTTTATATAGAATCAAATAGGGGGAGATAGTTATATTTTGAATAACTTGAAGAAGTTTTTGGTTTTAATGATTCTACTCTTTTTGACAACACGAGTTTTATTTATAGGGGGAGAAAAAATATTATCTTTCTTTCCTAAACATTTTTGTTGATATCAAATAGGGGGAGTGAGAATTGAAAAGAAAAATATGTTCTTGTGTTTACTGTTTGATATGCTTACACGAATGTCTATTCTTCTATATTACTCAACATATTTTTCTTTGGTGATTTGTTATCATAAAAAAGGAGAGATTGTAGAAATAAGTTTGCCCCAATAATTTAATATGTTAAGTTTTGATGATGACAAATACAAGACAAAAAGAATTATGTTTATGTTACATAGATGTTTTTAATAGATTATATTGGATCATGCATGATCATGTACTCCATCTTATTATATTTCATATAATAATCATGCAATGAGATATGTGTAGCATTATTTTATAATATATCCAATAATACTCTATATGACTTATAATGAATTAATATTGGATTGGACTCTATTTAAATGAAAATATGCAAAGTGTTCTTTGTTGCATCTTATATAGAGCATATCTATTAGTACTTGATAAATGTCTTATTTGGATATGTCTATGAAAGTTTTATATGTCTGTTAGACTAACTAGAGTTATACATTTATGAATCATGCATATGAAGATATTGAATTATGAATTTGGACTAACTATGTTTGTTTAAGTGAGTAGTACTTTGTAGGATAGTCCAAGTACCAAGTGTGAGCATTGCAACAAAAAAAGTAAAAGATCACAATCGTGCTCAACTCAAGAAGAATGAGAATGATAAGATGTTGCAAGCATTTGCAAGATTTGAAGAGAAGAAATTTTTGAAAGCTTGGATTACATCAACAAGCTTAAGGACCAAAATTGTTGATAGCAAGATCAAGTCCAAGTTCTTCAAGTTTAGCATATAGGATTTAGATCTTATGTAAAGGTAAAAAGGAATCACACTAAGCTCAAATATGTTTTTAAATATTTAAAAATGGTTTTTCACATTTCAAAATTCTCAACAAACAAGTTTTGAAAAGCTAATCATGGTGGTAGTTTATTTCTATGAAAAATAGCCAAGTTTGTGTTTTGCGAAACTAACCTTTGGTTTCTCTTTTGATCATATATTTCAAAATACTTTAAGTTTTATTCTGAAATATTTCATTTGAAAATAGACTCAAAGATCTTTCCAATGAGTAGTTATTTGCTTTAAACAGATAAGAAATGAAGAAATTATGACCATTTAAAGTCAGTTTTCGAACCCAGAGTAGTTTATTCGAATAAGGAATGTGTTATTCGAATAACACACCCCAGAAAATATTTCAGAACGTGTTTTTGAAGATTTATTCAAATAACTAGTTCTAGAAAACACTTCCTAGTGTGCTATAAGTAGATTTATTCGAATAACAAATGTGTTATTCGAATAACACGACCCAGAAAATGTTCCCAACGACTATAAACGACCAATTTTCATTAGAAATTATTTCTAAACATTACCGACGACTATTTTATCACTTGGCCTCTATAAGTAAATGTAGATTGAAGCTTTTACAACTCTTGAACACTTGATTTGATCCTTGAATCATCAAAATCATATTTTGAGCTCTTTATTGCAAAATCCTTCTATTCCTTTGTTCTTCAAGTGTGTGAATCCTTGATACTCATAGAACTTCAATTTGTATTATCCACTCTTTGAGAGAGTTTCTATTCATTCTATCTTTATATAATCTTGTTGAGGTTAAAAACTTGTTTACCCATTTGCTAACCGCAAGTGCACGGGTCGCGCAAGTAATACAGATACAGAGTAAGAGATCGTTCCCACGAGGATAAGTTTATTTTCAATGCTAAGTATCAACCGATAGGTTACCTAATTCTATTCAAGAACATAAAAATAGAGAAAAGTGATTAAACTAAAGACTAAAAAGTAGTAAAGACATTGGTTAGAGTTTAGGAAAATCCTTCTTCATCCTTTACTTCAACCAACAACATGCAATCCTCCTCATAAATATGAATGCAATTATTAGGTTAGCTTGAGAATCTACATTAGCTAAATGCCTATGTCTAAGTCATCTAACCATGGTTTCAATTGCCCAACTCACTAAGTGTCCTTGAGAGCTAATGTAACATCCACTCTTTCAGATCTATTCTCAAACACACGCTATGCATGGCTAATAGGTATATGTCTATCCCATTACCGAATCAACTTATCCTGCCATTGGAATAGAATCAAACATGCATCAACTATACATCCGATTTCAAACCCAAATCCCTATGTCTAGGTTCATTGGATTTTATCGAATCACTCAAATGATGATTAGGCATTCAAGAGCATTAAGTACAATATGATTGAATAAAATCAAAGATCCACACAAACTCAGAGAAAAAAATCATTAATATTAATAAAAGGATTCAAAGTCATCCTTAAATAAAGCTCAGCTATACAATAAACATGAGAACAAATTACGAAATACATGTTCAAGAAATGAAGAAGAGAAAAGAGAGAAGGAGAAAGTTTATGGATTTTGCCATTGAAGCTCAGATATTCCTTTAAGAGAAAGAGGGCTTCCATCCTTAGCTCCCCATGCTCCATCTCCACCTCCAATGGAGGACCCAGCCGCAGCCTCTAACCCTAAAACCTAAAAACTTAAAAACCTAAGAGAGAAAATTGAGAGAGAGAGAGAGGCAAAATAGCGTGAAAAATAGAATAAATAGACTCAGTTCGTCGATGCGCATCGCAGCATGAGAAATCCCACGCCGCAGCATGGAAGGCCATGTGCTAAAACACCGGCTAGGGCGTGTTGCTCTTTGTATGCGCTGTTTAGGACCCTCACGCCGCAATGTGCACATGTTTGCGCCGCGGTGTGGATCTCTGGAATGCCTCCTTGGCTTTTTTCCTCCAAATCTGGGCCTTGACTTGCATCAATTTATCTCTTTTGAGCCCTTCTTACATTAGAGAAAGCACCAAGTTAAATATAATTACAAATCTACTTAATCAATCAATAACTATGCACAAATTGCTCAAAAAATAAATGAAGATCTCAAAATGGAATTTCACAAATATAAGTATAAAACCTTCCAAATATGCATAAGAACAAGGACTAAGCATGCCATGAAGCACAAATATAGGCCATAAATAACTACATTTCATGGAGTTATCACACCCTCAAACTTAAGATGTTTCTAGTCTTCTAGCAACATAAAGTATGACTAAAAAAACTCACTTTGACAATTCATGCTCACATGCATTTAACAATGATAAATTCAATTTTCTTTTAACCACAACTAGTGCATAATGATTATAATGGCCCTCAAAGAATGCACATGCCTCACAGTTAAGCTCAACATATACACAATCCTTAACATGCCATCAATCAAGCTGTTGGTATATACCCTAGAGGTTGGTACATTTGTCTGTATTTATATACATTCTATTATGCTTATTTTAATATATGAGGCATTTTATTTATTGTGCTCTTTTTTATAAACATAATAAAGTCCTTAGAATAGTAAGTTTGATGCCATAGGTTATAGAGTGGATGACTTGATCGTGAGATCCTTTTAGTTATAACACTATTCTTAAATGTCCCTAGTTAAGTATTATTGTTAATTAGGACAACAGTAATACATTGAGGCTAGTATGTGCATAGACTGATGACCATATCTCATAGGTCATGGATATGAGATATCAAGTCTTCACATGGATACATATTAGAGTAATGATGTATTGGACTGACCCACCATGAGAACACTACATGGATCATTATGTGAGTGTCATAAGTAATTCTCATAGTGACAATGGTGTCTATGGTCCTTTGACCTGAAATCACTACGATTCATATATGAGGAGTTATGTGTTTTAATACCATCAAACATCATCTGTAATAAGGTGATTATAAAGTGAGTTTTTGGACATACCGCAAATCATGCAGATGGATGTGAGTGGCCTAGATGAGATTTGTCACTCCTACATAACAGGAGCGATATCTTCGGGCCCCCTGATTGAGTGAGACTGCCAAATGCATGGCCATGCTCAAATGAGTCAATATGATATATTGATTCCATTTGTTATTACAAAGTCTACTCGAGTATCAGAAAATGAATGATTGGACTATACAAGGATGACGCATTCCATGCCTTGTGGTCAATCTAGATATCTTGACAAAGGGACTAAACGACACGGAAACATTGGTCATGGAAAGGTTATGTCAAATCACTGACATTCTTATTACTTGGGTAGCAGCAATGTGTTACTAGATACCGCTCACTGCTTGTAATATTAAAATAGGATTTTAATATTACTGCCAACATAATGAGAACCTGCAGGGTCACACACATAGAGCAGACTAAAATTGGAGCAATGGATCCAAGTTGGACTCAGATTCAAATATGGGTCAGACTCATAACAGATGAGTCTAGGGTTGCACAGCTTACCTTGCTGCTGCTCACACTCACTTAAGGTAGTCACTATTATAAATAGTACTGCTAAGGGGCTGCTAAGAGATACAATTTTTCAGAACCCTAGCCGCACCTACAGAAAAGTGAGTGAGTGAGTGACAGGTTTCTCCTCTTCTCTTCGCAGCTAGCACTGTGTGAGAGATGTAAGGCTCCTCTTTGCGGACGTTGGACATTCGTGAGTCTGTTCGTGTGGATACCGCAGAGACATCATTTCTATTACGGTGTTAGTGATTCACGTCCTTCCTTTTGATAACGCTTCAAGAGGTAAATAATTTAAAAAAACTCAGATTATGACTTTTCGCATGGATCCTTGGTGGGAATCCTAATTTTTTCCACTGCGTGATGTAATCGCAATTCCCAACACAAGCTTCCAATCATGCACATGACATCTCCCACAAACATGTAAGTTCAACTTATCTTTTTAAAATCATGCTCATCTGGATAAGTTTATGAACCTACACATGGATACAAATCAAGACTCCAAAAAATTGTAGTACAACTCTCTCTCCACTAATGTAAATCACACATAATCGAGGATCAAGAGGGACTTTCATAGCTTATAATGTAAGGCCAAGGGTAGTGGGCGAAAGAAATGAAAGGATAGGATACAAAACAAACATTGAGAAATATAAACATGTTATTTCAAGACATGAGCCACTAACTAATATTAGCAGGGTATTCAAAAGTGAGATCAGAAAACTGGCCAGAACCATTTTGATGCTTTTTGTACTTTACTTTTCTTATGCTTTGCTTTTGCTTCTATCTTTTTTTTCTCTTTTTTTTTTCTTTTTTTATACTTTTTTTCATTTTATTTTACAAAGCAATGATTTTTCTTTGACTGCATATGGTTCCTTCAGGCTCATTTTGTATTAAATATTCATTAACACCCCTAATCAACAGAATCACTTTAAGAAATAACATATCATGCACTCAACAAGCAGTGATGGTAGGAAAAAAATGACATCTTTCACATGCATTAGAATGGGTAACAGGTTAACGAACACAATAAGAATGAAACAAATAAGGCTAAACAGTATAAGGCTTCAAAAAGGGACCTAGGGATATCATCATATCAGGGTAAGCTTTTTAAGGCTCAATCGGTCCAAATAATGCCCTAATCATTTCCTCAATAATGTACAATCTAGGATTTTGGCTCAAGAGAGTTCCAAAATAATTTCAAGGATATTAGAAATCATCCACATATACAATCCATAAACATTCTCTAGACAAGCACTCAAATCTTTTCAAAATTAAACAAGTATCTAAGTGAGAAACACATCATGCATAAAAACAAACAAGATTGCTTAAGCATGCATCAAGATTGCAAATGGTTTCACAAAAGAATTAAGGACAATCGTAAGCATTTATATCATTGGCTAACCAAAACTACACTAGCAAATGACAACAAATCATGCATTCAAAAGATTCATCATTTTTTATTTAAGCATGCATAACATCATGTAGAGAATGTTGAAAATTGAAAACTTTTATCAACAGCCCACCAGTAATAGCTAAAACAATGCATAATCATGATAAATTGGTGATTATTACTAGTGTATACTTCAAATATCAAAACATGTTACACATTAAGCATTAAAGGTGAAAAACATGCAATGATATTCCCCCAAACCAGAGTGAAGTGTGTTCTTGGTGTTCATGGTCTATAGGATACTTGAGCAAGTCAAAACAGTAGCCTAACTAGAACTGAGCATTATTAAATAAAGAAAACTAAAAAAATAATAGAAACTTGCAAAAATAAGGGCTACGCTGCGACGTGAACATGTGGGCACCGCAATGTGGAGCTCTCAGGTGTGTTTTCTCGATATGGCAGAGACTAGCACGCCATGGCATGAACTTAGTATGCCTAGGCATGATCAAAAAGCTGCAAAATTTTGCAAAAAAATTAAGCGTATGCCACGGCATGAACATTGTTGCGCTACGGTGTGAGAGGTCTGACTGCAAAATTCTGTAGCAAACTCAGCTCTGTTGCCATTTTTCCTTCTAAGGGACCTCTAGCACTAGCAAAACATGTCTAAAAACTTAAAACATAGAATGTACAACAAAAACTTAACAAAAACACAAAATCAAACTATAACTACATATTTAAGCAAATCAACAACAAAAACACAAAAAACTTAACAAAACTACAAAAGCTAAAGGATCAACATATCCAAATAGACTTATTGAATGAACTAAACAGGGTACAAACAACAAAAATGCAAGAAAACACAAAATCAAACTATTGACATATTTAAAGACTTAAAGCTAAAGAACTAAAACATGTCCAAATGGAATTATGGAGCTAAACTAAAAACAAAACTTGAATTAGAACTAAGTAAGCTCATTGTCAATATTAATAATACAGAAATAATGCCTTATCCCCGAAAAAACTTATTAGCCATTGCCAGGACATAAAGCCTTATCAAGCTAACCAAATCAGAAATAAAACTTATTCCTGACAATGGCGCCAAAAACTTGTTACAGTCAAAAACTTGTATGCCCATTTGCTAACCGCAAGTGCACGTGTCACGCAAGTAATACAAATACAAAGTAAGAGATCATTCCCACGAGGATAAGTTTATTTCCAAAGCTAAGTATCAACCGATAACTTACCTAATTCTATTCAAGAACATAAAAATAGGGAAAAGTAATTAAACTAAAGACTAAAAAGTGGTAAAGATAATGATTAGAGTTTAGGCAAATCCTTCTTCACCCTTTACTTCAACTAACAACATGCAATCTTCCTCATAAATATGAATGCAATGATTAAGTTAGCTTGAGAATCTACATTAACTAAGTGCCTATGTCTAGGTTATCTAATCATGGTTTCAATTGCCCAACTCACTAAGTGTCCTTGAGAGCTAACGCAACATCCACTCTTTCAGATCTATTCTCAAACACACGCTATGCATGGCTAATAGGTATATGTTTATCCCATTACCGAATCAACTCATCCCACCATTAGAATAGATGAGAAAGAGAAAAACAAATCATTAATATTAATAAAAGGATTCAAAGTCATCCTTAAATAAAGCTAAGCTATACAATGAACATGAGAACAAATTACAAAATACATGTTCAAGAAATGAGGAAGAGAAAAGAGAAAAGAGAGAAGGAGAAAGTTTATGGATTTCGCCATTAAAGCTCAAATCCTTCTCCAAGAGAAAGAGGGCTTCCATGCCTAGCTCCCCATGCTCCATCTCCACCTCCAATGGAGGACCTAGTCGAAGCCTCTAACCGTAAAACCTACAAACATAAGAGAGAAAACTGTGAGAGAGGGGGGGAAAGAGTATGAAAAATAGAATAAATAAACTCAGTTCACCGATGCGTGCCGTGGCATGAAAAATCCCACGTCACGGCGTGGAAAGCCGTGTGCTAAAACACAGCCTAGGCCATGTTGCTCTCTGTATGCACTGTTTGGGACCCTCACGCTGTGGCATGCACATGTTTGCTCCGCGGCATGGATCTCTGGAATGCCTCATTGGCTTCTTTCCTCTAATATTGGGCCTTGACTTGCATCAATTTGTCTCTTTTGAGCCCTTCTTGCATTAGAGAATGCACCAAGTTAAATATAATTGCAAATCTACTTAATCAATTAACAAATATGCATAAATTGCTCAAAAACATAAAAGAAGATCTCAAAATAGAATTCTATAAATATAAGAATAAAACCTTCCAAATATGCATAAGAATAAGGACTAAGCATGTCATGAAGCACAAATATGGGGCATAAATAACTACATTTCATAGAGTTATCAAATCTATAGTGAGGGTGAAGCATCCCTCAAATTTGTAAAAGGTGAGGTGTCCTTTGAAGTTGAGGCTTAAGCACAAAGGGTGAGGTATCCCAAGGTGTGGTGAGTGCTCCATTATGTAAAAGTTGTTAAGCACTTGTTGAAACTTGAAGATATAGTGAAAAATGTCGAGTTATTTACTTGAGGACTAGACGTAGACCACAAGTGGGTTGGTGGCCGAACCAGGATAAATCTTGTATTTGATCATCTCAACTCTAACTCTTTACATTTGTGCTTTAATTATATATGCTTGAGTTGAACTTGATATCTAGCTTATTTGTTTGATTTATCTTTCAACCTAAGTTGTATTTAAGTAATCTATAATAGTTGTACATTTGTTATGCATGTTTCGTTGCATGTGTTGATTGAAAATATCAAAATGCATAATTTCTTAAAGTTATTTTGAAAATTTGTAATGACCCAATTCACCCCCTCTCTTGGGTGATGGTTGCTATAGCTAACAAGTGGTATCAGAGCTTCATGCTCTATTGAAAGCTTAATCGCTTAGAGTTAAAGATTCTTGTTTGTTTGGCAACCATTGAAAGCTTTTCAAAATGGAAGGTTTTAAAATTGATAAACCACCATTCTTTGATGGTGTGCATTTTGTTTATTAGAAAGCTAGAATGGAATTATATATGCAATCTATTGATCTTGATTTGTGGGATATTATGCTTGATAGATTTTCTCCTAAATCAAAACAAACATAGAATGCCTATGACAAGAAGTGTTTTTCATTAAACATTAGAGCTATGCAAATTTTGAGAAGTAGTTTGAATGGTGATGCTTATGCTAAAATTAAGAATTACTCTAGTGCTAAAGATATTTTGGACACCCCTGATGCTCTTTATATTACTAACAATGATTTTATACATAAAGTTGCATATAGAGAGCAAGAAGAGCAAAAGCCTCTAGAAGAAGACAACATTGAAAAATGTCCTCAAGAACATGTTCAAACTATTGAAGGGAGTCAAATGCCTCTTGGTGATAATGGTGCTCAATTTGAAAAAGAGGCAAAATAAAATAAAATTGATAAGAAAGGTGATGATTCTCTTAAAGAGCCAAGTATGCTAGAAATAGAGACTACTTCATATATGACTAAAAAGGACTTTGAGGTAAATAATGCTCAACTAGATTATAGTCCTTCCTATGATGAGCTACAATGTGTATATGATGAATTGTATGATGACTTGTTATTTTTAGAAAAGAAAAACTTATATTTTTTGGAAAACATTTCCTCCATTGAAAATGAAATTGAGACTTTGAAAAATGAATATGCTTTTCCTGATGAGAAAATGTCTTTGAAATGTGAAACCTTAACTTTTTGTGAAAAATGCATTGATTTAGAAAATCAAGTTGAGGACTTATATTCTGAATTTGCTAAAGCTAATGATTCTAATTGCTTACATTCTATATTTGTTAAAGAGAATAAAATTAATGTTATTCCATATGAAAAGTCAAGTAAGGCTTATGGCAAAAATAATTTAGAATGTAAAAACAACAAAAGGCTTAAGTTTTTCAAAAATAATCTTCAAAGGACCAAGTCACCAATAAATTCAATTGTTTACAATTTTTGTAATCATTTAGGACATATTTCTCATTTGTGCAATTATAAAATAAATCCTTATGTGAGAAATAACATGTTGTGGGTTCCTAAAAATCTTAAAGGCTCTAGTACTAACATTAAAGGACCTAAGATGAAGTGGGTACCTAAATGTCCTCTTAGTGTTTCAATTATGCAGAAAATTTCTCAAAAGGATGGACTAATTGGTCAAAGAATAGTGGAATCATCAAGGAGAATGTTTCCAAAGCCTAATGGTAGAGGTTTTGATCAAAGAAGGAAGATGGCTTCAACCAAAGTTTCTCAAGTACAAAATGTAGAACTTGCAAAGTTTAAAACTCCAAAAGAGAAGCAATGAGTTAAGAAAAGAGTTTCCTTAATTACCAAGGCCAAGATATCAAAAGTTTTTACCTCTTATGCACATTCACTTAAAAGGATAATGAATATGAGGTATATTCCTTGTAGGCCTTAGGGAAAGGATATAATCATATGTATTTGGTAAAATTTGAATATTATGTTTAGCACATGATTATGTTCATTCTTATTATACCATAACTCATTAATTTGTTATATATCTTAGCATATAAGGTTCTACAATGCCTAAGTATGCTTGCTATGCTTTAAATTGTGTATATATCATGAAAGTAAGCATGCTATCGGCTATGTGCTTAATGACAATTGGTTATTTAACTTATTGTGCTCAGTTTAAATATTATGAAAAAGTTAATTTTTATGAGAACATAATGGATAAATATCTGAAAACTAACACACAAGGACCTAATGAAATTCAAGTACCAAAAGTCAAAAATTAAAATGTGTTGTAGGTGTGCTTGAAGACTAAGAGAAGACTTTGGTATTTTGAAAGTGGCAGCTGCAAGAACTAAACCAAAAAGTGCTCCAAGTTCTCTTCCTTGTCTCCAAGAAGCTTGGATTTGTAATCTTTGGATAAGTAGAAACTTATGTTATGCTTTTCTAACTTTATATCTTAAAAGTGTTTTTACATGCTAATATGCTAGATAAGTATGTTTCTTGTTTAAAATGACATGCTTGAAGATAATTTCCTTGAGCTTGAGTCTTTGATCAATCATGACTAAAAATGAGTATTTGTGTTAGACAGTTTTTATCTTGTTTTTATCCTTTATAACATGATCCTTGGTTGATTTAAAATGCCTATGTAAGAATTAAGAATTTGTGATCATTACTTTTTGTTCTTATTAGGCATACATAATTGAATTTCCTAATTTGATTATCATGAATACATGTTAAAATGAGTGCTTCTTTGTTTCTTGAAATTTCTTAATCTTTTGGACCTGCTACACATGGTTAATGATGCTTTTAAGTTAGTCTTATTCGAATAACGTTTTCCAGTAGCCCCCCAATAATTGTTATTTTGTATGTCTTATTTAAATAAGGACTATCTTATTCGAATAATGCTTAACAGAAGCATTCTCAAAATTTTGACCTTTTATGTGTTATTCAAATAACCCTCTGGTTATTCGGATAAAGCTTAGCAGAAAGCTAAGTCTGGATGCTTTGTTATTCGAATAATGTATCCATTATCCGAATAACGCTTGGCAGAAAGCCAAGACTGTTTATTTTTTCATGCTTTTATTCGAATAACACTATTGTTATTCGAATAAACACAGGCTATATGAAAGGTTCTGCTTTTTTTTTATTATGTATATGCTATAATTGGTCTACAAATGTAAATTCTTCTTTTGATGGCTATACAATGTAATTGGCTATTATTTTGATGAATATATGTACTTGGCTAAATTGATCAATGAAATGAAATATTTTTTACTCTTGTGAACTCATTTGCTATTTTGTCTTATTATTTTGAATGCTTATTTACTTATGAGTTTGGCATAATAACTAACCTCTATGGATCCAAAATTGATGGATAGCAAAGAAAGTACTTTGAATTGTATTATAGGGTTATAACTACCTTAAGCAAGCATTTAAATGGAATAAGTTTATTCAGCTTGAGGATAGTAAAGTTTAAAATGATTCAATTTTTAAAATGGGTGCAAAGAATCTCTAGTCCCTCATGAAAACTTGAAGCTTAGAAGCTGGAGTCACCTACAAAAACTTAAAATGTACACTTTTGGTGACATCAATCTCCTATCCTTATTTATGCTTTAAATTGAATATCATGTGATATTTGGAGAAGTAGAGAATTGTTTTTATGCCTTTACATGTCTTACATAATCATTATTTGCCTAAAAATGCCTAAATAAGTTTTGATGATAATCATGTGTTTCTTGATAAACTTGAATCATGCCTTAAAATGCTTAAATCATATTTGTGGATTCAAGTGCATATGTGCTTCATGCATTCTTGTTAGAGCCAACTTTGCATGGTTAATAATGTGATATATGCTTTACATTGTATATCAACCTAAATTATGCTTATAAATGGGCTTAAATGATATTTGATGTTAACCTATGTTTTAGAGAACTTGTAGAGTTAACTTTGCAAGTGTCTCTATGTGCTTCAAATATAGCCATCAAATATTGAAATGTCAAGCATAAATGGATAAAGAGAAGAGTTGAATGAAGAAGGACACGAGGAGACTTTCTTCAAGTGCAATGGAATGGAATGCTCAATGGAAGAAAGCCCAAAACTCAAAGGACTAATAAATGAAGAATATTCTAAAGGAGCATCACTCTCTATAAGTATATTTATCGCTCTCTATAAGTATATTTATCGCTAAGCTATTGTGGTATTCTATATGCTATGGATTGTATGATACTTGTTGATAAATTGATCTTAAATAATTAGATGATTTCCTTACATGAGACGTATGCTTAGCATTGACAAAGTGCCTAATTGGATATTGACTTGCTAATTGTTTCATTGCATATAAGGTGGATGATATTAGTTCTATATATGCTTTAATCCCTATAGCATATTTCATCAACTGAATGTTTGATATCTATTATTCTCTTGATCTATAGTTTCTTAGTGATATAACACTTATGAGAATCATGCTTTTTTAAAGCAAAATCTCTTATCATATTTGAGAAAAGCTTTTAAAGTTCCATATCTTTGAAAATCATTTGAACTTGTCTTAAGACCTTGAAAGTATTTTCACCTCCTAATTATCTTGAAGATTTAGAAATCATTGGATATGTGTTGTAAATATAATATTCTCTTCATTTGCTTTGAAAAGTTATATTAAATCTTGAGAGAATGTTTAAAAAAATTTCCAAATAAATCTTTTGAAATGTTCTATAAAACTTATTTTGATACTTCAAAAGATAAGTCTTGTTCTTCAAAGTGTTTTATTTTCTCAAGGCTTTTGTTTAATGAGAAAAAGAGGAAATGTATTTTTAAATGTTCCTTTAACTTGCGTTTAATCTTTCTCAAGGAATATGTTGTTTTGATATAAAGCCTCTGTACCCTTCTAAAATGCTTTTGAAAATGTAATGCATTCTTATAAAATTCTTTTTGAAAGGGGGAGAAGGTTTAAAATAATTTTTGATTAATGGATTAAGAATAAGTATCTTTTACCTTACTTTACTTTATGGTAATGTGCTTACATGGTCTTGACATATATATTTCACTTTATCCATCTTGTGCTTTAATGAGGGGGAGCATAGCTCTTAAGTTGTTTATATCTCTTGCCTTACATCTCTGTTTGATTATATAAAGTGTTTTATTGCTATTATATGCTAAATGTTGATGTACTAAGATATGACAAGCATTACATGAATAATCTTTTATATCTTGAAAACATGTTTGTTTCATCTCTTCATTCTTGAATTATATGTAGAATCAAATAGGGGGAGATAGTTATGTTTTCAATAACTTGAAGAAGTTTTTGATTTTGATGATCCTACTCTTTTTGACTACATGAGTTTTATCTACAGGAGAAGAGAAAATATTATCTTTCCTTCTTAAACCATTTTGTTGATGTCAAATAGGGGGAGTGAGAATTGAAAAGAAAAATATGTTCTTGTGTTTACTGTTTGATATGCTTACACGAATATCTATTCTTCTATAGTGCTCAACATATTTTTCTTTAGTGATTTGTCATCATAAAAAAAGGGAAGATTGTAGAAATAAGTTTGTCCTAATGAGTTAATATGTTAAGTTTTGATGATGACAAATACGAGATAAAAAGAATGATGTTTATGCTACATAGATGTGTTTAATAGATTATATTGGATCATGCATGATCATGTACTCCATCTTGTTATATTTCATATAATAATCATGCTATGAGACATGTGTAGCGTTCTTTATATAATATATCCTATAATGCTCTATATGAGTTATAATGAATTAATATTGGATTGGATTCTATTTAAATGAAAATATGCAAAGTGTTCTTTATTACATCTTATATAAAGCATATCTATTAGTAATTGATAAATGTCTTATTTGGATATATCTATGAAAGTCTTATATGCATGTTAGACTAACTAGAGTTATGCATTTATGAATCATGCACATGAAGATATTAAATTATGAATTTGAACTAACTATGTTTGTTTAAGTGAGCAATACTTTGTAAGATAGTCCAAGTACCAAGTGTGAGCATTGCAACAAGAAAGTAAAAGATCACAATCATGCTTAACTCAAGAAAAATGAGAATGATAAAATGTTCCTAGAATTTGTAAGATTTGAAGAGAAGAAATTTTTGGAAGCTTGGATTACATCAACAAGCCTAAGGACCAAAATTGTTGATAGCAAGATTAAGTCCAAGTTCTTGAAGTTTAGCATATAGGACTTAGATCTTGTGTAAAGGTAAAAAAGAATCACACTATGCTCAAATATGTTTTCAAATATTTACAAATGATTTTTCACATGCCAAAATGCCTAAACAAGTTTTGAAAAGCTAATCATGGTGGTAGTTCATTTCTATGAAAAATAGTCAAGTTTGTGTTTTACAAAACTGACATTTGGTTACTCTTTTGATCATATATTTCAAAATACTTTGAGTTTTATTCTGAAACTTATTTCATTTGAAAATGAACTGAAAGATTTTTCTAATGAGTGGTCATTTGCTTTAAACGGATAGCAAATGAAAAAGTTATGACTATTTAAAGTCAGTTTTTGAAACCAGAATAGTTTATTCGAATAAGGGATGTGTTATTCGAATAACACACCCCGGAAAATGTTCCAAAACGTGTTTTTGAAGATTTATTCAAATGACCAAAGTGTTATTCAAATAAACAAAGTCTTATTCGATTAATGAGTTCCATAAAACACTTCCTGGTGTGCTATAAGTGGATTTATTCGATTAACAATGTGTTATTCGAATAACACGACCCAGAAAACGTTCCCAATGACTATAAACAACTAGTTTTCATTAGAAATCATTTCTAAACACTACCAATGACTATTTTATCACTTGCACTCTATAAATAAGTGTAGAATGAAGCCTTTACAACTCTTGAACACTTGATTTGATCCTTAAATCATCAAAATCATATTTTGAGCTCTTTATTGTAAAATCCTTCTATTCCTTTATTCTTCAAGTGTGTGAATCCTTGATACCCATAGAGCTTCAATTTGTATTATCCACTCTTTGAGAGAGTTTCCATCCATTCTATCTTTGTATAATTTATAGTAAGGGTGAGACATCCCTCAAATTTGTAAAAAGTAAGGTATCCCTTGAAGTTGAGGCTCAAGCACAAAGGGTGAGGTATCCTAAGGTGTGGTGAGTGCTCCATTGTGTAAAGGTTGTCAAGCACCTATTAAAGCTTGAAGATATAGTGGAAAATCTCAAGTGGTTTGCTTGAGGACTGAACATAGGCCACAAGTGGATTAGTGGCCGAACTAGGATAAATCTTATGTTTGATAATCTTAACTCTAACTCTTTACATTTGTGCTTTAATTATATATGCTTGAGTTGAACTTGATATCTAGCTTATTTGTTTAATTTATTTTTTAACCCAAGTTGTATTTGAGTAATCTATAATAGTTGTACATTTGTTATGCATATTTCGCTACATGTGTTGATTAAAAATATCAAAATGCATAATTTCTCAGAGTTGTTTTAAAAATTTGTAATCACCCATTTCACCCTCCTCTTGGGTGATGGTTGTCATGACTAACACATATAAATTGGAATTCACAAAATTTATTTGAGAACTTACTCCCCCTCTTTAACATAAAAGGTAACATATATATCAGAGATATGGGCAGCTCCCTCTTACTTTTGGAATCCAATGTCTCTTTTTTAATTTTACCTATCTTTTCTCAATCAAGGAAACTTATAAAAGATAATTCAAGCTTTTTTTCTCCCTTTTGGCATGGTAAAAAAGGTGGAGTATAATTAGAATCAAAGCCAATAACAATTAATTTCAATAATTAATTTGAGTAAGAACGGAATATAAACAAGTTGATCATTGTAACTCATAATATAAATAGATTGAAACAACAATGGAAGGCACAAAAAAATATTCATTGTATCTCATTCATTAACAAGTTGGCCAAGTACATAATAAAATAAAAGGAACAAGAACAATGCAAGAGAAAAACTGAGATCCTAGGAACTAAGGACCCTAGAAATATGCATCCGATGGCAGAGGAGGAGGGTTAGGTGCTTTGTCAGTCAACAAAGCTCAGAGGGCTACTTGTTCGCGCTCAACTCCTTCTATTCTATTAAACAGAATAAAGGTGTTCTCCATGTAAGCTTTGTGGTCCAGTAGAGTTGCCATGATCTGCTCATTTGTAACTGGTCCAGCAGGAGCAAGAGCAGGGTCAATAAGAACATCAGTAGCAGCTGTAGTAGGGGGGTCTCTTGGGTCATTCTCATTATCACCAACTTCATCTGGGTACACCCAGCCTTCGTTAGATTTAATCATCTTCATTTTGCACAGAGTGTAAGCACCAAAGATGTTGTGATAAGTCACCGCGATTGCTCGTTTAGTTTCCAAAACTTGAGGATATTTGCCAAGAAGGGTCATGATGATTATGCCATAAGGCAAGTCAGACTTTTCCTTGCCCTTTTGCCTTCATCATATGCTTCATGATGAAGTTGGGCCAATTGACTTGGTTGCCTTTCTTCAAAATCCAGAGCATAAAGATGTCATCCTCACTTAGGTAGGCGTAGTTCCCACCTTGTGGTGCCAGAATATGGGCATAAGCATAATGCAAGAGCCTATCTTGGCTCTTTAGCATGCCACCCTTGACACCTTTGTCTAGAAAAGCTAGCCCAGGTTTCAACAGATCATCAATGGCCCAAATTTTTTGTACTCCTAAATAAGGGGGCTACTATCTTCTTTAATGTGCATGCCAGCAGACTGCAACTCAAACAGCACAGCCCAATACTGAGGGGTGATGACAATGTGTTGATCATTGACATCAGAGTAAAGGTCCTGACCATCAATTGTCAGGTTGCAGTAAAACTTCTTGACTAAGACAGGGTAGAGAACTGCCTAGTGAGAGTAGAGTTGGAGCACGCTTTGATTGTGTAGCAGGTTCAAAAAATCAAAACCTCATTCTCTCTGAAAGAAAGGCAAATCAAGGTACTTGGGTTGCACAAGATTACACTCCCAGAAGTAAGTAATGAAGCGACCACATTCCTCCTGGTTGGAGGATAGCCTATACAAGTCCAGAGGATTATTGCAAGGAGCGGTCTTCATGCGAGGACATTTTGCCCTGGAAGAGGAAGAGGCCATGGCTGGAAAGGTGATAAAGTTTGAGAGAAGATACGGTGGTGAACAGTGGGTTGCATAGATGGTGGTCACAGTGAGTGGGGTTATGAGGGTGGAGAAAGATAGGAGGATAATGGTGGATAATGTGGAGAAAAAATGGTGGAGGAAAATGGTGACAGTGTAGGCATAGAGAAAAGAAAGAAAGAGATGAAACAAAGATGGGGAGATTGGAAAATGAAAAGGTGAAGGAGAGATGGACATTGTGGGCATATATAAAGAGCTCGAGTTTATTCAAATAGAAAACGCGTTATTCGAATAAACTTGTGTGTAGACCAAAGGTCGTGGCATTTCTGCCAGATGTTATTAGAATAACTCTAGGGTTATTTGAATAACCAGATAGGGACAAAGGCCATTGTGAAAGCATTATTCGAATAATCTTCCACCTATTCGAATAGGACAGGTATGAAACATGAAGACTGCAGAAATTGAACTCAGGTTATTTGAATAAATTCACTTTTATTTGAATAACATAGACAACATGCAGCAGGCTTATTTGAATAAATTAAGCTTTATTCGAATAAGGCAGAAACCAAATGCTGTGAGAAACTGATTTAGATATCAGTTTATTAGAATAAAATTTATGTTATTCGAATAGCAAATATATAAAACACAATGACTGTGGTTGCTGGTTTCAGGTTATTCGAATAAATTGAGTTTTATTCGAATAACACAAATGCACAACACATTTCTTTGAGCAGCTGACTTGGTTTATTCGAATAGCTATAGGGTTATTCGAATAAAACTATAAGAAAAATAATAATAGGCATATACAGGGATACAATTAGAGAGAAGGAAACATACCCAAAGATGAGATACCTACAAAACAAATTGTGAGATACCTCCAACACTTAAGTCAGTAATAATTCAGGAGTGATAACTCAATAATTAAGCAATAATTATAAGCATTCATTCATATGTATGATTTATCAATTATGCCTAATTCTCCTCTAATATAAAAGAATGCTTCTTTTGCTAAGGGTGTAGTAAAAATATCTACAAGTTGTTTAGATGTTTCAATAAACTCAAGTATGCAGTCTCCTTTTTTGTACATGATCTCTAATAAAGTGAAGCCTTATTTCTATGTCCTTTGTTCTAGAGTGCAAAATAGAATTTTTAGATAGATTTATTGCACTAGTGTTGTCACATCTCATAGGGATGTGATCAACTTGAATATCATAGTCTAGAAGTTGTTGCTTCATCTAAAGGATTTGAGCATAACAACTCCTGCCTACAACATATTTAGCCTTAGTAGTAGACAATGCCATGCTATTTTTGTAACACCTACCATAGGGTATCACATTTATGTTACTTAATTACCATATTACCCCTTTCTCTTTGGTTTTGCTTTGTAATATAAATACGAGTTACAAAATTTCTTAATAACAATAAGATAAACTTAGCGAAAAATAAAAATATTACAACATCATCACAAATAATTTACATTATATACACAATCTTAGTACTATCATACTTAAATATTTACAAACTAGACTCTTAAAATATTTGAACATTACTTAAAATTAACATTCTGCCCAAGTACTAATAAACAGTAGAACCCTCAGACGGGTCCTCTTCAGACTCCTCAGCAGGTAGGAATCTAACATGATGCGAAGTCCTATGGACAGGTATCCGAGCAAACGACACTATACTAATCGCACTAGGGGTACGATACTAAGCTCCCCAGTACTGCCTAATAGATAAAGGAAACTCTAAGTATAAATAAACATTTACACTAAAATAAGGATTTCCAAAATGAAGCCTACTTAAAGTAATATTTAAGTCTCCTACATAGTAAATATGTGCTCTATCTAAGTCCATGTGTCATGCCTCCGATTCTCCACGAAACATCAATCTCATATATCCTAGAAAACTAGGCATCTCCATCCTTTCAGAACTCAGCTTCCTCTACATGAATCTGCTCTTCCTCGCCTTCTTGATCAACTTCTTGCTCAATGTCTTTACAAATATAAATACAATACAGAATAGGCATACAAAGAAGTGAGATCACCTACGCCAATACCAGTATAGTAGCATGAAGATACACACATACAATATATTATACCAACACATCATACCATAATTACATTTATGCCACTAACATCATTTATCATTACAATACATATAATAAATAAAAATTAAGATCATGCCCTCAATAATATCCAATTATTCAACAATTCAATTATCTTAATCAATAATTATGATAATGCCCTCAATCATTTATAAATATTCAATAGTTCATATGTCACATCAATTTCAATACTCAATAAGTATGCATATGCACATAGACTCAATTTCTTACTCTATGGAGCTAAAACTCAGATCGGAGAAAGTGATCGAAAAGAATCTGTCTGTACCAACATGCCTCAGACAACGTGCTTAGTTTTGCACATCTAGCATATACACGACAGTCTTTATCAGATCTTGATTAAGAATAGTGTCTTGGTCCGGATCATTGGTTTGTTACGTCGGCCTAACCCACGGTACAGGAGAGCTACCAATTGCCCATTGTAGGCAACCCGTACCCCAATGCCCCCAAGGTCAACGAGTGACTTACACTATGCATATTGCACCCACTCAGGAGGTATGTTCTCTCCTAGGCAATTAGCCTTATTCAGTCCATCAGACCTTTCCAATGCATGTACTATGCACCATTCACAGTTCAAATTCAAATCTCATATTTGGGGTCCTCATATTGACCTAACAGTATCCTTACTGTATTTTCATCGCAAAACCATATTTTTACATTTTCTCAATCGCGCACAATTCTGTCACATTTTCACATCGGGTATTGATTTCTCAGCATACTCTCAATCTTGTAAAATATTTCTCACACGTTTTAATTCAAAAATATGATTTTTCTCATTTAATACCAAAAATTGACTTTATTTTTAATGTTTTATTAATAGTCCTTCTATAATGTAATATTTACATTATTATCCCTCATTTCAAAAATATTTCCACAATAATCCCTCTTAAAATAATATTTACGAATAGTCCATCTTTTATAAAATTTATAAAATTGCAACATAGTCCTTTTAAAAATAATAATTGTAATATAGTCTCTATTTAGAAAATATTTGCAATATAACCCCTCTAAAAATCAACATTTCTACTGTTTCCCAGAAACTGGTAATTCTTTCTTTTACTTCAAATAATATAGCTCAAATTTTTTGGATGCGCTTCAAAACCTATAGGGTGAGCTATACGTCAGTAAACTTCAAGTATTGACCCTCATTGTTATTTCACAATTTCATTACTTAATTGTATCTATTTATTTTCTAAAAAGCATTGTGCTTGCTACTCAATTCAAATTCTTCCAAAACCATTTCCTTCTCAATTTAAACCTTTGAATCTACACTTGATAAAATAATTTAGTTCTACATTACGAGACATGGTATGCTGGCCAAATTTCATTCTCACTTCAAAACTCATTGTAATTCATTCTCCAATACTTTAAATCCTTGTAAAACACCTTAATCAATTTCATTGTCATAAGACACTTAATCCTCAATTTAAAACACTCATTTTAGGACTCTTGGTCCCCTTGATCATAGTAAGGCCATGTGCCTCATTGCTCTTTGGAGCACTCATGCAATCCTTCCAACATGTTGTTCACATCGTAGGTTAGACATATACTTGCATGCTTCCACAATTATACATACAAACATATTATCAAAGCCATAATCATATTATCACACATGCAAATCATAATTTGAAACTCATAAACAACACAATCACAAACAAAGAGACATCAAACAACAAGTGAATAAACCTTTATGGGTTTTTCACCATACACAACGATCTTCTCACCACCAAAACTTAGTCGGTGAGGTAAATCTCCCTCTTACCTCTTGAAGACAAGAATCCTCTAGTTCCTTCCTCCTCTTTGATTTTCGTGTGACCCTTAAACAATTCCCTTTAGGGAAGTAAGATAAACTTGGATTTTGAAGTACTAGGAGTAGGATTTTCACAAAACTTTCTAAATGAAAAGTGTTTAGGAGGTGGTTTAGGTTTAGAAAACGTAAAGAGGAAAAATTACAGAAGATGAGAGGTAATTTTAGTAGCCTTGGCCGAAACTCAAAGAAGAAAAGGAAAGGAAAAGTGTTCTTGTGTTCTTGGGATTTTTGAGAGAAATAAAGGCTTAGCCTTTTAGGTGAGAGAAATGAATATTGAGAGCGAAAATAAGAATGGTGCAGCCGTGAGGTAGTGTGGGAAATTAGGAGATAATCTTGAAATAAAATATCACACTTTTGTGTTCACATTAAGAACACATGGGTTGGTCACCATTTGGTCATCAAAGTGCCATGCAAGAGTGTTCAAGAAGCTTGGAGAAGCTCCTTGACCGTGTGGCCCTCTAGAAAAGGCTAACCAAGTTTATTTCATACTTAATTCTAGTTACTCTTTAATCAAACAATAGCTAACTAGATTAGGTTCTCTAATCCACTTAATTAACTATCTAATTACATAGCTAACTTATTAAATAGGTCATTGCATATGTCATGCATAGTCATGGCTTCTAGATGGATTTAGAATATTTAGTTAGTAACTAGATTATAACTAATTAGTAACTAGGTTAGTTCACTTAGTTTCTTAATTAAGCAATTAAGCTAACTAAATTAGGTTTATTTAGTTACTTAGTAACTAGTCAAGCCATTATTATTGACTAAATCCTAACCATTGAAATTAACTTCATCTCCTAACCATTGATTTAATCTAAGGTAGATATCATAGTTATTTTATCAAGATTGTTCTCACACCATTGATCTTATTAATGGTTATGATCAAAGGCTTCCTAATCAAGTTTTTCATCCAATGGTCCATAATAAAGTCCATGCTACTTTATTTGACCAATTTCTATTGGTTAGAAAAGTCTAGCCATCATTTTTGACTGATTCTTATTAGTTCATTCTAATTTAGGTTACAGAAAATATTCTAAGCACATTTTCTGTCAGTTAAAATATATCGGGTCCATAATAATTCATAGCAGAAGCTGCTATAAATAAAACAGCAGATATTTATCAGTGAAATATTTTTATTTCACAGATAAATTCTAAAAATTAAAAGATTCTTTTCTGTGTCACTCAAATTCGGGTTTAGTAAGATCCCCCCTTCTCCGAATAAAGCAGATAAGAATTTCCTCGGCCCGAAAATTATTATTTTCTTGACCCAGAGCAAATCACACAAAAAAATCAAAAACAGTTTCGGAATAGTCAAATTAATTTTATAACACACAGAAAACACAAAAACAGTGGAATTCAGTCATTTATGCAACATAGTCTAAAATTTGGGGTGTTACAACTCTCTCCCTCTAAAAAGAAGTTTCGTCCTCGAAACTTGACACATACTTAACATAAATATAGATACTGCTCTCTTGTCTTATCTTCTAACTTTCCTGTAGCTTCACCACGTACATTGTTCCAAACTACTTTAACCAATGCAATTTCTTTACCTCGAAGTTGTTTCATCCTTTAATCTTCAATCTTGACAGGAAACGTTTCATAGGTTAAATATTCTTTCAGTTGTACGCTGCCTGATTCGATAACGTGAGTAGGATCAAAAATATATTTTTGTTGTTGTAATACGTTAAAGACATTATGAAGATTTGAAAGGAAAGGTGGTAGTGCAATCAGATAAGCTACCAGACCTACCTGACGGAGTATCTGATATGGCCCTATAAACTTCAGAGTGAGTTTCCTCGACTTATCACTTGTCCTACTCCAGTCATAGGTGTCACACGTAAAAACACATGGTCACCTTCTTCAGATTCAAACGATGTTCATCTTTTATCAGCATAACTCTTTTATCGCGTCTGAGTTGTCCTCATCTTGTCTTGAATCATCTTCACTTTCTCAGTTGTCTGCTGTACAAATCTTGGTCCTACTACAGTACTTTCACCATCATGATACCAACACAACGGCGCTCTACATCGTCTCCCATACAATGCGTCATAGCGTGCCATCCTATGCTTGAATGAAAACTAATATTGTATATGAACTCTATCAATGGTAGAGATTCATCCCAACAACCAGTTTGTTCTAGAACACAAGCTCTTTTGAAAATTCTAACTATCATCTCTTCCTTATATCCAAGCCCCTCTTGATTGAATAGGTACTTCAAACCCTTGAAATTATTATAGACTTTATGGGAAAGAAAATGTCTTTAGATTTTCCCTACAAAACGACTATCGTATATCCTAAAACGTAAATCGAATAAGTCTCCTCATGCACGTTCCATTGCCTTGAAGTATACGCCATAACATTTTTATTTGATCTCAACATTCAATCTAAATCCACGAGCTGAACTTCTTCTAACAAAATTTGCATTTGACTAGTTTCGCGCATATCTCCTTCTTTTTCTTCAGAAATTGAAGAACTGCATTGAGATCTTCAGCATGTTCCTTCAAATTTCAAGAATAGATCAAAATATCGCTAATAAGGATTATGAAAAATTTGCCTAGATGGGAAAGAAAGATCCTATTTATATAATTCGTGAACATCGCAAAAACATTCTTTACCCCGAATGGTAGTATTAAATGCTCATAGTACCCGTAATGCATCCGAAAAACTATCTTGGAACATCCTCTACTTTTATGCGAATCTGATAATAACCAGCACGCATATCGATCTTGGAGCAAACAGCGATTTCCTTCATTTGATCTTCTAGTTCCACTGTTGTCACATCATTCCAGATTTTCTTCATCAAAGTAAGTTGTTCTACGAGTCTATTTTTAATCTTAATAGAAAACATCTCATAGATCAAGTTTTCTTCTAATTGCACTGTATTTAGTACTATGTCATAAGTTGAATCAAGAATAATCCTTCTTAATTAAGATACATGAAAGACACTATGAAGGTTATAAGGAAAAGTAATAAGACTATTTGGTAGATTACTAGATTAGTCCAACAAAGAATTTAAGATGGTCTAATAGATTTTAAAATGATCATGGTCCAATAATTTTAGAAATAAACTTTCTGGATTCAAATCCAAAAATCTCAGGTCAAGGAAACACTAAAGTCACATTATAACAATCTAGTAGGATATGGTTGGAAAATAACCAATCCATTTATAAAGTCATGCTCTCAAATAGATGTGATTTTAGATAAACAAATCAAATCAACAGAAAAGATTTAATATTCAATAGATATAGGGTAGAGTTAAAAAATTTGAGTATAAACAACAAGTTTAACAAGAAAAGTAGAAATACTTAGATCACACTATAACAAAGACACGGATAAATCAAATTGATTTACTCAGTTTATTTGAGAAAGAAATAGACAAACCAGATTAATAGAAAAGTTTCAAACTCCAATAATAATAAGATAGTTTTAAACAGACTCAAGTGATAATAACAAGTTTAGAAGTTGAAGTAGCATTATGAAAAAAAAAACATAGATAATCCCAAAAGATTTACACAGTCATAGATCACAAGAGAATGGGGTACCGTGCGAATTACACAGCACAATTTTAAGATTACCCTCTATGGCACAACTTCCTCGCGTCTTAAGTTTTTGTATTTGAACGTTCTCATTGCACTCTTGGCACTAGCTCTTTCTTCTTCTTGAGATTTTGAAACATATGTATTACTAATGGATGGTTCCATCTTCAATTGATCACATTCTCTAAAGAAATATCCAGGCTTCCCACATCTATAACAAATAATCCCTTCATGCTGACAATCTATGGTGAGATGATTTTTTCCACACTTAAAACATTTCATTGGTGATGCCACATTCTGACCAAAATCGTTGCCACTAGTACAACCTTTCTTTGTTCGTTGTTGCTTCCCCGGTGGTCGTACATACGATTTTCACTGAAAACGATTGACCTTACGCATCCTACCATTTTGGATTATCAAAGGTTCTAAGTTACAGCTTCTCACATCCAGTGGCTGCTCCAATCCCAATAAGCTATGAAGTCTGATTATCAGTTCTTACTGCTAAGCGATCATCTGTCTCTGTTGTGCTGCTACTTCAATCATCTTTTGCATCACACTTCTAGTTGCGGCTATACGATCTTCATCACGTTTCGCGTGCACATGCTCATGTTCGCTACGTTCCATTATCATTCTTCAAAGACAAACAAAATCAAAACACAACGAAATAAACATAACTATTTTACACAACATCGTCTCCTTTCGGAAACCAAAAATATATCTCTGTGTTCAGAGTCAGAGATTCACACAGCACAAACAAGACAAACCTACCCACAAACCCAAAAGACTCTAACTTGGGCTCTGATACCAACTAATGTAACACCCACTGTAGGGTATCATATTTATGTTACTTAATTACCATATTAACCCTTCCTCTTTGGTTTTGCTTTGTAATATAAATACGAGTTGTAAAATTTCTTAATAACAATAAGATAAACTTAGCAAAAAATAAAAACATTGCAACAACATCACAAATAATTTACATTATATACATAATCTTAGTACTATGATACTTAAATATTTACAAACTAGACTCTCAAAATATTTGAACCTTACTTGAAATTAACATTCTGCCCAAGTATTACTAAACAGTAGAACCCTCAGACGAGTCCTCTTCAGACTCCTCAACAGGTAGAAATCTGACTTGACGCGAAGTCCTACGGACAGGTGTCCGAGCAGACGACACTATACTAATCGCACTAGGTGTACGATAATAAGCTTCCCAGTACTACCTAATAGATAAGGGAAACTCTAAGTGTACATAAACACTTACACTAAAATAAGGATTTCCTAAATGAAGCCTACTTAAAGTAATATTTAAGTCTCCTACATAGTAAATACGTGCTCTATCTAAGTCCACGTGCCATGCCTCCGATTCTCCACGAAACGTCAATCTCATATATCCTAGAAAACTAGGCATCTCCATCCTTTCAAAACTCAGCTTCCTCTACAGGAATCTGCTCTTCCTCGCCTTCTCGATCAACTTCTTGCTCAATGTCTTTACAAATATAAATACAATACAGAATAGGCATACAAAGAAATGAGATCACCTATGCCAATACAAGTATGGTAGCATGAAGATACACACATACAATATATCATACCATAATTACATTTATGCGACTAACATCATTTATCATTACAATACATGTAATAAATAATAATTAAGATTATGCCCTTAATAATATCCAATTATTCAATAATTCAATTATCTTAACCAATAATTATAATAATGCCCTCAATCATTTCTAAATATTCAATAGTTCATGTCACATCAATGTCAATACTCAATAAGTATGCATATGCACATAGACTCAATTTCCTACTCTATGGAGCTAAAACTCAGAACAAAGAAAGTGATCGAAAAGAATCTGTCTGTCCCAACATGCCTCAGACCACGTGCTTAGTTTTGCACATCTAGCATATACACGACAGTCTTTATCAGATCTTGATTAAGAATAGTGTCTCAATCCTCGAATCATTGGTGTTGTTACGTCGGCTAACCAACGGTACAGGAGAGCTACCAACTGCCCATTGTAGGCAACCCGCACCCCAATGCCCCCAAGGTCAACGAGTGACTTACACTACGCATATCGCACCCACTCAGGAGGTGTATTTTGTCCTAGGCAATTAGCCTTATTCAGTCCATTGGACCTTTCCAATGCATGTACTATGCACCATTCACAGTTCAAATTCAAATCTCATATTTGGGGTCCTTATATTGACCCAACAGTATCCTTACTGTATTTTCATCGCAAAATCATATTTTTGCATTTTCTTAATCGCGTAACAATTCTGTCGCATTTTCACATCGTGTATTGATTTCTCAGCATACTCTCAATCTCGTAAAATATTTCTCACACGTTTTAATTCAAAAATACGATTTTTCTCATTTAATACCAAAAATTGACTTTATTTTTAATATTTGCATAATAGTGCTTCTATAATGTAATATTTACATTATAGTCCCTCATTTCAATAATATTTCCACAATAATTCCTCTTAAAATAATATTTACAGAATAATCCTCTTTTATAAAATATTTACAACATAGTCCTTTTAAAATAATAATTGCAATATAGTCTCTATTTAGAAAATATTTGTAATATAACCCTTCTAAAAATTAATATTTTTCCTGTTTCCCAGAAACTAGTAATTCTTTCTTTTACTTCAAATAATACAGCTGAAATTTTTCGGACACACTTCAAAACCCATAGGGTAAGCTATATGTCAGTAAACTTCAAGTATTGAACCTCATTGTTATTTCCAAATTTCATTACTTAATTGTATCTATTTGTTTTCTAAAAAGCATTGTGCTTGCTACTCAATTCAAATTCTTCCAAAATCATTTCCTTCTCAATTTAAACCTTTGAATTTACACTTGATAAAATAATTTTGTTCTACATTACGAGAAATGGTATGCAAGCCAAATTTCATTCTCACTTCAAAACTCGTTGTAATTCATTCTCCAATACTTTAAATCCTCGTAAAACACCTTAATCAATTTCATTGTCATAAGACACTTAATCCTCAATTTAAAACCATCATTTTAGGACTCTTGGTGCCCTTGATCATAGTAAGGCCGTGTGCCTCATTGCTCTTTGGAGCACTCATGTAATCCTTCCAATATGTTGTTCACATTCTAGGTTACACATACTCTTGCATGCTTCCACAATTATACATACAAGCATATTATCAAAGCCATAATCATACTATCACACATGCAAATCATAATTTCAAACTCATAAACAACACAATCACAAACAAAGAGACATCAAACAACAAGTGAATAAACCCTTATGGGTTTTTCACCATACACAACCATCTTCTCACCACCAAAACTTAGTTGGTGAGGTAAATCTCCCACTTACCTCTTGAAGACAAGAATCCTCTAGTTCCTTCCTTCTCTTTGATTTTCGTGTGACCCTTAAACAATTCCCTTTAGGGAAGTAAGATAAACTTGGATTTTGTAGCACTAGGAGTAGGATTTTCACAAAACTTTCTACATGAAAAGTGTTTAGGAGGTGGTTTAGGTTTAGGAAATGTAAAGAGGAAAAATTATAGAAGACGGGAGGTAATTTTAGTAGCCTTGGCCAAAACTCAAAGAAGAAAAGGATAGGAAGAGTGTTCTTGTGTTCTTGGGAATTTTGAGAGAAATGAAGGCTTAGCTTTTTAGGTGAGAGAAATGAATATTGAGAGTAAAAATAAGAATGGTGCAGCCATGAGGTAGGGTGGGAAATTAGAAGATAATCTTGAAATAAAATATCACACTTTTGTGTTCACATTGAGAGCACATGGCTTGGTCACCACTTGGTCATCAAAGTGTCATGCAAGAGTGTTCAAGAAGCTTGGAGAAGCTCCTTGACCGTGTGGCCCTCTAGAAAAGGCTAACCAAGTTTATTTCTTACTTAATTCTAGTTACTCTTTAATCAAACAATAGCTAACTAGATTAGGTTCTCTAATCACACTTAATTGACTATCTAATTACATAGCTAACTAATTAAATAGGTCATTGCATATGTCATGCATAGTCATGGCTTCTAGATGGATTTAGGATATTTAGTTAGTAACTAGATTATAACTAATTAGTAACTAGGTTAGTTCACTTAGTTTCTTAATTAAGCAATTAAGCTAACTAAATTAGGTTTATTTAGTTACTTAGTAACTAGTCAAGCCATTATTATTGACTAAATCCTAACCATTGAAATTAACTTCATCTCCTAACCATTGATTTAATCTAAGGTAGATATCATAGTTACTTTATCAAGATTGTTCTCACACCATTAATCTGATCAATGGTTATGATCAAAGGCTTCCTAATCAAGTTTTTATCCAATGGTCCATAATAAAGTCCATGCCACTTTATTTGACCAATTCCTATTGGTTAGAAAAGTCTAGCCATCATTTTTGACTGATTCTTATTGATTCATTCTAATTTAGGTTACAGAAAATATTTTAAGCACATTTTCTGTCAGTTAAAATATATCGGGTCCACAATAATTCATAGCAGAAGCTGCTATAAATAAAATAGCGGATATTTATCAGTGAAATATTTTTATTTCACAGATAAATTTTAAAAATTAAAAGATTCTTTTTTGTGTCATTCAAATTCGGGTTTAGTAAGATCCCCCGTCTCCTAATAAATCAGATAAGAATTTCCCTGGTCTGAAAATTATTATTTTCCTTATCCAGAGCAAATCACACAAAAAAAAATCAAAAATAGTCTCGGAACAGTCAAATTAATTCTATAACACACAGAAAAACACAAAACAGTGGAATTCAGTCATTTCCGTAACATAGTCTAAAATTTGGGGTGTTATAACTCTCTCCCTCTAAAAAGAAGTTTCGTCCTCGAAACTTGACATACACTTAACATAAATATAGATACTGCTCTCTTGTCTTATCTTCTAACTTTGCTGTAGCTTCACCACATACATTGTTCCAAACTACTTTAACTAATGCAATTTCTTTAACTCGAAGTTGCTTCGTCTTTTAATCTTCAATCTTGACAGGAAACGTTTCATAGGTTGAATATTCTTTCAGTTGTACGGTGCCAGATTCGATAACGTGAGTAGGATCAAAAATATTTTTCCTTAGTTGTGATACGTCAAAGACATTATGAAGATTTGATAGGAAATGTGGTAGTGCAATTTGATAAGCTACCAGACCTACCCGACAGAGTATCTGATATGGCCCAATAAACTTCGGAGTGAGTTTCCTCGACTTATCACTTGTCCAACTCCAGTCATAGGTGTCACACGTAAAAACACATGGTCATCTTCTTCAAATTCAAACGATGTTCATCTTTTATCAGCATAACTCTTTTATGGCGTCTAAGTTGTCCTCATCTTGTCTTAAATCATATTCACTTTCTCAGTTGTCTGCTGTACAAATCTTGGTCCTACTACAGTGCTTTAACCATCATTATACCAACACAACAGCGCTCTACATTGTCTCCCATACAATGCCTCATAGGATGCCATCCTATGCTCGAATGAAAACTATTATTGTATATGAACTCTATCAATGGTAGAGATTCATCCCAACAACCAGTTTGTTCTAGAACATAAGCTCTTTTGAAAATTCTAACTATCATCTCTTCCTTATATCCAAGCCCCTCTTGATTGAACAGGTACTTCAAACCCTTGAAATTATTGTAGACTTTATAGGAAATAAAATGTCTTCAAATTTTCCCTGCAAAACGACTATCGCATATCCTAAAACATAAATCGAATAATTCTCCTCATGCACGTTCCATTGCCTTGAAGCATATGCCACAACCTTTTTATTTGATCTCAACATTCAATCTAAATCTACGAGCTGGACTTCTTCTAACAGAATTTGCATTTGACTAGTTTCGTGCATATCTCCTTCTTCTTCTTCAGAAATTGAAGAACTGCATTGAGATCTTCAGCATGTTCCTTCAAATTTCAAGAATAGATCAAAATATCGCCAATAAGGATTATGACAAATTTGCCTAGATGGGAAAGAAAGATCCTATTTATATAATTCGTAAACATCGCAAAAACATTCTTTACCTCGAATGGTAGTACTAAATACTCATAGTACCCGTAATGCGTCCGAAAAACTATCTTGGAACATCCTCTACTTTTACGCGAATCTGATAATAACCAGCATGTAAATCAATCTTGGAGCAAACAGCGATTTCTTTCATTTGGTCTTCTAGTTCCCCTATTGTCACATCATTCTAGATTTTCTTCATCAAAGTAAGTTGTTCTACTTGTTTATTTTTAATCTTAATAGAAAATGTCTCATAGATCAAGTTTTCTTCTAATTGCATTGTATTTGGTACTATGTCATAAGTTGAATCAAGAATAATCCTTCTTAATTGAGATACATGAAAGACACTATGAAGGTTATAAGGAAAAGTAATAAGACTATTCGGTAGATTACTAGATTAGTCCAACAAAGAATTTAAGATGGTCTAATAGATTTCAAAATGATCACGGTCCAATAATTTTAGAAATAAACTTTCTGGATTCAAATAAAAAAATCTCAGGTCAAGGAAACACTAAAGTCGCATTGTAACAATCTAGTAGGATATGGTCGGAAAATAACCAATACATTTATTAAGTCTGGCTCTCAAATAGATGTGATTTTAGATAAATAAATCAAATCACCAGAAAAGATTTGATATTCAATAGATATAGGGTAGAGTTAGAAAACTTGAGTATAAACAACAAGTTTAACAAGAAAAGTAGAAATACTTAGATCACACTATAACAAAGACACAGATAAATCAAATTGATTTACTTAGTTTATTTGAGAAAGAAATAGATAAACCAGATTAATAGAAAAGTTTCAAACTCCAATAATAGTAGTATAGCTTTAAATAGGCTCGAGTGGTAATAACAAGTTTAGAAGTTGAAGTAGCATTATGAAAAAAAAAATAAAACATAGATAACCCCAAAAGATTTACACAGTCATAAATCACAAGAGAATGGGTTACCTTGCGAATTACACAGCACAGTTTTAAGATTACCCTCTATGGCACAACTTCCTTGCTTCTTAAGTTTTTGTATTTGAATGTTCTCATTGCACTCTTTGCACCGGCTCTTTCTTCTTCTTGAGATTTTGAAACACGTGTATTACTAATGGAAGGTTCCATCTTCAATTGATCACATTCTCTGAAGAAATGTCCAGGCTTTCAACATCTATAATAAATAATCCCTTCATGCTGACAATCTTTGATGAGATGATTTTTTCCACACTTAAAACATTTTATTGGTGATGCCACAGTCTGACCAAAATCGTTGCCACTAGTACTTCCTTTCTTTGTTCGTTGTTGCTTCCCCGGTGGTCGTACATACGATTTTCACTGAAACCGATTAACCTTACGCTTCCTTCCATTTTGGATTATCAAAGGTTCTAAGTTACAGCTTCTCGCATTCGGTGGCTGCTCCAATCCCAATAAGCTAGGAAGTCCGATTATCAGTTTCTGTTGCTGAGCGATCATCTGTCTCTGTTGTGCTGCTACTTCAATCATCTTTTGCATCACACTTCTAGCTGCGGCTATACGATCTTCATCACGTTTCGCATCCACATGCTCATGTTCGCTACGTTCCATTATCTTTCTTCAAAGACAAACAAAATCAAAACACAACGAACTAAACGTAACTATTTTACACAACATCGTCTCCTTTTGGAAACCAAAAATATATCTCTGTGTTCAGTGTCAGAGATTCACACAGCACAAACAAAACAAACCTACCCACAAACCCAAAAGAATCTAACTTGGGCTCTGATACCAACTAATGTAACACCCACCATAGGGTATCACATTTATGTTACTTTATTACCATATTACCCCTTCCTCTTTGGTTTTACTTTGTAATATAAATATGAGTTGTAAAATTTCTTAATAATAATAAGATAAACTTAGCAAAAAATAAAAACATTACAACATAATCATAAATAATTTACATTATATACATAATCTTAGTACTATTATACTCAAATATTTACAAACTAGACTCTCAAAATATTTGAACCTTACTTAAAATTAACATTCAGCTCAAGTACTACTAAATAGTAGAACCCTCAGACGGGTCCTCTTCAGACTCCTCAACAGGTAGGAATCTGACTTGACACGAAGTCCTACGGATAGGTGTCCGAGCAGACAACACTATACTAATCACACTAGGGGTACAATAGTAAGCTCCCCAGTACTGCCTAATAGATAAGGGAAATTCTAGGTGTACATAAACATTTACACTAAAATAAGGATTTCTTAAATGAAGCCTACTTAAAGGAATATTTAAGTCTCCTACGTAGTAAATACGTGCTCTATCTAAGTCCACATGTCATGCCTCCGATTCTCCACGAAACGTCAATCTCATATATCCTAGAAAACTAGGCATCTCCATCCTTTCAAAACTCAGCTTCCTCTACAGGAATCTGCTCTTCCTCATTTTCTCGATCAACTTCTTGCTCAATGTCTTTACAAATATAAATACAACACATAATAGACATACAAAGAGGTGAGATCACCTACGCCAATACTAGTATGGTAGCATGAAGAGGCACATATACAATATATCATACCAACACATCATACCATAATTATATTTATGCCACTAACATCATTTATCACTACAATACATGTAATAAATAATATCATGCCCTCAATAATATCTAATTATTTAACAATTCAATTATCTTAACCAATAATTACGATAATGCCCTCAATTATTTCTAAATATTCAACAGTTCATATGTGATATCAATTTCAATACTCAATAAGTATGCATATGCACATAGACTTAATTTCCTACTCCTTGGAGCTAAACTCATATAAGAGAAAGTGATCGAAAAGAATCTGTCTGTACCAACATGCCTCAGACAACGTACTTAGTTTTGCACATCTAGCATATACACGACAGTCTTTATCAGATCTTCATTAAGAATAGTATCTCGGTCTGGATCATTGGTGTGTTGCGTCGGTCTAACCCACGATACAGGAAAGCTACCAACTGCCCATTGTAGGCAACTCGCACCCCAATGCCCCCAAGGTCAACGAGTGACTTATACTGCACATATCGCACCCACTCAGGAGGTGTATTCTCTCCTAGGCAATTAGCCTTATTAAGTCTATCGGACCTTTCCAATACATGTACTATGCACCATTCACAGTTCAAATTCAAATCTCATATTCAGGGTCCTCATATTGACCCAACAGTATCCTTATTGTATTTTCATCACGAAACCATATTTTTGTATATTCTCAATCGCGCAACAATTCTGTCGCATTTTCACATCGCGTATTGATTTCTTAGCATACTCTCAATCTCGTAAAATATTTCTCACACATTTTAATTCAAAAATATAATTTTTCTCATTTAATACCAAAAATTGACTTTATTTTTAATATTTGCATAATAGTCCTTCTATAATGTAATATTTACATTATAGTCCCTTATTTCAATAATATTTAAACAATAATCCCTCTTAAAATAATATTTATAGAATAATCCCTCTTTTATAAAATATTTACAACATAGTCCTTTTAAAAATAATAATTGTAATATAGTCCATCTTTAGAAAATATTTACAATATAACCCCTCCAAAAATCAATATTTTTACTATTTCCCAAAAACTGGTAATTCTTTCTTTTACTTCAAATAATACAGCTCAAATTTTTCGGACACGCTTCAAAACCCATAGGGTGAGCTATACGTCAGTAAACTTCAGGTATTGACCCTCATTGTTATTTCACAATTTCATTACTTAATTGTGTCTATTTGTTTTTTGAAAAGCGTTGTGCTTGCTACTTAATTCAAATTCTTCCAAAATCATTTCCTTCTCAATTTAAACCTTTGAATCTACACTTGATAAAATAATTTAGTTCTACATTACGAGAAATGGCATGCAGGCCAAATTTCATTCTCACTTCAAAACTCATTGTAATTCATTCTCTAATACTTTAAATCCTTATAAAACACCTTAATCAATTTCATTGTCATAAGACACTTAATCCTCAATTTAAAACCATCATTTTAGGACTTTTGGTCCCCTTGATCATAGTAAGGTCATGTGCCTCATTGCTCTTTGGAGAACTCATGCAATCCTTCCAACATGCTATTCACATCCTAGGTTACACATACACTTGCATGCTTCCACAATTATACATACAAGCATAGTATCAAAGTCATAATCATACTATCACACATGCAAATCATAATTTCAAATTCATAAACAACACAACCACAAACAAAGAGACATCAAACAACAAGTGAATAAACCCTTATGGGTTTTTCACCATACACAACAATCTTCTCACCACCAAAACTTGGTTTGTGAGGTAAATCTCCCTCTTACCTCTTGAAGACAAGAATCCTCTAGTTCCTTCCTCCTCTTTGATTTTCGTGTGACCCTTAAACAATTCCCTTTAGGGAAGTAAGATAAACTTAGATTTTGAAGCACTAGGAATAGGATTTTCACAAAACTTTCTAAATGAAAAGTGTTTAGGAGGTGGTTTAGGTTTAGGAAATGTAAAGAGGAAAAATTATAGAAGATAGGAGGTAATTTTAGTAGCCTTGGCCGAAACTCAAAGAACAAAAGGAAAGGAAAAGTGTTCTTGTGTTCTTGGGAATTTTGAGAGAAATGAAGACTTAGCTTTTTAGGTGAGAGAAATGAATATTGAGAGTTAAGAATGGTTAGGTAGTGCAAAAAGATAATCTTGAAATAAAATATCACACTTTTGTGTTCACATTGAGAGCATATGGCTTGGTCACCACTTGGTCATCAAAGTGTCATGCAAGAGTGTTCAAGAAGCTTGGAGAAGCTCCTTGACCGTGTGGCCCTCTAGGAAAGGCTAACCAAGTTTATTTCTTACTTAATTCTAGTTCTCTTTATTCAAACAATAGCTAACTAGATTAGGTTCTCTAATCACACTTAATTAACTATCTAATTACATAGCTAACTAATTAAATAGGTCATTGCATATGTCATGCATAGTCATGGCTTCTAGATGGATTTAGGATATTTAGTTAGTAACTTGATTATAACTAATTAGTAACTAGGTTAGTTCACTTAGTTTCTTAATTAAGCAATTAAGCTAACTAAATTAGGTTTATTTAGTTACTTAGTAACTAGTCAAGCCATTATTATTGACTAAATCCTAACCATTGAAATTAACTTCATCTCCCAACCATTGATTTAATCTAAGGTAGATATCATAGTTGCTTTATCAAGATTGTTCTCACACCATTGATCTGATCAATGGTTATGATCAAAGGCTTCCTAATCAAGTTTTTCATCCAATGGTCCATAATAAAGTCCATGCCACTTTATTTGACTAATTCTAATTGGTTAGAAAAGTTCAGCCATCATTTTTGACTGAATTTTTTTGGTTTATTCTAATTTAGGTTACAAAAAATATTCTAAGCACATTTTCTGTCAGTTAAAATATATCGGGTCCACAATAATTCATAGCAAAAGTTGCTATAAATAAAATAGCGGATATTTATCAGTGAAATATTTTTATTTTATAGATAAATTCTAAAAATTAAAAGATTTTTTTCTGTGTCACTCAAATTCGGGTTTAGGAAGATCCCCCGTCTCCGAATAAATCAGATAAGAATTTTCCCGGTCTGAAAATTATTATTTTCCTGACCTAGAGCAAATCACACAAAACAATCAAAAACAGTCCTAGAACAGTCAAATTAATTTTATAACACATAGAAAACACAAAAAAATGGAATTCAGTCATTTCTGTAACATAGTCTAAAATTTGAGGTGTTACAATTTTGCTTCTTGCTATGCCAAGTAACCAAAGAACTTCGAAATAAGTGGCATGTCCCACTAGTACTCTTTCTATCCATTTTGCATCCCGCAAAATTAGAATTAAAATAGCCAATTAGGCTACATGAGGCACCCTTAGGATACCACAAACCCATTTGCGAAGTGCCTACAAGATATTTCATGATTCTTTTTATAGCACATAGGTGTGATTCCTTAGGGTTAGCTTAATATCTAGCACACATGCATATACTAAACATTATATTTGGCGTACTAGCAGTAAGATAAAGGTGAGATCCAATTATACCTTTGTATTTCATAATTTCTACATATTTACCTATTTCATCTTTGTCCAAATAGCAAGACGTGCCCATTGGTGCAGCCATGTGCTTAGCATTGTCCATTTCAAACTTTTTGAGCAGTTCCTTGTAGTATTTGGTTTGGCTTATGAAAGTCCCTCCTTTTGTTTGCTTGATTTGAAGCCCGAGGAAGAAATTAAGCTCTACTATCATTGACATTTCAAACTCATTCTGCATTGTCTTAGCAAATTTCTTACAAAAGGATTCATTAGTAGCGCCAAAAATAATGTCATCCATATAAACTTGTACGAGGATAATATCATGCTTTTCATTTGATGAAAAGGGTGGTATCAACCTTTCCTCTTGAAAAACTATTTTCTATAAGAAAATTACTCAACCTTTCATACCAAGCTCTAAGAGCTTATTTTAAGCCATACAAGGCCTTTTTAGTTTAAAAACATGATTAGGTAGCTCATAATTTTCAAAACCCATAGGTTGTTCAACATAAACCTCCTCTTGAATAAAACTATTTAAAAAATACTTTTAACATCCATTTGATATAACTTAAAATCCATGATGCAAGCATATGCAAGTAACATTCTAATAGCTTCTAATCTAGCTATAGGTGCATAGGTTTCTTCATAGTTTATTCCTTCTTCTTGATTATATCCTTTGCAACCAACTTAGCTTTATTTCTTATTATTAGGCCATTTTCATCAAGTTTGTTCTTAAAGACCCATTTAGTGTCAATTATAGGATGATCATTGGGCTTTGGAACTAATTCCTAAACTTGGCTTCTTTCAAATTGATTTAGTTCTTCTTGCATGGTCAAGATCCAATTTTCATCGTCAAATGCTTCATTTAGGTCTTTAGGTTCAATTTGTGAAACAAAAGCCATGAGGTTATATGCATTTCTAAGAGAGTTTCTAGTAATTACCCCATTTCAAAATATCACCTATCACGGAGTCAAGAAGATGGTGTCTTGATGTCCTTCATTCCTTGGGAAGGTCCATGACTTATGAATCCTCTTGTCTTAGGGCTTCTTCTTGGCTTTCTTTTTGCTCTTTAACTTCTTTTTCCTTGTTGTTCAAATGCGTTTCCACTAAGATTTCTGCAACATCATCAACAAGGTCTTTTCTCGATTCATTTGGATTAGTTTCGTCAAAAGCAACATGAATGGACTCGTCAATAGTCATAGTTCTTTTATTATAGATTCTAAAAGCCTTGCTATGATTAGAATAGCCAAGAAATATTCTTTCATCAGACTTAGCATTAAACTTCCCCAAGTTATCCTTTTTATTATTTAAAACAAAATATTTACATCCAAAAACATGAAAGTGTGAAACATTAGGCTTTCTTCATTTGTATAACTTATATGAGGTTTTCTTTAAAATCGGCCTTATCAGGGGCCTTTATTACATAACAAGTGGTATTTATCGCATCAGCTCAGAAATACTTAGGAAGAGTAGCCTCATTGAGCATAGTTCTCTTCATTTCTTCTAAAGATCAATTTTTCCTTTCTACAACTTCATTTTGTTGTGGAGTTTTAGGGGCATAAAAATTATGCTCAATGCTATGTTCATCACAAAACATTTCAAAATCATGATTTTCAAACTTACCACCATGGTCACTTCTTATGGATGTAATTAAATAAAAAAATTCATTTTGGATAACTTTGGGAAGTTTCTTAAAAGCTAGAAATGTATCATTTTTGTGAGAAAGACATAAAGTCCATGTGAACCTAGAATAATCATCCACAATCACTAATGCATAGTAATTCCTACCAAAGCTCAGTTCTAGATAGTCCAAAAAGATTTATGTGCAAAAGTTGTAAAGGTCTAGTAGTTAAAATAATGTTTTTTGCTTTGAAAAAAGCCTTTACTTGTTTTCCCTTTTGGCATGCATCACATAATTTATCTTTTACAAAATTGAGCTTGGGTAGTCCAATTACTAGTGGTGCGTGCAAAAGATACACTAAGAGCAAGTGCACTCTATCGCCAAGTAATATAGGACTTTGGAGTCCAAGTTATCGATCCCACGAGGAATAAGTGATAATTACTAAAGTTGTAAAACTCTTATGTTATTTAGACAGTCGAAAGTGTATGTCAGATTCAAATTTAAAACAGAAAACTACTGGAGAAAATAAAAAGAACAATTAAATAGAGAAAAGGTAAACAAAGATAGAAAGATGCTAGGGCGCAAGGTTCACTTGAGTCTCATTATTCGGATCTTCTTTCAATTATGATACAGGTAATTCTTTTGCCAATATTATCTTATAAGCTATTGAATCCCAATGGTCATGGATGAAATAATATTCTATTCTTAATTTAATCCACCTATTTGGTCATTTAGTTGAATTAATCAAGAATGCATTAAGTTCCAATTTCAAGATATGAACTAACAACCCGTCAATTCCATTGGTAGGATAAATTGATGTTTGGTCATTCACCAATATAATCTCAAGCTTACCATATAGATCCACTCATTGAGTGCGGAGGGTCACCGGTCAAACAATGAATTAATGAATGTCACAAGTGATCAAGTTATGACAAGAATTCAAGCAATATAGTAAACCCACAAAGAAATTACCATAATCAATTTAGAAATCAGATCCAAAAAATTAAGAATACAAGATCCCCCATAGCCCTAGCTATGAGTTTAACCACATATATTTACTACAAACAAACTCATAATAAGATACAAATCCATGAGAAGATAGCAAAAGAAAATAAGAGAAATAGAAAGAAAGAGAGATCAAAAACCCCTTTCGATGAAATTCAGCTCTTCAAGCTTCCAAGAAAATCCTTCCTTTCTTTAGATCAATCCTTCTTTTCCTCAGATCTGCCCCTCCTTTCTTTAGATCTCTAATTCTATGCCTCCTCTCTCTTTCTCCAAGGAGTTGTAGCTGCTCCTCTAGGTCTCCACCCCCTTCAAAACGTGCCAAGAATGTTAATATATAGTCCCCCAACATAAACTTCCCGCAGAAGTTTGCAATAATTGAGTTCTGGAGGTCATACACGGCCGTGTATGCATACACGGCCTAGGCTATGTATGACACTGAGTTGGGGGTCCAAAATTCACTATTTCAAATGCAAAGTCAGAGGCATACATGGCCTAGGCCGTGTATTCTCACACGATTGTGTATTTTTACGCAATCTAGGCCTTGTATTCTGACGTAGGCCCTGTATTCTGACTCTGGCCCTGTATTCTGACTTCCAAGCCCAATATGACCCATTAGACCTCCAAATCTAGAAAAGTGTTCAAAATGAAAGTTGTAGATTTGGATCTTAAAGTTCAGCTCATTTGACAACTTATAGCTCGAGATATGCCATGAACAGTAAGCAAAGGTCAAGCTGTCAGGATTAACACCCTAGTTCTTACTTCAACTCCAATTTGAGTTATCCAAACGTGTGATTAGGCCTTTAAAGTCTTCATGAAAGTAGTAGAGAATTGTCTTAGGTTTCCTACAAGACCAAAATCACATCAATCAGATATTTGAAACTCAAATTATAGCTAGTTTACTGAACATTGTCAAAGAGATAAATTAGGGCTAAGTCATGCAATAATTCCTTCAATGATCCACTATATCTCTCCAAATGCATTAAATCTTTCTAGATTTGCAAAACGAAGATAATGATAAGGATCCATTTAAAATTATTTCATAATTACAAGCAAATCACCCTCATTTGTTCAATTAAATATTATAAAATATAGGCTTATCAACTCCCCCACACTTGAGCTTTTGCTTGTCCTCAAGCAAAGAATAGGGGTCAACAGCAAGATCAATCTTAACATCCAGAAACATAAATCAAGGGGAATTCCAAAGTTCAAGATCAGTAATCAAATCCAATCAATCAAGATCATTCAGCAATTTTAAACAATAAGATGCTTTAGCCTAGCTTGCAACTGTTTTCTTTACCAAGCATATGAGATCACTCATCTTTCTATCGCTCAAGTGTTTAAAGGACAAAGAGATCACTCAAATTTCTCTTGAAAAATGCAATACCATAGGCTTGCTTATCAATCTCATCTCCACTTTCAAGTTCACATACAATCACAAGAATCAAAAGGACTTTCCTTTGGTTGTAACGGGGCCAAGGGTATAATGAAAGATAGGAAGAAAGGATAAAATAGGGTAAAGAATGCTCATGAATAAATCAATACAAAGCAGAATCAGGCTGAAAAGATGATAGATAGAGCATGATGCTCAAGAATATAACAACTTCTCACTTTCAACCCAATATTTTCATTATTCTTCACTAATAATTCTTTTCTTTTCTTTCCTTTTCATTCATCATTTTTTTCTTTTCCAAACTTTTTTTTTAAACCCTTGAAGATAAAAGCAACCTTTCAAGACCTTTCAATCAACACATCAATTGCTCCAAAGCATTCAACCTGATTATTCAATTGGGTATTCAAAGAAATCAATTTCAGGCTCAAATGGGGCAACTAAGGGATTATTTAATCAATGTAACTCTGGAAGTCAAGAAAGAATTAAGCCTAATTGCCTTAATCATATTCAAGTATGCATGTGAGTCATTAAAATTTCAACAAGATATCAAAGCAAGTTCTAGCGCACATCAATCAAAAGAAAATTCACTCTAGAAGGAAAATAGGACTTTATTTATGAAAAATCCAATCATTAAAGCTCAAAACTCACTTTCTGATTAAGTTGATAAAGAAAACAGAAACAAGCAGGCATGACTCAAAGATGCTAAATTTCACTTTTCTCAATTGAACAAGATTACTTCACACAAAATAATCTCATAATTAACATATTCCCCTTTCAAACATATTTCTATCAGCTCAGAATAAATCAAGCGATTAACACACAATTCCAGCTTAACTATCAGCAATACTCAAGTGTTCATCAGTTGTGCAAATTTTTTTTTCAGAGTACATTACCAAGTACATTACCACTCCCCCACACTTAATAATAACATTGTCCTCAATGTGAAAGATAGATAAATAAAGAGTAAAGAAAAGAGCAATACAACCTGATGAGGCATGAGACATGGCAGGCAGAAAAACAACATAACAGTCAGTGCTACAACAGAATCTGAAAAATCACAGAACACATGAGTAGAAACACAAACTAGGGTCTTTTAAAGTCAGATTCCCAAGACTGTAATACTTATGTTCACCCCTGAAAAGATTCCACAAATAAGAAGTTCATGATGCACAAGTTCACATGAATGCGTCTCAAGAGTATGACTCTTTACTCAGCCATTCGAAATGAATTAAATTTTTATCTTCTCAGTTTGTGGACATTTTCTTCAAATTGTAACTTTAAAACAAAGATAACAAAAATAACTAAAAGAAGAGACAATAAGGAAGAAACACAGGTTGCCTCCTGTATAGCACTTGTTTAAGGTCACAAGCCTGACGATGAACTTGTACTAAGACTAAGTGAGGCAGATAGAGTGGTTCTCAATTTCCACTCCTTTTTCATAGTGCTTTGCTCTTTGCCCATTTATCTTGAAAGATTGTTGTCCTTCTTTCCTCACTTCAAGCACACTATATGGTAACACTCTAATGACCTCATATGGTATATACCATTTTGACCGCAATTTACCTGGAAATAGACGAAGTCGTGAGTTATAAACAAGAATTTGATCCCCAATCTTAAACTTACACTGTTGGATCCGCATGTCATGCCATTTTTTTGTTTTCTCCTTATAAAGCTTGGAATTCTCAAATGCCTCAAGATGAAATTCATCCAGCTCATTGAGCTGCTTACGTCTTTGTGCACCTGTAGCATTCATATCAAAATTCAAAAATTTAAGTGCCCAATATGCTCTATGTTCTAGTTCCACAAGTAAGTGACAGGCTTTACCAAACATAAGTTTATAAGGAGACATACCAATGAGTGTTTTGAAAGCAGTTCTGTAGGCCCATAATTGATCATCTAACTTCAAAGACCAATCTTTACGAGATGCATTAACAGTTCTTTCCAAAATCTTTTTCAATTCGCGGTTTGAAACTTCCACTTGGCCCCTTGTTTGTGGATGATAAGGAGTGGCGACTTTATAGGTGACACCATATTTGCTCAAAAGATTATCAAATTGCTTGTTACAAAAATGTGTGCCACCATCACTTATGATTGCTCGAGGTGTACCAAATCTAGTAAAAATGTTTCATTTCATAAACTTCACCACCATTCGAGCATCATTAGTAGGCAATGCCACAGCTTCAACCCATTTAGAAACATAATCCACAAAGAAATGTATTGATTGATTAAAAAGATTTTGGGAAAGGACCCATAAAATCAATTCCCCATACATCAAAAAGTTCACAAACCAAGATGCCATTCAATGGCATATCCTGTCTCCTAGAGATATTTCCACTGCGCTGACATTTGTCACAAGATCGAGCAAATTCAAATGCATCCTTAAACAAGGTTGGCCAATAAAGCCCACATTGCAACACCTTGTGTGCAGTTCTACTCGGACCAAAGTGGCTACCAGTTTCCCTAGAATGACAATGTTCAAGAATGGAATGACTTTCACTACCATGAATGCATCTTCTAATAACTTTATCAGCACAAATCCTAAACAAGTATGGGTCTTCCCACAAATAATGCTTAACATCAGATAAGAATTTCTTCTTTTGTTGATAATTGAGATCAGGTGGGATGGTATTACCTGCAAGGAAGTTAACAAAATCAGCATACCATGGTAAAGTGGAGACTGCAAAGAGGTGCTCATCAGGAAATGATTCATTTATAGCTTGCTCAGTAGAGGGCTCTAACACCTCCTTATCCAATCGAGACAGGTGATCAGCTACAAGATTCTCTGTACCCTTTTTATCACGTATCTCAATATCAAATTCTTGTAGCAAAAGAACCCATCGAATCAGTCTCAGCTTAGCATCCTGTTTGGAAAGCAAATACTTAATAGCAGAATGGTCAGTATAACAAATAACCTTAGAAAGAATAAGGTAAGGGCAAAATTTATCAAAAGCAAATACTACTGCTAGCAATTCTTTTTCAGTGGTAGTGTAATTTCTTTGTGCCTCATTCAGAGTGCGGCTAGCATAGTAAATGGTTTGGAAAACTTTACCTTTCCTTTGGCCCAAGACAGCCCCAACTGCTATATCACTTGCATCACACATTAATTCAAATGGTAAGGACCAATCAGGGGCAACAATGATGGGTGCACTAATTAATTTTTCCTTTAAGACAAGAAATGCTTTTAAACAAGAATCAGAAAAATCAAATGGTGCATCCTTCATTAGGAGGTTAGTCATTGGTTTGGCAATTTTTGAAAAGTCTTTGATAAACCTCCGATAAAAACCTGCATGCCCCAGAAAGCTTTGAATGGCCCTAACAGATTTAGGTGGGGGCAATTTTGTAATTACTTCCACCTTTGCCGGATCAACTTCCAAACCTTTGGGCGAAATCTTATGCCCCAAAATAATGCACTCTTGTACCATGAATTGACATTTTTCCCAGTTCAAGACAAGGTTAGTGTTCCTGCATCTCTCCAAAACCAAATTGAGATTATGCAAACAATCATCAAAGGAAGGGCCAAACACAGAGAAATCATCCATGAAAATTTCAATACAATCCTCTATCAAGTCAGAAAAAATGGCCATCATACACCGCTGAAAAGTAGTCGGTGCATTACATAACCCAAAAGGCATCCGTCTATATGCAAATGTACCATATGGGCATGTGAAAGTGGTTTTCTCTTGATCCTCAAGTGCCACAGGTATTTGTATATAGCCAGAATATTCGTCCAAGCAGCAGAAAAATGCATGACCTGAAAGTTTCTCTAACATTTGATCAATGAAGGGTAAGGGAAAGTTATCTTTCCTAGTGGCATCATTTAATTTTCTATAATCAATGCATATACGCCACCCAGTCACGTTTCTCACAGTTATGAGTTCTTTCTTTTCATTTTCCATGACTGTTGTACCCCCTTTTTTTGGCACTACTTGTACTAGACTTACCCAAGGACTATCAGAAATGAGGTAAATGATACCTGCATCGAGCAGCTTTATTATCTCTTTTTTTACAACCTCTTTCATGTTTGGGTTGAGCTGCCTTTGTGGTTGCACAAGCGGCTTAATCTGTGCCTCCATGTGGATTCTGTGGGTGCAAATGATAGGGCTGATGCCCATAATGTCATGAATGGTCCACCCAAATGCTTTCTTGTTCTCTCTTAACACTCTCATGAGTTTTTCCTCCATTGGACCTGAAAGCAAAGCAGAGATAATCACAGGTAAATTTGACGTAGGATCCTGAAAAACATACTTTAAATTGGAAGGTAGGGGCTTGAGCTCAAGTTCAGGAGGCTCCTCAATTGAAGGCTTTGGAGTAGGTATGTTTTTCCTATCCAAATCCTCATAATACGCCCAATTTCTTCTATTGTCCCTAGACATGCCAACTTCTAACCGCGTTACCTTTTCTTTGACCTCTTCATCATCCTCAAGGTCAGGATTGACCATGGTCAAGATCTTTTCCAGAACGTCATCAATAACTGAATCCTGCAAACATAAACTCAGCACTATCCACAATATCAATAGAATTAATTCAATTACATGAATCATAGGAACTAGGATGCTTAATAGAATTAAAGACATTAAAAACAACTTCTTCATCATTTAATCGCAAGGTTAACTTCCCTTGATAGACATCAATCATAGTCTTCCCAGTAGCAAGGAATGGTCGCCCAAGTATGATTGGGACCTCAGAATCCTCCTCCATGTCTAACACAATAAAATCAGCTGGAAAAATGAACTTGTCCACCTTTACCAGGACATTCTCCAATACACCACGAGGATAAGTAATGGATCTATCAGTCAACTACAAAGAAATATTGGTAGGCTTTGGTTCCTACATTCCCAGTTTCTTAAACACAGAGAAAGGCATCAAATTAATGCTAGCACCTAAATCACATAATGCTTTTTCAAAATGAGAATTACCAATAGAGCAAGGAATAGTAAAACTCCCTGGATCTTTTAACTTTGGTGGTAATTTCTTTAAGAGAATGGCAGAGCACTCCTCATTCAATCTGACTGTCTCATATTTCTCAAGCTTGCGTTTGTTTGAAAGTATCTCCTTCAAGAATTTTGCATATTTTGGCATTTGAGAGATAGCTTCCATAAAAGGAATGTTAATCTGTAATTTCTTGAACATCTCCAAGAATTTTGCAAATTGCTTGTCCTGCTTGGTATTTTGGAACCTCTGAGGAAATGGAATGGAAGACTTTTGTGGCTCACTTACCTGTACCATGGGAGGCGCTTCACTGATCTTTTTATTTTCTATAGTATTTGGCCCATCAAGAGTATCTTCATGTTCTTGCATGTGTTCCTCTTTGTTCTTAGAATGATCTCCAAGCTCCTTACCGCTTCTCAGAGTGATTGCCTTTACCTGTTCCTTTGGGTTAGGTTCAGTAGAGCTGGGCAAAGATCCTGGTGGCCTTTCTGACATCAGAGTAGTCAACTGACTGATTTGAGTCTCCATGGTCTTCATTCTAGCTTCTGAATTTTGCATGTACTTTATTACAAGATTTTCAAAGCTTGGCTTCTCTGCAGGTGCTTGAAAACCTGGAGGTGGTTGTGGGGCTCTCTGTTGATTCTGCTGATAGCTTTGTTGATTTCCCCATTTGAAATTGGGGTGGTCCCTCCAACCGGGATTGTAGGTGTTGGCATAAGGATTGTACTGCTGCCGGTTGGGATTTCCAACAAAATTTGCTGCTTCAGGTTCTGGGGCAAAGGGACTACTAACTTGACAGTTTGAACTTGTATGACCCTGTCCTCCACATGCGTCGCAAATAGTTGGTGGGGCTGCACTACTTGTTACCATCAAGGTTTCCACCTTCTTTGTCAAAGCTTCCAATTGATTCAGAATGGTAGTAGAAGCGTCCACAGCATGCACTCCTACTGGTTTCTTAAGAATTTGGCGCTCATTTTGCCATTGATAACTGTTCAGCGCCATTTCTTCAATCAATGTTTGGCTTTCAGTAGGTGTTTTCCTCCATATAGTACCTCCCGCAGTAGCATCAATGAGGGAACGGTTTGTAGAAGATGAACCATTATAAAAAGTCTAGACTTGCTGCCACACAGGAAATCCATGGTGTGGACATCTCCTCAATAACTCTTGAAAGTGCTCCCAAGCTTCATAAAGAGTGTCCATTTCAAACTACACAAAAGAAGATATATCATTTCTTAACTTAGCAGATTTAGAAGGAGGAAAATACTTAGCCAGAAACTATTGTGTCAATTGATCCTATGTAGTGATGGAACCCCTTGGAAGTGACGTTAACCATTGACTCGCCCTGTCTCTAAGAGAGAAAGGAAAGAGTCGCAATCTGATTGCATCATCTGTCACTCCATTGTACTTGATAGTGTCACACAACTGCAAATTTGGATCATCTGAAGGTAATCCACCAAACTGTACAGAATTCTGAATCATAGAGATCAATGCAGGTTTGATCTCAAAATTGTTAGCCGCCACAGCTGGTCTTATAATACTTCCTCCATACCCTTCAGCAGTGGGCATAGAGTACTCAAGCATGGTCTGCTCTGTTGGGTTAGCCATTTCATCACGATTCCCTTCAATTCTGGTCCTTCCATTCTGTTTATGTCTTCTATCACAAATTGAAATTTGAGTTTGCTTTCTTAACTCATGAAATTATTTTCTCAATTTCTAGATCAAATGTCAAATCGAGAAACCGAGAGCGAGTGAACATAAACAAGAAAAATGAACAAGTGAAAATTGCGTGAAAAATTAATGAAAAATACATGAACAAAAATAATAAATAAAAGAAAAAAATGACAATAAAAACAAAACAAAATATACAAAATAAGAAAATAAATACAAATAAGGTTAAACAAAAAATAAAAGAAAATAAAGATAAACAAAAGCAAAACACAATAATAAAAATAGATAAAATAAATTAAAATAAAAATTTCATCTAAATTAACTAGAATTTTACGCTTCTAATATTACCAAAATTATTCCCCAACAACGGCGCCAAAAACTTGGTGTGTGCAAAAGATACACTAAGAGCAAGTGCACTCTATCACCAAGTAATATAGGACTTTGGAGTCCAAGTTATCGATCTCATGAAGAATAAGTGATAATTACTAAAGTTGTAAAACTCTTATGTTATTTAGACAGTCAAAAGTGTATGTCAGATTCAAATTTAAAATAGAAAATTAATGGAGAAAATAAAAAGAACAATTAAATAAAGAAAAGGTAAACAAAGATAGAAAGATGCTAGGGCGCAAGGTTCACTTGAGTCTCATTATTCGGATCTTCTTTCAATTATGATACAGGTAATTATTTTGCCAATATTATCTTATAAGCTATTAAATCCTAATGGTCATGGATGAAACAATATTCTATTCTTAATTTAATCCACCTATTTGGTCATTTAGTTGAATTAATCAAGAATGCATTAAGTTCCAATTTCAAGATATGAACTAACAACCCGTCAATTCCATTAGTAGGATAAATTGATGTTTGGTCATTCACCAATATAATCCCAGGCTTACCATATAGATCCATTCATTGAGTGTGGAGAGTCATCGGTCAAACAATGAATTAATGAATGTCACAAGTGATCAAGTTATGACAAGAATTCAAGCAATATAGTAAACCCACAAAGAAATTACCATAATCAATTTAGAAATCAGATCCAAAAAATTAAGAACACAAGATCCCCCATAGCCCTAGCTATGAGTTTAACCACACATATTTACTACAAACAAACTCATAATAAGATACAGATCCATGAGAAGATAGCAAAAAGAAAATAAGAGAAACAGAAAGAAAGAGTGATCAAAACCCCCTTTTGATGAAATTCAGCTCTTCAAGCTTCCAAGAAAATCCTTCCTTTCTTCAGATCAATCCTTCTTTTCCTCAGATCTGCCCCTCCTTTCTTTAGATCTCTAATTCTATGCCTCCTCTCTCCTTCTCCAAGGAGTTGTAGCTGCTCCTCTAGGTCTCCACCCCCTTCAAAATGTGCCAAGAATGTCAATATATAGGCCCCTAACACAAACTTCGCGCAGAAGTTTGCAATAATTGAGTTCTGGAGGTCATACACGACCGTGTATGCATACATGGCCTAGGCCGTGTATGACACTGAGTTGGGGGTCCAAAATTCACTATTTCAAATGCAAAGTCAGAGGCATACACGGCCTAGGCCGTGTATTCTCACACGGCTATGTATTTTTACGCAATCTAGGCCCTGTATTCTGACGCAGGCCCTGTATTCTGACTTTCAAGCCCAATATGACCTATTAGACCTCCAAATCTGGAAAAGAGTTCAACATGAAAGTTGTAGATTTGGATCTTAACTATCAACCATCAAACTTTCACCTCATTTAACAACTTGTAGCTCGAGATATGCCATGAACAGTATGCAAAGGTCAAGCTGTCAAGATCTGCACCCTAGTTCTTTCTTCAACTCCAATTTGAGTTATCCAAAAGTGTGATTAGGCCTTTGAGGTCTTCATGAAAGTAGTAGAGAATTGTCTTAGCTTTCTTACAAAATTAAAATCACATCAATCAGCTATTTGAAACTCAAATTATAGCTAGTTTATTGAACATTGTCAAAGTGATAAATTAGGGTTAAGTCATGCAATAATTCCTTCAATGATCCACTATATCTCTCCAAATGCATTAAATTTTTCTAGATTTTCAAAACGAAGATAATGATAAGGATCCATTTAAAATTATTTCATAATTACAAGCAAATCAGCCTCATTTGTTCAATTAAATGTTATAAAATATAGGCTTATCAACTAGCTTTTTAGAGACCAACTTTTTTAAGTGATCCATATGAATATGTGCAATTCTCCTATGCCATAACCATGAATCATCTTCCTTACTTAAAAAATATTTTGCATCATTTGAGGATATATCGTCAAGGCTAATCATATAGATATTATTAACTCTATGACCCACAAACTTAACATACTTATCATTTTTATCTTTAATTATCCAACAATTAGAATAAAAAATTAATCCATTTCCTTTATCACATAATTGGCTAATACTAAGCAAGTTATGTTTAAGCCTTTCAACAAGTAATACATTATCAATAGAAGAGTTAGAATTTTTACTAACTTTGCCAACTCTAAGAATCTTTCCTTTGTTGTTATCTCCATATATTACATGTCTGTGAGTTTTGGGAACAAGGAATAATTTGGAGTCGTCTCTGGTCATGTGCTTGGAGCATCCACTATCGAGATACCAATTTGAGTTCCTTACCTTTAAGCACACCTACAACACAAATTTAATTTTTAATTTTTGGTACCCAAATTTTCTTGAGTCCTTGAATGTTAGTTATGGATGTAGTGCCCTTAGGGACCCAAACCATTTTTGTCCTAATTTTTGTGTTAATATTTTTTCTTGCATTGCATGTTGATGCACTGTGTCCTTTCTTCCCACAATAAAAATATTTGATAAAAGAACTGCTTGAAGTACTTGAACAAATAAAGAAATTTTTATAAAATTTTTGTTGATTTTTAGGATTATATCCTATTCCTGCTTTTTGAAAAACAACTATTTACTTTCCTAACAAAATATTTAAATTATCTCTCCCAAAGGTGAATTTAGAAAGGATATTCTTTAAATCTTCAATTTCTTTTTTAAGAACATGATAAGATGAAGATGTAGAAGCATGTGAAGAACAAGTTGTGCATGCATCAATTAATCCTAATGTCTCATTTTCAATTTTTAATTCTTCAATTTCTTTATTTAAAATAAGAATTTGATTTTCTAAAGAAGAAATGATTTTCTTAGATGAAGAGACTAATTTAGTGAGCCTTAGTGATTCATCATGCAATTCTTCAAAAGCTTCTTATAGTTCATCATAAGAAGGAGACAAGTCAAAGTTAGAAGTTACCTTAGTGTCGCTTTCTTGTTCTTCTTCTCCTTTGACCATAAGACATAGATGGGCTTCCTCACTATCTAAGCTGTCAGTTGAGTCCATATCATTGTCATCCCATGCTATGTAGGCTCTTCTTCTTTTTCTTTCCTTGAAAGATTTCTTCTCAAATTTCTCCATCTCCTTTTGGTAAATTGGGCACTCCATCTTCATATGTTCTGTGTAACGACCCGGGACTGCCTGCAGGATTGATGAGTGTCTCCACAAACCAACACGGGTCTTTTCAGCGTGCTTTGTCCTCACTCACACGCATCCTAGGAAACTTCCCAAGAGGTCACCCATCCCACAATTGCTCCAGGTCAAGCACGCTTAACCATGGAGTTCTTATGTTCTAGGCTCCTGAAAAAAAGTTGCAACTTGTTGATATGGCTACACCAAATCAATTCCTTTAAGTCATCCTCAACTATGCAGTCTCATACCTGCACAGTCTCTGAATCCCTCTCATTCCGGTGCGTATTCAGTTCATTCATGCGTACCTCCGCTTAGAAGCACCAGGAGGCTCCTTGTCCGTGCTTCATTGCACCGGCGATCACTCCCCGCCCTCGTCGGCCCCGGGACGCCACATGCCCACCAACTTCCGCTTGGTTCGTCCCCGAACCACACCGTACTGGGAGAGGTCCCGTCTCTGATACTATTAATGTAACGACCCGGGACTGCCTACAGGATTGATGAGTGTCTCCACAAACCAACACGGGTCTTTTCAGCGTGCTTTGTCCTCACTCACACGCATCCTAAGAAACTTCCCAGGAGGTCACCCATCCCACAATTGCTCCAGGTCAAGCACGCTTAACCATGGAGTTCTTATGTTCTAGGCTCTCGAAAAGAAGTTGCAACTTGTTGATATGGCTACACCAAATCAATTCCTTTAAGCCATCCTCAACTATGCAGTCCCATACCTGCACAGTCTCTGAATCCCTCTCATTCCGGTGCGTATTCAGTTCATTCATGCAGACCCTCCGCTTAGAAGCATGCCAGGAGCCGCTCCTTATCCGTGCTTCATTGCACCGGCTATCACTCCCCGCCCTCATCGGCCCAGGGACGCCACATGCAGACTAATGTAACACCCTAGCTCTGATACCAACTAATGTAACACCCTAGCTAGGGCATCACATTCCTGATTTCCGACTCATAATCTGAAAATAAGTTCGCACAAAGTTTGAGTTATAAAATATAGGTTTCAAAATTTCTTCTTTACTGAAACATAAATTTACTAAAAATATTAAGTAATATTGAAAATCATATTTCAACTATTTATTATGCAATATTGACACCAATTAATATCACAATTTAAAGAGAAATATAAAATTAACAGACTTATTTTTTTTTGACAGTAGCAAACCCCATGACGGGTCCTACCTAATAGCACGGTACAACACTAACAAGAAACTTTAACATACTTATTCCTTTTTCTGTCCATCTTGATGCATCAGACATCTATTTCTTTGTCAACACTGCACACCTTCGAGTCCTGAATGTCCACTCCTTATTGTTGTCACCAATCTCACAGCCCATATGGCTCCAATACAGTATCCATCGCCCGTTATGTCTAAGACAACTCGATCCTTCTATTATTTGATTTTAACATGCAGAACAAAGAAAACAATATAACAAAGAGGTGAGATCACCTACACCAATACCAACATGGCGGCACGGAGATAACACAAACAAAGCAATATTATACGGATAAATCATACCATAATCATGCTATCGGCATTAATCAACTATCATCATCTAATCATTTATCGGTTCAATCATCATCCAAGTACTCAAAACAATTGTCATAACCAATAACCAATATTCCTCAATTAATATATCACACGAGATATAAATGCTCAGTTATGCATATGTACAAAGACTCAGTTTTTCAAAAACAACTCCATGGAGGTTTTCACAATTTCGAGAAGAATGCTCTGGTCAATTATCAGCCTTAGCCCAAAGACAATCTCCCAATCGTTGAAAAGAATCGTGTTCTTGTCGTGTATCGTCAATGCGTTGCAACGGACTGCATCGCCAAGTGGCACGGGAGTATCGCCACCGTCCACGGTCAACCGCCGCGCCTCGACGCCCCCAAGATCCATCATAGACCTCACTATCAATTCTCATTCCCTCTTCAACCACAAGGGCCATAATAGCTATTAGCTATATTTTATACAATGCACGAATATATCAGTGCAAGTCCAACCCCAAAGGGCCAAATCCTTTTCAATTTCATTTGTTCAATTTAAATCATATGCCTCAACGCATATTTTTCTAATGCATATATAATGCACCAAATCCAATCACAGGCATCTCTTTCCAATGCATATAAAATGCACCAAATACCAATCATAGGCAAAACACGTCATTTTCTCATACAGTGTCCATACACTGGTTCAATAGTAATTATACTATATTTTTAACACAAAATCATGTTATCATATTTTCATAGTTATAAAACACTTTTGCCGTATTTTCACAAGATTGCGCAATATTTTCATTATGTTTTCACAATCCCAAAATGTTTTTGTTATGTTTTCAAAATATCGTAACACTTCTGTTACGTTTTCAAAATTTTGAAACGTTTCTGTTATATTTTCACAATACCGTAAAAATATTCTATTACTTTTAAATCACATAGTGATTTTTCAATAGTAGTTCAAATTACGTAAAATATTCCTCAATATTCCAAAATAATATTAATTTGGACTTTCAAATAAGTCAATATCATTTTCAACACATTTTTAAGATACGTAAATAATTTTTTTTCACCATAATTCTATTACGAAAAATATTTCTCAACCTTCAAAAATTTCATTTCATCTTTTCTTAAAATATTATGACTTTGTATTTCATTTTTCACATTTTCTTACTCAAGAAAATCTTTTTCCACGTTTCTTTACTCAAGAAATTCTTTTTCAAATATAATCCACAAAATTACCTTTCCATTGATATAAATCAATATTTCAAATCTTAAAATTTCCAAACGTACTTCAAAACTTGAAAATAAGTTATACTTGAGTAAATTCTCAAAATACCATTATATTCTCCATTTTTCCCCAAATCATTTCCAAATTAACCTACTTCAAAATAAATTGAAGTTTGAAAACATTTTAAGTTTACAAAACTTATTTTTCAAGTGAGTAAAATACTCGATTCCCTTTTCAAATTTCTTGTTTTAAATCAATTATATTTCCACTTGAAAAATTACTTTGTTTCATCAAAATCTAGGCATTACTATTGAAAAATTATCAAAACATTTTTCCTTTTAAATTGATATGGTTTTACACAAACAAAATCATTAAAGTTTTATTTTCAAAACCAAAGTACCGATTGGTCATAAAACAAAACCATTTGTTCAAATTCATTTTCACTTTCTTTGCAAATCTTTTTTCATTATTAGTCAAAAGTCTTTTCCTTAATATATATTTTCTCAAAATCACTTTTTATTAATCTAGTCCCACAAAATCATATTGAGTTGATTTAATTATTGTTTCTTAACTTTAAATTTCCTAACGTTTTCCAAAACCCAATAAATTCTTCGTGAGTAAATTTAAGTTACAAACATTTTTTTTTATATTTCTAAATCACTTCTAAAAATTGATTCTTTTTAAATTAATTTGAAGTTCAATACTTTCAATCTTCTTTTTATGAAAATTCCACTTCACCTAATTTATAACACTTAATTCCCTTTTTAAAAATCCTTATTTGAAAAGTCTTGTATTTCATAGCATTAAAACATTTTTCTAAATTATCAAAACCTTATAGATGGCCATTGGAACCATGAAATATTTTTCTTCTAACTTAAATAAATTCCATTCTTGTTTCTACACAAAATAAATCAATAAAATTTTATTCTAAAATTTGTGTTCATGTTTTCTTAAAAAAAAAACAAACCTTTAGTTCATTTTTCATACTCCTCAAATCAATCCAATTTTATTCTTCCAGAAACATATTAATTTGTAAACACCTATTTTGAGGTGTCTTGCCCGAAATTCTCATTGTTCTAGGGATCAAAATTTAATTTCCTTGTTCTTGAAAAATTTCAACATTGACCCTCATCAAGGGCATCAAAACCATAGCTCTTCCTTGGCCATTGGAACCAAGATCAATTTTCTTTCCATCCACACATCATGGCATACATATATATTTTATCATGCATATTATAAGTATACTATCAAAGCCATAAAATCATGCAAAGCATATTAAGCATAGACAAAAATAATCAAAGCACAAGAAAATAAAGCAAAGCTCATAAACACACAATTAATTATTACATGACCATGGATTGGAATTCTCACATGAATTCACAATCCATCAAATATAAGACCATCTCCCACCACTATAATTGGTTGGTGAGATGGATCTCCCTATTACCTCTTGAAGATCCTCAAAGCTTCTTGATTTTGCTTTTCTTTCCAAGTCCTTCACCACCAAGGGCTTCTTAAATTCAAAACAAAATACATAGAAATTAGTATACTAAGCTTGATTAAGAGGAACCATGGATCAAACATGGTTTAGATCATGAAAAAGAGATAAGAATTGAAGTCTTCTTACGCTTCACCTTAAAAACTCAATAACTTGGCTCTTGAAGAAAGTCCATGAAGATGAATGATTTTGAGAAAGTCTCCAACATGAAAGTTGCTTAGAATATCATGTAGATTCAAGATCTATGGTTGGATGAAATTAAAAGTGATGGGTGGTGCTTTTGGTGGTCATGGCCGAACCATTTGGTGAGAAAATAAAAGAAAATGGTTGTTTTGTGTTCTTGGCTTGGTTGAATGATGAAGATGAATGATTTAGATAAAGTCTCCAACATGAAAGTGTTTTGAATTGATGAGATGATTCAAGATATGTAGCTAGATAAAATTATGGAAGATTGGAAGTGGTTCCATGGGTGGTGACCGAATGCTCAAGGAAGGAAAGAAAATGGTGTTGTTCTTGGTGTTCTTGACAAATTGGAAGAGAGAGAAGAGAGAGAATAAGTTAAGTGTTATAAAATGTGATACAAATGAAATCAAATGGCTGAATTGAAGTGGGCAACCGTAGCATTGCATGGAGAGAAAGAAAAAAATAATTTTGCTTTAGGAAAATGACCAATAATTGGTCAAGACATCTAATTAATGTCTTCAAGCTTTTTCTTTGGCCTAAAAAGACTACTCCAACATGTCTCTTCTTCTTTCTTGCTTCTCCAACCGTCCCTCCTTCATCATGCAATCCAAAGGAAGCAAACAAAATAATAATGGTCATATTGACCATGACAAACAATAATGGTCATTAATTTAGTTTGCATGGCTATTATTGGTGGTTCAAGAACCATATAAATGTCTCCCCAAGCTGCATGAAAACTGTGTGGCTCCTTGAGTATTTTAGGGAATTAATTGTTCTCAATTTACACCTAATTGCATGCTAATTAATTAGGTAATTAGTTAGGTTAAATTTCCTAACCAATCTTAACTAACATTCTAATTATATAACTAATTAATTAACATATTATTTCATATATTATAATCTCTAATTAAAATTAGGATATCTAATTAAGAATTAGATTATAACAATTTAATATTTAATTTAGTTTACTTAACTTGTTAATTAGGCCATTAGATTAATCAAATTAGGCTTAATTAGTTACTAATCAAATTATTGTTGACTTAATCTTTTCTTTAGCCTAAAAAGGCTACTAAAAAAAATTGTCTCCTCCTAGTCCAAGCACTCCAAAACCGTCCCCCCTTCCATAATGCATGAAGTTGTCATCTTTTTTTTTTTTTACAATTATTTGAAGCATTCCTAGCCATTGATTAATTCAATGGTTAGGATTTAGGTAGACTTTTAATTTAGAAGACTTAATCTAAGCCATTGGATCCTTCTCCTTTAAATTCTAGCCATTAGATGTGTTTCCAAAATAAAGGGTCAAGATTACTTCTTCTTACTTTTAATCCAAGGGTCATAATTAGTCTTTGCTACTTTTTAAGACCAAATCTCCACCCTTGATTAATTCTTCATCCAATGGTCATAAATGGTCTTTGTCACTTTTTAAGACCAACAAAGCAATACATTATCAATAGAATCTCCATCCTTGATCAACTCTAAATCCAATGGTTGTAAATGGTCACTTTATATAATTAATTTTACACCGTTGATTAAATCTACGGTTAATATTGAAGCTTGCCTAATTAAGTTTATTATCACACCATTGATTAAATCAATGATGATTATCTTATGTTTCTTTATTAAATTTATTTCTTAACCGTTAATTGAATCAATAGTGGATATCCAAACCACCAATTTTGACTTAAGCAATATAATTTCTATTTTTATCTACTAAAAATCCCACGAAAGAATATATTTACTGTATTTTTATCTTCCGATAAATAAATACAGTACAAAATAAATTTTCTAAAACTGTTTTTGGATTCAGGTTTAGTAAGATCCACTGTCTCCGTCTAAACAGTACAAATTTTTCTATGTGTAGAAAATTTTTTCACTTTGCGGGACCCACCTGGGCTCACGTAAGGTCACCTAGGCCCACCTGGGCTCACATACAGTAAAAAATTTAAAATCACACATAAAATCACAAAAATTAGAAAGCGTATGAAAATCAAGTCAGATTGTTAAAAATAATTAACAGTCAAGAGAAATAAATACAAAAAGATTTTTTCTGGCCCGAAAATTATTATTTTCCTGACACGGAGTAAATCACTCAAAATGATCAAATACGCTGACGGAATAAACAAAATAATTTTACAGCATTCAGAAATTACTAAATAGTAAAATTCTATTAGCTGTCAAAATTACTGTTTATAGGATAAGAAATTTTGGGGTGTTACATTATGATTTTCCACACTCGTAGCAAGTTGGGGTTGAAGATGTTCCTTCCCCTTTGTGATAAGTTTTCTTTGGAAGGAAAGGCAATCTTCTTTGGTTTCCCTTCTTCTTGAGAAATTTTCTAAATTTTCTTACTAGGAGATTGAGGTTTTCTTCATTTAATTCGAGGTTCTCTATGCCATCTCCTTCTTCTTCATCGTTGTCATCAATTGCTGAAGAGGTGGCTTTGAGTGCTATCCCTTTTTTCTTCTTATCATTTTCTTCATTTTGGCTTAATCTGCTCAGCTCCAATTCATGCTCTTAGAGTTTTCCAAAGAGGGTAGCTAGCGTCATTGTTGACAGGTTTCTTGATTCTACAATGGCAGTCACTTTGGGATGCTAAATCCTACTCAGACATCTCAAAACTTTGTTAATCAAATCTTCGTTGGAAAAATTCTTTCCTATAGATGCAAGATGATTTACAATGTGGGTGAACCTCTTTTGCATTTCGTGAATGCTTTCTCCTTGGTTCATTCTAAATAATTCATATTCGCAAGTAAGAGAATTGATTCTCGACCTCTTTACTTCACTAGTACCCTCATGGGTAACTTGTAAAGTGTCCCAAATTTCTTTAGCAATTTTACAATTTAAAATTTTGAATAATTCATCATACCTTAAAGTGGTGGTAATGATGTTTTTGGCTTCCAAATTATCTTGAACTTTTCTCTTATCCTCATCAGATCATTCATTTCGTGGTGTTTCAGTTTTTACACCACCGACCTCACGCGTGGGATCAAAAGCGTCATTTTCAACAACATCCCACACATCAAGATCAATAGCTTCAATAAAAATGTCATTCTTTCCTTCTAATATGCATAACCATCCCCATTGAAAAAGGGTGATCAATTTATGGAAGATCCTTCTGAAAAATCATTTGAAGAAGCTATGTTCTCTTGAAGCTGCTAAGCTCTTTATACAAGAGTCTAGCTCTGATACCACTTGTTACCAAGTGGCTCCAGTACTTAAGAAGCTCTTTATGGTTATCTCAAAGTTTTAGCAAAGAAAGCACAAAAAATATGTAAAAATTATAAATCATATATTAAAACAAGCAAATATTGATTAAGATAGTTAGGCAAATTTCAAAGATGACCCAAGGTCACTATTTATAGAGCTCTGAAGAAAATAGTCATTGGGTGCAATTAATTCATGTAATAAATGAGAATATGGCCGTTTGTTTCCAAAATAGGATCCCATATTTATTCGAATTACCTTTGTGTTATTCGAACAATACGTTTTGAAAAGCCTCATGAAAACCAGTTCTGATATGAGTTATTTGAATAGTAAAAGAGTTATTCGAATAACTCTGTTAAAAACAGTTTTATGAGAAAACAGGCTATTTGAATAACCACTATGTTATTCGAATAGGTCATTTATAAAAACTATTCTGGAAAATCTTCTTATTCGAATAGTAAATGGGCTATTCGAATAGCTATTTTAAAAATAAAGGCGCACAAGGGATTTTGAAAAAATGTTATTCGAATAACTTTGTTTTATTCGAATAACTCTGTTAAAACAAGAATTTCTTGACTTGGTCTATTCGAATAAAGAGACCTTTATTCGAATAACTCTGTTTGAAATCAGTTTTGAACATATAAAAACTTCCAAAATTATTTTCAAAAACATCAAGGCCATTTTGAATTTTGGGTTTTAGTTTAAAAACCATTTTTATCTTTTCTTGCAAAATCAATGAGATATCCAAAAAGGCTTCATACAAAAAGACTCTAAGTCCTAAAGTTATTCTTGAAGTTTTTGGACTTAGTTTTCCCATCTTCTTTATGTTTGTTATCATCAAAAGCCATTCTTTAATGTCACATAGTCAATCACACATCCTATCTACCCTATCCTAAGGGTTAGGATTATTCCGCCTACGTGACATTCTTCCCTGCAATATCTTACTTATTAGTATTTTATCATAATGCAGTAATGGTTCCCAAACCATATTGCCAAGGTAGCTGATCTAATACCAAAATTGTAATGTGCTACTCTAATTTTATAATGATTAGAATTATTTCTCTAATATATTTACAAAATGATTTGAGATAATTCAACATACAAGCAACTATTGTTAATATCAGTTTATAATATTTTACATTATCAAAGGGTAGAACCCTTCAAGAGTTAGTAGTTAATATACAAACATAACTCACGTAAGTAAGAGTAGCACTCCTAAAGTGAGTTAGCACCTACAATCACAAGTTAGGATCATCTAGGCCTTTACATGTACTAAAAAAAACCATGTAAAGCCTATGAAGTGCTACTTATACATATATATTAATTTACACACTCTACTACTACTCATCAAAAAGTAGAATGATCTGGCAAGGATCTCCTATAATGAGTGAAAATACATAGTCCCCCAGGTCTAGCATATAGACCTGCTCGACGTGTAGATCAATCAAGAACCTCAGAGTGGGTATTTTCTAAAATACACGCAAAATTTTGTGAGATAAAACTCAGTAGGAATGAGCAAAAACATTTATAAGTTTATGAGCTAATGATATTTCAACCATCATGTGTACAAGAAACATTTTACGATTCTTTTTCACCTTTCTTTCAAAAAATCTATAATTCTTTAACTTCATAAAAATAGTTAATAGTACTTGTAAAATTTTCATAAATCATTTATGGAAATAAGCTCAGCAAAATTATTCTCCTCATCCCATTGTTAAGGTTTTCAACCAACTGTGCATATTTCTAATGGAGGTGTCCCCTAATGTTTTCTAATCATGGCCATAATAATTAATTGTCTTGCACAGTGATTCATTAATACTATAGGACAATATTAGTGAGCCGAAACAAAAATTCAATTTTTGCAAATAAGATTTTGTAATTTTGAAGACACAGCAAATCTAGAGAACTTTGTTGAAATCTGAAATACAAGTAAAGGAAGAAAAGAAAATTTTCAAATAAACCATTAAGAAATTGAAATCGAAGAGAAATACTTAAAGTCAGATATCGAAATCGAAGAGCGAATATTGAAATTGAAAATTGAAATCGAAACAGAAGAAAGTCAAACAAGTTCTAATTAAATATTATAAGAAATCTTGCAATAACTTTGAAAGGGTCAGAAATATCAAACAAATTAATAGAGATAAATGAAAGATGAAATAGAATTAAGATTCAATAGAATGAAAGAAGAAAAAAAAGGGTTTTCACCCTTTCTACCTCTCTATCGAAATGTAGCTTAGGTGAAAATGGGAATTTTTTTTTCTGGTTGAAGTTAGAATACTATGAAGAGGATGAGTATTGGGATTTCTTAGGTGAGTGTCAAAAGATAGAGCTGTAAGAGCACTTGGTGTTTTCTTTTAGGTGGTCGTTTCTATTGAGTAAAGAAGAGATGAATGGTATTTATAAAGTAAAAAGTCACACTTTCTAACGTTAGAGTGAGTGACGTTAATGGTTTGTTGTTAAAATGGGAAAGCATTCTTTCTAAAATAATCTCTCTTGTAATCATTATTTCTTACATAATCAAAATTGTATACACACTTGACGTGATGTGGATTATTCAATAAGCCTTATGATTTTTTGTTGATCCTTAATTATACTTTGACACTTATTTTTTCTTCTAGATTTTCTCCTTCTAAAGCACTTAAACGTGCTTATCTACATCATTTTTTTAGCAGTCATTACTTTGGAAGATAATATCTACTTATTATTATTATTATTATTATTATTATTATTATTATTATTATATTATTATTATTATTATTATTATTATTATTATTATTATTATATTTATTTCGGGATGTTGCATTCTTCCCCTCTTAAAAAATTTTGTCCTCAAAATTTCTACTCAATACCTGCTAAAAGTGTTCTAGATACTTTTGTTTAAAATCTTCTTCTACTTCCTATGTTGCGTCTTCCACATCTTGTCCTTGCCACAAAACTTTGACCATAGGAATATTTTTATTTCTCGGTTGCCTGTAAATTCTATCCACTATTTGTATAGGTTGTACCTCATATGTCAAATTATCTTCTAATTGTATAGATTCTGCCTCTATGATGTGTGAAGAACCAAAACAATATTCTCAAAGTTGAGACACATGGAACAAATTATGAAGGTTTGACAAATTAGGAGGTAAAGCGATTTAATAAGCAACTATATTGACTCTTTTGAGGATTTGGAAAAGTCCAATATATCTAGGACTTAATTTTTTTGTGTTCAAAGATTTGCTAATTCCAATTGTTGGGGTAACTCAAAGGAATATGTATTCTCCTTCCTGGAATTCTAATCCTTTTATTCTTTTGTCTGCATAACTTTTCTGTCTGCTTTGAGTTACTAAGATTTTATCCCTGATTACTCTTATTTGTTCTAAAGTCTATTGTATGAATTTAGGTCCTAATAAATTTTTTTCTCTAATCTCAAACTAACATAAAGGACATTGACATTTTCTTTCATATAATGCTTCATATGGTACCATACCAAAACTGGAATGATAATTGTTATTGCACGCAAATTCTATTAATGGCAGGTAGGTATCCTAACTTCCCTTGAAATCCAAAACACAAGCCCTAAACATGTCCTCTAGGGTTTGAATTGATATTTTTATTTGACCATCAATTTGGGGATGGTAAGTAGTACTAAAAGATAATTTTGTCCCAAAAGCTGCTTGTAACGATTCCCAAAATCTAGAAGTAAATCTTAGGTCTCTATCAAACGCTATGGTAGTTGGTACATCATGAAGTCTCACAATCTATTTAATGTACAATTGGGCTAACTTATTCATTGAAAAATTAATCCTAATGGGTATAAAATGAGTAGACTTACTAAACCTATCTACAATTACCTATATAGCATCATATCCTAAATTGGTTCTTGGTAAACCCACAACAAAATACATAGAAATATTATCTCATTTCTATTATGGAATTTCTAAAGGTTGCAACAAACTGATGGATTTTTTATGTTCTATTTTAACTTTTGGCATGTCAGACACTGTGACACATACCTAGCTATTTCATATTTCATCACAGTCCACCAAACTTGATTTTTAAGATCCTGATACATTTTATTAATTCCTGGATGAATTGTATACTTAGTCTTGTGAGCTTTTTCTAGAATTTCTTTCTTTAAATTTAAAATATTAGGTACGCACAACCTATTTTTGTACATGACCGCTTCTTCATCCATTAATTTAAAATCTGGACGTTTTCCCTTAGGTATCCCTTCTTAAAGATCTTGCAAAAATTGATCTTCTTTTTATGCCTCTTTGATTTTTGCTTTCATATCACAAATAACCTGTAATGCATTCAAACAAATTTTATATGGTTCAAAGATCATTGAAAGATTTAAATCCCTAAAACTTTCTATCAAATCAATTTCCTGAACCATCATGTATGACAAATGGAGGGATTTTCTACTTAAAGCATCAACTACAACATTCACCTTTTGCTAGGTGATACTTAATTTCTACATCATAATCCTTAAGAAATTTAATCCACCTTCTTTACCTCATATTTTAATTCTTTTTTATCAAAAAGGTATTTTAAACTCTTATGATCAGTGTATACCTTAAATTTTACCTTATACAATTAATGTCTCTAAATTTTCAGAGCAAAAACTACTGCTGTTATTTCCAGATCATGTGTTAGGTAATTTTCTTCATGAGATCTAAGTTTTCTAGAGGCATAGGCTACTATCTTCCTTTCTTGCATTAACATATAACCTAATCCCTTTTTAAAGGCATCACTATAAATAACAAAATGTCCTAAAGGATCAAGGATTACTAAAATGGGGGCAGTAGTGAGTCTTTTCTTTAATTCCTAGAAACTTTTCTCACAGTATTTTGTCTACACAAAATGAGTCCCATTTTTGGTTAATCTAGTCAATGCTATAGCTGTCTGACAAAACCCTTTTATGAACCTACATTAGTACTCAGCTAAGTGATTGTTGTCGAGACTATCAAATTATATTAATTTATAAACTAATTCACTAAAATACTTATTGTATAAGGCACAACTAGGTCGAGCCCTTAGATCACTCTAATCAAGCAATCAAATTACGAGGATAACAGGGGAGAAAGGGTTGCAAAATTAATTAACAAAAAATAATTAAAAATTATAAATAGAATTAAGTAAACAACAAATTTAAGAAAATTAATTAATCTTGAATTTAATCCATCATTGATCACTAGGAATCCATTCAATTACTAATTAAATTATTAGTCTTAGATCACATCAAGAAGCCTTAAGATTATCTATGAATTCTCTACTAGATAAGCATCCAGAATTTAGTTAATTAAGGTTAAATGAATTAAGCACCCATCTTATCCTAAATTAATCTAAAATCCAAAATTCAACTAAGCTTAACAAACAACATCCAAGAAACCTTTGATGCATTGTTTAGTCTCTGTAATTCTCATTAAACACATAATAATTATGAAATTATCATATCAAATCCAAATCAAATTAAGCAATTTAATTTAGATTTAAAAAAATCAAAGAGCAACTTAATTAACAAGTAAAAGAGAAACTTAATTAGCCAGTAAAAAATAAACTTGATCAATAAGTAAAAGAGAAACTTGACTAGCAATTAAATGTAAAATAATCAAAACAAGATCTCAGAATTAAATATTAAGATTGTCAATCCCTAGGATTAATTTAAAAGGGTATAACCCTCCATGGATGGAAGGAAAAAATAGAAAAGAATGAAAACTAGAGAGAAAGGAGAATAAAGAAGTTGAAGAGAGGAAATGCAAGCAAGAGCAGCTAGGAAACAATTAGGTTAAGTTTTGTGGTTCCAGCTGCTGCTTAAATAAATATCTCTAAAATAAAAAATCCAAGTTTACCCTTAACTTAGGGTTACTCATCTTCCTCTTAGCTTTAATTGGACACCTAATTCACATAATTTGGGCTTAGGATGAGAAAGTTATGCCCAAAACATTCTTAATAGCCCTCTAAACCCATCGGCCAACTTCAAAGGATGAAAACACCATCAACACGTCATCGTTTTGATAAATGGTTGATGCAGATTAAAAGTTGCAAACCCAAGTGTAGGTTGTTTCAAGTAATAAATTCTTAGGAGTTCGAGGTCGATCCACAAGGAATTGATAAAGAAAAATTCTTTGACGTAAAGTAAATATTTTGTCACAATAATAAAAGTGATAAAACTTAATCACAAATAAAAAAAAATTACTTAGTTTAGGAGATCCAATCTTGGCAAATAAAATAAGGATAAGATTAATTCTTTTTATAACTCAATTAGAATCCACACATAATGGAGGTTCCAATCAGAAAATACAACGTTCAAAGTTCATTAAAAATTATATACGTAATTATATTATAATTTCTTTAATCATCTATTAAAATCACCACTCATAAATGGAATCAAGCATTCATTGTGTCAAAATTTTGTCTACAATAAATCAAGATCTCCAGTTTACAAGGAGGGTTTTTAAATTGATTGAAAACAAAATACAACACGTATAATGACTACTTGAAAATATATCATTTAAGCACAAGAAAGAAATGAATTTAACTTTATTTCATTACCAAGAGCTTCATACTTTCACCTAAGTAAAATAAAACTTAGTTACTCATAGACAAGAAGAAAGGAAGAGAGAAGAAGAAGAAGAAGAACATGACTTTAATTTAGAACAAAGGAAAACTACAACAAGATAAACAAACAACAGAATAGTATGATCTAGGCCTCTAGGACCAAGACTCCCCTAAATGATCTACTAATTGTGCCTTTTATAGAGGATTAAGGATACAAAATGACAAGGGGACTGAGTTATGAGTGAGTGAATGAGTGGAAAATAAGTAAAAAATGTCAAATGACTTTTAATGAGTGGAAAATTATGGAGATTCTTTATCTCCGAAATCATTTAGCTCTGAAGTTATTGAATATGTCATTTTTGAGAAATATGGTCTTCATGAAAGTTGTAGCCTAGATCTTAACGTTCAAATGCCACTAGAATCACCTAAATTGATCACCTATAGCCCAAGATATGGCCTAATTACTGCACAGTATTCAGGTTCAGTTACAGCTCCTCTATTTTGACTTCCAAGCCCAATATGACCCATTAGACCTCAGAATCTCAAAAAGTGTTCAACATGAAAGTTGTAGATTTTGGTCTTAACTATGAACCATAAAAATTTCAGCCTATTTGACATCCTATAGCTCGAACTATGTCATGACCAGTATGCATATGTCAAGCTGTCAGGATCAGCACCCTAGTTCTTACTTCAACTCTAATTTGAGTTATCCAAACGTGTGATTTGGCCTTTGAGGTCTTCATGAAAGCTTTAGGGAATTGTCTTAAATTTCCTACAAAACTAGAATCATATCAATCAGATATTTGAAACTTAAATTATAGCTAGTTTACTGAATACTATCAAAGAGATAAATTAAGGCTAATTCATGCGATAATTCATTCAATAATCCAATTAGGCTCAATATCATAGAATGTGACAAAACTAACATAATTAAGCCTAATTGAACATTAAGAAGCCCAATGAGAGGATTATAAAATGCATACAATATATTGTTATCAAATTTTTTCACACTTAACTTTTGCACTCCTGGGCAAAACACAAAAAAAAACTAGGGAACAAAGAAAAAAAATAACATAGACTTAAAATCTAAAAACTCTAAAGGATTCAATGAATCAAGAAGAGCAACCAGACATTCAAGGGATCAAAACATTCATGAAGTAACATTTCTTCATATCTCAAACCAACAAGTAAGGAAAATTCAGTTGAAAAGAATGAATCAAGAATGATAGATCCTCACAGAATTCACTCTCAATCTCTCAAGTGTTTAAAAGGTAAGTATTTCACTCTATTCAACTCATGAATAATTGCACTACCATAAGCTTGCTTATCTTCTACTTCTCCGCTACTCAAAAATAATATGCACACAAAAATTAAGAGGGTTTTATTCAAGGTTGTAATAGGGCTATAGTAAAGGAGAGGGGTAATATGGATATGACAAGTTAAATACCAAAGAGAATAGAAGAGCATTATGATGCAATTAGAGTAGAGAAGATGTTTGAGAACATTCAGTTTAAATTTCCCAAGGGTTTCTTAGTTCCTTCTCTGTTTGCTTCCTTCTCATAAAGGACAATGACCAATATTTGACTAATATTTTATTGAAGATCAATGCCAAATTGGTAGGTTGAATTCATTGTTAGGCCTGAACATTCTCCTTCTCTTCCTGTTGTTTCTAAGCATCCACTCTCATTCTAAGTATGAATATGTCACAAGGTGCATTCTTTGATTGCAGCGGTGGTCAGCTTTTTTTTTTCTTTTTTTTTCTTTTCTTTAGGAACATTTTGCACATATACCCTCACACTTATTAAAAAACTCAACCAATAACAAAGTCAATGCTCTCTTATTCCCTAAGGTTAGGTACAAATATGGTTTTTTTAAGGCATGTTATGAGTTAGAAATAAGGAATGGTTAAATAAGCTCAAAAGGGGTACACAAAGGAAAATATGCAAGGTTAGTTATTTGGTTAAAGTAGCTATTTAAAAAAAATGTCTCAATCATGTTTATGTATGCATGTAAAAATGTAGTCTCAAAAAGAATTAAAGCAAGTTCTAGAGTAACAATTCCATGAGTGAAAAAAAATCACATAAGAAAGAAGAGAATGGTACAGATGTTCAATTCATTCATCGATAAGCTCAAAATCTCATAAGGCATATATCCATCATTCTTAATCTATCAATTCAACTTCCAAAACCAAGCATGTGAAATTTAAGAAAGAAGACAATTTATTCAACCATGCCATGATCCCTGAATCCATTTGCTACTTTTATACAAAATAGTTATTACCCCAATCTAGATGTATTTGAAGAGTAAAATTACCTCCAGAGCAAAATTTACTCCTTACTCTGTCATCCTTAATTGGTTTAGCTATTAGTAAATTACTGACAAACATAAACACGACAAATGTATTAATAAACACACTTCCTTTTTTTTATTTTTTTTATTTGATTTTTTTTGGTTTTTTGGTTTTTTTTTTGGGTTTTTTTTTACACAACTGTTCACACAATTGTCCTTCCCCCTAACTAGATCATAATATTATCCTCAATGTCAAAATATAGATAGGTAAAAGATAGAAGATATTACTTGTTGTTGCAATTATTGAAAAGAGAAACCTCACACAAATTTAAATAGAAACAAAGTACGATGAATAAAACCAAAGCTTGTAATTATTTAAATAGTTGGAGTGTCTAGTCTGGCTTAATTTTCATACTGTTTCCCTCACCACTTCCTTCTGACCAATCTATCTGAGATATTACTGGATCAGGTTCATAAACAAAAACTTCTAATTTATCAATCAACTCATCAACAGTGGAAGCAAAAATAAGGATTCGTCTTGCTAAAGGTGTGATAAATTTATGTTCCATAGCATGGTCAAGAAAAAATAACAAAAGATCAAAAAAATTATTAACATTCAACAAACCTATGGGTTTATGGTGGATATTCAGTTGGGCCCAAGAGACAATTTGAAAAACTTCTTCCAAAGTATCAAAACCACTTGGTAAGGCTATGAATGCATCAGAGTTTGCAAGCATTGTCCTCATTCGTTCATCCATAGATGATACTTGAAGCTCCTCCCCAATTATTTTTCTAGTGATGTTCTTTCGAGTTAATGGTTCAGGAATGATACCTAAAACTTGATCACCTCTTAGATGTGCAGCAAGTGATACAACCTTCATTAACCCAATGCTACCTCCCACATATACTACATGAATATTCCTCGCAGCAAGTGTTCTACCAAGAGTGATTACTGCATTTACAAACTCTAAACCCTTCCCATAACTTGACCCATAAAATATACAGATACTGGTAAGCCTACGAACAGAAAAAGAAGAAGCTCCTTCTATTTCTATACTCACACTCCCTTTGAATGATTTTGAGTTGAAGGAAAGTGAAGAAAATGTTGTGTTTAAATAGGAAAGAGAATAGAAAAAGGTAATAATAGCACCTATATGGGTAGGTTGGCTGGTGTTAGAAAAGTTTGAAATTAAGAAACACAATTTTTTTGTTTTATTTTTATTTTTTTTTTGTTTTCATTTTTGTTTTGCTTTTTTTTTAAATGACTTCAAGAAAATCATTAGGGTAAAGAAGTCTAGAAACCCCTGAAGGACCCCACCCAAAGGATCATCTATCTAAAATCAAAATACAAAAAAATAATTCAAAAATTAAATTATAATAACAAATAATGATATACCTTTATGTACAGGTTTCATGGCGTATCTTTATACTACGCGTCATGAGTGCAGTAATACCAAGACGACTCAGCCAATCTGAAAATTCTTCTCCCTCTCGCTTGTGAAATATCCTAGCCAATGCATTGTCCCTCTAGTTAAAGAGAAAAAATCTGAATACGATGACCAGTGACCATATCCAGTGAGAGGTCGCTGGAGAGCCCATGATATTAAATGATAGGATCCAGCTCAGAGGCATTGTCATGCGAGAATGCAAACACGAGACACTTCTATCTATCCATCAGCAAGCAGAGCCTACGGTTAAAATCTGGGAATGCTTGCGCAGCTCTCTACAAAGCATGACACACGAACCTTATTTACGAACCGATGTGCGAAGGTCCACCCGATTCAATGACGGGATGGGCATCTACCCGGGGCTCCTAATCTAATTAAAGACCAAGTACAACCGAAGTTTCGCCCTCTTTTTATTTCTTTTTTTTTTTTTCTTTTTATTTCTTTTTCTTTTTTGAAGATGTACAAGATAATATATACATGTTGTTGTGATTGTGGCTCACATCTTCCTCTGATTTTACGTCCAGTAACGGCTTAAATGCCTTCTATGAGTCGAGGATAAGCTTCACATCTAATTTTCTTATAAATTAGCAAACAATATCTTTTTGAGTCAAATTCCCAAGACTGTAACACTCTTGCTCGTCCCTACCTCACTGTTGGGCACACATCTCAAAATGATTTGATCAGGATAATTAAGGCAAGATCTTTCATGTTGCAAGAAAATTAATTATGTTAGCAAACCAAAGCTTGGAATTGACAGAAAATAAAAAATAAGTTATCGGGAAAAGAATCATTGATAGGTGTGATATCAAAAGGTGAGCCTATTGTAAGTATGGATAAATGATCTGCAACAACATTTTCAACTTCTTTCTTATCTTTTATTGTGATGTTGAATTCTTGAAGCAATACAATCCACCATATCAACCTAGGTTTGCAAAAACTTGTTGAGAAAATCAACATGTACACTGAATTGTCAAAGTAACAAAGTTGATGATTAATAGGGAAAAAAAATAAAGCACACGAAATTAAGAGGAAAAAGAGAGAACAAAGCACATGAATGCAAAACACATGAAATTAAAACACTAGGGATCTGACTTCACTTGATTCAATAATCTATCATAGACAATAAGGTAGTTTTGGAACATTCATTCTAATTAATTTCTAATCATTCAATTGATGGGGAGAATCCAGTAATTAATTAAAACTCAATTCCTTGGTCTAAACCTTAACTCTTAAAGGCATGACCTTTACTCTATGGATTCTCATGGAAAATATCACAATTCTCCCACATAACCTATAACCTCCATTCCTAGATGATTATAAATCATGACACTTATTATTTAAGGCCTAGGCCATATGCAAACCTTCCAATTCTACATACACCTCACTAGATCAATTTATGAGTGGCTAATTCATAAAAGCATTAAGAATCATAATAAGTACTCAAATTTAATAAAAAATTAATTAAAATTCCAATCTTAATACATGTCGATTGAATCATTTATGTCTTCACCCTAGAAACACACAAATTTAACTACACATGACAAAAGAGAAGAAGAAATAGGAAGAATAAAATTAAAATATATACAGAGTTTAACCTTCCATAAAAAATATATTAACAAGTAGGCAGTAAACCTGGCATGGTAAAAAAAAATAATATTAACAAGTAGGCGGTAAACTTGCCATGGTAAAAAAAATAATATAAACACGTAGGCGGTAAACTGCCATGGTAAAATAACAACAACAACAACAACAACAACAACAACAACAACAACAACAACAACAACAACAATAATAATAATAATAATAATAATAATAATAATAATAATAATAATAATAATAATAATAATAATAATAATAATAATGACAAGTAGGTTGTAAACATGCCATGGTAAAAAATAATAATAATATAAACAAATAGGCGATAAACTTGCCATTAAAATTGCCATAAATAAACAAGATGTGGTAAAACCAACCACCAAATAAATATTATATATATATATATGGTATAAATATAACCATATATATATATATATATATATATATATATTAACAATGGTGTGGCATAAACCAACCACCAAATAAATATTAATAAGGGTGTGGTATAAACCAACCTCCAAAAAATATATATATTAACAAGAGTGTGGTATAAACTAACCACTAAATAAGTTAGTAAGTAGATAAATTAAAAGTTAGTAAGCAGATAAAGTAAAAAGTTATATAGTTAGTAAGAGAGTTAGATAGTTAGTAAGTTAGTAAGCAAGAAAATTAAAAGGTTAGTAGGTTGGTAAGTTATAAAGTTAGAAATAACATACAGAAAATAAAGTGTAAAAAATAAAGTGCAGAAAATAAATTTACAATATGAAAATCAGAAAATCGGCAAAGTCGATTTTTTGCTCCGACGAGAGAGAAGAGAAGAAGAAAGATTATTTCATTATGATTACAGAGGGATAAAGGAGAGTTTCGCCCACTAAATTAGTACGTTAGTAAGCACAAAGAAAAAAAAATTGAAAGAGTAGAAAAAATATATATATACAAGATCTACAGAAAAAAAATTATAAATATATATACAAAATATTTACACCAACAAATTTGTTCTTCAAATCAAGTCCTCGGCAACGGCGCCAAAAACTTGATATGGATTAAAAGTTACAAACCCAAGTGCAGGTTGTTTCAAGTAATAAATTCTCTGGAGTCTGAGGTCGATCCACAGGGAATTGATGAAGAAATTTTTTTTGACATAAAGTAAATATTTTGTCACAACAATAAAAGTGATAAAACTTGGTCACAAATAAAAAAAAACTTACTTGAGTTAGGAGATTAACTCTTGGCAAATAAAATTAGGATAAGATTTATTCTTTTTATAACTCAATTAGAATCCATACATAATGGAGGTTCCAATTGAAAAATACAACGTTCAAAGTTCATTAAAAGTTATATACGTAATTATATTATAATTCCTTTAGTCATCTATTAACACCACCACTCATAAATGGGATCAAGCATTCATTGTGTCAAAATTTTGTCTACAACAAATCAAGATCTCTACTTTACAAGGAGGGTTTCTAAATTGATTGAAAATAAAATATAACACGTATAATGACCACTTGAAAATATATCATTTAAGCACAAGAAAGAAATGAATCTAACCTTATTTTATTACGAAGAGCCTCACCCTTTCACCCAAGTAAAATGAAACTTAGTTACCCATAAATAAGAAGAAAAGAAGAGAGAAGAAGAAGAACATGAGTTCAATTTAGAACAAAGGAAAACTACAATAAGATAAACAGACAATACAATAGCATGATCTTGGCCTCTAGGACCAAGACCCCCCTAAATGATCTACTAATGGTGCCTTTTATAGAGAATTAGGGATACAAAATGATGAGGGGGCTGAGTCATGAGTGAGTGGATGAGTGGAAAATGAGTAAAAAATGCCAAATGACTTTTGATGAGTGGAAAATTATGGAAATTCTTTATCTCTGAAATTATTTAACTCTGAAGTCATTGACTACGTCATTTTTGAGAAATATGGTCTTCATGAAAGTTGTAGACCTGGATCTTAGCTTTCAAATGCCACCAGAATCACCTTAATGGGCCATCTATAGCCCAAGATATAGCCTAATTACTACACAATATTTAGGCCTAGTTATAGCTCCTCTATTCTGACTTCCAAGTCCAATATAACCTATTAGACCTAAGAATCACAAAAAGTGTTCAACATAAAAGTTGTGTTCAACATAAATCAAAATTTTAGTTGTCCTATAGCTCGATGTCATGAACAGTATGCATAGGTCAAGTTGTTAGGATCAGCACCCTAGTTCTTCTTTCAACTCCAATTTGAGTTATCCAAACGTGTGATTTGGCCTTTGAGGTATCATGAAAGTTGTAGAAAATTATCTTAGTTTTCCTACAAGACTAAAATTATGTCAACCAGATATTTGAAACTCAAATTATAGCCAGTTTATTAAACATTGTCAAAGAGATAAATTTAGGCTAATTCATACAATAATTCCTTCAATGATCCAATTAGGCTCAATATCATAGAATGTGACAAAACCAACATAATTAAGCCTAATTGAACCTTAAGAAGCCCAATGAGAGGATTATAAAATGTATAAAATATATTATTATCAATGGTCTTCTTAAGAATTTAAGATATATGTCTTAGCTTTCAAATTCCATTAGTTTTAGGACCATATTACACCTACAGCCCAAATTATGGCCCAATCTTTGCACATCATCCAAGTTCCAGTAATAGCATCTCTGTTATGACTTTGTTGCCCAATCTGACCCACTAGACATTCGATTCAACCTTCGAGCTCTTCATCAAAGTTTTAGAACTTTCTCTCAACTTTCCTACAAGGTAAAATTCATAATTTTTAGATGTCTAGAACTCAAGTTATGCTCAAAATATAGAAATAGTGAAAAATTCCAAATAAAGCTAAACAATACAATTAAGCCTAATTTGAACCCAAACTTATAAAATGTGACCAAAATTAATGAATTAAGCATATAAGAGGTCTAAGAAACTAAATATGAGGGTTAACTAATATATGAAAATTGTGTTTATCACTAAGCCCAAGAAACTTTTTATTTCAGTTATTGTCTTTAGTTGCTCTCAATGCATGAGTACTTCTACTTTACTAGGATCTACTGCGACTCCTTCTAGGTTTACCACATGTCCTTGAAATTTAATTTCTCTCATCCAAAATTCATATTTTTTCAATTTTGCATATAATTATTTTTCGTTCAAGGTTTCTAATACTATTCTCAAGTAAATTGCATGTTCCTCTTCTGTTTTTGCATAAATCAATATATCGTCAATGAAAACTACCACAAATTTATCCAAGTATGGCCGAAACACCCTATTCATATAATTCGTAAGCACAATAGGTGCATTAGTTAAACCAAACGGTATCACTAGATATTCATATTGCCCATATCTAGTCCTAAAAGCTATTTTAGGAATATCTTTTGTCTTGACCCTAATCTAATGATATCCTGACCTTAAATCTATTTTTGAAAAAACTGAGGCTCCACACACTTGATCTAACAAATCATCTATCATAGGGTATGGATATTTATTCTTAATGGTCACTTTGTTTAGTTGTCTATAATTTATGCACAATCTAAGACTACTATCCTTCTTTTTCTCTAAAATCATTGGTGCTCCCCAAGGTGATATACTAAGCCTTATAATTTGTTTTTCCAATAACTCCTCAATTTGCTGTAATTGGCAATGATTAAAGAATTGGTTTTGATGATTACAAACAAGAAAGGATGGATGTGCATTGATCAAGCTCCAAGAATATTCAAAAGTAGCTTTTAGAGTTTAGATCATATGTTAAGGTATTTAAGGAATCTCACTAAGCTCAAATATGTTTTCAAATATTTACAAATGATTTTTCACATACCAAAATGCCTAACAAATAAGTTTTGAAAAGCTAATCATAGTGGTAGTTCAAATCTATGGAAAATAGCCAAATGTGTGTTTTACAAAAGTGACCTTTGGTTACTCTTTTAATCATATCTTTCAAAATACTTTGAGTTTTGTTTTGAAACTTCTTTCATATGAAAATAAAATCAAAGATCTTTCCAATAAGTGGTCATTTGCTTAAAACGAATAAGAAACTAAGAAGTTATGATCATTTAAAATTAGAGGCTATTTCTTGAAATGCCTAACCGATTAGGAGGCTTGTCTAACCGGTTATTTTACAAGTCAGAGGCATTTCCTCTCCATTTTAAATGGCCCTAACCGATTAGGGCTCATTGCCTAACTAGTTAGTAGTGTTTAAATAGCACATTAACAGGCTCTTTAAAAAAAGCCTAACTGATTAGGCTCATTGCCTAGCCGGTTAGCTTGTGTTTTAATGAAACAGGATTTGGGCATTTTAAATGGCCTAACCGATTAGGGTAACTCCCTAACCGGTTAGTATGGCTTTAAAAATCACATGGAAAGGCCTTTTAAATAGGCCTAACCGGTTAGGCTCATTGTCTAATAGGTTATTTGATAAGTCAGAGGCCATTCTTAAAGGTCTAACCGATTAGGATTTTTTCCTAACCGGTTATTTGAAAAACCAGTAAACACATACAATGGCTCTATTAAAGAGCATTTAATGCTTCTAACTACCTCAAATGGCTCTTAATTGCTTTGGGCTATAAATATAAGTTGTTGGGCATTTATGGTGGTTAGCCAATTAATCTGAAAATCATTCTTGAGTATTAAATTTGTGTTTTCATTATCCTTTCATTAATACTCTATTTTTTAGCTTAATTGTGATAATCCTTGATACCCATAAGCTTAAACTTGTATTATTTATTCTTTGAGAGAGTTTCTATTCATTCAAACATTATATAAACTGTAAAAAATGGTGAGGTATCCTTCCATTTGTAAAGGGTGAGGCATCCCACGAAAGAAGAGGCTCAAGCACAAAGGGTGAGATATCCCAAGGTGTGTTAAGTGCTCTAACTTGTAAAAGTCATCAAGCATCTGTTGAAACTTGAAGAAATAGTAGAAATCTCGGGTGATTACTTGAGGACTGGACGTAGGCCACAAGTGGATTGGTGGTCGAACCAGGATAAATCTTGTGTTTATTCTTCTAAACTCAATTCTTTAATATTGTGCACTATTTTATTGAGTTTGCTTGAAAACTTTGCTTGGGTATTATATTTGTAAGTGAAAGTGTTCATCTCATCTATCCATTCATCTCTATCAAACAAATAGCTTCAACCAGAATTGGTAATCAAATGTTTTACGAAAGATTTGCAAAAGGATTTTTCATACTTAATTCACCCCCTCTTGAGTATTGAGGCCACTTGGTAATATTTGGTATCAGAGCTAGACTCTTATATAAAGAGTTTAGTAGCTTCAAGATAATGATGGCTTCAAATGATTTTTCTAATGAAAGTTCTTCTATAAATAGACCTCCCTATTTCAATGGGGATGGTTATGCCTATTGGAAAGAAAGGATGAAAAATTTTATTGAAGCTATTGATCTTAATGTGTGGGATACCGTTGAAAATGGTGCTTTTGTTCCCACACGCATAATTGATGGTGTAAGAACAAATACACCTAGAAGTGAATGGACTGATGAAGACAAAAAGAAGAATTAATACAATTTGACAGCCTAGAATGTGAATGCTTATGTCGTGAAGACAGTATGATCTTTTGATGATAACAAAGCCAAGTCGAAGTTTGATGACAACAAAGCCAAGTCAAAGACCAAGTCTAATTGCAGCAAAGTTGGTATAGTCTTTAGAACTTAGAATGTACATGTAAAAAGCTCTCCAAATTATCTCAATGACTTTCTAAATAGAGTTTGTTTTAATTAGTTTTTCTAGAAATCTTATTTTCATGAAAAATAGAACCTTTTCTTTAACAAACCAAGGTTTTCTGAAATCTCAATGTTTGCAAAGCTTAATTGGGCTTAGGAATAAGTTCAAGGATGTTTGTAAGTTTATCTTAGGCTTAGTAATCAATTTACAACTTCTTTGGGAGCTTGTAATCGATTACAACTGCCTGGTAATCGATTACAAACATACGAGAAACTATTTCTTAAAAAGCAGAAGCTTTGTAATCGATTACATGAGTTTGTAATCGATTACATTACTTCTAGAAGCTTGGTAATTGATTACATGAGTTTGTAATCGATTACATTACTTCTAGAGACTTGGTAATCGATTACATAAGTTATGTAATTGATTACACTCAGCCTAGAAAACCAAGAACTAAGTTTAAGAACAATGTAATCAATTACACCATTCTTGTAATCGATTACATCGCGGATGAAAGTGCACAACGATCAATTTTTGGGCTTTTATTGTAGCCTTAAATTGACCTAATGGGTATTTTTCATGGGAACACTATAAATGGATGTTTTTAGGTCCTTTTTAACACAGAACAACAACTGAAAAACATATTTTAATTGCACTTAATTCGAGTTTCACTTCTTTCTCATATTTTGCTCTGTTCTTGAAATTCTTGATATATTTTTGAGAGAGCTTCATTAGTGCTTCAAGTTGTAATACACACTCTTTGAGAGAGTCTCTTTCTCTGATATTCCTTGTTTCGATTGTAACGAGGGTGAGGTATCCTTTAGAATATTTGTAAGGGTGAGGCATCCCTTGTTGGTGTATGCCCTAGAGGCCAATACATTTTTTGTATTTACATACATTCTATTATGCTATTTTATATATATGAGGCATTTCATTTATTGTGTTCTTTTTGATAAACATAATAAAGTCCTTAGAATAGTAAGTTTGATGTCATAGGACATCAAGTGGATGACTTGATCGTGAGATCCTTTTGGTTACAACATTATTCTTAAATGTCCCTAATTAAGTATTATTGTTAATTAGGACAACAATAATACATTGAGACTAGTATGTGCATAGACTGATGACCACATCTCACGGGTCATGGATATGAGATATCAGGTCTTCACATGGGTACATATTAGAGTAATTATGTACTAGATTAACCCACCATGAGAACACTACATGGATCGTTACGTGAGTGTCATAAGTGATTCTCATAGTGACAATGGTGTCTGTGGTCCTTTGACCTGAACTCACTACGATTCCTACATGAGGAGTTGTGTGTTTTAATGCCATCAAACGTCATTTGTAACAAGGTGATTATAAAGTTAGTTATTGGACATACCGTGAATCATGCATAGGGATGTGAGTGACCTAGATGGGATTTGTTACTCCTACATAACAGGAGCGATATTTTTGGGCCCCCTGATTGAGTGAGACTGCAAAATGCATGGCCATGCTCAAATGAGTCAATATGAGATATTGATCTCATTTGTTGTTACAAAGTCTACTCGAATATCAGGAAACAGAAGATTGGACTATGCAAGGGTGACGCATTCCATGTCTTGTGTTCAATCTAGATATCTTGACAAAGAGACTAAACGACACGGAAACATTGGTCACAGAAAGGTTATGTCAAATCACTGACATTCTTATTACTTGGGTAGCAATGATGTGTTGCTAGATACCACTCACTGCTTGTAATATTAAAATAGGATTTTAATATTACTACCAAAGTAATAAGAACCTGCAGGGTCACACACATAGAGCAGACTAAAATTGGAGCAATGGATCTAAGTTGGACTCGGATTCAAATATGGGCCAGACTCATAACAGATGGGTCTAAGGTTGCACAGCTTACCTTGATGCTGCTCACACTCACTTAAGGCAGTCACTATTATAAATAGTACTGCTAAGGGGGCTGCTAAGATACACAATTCAGAACCCTAGCCGCACCTACAGAGAAAGTGAGTGAGAGAGCGACAGGTTTCTTCTCTTCTCTTCGCAGCTAGCACTGTGTGAGAGACGTGAGGCTCCTCTCTGTGGACGTTGGACATTCGTGAGTTTGTTCGTGTGGATACCACAGAGACATCATTTCTATTACGGTGTTGGTGATTCACGCCCTTCCTTTTGATCACGCTTCAAGAGGTAAATCATTTAAAATTCGGATTATGGCCTTTTCGCATGGATCCTCGGTAGGAATCCCTGTTTTCCGCTGCGTGATGTATCCGCAATTCCCAACATCCCTGCTGTCAAAGCTCAAGCACAAGGGTGAGGTATCCTAAGGTGTGAGGAGTGCTCAGGTTTGTAATGGTAGCAAGCACTTGTTGAAAGCTTGCATTACTAGTGAAGAAAATCTCGGGTGGATGCTCGAGGACTGGACGTAGGTAATAAGTGATTGGTGGCTGAACCAGGATAAATCACAGTGTTTGCTTTTTCTGAACTCTTCTCTTTATTATTGTGCTTTAATTTCATAAATATTTGTTTAAATCATTGTTTGACTTATTAAATTAGTGGAACCTCTTCTTCTTCATTATTCAATCTTTTCACCTCATAAATAGTTTCAACAAAAATTATCTTTAAAGTGTTTATGAAAAGTTTTTTTTTAAAGAATTTTTTAATTACTCAATTCACTCCCTCTTGAATATAGAAGCCACTTGGGCAACAAGTGGTATCAAAGTTAGGCTCTTATGTAAAAAGCTTAGCAGCTTCAAGAGAACATGGCTTCTTCGAATGCTTTTTCAGAAAGATCTTCCATAAATCGACCACGCTTTTTCAATAGGGATGGTTATGCCTATTGGAAGGAAATAATAAAAATTTTCATTGAAGCTATTGATCTAGATGTATGGGATGAAGTCAAAAATGGTGCTTTTGTGCTCACAAGTAAGGTCAATGGTGTAAAGATTATGACACCAAGAAGTAATTGGACTGATGAGGATAAGAAAAAGGTTCAATATAATTTAAGAGCCAAAAACATCATCACCACTGCTTTGAGATATGATTAATTTTTTAGAATTTCAAACTGTAAAACTATAAAAGAAATGTGGGATACTTTGCAAGTCACCCATGAGGGTACTAGTGAAATTAAGAGGTCGAGAATCAATTCTCTAACTCGTGAATATGAACTATTCAGAGTGAATCAGGGAGAAAGTATCCAAGAAATGCAAAAGTGTTTCACCCCTCATTGTAAATCATCTTGCATCTTTAGGTAAGACTTTTTCTAACGAAGATCTTATTAATAAAGTTTTAAGATGTTTGAGCAGGATTTGGCAGCCCAAAGTCACAGCTATTTCAGAATCAAGAAACCTGGCAACCATAACTCTTGCCACTCTCTTTGGGAAACTTCAAGAGCACGAATTGGAACTCAATAGGCTTAACCAAAGTAAGGAACATAATAAGAAAAAGAAGGGGATTGCACTTAAAGCCACTTCCTTAATCATTTATGATAATGAAGATGAAGGAGATGACACAGAAAACTTCGAGTTGAATGAAGAAAACCTTAGTTTCCTGGTAAGGAAATTCAAAAAAATTCTCAGAAAGAAGGGAAATCAAATAAGACAACCTTTTCCACCAAAGAAGACTCATCATAAAGGAGAAGGCACCTCGTCCACACTCACATGCTATGAATGCAGAAAACTGGGACACATGAAGATGGAATATCCTGTGTATTAAAAAAAATTGAGAAATTTGAAAAGAGACCTTCCAAGGAGAAGAATGGAAAGAGAGCCTACATAGCATGAGATGACAATGACATAGATTCCACAGATAGCTCAGATAATGAAGAAGCTAACCTATGTCTCATGGCTAGAGGAGAAGAAGATGATGAAAGTGACATGGAGGTAACTTCTAACCTTAATTTATCTCCTTCTTATATGAACTATAAGAAGCTTTCAAAGAATTGCATAATGAATCCCTAAGGCTCACAAAGTTAGTTTCTTCATCTAAGAAAACAATCTCTTCTTTGGAAAATAAAATTAAAATTTTAAACAAAGAAATTGAAGAACTAAAAATTGAGAATGAAACATTAGGATTAATAGATGCTAACTCTTCTTGCATAACATGCTCCTCACATGCATCAACATCTATTTCCTACTTATCATGTCAAACACTTGAAAAAGAAATTGAAGACTTGAAAAATATTCTTGGAAGATTTACTTTTGGTAGAGACAATTTAAATGTTTTGCTTGGAAAACAAAGGTGCGTCTTTCAAAAAGCGCGTTTAAGATATAAAGCCAAAAATAAACATAAATTTTTTAAAAATTTCTTTATTCCAGTAAGCAGTTCAAGTAGCCCTTTCATTAAATGTTTTCACTGTGGAAAGAAAGGACATAGTACATCAACATGCAATGTGAGAAAGAATATTAATACTAAAGTGGGAACAAAAATGGTTTGGGTTCCCAAATGCACAATGTCATAAGCTAACACACAAGGACCCAAGAAAATTTGGGTACCAAAAGTTAAAAACTGAATTTATGTTGTAGGTGTGCTTGAAAGCTAAGAGCTCAAATTGGTATCTTGATAGCGGCTGCTCCAAGCACATGACCGGAGATGAATCTAAGTTCTATTTCCTTATTCCCAAGACACATGGACACGTAACCTATGGAGATAATAACAAAGGGAAGATTCTTAGAGTTGGCAAAGTTGGTAAAATTCTCACTTCCTCTATTGATAATGTATTACTAGTTAAAGGACTTAAACATAACTTACTTAGTATTAGTCAATTATGTGATAAAGGTAATAGAGTTATTTTTTATTCTTATTGTTGCATAATTGAAGGAAAAGATGATAAGTAAGTAAAATTTATTAGTCATAGAGTAAATAATATTTATATGATTAGCCTAGACAATATATCCTTAAATGATGTGAAATGCTTTATAAGTAAAGAAGATGATTCATGGTTATGACATAAAAGAATCGCACATATTCATATGGATCACTTAAATAAGTTAGTCTCTAAAGACTTAGTAATTGGACTACCAAAGCTTAAATTTGAAAAAGATAAATTATGTGATGCATGTCAAAAGAGAAAACAAGTAAAGGTTTCTTTCAAAACTAAAAATGTTATTTCAACTTCTAGACCTGAACAACTTTTGCACATGGATCTTTTTGGTCCCTCTAGAACAATGAACTTTGGTGGAAATTACTATGCTTTAGTGATTGTGGATGATTTTTTAAGGTTTACAGGGACCCTATTCCTAGCTCATAAAAATGACGCATTTCTAGCCTTTAAGAAACTATCCAAAGTTATCCAAAATGAAAAAGGTTTTAATATTACATCCATAAGAAGTGACCATGGTAGTGAGTTTGAAAATGATGATTTTGAAACCTTTTGTGATGAACATGGCATTGAGCATAATTTTTCTACCCCTAGAACTCCACAACAAAATGGAGTTGTAGAAAGGAAAATTCGATCTTTGGAAGAAATGGTGAGAACTATGCTCAATAAGGCTACTCTTCCTAAGTATTTTTGGGCAGATGCGGTAAGTACTACTTGTTACATAATGAACAGGGCCCTAATTAGGCCAATTTTAAAGAAAATCACTTATGAACTATACAAAGGAAGAAAGCCAAATGTTTTTCATTTTCATGTCTTTGGATGTAAATATTTTGTTTTAAATAATGGAAAAGATAACTTGGGAAAGTTTGATGCTAAGTCTGATGAAGGTATATTTCTCAGCTATTCAAATCATAGTAAGGCTTTTAGAATTTACAATAAAATAACTATGACTATTGAAGAGTCTATTCATGTTGCTTTTAATGAAACTAATCCAAATGGACCGAGAAATGATTTGGTTATTGATGATGTTGCAGAGATTTTGGCAAAAACACACTTGGATAACAAGGAAAAAGAAAAGTGGAAGCAAGAGGAAGGCCAAGAGGACCCCTCAAAATAAGTAAATTCAAAAGTCATAGACCTACCCAAGGAGTGGCGAACGTCAAAATACCATCCGCTCGACCAAGTGATAGGTGACGTATCTAAAAGTGTAAGTACTCGAAATTCAATTAGAAATGCATATAACCACATGGCCTTCATTTCATAAATTGAGCCTAAAGATATAAATGAGGCCTTTAATGATGAACATTAGATCTTGGCTATGCAATAGGAGCTAAACTAATTTGAAAGAAATCAAGTTTGGGAACTGGTTCTAAGGCCCAATGATCATCCAATTATAGGCACCAAATGGGTCTTTAGGAACAAGCTTGATGAAGCAGGCTTAATAACTAGAAATAAAGCTAGACTTGTAGCTAAAGGGTATAATCAAGAAGAAGGCATAGACTATGAAGAAACATATGCACCTATAGCTAGATTAGAGGCCATTAGAATGTTACTTGCATATGCATGCATCATGGATTTCAAATTATATCAAATGGATGTCAAAGGTACTTTTTTAAATGACTTTATTCAAGAAGAAGTGTATATTGAACAATTTCCCGATTTTGAAAACTATGATTTGCCTAACCATGTTTTTAAATTGAAAAAGGCATTGTATGACTTGAAACAAGCACCTAGAGCTTGGTATGAACGGTTGAGCAAATTTCTTTTAGAAAATAATTTTATAAGAGGAAAGGTTGACACAACCCTTTTTATAAAGAACAAAAAGCATGATTTACTTCTTGTACAAATTTATGTAGATGATATAATTTTTGGTGCTACTAACGAATCTCTTTGTAAAGAGTTTGCAAATCTTATGCAAAGTGAATTTGAGATGTCCATGCTGGGAGAGCTCAATTTCTTTCTTGGGCTTCAAATCAGGCAAACAAGAAATGGAACCTTCATTAGCCAATCTAAGTATTGCAAGGAGCTCCTCAAGAAATTTGGAATGAACAACTTAAAGCATATGGACACACCTATGAGTGCCTCTTGTTACTTGGACAAGGATAAAGCAGGTAATTCAATAAAAATCACTAAGTACAGAGGTATGATCGGATCCCTTCTTTATCTCACTGCTAGCAGACCAGATATTATGTTTAGTGTCTGCATATGTGCTAGATACTAAGAAAATCTTAAAGAGTCGCACTTAAATGTAGTAAAATGCATAATGAAATATCTTGTTGGCACTTCATAAGTAGGCTTGTGGTACCCCAAATGTGTCACTTGTAGTCTTATTAGTTATTTCAATTCTGATTTTGCTGGATGCAAATTGGACAGGAAGAGCACTAGTGGGACATACCATCTGCTTGGAAGCTCTTTAGTTTCTTGGCATAGTAAGAAATAAAATAGTGTGGCAATGTCTACGGTTGAGGCTGAATATGTTGCAGCCGAAAGTTGTTGTGCTCAAATCCTATGGATGAAGCAACAACTTCTAGACTTTGGTCTTCAGCTTAATCGCATCCCTATCAGATGTGACAATACTAGCATAATCAATCAAACTAAGAACCCTATTCTGCACTCTAGAACTAAACACATTGAGATAAGACATCATTTTATAAGGGATCATGTACAAAAGGGTGACTATGTTTTAGAATTTGTTGAAACACATAATCAACTTGCTGACATTTTCACAAAAGCCCTACCTAAAGATACTTTCTTTCATATAAGAAAAGAACTTGGCATCCTAGATCAATCTTGTCTTTAATGTCTGCTGCATAATTTGTTTTTGCACAACTTTATCACTTTATATTTTTTTCTTTCTAATACTGACTTGAGCATTGGAGGCTCCCCTAAGTTTGTTTTGCATGTACCCCATCATGACTAAGTCCTCCACCTGCTCAATATATTCTCTGATCTATGATGAAGTTCCTTTTCTTGAAGTTTGGAGAAACTCTTTTCTGATGGTTTGATTCTTGGTACTGTTTCTATTGGCAAAAACAAGTAATGAATAGAAGTTAGACAGATTTCTGGGTTGCAAGAAGTTTGGAATCTTTTCAAGAGACTTTAGAAATATTTTGAAGTAAAAATAGGCAAGCTCTCTACTATTTGATGTGAAAATACAAGTTTAGAAGCCTTGTAATCGATTACGGAGGGTTTGTAATCGATTACGAAGGTTCTGCCAAGCCAAAAATGCAAGATCAGAAGTCCTGTAATCGATTACATACACTGAGTAATCCATTACAAAGGTGCTGGAAGGCGCAGAATGAAGAAATAGAATGGACATAATCAATTACATATATATTATAATCGATTACATACCCCTTGTAATTGATTACAAGGAGGATTTAAAGGGCCTCTTCATGCGGTAGTAGCCATCATCAAAACAGTTTTCTCTCTGTTCTCTCTCCACCTACGGCACCCACAGACCAAATCACCTATTTTCTTCATTCTTTCTCTACCAAATCACCACATTTAACCTCCAACTCTCTCAAAATTCCCTTCTCCACAAAACCCATCATCCTTTTCTCACCAAAAATACCCTATCTTCGCTGGTCTTCTTCCACCTCCAAAACCCACGCACCAAATCTCTAGAGAAACCTATTTCCTTCACTTTTTTCCACCACTTTCTTAACCCAAACACTCCTAAACACCTTTTCCCTCACCTTCCTTCCATCTATTTCACCCTATGGCAGAATCCTCCCGAAAAGTGAAAAAGCCACGAATAGGGGTGGCAGTGCTTCATCTTCACAGGCTCTTCCTCTTGTCATTCTTGGACTTGATCTTGCTGCACACTTCAGGACCTCCAAACAAGCAGAAACCTTTCACAAGGATTTTCATTTGCGAAAAATTATCCAGCTTAGGTATATCACTGCTGAATTCTATGCTAGTAAACCTTTATAGTGTTTTCGATTGATTAAGCGCCTAGATTTGATTCCTTTTCTGAGCATTAAGAAAGACATTTACCTTGATCTGGTTAGAGTATTTTATGCAAATTTAAAGTATGAGAATAACTGTCTAGTTTCTGAAGTGAAAAAGTAGAAAATTATCATTAATCCTGGGTTGTGGTATCAATTAATTGGCTTAAGCTCTGATGGTACCAATTTCACTAGCATTAATAAATGGGAGATGAATATGATTATAAGTCTACCTTGAACTCTTTAGTGCAGATAGACTACACACCCGATCAACGGGTTAAGGCTACAGGGCGTACTATGGAAAATAGAATCCTGCACTATATTCTAGTTAGGGCCTTGATTGCCAAAGGAGGCAATTATTCATAGGTACTACATGATGATGCTCTCACTCTATGGGCCATGAACACAGATCGCTCCATTAACTGGGCCTTCTATGTTATTCAACACATGTTGCGAGCTCAGAAAGATCCTCATCCTCTGCCCTATGCCATGCTCATCATTGTGATCTTGGAACATTTTCACATTCCTCTGTCTAGAGAAATTACGGATGAGAGCTCTGACGGACCAGAATCCATCAGCCTCTAAACTTTGAAGAAGCTCCAGCTGAAGAAATATGATAACATATGGTATTATCTGCATCACGGGGCTATTGGGAACATACCCCGGGGAGATAATGAGGATGATGGAGATGCACCTCCTCAGGATAGTTTAGCTGAGCCTCTCATGCAGCTCTTGCTTCAGGATATCCACAGCCTTCGCACACATATCGATGATCAGTTTGGTGAACTGCGCACCTCTATTTATTGCCTTGAAGAGTGTGTCATTCATTCTGATCAGGACATTGCTTACATACGCTCTATGCTTGAGGGTGCTCCGAGTCATCAGGCTAGGCACACTGCCACTTCCTCTGCTCCACCTCCTTCTTCTCCAGCTGATGTTGGTACTGGTACTAATGATGTGACACTTCCAGCTGAGGATCTTGATGTTGAGGATATAATGATAGCAAGGCTACCCAGTGATGACAGGGCGACTTATCATGATGATTTCTTTTTATTCTGCTCTGATCATTAGTATTTTTATCATGTTTTATCTATATAACTATGCTGTTCACACACCCTGATCTTTTGATTTCTATATAGTCTACACCGATAACTAGTATTGTTTTCTCTCTCTCTCCTTGGATATGATTCCTTAGTTTGTTGCTGATATCTTATCTGCTGTTTCGTTGATCTATTTTTTTTTTCTGATTGGTGATCTTGGACACGCTGTATTGTTGGTGAAATTCTGCCCATTTTTCTTTTATGCTTATGTTGTTTACTATTTTGATAGCTTTTTGATAATGCCAAAAGGGGGAGAGTTTTTATGCATATTTATATGAGCAACTATTGTATAATTAGTTGAGAAAGGGGGAGTACATAACAATGTTTCTTTTGACTTTTCTTTTAACACCTCTTTAATCTTTTTGCATAACCTCAGGGGGAGAGCGATATTTCTTTTGTGTCTCTGTTTTACATATACATATTTTGCTCTCTGTTTTCGTTCCTTTTCTTTGGTTTGTCATCATAAAAAAGGGGGAGAATGCGAATGCTTATGTCGTGAAGACAGTACAATCTTTTGATGATAACAAATCTAAGTCGAAGTTTGATGACAACAAAGCCAAGTCGAAGACTAAGTCTAATTGCAGCAAAGTTGGTATAGTCTTTAGAACTTAGAATGTAAATGTAAGAAGCTCTCCAAATTATCTCAACGACTTTCTAAATAGAGTTTATTTTAATTGGTTTTTCTAAAAATCTTATTTTCATGAAAAACATAACCTTTTCTTTGACAGACCAAGGTTTTCTGAAATCTCAATGTTTGCAAAGCTTAATTGGGCTTAGGAATGAGTTCAAGGATGTTTGTAAGTTTATCTTAGGCTTAGTAATCAATTTACAGCTTCTTTGGGAGCTTGTAATCGATTACAACTGCTTGGTAATCGATTACAAACACGCGGGAAACCATTTCTTAAAAATCAAAAGCTTTGTAATCGATTACATGAGTTTGTAATCGATTACATTACTTCCAGAAGCTTGGTAATTGACTACATGAGGTTTGTAATTGATTACATTACTTCCAGAGACTTAGTAATCGATTCCATAAGTTATGTAATCGATTACACTCAGCCTAGAAAACCAAGAACTGAGTTCAAGAACAATGTAATCGATTACACCATTCTTGTAATTGATTACGTCACGGCTAAAAGTGTGCAACAGTCAATTTTTGGGCTTTTATTATAGCCTTAAATTGCCCTAACGGGTATTTTTCATAGGAACACTATAAATGGATGTTTTTAGGTCTTTCTTAACACAAAACAACAATTGAAAAACATCTTTTAATTGCTCTTAATCTGAGTTTCACTTCTTTCTCATATTTTGCTCTGTTCTTGAAATTATTGATATATTTTTTAGAGAGCTTTATTAGTGCTTCAAGTTGTAATACACACTCTTTGAGAGAGTCTCTTTCTATGATATTCCTTGTTTCGATTGTAACGAGGGTGAGGTATCCCTCAGAATATTTGTAAGGGTGAGGCATGCCTGCTGTCGAGGCTCAAGCATAAGGGTGAGGTATCCCAAGGTGCGAGGAGTGCTCAGGTTCGTAACGGTAGCAAGCACTTGCTGAAAGCTTGTGTTAATAGTGAAGAAAATCTCGAGTAGATGCTCGAGAACTGGACGTAGGTCACAAGTGGTTGGTGGCTAAATCAGGATAAATTCTAGTGTTTACTTTTTCTGAACTCTTGTCTTTATTATTGTGGTTTAATTTCATAGATATTTGTTTAAATCATTGTTTGGCTTAATAAATGAGTGGAACCCCTTCTTCTTTATTGTTCAATCTTTTTATCTCATAAATAGTTTCAACGAAAATTATCTTTAAAGTGTCTGTGAAAAGTTTTTTTTAAAAGAATTTTTTAATTACTCAATTTACCCCATCTCTTTAGTATAGAAGCCACTTGGGCAACAAAGAACATCATTACCATATCCTTAGGGTATGATGAATTCTTTTGGGTGTCAAATTGTAAGACTGCCAAGAAATGTGGGATACCTTACAAGTAACTCATGATGGCACAAGTGAAGTAAAACGATCAAGAATAAACACTTTTACTCATAAATATGAATTATTTAGAATGAACCAAGGAGAAAGCATTCAAGAAATGCAAAAGAGATTTACACATATTATAAATCACGTTGCTTCATTAGGAATGACTTTTCCTAATGAGGACCTCATTAACAAAGTTTTGAGATGTTTGAGTAGGAATTGGCAACCAAAGGTGATGACTATTATGGAATCAAGGAATCTATCAACAATGACGCTAGCCACTTTATTTGGAAAGCTTCAAGAGCACGAGTTAGAGCTAAATAGGCTCAATCAAAATGAAGAGCATGATAAGAAGAAAAAGCATATTACACTTAAAGCCACATCTTCTATAATTGAAGATGATGATGAAGGTCGTGAAGAAGATGCAGAAAATCTTGAGCTAAGTGAGGAGAATCTTAGTCTTCTTGTGAGGAAGTTTAGAAGATTCTTAAAGAAGAATGGATTCTAAAGAAGGCTACCCTTCCCTCAAAAGAAAGCCTATCATAAAGGAGAAGGATCCTCAACTCCGTCAAAATGTTATGAATGTAGAAATTGAGGTATATGAAAATGGAGTGTCCGATGTATCTTAAGAAGACGAAAAAGTTTAAGAAAAAACCTTCCAAAGAAAAGAAAGGAAGGAGAACATATATAGCATGGGAGGACAATGACATGAGTTCTTCTAATAGCTCGGAGAATGAAAAAGCTCATCTATGTTTCATGGCCAATGAAGGAGAAGAAGAAGAAGAGAGTGACACCGAGGTAACTTCTTCTAACCTAGATCCTTCACCCTCTTATAGTGAATTACAATATACTTTTCAAAAATTACATGATGAACCTTTGAGGCTCATAAAAATAGTTTTATATTCAAATAAAACAATTTCCTTATTGGTTAAAAAGGTTTCTGTTTTAAACAAGGAGATTGAAGAACTCAAAGTTGAAAATGAGGCCCTAAGATTAATTGATGCTAACTCATCATGCATGATTTGCTCTACACATGATAATGCACTCACACCCTCATCTTGCTCATCATGTAAAGCATTTGAAATTGAAGTTGAGAATTTGAAAAACACCTTTGCAAAATTTACTTTTGGAAGAGACAACTTAAACATGTTGCTAAGTAAATAAAGATATGTTTTTCAAAAGGTCGGTTTGGGGTATAATCCCAATAACTAACAAAAGCTTTTAAAGAATTTCTTTGTTTCCTCAAATACATCTAGTAGCTCCTTCATTAAATACTTTCATTGTGGGAGAAAAAAGCGTAGTGCATTAACTGTGAATACTTATGTCTTGAAGCATATCAAATGGGTTTTTGATGATAACAAAGCCAAAGATGAAGATCAAGATCAAAAGAGAAGACCAAGATCAAAAGATAAAGACCAAGATCAAAAGAGGTATATTAGATATATATCTTAGAATATCAATTTAAAATACCCTTTAAGTATCTCAATGATTCTCAAATGATTTTTCAATATATCATTTCAAAATAAGTGGGAAATTTCAAAGTTAAATATGCTTTTCAAGAAATTTGAGTTTCAATCTTAAATCTAACACTCTTAAAAGGATTTATATTTAATCAAATGTCTTGAGGTGTTAGAAATGGCTTACAAGCTTTATTGGACTTGAAAAATGTGTTCAAAGGCCAATCTAATCGATTACATGGAGTTTGTAATCGATTACACAGCAAACAGAGGCCTTGCAATCGATTACATGAGCAAAGTAATCGATTACAAGCAAGTCAGAGGCCATGTAATCGATTACACAAGTAATGTAATCGATTACAATAAGCCCAGAAAGGCAAGAACACATTCAAAGAGTTATGTAATCCATTACATGGATATTGTAATCGATTACACAGCAAGACAGAAGCCATGTAATCGATTACATGGATATTGTAATTGATTACAAGCAAGTCAGAAGCCATGTAATCGATTACACCAATAATGTAATCGATTACACAGAGCCCAGAAAGCCAAGAACACGTTCAAATAGCCATGTAATCGATTACATAGATTGTGTAATCGATTACACGTGGTCTGACAGAGTCCAACGGCTATTTTAACTGCATTAAAAGCTTAGCTTTATAACCCCCAACGGCTTTTTTATTTATACAACTTATAAATACTTGCCTTGGGTCTTCATTAAGGGTTGAACTTCATTTTAGAACATCAATCTAACATTCATATATGAGAATCAATCCTGAAAATGTTTTTACCCTGTTTTTGTGAGAAAACTTGAGATATTCAAAAGGGGCATAGCTAAAGCTTCAATTTGTATTTATCTACTCTTTAAGAGAGTTTCTATTTTCTATACTTTGTGTAATCTGAAAAAGAGAGGGTGAGGTATCACACTAGAGTAAAAGGTGAGGTATCCCTTAGAGAGTGAGGTATCTCTCAAAGTTAGAAAAGGGTGAGGTATCCCCTGAGGGTGAGGCATCCCTCAAAAGGTTGTAAAAGGTGAGGCATCCCTATTTTTGAGGCTCAAAGCATAAGAGTGAGGTATCCCAAGGTGTTGGTGAGTGCTCTATTGTGTAAAGGTTTTCAAGCACCCGTTCAAGCTTGAAGTTTAGTGGAAAATCTCAAGTGGTTCGCTTGAGGACTGGACATAGGTCACAAGGGGTGGCTGAACCAGGATAAATCCTTGTGTTTGATTCTCTCAACCCTATCTCTTTACATTTGGGCATTTACTTTATATGCTTGCTTGAATATTATTCATCTTGGTTTATTTAATTTGTGAGTGAAGTATTCAATCTTATTTATCTATTCACTTCAACTATCCAATAGCTTCAATGAAAATTATTTAACAAATATTTTACGAAAGATTTGCGAAAATGTTTCATAAACTCAATTCACCCCCCTCTTGTGTTTGAGGCCACTTGGCTAACATTAACATGTAATGTAAGGAAGAATTTGAACACTAAGGTTGGGACCAAAGTAGTTTGGGTCCCTAAGGGCACCTTGCCTAAATCTAACACATAAGGACCCAAGAAAATTTGGGTACCAAAAGTTAAAACATGAATATGTGTTGTAGGTGTGCTTAAAGTCTAAAAGCTCAAGTTGGTATCTTGATAGTGGATGCTCTAAGCACATGACTGGTGATGGCTCCAAGTTCTCCTCCCTTGCCTCTAAAAAGCATGGTCATGTCACATATGGGGACAACAACAAAGGAAGGATCCTTGGAATCAGAAAGGTTTGTAAGAATCCCTCTACCTCAATTGATAATGTTTTGTATGTAGAAGGACTCAAACATAACTTACTTAGCATAAGTCAGTTGTGTGATAAAGGAAATAAAATTATCTTTGATTCAAATTGTTACATAATTGAAGGCAAAAATGATAAACAAATTAAGTTTGTTGGTCATAGAGTTGATAACATATATATGATTAATCTTAATGATATTACCTCTCAAAATACAAAATGTCTTACGAGTAAAGAAAGTGATTCATGGCTATGGCATTGGAGAATTGCTCACATTCATATGAATCACCTAAATAAACTAGTTTCTAAAGATTTGCTAATAGGCCTTCCAAAGCTCAATTTTGATAAAAATAAACTTTGTGATGCATGTCAAAAGGTAAACAAGTAAAGGTATCTTTCAAAGCTAAAAATGTTGTTTCTACTACTAGACATTTACAACTTTTGCACATGGATCTTTTTAGACCATCAAGAACTATAAGATTTGGGGGCAATTACTATGCTTTGGTGATTGTGGATGATTACTCAAGATATACATGGACTCTATTCCTTGCTCATAAGAATGATATCTTTCATGCATTTAGAAAACTTGCAAAAGTTATTCAAAATGAAAAGAATTGTAGCATTGCATCCATAAGAAGTGATCATGGTGGGGAATTTGAAAACCAAGATTTTGAATTATTTTGCAATGAAAATGACATTGAGCATAATTTTTCTTCTCCTAGAACTTCACAACAAAATAGAGTGGTTAAAAGAAAAAATAGGTCATTAGAGGAGTTAGCAAGAACTATACTCAATGAAACAAACTTTCCTAAGTATTTTTGGGTGGATCCGGTAAGTACAGCTTGCTATATCATGAATAGGGTTTTAATAAGACCAATACTAAAGAAAATCCCCTATGAACGTTATAAAGGAAGGAAACCAAACATTTCCCACTTTTATGTCTTTGGTTGCAAATACTTTGTTTTAAACAATGGAAAGGACAACCTAGGCAAGTTTGATACTATATCCGATGAGGGAATATTTCTTGGTTACTCTCTAAGTAGTAAATCCTTTAGAATTTATAATAAAAGAACAATGACTATTGAGGAATCAATTCATATTGCGTTTGATGAAACTAATCCAAATGGTTCGAGAAAGGAAATGGTTGATGATGTTGCAGAAAATTTAGCAAGAACACACTTGGATAATCAAGAGAAAGAGACCAAGAAGCAAGAAGAGGGTTCCTTTGAACTCCCAAGGCAAGGGGATTCACAAATTATGGATCTTCCCAATGAATGGATGACATTAAGATATCATCATCTTGACAAGGTGATAGGTGACATATCAAAAGGGGTAACTACTTCAAACTCTCTTAGAGATGCATATAACCATATGGTTTTTGTTTCTCAAGTAGAACCTAAAAACATAAATAAGGCCATTAATGATGAACATTGGACCTTGGCCATGCAAGATGAACTAAATCAATTTGAAAGAAATAAAGTTTTGGAATTAGTTCCAAGGCCTAATGATCATCCTATAATTGGCACCAAATGGGTCTTTAGGAATGAACTTAGTAAAACGGGCTTAATAATAAGAAATAAAGCTAGGTTGGTTACAAAAGGTTATAATCAAGAAGAAGGAATAGATTATGAAGAAACATATGCTCCCGTAGCTAGATTAGAAGCCAATAGAATGTTACTTGCTTATGCATGCATCATGGATTTTAAGCTTTTTCAAATGGATGTCAAAAGTGCTTTCTTAAATGGTTTTATTCAAGAAGAAGTGTATGTGGAGCAACCCCCCAGTTTTGAAAATTTTGAACTACCCAACCATGTTTTTAAATTGAAAAAAAGGCCTTGTATGGCTTGAAACAAGCTCCTAGAGCTTGGTATAAAAGATTGACTAAGTTCTTTTGGAAAAAAAGGCTTTTCTAGAGGAAAGGTTGACACCACTCTCTTCATTAAGCATAAAAAGCATGACATACTTCTTGTTCAAATATATGTTGATGATATTATATTTGGTACTACTAATGATTCTATTTTCAAGGAGTTTTCTAAAATTATGCAAAATGAATTTGAAATGTCTATGATAGGTGAGCTCAACTTCTTTCTTGGCCTCTAAATCAAACAAACAAGAAATGGGACTTTCATAAGTCTATCCAAGTATTGCAAGGAGCTGCTCAAGAAGTTTGGAATGAAAAATGCCAAGTATATGGCTACACCAATGGGCACCTCTTGTTATTTGGACAAGGAGGTAAATCTGTAGAAATTACAAAATATAGAGGTATGATTGGCTCACTCATTTATCTTACAACAAGTAGGCCTGATATTATGTTTAGTGTATACATGTGTGCTAGATATCAAGCTAATCCTAAAGAATCACACTTATGTACTATAAAATGAATTATGAAATATCTAATTGGCACTTCATAAATGGGTTTGTGGTACCCTAAGGGTGCCTCTTGTAGCCTAGTTGGTTACTCTGATTCTGATTTTGCTGAATACAAAATGGATAGGAAAAGCACTAGTGGGACATGTCACTTACTTGGAAGTTCACTAGTTTCTTGGTATAGTAAGAAGCAAAATAGTGTAGCATTATCTACAACTGAATTGAATGTGTTGCAGCTGGGAGTTATTGTGCTCAAATCCTTTGGATGAAGCAACAACTCCTACACGATGGTCTAGAGCTGGATCACATCCCTATAAGGTGTGATAACACTAGCGTAATCAACTTGTGTAAAAATCTCATCTTGCACTCAAGAACTAAACATATTGAAATTAGGCATTACTTTATAAGAGATCATGTTCAAAAAGGTGATTGTATCCTTGAGTTTGTGGAAACCACTAAGCAACTAGCTGGCCTTTTTACCAAACCTCTAAGCAAAGAAGCATTCTTCTATATAAGAACTGAACTTGGAATATTGGATCAATTATGCATGTAATTCTGTATAAATTGGTCATTTGATGAATAAGTTGGTTATTCTGCTACATAATTAGTCATTTTTTATGCATAACTTGTTGTTCTACTGCATAATTATGTTGTTTTACTATAAAATTTCATAGTTATTAATCATTTTGAATCCAATACTAACTTGAGCATCGGAGTATCCGCTAAATTTATTTTGTAGGTACTTAATTCATGTTTAAGTCCCCCAATATTCAAATGACAAGTTCCTACTGAAGAAAGATAATCTCTGGTGGTTAGTGCTTGAAGTCAATGAAAAATGAAGCTAATCTAAAGAATAAACTTCAAGGAGGCATGATTTGATTTGTTTACAGGGTGATTTCATGAAAGTTCTCTAGCTGTGGTAGTGAAACAAGCAATTAAAGAAGGAAACACCTTGGTTTTTGACCTTTGGAAATATTCTGGCACATTGAAGGGCTCTCTATCAAGCCAAAATAATCGATTAGGCAAGCCCCTGACCGGTTACCCTGTATGTGGAACCTTTTTTGTGCTCTCTAGCAAGTAAAATAATCGGTTAGCATCATACCCTAATCGGTTATGATGAAAAACCTGTGACCCCCATATTTTTGCCTAACCGGTTAGCAAAAAGCTCCTAACCGGTTATCCACTTTCACTAACTGGTTAGGCCTCTTCACTTAAACACCTCCCAGCGGCCTCCTTCACCATTTACGCACCCCCTCCATCTCCATGGTCATCTTCCTCCTCTCAAAACCTCTATCACCTACTCACACCAAATCACTCCACCACCTCTTCTACTCCAAATCCACCACTAAAACACCAATTCCACAAAAAATCCTTCACCTTCCACTAATAAAAACCTCCATTTTCCTCCAAGTTTTCACCTTTTCCTCACGGTTTCTCTCTCCTAGCCATGACCCATCAACACCCACTCCCTCAATTTCTTTCCTACCACAAATCCACCATTTAAGTTTCATTTCCATCACATTCCACCACTTTCCATCACTTTTCACTGATTAAAATTCCATTTTCTTCTAAAATTTTCACCTTTCTCTCACACTTTCTCTCTCCTAACCGTGCCTTCACCACCATTTTTCCTCACCATGGCTAGCAGCTCTTCTTTCCGCAAGAGGTCACACTCCAAAAATCCAAATGTGTCAAAGGAAAAACCTCCTTCAGACAATGACCTGGATTTTCCATAACTTTGAACCATGGAAGATATTTCTCCCACCTGGCTCAGATGAAGAAATACCAGTTAGAATTTCATGCTCGGCGCATTATTTCACCAAAGTGGATGGACTGGGAATTATTCGTCAGCGAAAGATTCACTTCTTTTACAGAGCTCTTTGAATTCCATGGATTGAAGACTCTGGTCACTACCAATCCCAGGTATTTCTATCTTGAACCCACTAAAGCTTATTTCTGTAATTTAAATATTGAGGGAGAAATTTTGGTTTATGAGTTCAAAAGACATAGAATTATTGTGACTCCAAGTCAACGGGTTCCTTTGTTTAGTCTTTCTTATTCTAGAGAAAAGCTTAATGTGAAAAATCATAGCTCATGGGAAAGGTATAGCAGAGAACAAGCTATTATAGGCATGTTTCAGCCTGACATTCAAATGCCAAAGGAAACTTTTACTGCCGGCCTTCTAAAGTTACCAGATCATCTTCTGCATTTTGTGGTAAAGCATATTTTAGCACCAAGGGCAAGTAACTATGCCTTGGTTGAAGAAGAAGATATCTTCTTGGTGTGGATTCTCAAAGAGCACATAAAGATCAATTAGCCACATTACATCATGCACAGCATGAAGAAAGCCAAAGAAAAGGCAATGATGGATCTCCCTTATGCCCTATTGGTTGCTAAGATCTTAGACCAATATAAGGTCAGTCTTGATGATGATGGAATCATCAATACCACCATTCACCACAAGTTTGGGCTTGCCTCCCTCAATCTAATGCATGCAAAGAAAATAAATGGCGAATGGGTCTATGGTAGCAGACTTGAGGCAGCTCCACCAAAAGAAAACCTGTCTGCTGCCCCTGCTAACGAGCTTATGGGAGAAGCTCCTGCCATAAGTGAAGACCGCATCTTGGCAGCCATTGCAAATATGCAAGCTAGCATCCAAGCTCAAATTACAAATTTTTGAGTTTATCAAGAGCATACTAATGGAGCTATATATGATCGCTTGAGAGCTTTGGAGGAGCGCTTGGACAAATTAAGGTTTGCCCTTCACTAGCAGACGATGATGGGGCTTGGGCATGAATTATCTATCTCTGTTATTAGCTACTTTGTTTTAGCTTGTTTTATGGTATGCTAATAGATCATCTAACAATAATGAGATATCTTTTGTATGTATTGTTCATTAGCCTATAATGTGCTTAAACATGCTTAGTATGACTTGAATGTCTTATTAAATGAATCTATGCTTTGCTTATCTTGTTACACTGACTGTATGGCATTGATTCTTGGTGACTTATCTTTGTCCAAATATATTTTATATATCCTTTTTTGATCATGACAAAAAAGGGAAAAGGTTTTGACTTTGGGAAAAGGTAAATAAAAGGTATAAACTCAATTATTCTAGGATTCCTAAATTAAGGAGGACTTGTGCAAACTCTGAACTAGTCACCTCTTGAAAAATAGAGGAGTAGTAAGTCTCAATACTTTTTGTGAATTCCATTTTAGTTGAACTAACACTTTTCTCAATTGATTATTTGTCATCATAAAAAAGGAGGAGAATATAATTGGCATTGATTAAATAATTGATTTTGATGATTACAAACAAGAAATGATGGATGTGCATTGATCAAGCTCCAAGACATTCAAGAGTAGCTTTTAGAGTTTAGATCATGTGTTAAGGTATTTAAGGAATCTCACTAAGCTCAAATATGTTTTCAAATATTTACAAATGATTTTTCACATGCCAAAATGCCCAACAAATAAGTTTTGAAAAGCTAATCATAGTGGTAGTTTAAATCTATAGAAAATAGCCAAATTTATGTTTTATAAAACTGACCTTTAGTTACTCTTTTGATCATATCTTTCAACATACTTTGAGTTTTGCTTTGAAACTTCTTTCATATGAAAATTGACTCAAATATATTTTCAATGAGTGGTCATTTGCTTAAAACGGATAAGAAACCAATAAGTTATGTTCATTTAAAGTTAGAGGTTATTTCTTGAAAGGCCTAACCGATTAGGAGGCTTGCCTAACCGGTTATTTTACAAGTCAAAGGCATTTCCTCTCCATTTTAAAAGGCCCTAACCGATTAGGGATCATTGTCTAACCAATTAGTAGTGTTTAAATAGCACATGTACAGGCTCTTTAAAAAGAGCCTAACCGATTAGGCTCATTGCCTAACCGGTTAGCTCGTGTTTTAATGAAATAGGATTTGGGCATTTAAATGGCCTAACCAATTAGGGTAACTGCCTAACCGGTTAGTATGACTTTAAAAATCACGTGGAAAGGCCTTTTAAAGAGGCCTAACCAGTTAGGCTCATTGCCTAATAGGTTATTTGATAAGTCAGAGGCCATTCTTAAAGGTCTAACCGATTAGGATTTCTTCCTAACCGATTATCTGGAAAACCAATAAACATATACAATGGCTTTATTAAAGAGCATTTAATGCTTCTAACTAGCTCCAATGGCTCTTAATTGCTTTTGGCTATAAATATAAGTTGTTGGGAATTTATGGTGGTTAGCCAATCAATCTGAAAATCATTCTTAAGCATTAAATTTGTGTTTTCACTATCTTTTCATTAATACTCTATTTTTTAGCTTAATTGTGAGAATCCTTGATACCCATAAGATTCAACTTGTATTATCTACCCTTTGAGAGAGTTTCTATTCATTCAAACCTTGTATAAACTATAAAAGAGGGTGAGGCATCCCTCAATTTGTAAAGGGTGAGGCATCCCGCAAAAGAAGAGGCTCTAGCACAAATGGTGAGGTATCCCAAGGTGTTTTAAGTGCTCCAACTTGTAAAGGTCATCAAGCACCTGTTGAAGCTTGAAGAATTAGTGAAAATCTTGGGTGATTACTTGAGGACTGGACGTAGGCCACAAGTGGATTAGTGGCCGAACTAGAATAAATCTTGTGTTTGTTCTTCTAAACTCAATTCTTTAATATTGTGTACTATTTTATTGAGTTTGCTTAAATACTATCTTACTTAGGTGTTATATTTGTAAGTGAAAGTGTTTATCTCATCTATCCTTTCATCTCTATCAATCAAATAGCTTCAATAAAAATTGGTAATCAAACGTTTTACGAAATATTTGTAAAAATATTTTTCATACTCAATTCACCCTCTCTTGAGTATTGAGGCCACTTAGTAGCATTTGCTTCTTAAGTTCACTTTTTTCCACAAAGGACATTCTGTAAGGTGTGATTGAAATAGGACCTATACCTGGCTTCAGGTTAATTAAAAATTCAATTTTTTTCCTTTCTAGAGGGAAGTTAGTTATATCTGAAGGGAAAACTTCAGGGTAATCTTTAACTATAGGGATGATACTCAAATCTAGCTCACCCTTAGTTTCAGAAGAAAAAAAGAGAATATATCCTTGAACTCCTTCCATTATACCCTTACTAACTTGAATGGAAGATAAAAGGGTACACATGGATTCTTCTTTGTCAGAGTTTGAGGGAAAAGAAATAGATTTATCAAGGCATATTAGTATCACATGGTTAGAGGACAACCAATCCATTCCTAGGATAATATCAAGCTTTTCTAAAGGCATATAGATTAAATTTGCAACAAAAGATTTATTTTTAGCAAGAATAGGACAATTTAGGCTTGCATGAGAGGTTTGGACTTGATGTCCAATAGGAGTGGTTTTGAACTCAATTTCTAATAGGAATGGTTACTAATAATGTAAGACAACTCAGTCATAGGTAATTTTAGATTTTTCATATAATCATTAGATATAAAGGAGTTTGTGGATCATAAAATCATATAGTACAGTTAAAAAAGTTTTTTTTTATAAGGCACTGACCTTGTATCAAATCTGGAGATTGATCTACTTCGCAACTGTTAAGAACAAAAACTCTTCCTGGAACTTGTGGCTTTGTCGGAGGATTTTCCTTATTATTGAATTTGCAATCTTTTGCTACATGTCCAGGCTTTCTACAAGTGTAGCAAACATGTTGTAGCAAACATGTTTCTCTATATGACTTTCCACACTTTGGGCAATTTACTTTGGGCTGGATCTATTTTCCTTTATTTATATTTGGCCTAAACTTATTATTCCCATCTCTTTTTCTATCCTCCTCCCCGCTTATGCTTAAGCTGAAATTGTTTTACCTTCTTAGCTTCATATTCTAGAAGATCCCTTTCTACAATTCTACGCTTATTAACCAGTGTAGAGTATTACCTGATTTCCAGCTTACTTATTTCCTTTTTAATTTCTGGCTCAGTCCAAATTCAAACTTTATAGCCTTCCATTCTTCATTGTGATAAAGCTAAACATAAGAGGAGAATTTTGCTAGTTCTTCAAATTTTGTTACGTATTGTTCGACCGTCATAGTCCTTTGTTGTAGATGTAGGAACTCCACTTTTTTCTATTTTCTAGCACTAGTAGGGAAATACTTATCCATAAAGGTAGTTTGGAAAACTTCCCAAGTAATAGGTGCATATGGGTCTCTAAGAGTCTTCTGGTCCAACGCCACTAGTGCTCAGCCTCTTCAGATAGCATATATGTAGCAAAAGTTACTCTTTGTAGCTCAATATACACTAGAACAGTAAAAATCTTTTGTAACTCCATGAGCCAATTTTTTGTGATAACCAGTTCATATTTCCCTTTAAAAGTTAGCGGATTAGCTTTTCAAAATTCAAACAATCCTTGAAATTTTGGATTAATCACAAGAGCGCCTTGTTCCGAACCTTTATTTTCTTGCATATGTTGAAAAAATTAATTAGTTGCAATTGTTTGTTCTCTTATTGTAGCCGCAATTTCTGCTAGCATGTCCATTATCCTTTCAACCCTATGCTTAGGGTTAAGATTATTCCACCTGCATGACATTCTTCCCTATAATATCTCACTTATTAGTATTTTATCAGAATGCTATAATGGTTCCCAAATCACATTGCCTAGGTTTGCTTTGATACCAAAATTGTAACGTTCTACTCTAATTTTATAATTATTACAATTATTTCTCTAATATATTTACTAAACAATTTGACACAATTCAACATACAAGCAACTGTTGTTAATATCAGTTTATAATATTTTACATTATCAAAGGGTAGAACCCTTCAAGAGTTAGTAGTTAATACATAAACATACCTCATGTAAGTATGAGTAGCACTCCTAAAGTGAGTTAGCACCTACAATCATAAGTTAGGCTCATCTAGGCCTTTACATAGTGCTAAAAGAAAACATGAAAAAGTCTATGAAGTGCTACTTATATACATATATTAATTTACACACTCTACTACTACTCATCGAAAAGCAGAATGATCAAGTAGAGATCTCCTATTGTGAGTGAAAATACATAGTTCCCTAGATTAGGCATATAGACCTGCACGATGCGTACATCAATCAAGAACTTCAGAGTGGGCATTTTTTGAAATACCACACAAAATTCTGCGAGATAAAACTTAGTAGGAATGAGCAAAAAATATTTATAAGTTTATGAACTAATGATATTTCGGTCGTCACATGTACGGAAAATATTTTACCATTCTATTTCACCTTTCTTTCTAAAAAATCCATAATTTAACTTCATGAAAAATAGTTAATAATACTTGTAAAATTTTCATAAATCATTTATAGAAATAAGCTCAGCAAAATTATTCTCCTCATCCCATTGTTAAGGTTCTCAACCAACTGTGCATATTTCTAATCGAGGTGTCCTCCAATGTTTTCTAATCATGGCCATAATAATTAATACTCTTGCATATTGATTCATTAATATAATGGGACAATATTAGTAAGCTTAAACAAAAATTCAATTTTTGCAAATAAAACTTTGTAATTTTGAACACTTAGCAAATCAAGATAACTTTGTTGAAATCTGAAATACAAGTAGAGGAAGAAAAAAAAATTTTTGAATAAATGGTTAAGAAATCAAAATAAAAAAGAAAGACTTAAAGTCAGATATCAAAATCAAAAATTGAAATTGAAACAGAAGAGAGTCAAACAAGTTCTAATTAAGTATAATAAAAAATCTTGCAATAACTTCGAAATGGTCAGAAATGTCGAAGAAATTAACAAAGGTAAATCAAAGTTGAAACCAGAATTAAGATTCAGTAGAATGAATGAAGAAAAAGAATGGTTTTTCATCCTTCCTACCTTGCTGTCGAAATGTAGCTTAGGTGAAAATGGAAAATTTTATTTCTGGTTGAAGGTAATGTGCTGTGAAGAGGATGAATGTTGGAATTTCTCGGGTGAGTGTGCTGGGCAGAATCCAACCACGTTGATTTTCGCTCTTTTGCTAACCGTAAGTGCACGAGTTGCTCAAGTAATAAAAATGATAAGTAAGATCATCTCGACAGGGACTATGGTAACTTCCAAAGCTAAATATTAATCTACAGCTTAATCAATTGTATTCAAGAAAATGTAAAATGGAAAAGGTTTAATAAATAAACTACAAAGCATAAAGAAAAGATAAAGATAGATTCGAGAACATAGAGAATCCTTTTCACCCCTAAGTTTAACTAATAACATGCAATCCTTTTAAGTAAACAAACGATTAGATTAGGTTAGTCTGAGAAACTAACTTAGTTGAAAGCCTATGTCTAGGACGATTAACCCTATGCTATTTACCTAGTTTACTATGCGTCCATGAGAACCAGAGCAAACAACAAGCATTAATATTGACTCTCAACTAAGACTATGCATGGCTAATAGGTATATGTCTATCCTATTAATGAATCAACCTATTACACCATTGAAATGAAGTCGAACATGCATCTATTGTAACAATCAAAAAGATTCGACCTTCAACAGATAAAGGATAATTCAAACAAACTTGGGTGGTAATAACAGGTTTAGTAGTAGGGGTAGAAACACTCAAATCAAAAGGTAAAGAAGACACAGGTAAACCTAATCGACTCACACAGTCATAAGCAATAAAAGAATGGGTCACTCCTGAATCATACAACACAGATAAAAGATTACCTCCTATGATACCATCTCTCTTTATCACATCGTCAAATTGGGAGGCTTTCGCTCTGCTCATTGTGTAAACTCTGCCCCCTACTTGAGGTTTTGCAGTATGTACATCCCAGCAGAAGGCTCTGCCTTGGGTTGGTTGTAATCTCTGGAGAGATGTCCAGGTTTTCCACATCTGAAGCATATATACTCTTTGATTGTACAGTCCCTTGTCGGTGGTCCTTTCCTCATTTCATACACTTCAGCGAAGATGCCATGACCTTACCAAATCTATTACCACTAGAATTTCCACTAAAACCTCCACCTTGCAATTGTTGTTGTTGACTTCCAGGTGGTTGGGAATAGGGCTTCCTCTGAAACAGGTTGTTGTTGTTTCCTCCCCTTTGGAACCTAAATGGTCCAAAGTTACGGTTCCTTACTTCTCGAGATGGTTCTAACTCTTCAAGTCTGCAACACATATCCATTAAGGCTAAGAACTGATTCATTCTCATTGGCAATACTCCTTTCTTCAATTCAACTCTTAGACCTTCTTCAAACTTACGACATTTCTATACCTCGTCAGGCTGGATTTAAAGATACCGTGAGAACTTCTACAAGCTCTTGAACTTTGCAATATACTCGTTAACTGTCATCCCACCTTGTCGTAACACAAGGAACTCTATTTCCTTGGAATGCCTTGCACTATCCGAAAAATACTTTTCTAGAAATACATCACAAAATACTTCCCATATAATTTCCTTTCCTTCTACTTGTAGCAATCTTCGAGTTCCTTTCCACTAATTTTCACTGTCTCCCACCAGCATAAATGTGGTATAAGTCACCTTGCAATCGTTCGCACATCCCATTCCTTCAAAAATCTTTTCTAGCTCTTGAATCTATAAACTTGTCTTTTCTAGATCAAACTCGCCTCTGAACTGTGGAGGATTATTTCGACGGAATTCAGACAAATTATGGGCATAAGTATTTGCCTCTTGTTGTCGTGCAGCTCTCTCATTTTGTTGCACAATAACTTCCGCCATCCGCAGCATAGCTTCAGCAGCTACAGTCATCGCCTCATTGTCGTGTTCCACATTAACGCATCCTTCTTTACCACGTGCCATTACTTTTCTCCAGAGTTAACTAAACAAAGCACAAGGAAAGTTTAGATGCAACCTTTCGAAAACCAAACACAGAGAATCACATAGCACAAACAAGACAGACCGAATCACAAACCCAAAAGAAAGACTAATCAAGGCTCTGATACCAAACTAGTGTAATGCCCCCTTCGCAAGGGCATCACAGCGAATGAAACTCAAAAGAAACTATTAAGACCCAGTTTATTTTATCTAGGCATTAACTCATTCATTAATGAAGCATCCTAACTTGGAAATTTTTTTTCTTTTTTGTAAGCGAAAAACATAAACTTAGCGGAACTCAACATGAAGATCAAACCATACATTTATACAAAAGATACATACTATATATATATTCAGATACATAACATAAGTAATCAAATACATCAACAATTAGCAAAAGAAAGCAGAAGCTTTACATACCCAAAACATTATACACATCTGCACCAAAAACTGTAAAAAGACATCAGGCCCTAAAGCTACAAAAAGAAACATATCCCACAGACTACTGAGAAGGATCCTCAGTTGGATCCTCTTCAGGCTCTTCCATAGGATCTTCCTCAGAAGAGGAAATCCTCACAGGAGCAACAAACTCACGAGTAGGGGCTCATGCAGAAGGCAGGAGCGAATTTTCCTATGGAGTATACTCGCGGTCACCCCACGCTTCGTGTATCAGCATGTAGAACTCCAGCCACACAGAAACATCAAAAGAGAAGATAGATGGGTCATAACAACCCCACGCCAAAGAAATAGTCACATCTCCCACGTAAACAAAATGCTCAGTGTTCAAGTCGATGTGCCAAGAGTCATTGCCTCCGTGGACCTCAGTTTGGCATACCCAAGAAAACCTCGCTGAGATGTCATAGCCAAGCAGAAGACTAACTCGCCCTAAAACCAGGAAACTCGAGCTCTTCATTGCCTCGGTCTTTTAAGAAGCATAGATATAAACAGAATAACAGTATACAGAAAAGAGGTGAGATATCCTACATCAATGCCAATTATGGCAGTAAAGAACCAGAAACAGCGCAGGATGCCATACAGCACGACAAACATAATAAACAACATTAAGAATCAGATAATAAACAATTTGATAATACAGATAGTCATAATATCATTAAAAGAAACAGTTCCATAATTATATATATTTATGCTAGATAAATATGTTGACTGACTATGCACATGCACAAGGTACCAAAATCCTACTCCATGGAGCTAGACACTACATCGGTGAGAATGATCAAGGAGACATGCTTGTATCTCATCAGCCTCAAATCAAGTGCTTTCAATATCAACAAATTGCACAACATGGCTTATACAAGGCATTCTTCATAGGATCGCGATATAGGAGAGTGTCTCAGTCTAGATCGTCGGTGCATTTACATCGGTCTGTCCCACGGCACAGAAGAGCTACCAACTGTCCATTGTGAGACACCCGCACCCCAATGCCCCCAAGGTCAACAAGTGACCTACACTAGTCTATTCGCACCCGCACTTAGGTGTGATTCATCTCCTAGGCATACAGCCTTACAAATAGAGTCCAACAGACTTTCACAATGTATGATAACTCGATGCACATGTATATAGATATTCGATAATAGTATGACTTGTCCATGATTATATGCCATATTAGGCCTAATCAATTATCAACAATCCTTGGTCCCACTTATGGACCCACAACAAGTCATTGTCCAAATCTCAAGGGTGAAAACATACTTTTTAAAGTTTGATATGAAAGTTACGCCTCAATTTCATTACTTTTCCTATTAAACCTCTCTAGGGAAATTCTCTAGTATTTTTCATTTAACCTTTATTACTCTTAATTAGATATGTCATTTCCTTTGTTTTAGATCAAACTCACTTAGAATAATTATTTTAAGCTCCTCACAACCTCACCCACACTCATGTTTTCTCTTTGTCCAAAAATCACTCTAGGCTATAGGATAAATTTTTGTTCTTTATTCTTTCCATATTATGAATTCCTAATTAAGTGTCTACTCATTTAATTGACTAAGTTTTAACTTGATACAAAAGTCTCACATTGGGTGCCCAATGAGGCCGTGAGGCTCCAAGGGACTAGGAATCCAACATTTTTTATTACATCACTAACCATTCATCATTTAATTGCTTAAGTCCTAAATTAGCACAAAAGTTCCATCTTGGACCCATCAAAGGGACTATTGACCGTGAGTCTCCAAGCCAAAGGGGTAAGAATCCTTTGCTTTCCATACATACATCTAAGCATCCAATGCATTCCAAATCCATCAAGTTACACAATAGCAAGTATTAAATACAAAGCAAGATAACCACAAAACTATCAAGAATCACCAAGAACCATATAACAAAGTGAGTAACCCTCACATGGATTCCTCACTACCAATCACAAAAACATATTCCTCACCACCAAGATAGGTTGAAGAGGATGATCTCCCTCTTGCCTAAAGAGACAACAAAAGAAAGCAAGCTCTTTGATGCTTTCTTGCAATTTTTGTCCACCACTACCAATGAAACCCTAGGATAGTCAAACTCACATAATCATCAACCAAAACTTGAAAAGAGGAGTCCTTGATCACAAAGGTGATCAAGGATCACGAAAATGAGAAGAGAAAAGATGAAAGTCAAGAATTTTACCACAAAGCTTCAAGTTTTAGGGCTTGGTAGAAAGTGTTGAAAATGGAAGAATCAAGAGATGATCACCAAAGAGGAAAGCTACAAGATGATGAGAGGATTCAAAAATCTAGATTGGCTTGAGCAAGCAAGCTTGGGTGGCCAACAATGGTGTTGAGGCAGTGGGAGTGGAGAGAGAATGGAGATGAGAGAAAAGGTGAAAGAAAGGAAGAAGTGAGAGAATGAAAAGTGAAACTTTGTTTGAAATGAAAAAGCGATGGGTAAGTGAAAAAGATGACAACTTTTGGTCATCTTTTCCCCCCAAATTGCCATGGGGTCACAAAAGGAGGAGAGAGAGAAATTGGCTTCCTTGAGAAGCTTAATACAAAGCTTCCTTGAGAAGCTTTATGCACTTTTCTAAAATGTCAAGGATGATGTCATTTTGATGGTGTCATTAAAGTACTTTCTAGAAAAGATGACTAACACTCTACTAAAGCTATTATCCATTGGACAAAAGTTACAATTAGTAAAAATAATATTTATTGTCTAATAGATAATAAAACGTTATCGCGATTTTATTTATCAGATAAAATCTCAAAAAATAAAAATTTCGTAAACTGTGTCCAGCCTCAGGTTTAGTAAGATCCACTGTTGACGCTTCCACAATCTAAAATTTTTCAGCCTCAGGGAAAATATTTTATTCTCCCAGCCCCGTTCTACGTGCACACAAATTGAGACATATATTAAAATGATCAAAATCACCAAAATAATTCACAAAAATTCTCAAAAATCATAAATATTATAAAAAGTATACATAACAAAAAATAAGAAATTTTTGGGGTGTTATAACTCTCCCCTTCTAAAAAGAAATTTCGTCCTCGAAATTTTCGTACCTCAGAATAGATATGGATATTGTTCCTTCATCTTGTCCTCTAACTCCCACGTCGCGTCTCCGGTTATGTCATTCCAAATCACCTTCACCAATGGAATCTCCTTTCCTCTGAGTCGCTTCACTCTCCTATCCTCAATCATTACAGGAAGTGCCTCATAGGTCAAATTCTCTTTTAATTGTACTGCATCTGGTGCTATGACATGGTTTGGATCAGGAATGTATTTTCACAATTACGACATATGAAAAACATTGTGAAGGTTAGAAAGAAAAGGTGGTAAGGCTATTTGGTAAGCTACTGGACCTATCTGACGAAGAATTTGATAAGGTTCGATGAATTTAGGGGTGAGTTTTCTAGATTTAAGAACTCGGCCGACCCTAGTCGTGGGTGTGACTTTCAAAAACACATGCTCGCCTTCCTCAAACTCAAAAGGCTTCCTTCTTTTATCCGCATAGCTTTTCTGTCAACTCTGAGCCGTTCGCATCCTTTCTTGAATCATCTTAACTTTCTTCATTGTTTGTTGCACCAAATCAGGTCTGATCGTAAGATGCTCTCCATCTTGGTACCAATATAAAGATGTTCTGCACCGTTGTTTGTATAGAGCTTCATAAGGAGCCATCCCTATGCTCGAGTGAAAATCGTTATTGTAAGTGAACTCTATTAAAGGCAAAACTTCATCCCAACTTCTAGTCTATTCTAAAGTACAAGCTCTCAGTAGATCTTCCAGTGATTGGATCGTCTTTTCTGTTTGACCATTTATTTGAGGATGATAGGCAGAACTCAAATGAAGTTTCATTCCCATTGCTTCTTGTTGCCTTTTCCAAAACCTTGATGTAAACCTCAGATCTCTATCAGAAATAATACTAGAAGGCACACTATGGAGTCTAACAATCTTGCCAATATACAGTTGAGCTAACCTCTCCATAGGATACCTTATGTTGATTAGTAAGAAGTGCGCAGACTTCGTAAGTCGATCTACAATTACCTATATCGAGTTGTAACCTTTTTAGGTCTTTAGTAATCCAACCATAAAATCCATCGGGCTAGAGGTTACAACATTCCTGAAGGTCTTTGGTGTTCAACCTTGGCTTTCTAACAAACTAGACAAGATGACACGTACTTGGCAACGTCCCTCTTCATTCCATGCCATCAGAATAACCGCTTCAGATCTTGGTACATTTTGGTCATTCCTAGGTGTATACTCAAGTGGCTCGTGTGGGCTTCATCAAGAATTAGTCTCCTCAGCTCCGGATCACTAGGCACACAGACCTTGCCTTTGAACCTTAGAATACCATCATGTACTTCCTGAACTGTTGACACAATGTCTCGCTTCATCAGCTCCCTCTTATTTTGCAGAAACTCGTAATCTTTTTGTTTCTCTCAGATTTCTTCCATTAAATCACTTGAGATGTTAACCATATTCAAACAAATCTTCCCAATGCCAACTCAACGGACGTCCACATATTACTGAATTGTTCTATTAATTCTTTTTCCTTGATCATCATAGTAGAGATACTAAGTATCTTTCTACTTAAAGCGTCTGCCGCCACGTTTGCCTTTCCAGGATGATATTGGAGTTGAAAATCATAGTCTTTCAAAAATTCTAGCCACCTCATTTGCCTCATGTTCAGCTCCTTCTAGTTGAATAGGTACTTCAGACTCTTATGATCATTGTAGACATTGAATGTTGCTCCGTACAGAAAATGTCTCTATATTTTCAAAGCAAACACTACAGCTACTAACTCCAGGTTATGCATAGGATAATTCTTTTCATGCACTCTCAGCTGCCTTGAAGCATAAGCCACCACTTTCCTATTTTGCATGAGCACGCATCCTAATCCTTGATGTGAAGTATCACAACACACTTCAAAGGGTTCATTGGGATCAGGTAGAACCAAAACTAGTGAAGTAGTCAGTTGTCTCTTCAATTCTTGAAAAATCTCTTCATAATCATCAGTCTATACAAAGGCTTCGTTCTTTCTAATAAGTTGAGTGAGAGGTCCTGCTACCTTAGAAAATCCTTCAATGAATCTTCGATAACAAACAGCTAATCCCACGAAGCTACGGATCTCTGTCACAGTCTTTGGCCTTTCCCACTGCAGAATTGCTTTAACTTTCGACGGATCTACTACAATTCCATCCTTCGAGATTACATGGCCCAAAAACTTAACCTCTTCCAGCCAGAATTTACACTTTGACAACTTGGCATACAACTTCTTCTCCTTCAGAATCTGGAGAACTATACTGAGATGTTTAGCATGTTCCTCCTTATTTCGAGAATAGATCATAATATCATCGATGAAAACAATGATGAATCTATCTAGGTAAGGATGAAAAATCTTATTCTTGTAATCCATGAATATGGCAGGTGCATTCGTCACTCCAAACGGAATCACAAGATACTCATAATGTCCGTAACGCGTACAAAATGTCGTTTTAGGAATATCCTCTACCTTCACTCGGATATGATAATAGTCCAAACGCAGATCGATCTTAGAGAAAATAGAAGCTCCTTTCAGCTGATCCATCAAATCATCTATCCTCGAAAGTGGATACTTGTTCTTGATCGTGACCTTATTTAGCTCATGATAATCTACACATAAGCATGAAGTTCCACCCTTTTTCTTGACCAGTAACGCTGGCGCTCCCCAGGGTAATACACTCGGCCTGACAAACTATTTTTCCAAAAGTTCTTCTAACTACTTCTTGAGTTCAACTAATTCTGACGGCGACATCCTGTAAGGTGCTATGGATATGGGACCAGATCTAGGCATAAGATCGATAGTAAACTCTATCTCCCGCTCAGGCAGTAAACCTGGTACCTCATTAGGAAAGATTTCTAGAAACTCATTGACTACCGGAATAGCCTTCACATCCATCTCATTCTCGACTTTTAAGGAAGATAGCATGTATCCCTAAGCTTATTCCTTCAAGAAAGCTTGAACTTGGTTAACTGTCAAAAATCTAGAAACTTCAGCCGTATAGAAAACTATGGTTTTACTGGAACAGTCTAACAGGATATGGTTAGAAGATAACCAATCCATTCCTAAAATTATATCTATATGAGAAATAGGTAAACAGATTAAATCAACTGAAAAGATTCGATCTTCAACAGATAAAGGACAATTCAGACAAACTTGGGTGGTAACAACAGGTTTAGCAGTAGGGGTAGAAACACTCAAATCAAAAGGTAAAGAAGACACAGGTAAACCTAATCGATGCACACAATCATAAGTAATAAAAGAATGGGTCGCTCCTGAATCATATAGCACAAATAAAAGATTACCTCCTATAGTACCATCTTCCTTTATCAGATCATCATATTAGGAGGCTTCCGCTTCACTCATTGTGTAAACTCTACCCCCTACTTGAGGTTTCACAGCATGTACATTCCTAATAGAAGGCTCTGCCTTGGGTTAGTTACAATCTCTGGAGAGATGTCTAGGCTTTCCACATCTGAAGCAGATAATCCCTTTGATTGTACATTCCCTTGTCGGGTGGTCCTTTCCTCATTTCATACACTTCAGCGAAGAAACCACGACCTGACCAAATCTATTACCACCATAATTTCCACTAAGACTTCCACCTTGCGATTGTTGTTGTTGACTTCCAGGTGGTCGGGAATAGGGCTTCCGCTGAAACAGGTTATTATTGTTTCCTCCTCTTTGGAACCTAGATGGTCCAAAGTTACGATTCCTTGCTTCTCGAAATGGTTCTAACTCTTCAAGTCTGCAACATATATCCATTAAGTCTGAGAAAAGATTCATTCTCATTGGCAATACTCATTTCTTCAATTCAACACTTAGAACTTCTTTAAACTTACGGCATTTCCATACCTTGTTAGGCTAGATTTGAAGATACCATGAGAACTTCGACAAGCTCTCGAACTTTGCAGCATACTCGTTAACCGTCATCCTACCTTGTTGTAACCCAAGGAATTCTATTTCCTTGGCATGTCGTGCACTATCTGGAAAATACTTTTCTAGAAATGCATCACAAAATCCTTCCCATATAATTTTCCTTCCTTCTGCTTGTAGCAATCTCTGAGTTCCTTTCCACTAATTTTCACCGTCTTCCACCAGCATAAATATAGCATAAGTCTCCTTGCGGTCGTCCGCACATCCCATTCCTTTAAAATCTTTTCCAGCTCTTGAATACACAAACTTGCCTTTTTCGGATCAAACTCGCCTCTGAACTGTGGAGGATTGTTTTGACAGAATTTAGACAAATTCTGGGCATCAACATTTGCCTCTTACTGTCATGTAGCTCTCTCATTTTGTTGCACAATAACTTCTGCCATCTGCTGCATAGCTTCAATAGTTGCAGCCATCACTTCGTTATCGTATTCCACGTTAATGCGTCCTCCTCTACCACATGCCATTACTTTTCTCTAGAGTCAACTAAACAAAACACAAGGAAAGTTTAGATGCAACCTTTCAAAAACCAAACACAAAGAATTACACAGCACAAACAAGATAGACCTAACCACAAACCCAAAAGAAAGACTCAAATTGGGGCTCTGATACCAAATTGGTGTAATGCCCCCTTCGCAAGGGCGTCACACTGAACGGAACTCAAAAGAAACTATTAAGACTTAGTTTATTTTATCAATAGGTATTAACCCGTTCATTAATGAAGCATCCTAACTTGGAAAAACTTTTTTTTTGTAAGCAGAAAACATAAACTCAGTGGAACTCAACATGAAGATACAAAAGATACATACTATATATATATTTAGATACATAACATAAGTAATCAAATACATCAACAGTTAGCAAAAGAAAGAAGAAGCTTTACAAGCCCAAAAGATTATACACATCTGCACCAAAAATTGTAAAAAGACATCAGGCCCCAAAGCTACAAAAAGAAACATGTCCCACAGACTATTGAGAAGGAGCCTCAGTTGGATCCTCCGCAGACTCCTCTATAGGATCCTCCTCGAAAGAGGAAATCCTCACAAGAGCAACAGACTCACAAGCAAGGGTTCGTGCAGAGGATAGAAATGAATCTTTCTGTGGAGTATACTCGCTATCACCCCACACTACGTGTATCGACATATAGAACTCCAGCCACACAAAAACATCAAAAAAGAAGATAGATAAGTCATAGCGACCCTATGCCAAAGAAACAGTGACATCTCCCATGTAGACGAAATGCTCGGTGTTCAAGTTGACGTGCCAATAGTCACCTCGTCCATGGAACCTCAGTCCGACATACCCAAGAAAACCTCACCGGGATGCCATAGCCAAGCAGAAGACTAACTCGCCCCAAAACCAAGAAACTCGGGCTTTTCCTCGCCTCGGTCCTTTAAGAAGCATAGATATAAATAGAATAGCAGAATACAAAAAAGAGGTGAGATATCCAACATCAATACCAGTTATGGCAGTAAAGAATCAGAAATGGCGTAGGATGCCATACAGCACAGTAATCATAATAAACAACATCAAGATTCAGATAATAAACAATTTGATAATATAGATAGTCATAATATCATTAAAAGAAACAGTTCCATAATCATATATATTTATGCTAGATAAATATGTTGATTGACTATGCACATGCACAAGGTACCAAAATCCTACTCTATGGTGTTAGACATAACATCGGAGAGAATGATCAAGGATGCCTGTATCTCATCAGCCGCAAATCAAGTGCTTTCAATATCAACAAATTGCGCAACATGGCTTATACAAGGCATTCTTCACAAGATCGCGATATAGGATAGTGTCTCGGTCTTGATCGTCGGTGCGTTTGCATTGGTCTGTCCCACTGCACAGAGGAACTACCAACTGTCCATTATTAGACACCTACACCCCGATGCCCCCAAGGTCAACAAGTGACTTACACTAGTCTATTTGCACCTGCACTTAGGTGTGATTCATCTCCTAGGCATACAACCTTACAAACAGAGTCCAACGGATTTTCACAATGCATGATGACTCGATGTATATATATACAGATATTCGATAATAGTATGACTTATTCATGATTACACCCCACATTAGGCCTAATCAATTATCAACAATCCTTGGTCCCACTTATGGACCCACAACAAGTCATTGTCCAAATCTCAAGGGTGAAAATATACTTTTTAAAGTTTGATATAAAAGTTATGCCTCAATTTCATTGCTTTTCCTATAACACCTCTCTAGGGGAATTCTCTAGTGTTTTTCATTTAACCTTTATTACTCTTAATTAGATACATCATTTCCTTTGTTTTAGATCAAACTCACTTAGAATAATTATTTTAAGCTCCTCACAACCTCACCCACACTCATGTTCTTTCTTTGTCCAAAAATCACTATAGGTTATAGGATAAAATTTTGTTCTTTATTCTTTTCATATTATGAATTCCTAATTAAGTGCCTACTCATTTAATTAACTAAGTTTTAACTTGATACAAAAGTCTCACATTGGGTACTCAATGAGGTCGTGAGCCTCCAAGGGACTAGGAACCCAACACTTTTCATTACCTCACTAACCACTCATCATTTAATTGCTTAAGTCCCAAATTAGCACAAAAGTTCCATCTTAGACCCATCAAAGGAACTCTTGGTTGTGAGCCTCCAAGCCAAAGGGGTAAGAATCCTTTGTTTTCCATACATACATCCAAGCATCCAATGCATCCCAAATCCATCAAGTTACACAATAGCAAGTATTAAAATCATACAACGTAAGATAACCACAAAACCATCAAGAATCACCAAGAACCATACAACAAAGTAAGTAACCCTCACATGGATTCCTCGCCACTAATCACAAAAACATATTCCTCGCCACCAAGATAGGTTGAAGAGGATGATCTCCCTCTTACCTAAAGAGACAACAAAAGAAAGCAAGCTCCTTAATGCTTTCTTGCAATTTTCGTCCACCACCACCAATGAATCCCTAGGATAGTCAAACTCACACAATCATCAACCAAAGCTTGAAAAGAGGAGTCCTTGATCACAAAGGTGAGCAATGATCATGAAAATGAGAAGAGAAAATATGAAAGTCAAGAACTTTACCTCAATGTTTCAAGTTTTAGGGCTTGGAAGAAATTGATGAAAATGGAAGAATCAAGAGATGATCACCAAAGAGGAAAGCTACAAGATGATGAGAGGATTCAAGAATCTAGATTGGCTTGAGCAGGCAAGCTTGGGTGGCCAACAATGGTGTTGAGGCCATGGGAGTGGAAAGAGAATGAAGATGAGAGAAAAAGTGAGAGAAAAGAAAAAGTGAGAGAATGAAAAGTGAAACTTTGTTTGAAATGAAAAAGTGATGGGTAAGTGAAAAAGATGACAACTTTTGGTCATCTTTTCCCCCCAAATTGTCGTGGGGTCACAAAGGGAAGAGAGAGAGAAGTTGGCTTCCTTGAGAAGCTTAATACAAAGCTTCCTTGAGAAGCTTTATGCACTTTTCCAAAAAAGTCAAGGATGATGTCATGGTGATGATGTCATTAAAGTGCTTTCTAGAAAAGATGACTAACACTCTACTAAAGCTATTATCCATTGGAAAAAAGTTACAATTAGCAAAAATAGTATTTATTGTCCAACAGATAATAAAACGTTATCGCGATTTTATTTATCAGATAAAATCTCAAAAAATAAAAATTTCGTAAACTGTGACTGGCCAAGGGTTTAGTAAGATCCCCCGTCGACGCTTCTACAGTCTAAAGTTTTTCGGCCTCAGGAAAAATATTTTATTTTTTTGGTCCCGCTCAATGTGCACGTAAAATGAAAAATATATTAAAATAATCAAAATTACCTTAATAATTCACAAAAATTCTCAAAAATTATAAATATTATAAAAAAAACATTTATAACAGAAAATAAGAAATTTTTGGGGTGTTACATCTGTCATACAAGTGATCTAAAACCTAAAGTCCTATGTTTAGGCTCAATAGATTTCAACAAATCACCCACAAGTTGATCAGACAAATAAGAGCATTAAGCACAATATGATAGAACAAAACACAAATCTTTCATATAACCACAAAAGGGTACAAATCAATCAATATTCAAAGGAGGATTCAAAGAATACTCTAACCACAGATAATTGCTCATTGAATACGAAAATGTAATACAAAAATCCATATTCAAGATAAATGGGAGAGAGAGAAGAAGAAACAAAAGATAAAGCCCCAATAGGTTGAGCCTTGAAGCTTGAATCTTCCTCCAAGATGTAGATGACTCATAATCTTGACTCATTTAACCCTCTTTCAACCCCAAAATGCCTCCCTAGCTGCTAGATTCTCCAATGGGCAAAAGCCCCAAAATGTACTAAGAGAGGTGGAAGGGGGAGAAAGGGGAGAAAAATAGAAAAACCTAAGAGATACCATCAAAATCTGCTTTCCACATATTTATAGGCTCATAGATTTCACGCGTCACACCGTGCCGTCACACAACACGGGCCGCGACATGCAAAAATTAAGGCACCACTGCCACGATGTTCGCTTTCTTGCAACAAGGCCCTGAGTCCTCGGGTTATCAGGGTGCACAGACAGAGAGCAACACGCCTGACGTGAAATTGTCAATGCCGCGGTATGAGCTACTGAAGCTGGTCTTATGATTCCTCTTTCAATATAGGGCCTTGGCTCTCATTAATTTGGCTCTTTTGGGACCATCCTGCAATTGAGAAATCAACCAATCAAATACAAATGCAATCAAACTCAATCTAATCAAAGATTAGGAAGGATTTAAACAAGATTGAGAAGGAATACCTCAACATGGATTTTACATGAAAATAGGGCTAAAGCCTTCTAATAATGCATAGCAACAAGGACAAAGCATTCAATAACACACAGAAATAGGGCACAAATAACTACATTTCACGGAGTTATCACACCCCCAAACCTAGATAATTGCTAGTCCACCAGCAAGACAAAGCATGACCACACAAGCAACTACAATAACAACTTCAACACTAGTGTATGATGATTGCATTAAAACTCACAGAATACACATGCCTCATAATCTGATTCACACATACATAATCCTTATCATACCAACAATCGGGGCTTCAAATTATGCATAATCTATTTCCACAAACATGTAAGCTAAACCTCTTCAATTCAAATCATACTCACCAGATGAGTTTATGAACAAACACATGGATATAAATCAACAGAATCCACAAGATTGTAATGCAACTCTTTCTTCACTAATGTAAATCATATATAAATGAGGATCAAAAGGGGCTTTAATAGCTTGTAATGTAAGGCCATAGTATTGGGTGTAAGAATAGAAGGGGAAAGGATACATATAAATATTGAGAAACATAAACATGTTATTTTAAGACTTGAGATCATGTGATAAAAGTAGGGTATTCAACAATGAAAGATTACAACTCGTCAGAACTATGCAATGCTTTTCATTTTTAACTTTTCTCTTTTCTTTTCTTTGCTTTGCTTATTTCTTTTCTCTTTTTCTTTCTTTTACTTTTTACAAAGCAATTTCTTTTTCTTTTATTGCATTTGATTCCTTCAGGCTCATTTTTATTTTAAGAATATTAATACCCTTAATCACAGAACTCACTTCAAGAAATAACACATTATGAACTCAACAAACGTTGATGGTAGGAAGAAAATGCAATACTTTCACATGCATTAGAATGGTTAACATGTGAACGATCACAATGGTAATAAAAAACAAATAAGGCTAAACAATTAAAAAGCTTCAAAGGGGACCTATAGATATCATCATGCAAGGTTAAGCTTGAAAGGCTCAAATGGTCCAAACAATGCCCTAATCATTTCCTCACTCATCACAATTTAGGATTTCACTTCAAGAGAGTTGTGATATATTTTCAAAGATACAAGACATATCCATATGTACTAATCATAAACATTATCTAGAAAAGCATTCAAATCTAATATGAAGTTAAACAAGTGTACTAATGGAAAATTTCTTATGTATAAAAAGAATCTAGATTGATCGGCATGCTTCAAAGATTACATAGGGATTCACAAAAATAATTGAGGTTAACGCACATCCCTAACTATCATTGGGCAATCCATACACTAGCTAATGGCATCATGCAATGCTTTCAAACAATTCGGCAATAATAACATGCAAATTAACCATTAAGTGCACCATATTATATAATAAACAAAAATAAATAAATAAACAGCTAATAAAATAAAAAGCTGATACTAACAAAATAAATAGATACTATTTACAGGCTCACAGATTTCACGCATCACACCGAGGCGTCACACAACACGTGCCTTGGCGTGCAAAAATTAGGGCACCACCACTGCGATGTTCGCTTCCTTGCGCTGAGGCGCTGAGGTCTTAGGTTATCAGGGTGCACAGACAAAAAGCATCACGCCATGACGTGAAGATGTCAATGTCGCGGTGTGAGCTACTGAAGCTGGTCTTGTGATTCCTCTTTCAATGTAGGGCCTTAGCTCTCATTAATTTGGCTCTTTTGGGACCATCCTGTAATTGAGAAATCAACCAGTCAAATGCAAGTGCAATCAAACTCAATCCAATCAAAGATTAGGAAGGATTTAAACAAGATTGAGGAGGAAGACCTAAACATGGATTTTACATGAAAATGGGGCTAAAGCCTTCCAGCAATGCATAGCAATAAGGACAAAGCAGTCAATAAAACACAGAAATAGGGCATAAATAACTACATTACATGGAGTTATCAGAGTATCAAAAGACAGAGCTGTGAGAGCACTTGGTGTTTTCTTTTAGGTGGTCATTTCTGATGAGTAAAGAAGAGATGAAGGGTATTTATAGAGTAAAAAGTCACTATTTCCGACGTTAGAGTGAGTGACATTGGTGGTTTGTAGTCAAAATTGGAATGCATTCTTTCTTAAAAAATCTCTCCTGTAATCATTATTTCATACTTAATCTAAATTGTATACACACTTGATGTGATATGGCTTATTCAATAAGCCTTTGGATTTTTTGTTGATCCTCAATTATACTTTGACATTTTCTTCTAGATTTTCTCCTTCTAAAGCACTTAAACATGCTTATCTTCATCATTTGTTTTAATAATCATTACTTTGGAAGATATTATCTCCTTACTTATTTTTATTTTTACTTTTATTTTTGCTATTATTATTTTGAGGGATATTATATTTTTTCCTTCTTAAAAATTTTTTTCCTCAAAATTTCTACTCAGTACCTACTAAAAGAGTTCCACATACTTTTGTTTAAAATCTTCTTCTAGTTCCTACGTAGCCTCTTCTAGATCATGTCCTTGCCATAAAAGTTTGACCATAAGAATATTTCTATTTCTCAGTTGCTTGTAAATTCCATCCACTATTTGTACAAGTTGTATCTCATATGTCAAATTATCTTTTAACTGTATAGATTCTGCCTCTATGATGTGTAAAGAATCAAAATAATATTTTCAGAGTTGAGACACATGGAACACATTATGAAGTTTTGACAAGTTAGGAGATAAAGAGATTTGATAAGCAACTATACTGATTCTTATCAGGATTTGGAAAGGTCCAACATATCTAGGAGTCAATTTCTTTGTTTTCAAAGATCTGCCAATTCTAGTTGTTGGGGTAACTCGAAGGAATATGTGTTCACTGATGATCACATATTTGATACATTAAAAAGCCTTCATTTTTAGTCATTTACACTCTTTATGTACTTAATTGATTGAGTTTTATTATGTTTTGTAAATTTGGACTCAAATTAGACTTAATTGAATTTTTCAGCATAATTTACATCTTACACTGTTTCTGTACTTTGGTCATATCTTTGGTTGTAGGTGGTCTTTGGAGGTGATTCTAGTGGCATTTGAAAGATAAGAGAGATCTCTATAACTTTTATGAAGATCTCAAAGGCTCAATCACACGAGTAGATAACTCAAATTGGGATTGAAACAAGAAATAGAGTGCTATTCCTGACAGCTTGACCTATGTGTACTGTTCATCACAGTTTTTGGGCTAGAGGTTTTCCAATGGGCTGAAATTTGGATGTTGAATAGTTAAGATCCATATCTACAACGTTCATGTTGAACACATTTCCCGAATCGGACTCCTTGAAGGTGATATTGGGCTTGGAAGTCAGAACAGAGGAGCTATGACTGGGCCTGGGCAATGTGTAGTAATTTGAATGTATTTGGAGTTGTAGAAATGATATTGGACTCAAACCAAAGCCATTTGAAAGCTAAGATCTAGGCCTACAACTTTCATGAAGACCATTTGGTTCAAAAATGACGAATGCAATGACTTCAGAGCTGCATGATTTTGGACACAAGGAATCTCCATAATTTCCCACTCACCTAAAGTCATTTGGCATTTTCCACTCATTTTCCACTCATCCACCCACTAATGACTCACCCCCTTTGTCATTTTGTATCTCTAATCTTCTATAAAAGGGGGCATTGGTAGATCATTTCATGAATTAGGTTTTAGGTACCAAAATAATGCTAGTTTGTTACTAGGTTTTCTTGTAGTAATTTTCCTTTGTTCTAAATTGAAGTCATGTTTTTCTTTTTCTTCTTCTCTCTTTCTTTCTTCTTATCTATGAGTAACTAAGTTTCATTTTACTTGGATGAAGGGGTGAAGCTCTTGGTAATGAAATAAGGTTAGATTAATTTCTCTCTTGTGCTTAAATGATATATTTTCAAGTGATCATTATACGTATTGTATTTTGTTTCCAAACCCTCCTTGTAAAGTGGAGTTCTTGATTTGTTGTAGACAAGAGATTGGCACAATGAATGCTTTAACCCATTTACAAGTGGTGGTGTTAGAAACTCTCCTTATAAAGTGGAGTTCTTGATTTGTTGTAGACAAAATATTGGCACAATGAATGCTTTAACCCATTTATAAGTGGTAGTAATATTTTTGAAAACATAATATAAATGTGTATATAGTTTTAATAGACTTTTAACGTTGTATTTTCCGATTAGAACCTCCATGTTGTGAGGATTCTAATTAAGTTATAAAAGGAATTAATCTTACCTTTATTTTATTTACCAAGAGTGGATCTTTTAACCCAAGTAAATAATTTTAATCATAGTAATAAAATATTCACTTCACCTTAATTAATTTTCAACAATTCCCTGTGGATCGACCTCGGACTCCCGAGAAATTTATTACTTGAGACAACCTGCACTTGGGTTTGTAAATGCAACAACTAAAAAGTGTGCATCAAGTTTTTGGCGCCGTTGCCGGGGACTTGATTTGAAGACTGAATTTCTAGTGTAAAAAAAAAATTTGTATATATACTAACATACTAACTAGTGGGGGAACCTCTCCCTTTTTAATTTTTGTGCATACTAACTTAGTGGGGGAATTTCTCCCTTTTATTTTACGCACTAACTTGGTGGGGGAATCTCTCCCTTTTACTTATTTTTTTTTCTTCTTTAAATTTACTTTCCGCACTTTTTTTTTTTTTTTTTTTGCATTTTAATTTCTCGTATGCAAATGGGGTAATTCTCCATTTTATTTTCTTGTACATTTTAACTTAGTGGGGTAACTCTCCTTTTTATTTTTTTTGTACTTTATTTTCTGTATTTATTTTCTCATTTTTTTTTGTTATTTATTTTCTGTCATTTTTTTTTTGTTTACTAACTTACTAACTTTCTTACTAACTATCTAACTTTTTACTTTATCTGCTTCTAACATTTTAATTTATCTCAGATACTAACTTTTTAATTTTTATGCTTATTAACTTATTTGGTAGTTGGTTTATACCACACATTTGTTAATATTTAATGGATAATTTATATTGCTATCTTGTACATTTTATTTTATACTGTAAGTTACTTGTTTATGCTTAGTTGGTATCGTGATTTAAATTCTGGTCGTTTGGTTAGAGTTAATCCAGGTACTTTACATATTGATTTGTTTGAATCACAATCACACACATTAAGCACAATGGTCAAAACGAAAGTGTGCATGATGAACATGAAAATCAACCGTTCGCGAACCATGCGTGAGTATTTGCAACCATCCCAAATTCTAGTCCATCATGTTTTATCTTTCCAGTCAATGCCAACAATTTTAGATTCAAGCTAGGTATGATTTCTTTACTTCCTAATTTCCATGGTTTAGAATCTGAAAGCCCATATTTACATTTAAAAGAATTTGAAGAAGTATGTACTGCTTTTCATGATCAAACTTGCACTGAAGAAGTTGTTAAGCTTAAATTGTTTCCTTTTTCTTTGAAAGATAAAGCAAAATCTTGGCTTAACACTTTGAAACCAAGATCAATTGGCACATGGCAAGAAATGCAATGTGAGTTTTTGAAGAAATTTTTTCCAACATATAAAACTAATGCTTTGAAAAGACAAATCCAAAATTTTTTCCAAAATTCAAATGAAGCATATTTTCAAAGTTGGGAACATTTTAAAGATTTGTTGAATTCTTGCCCTCATCATGGTTTTGAAAAATGGCGCACTTTAAGCTTCTTTTATGAAGGGTTAACACCTGAAACCAAGCAATTTGTGGAAATAATGTGCAATGGTGAATTTCTTGATAAAGAACCTGATGAAGCTTTAGACTATTTAGACCATTTGGCTGAAAATTCTCAATCTTGGCATGGTACTAATCCTTCTGAAAATTCAATTAAATCAAACCTTGCAAATGCTAGTAAAGGAAAATATCATCTTAGTCAAGAAGAAGATCTGAATGCAAGGTTTGCTAGTTTGGCTAGAAAGGTTGAAGCCATGGAATCCGAGAAAGTAAAAGAAATCAAATCTGTGCAAAATCAAGAAATTTGTGGCATTTGTGATGAATTAGGACATTCAACAAATGAATGTCCAAAAATTCCTGTTTTTAAAGAAGTTGTGGATTAGTAAGTAAATGCAATGAATTATTTTAAAAAGCCATTCACTTCTTCTTTTTCCAGATACATACAATCCGGGATGGAGAAATCACCCGAATTTCAGTTGGAGGAATAGCAACCACCACAATTCATGCAACCACCACCTCCTCGAGCACAAAGAAGATTCTCAAAATCCTCAAGGATATGCACCCTATGTCCCACCATATAGGAAAAATCTTAAAGGAACATTGCATGCATTCATGGAAAAACAATAGGCCATCAATAGTCAAAACACTCAAGCCATGATTGACATAAAAGACACTCTTGCTAAACTTTCTTCTGCACTTGCCATTCATGAGAAAGGAAAGTTTCCTCTCAACCTCAACCAAATCCTAAGGTCGGTTTAGCCTAAATGAGGGTAGTTCGAAAGTCAAAAAATAGATCAAGTCAACTCAGTGATAACTCTTAGGAGTGGAAAGGTTGTTGAAAAACAAATTCCTGAACTTTTTGAGAAAGATGATGAGTCAATTCCCAAAGATGAGGAAGGAGTTGATAAGCCACCTAGCCAAAAGGAGATCAAACCCTCGTCCTCACCCCCATTTCCTCAAGCATTAAACAATTCAAGTAAAGTGAATCATAACAGTGACATTTTTGAAATCTTTAAACAAGTGAAGGTCAATATTCCTCTGTTAGATGCTATCAAACAGATTCCTTCTTATGCCAAATATTTGAAAGACTTGTGCACTGTTAAAAGGAAACATAATGTGAAAAAGAATGCCTTTTTTACTGAACAAGTAAGCTCCATTATTCAAAACAATAATGAGTTGAAATATAAAGACCCTGGTTGTCCTACAGTTTCATGCATTATTTGTGAACATAAAATTGAACGAGCTTTACTTGATCTTGGTGCTAGTGTTAATTTGCTTCCATATTCAGTTTATCAACAACTCAACCTTGGTGAGTTAAAACCAACTTCTGTAACTTTTCTACTTGCTGATAGATCAATTAAAATTCCAAAAGGAATAGTAGAAGATGTGTTGGTACAAGTTGATAAATTCATATATCCTGTGGATTTTATTGTCTTGAACCGAACCTATGGTTGATAGTTCTAAGTCAGTTCTATTATTTTGGGTCGCCCATTTTTAGCAACATCTAATGCTTTGATAAATTGCAGAAATGGAGTGGTGAAGCTAACTTTTGGAAATATGACACTGGAGCTTAATGTTTTCAACATGTGCAAGCAACCACATGAAGTTTATGATGATAATGAAGAGATTGAAGGGATTTAGGCCATTATAGATGATCATCTTCAAATTAGGAGTTCTTCTGACCCATTAGAAATCTGTTTAATTAATTCATTTGATTCAGCTACACAATTAGATGATGATATTTCTGAAATGTGCTCTTTGCTTGACTGTACACAGGAAATGGAATACAAAGGACGGAAGCCAAGATTTGAAGAGCTAAAATCCATGAATGATGATGCCCATGAAGAAGTACCCACACTGGAACTAAAGCCATTACCTGATGGGTTGAAGTACATATTTTTGGGAGAAGAACAAAGCTTTCCAGTGGTAATTTCCTCATCCCTGACCAAAGAACAAGAAGGTAAGTTGATAGAAGTACTTAAAAGGCATAAAAGTGCAATTGGATGGACATTAAAGGATATAAAAGACATTAATCCATTAATTTGTACACATAGAATACATTTAGAGGATAATGCTAAAACATCTCAACAACCTCAAAGAAGATTAAATCCACACATGAAAGAGGTAGTTAGAGTCAAGTTCTTAAATTACTTGATGTTGGAATTATCTATCCTATCTCTGATAGCCAGTGGGTAAGCCCTACACAAGTTGTGCCTAAGAAATCTGGAATAACAGTGGTTGAAAATGAAAAAGGAGAATTAATACCTACCCGAGTCTCATCTAGTTAGCGTATGTGTATTGATTTCGAGAAAATTGAATGCAGCCACTAGGAAAGACCATTTTCCATTGCCTTTTCTTGATCAGATTCTAGAAAGAGTAGCAGGACATCCCTACTATTGTTTTCTTGATGGTTATTCAGGGTATAATCAAATACCAATTGTATTAGAGGACCAAGAAAAAACCACTTTTACTTGTCCCTTTAGCACTTTTGCATATAGAAGAATACCTTTTGGTCTTTGTAATGCTCCCAGAAACTTTTCAAAGATGCATGCTAAGTATTTTCAAGTGACATGATTGAGCATTATTTAGAGGTTTTCATGGATGATCCGACGCTTTTGGAAATTCTTTTGAAAATTGTCTTGATAATTTGGAAAAAGTTCTTAAAAGATGCGAAGAAAAAGGATTTGTGTTAAATTGGGAAAAATGTCATTACATGGTTACCTCGGGAATAGTGTTAGGTCATGTGATATCTTCTAAAGGAATTGAAGTTGATAAGGCCAAAGTTGAATTAATTGCTCATTTGCCTTTCCCAAAAATAGTCGAGAGAGTTCGTTCCTTTTTAGGACATGCGAGGATTTTACTGAAAGATTTGTAAAGGACTTTAGTGTCATATCTAGACCTTTATGTAATCTTCTAACAAAAGATACACCATTTGATTGGACTCAAGATTGTCAGAAATCTTTTGAAAAATTAATCGGTCTTTTGACTTCTGCTCCTATCATGCAATCTCCTGACTGGTCATTGCCTTTTGAGTTAATGTGTGATGCTAGTGATTTTGCTGTTGGCGCTATTTTAGGCCAAAGAAAGGAAGGTAAGCCTCATGTAATTTATTACGCAAGTCGAACTTTAAATAGTGCACAAATAAATTACACCACTACTGAAAAAGAACTACTTGCTGTAATTTTTGCATTGGACAAATTTCGAGCTTATTTAATTGATTCATCCACTGTTGTTTTCACTTGATCATGTCATTTTGTTAGATATTTAATGTCTAAACAGGATGCCAAACCTAGGTTGATACGGTGGATCTTGTTGCTTCAAGAATTTAACATCACAATAAAAGACAAGAAAGGAGCCGAAAATGTTGTTGCAGATCATTTGTCAAGGCTGACAATAGGCTCATCTTTTGATAGCACACCTATCAATGATTCTTTCCTGATGAATTTTTATTTTCTCAAATTCTATGCCTTGGTTTGCTAACATTGTCAATTTTCTTGTAACGGGTAAGATGCACCTCGGTGGACACACCAAGACAGAAAAAAGTTTTTGATTGAGGTGAAAATTTTCTTTTGGGATGACCCATATTTGTTCAAATATTGTCCTGATCAAATCTTTCGGAGATGTGTACCCGACAATGAGGTAAGTAGTGTCATTAAATTTTGTCATTCAGAAGCATGTGGAGGTCATTTTTCTTCAAAGAAAACAGCTGCGAAAATCTTGCAGTGTGGATTTTATTGGCCAACTTTATTCAAGGACAGTTATACTTTTTACAAAAGTAGTGAAAGTTGTCAAAAAATGGGGTCCATTTCTAAAAGAAATATGATGCCTTTGAACCCTATTCTTGTCATTGAAATTTTTGATTGTTGGGGAATTGATTTCATGGGTCCATTTCCATCATCTTTTGGATTTATGTACATTTTGGTTGCAGTTGATTATGTCTCAAAATAGATTGAGGCAATTCCATGTCGGCACAATGATCATAAAACTGTTCTAAAATTTTTAAAAGAAAATATTTTGAGTCGATTTGGAATTCCTCGAGCTATCATCAGTGATGGGGGAACATATTTTTGCAATAAACCATTTGAATCTTTAATGAAAAAATATTACATTACCCACAAAATTGCAACCCCTTATCATCCTCAGACAAGTGGACAAGTTGAATTAGCAAATAGGGAAATTAAACAAATTTTGGAAAAAATGGTTAACCCAAATCGTAAAGATTGGTCTTTAAGACTAAACGATGCACTTTGGGTTTACCGTACTGCTTTTAAAACATCTTTGGGCATGTCTCCCTATCGGTTAGTTTATGGAAAACCTTGTCATTTGCCTGTAGAGTTGGAGCATAAAGCATTTTGGGTCATTAAAGCTTTCAACTTAAGTCTTGATGATGCTTCCAAGTTACGCAAATTACAATTGAATGAACTTGAGGAATTAAGAAATGATGCATATGAAAACTCAAAGATTTATAAAGCTAGAACAAAAGCTTTTCATGACAAATCAATTTTCGAAAAACTTTTGAAATTGGTCAAAAGTTCTGCTTTATAATTCTCGCCTTCACCTATTCCCTGAAAAATTGAGATCTAGGTGGATTGGTCCTTATATTGTCAAACATGTGTATTCTTATGGGGCCATAGACATTGAGAATCCTAGGAATGGTATTGTATTTAAGGTTAATGGACAAAGACTCAAACCATTTCTGAAACATCAAGTTGTTGAGGTAGAATCCATTTCTCTTTCTAATCCTTGTTATGAGTAGAATTTATTTTAATGTTGTTTCTTTCTTTTTGCAGTTCTTTGTGTTCCCGGTTAAATGGCGGATAACGGTACTCCGTGACTCTCAAGTCGGTTGTTTTTCGCTTTTCCATAATAACGATTTCTTCTCCTTTCAAAATAGATGTCATTCTCTCAAATCTAAGAAAACATTTTCCTTCTCTCCCTCTAAATGCTCTAACAAAAGTCTATGAAGCTAGGTGTGAAAGATCGAGATTGTTAATGTATAAAGGCATCCCGAAGATATACTGTTTGGATAATCGAAGCAAAGGTTCGTTTAGGTGGTGAATCTTCAGATTCATTTGTCCCATACATGCCTGGTCTCGGTAAAAGTTTATTTTCAAAAAGGAGAAGAGCAAAAAGAATGAAAGTTTGTTACAAGTGTGCACGATGGAATTACAATACGCAATGTCACTCTTTGGGGATGGTTTCAGTAAACAGAGAAGATAAAATATTCTTCATTAAGAATGGACTGAGTAAGGAGTCATTAGATAATATCTTATTGACTCTTGAGACGCATTCTTGTGGAGTTGTGCAAATGTGAACTTCTTAGTTTGTGGAATCTCTTCAAGGACGAGCAAGAGCGTTACGGTCTTGGGAATCGACTCAAAAAGACCTGTTTGCCAATTTATAAGAAAATTGGATGAGAAGCTTATCCTCGACTCATAGAAGGCGTTTAAGCCGTTTCTGGACGTGAAACCAGAGGAAGATGTGAGCCACAATCACAACAACATGTATATATTATCTTGTACATTCTTCTAAAAAAAAAACCCAAAAAAAATTAGGAAGTGTATTTGTGAATATGTTTGTTGTGTTTGTCATTAAAAAAAAAACCAAAAAAAAAATTAGAAAGTGTGTTTGTGAATATGTTTGTTGTGTTTGTCATCAATTTTTTAACAACAAAAGTAATTAGGGATGGCAGTGTAAAGAGTAAATTATTTACTCTTGAGACGCATCAAAAATTGGTGGCAGAGTAAGGAGTAATTAGGGTAGTAACTAATTTATGTGGAAGTAGCAATTCAAATTTAGGGAAATTTGCATGATTGAGTAAATTGTCTTCTTTCTTAAAATTCACATGCTTGGTTATGGATGTTGAATTGGTGGACTGAGAATGATAGAATTATGCCTTGTGAGATTTTGAGCTTATTGATGAATGGATTGAACATTTGTATCATTCTTTTCTTTCTTGTGTGAATTTCACTCATGGAATTGTTGCTCTAGAACTTGCTTTGATTCTTTTTGAGACTACATTTTCATATGCATACATGAATATGATTGAGGCATTCTTCTTGAAATAGCTACTTTAATCAAATAGCCAGCCTTGTTTAGCAGTATGTTGTCTCAATATGATATCAAGTACTCTTATGACTTCTTGAAAATTCTCTAATTCCTGTCAACATAAAGCATTAGAAATGACCTATTTTCCCTTACTTAACCCCTTTGAGCTTATTTGATTATTCTTTGTTTCGAACTCATTAGTGCCTTAAATGAAAAACCATGTTCTTACTTGACCTTAGGGAATAAGAGAACATTAGCTTTGTCATTCGATGAGTTCTTGAACAAGTGTGGGGGTGTGTGTGTAGAATATTTAAAAAAAGGTGTATATATGATGTTCTTATTCTTCAAAAAAAGATCAAAAAAAAAATTTGTAAAAAGAAGAGGGTCAACAAGGTAATAAAGGAAAGGAAAAGAATATGTAAAGAGAATTTGTATTAGGTGGAGTTGGGATGAATTTTCATGTTTGTTAATTGAACTCAGCTCTCATGTTCTTTTATTCTCTGGTGTTTAACTTGTCATATCTATATTACCTCCTCCTTTACCTTGACCCCATTACAACCTTGAATAAAGTCCTCATGATTTGTGTGTGCATGTATTCTGAGTAGTGGAGAAGTAGAAGAGAAGCAAGCTTATGGTAGTGCAATTTTTATGGGTTGAATTGAGCGAAATACCTACCTTTTAAACACTTGAGGGATTGAGAGTGAATCTTGTGAAAATCTATCATTCTTGACTCATGCTTTTCAATTGAAATATCCTTACTTGTTAATTTGAGATGTGAAGATATGTTACCTTATGAATGTTTTGATTACTTGATTGATTGCTCTACATTTTTTTTAAATATTATTAGAAATTGAGTCTTTTAGAGTGTTTAACTTTTGAGTCTGTTTCGATTTTTTTTTTTTTTGTGAGTGATCTTGTGTGTTTTGCTCAGGAGTGCAAAAAGCTAAGTGTGGGGGAGTTTGATGATCACATATTTGATACATTAAAAAGCCTTCATTTTTAGTCATTTACACTCTTTATGTACTTAATTGATTGAGTTTTATTATGTTTTGTAAATTTAGACTCAAATTAGACTTAATTGAATTTTTCAGCATAATTTACATCTTACACTGTTTCTGTACTTTAGTCATATCTTGGGCTGTAGGTGGTCTTTGGAGGTGATTCTAATGGCATTTGAAAGATAAGAGAGATTTCTATAACTTTTATGAAGATCTCAAAGGCCCAATCACACGAGTAGATAACTCAAATTGGGATTGAAGCAAGAAATAGAGTGCTGTTCCTGATAGCTTGACCTATGTGTACTGTTCATCACAGTTTTTAGGCTAGAGGTTGTAAAATGGGCTGAAATTTGGATGTTCAATAGTTAAGATCCATATCTACAACTTTCATGTTGAACACTTTTCTAGAATCGGACTCCTTGAAGGTGATATTGGGCTTGGAAGTCAGAACAGAGGAGCTGTGACTGGGCCTGGGCAGTGTGTAGTAATTGGAACGTATTTGGAGTTGTAGAAATGATATTGGACTCAAACCAAAGCCATTTGAAAGCTAAGATCCATGCCTACAACTTTGATGAAGATCACTTGGTTCAAAAATGACGAATGCAATGACTTCAGAGCTACATGATTTCGGATACAAGGAATCTCCATAATTTCCCACTCACCTAAAGTCATTTGGCATTTTCCACTCATTTTTCACTCATCCACCCACTAATGACTCACCCCCTTTGTCATTTTTATCTCTAATCTTCTATAAAAGGGGGCATTAGTAGATCATTTCGTGAATTAGGTTTTAGATACCAAAATAATGCTAGTTTGTTACTAGGTTTTCTTGTAGTAATTTTCCTTTGTTCTAAATTGAAGTCATGTTTTTCTTCTTTTTCTTCTCTCTTTCTTTCTTCTTATCTATGAGTAACTAAGTTTCATTTTACTTGGGTGAAGGGGTGAAGCTCTTGGTAATGAAATAAGGTTAGATTAATTTCTCTCTTGTGCTTAAATGATATATTTTCAAGTGATCATTATACGTATTGTATTTTGTTTCCAAACCCTCCATGTAAAGTGGAGTTCTTGATTTGTTGTAGACAAGAGATTGGCACAATGAATGCTTTAACCCATTTACAAGTGGTGGTGTAAGAAACTCTCCTTATAAAGTGGAGTTCTTGATTTGTTGTAGACAAAATATTGGCACAATGAATGTTTTAATCCATTTATAAGTGGTAGTAATATTTTTGGAAACATAATATAAATACGTATATAGTTTTAATAGACTTTTAACGTTGTATTTTCTGATTGGAACCTCCATGTTGTGAGGATTCTAATTAAGTTATAAAAGGAATTAATCTTACCTTTATTTTATTTACCAAGAGTGGATCTTTTAACCCAAGTAAATAATTTTAATCATAGTAACAAAATATTCACTTCACCTTAATTAATCTTCAACAATTCCCTGTGGATCGACCTCGGACTCCCGAGAAATTTATTACTTAAGACAACCTGCACTTGGGTTTGTAAATGCAACAACTAAAAAGTGTGCATTATTCACCTTCCTAGAATTCTAATGGTTTTCTTCTTTTATTTGCATAAATTTTATGTTTGGTTTGAGCTGCTAACATTCTTTCCCTGATTATTCTTATTTATTCTGAAGTATATTGTACCAATTTAGGTTCTAATAAATTTTTTTCTCCAATCTTAAACCAACATAAAGGAGATTGACATTTTCTACCATATAATACTTCATACGTTGTCATACCAATACTGGAACAATAACTGCTATTGTAGGCAAATTCTATCAATGGCAAGTACGTATCCCAACTTCCTTTGAAATCCAAAATGCAAGCCCTAAGCATATCCTCTAGGGTTTGAATTGTTCTTTCAGTTTGACCATCATTTTAGGGATCATAAGTAGTACTAAAAGATAACTGTCCCAAAAGTTGCCAGTAACGATTCCCAAAATCTAGAGGTAAATCTTGGGTCTCTATAAAAAACTATGGTAGTTGCTACACCACGAAGTCTTACAATCTTTTTAATGTGGCCAACGTATTCATTGGACAATTAATCCTAATGGATAGAAAATGAGTAGACTTAGTTAACCTATCTACAATTATTCATATGTCATCATGTCCTAAATTGGTTCTTGGTAAACTCATAACAAAATCCATGGAAATACTATCTCATTTCCATTCTCGAATTTCCAAAGGTTGCAACAAACTTGTGGCCCTTTGATTTTATATTTTAACTTTTTGACATGTTAGATACTGTGACACGTACCTAGCTATTTCATATTTCATCCTAGGCCACCAAAATTGATCTTTAGGATCTTGATACATTTTATTGATTCCTGCATGAATTGTATACTTACTCTTGTGAGCTTCTTCTAGAATTTCTTTTTTTAAATTTAAATTATTAGGCACGCACAACCTATTTCTATACATGACCACTTTTTTGTCCATTAATTTAAAATCTGGATGTTTTCCCTTAGGTATCCTTTCCTTAAGAGCCTGCAAAAATTGATCTTCTTTTTGTGCCTCTTTGATTTTTGTTTTTAGATCATAGATAACCTATAAAGCATTTAAACAAATTCTATTTAGTTCAAAGGTCACTAAAAGATTTAAATCCCTAAACTTTTCTATCAAATCAATTTCCTAATCCATCATGTATGACAAATGTAGGGATTTTCTACTTAAAGCATCAGCTACAACATTTGCTTTTCTTGGGTGATACTTAATTTTCACATCATAATCCTTAAGAAATTCAATCCACTTTCTTTGCCTTATGCTTAATTCCTTTTAATCAAAAAGATATTTTAAACTCTTATTATCAATGTACACTTCAAATTTTATCCCATACAATTAATGTCTCAAAATTTTTAGGGCACAAACTATTATTGTTAATTCCAGATCATGTGTTAAGTAATTTTCTTCACGGGGTCTGAGTTGTCTAGAGGCATAGGCTACTACGTTCCCTTCTTGCATTAACACACAACCTAATCCCTTTTTAGAGACATCACTATAAACTACAAAATGTCCTAAAAAATTAGGGATTACTAAAATGGAGGCAGTAGTGAGTCTTTTCTTTAATTCCTGAAAACTTTTCTCATAATCTTTTGTCCACACAAAATGAGTCCTTTTTTTGGTTAATCTAGTCAATGACATATCTATCTAAGAAAATCCTTCTATGAATATACAGTAGTACCTTGCTAAGCCCAAGAAACTTTTTATTTTTGTTATTATCTTTGGTTGCTCCCAATGCATTAATGCTTCCACTTTACTAGGATCTACTACGACTCCTTCTTGGTTTATCAGTTGTCCTAGAAATTTAATTTCTCTCATCCAAAATTCACATTTTTCTAATTTTGCATATAACTATTTTTCTTTCAAGGTTTCAAATACCACTCTCAAGTGAATTGCTTAATCCTCTTCTATTTTTTAATAAATCAATATACCATCAATGAAAACTACCATAAACTTATCCAAGTATGACCTAAACACCTTATTCATATAATCCGTAAGCACAACAGGTGCATTAGTTAAACCGAACAGCATCACCAGATATTCATAATGCCCATATCTAGTCCAAAAAGCTATTTTAGGAATATCTTCTGTCTTGACCCTAATATGATGATATCCTAACCTTAAATCTATTTTGAAAACATTGAGGCTCCACGCACTTGATCTAACTAATCATTTATCCTAGGGAGTGGATATTTATTCTTAATAGTCACATTGTTTAGTTATCTATAATCTATGCACAATCTAAGACTACCATCCTTCTTTTTCACTAAAATCACTAGAGCTCCCCAAAGTGATACACTAGGCCTTATAAATTATTTTTCCAATAATTCCTCAATTTGCTTCTTAAGTTCACTCAATTCCACAGGGGACATTATGTAAGGTGAGATTGAAATGGGACTTATACTTGGCATCAGGTCAATGGAAAATTCAATTTTCCTTCCTGGAGGCAAGTTAGTTATATCTGAAAGGAAAACTTCAAGGTAATCTTTCATTATAGGGATGGTGCTAAAATCCAGCTCACTCCTAGTTTCAGAAGAAAGAAGGAGAATATATCCTTGAACTCTTTCCATTATATCCCTACTAACTTGAATGGCTGATAAAAAGGTACACTTGGGTTTTTCTTTGTCATAATTTAAGGGAAAAGAAATAGATTTATCAAGGTAATTTAGTATCACATGGTTAAAAGATAATCAAACCATTGCCAAGATAATATCAAGCTTTTGCAAAGGTATACAGACTAATTTTGCAAGAAAATGTTTATTTTCAACAAGAATAGGACAATTTAGGCATACATAAAAGGTTTGGACTCGATTTCCAGTAGGGGCGGTTACTAATAAAGTATAAAATAACTTAGTCACAGGTAATTCTAGATTTTTCACACAATCATTAGATATAGAGGAGTGTGTGGCTCCTAAATTATACAGTACAGTTAAAAGAGTATTTTTTATGAGGCACTGACCTTGTATCAGATCTGGAGATTGATCTACTTTATGACAATCAAGAGCAAAAACTCTTTCGAGACTTATGGCTTTGTCAGAGGATTTCGCTTGTTGCCGAATCTACATTCCTTTGCTACATGTCTAGGCTTTCCATAAGTGTAGTGTACACGTTGTCCTAACATGCAAGGTTTGTCTCTATGTGACTTTCCACACTTTGGACAATTTACTTCTGGCTGGATAGTTTTCCTTTATTTATATTTGGCCTAAACTTAATATTCCCAACTCTTTTTCTATCCTTCTCCTGCTTACGCTTAAGTTAAAATTGTTTTACATTCTCAGTTTCATATTCCAGAAGATCCTTCTTTATAATTCTACACTTATTAACTAGTGTAGAGTATTACCTGATTTTTAGCTTACTTATTTCCTTTTTAATTTTTGGCCTCAATCTAGATTCAAACTTTACAGCCTTTTATTCTTCATTGTGATGAAGCTAAAGATAATAGGAGAATTTTGTCAATTCTTCAAATTTTGCTAAGTATTGTTCGACTGCCACAGTCCTTTGTTGTAGATGTAGGAACTTAACTTCTTTCTCATTTATAACACTAGTAGGGAAATACTTATCCAAAAAGGCAATTTAAAAAACTTCCTAGTTAATTGGCACATTTGGGGGTCTCTAAGAGTCTTATGGTTCCATACAACCAATGCTCAGCCTCTCCAGATAGCAAATATGTAGCAAAAGTTACTCCTTCGGTGTTAGTACACCCTAGAATAGTAAAAATCTTTTCTAGCTCCATGAGCCAATTTTTTATGATAATCGGGTCATATTCACCTTTAAAAGGTGGCGAATTAGCTTTTCGAAATTCAAATAGTCATTGAAAATCTGGATGTACCAAGGGAGCGCCTTGTTCCAAACCTTTATTTTCTTGCATATATTGGAAAAATTGATTAGTTGCAGTTGTCTGTTCTCTCATTGCAATCGCAATTTTTGCTAGCATGTCCATCATCCTGTCTACCCTATCCTCAAGGTTAGGATTATTCTGCCTGTGTGACATTCTTCCCTACAATATCTTACTTATTATTATTTTATCAAAATGTAGTAATAGTTCCCAAAACACATTGCCTCGGTATCTGCTCTGATACCAAAATTGTAGCGTCCTTCTCTAATTTATAATTATTACAATTATTTCTCTAATATATTTACTAAATAATTTGAGATAATTCAACATACAAGCAACTATTGTTAATATCAGTTTATAATATTTTATATTATCAAAGGGAATCTTTCAAGAGTTAGTAGTTAATGCACAAACATACCTCAAGTAAGTATGAGTAGCACTCCTAAAGTGAGTTAACACCTACAGTCACAAGTTAGGTGATAGCATTATACTTTATATATTTTATAATCCTCTCACTTGACTTCTTAAGGTTCAATTAGGCTTAATTAAGTTGATTTTGTTACATTTTACGAAATTGAGCTTAATTGGATCATTAAAGAAATTATTGCTTGAATTGTCATTAATTTGGGTGATTGCATTCTTAAGTAAACTGCTACAATTCAAGTTGCAATTATCTTATTGATATGATTCTTCTCTTGTTGGAAAGCTAAGATAATTCCCTAACAACTATTCACTTGATAGCAAGAGTCACATTGATAGCAATATATTTGATTCATTTTATAATCGTCTCATTTGGCTTTTTTAGTAAACTGGCTATAATTCAAGTTTCAAATATCTGATTGATATGATTTAGTCTTGTTGGAAAGTTAAGACAATTATCTACAACTTTCATGAAGACCTCAGGATCCAGATCATACATTTTGATAATTTAAATTGGAGTTGAAGCAAGATCCAAAATTATGAACCTAATAGCATGACCTATGCATACTCATTAGACTATATATTGAGATATAGGAGAGTTTTTGGACTAAAACTAGTGCCATTTGAAATTTAAGATCCATAACTATAACTTTCATGAAGAACACAAAAGTCATATCGGAATTCTTGAAGGTGATATTGGGCTTGGAAGTTAGAACAGAGGAGCTGTAGTTAGGCATGAACATTATGCAGTAATTAGGCCATATCTCAGGGTATAGGTGGTATTTTGAGCTGAAGCCAGTGGCATTGGAAAGCTAACAGAAAATTCTAGAACTTTTGTGAAGACCACTTGGATAAAAAATGACGAATGCCATGAGCTTAGAACTGAAACATTTCAGAGACAAGAATCTCTATAATTTCTCACTCATCAAACTACTATTTGACATTTTTCACTCATTCGCCCACTCATCCATTCACTCATTAATCAGCCCCTTTGGCATTTTTTACTCCTCTAGCTCTATAAAAAGGAGTAATGGCAGATCATTTAGGGGTTAGCTTAGAGATTATGATCATGCTTGTATGTTAATTGTTTCCTTTGTGTAGTTTTCTTTTGTTCTAAATTGAAGTTATGTTCTTCTTCTTCTTCTTCTCTCTTTCTTTTTTCTTGTCTATTAGTAATTAATTTTTATTTTACTTGGGTGAAATGGTGAAACTCTTAGTTATGAAATAAGGTTAGATTAATCTCTTTCTTGTGCTTAAATGATATATTATCAAGTAGTCATTATATGTATTGTATTTTGTTTCCAATCAATTTAGAAACCCTACTTGCAAAGTGAAGATTTTAATTTATTGTAGACAAGATATTGGCACAATGAATGCTTGAGCTCATTTATAAGTGGTGGTGTTAATAGATGATGAAAGGAATCATAATATAATTACGTATATAATCTTAAATGAACTTTGAATGTTGTATTTTTCGATTGGAACCTCCATTATGTGTGGATTCTAATTGAGTTACAAAAAGAATTAATCTTGTTCTTAATTTACTTACCAATAGTGGATCTCCTAACCTAAGTAAATCCTTTTTATTTGTGACCAAGTTTTATTACCTTATTTGTTGTGACAAAATTTTTTCCTTACCTCAGAATTTTTCTTCATCAATTTCCTGTGGATCGACTTCGGACTCCTGAGATTTTATTACTTGAATTAACCTGCACTTGAGTTTATAACTTATAATCTGCATTAAGTTTTTAGCACCGTTGTTAGGGACTTGATTTTAAGAACAAATTTATTGAGGTTATTTCTATATTTTGTATATATTTTTTATATATTTTTTCTCTATTTTCTTTTTCTTTTTTTGTACTTACTAATGTACTAACTCTTTTTTTTCCTTCTCCCTTTCTCCCTCTGTAATCTTTAATCATGAATGAAATAATCTTTTTTTTCTCTTCTCTTTCCGGAGCAAAAAATCAGGTTGTTAGTTCTTTGGTTTTTACTTTATGTTTTAATAATATTTCAATCTTGACTCTTCTCTTCTCCTCCTTCGCCGGCTCTGGTGAGGCTCTTTCTCTCCGCTTTTCATGTTTTAAATTTACTTTTTGTACTTTATTTTATGTATTTTACTTTCTCGTATATTATTTTTTGTACTTTATTTTCTGTATTTTACTTTTTACACTTTATTTTTTGTATTTTATTTTTTATATTTTACTTTCTCCTTAAATCTAACTTTCTAACTTTCTAACTTTTTAATTTACCTACTTACTAACTTTTTAATTTACCTACTTACTAATATTTTAATTTATCTGCTTGTTAATACTTGTTTAGTGGTCAGTTTATACCACAACCTTGTTAATATTTATTTACTACGTGTTAATATATATTTGGTGGTTGGTTTATATCACACCTTTGTTAATATTTATTTTGGTGGGTTGTTTATACCACACCTTGTTAATATTTAATGGTCAATTTATACCGCTAGCTTGTATATTATTTTTTTTATTTTAAGTCATTTATTTATGCTTAATTTGTATTGTGATTTAAATTCTGGTCGTTTGGTTAAAACTAATCCTGTTATTCTATATATTAATCTATTTGAATCACAACCACCATTGAAAGTGCTTTGGTTTCTTCTCTATGGTTCTATCAAGATGAATTCTCTTTCTTCTTCTTATTTCTTCTTCTCTTTTGTCATGTGTAGTTAAATTCATGTGTTTCTAAGGTGAAGATATAACTTGAATCAATTGACATGTATTAAGATTGAAATTTTAATTATTTTTTTATTTAATTTGAGTGCTTATTATAATTCTTAATGCTTCTATTAATTGATCACTCATAAATTGATCTAATGAGTTGTGTGTAGAATCAGGAGATTTGCATATGACTTACACCATAAATAATAAGTGTCATGATTTATAACCATCTAGGAATAGAAGTTATAGGTTGTGTAGGAGCACTGTGGTATTTTTCATGAGAATCCATAGAGTAAAGGTCATGCCTTTAAGAGTTATGGTTTAGACTAAGAAATTAAGTTTTAATTAATTACTGGATTCTCCCCATCAATTGAATGATTGGAAATTAATTAGAATGAAAGTCCTAAAGTTACTCTATTGTCTATGATAGATTGTTGAATTAAGTGAAGTCTGATCCCTGGTGTTTTAATTTCATGTGTTTATATTCTTAATGTGTTTTGCATTCACATGCTTTGTTCTCTCTTTTCCCTCTTAATTTCGTGCGTTTTAGTGTGTTTTTGTTTTTTTATATAATTTTGCATATTTAATTATTTTGAATCACTTTTAATTTTTGGTTGCCTAAATAGTATTTATATTAGATAAGTGGTACTTGGTAAACTAATTCCTCGTTGGTTCGATACTCTTTTCACTACTTTATTACTTTGACGATTCAGTGCACTTTTGATTTCCAGAACAAGTTTTTGTAAACCTAGGTTGATACGGTAGATTTTGTTGCTTCAAGAATTCAACATCATAATAAAAGATAAGAAAGAGCCGAAAATGCTGTTGCAGATCATTTGTCCATACTTACAACAAGCTCACTTTTTGATATCACCCCTATCAATGATTCTTTTCCCGATGAATTTTTATTTTTTATCAATTCCAAGCCTTGGTTTACTAACATAATTAATTTTCTTGCAACATGAAAGATCCCGCCTCAATTATCCTGATCAAATCATTCGGAGATGTGTGCCCAACAGTGAGGTAGGTAATATCATTAAATTTTGTCACTCAGAAGCATGTGGAGGTTTCTTTTCTTCAAATAAAACAACTGCAAAAATCTTACAGTGTGGATTTTGTTGGCCCATTTTATATAAAGATAGCTATATATACATTTTGAAAAGGTTGTGAAAACTTTCAAAAATAGGATTCCATTTCTAAGCGAAATAGAATGTCTTTGAATTTTATCATTGTCATTGAAATTTTTGATTGTTGATAAATTGAGAAATGATGCATATGAAAAGATATAGATTTATAAAGTTAGAGCAAAAGTTTTTCATGACAAATCAATTTTGAGAAAAACTTTAGAAATTAGTCAAAAAGTTTTGCTTTATAATTCTTGTCTTCACCTATTCCCTGGAAAATTGAGATCTAGGTGGCGTGATCCTTTTATTGTGAAATATGTGTATCCTCATGGGGCCATAGACATTGAGAACCCTAGGAATGATAATGTATTTAAGGTCAATGGACAAAGACTCAAACTATTTCTGGAAAACCAAGTTGTTGAGTTCTTTGTGACCCCCGGTTAAGTGGCGGATAACGATACTCCATGACTCTTAAGTCGGTTTATTTTTCAGTTTCCTATAATAATTGATTCCTTCTCCTTCAAAATGGATCTCATTCTCTCTAATTTAAGAAAGCACTTTCCTTCTTTTCCTTAAAATACTCTGACAAAAATTTATAAAGCTAGATGTGAAAGATTAAGACTGTTAATGCACAAGGGCATCCTAGAAGATATATGCTGGATAATCGAAGCAAAAGTCCGTTTAGCAGATTAATCTTCAATTTCATTTGATCCATACATGCCAAGTCTCGGTAAAAGTTCTTATTCTAAAAGGAGAAGAGCGAAAAGAATGCAAGTTTGTCACAAGTGTGTGCTATGGAATTGTCACAAGCAATATCGTTCTTTGGGGATGGTTTTCACAAATCGAGAAGATAAAATATACTTTATTAAGAATGGGCTGAGTAATGAGTCATTAGATGATATCTTATTGACTCTTGAGACACATTCTTATGAAATTATGCATCGTGAACTGATTAATTTGTGGAATCTCTTCAGGGACGAGCAAGAGCATTACAGTCTTGAGAATCTGACTCAAAAAGACTATGTTTGCCAATTTATAAGAAAATTGGATGGGAAGCTTATCCTCGACTCATAGAAGGCGTTTAAGCTGTTACTGGATGTAAAACCAGAGGAAGATGTGAGCCACAATCACAACAATATGTATATAGTATCTTGTTCATCTCCTTAAAAAAAAAATAAGGGCGATCGAAAGAGAACCACGTTCTTAATTGAGTGTGGAGCCCCTGTTAGTGGCAGACTCGTCATTGACTTGGGTGGACATTTGCATGTCGGTCCTTAAAAAAGGTTCGTGTACCATGCTCTGTAGAGAGCCGCACTCCATAACCCAATGTTCACCATCTAGGCACTGTGGAGTTGATGAACAGGCAGAAGCATCCCACTCTGGTTATTAGTGAGAAGTAACCTGCGACTACCAAAGCGTATGAGGCATCTAAGCTTGATCCTCTCTTTTATTAGAAGGGGCTCTCAGCGCCCTAGGATAGGGCGTTCTGGATCTTGACATTGTGGGTTTCAGATTTTAGTATCTTTATTAATGTTACGAACCTAAGTGTGAGCTCTCTAGGTTCTAGACCTAGGATGGAAACCCACAATGGTTCTTTTATTCTCTTTTTCTTTTCTTCAAATAAATGGAAGTGAGTGTTTATAATGTTTATTTCTTTGCATGATTTTGTTATATTTTGGTTTTGAGCAAACGATCCTTTGAGCGGGGTCTTTCAAGGGTTTATAGACTTCTTTACCCTGATGATTTTCTTGAAGTCTAAAAAAAATAAAAAAATAAAATAAAAATTAAATTTTAAAAAAAGTTCTTAATTTCAAACCTTTCTGACAACAGTCAACCTACCCATATAGGTGCTATCATTACCTTTTTTCATTCTCTTCCCTATTTAAACACTTCATTTTCTTCACTTTCCTCTAACTCATAATCATTCAAAGGGAGTGTGAGTGTAAAAATGGAGGCAACTTCTTCTTCTATTCGTAGAATTATCAATATCTATGTATTTTGTGGGATAAGTTATGGGAATGGTTTAGAGTTTGTAAACGTAGTAAGCACTGTTGGTAGATCATTTGCCGCGAGGAACATTCGTATAGTATATGGGGGAGGTTGCAATGGGTTAATGGGGGCTGTATCACTTTCTGCACATATAGGAGGCAGTCAAGTTTTAGGTGTCATTCCTGAACCTTTAACTCGAAGGAACATCATTGGAAAGACAATTGGACAAGAACTTCAAGTATCATCTATACATGGACGAATAAAGACAATGCTTGACAACTCTGATGCATTCATTGCCTTACCGGGTGGTTTTGGTACTTTGGAATAAGTTTTTCAAATTGTCTCTTAGGCCTAACTGAACATCCACCATAAACTCATAGGTTTGTTGAATGTTAATAATTTCTTTGATCTTTTGTTATTTTTTCTTGACCATGCTGTGGAACATAAATTTATCACACCTTCAGCAAGATGACTCCTTATCTCCGCTTCAAATGTTGATGAATTAATTGATAAATTACAAATTTTTGTTTATGAACCTGAACCAATAATAACTCAGATAGATTGGTCAGAAGGAAGCAGCAAGGGAGGCAGCAAGGAATGTGGGTGTGATCTGACACTTCATCTATAACTTTCCTTAATCTTTGATTTTATTCATCGTACTTTATTTTTGTTTAAATTTATGTAAGGTTTCTCTTTTCAATAATTGCTACAACAGGTGACATTTTCTATCCTTTACTCATCTATATTTTAACATTGAGGACAATGTTGTGATCTGGTTGGGAGGAAGGATAGTTGTTCAAAAAAAAATTGGGAAGTATGATATGACTGTCAATAACTTACTAAACCAGTTAAGGATGATAGAGTAAAGAGTAAATTTTGCTCTTGAGACGCATCTTAGTTAGGGAGTATGTTTATTGATATGACTGTCAGAAACTTACTCACAGTAAAACTAGTTAAGGATGACAGAGTAAGGAATAAATTATGCCCTAGAGGTAAATTTGCTCTTGAGATGCATCTTAGTTAGGGTAGTAACTACTTTGTGTAGACATAGCAATTCAAATTCAGGGATCATACCATGATTGAATAAATTGTCTTCTTTCTCAAATGTCACATGCTTGGTTATGGATGTTGAATTGGTAGATTGAGAATGATAGAATTATGCCTTGTGAGATTTTGAGCCTATTGATGAATGGATTGAACATTTGTACCATTCTCTTCTTTCTTGTGTGATTTTCACTCATGCAATTGTTACTCTAGAACTTGTTTTGATTTTTTTTGAGACTACATTTTCACATGCATATATAAATATGATTAAGGCATTTTTCTTGAAATGACTACTTTAACCAAATAGCTAAGAATGATTGGTGCACAAATAGGCAGCCTTGCTTAGCAGCATATTGTCTCAATATGATATCAAGTACTCTTATGACTTCTTAGAAATTCTCTTATTCATGCAAATGTAAGGCATTAGAAATGACCTATTTCCCCTTACTTAACCCCTTTGAGCTTATTTGACCATTATTTGACCATTATTTATTTCGAACTCATTATGTGCCTTAAATGAAAAACCATGTTCTGACCCAGCCTTAGGGAATAAGAGAACATTAGCTTTGTCATTGGATGAGTTCTTGAACAAATATAGGGGTGTGTGAGCAGAATGGTTAAAAAAATGTTTAATTAAAAAATATATATATATATGTTCATCTTGTAAAAAAAATTAAAAAAAATGTGTAAAGAAGGGCCAACAAGGTAATAAAGGAAAGAAAAAGAATATGTAAAGGAAATTTGTATTAGGTAGAGTTGGGATGAACTTTCATGCTTGTTAATTGAACTCAGTTCTCACGCTCTTTTATTCTCTTTGGTATTTAACTTGGTATATCTATATTACCTCTCCCTTTACCTTGGTCTTATTACAACCTTGAATAAAATCCTCTTGATTTTTGTGTACATGTGTTTTGAGTAGTGGAGAAGTAGAATATAAGCAAGCTTATGGTAATGTAATTTTTCATGGGTTGAATTGAGTGAAACGCCTACCATTTTAAACACTTGAGGGATTGAGAGTGAATCCTATGAGGATCTATCATTTTTAATTCATTCTTTTCAACTGAAGTTTCCTTACTTGTTGGTTTGAGGTGCGAAGAAATGTTACCTCATTAATGCTTTAATCCCTTAAATCTTTGGTTGCTTGTTTTGAAACATTGAGTATTTTAGAGTTTTTATCTTTTGAGTCTGTATCATTTTTCTTTGTTCTCTAGTCTTGGTCTTATGTGTTTTGCCAGGGAGAGCAAAAGTCAAGTGTGAGGGAATTTGATAGCATTATATTTTATATATTTTATAATCCCCTCACTTAGCTTCTTAAGGTTCAATTAAGCTTAATTAAGTTAATTTTGTCACATTTTATGAAATTAAGCTTAATTAGATCATTGAAGAAATTATTGCTTGAATTATCATTAATTTGGGTGATTGCATTCTTAAGTAAACTGCTACAATTCAAGTTACAATTATCTTATTGATGTAATTCTGGTCTTGTTGGAAAGTTAAGATAATTCCCTAACAACTATTCACTTGATAGCAAGAGTCACATTGATAGCAATATATTTGATTCATTTTATAATCCTCTCATTTGGCTTTTTCAGTAAACTAGATATAATTCGAGTTTCAAATATATGATTGATGTGATTTTGGTCTTGTTAGAAAGCAAAGACAATTCTCTACAACTTTCATGAAGACCTCGAGATCCAGATCATACATTTTGATAATTTAAATTGGAGTTGAAGCAAGATCTAGAATTTTGAACTTGACAGCTTGACCTATGTGTACTCATTAGACCATATCTTGAGATATAAGAGAGTTTTTGGATTGAAACTAGTGCCATTTAAAATTTAAGATCCATATCTACAACTTTCATGAGAACACAAAAGTCGGATCGGATTTCTTGAAGGTGATATTGGGCTTGGAAGTTAGAACAAATGAGGTATAGTTGGGCCTGAACACTGTGCAGTAATTGGGTCATATCTAGGGCTGTGGGTGGTATTTTGAGCTGAAACCAGTGGCATTGGAAAGCTAACAGAAAATCCTAGAATTTCATGAAGACCACTTGGATAAAAAATGATGAATGCCATGAGCTTAGAACTAAAACATTTCAGAGACAAGAATTTTTATAATTTCTCACTCATCAAACTACTATATGGCATTTTTCACTCATTTACCCACTCATCCATTCACTCATTAATCAGCCCCTTTGGCATTTTGTACTCCTCTAGATTAGAGATTATGATCATGCTTGTATGTTAATTGTTTCCGTTGTGTAGTTTTCTTTTGTTCTAAATTGAAGTTATTATCTTCTTCTTCTTCTTCTTCTTCTTCTTCTTCTTCTTCTTCTTCTTCTTCTTCTTCTTCTTCTTCTTCTTCTTCTTGTCTACCAGTAACTAATTTTCATTTTACTTGGGTAGAAGGGTGAAGCACTTGGTAATGAAATAAGGTTAGATTAATCTCTTTCTTGTGCTTAAATGATATATTATCAAGTAGTCATTATACGTATTGTATTTTGTTTCCAATCATTTTAGAAACCCTACTTGTAAAGTGGAGATCTTAATTTGTTATAGACAAGATATTGGCACAATGAATGCTTGAGCTCATTTTGAGATCTTGATTTGTTGTAGACAAGATATTGGCACAATGAATGCTTGAGCCCATTTATAAGTGGTGGTGTTAATAGATGGTGAAAGGAATCATAATATAATTATGTATATAATCTTAAATGAACTTTGAATATTGTATTTTCTGATTGGAACCTCCATTATGTGTAGATTCTAATTGAATTATAAAAAGAATTAATCTTGTCCTTAATTTACTTACCAAGAGTGGATCTCCTAACCTAAGTAAATCCTTTTTATTTGTGACCAAGTTTTATTACTTTATTTGTTGTGACAAAATCTTTTCATTACCTCAAAGAATTTTTCTTCATCAATTCCCTGTGGATCGACCTCAGACTCCCGAGATTTTATTACTTGAATCAACCTGCACTTAGGTTTGAAACTTATAATCTGCATTATTAGGCTCATCTATGCCTTTACATGGTGCTAAAAGAAAACATGAAAAAGCCTATGAAGTTCTACTTATATACATATATTAATTTACACACTCTACTACTATTCATCAAAATGTAGAATGATCAGGCAAAGATCTCCTACAAGAATGAAAATACATACTCCCCCAGTTTAGGCACATAGACCTGCTCGAGTTGTAGATCAATCAAGAAGCTTAGAGTGGGCATTTTTTGAAATACCATGTAAAATTTTGTGAGATAAAACTTAGTAGAAATGGGCAAAAACATTTATAAGTTTATGAACTAATAATATTTGAACCATCACGTGTACGGAAAACATTTTACCATTCTTTTTCATTTCTTTCTAAAATTCCATAATTTCTTAACTTCATGAAAAATAGTTAGCAGTACTTGTAAAATTTTCATAAATCATTTATGGAAATAAGCTTAGCAAGATTATTCTCCTCATCCCATTGTTAAGGTTCTCAACTAACTATGCATATTTCTAATTGAGGCGTCCCCCAAAGTTTTCTAATCATGGTCATAATAATTAATTTTCTTGCACATTGATTCATTAATACAATGAAGCAACATTAGTGAGCTTAAATAAAAATTCAATTTTTGCTAATAACATTTTGTAATTTCGAACACTCAGCAAATCAAGAGAACTTTGTTGAAATATGAAATATAAGTAGAGGAAGAAAAGAAAATTTTTATATAAACCATTAAAAGAATTCGAAATCAAAGAGAAAGACATAAAGTTAGATATCTAAATCGAAGAACAGATTTTGAAATTGAAAATTGAAATTGAAACAGAAGATAGTCAAACAAGTTCTAATTAAATACAATAAGAAATCCTATAATAACTTTGGAAGGGTATGATATATCGAAGAAATTAATAGAGTTAAAGCAAAGATAAAACTAGAATTACGATTCAGTAGAATGAAAGAAGAAAAAGAATAGATTTTTATCCTTCCTACCTCTCTGTCGAAATGTAGCTTAGGTGAAAATGGGAAATTTTGTTTCTAGTTGAAGGTAGTGTGCTATGAAGAGGATAACTGTTGGAATTTCTCGAGTGAGTGGCGAAAGACAAAGCTGTGAGAGCACTTGGTGTTTTCTTTTAGGTGGTTGTTTATGATAAGTAAAGAAGAGATGAGCGATATTTATAGTGTAAAAAGTCACTCTTTCTGACGTTAGAGTGAGTGACATTGGTGGTTTGTTGTCAAAATGAGAAAGCATTCTTTCTAAAACAAAATTCTCCTGCAATCATTATTTCTTACTTAATCAAGATTTTATACACACCTAACATGATGTGGCTTATTCAATAAGTCCTAGGATATTTTGTTGATCCTCAATTATACTTTAGCACTTGTTTCTTCTTCTAGATTTTCTCCTTTTGAAGCACTTGAACATGCTTATCTTCATATTTTTTTTAATAATCATTACTTTGAAAGATAATATCTCCTTAATTATTATTATTATTATTATTATTATTATTATTATTATTATTATTATTATTATTATTATTATTATTATTATTTTGAGGGATGTTACACATATGACATCTCCTTTTTTTTTACATGCAACATATGGCATGTTGTTATGCATTAATTTAATTTTTTTAAATAATAGTAAAATCATAGTTTATTAAGGAGAGAGAATTGTAAAATCATAATTTATCAAAGAAAAATAATCATAAAATCTGACTTTAGTGAATGGAGAGAATTTGACTCTTGACTATACTTATGAAGGATGACAAATTATATTATTTCATTTAAGATTTTTTTCAATTTTGAAATTAATTCTACTACATATGGCATCTCTTTTTTTTTTTTTTGCTACATTTATGCATTAATTTAAAATTGTTGTAAAACAATTGTAAAATCATAATTTATTAAGGAGAGAGAATTGCAAAATCATAATTTATCAAGAAAAAATAATTATAAAATCTGACTTTAATGAATTGGGAGAATTTGACTTTTTACTATACTTATTATGAAAGGCAAATTATATTATTTCGTTAAAGATTTTTTTTTCAATTTTGAAATTAATTCTACTAAATATGGAATCTTTTTTTTTAAGCTGCTATGTATGGCATCTTGTTATGCACTAATTTAAAATTGTTTTAAAATACTGTTGTTTCAAAGCAATAAAATAAAATGCAGTTTTAATCAAGATTAGATTTTGTACCATGACGCAATAAATTAAGAATTAAATGATAAAAATAAATATAATTATATTTATGATAATTTAATTAATATTTAGTTATCTATTAACCAATTGTTGAACACGACTCTATCATTATTTTTAACTTTTGCTGCTTATCTTTAAATTGAAAATAAGACGTAGTCAGAATTTTCTACAATTTTGAGTAAAAGGGGCAAAAACAATAGGTGATGGACAAAACCCAGCTTCTTATAATGCTTTTGTTTACAGCTTAGCAATGAAGCTTAATTATTCATAAAATATAGTTTTCTTCCAATTGGAAGAAAAAAAGCTCTAAGTTTTATTTGGTACAACAACAGGCGAAACTTTCAGGTCCCGGGAATTTTTTGGGGATGGGGATGCAAAATCCTATCACATAGCCTAGATCCTTGCAGTGGCCAACACAGCCAGGATCAGGAATTTTTTGGCATGTTCCTTGACAATACGCGTACTGTACAGGTTTGCCCATACCTGCATTGTATGGGTACTTCAGATTATCAGCAAGAGATAGTAATGAAAAGTACAAAGAAAATTACATACGAATAAATAATTCTTGGAAGATTAAATCTCTATTTTGCTATTTGTTTACATACCATGTGAGAATAAGAGAACTACAACCATGACTGCAAAGATAAATTTCAGCAAAGTCATTGGGACAAGTGTGCGAATCATTTTTGTGTAGCTTTGGACACTTTCGATCTATAACAATGCGTAAATTTGTCAGGTTTTTATAATACATATTCATTAATTATGCATTAAATTATGCATTAATTTAATGTCAGAAAAAATTAAATGACTAGGAAAATAAGAACACAGACTTTTTAATAGAATGACATATGTCATGATTTAAAATTATATATTTTATATATATTATTATTATTATTAATTAATTGTTTTAAAATAATAGTAAAATTATAATTTATTAAGGAGAGAGAATTTTAAAATCATAATTTATCAAGGAAAAATAATAGTAAAATTTAACTTTAATGAATAGTGAGAATTCGATTATTGATTATATTTTTTAGAAAAATAATCATTTTACATCCTTAAAAAGATATAAGTATTATTTATACTCTTTTTAAAAGATGTAATTGAATGAGAAAAAAGTGATAAAAAATATGTATAATAAATAGTATTAGATGAGATATGAAAAGTGATGTATGCACTTTTTGTATTGTAAGAATATAAGAATTGTACTTTTTAAAAATGAAAAATTATATTATTTCACTAAAGATTTATTTTTTCAATTTTAAAATTAATTCTACTGCATATGACATCTCTTTTTTTTACCTGCTACATATGTCATGTTGTAATGCTTTAATTTAAAATTATTTTTAAATAATAATAAAATCATAGTTTATCAAAGAAAAATAATCATAAAATCTGACTTTAATGAATAGAGAGAATTTGATTCTTGATTATACCTATTAAGGATGACAAATTATATTATTTCATTAAAGATTTTTTTTTAATCTTGAAATTAATTCTACTGCATATAGCATCTATTATTTTTACCTGCTGCATATGGTATCATGTTATGCATTAATTTAAATTTTTTTAAAATAATAGTAAAATCATAATTTATTAAGGAGTGAGAATTGTAAAATCGTAATTTATCAAGAAAAAATAATAGTAAAATCTGACTTTAATGAATTAGGAGAATTTGACTCTTAACTATACTTATTATGAAAGGTAAATTATATTATTTCGTTAAAGATTTCTTTTTTTCATTTTTGAAATTAACTCTACTACATATAGCATCTCTTTTTTTTACCCACTACATATGACATCTTGTTATGCATTAATTTAAATTTTTTTAAAATATTGTTGTTACAAAGCAATAAAATAAAACACAATTTTAATTAAGATTAGATTTTGTACGTTGCATACAATAAATTAAGAATTAAATGATAAAAATAATATAATTATATTTATGATAGTTTAATTAATATTTAGTTATCTATTAAACATTTGTTGAGCTCGACTCTATCATTACTTTTAACTTTTGTTGTTTATCTTTAAATTGAAAATAAGACGTAGTCAGAATTTTCTACAATTTTGAGTAAAAGGGGCAAAAACAATAGGTAATGGACAGAATTCAGCTTCTTATAATGCTTTTATTTCCAACAATGAAGCTTAATTATTCATAAAATATAGTTTTCTTCCAATTGGAAGAAAAAGCGCTCCAAGTTTTATTTGGCACAACAGCAAATGTTGTTTCTGGGTTGTTGGCAGAATCCTTGCATATAGCCTTGATCCTTGCAGTGATCATCACAGTCACCTTATTTTTAATATGTTCCTCGACAATACACTATATGCCCTTACCTACATTGTATGGGTACTTCAGATTATCAGCAAGAGAAAGTAATGAAAAGTAGAAAGAAAATTGCATACGAGTAAATAATTCTTGGAAGATTAAATCTCTGTTTTGCTATTTGTTTACATACCATGTGAGAATAAGAGAACTTCAACCATGGCTGGAAAGATAAATTTCAGCAGGGTCTTTGGGACAAGTGTGCGAGTCATTTCTGTGTAGCTTTTGACACTTTTGATATGTAACAATTAGGAGTGTAGTCAGGTCGATTTGATTTTATTCTTGAAGAAAAATAAATTTGAATCAATCAAAATTAATTGGTTTGATTTGATTTGATTTTCTTATTTTTTAATAATCAAACTGAACTGAACATCTATGAATTAATTCGGTTTGGGTGGTTAGATTGACCACTTTTTTTATACAAAAATTAATTAAATAATTAGCTTTCCATAAAAAAATACATAATAGTTATGAAAAAAATTTAGAAAATAGAATCAAACCTACTTATCTCAATAAGCACACTACAAAATACAAACTCTAAAAATTATATGTTTAGTACGTTGCCTTAATCTACTCATAGTACACCCAGTCAGTGCCTTTGATGTATTGTACCCTGTTTATTTTGGAATCTTCAGCTGAATGTTTAGTCATTATATAAATAAGGGCATCAGTTAGTTAATTTATATGGCCTTAATGGTGGATTATGGTATATGTTTCTGGACTTACTGTTTGTAATATATTATAAAGTTTTTTTGTGTTAAGTTGCTTTACAACAACAACTTGCATGTAATACAGCATTTAGAAGGTTAGTTTCAAGTTGAATGAACTTTTTTCTTATACTTCAGGATTTGTTGTTTGTTATGTATTATAAAGCTTTTTTGGGTTACGTTGTTATGTTAATATTTTGTGGTCAAGACTTAAAAAATCTTGACTTATAACATGAAATAAATCAGGTTGCACTCTTTAAATTTTTTTTTTTACTTCTACACTTAGTTTAGTCATTAAATTTATATAAATTAGTTAGTTAAATTAGATGTCATGTACTCTGATTTGTTGCTTTGATGTATTGTTTTAGAAGGACATTGTATATACATACATATATATATATATATATATATATATATATATATATATATATGTATGTATGTATATATATATAGGGGGTATATCTAGTGAGATGAGTTTTTATTGTGAGAGGGTGAAAGGAGTAAATCTTGACTATACAACCATACATGGATGGTTAAGATTAAAAGTTACTTGAAGGTCATGTAACCACTTAAAAAAGTCACATGTATTTATGTTCTAATCTTGGCCATTCATGAAAGATCCAATGGTCAATATTCACTCATTTCACCTCTCACAATAAATACTTTCTCACTTGAGTAAGATCCTATATATATATATATATATGTTCGGTTTGGCTCTCTAATTTAAAATTTTCAATCTAAAAAATAAACTAATTAAATTTTATTTGATTCAAATTTTGTCTGAATTAATCAACATACCTAAATTAAACCTAACTAATTTAATTAATTTGATTCAAATTAATCGAATTAGTCAAATTATCTGAACTAATTTATATCCTTAGTAACAATGTGTAAATTTGTCAGGTTTTTATAATACATATTCATTAATTATGTCATTAAATTATGTATTAATTTAAAGTAAAACAAAAAATAAATGGCCCGGAAAACAAGGACACAAACTTTCCTGGATAGTATTAAATAAGTTTAAAGAAGAAAGTTAAACTGCTCGGTACATGTGAGTCCCTCGTATTTGATTTCATTGCTCATGACTTTAGTTTGTTACATCTGGAAACAACACGAACTATAGAGTTCCCAGATCTATAATAATGCTCTATAAAGTGATAAGAATTATTTATCGATTTAAGAATCAAAAAGCATGCCATCGTTCTTCGTTTTGTTTATTAAATTTCTTTACTATTGTATATTGATCATCTCCTTTCTAACGAATATAGAATTCAATTTCAAGTGCCATTGCTGCAAGCAAACCACTTAAAATTCTTATCACGATGGGCGAGAACTTGAAGAAGGTCTCAACAATAATTAATGGGTGAGCTTAGTCAGATACTGACAGCGACCTTACAAACTCTCACCCTTTTTTTTTATTTTTTTTAATGAACTTACAAACTCTCACTTTGTATCATGTTGTCATCCTAATAAATTATCTTAATATCTTCTTAATTATTTTAAATAAAAATTAATAAATAAAAATTAAAAATATTTAATATAACATAAAATACATTTAATGTTCTTCCTTTAAATAATTAAAAATATTATTATACTGATGCTTTTGAAGATAAGAATTATTCTTAATTCCTTCTCTCCTTTCTTCACCATGCTCTTCTACCTAGGTTTTGCAATTTCTTTGTGTCTTGGGATTTGAGAAAAAATCTCTAGCAATTTTAGAAGCATTTCATAGTATTACAATTTTTTTTTCAAGGGCATCTATATTAAGATAAAGATGGAGACCTGCACCTTGCATAGATTTAAGAATAAGACTTTTTTATTATATTTATTGAGTGTTATATATTATTGGGAAAATAAAATAAATATTTATACTGTAACACCCTAGCTCTGACACCAACTAATGTAACACCCTAGTTAGGGCATCACATTTCTGACTTCCGACTCATAATCTGAAAATAAGTTCGCACAAAGTTTGAGTTATAAAAGATGGGTTTCAAAATTTCTTCTTTACTGAAACGTAAAATTACTGAAAATATTAGGTAATATTGAAAATCATATTTCAACTATTCATTATGCAATATTGACACCAATTAATAATACAATTTAAAGAGAAATATAAAATTAACAGACTTATTTTTTTTTTGACAGTAGCAAACCCTATGACGGGTCCTACTTAATAGCACGGTACAACACTAACAAGAAACTTTAACATACTTATTCCTTTTTCTGTTCATCTTGATGCATCAGACATCTGTTCCTTTGTCAACACTGCACACCTTCGAGTCCTGAATGTCCACTCCTTATTGTTGTTACCAATCTCAGAGTATTTATCGCCTGTTATGTCTAAGACAACTCGATCCTTCTATTGTTTGATTTTAACAATACAAACACAAAAAACAACATAACAAAGAGGTGAGATCACCTACACCAATACCAACATGGCAGCACAGAGATAACACACAGCCAACAATATCATACAGACAGATCATGTCATAATCATGCTATCAGCATTAATCAACTATCATCATCTAATCATTTATCAGTTCAATCATCATCCAATCATTTATCAATTCAATTATCATAACCAATAACCAATATTCCTCAATTAATATATCACACAGATATAAATGCTCAGATTTATGCATATGTACAAAGACTCAATTTTTCAAAAACAACTCCATGGAGGTTTTCACAATTTCGAGAAGAATGCTCTGGTCAATTGTTAGCCTTAGCCCAAAGACAATCTCCCAGTTGTTGAAAAGAATCGTGTTCTTGTCAGGTATTGTCAATGCGTTGCAACGGATCAGCACGCTAAGCACACAGGGTACTCGCCACCGTCCACTGGTCGATCATTGCTACTGACGCCCCAAGATCCATCATAGACCTCACTATTAATTCTCATTCCCTCTTTAACCACAAGGGCCATAATAGCTATTAGCTATATTTTATACAATGCACGAATATATCAGTGCAAGTCCAACCCCAACGGACCAAATCTTTTCAATTTCATTTGTACAATGCACGAGTATATCAGTGCAAGTCCAACCCCAACGGACCAAATCTTTTCAATGCATGTATAATGCACCAAATGCCAATCACAGGCAAAACATGTCATTTTCTCACACAGCATCCATATACTGGTTCTTCGGTATTTATACTGTATTTTCAACAAGAAAATCATATTATCACATTTTCATAGTTATGAAACACTTTCGTCGTGTTTTTCACAAAATTGTGCAACATTTCCATTTCATTTTTACAATTCCAAAACGTTTCTGTTACGTATTCACAATTCCAAAACATTTTTGTTATAGTTTCACAATACCATAACACTTCTTTTACGTTTTTAAAATTTCGTAACATTTCTGTTATGTTTTCTAAATACTGCAACACTTCTGTTGCACTTTTAAATCACGTATTTAATTTTTCAATGTTTTTTTTTCTCAATATACATTTCTCAAATTGCGTAACAATTTTCCATCATTTTCAAAATCGCATAACTTGAAAATCATTCTTTTAAGTTAAAGTAAATCATTTTTTTCATCATTCTCAAAATATTTAAAATACTTTTCAAATCACATAAGATTTTCTCATCATTTTCACAATTACAAAAAATATTCTATCACTTTTAAATCACATAGTAATTTTTCAACAGTAGTTCAAATTGTGTAGAAATATTTTAACGTATTCCAAATCATTTTAAAGATACGTAAAATATTTTTCAACATTTTACAATCACGTAAAATATTTAAACTCACATAAAATATTTAAACGCAATTCAAATCACGTAAAAATATTTTAACATATTTCAAATAGCGTAGGAATATTTTACTATATTCTAAATCATTTTTAAGATACGTAAATCATTTTTCACCACAATCCTATTACAAAAATATTTCTTAACCATCAAAAATTCCATTTCATCCTTTCTCAAAATATTATGACTTTGTACTTCATTTTTCACATTTTCTTACTCAAGAAAATCTTTTTCCACGTTTCTTCACTCAAGAAATTCTTTTTCAAATATAATCCACAAAATTACCTTTCCATTAATAATAAATCAATATTTCAAATCTTAAAATTTCCAAACGTACTTCAAAACTTGAAAATAAGTTATACTTGAGTAAATTCTCAAAATACCATTATATTCTCCATTTTTTCCCAAATCATTTCCAAATTAACCTACTTCAAAATAAATTGAAGTTTGAAAACATTTTCGTTTACAAAACTTAATTTTTCAAGTGAGTAAAATACTCTGATTCCCTTTTCAAATTTCTTATATTAAATCAATTATATTTCCACTTGAAAAATTAATTTGTTTCATAAAAATCAAGGCATTACTATTGAAAAATTATCAAAACATTTTTCCTTTTAAATTGATATGGTTTTATACAAACAAAATCATTAAAGTTTTATTTTCAAAACCAAAGTACCGATTGGTCATAAAACAAACCCATTTGTTCAAATTCATTTTTACTTTCTTTGCAAATCCTTTTTCATTCTTAGTCAAAAGTCTTTTCCTTAATATATATTTTCTCAAAATCACTTTTTATTAATCTAGTCCCACAAAATCATATTGAGTTGATTTAATTATTGTTTCTTAACTTTAAATTTCCTAACGTTTTCCAAAACCCAATAAATAAATTATCTGTTAGAAATTTTAAGTTACAAACATTTTCCTTTATATTTCTAAATCACTTCTAAAATTTGATTAATTTGAAGTTCAATACTTTCAATCTTCTTTTTCTTTTATTTATGAAAATTTCACTTCACTTAATTTATAACACTTAATTCCCTTTTCAAAAATCCTTATTTGAAAATTCTTGTATTTCATAGCATCAAAACATTTTTTCTAAATTATCAAAACCGTATAGATGGCCATTGGAACAATGAAATATTTTTGTTCTAACTTTAATTATTCCATTCTTGTTTCTACACAAAATAAATCAATAAAATTTCATTCTAAAATTTGTGTTCATGTTTTCTTAAAAAAAAACAAACCTTTAGTTCATTTTCCATACTCCTCAAATCAATCCAATTTTATTCTTCCATAAACACATTAATTTGTAAACACCTATTTTGAGGTGTCTTGGCCGAAATTCTCATTATTTTAGGGATCAAAATTTAATTTCCTTGTTCTTGAAAAAAATTTCAACATTGACCCTCATCAAGGGCATCAAAATTGTAGCTCTTCCTTGGCCATTGGAACCAAGATCAATTTTCTTTCCATCCACATATCATGACATACATATATATTTCATCATGCATATTATAAGTATACTATCAAAGCCATAAAATCATGCAAAGCATATTAAGCATAGACAAAAATAATCAAAGCACAAGAAAATAAAGCAAAGCTCATAAACACATAATTAATTATTACATGACCATGGATTGAAATTCTCACATGAATTCACAATCCATCAAATATAAGACCATCTCCCACCACCATAATTGGTTGGTGAGATGGATCTCCCTCTTACCTCTTGAAGATCCTCAAAGCTTCTTGATTTTGCTTCTCTTTCCATGTCCTTCAACACCAAGGGCTTCTCAAATTCAAAACAAAATACATAGAAATTAGTATACTAAGCTTGATTAAGAGGAACCATGGATTAAACATGGTTTAGATCATGAAAAAGAAGAGAAGAAATGAAGTCTTCTTATACTTCACCTCAAAAACCCCATAACTTTGTTCTTGAAGAAAGTCCATGAAGATGAATGATTTAGAGAAAGTCTCCAACATGAAAGTGTTTTGAATTGATGAAAGGATTCAAGATATGTAACTAGATAAAATTATGAAAGATTGGAAGTGATTCTATGGGTGGTGACCGAATAGCTCAAAGAATAGAGAAAATGGTGTTCTTTGTATTTGTTCTTGGTATTCTTGAACAATTGGAAGAGAGAGAATGATCTTTGTGTTACTAAGTGTGATAGAAAATCAAAATAGAGGGCTGAATTGAAGTGGGTAACCGTAGGAGTGAAAGAATGGAGAGATAGAAATTTGTTTAGCATAATTGAAGGCTATCACATGCATGCAAAAGTCTTCCACTTTGTCATCTTTTTCTTTGGCCTAAAAAGGCTACTCCAACATGTCTCAACATGTCTCTTCTTCTTTCTTGCTTCTCCAACCGTCCCCCCTTCATCATGCACTCCAAAGTTGTCATAATTACTTGCTAATTGATTAGTTAATTCATTAGATTAAGTTTCCTCATCAATCTTAACTAATTTTCTAATTACATAACTAATTAATTAGACATATTATTTTATTTATTATAATCTCTAATTAAAATTAGGATATCTAATTAAGAATTAGATTATAACAATTTAGCATTTAATTTAGTTTACTTGGCTTGTTAATTAGGCCATTATTTGAAGCATTTCTAGCGATTGATTAATTCAATGGTTAGGATTTAGGTTGACTTTTAATTTTTAGAAGACTAAATCTAAGTCATTGGATCCTTTTCCTTTAAATTCTAGCCATTAGATGTGTCTCCAAAATAAAGGGTCAAGATTGCTTCTTCTTACTTTTAATCCAAGGGTCATAATTAGTTTTTGCTACTTTTTAAGACCAAATCTCCACCCTTGATTAATTCTTCATCCAATGGTCATAAATGGTCTTTGTCACTTTTTAAGACCAAATCTCCACCCTTGATCAACTCTAAATCCAATGGTTGTAAATGGTCGCTTTATATAATTAATTTTACACCGTTGATTAAATCTACGATTGATATTGAAGTTGCCTAATTAAGTTTATTCTCACACCATTGATTAAATCAATGATGATTATCTTATGTTTCTTTATTAAATTTATTTCTTAACCGTTAATTGAATCATTAGTGGATATCCAAACCATCAATGTTGACTTAAGCAATATAATTTCTATTTTTATCTACTAAAAATCCCACGAAAGAATATATTTACTGTATTTTTATCATCCGATAATTAAATACAGTACAAAATAAATTTTCTAAAACTGTTTCCGGATTCAGGTTTAGTAAGATCCTCTGTCTCCGTCTAAATAGTACAAATTTTTCTATGCGTAGAAAAAATTTTCACTTTGCGAGACCCACCTGGGCCCACGTATGGTCACCTGGGCCCACATACAGTCAAAAAAATTCATAATCATCCACAAAATCACAAATATTAGAAAATGTATGAAAATCAAGTCAGATTGTTAAAAATAATTAACAGTCAAGAGAAATAAATACAGAAAGATTTTTCCCGGCTCAAAAATTATTATTTTCCTGACACGGAGTAAATCACTCAAAATGATCAAATACGCTGATGGAATAATCAAAATAATTTTACAGTATCCAGAAATTACTAAACAGTAAAATTCTATTAGCTGTCAAAATTACTGTTTATAGGATAGGAAATTTTGGGGTGTTACAATTCTCCCCCTCTAAAAAGAAATTTCATTCTCGAAATTTAAGAACCATGATTTCACACCCTTAGAATAAATATAAATATTACTCTTTTATCTTATTCTCCAATTCTCATGAAGCTTCCTCCCTTACATCTTGCTATACCATTTTGATCCCACAAAATCTCTTTGTTGATGTTCAACTTCTCCTGATCAAACAGATATCTCAGACTCCTATCATAGAGATTTTGTTGGTTATTACTGAAGATGTTGAATGTTACTCCAGAAAGAAAGAATTTCCATATCTCTGATATCAACATAACGACAACCAATCTTCATTCACGCCTAGAATAGTTTTTCTCAGATAACTTCCAACTAATGTAATGTAATGTTTAGCTAATGTAATGTATTACTTAAAATTTCCTTATCTTCGTATCACTACATATTCTAGATTTTTACTTTTAACAGGAAATGTCTCACTAACTGAGTTCTTCTTTCCACAGCACTATACTGGATACTTCCGTAAATTTTTTTTCTACGATTTTCCATTACTGTCTTAAATTTTCCCATAGAAGAATTGTTCCAATCTTTTGAAGAATTCACCACGCTTCTGCTGCATTACTCAGATACCTTAACATGGATACAAATATAGAAATATCCTTTCTTGCTAGATATTCCTTCAGTTGCAGGAGATGAAAGAAAACATCATGGAAGATAACAAAATGAATTGAACCGTTATCGAACATATCCAGCAAAGAATTGGATGTAACCCGATTTTCAAAAATGAATTTTCTCTGGATTACTCACAGTCTGTTAAAATAATCTCATTGGATATGGTTGGAAAATAACCAATCCATTTTCAAAGACTACGTCTGTTTATGAAACAGATCAAACTAACACAAAAATTTTGAATAACAGATCAAACTAATATAAAGATTTGATCTATAACAACAATTTGAATAACTTGAATAGCTCGATTAGCTAAAAATAGAAATAGAAGTAAATAAATCAGAGGATAACGAATAACTCTAACATATAATTGATCTACTCAATCATATGTCATAAGGAATAAGTTATTCACAGAATATTTAGTATGGTTTATAGGATTAACTTCAATGACGCAATCTCCATTGTTTAAATCTTCTGCTCAGAACACTCCCATTCCATTCAGAGTAACAACCTCCCTTACTATCTAAAATTTTTACTAATAGAAAACTCTATTTTCAAAGAACACATCAGAGATTATACTCTTGGGAAATGTGTCCAACTTTTTTCTAATTTGTTTTCTTGACGTACATTCCTTCATTTAAGTACTTTCTTTCACATCACTTACTGCTTTTGGTTTCCTCAATGGTTGTAAATTCATCTTCCGTCGAAATCAATTACTTTCTCAATATCCTAAAAAAAAAATACCAGGTTCCAAAATTAAGAAATCTTATATTCCAAGACTGATTCTCTTCCGTCAGATCCTAAACTTCAACTTCCGCTTTCTCTTGAATAAATGGTCCTTTGTTCGTGCGGTCGTCTTTTCCACATTGCTCACGTTACTCCCGTAGGCTGCAACTCGCATTACTAGTAACATGTTTCACTTCCACACAAGTATAACTATCCCGAGCCATTCCTTTTTTTTTTTAAGGCGTATGGATCAAAATACAATGGATCTAATATCCATTATAAACAACATTATTTCCCTTCTAGAAACAAACACATAGAGAACACAACACAAGCAAAATAGACCTAACCACAAACCCCAAAAGACTCAAACCGTGCTCTGATACCAACTAATGTAACACCCTAGCTCTGACACCAACTAATGTAACACCCTAGCTAGGGCATCACATTTCTGACTTCCGACTCATAATCTGAAAATAAGTTCGCACAAAGTTTGAGTTATAAAAGATGAGTTTCAAAATTTCTTCTTTACTGAAACGTAAATTTACTGAAAATATTAGGTAATATTGAAAATCATATTTTAACTATTCATTATACAATATTGACACCAATTAATAACACAACTTAAAGAGAAATATAAAATTAACAGACTTTTTTTTTTTTGACCGTAGCAAACCCCATGACGGATCCTACTTAATAGCACGGGACAACACTAACAAGAAACTTTAATATACTTATTCCTTTTTCTGTTCATCTTGATGCATCAGACATCTGTTCCTTTGTCAACACTGCACACCTTCGAGTCCTGAATGTCCACTCCTTATTGTTGTCACCAATCTCAGAGTATTTTTCGCCCGTTATGTCTAAGACAACTCGATCCTTCTATTGTTTGATTTTAACAATACAAACACAGCAAAACAACATAACAAAGAGGTGAGATCACCTACACCAATACCAACATGGCAACAGAGATAACACACAAACAACAATATCATACAGACAGATCATGTCATAATCATGCTATCAGCATTAATCAACTATCATCATCTAATCATTTATCAGTTCAATCATCATCCAATCATTTATCAATTCAATTATCATAACCAATAACCAATATTCCTCAATTAATATATTACACAGATATAAATGCTTAGATTTATGCATATGTACAAAGACTCAATTTTTCAAAAACAACTCCATGGAGGTTTTCACAATTTCGAGAAGAATGCTCTGGCCAATTGTTAGCCTTAGCCTAAAGACAATCTCCCAGTTGTTGAAAAGAATCGTGTTCTTGTCGGGTATCGTCAATGCGTTGCAACGGACTGCATCGCCAAGTGGTACAGGGTACTCGCCAATTGTCCACTGGTCGACCGCCGTGCCTTGACGCCCCCAAGATCCATCATAGACCTCACTATCAATTCTCATTCCCTCTTCAACCACAAGGGCCATAATAGCTATTAGCTATATTTTATACGATGCACGAATATATCAGTGCAAGTCCAACCCCAACGGGTCAAATCTTTTCAATTTCATTTGTACAATGCACGAGTTTATCAGTGCAAGTCCAACCCGAACGGGCCAAATCTTTTCAATGCATGTATAATGCACCAAATGCCAATCACAAGCAAAACATGTCATTTTCTCACACAGCATCCATATACTGGTTCTTCGATATTTATACTGTATTTTCAACAGGAAAATCATATTATCACATTTTCATAGTTATGAAACACTTTCGTCGTGTTTTTCACAAAATTGTGCAACATTTCCATTTCATTTTTACAATTCCAAAACGTTTCTGTTACGTATTCACAATTCCAAAACATTTTTGTTATAGTTTCACAATACCATAACACTTCTTTTACGTTTTTAAAATTTTGTAACATTTCACGTATGTTTTCTAAATACTTTAACACTTCATTTTGCACTTTTAAATCACGTATTTAATTTTTCAATGTTTTTTTCTCAATATACGTTTATCAAATTGCGTAATAATTTTCCACCATTTTCAAAATCACATAACTTAAAAATCATTCTTTTAAGTTGTGTAAATCATTTTTTTCATCATTCTCAAAATATTTAAAATACTTTCCAAATCACATAAGATTTTCTCATTTTCACAATTACAAAAAATATTCTATCACTTTTAAATCACATAGTAATTTTTCAACAAGAGTTCAAATTGTGTAGAAATATTTTAACGTATTCCAAATCATTTTAAAGATACGTAAAATATTTTTCAACATTTTACAATCACGTAAAATATTTAAACTCACATAAAATATTTAAACGTAATTCAAATCACGTAGAAATATTTTAACATATTTCAAATCGCGTAGGAATATTTTAATATATTCTAAATCATTTTTAAGATACGTAAATCATTTTTCACCACAATCCTATTACAAAAATATTTCTTAACCTTCAAAAATTCTATTTCATCCTTTCTCAAAATATTATGACTTTGTACTTCATTTTTCACATTTTCTTACTCAAGAAAATCTTTTTCTACGTTTCTTTACTCAAGAAATTCTTTTTCAAATATAATCCACAAAATTACCTTTCCATTGATATAAATCAATATTTCAAATCTTAAAATTTCTAAACGTACTTCAAAACTTGAAAATAAGTTATACTTGAGTAAATTCTCAAAATACCATTATATTCTCCATTTTTCCCCAAATCATTTCCAAAATTAACCTACTTCAAAATAAATTGAAGTTTGAAAATATTTTCGTTTACAAAACTTAATTTTTCAAGTGAGTAAAATACTCTGATTCCTTTTTCAAATTTTTTGTATTAAATTAATTATATTTTCACTTGAAAAATTACTTTGTTTCACCAAAATCTAGGCATTACTATTGAAAAATTATCAAAACATTTTTCCTTTTAAATTGATATGATTTTACACAAACAAAACCATTAAAGTTTTATTTTCAAAACCAAAGTACCGATTAGTCATAAAATAAACCCATTTGTTCAAATTCATTTTCACTTTCTTTGCAAATCCTTTTTCATTCTTAGTCAAAAGTCTTTTCCTTAATATATATTTTCTCAAAATTACTTTTTATTAATCTAGTCCCACAAAATCATATTGAGTTGATTTAATTATTATTTCTTAACTTTAAATTTCCTAACGTTTTCCAAAACCCAATAAATAAATTCTCTGTTAAAAATTTTAAGTTACAAACGTTTTTCTTTATATTTCTAAATCACTTCTAAAAATTGATTAATTTGAAGTTCAATACTTTCAATCTTCTTTTTCTTTCATTTATGAAAATTTCACTTCACTTAATTTATAACACTTAATTCCCTTTTCAAAAATCCTTATTTGAAAATTCTTGTATTTCATAGCATTAAAACATTTTTTCTAAATTATCAAAACCTTATAGATGGCCATTGGAACCATGAAATATTTTTCTTCTAAGTTAAATAAATTCCATTCTTGTTTCTACACAAAATAAATCAATAAGATTTCATTCTAAAATTTGTGTTCATGTTTTCTTAAAAATAAACAAATCTTTAGTTCATTTTCCATACTCCTTAAATCAATCCAATTTTATTCTTCCATAAACACATTAATTTGTAAACACCTATTTTGAGGTGTCTTGGCCGAAATTCTCATTGTTTTAGGGATCAAAATTTAATTTCCTTGTTCTTGAAAAATTTCAACATTGACCCTCATCAAGGGCATCAAAATTGTAGCTCTTCCTTGGCCATTGGAACCAAGATCAATTTTCTTTCCATCCACACATCATGACATACATATATATTTCATCATGCATATTATAAGTATACTATCAAAGCCATAAAATCATGCAAAGCATATTAAGCATAGACAAAAATAATCAAAGCACAAGAAAATAAAGCAAAGCTCATAAACACACAATTAATTATTACATGACCATGGATTGAAATTCTCACATGAATTCACAATCCATCAAATATAAGACCATCTCCCACCACCATAATTGGTTGGTGAGATGGATCTCCCTCTTACCTCTTGAAGATCCTCAAAGCTTCTTGATTTTGCTTCTCTTTCCATGTCCTTCAACACCAAGGGCTTCTCAAATTCAAAACAAAATACATAGAAATTAGTATACTAAGCTTGATTAAGAGGAACCATGGATCAAACATGGTTTAGATCATGAAAAAGAAGAGAAGAAATGAAGTCTTCTTATATTTCACCTCAAAAACCCCATAACTTTGTTCTTGAAGAAAGTCCATGAAGATGAATGATTTAGAGAAAGTCTCCAACATGAAAGTGTTTTGAATTGATGAAAGGATTCAAGATATGTAGCTAGATAAAATTATGAAAGATTGGAAGTGGTTCTATGGGTGGTGACCGAATAGCTCAAAGAATAGAGAAAATGGTGTTCTTTGTATTTGTTCTTGGTATTCTTGAACAATTGGAAGAGAGAGAAGAGAGAGAATGGTCTTTGTGTTACTAAGTGTGATAGAAAATCAAAATAGAGGGCTGAATTGAAGTGGGTAACCGTAGGAGTGAAAGAATGGAGAGATAGAAATTTGTTTAGCATAATTGAAGGCTATCACATGCATGCAAAAGTCTTCCACTTTGTCATCTTTTTCTTTGGCCTAAAAAGGCTACTCCAACATGTCTCAACATGTCTCTTCTTCTTTCTTGCTTCTCCAACCGTCCCCCCTTCATCATGCACTCCAAAGTTGTCATAAGTACTTGCTAATTGATTAGTTAATTCATTAGATTAAGTTTCCTAATCAATCTTAACTAATTTTCTAATTACATAACTAATTAATTAGACATATTATTTTATTTATTATAATCTCTAATTAAAATTAGGATATCTAATTAAGAATTAGATTATAATAATTCAGCATTTAATTTAGTTTACTTGGCTTGTTAATTAGGCCATTATTTGAAGCATTTCTAGCCATTGATTAATTCAATGGTTAGGATTTAGGTAGACTTTTAATTTTTAGAAGACTAAATCTAAGTCATTGGATCCTTTTCCTTTAAATTCTAGCCATTAGATGTGTCTCCAAAATAAAGGGTCAAGATTGCTTCTTCTTACTTTTAATCCAAGGGTCATAATTAGTTTTTGCTACTTTTTAAGATCAAATCTCCACCCTTGATTAATTCTTCATCCAATGGTCATAAATGGTCTTTGTCACTTTTTAAGACCAAATCTCCACCCTTGATCAACTCTAAATCCAATGGTTGTAAATGGTCACTTTATATAATTAATTTTACACCGTTGATTAAATCTACGGTTGATATTGAAGCTTGCCTAATTAAGTTTATTCTCACACCATTGATTAAATCAATGATGATTATCTTATGTTTCTTTATTAAATTTATTTCTTAACCGTTAATTGAATCATTAGTGGATATCCAAACCACCAATGTTGACTTAAGCAATATAATTTCTATTTTTATCTACTAAAAATCTCACGAAAGAATATATTTACTGTATTTTTATCATCCAATAATTAAATACAGTACAAAACAAATTTTTTAAAACTATTTTCGGATTCAGGTTTAGTAAGATCCTCTGTCTCCGTCTAAACAGTACAAATTTTTCTATGCGTTGAAAATTTTTTCACTTTGTGGGACCCACCTGAGCCCACGTATGGTCACTTGGGCCCACCTAAGACCACTTGAGCCCACATACAGTCAAAAAAATTCATAATCATCCACAAAATCACAAATATTAGAAAATGTATGAAAATCAAGTCAGATTGTTAAAAATAATTAACAGTCAAGAGAAATAAATACAGAAAGATTTTTCCCGGCTCAAAAATTATTATTTTCCTGACACGGAGTAAATCACTCAAAATGATCAAATACGCTGATGGAATAATCAAAATAATTTTACAGTATCCAAAAATTACTAAACAGTAAAATTCTATTAGCTGTCAAAATTACTGTTTATAGGATAGGAAATTTTGGGGTGTTACAATTCTCCCCCTCTAAAAAGAAATTTCGTTCTCGAAATTTAAGAGCCATGATTTCACACCCTTAGAATAAATATAAATATTACTCTTTTATCTTATTCTCCAATTCTCATGAAGCTTCCTCTCTTACATCTTGCTATACCATTCTGATCCCACAAAATCTCTTTGCTGATGTTCAACTTCTCCTGATCAAACAGATATCTCAGACTCCTATCATAGAGATTTTGTTGGTTATTACTGAAGATGTTGAATGTTACTCCAGAAAAAAAGGATTTTCATATCTCTGATATCAACATAACGACAACCAATCTTCATTCATGCCTAGAATAGTTTTTCTCAGATAACTTCCAACTAATGTAATGTAATGTTTAGCTAATGTAATGTATTACTTAAAATTTCCTTATCTTCGTATCACTACATATTCTAGATTTTTACTTTTAACAGGAAATGTCTCACTAACTGAGTTCTTCTTTCCACGGCACTATACCGGATACTTCCGTAAATTTTTTTTTCTACGATTTTTCATTACTGTCTTAAATTTTCCCATAGAAGAATTGTTCCAATCTTTTGATGAATTCACCACGCTTCTGCTGCGTTACTCAAATACCTTAACATGGATACAAATATAGAAATATCCTTTCTTGCTAGATATTCCTTCAGTTGCAGGAGATGAAAGAAAACATCATGGAAGATAACAAAACGAATTGAACCGTTATCGAACATATCCAGCAAAGAATTGGATGTAACCCGATTTTCAAAAATGAATTTTCTCTGGATTACTCACAAATCTGTTAAAATAATCTCATTGGATATGGTTGGAAAATAACCAATCCATTTTCAAAGACTACGTCTCATTTTATGAAACAGATCAAACTAACACAAAAATTTTGAATAACAGATCAAACTAATATAAAGATTTGATCTATAACAACAATTTGAATAACTTGAATAGCTTGATTAGCTAAGAATAGAAACAGAAGTAAATAAATCAGAAGATAACGAATAACTCTAACATATAATTGATCTACTCAATCATATGTCATAAGGAATAGGTTATTCACAGAATATTTAGTATGGTTTATAGGATTAACTTCAATGACGCAATCTCCATTGTTTAAATCTTTCGCTCAGAACACTCCCATTCCATTCAGAGTAACAACCTCCCTTACTATCTAAAATTTTTACTAATAGAAAACTCTATTTTCAAAGAACACATCAGAGATTATACTCTTGGGAAATGTGTCCAACTTTTTCATAAATTGTTTTCTTGACGTACATTCCTTCATTTAAGTACTTTCTTTCACATCACTTACTGCTTTTGGTTTCCTCAATGGTTGTAAATTCATCTTCCGTCGAAATCAATTACTTTCTCAATATCCTAAAAAAGAATACCAGGTTCCAAAATTACGAAATCTTATATTCCAAGACTGATTCTCTTCCGTCAGATCCTAAACTTCAACTTCCAGTTTCCACTGAATAGCGGTCCTTTGTTTGTGCAGTCGTCTTTCCACATTGCTCACGTTACTCCCGTAGCTGCAACTGCATTACTAGTAACATGTTTCACTTCCACACAAGTATAACTATCCCGAGCCATTCCTTTTTTTTTAAGGCGTGCGGATCGAAATACAATGGATCTAATATCCATTATAAACAACATTATTTCCCTTCGGGAAACAAACGCATAGAGAACACAACACAAGCAAAATAGACCTAACCACAAACCCCAAAAGACTCAAACCGTGCTCTGATACCAACTAATGTAACACCCTAGCTCTGACACCAACTAATGTAACACCCTAGCTAGGGCATCACATTTCTGACTTCCGACTCATAATCTGAAAATAAGTTCGCACAAAGTTTGAGTTATAAAAGATGAGTTTCAAAATTTCTTCTTTACTGAAACGTAAATTTACTGAAAATATTAGGTAATATTGAAAATCATATTTTAACTATTCATTATGCAATATTGACACCAATTAATAACACAACTTAAAGAGAAATATAAAATTAACAAACTTATTTTTTTTTTGACAGTAGCAAACCCCATGACGGGTCCTACTTAATAGCACGGTACAACACTAACAAGAAACTTTAATATACTTATGTTACCAAGTGGCCTCAATACTCAAGAGGGGGGGTGAATTGAGTAGTTAAAAATAAGTTCACAAATCTTTCGCAAATCGTTTGACAATCAATTTTCGTTGAAGCTATTGAATGGTCAGAAATAATTAAATAGATGAGTTAAGCACTTTTACTAATGAACGTAATAGTCAAGGAGACAATATCCAAATAGAATAATGAAACAATGCACAAAGATAAACAGAGGAGAGTTTAGAGAAACAAACACACGTTTATCCTGGTTCAATCACTACTCCACTTGTGATCTACGTCCAGTCCCAAACAACACCTTGAGATTTTCCACTATATCTTCAAGCTTCAATGGGTGCTTGAAAAACCACTACAACCTTGAGCACTCAACAATATGGGATACCTCACCCAAAAGCTTGAGCCTCTATTTTCCAAGGGATACCTCACCCTTACAATACTTGAGGGATACCTCACCCTCACTAATCGAAAGTATAAGATTGAAATAGAAGAAGCTCTCTCTAGAGCAAGTGTTTACAAATTGAAGCTCTAATATGCTCTCAAGGATTTTTCACGTTTTTAGTCGAAAACAGAGCAAGAAATGATTTTAAGAATTGATTCACGTTTTGAAGTATAATGATCAGCTTTTTGGTTCAAGGTCAACGTAAACAAAGACCCAACTTGGGTATTTATAAGTTTCTCAATTAATAGAGCCGTTGGAGGTAGTTGGGCATGCATTTAATGCATTTAATATAGCCGTTGGACGTTGTCGAGGATGCGTGTAATCGATTACATATCTCGGTAATCGATTACATTATTGTTCCAACGTTTTACGAACTTTCGGGCTCTGTAATCGATTACATTCTTGAGGTAATCGATTACATAGCTTCGACTTTGCTTGTAATTGATTACAATGCTCATGTAATCGATTACATGACTTGACTTCTTTGTGTAATCGATTACAATATCCTTGTAATCGATTACATGTCTCGTCGAACGTGTTCTTTGAGTTTCTGTTTTGTGTAATCGATTACATATATTGTGTAATCGATTACATTTCTTGTCGAACATGTTCTTTGCCTTTCTGGGCTTTGTGTAATCGATTACATATACTTTGTGTAATCGATTACATATTCTCTGACTTTCTTGTAATCGATTACATTGTTCATGTAATCGATTACATGCTTTCTTTTGATGTGTAATCGATTACAAACATTGTGTAATCGATTACATTTGCTTTGAACACATTTTTCAAGTCCAATAACTCTTGTAAGTCATTTCTAACACCTCAAGGTACTTGTTTAAACATAAATCCTTTTAAGAGTGTTAGATTTAAAGTTGAAACTCAGGTTTTATTGAAAGCCATGTTTATCTTTGAAATTTCCCATTTATTTTGAAATCATATATATTGAAAAACCATTTGAGAAATCTTGAGAGCATTTAACATTAATGTCCTAAGTCTAAATAACTAATTAAACCTTCTGTCTTCTTTCTTTGATCTTGATTTTTCCTTTTGTGCTTGATCTTCTCTTTTGCTTTTGTTATCATCAAAAACCTTTCGACATGCCTTAGAGACATAAGCATTCACAACTTATTCCTTTTTCTGTTCATCTTGATGCATCAGACATCTGTTCCTTTGTCAACACTGCACACCTTCGAGTCCTGAATGTCCACTCCTTATTGTTGTCACCAATCTCAGAGTATTTTTTGCCTGTTATGTCTAAGACAACTCGATCCTTCTATTGTTTGATTTTAACAATACAAACACAGCAAAACAACATAACAAAGAGGTGAGATCACTTATACCAATACCAACATGGCAGCACAGAGATAACACACAGCCAACAATATCATACAGACAGATCATGTCATAATCATGCTATCAGCATTAATCAACTATCATCATCTAATCATTTATCAGTTCAATCATCATCCAATCATTTATCAATTCAATTATCATAACCAATAACCAATATTTCTCAATTAATATATCACACAGATATAAATGCTCATATTTATGCATATGTACAAAGACTCAATTTTTCAAAAACAACTCCATGGAGGTTTTCACAATTTCGAGAAGAATGCTCTGGTCAATTGTCAGCCTTAGCCCAAAGACAATCTCCCAGTTGTTGAAAAGAATCGTGTTCTTGTCGGGTATCGTCAATGCATTGCAACGGACTGCATCGCCAAGTGGTACAGGGTACTCGCCAACTGTCCACTGGTCGACCGCCGTGCCTTGACGCGCCCCCAAGATCCATCATAGACCTCACTATCAATTCTCATTCCCTCTTCAACCACAAGGGCCATAATAGCTATTAGCTATATTTTATACAATGCACGAATATATCGGTAAAGTCCAACCCCAACTACGCCAAATCTTTTCAATTTCATTTGTACAATGCACGAGTATATCGGTGCAAGTCCAACCCCAACGGCCAAATCTTTTCAATGCATGTATAATGCACCAAATGCCAATCACAGGCAAAACATGTCATTTTCTCACACAAGATCCATATAATGGTTCTTCGGTATTTATAATTGTATTTTCAACAAAAAAATCATATTATCACATTTTCATAGTTATGAAACACTTTCGTCGTGTTTTTCACAAAATTGTGCAACATTTTCATTTCATTTTTACAATTCCAAAACGTTTCTGTTACGTATTCACAATTCCAAAACATTTTTGTTATAGTTTCACAATACCATAACACTTCTTTTACGTTTTTAAAATTTAGTAACATTTCTCATATGTTTTCTAAATACTTTATGCAACACTTCATTTGCACTTTTAAATCACATATTTAATTTTTCAATGTTTTTTTCTCAATATACGTTTATCAAATTGCGTAATAATTTCCACCATTTTCAAAATCACATAACTTAAAAATCATTCTTTTAAGTTAAGTAAATCATTTTTTCATCATTCTCAAAATATTTAAAATACTTTCCAAATCACATAAGATTTTCATCATTTTCACAATTACAAAAAATATTCTATCACTTTTAAATCACATAGTAATTTTTCAACAAGATAGTTCAAATTGTGTAGAAATATTTTAACGTATTCCAAATCATTTTAAAGATACGTAAAATATTTTTCAACATTTTACAATCACGTAAAATATTTAAACTCATATAAAATATTTAAACGTAATTCAAATCACGTAGAAATATTTTAACATATTTCAAATCGCGTAGGAATATTTTAATATATTCTAAATCATTTGTAAGATACGTAAATCATTTTTCACCACAATCCTATTACAAAAATATTTCTTAACCTTCAAAAATTCCATTTCATCCTTTCTCAAAATATTATGACTTTGTACTTTATTTTTCACATTTTCTTACTCAAGAAAATCTTTTTCTACGTTTCTTTACTCAAGAAATTCTTTTTCAAATATAATCCACAAAATTACCTTTCCATTGATATAAATCAATATTTTAAATCTTAAAATTTCCAAACGTACTTCAAAACTTGAAAATAAGTTATACTTGAGTAAATTCTCAAAATACCATTATATTCTCCATTTTTCCTCAAATCATTTCCAAATTAACCTACTTCAAAATAAATTGAAGTTTGAAAACATTTTCGTTTACAAAACTTAATTTTTCAAGTGAGTAAAATACTCTGATTCCTTTTTCAAATTTCTAGTATTAAATCAATTATATTTTCACTTGAAAAATTACTTTGTTTCATCAAAATCTAGGCATTACTATTGAAAAATTATCAAAACATTTTTCCTTTTAAATTGATATGAATTTACACAAACAAAACCATTAAAGTTTTATTTTCAAAACCAAAGTACTGATTGGTCATAAAACAAACCCATTTGTTCAAATTTATTTTCACTTTCTTTGCAAATCCTTTTTCATTCTTAGTCAAAAGTCTTTTCCTTAATATATATTTTCTCAAAATCACTTTTTATTAATCTAGTCCCACAAAATCATATTGAGTTAATTTAATTATTGTTTCTTAACTTTAAATTTCCTAACGTTTTCCAAAACCCAATAAATAAATTCTCTGTTAGAAATTTTAAGTTACAAACGTTTTTCTTTATATTTCTAAATCACTTCTAAAAATTGATTAATTTGAAGTTCAATACTTTCAATCTTCTTTTTCTTTCATTTATGAAAATTTCACTTCACTTAATTTATAACACTTAATTCCCTTTTCAAAAATCCTTATTTGAAAATTCTTGTATTTCATAACATTAAAACATTTTTTCTAAATTATCAAAACCTTATAGATGGCCCTTGGAACCATGAAATATTTTTCTTCTAAGTTAAATAAATTCCATTCTTGTTTCTACAGAAAATAAATCAATAAGATTTCATTCTAAAATTTGTGTTCATGTTTTCTTAAAAAAAAAACAAACCTTTAGTTCATTTTCCATACTCCTCAAATCAATCCACTTTTATTCTTCCATAAACACATTAATTTGTAAACACCTATTTTGAGGTGTCTTGGCCGAAATTTTCATTGTTTTAGGGATCAAAATTTAATTTTCTTGTTCTTGAAAAATTTCAACATTGACCCTCATCAAGGGCATCAAAACCGTAGCTCTTCCTTGACCATTGGAACCAAGATCAATTTTCTTTCCATCCACACATCATGACATACATATATATTTCATCATGCATATTATAAGTATACTATCAAAGCCATAAAATCATGCAAAGCATATTAAGCATAGACAAAAATAATCAAAGCACAAGAAAATAAAGCAAAGCTCATAAACACACAATTAATTATTACATGACCATGGATTGAAATTCTCACATGAATTCACAATCCATCAAATATAAGACCATCTCCCACCACCATAATTGGTTGGTGAGATGGATCTCCCTCTTACCTCTTGAAGATCCTCAAAGCTTCTTGATTTTGCTTCTTTTTCCATGTCCTTCAACACCAAGGGCTTCTCAAATTCAAAACAAAATACATAGAAATTAGTATACTAAGCTTGATTAAGAGGAACCATGGATCAAACATGATTGAGATCATGAAAAAGAAGAGAAGAAATGAAGTCTTCATATACTTCACCTCAAAAATCCCATAACTTTGTTCTTGAAGAAAGTCCATGAAGATGAATGATTTAGAGAAAGTCTCCAACATGAAAGTGTTTTGAATTGATGAAAGGATTCAAGATATGTAGCTAGATAAAATTATGAAAGATTGGAAGTAGTTCTATGGGTGGTGACTGAATAGCTCAAAGAATAGAGAAAATGGTGTTCTTTGTATTTGTTCTTGGTATTCTTGAACAATTGGAAGAGAGAGAAGAGAGAGAATGGTCTTTGTGTTACTAAGTGTGATAGAAAATCAAAATAGAGGGCTGAATTGAAGTGGGTAACCGTAGGAGTGAAAGAATGGAGAGATAGAAATTTGTTTAGCATAATTGAAGGCTATCACATGCATGCAAAAGTCTTCCACTTTGTCATCTTTTTCTTTGGCCTAAAAAGGCTACTCCAACATGTCTCAACATGTCTCTTCTTCTTTCTTGCTTCTCCAACCGTCCCCCTTCATCATGTACTCCAAAGTTGTCATAATTACTTGCTAATTGATTAGTTAATTCATTAGATTAAGTTTCCTAATCAATCTTAACTAATTTTCTAATTACATAACTAATTAATTAGACATATTATTTCATTTATTATAATCTCTAATTAAAATTAGGATATCTAATTAAGAATTAGATTATAACAATTTAACATTTAATTTAGTTTACTTGGCTTGTTAATTAGGCCATTATTTGAAGCATTTCTAGCCATTGATTAATTCAATGGTTAGGATTTAGGTAGACTTTTAATTTTTAGAAGACTAAATCTAAGCCATTGGATCCTTTTCCTTTAAATTCTAGCCATTAGATGTGTCTCCAAAATAAAGGGTCAAGATTGCTTCTTCTTACTTTTAATCCAAGGGTCATAATTAGTTTTTATTACTTTTTAAGACCAAATCTCCACCCTTGATTAATTCTTCATCCAATGGTCATAAATGGTCTTTGTCACTTTTTAAGACCAAATCTCCACCCTTGATCAACTCTAAATCCAATGGTTGTAAATGGTCACTTTATATAATTAATTTTACACCGTTGATTAAATTTACGGTTGATATTGAAGCTTGCCTAATTAAGTTTATTCTCACACCATTGATTAAATCAATGATGATTATCTTATGTTTCTTTATTAAATTTATTTCTTAACCGTTAATTGAATCAATAGTGGATATTCAAACCACCAATGTTGACTTAAGCATTATAATTTCTATTTTTATCTACTAAAAATCCCACGAAAGAATATATTTACTGTATTTTTATCATCCGATAATTAAATACAGTACAAAACAAATTTTCTAAAACTGTTTCTGGATTCAGGTTTAGTAAGATTCTCAGTCTCCGTCTAAACAGTACAAATTTTTGTATGCGTAGAAAATTTTTTCACTTTGCGGGACTCACCTGGGCCCACGTATGGTCACCTGGGCCCACCTAGGATCACCTGGGCCCACATACAGTAAAAAAATTCATAATCATCCACAAAATCACAAATATTAAAAAATATATAAAATCAAGTCGATTGTTAAAAATAATTAACATGATCAAGAGAAATAAATACGAAAGATTTTCTCCCACTCGAAAATTATTATTTTCCGACACGTAAGTAATCACTCAAAATGATCAAATACTGTTGATGGAATAATCAAAATAATTTTACAGTATCCAAAAATTACTAAATAGTAAAATTCTGTTAGCTGTCAAAATTACTGTTTATAGGATAGAAAATTTTGGTGTGTTACATACACAAGCATTATAATAAAGGTTTTCATTTAAAGAAGTATAAAAATATGAAAAGAATATTTTATGAAATGAATATTCTTATGGATAACCATGAACTTATCTTTCACGCAACAACCAAACCTTTATTATAGCTCATATATATATATATATATATATATATATATATATATATATATATAAATAAGATATATTTAGTGGAATTTTTTATTGTAAAAAAATAAGATAAATAAATTTTAATCATATAATTATATATAAATAATTAAAATTAAAACTTACTTAAAAATTATATAATTATTTAAAAAATTATATATATTTATATTTTAATCTAAATTATTTATATAAAATTTAATAATTAAAATTCATTTTTTACCTCTTATAATAAATACTCCCCTCATTATATGCGCTTCTTCTATATATTGTGCTAATTGCAATTCCATTAGACAAATTGGGATAAATCAATTATTCAGTAAAGCACAGTAGACTATACTCCCAATGATAAGGTGTGTCAACCTTTATCTAACAATTTCATCTCCAAAGAAAATCATTCTCACATTTGTTCTGGTCTGAAATGTTCAGATGGCAGGAGAAGAAAAATAATTAGGCAGCATGAAACCCATATTTTTAATCGGCACATCACATGCCTTTTTACTTCACTCGTACAATAAAAGAAGATAAAAGATACTGATTAAAATAGAGTTGGAAAAAAATAACATGGTTATGATGTGAATGAATAAGAAAAAGAAATGAAAAGGATGGATATGGAGAAATAGGATGCATAATGATTTTGAATTCCTTCACTTCTGTGGAGAAGAAAACTTTACTTAATAACTCATTTTAATACTTGCAAAAAAAAACTCATTTTTTAATATTTAAATGTTTAACAAAAATGATAAGAAGTAATAATAATCCATATATTTTTCCAGACGTGGGTCTTCACTCTTCAACATTGGCATTCCTAATAGAAGCATCCATCTTCCTCTAATAATAGCCCCTCTAGCAGATGGACGTGTGTGTAAAGCCCCTCAACTGTTGTAGCAACCGAGCATTTGAAAATTTTCATGGGAAATAAAATTTCTTCGATGGACAACAACTGCAAGGGAATGATCAGATTAAACTTATAAATATTTTACTTCTCATTCAATTTTGAATGACATTATCCATGACAAACACAAATTCAAAAGATAAAGAAAAAATAATAATAATAGAAACTAATGAGAGTCACAGGATGAAGCACCTCGAGATCTCAGTCTGCCTAGGACAACCAAATACTGCCAAAGGAGGCTGATTCAGCATGTTAACCTAATCCTAATCCCATGATACTATTCAAAGATAAAAAGGCTAAACTTAACCAATCAAAATCTATGTGCACGTCTCTAGGATTGTACCTAGTCAACTCTTTTTATAAATTTCTTTTGTCTCCTTTCGACAAGGATCCTCTATAAACCCCTATAACATGAACATGCAAGGTAGAAAGAGTACAAAGAGGCAAGAAGCCATGAGAATACGGCTTAGGTGAACTATTACAGGCATGAGATATGTGATGCTCTCAGTTCACTCTCTTGCTACCCTATCGTGACTGTTCTATCAAGCTCTTGTCCAAGCCAACAAGGTCGGAGTTTCCCAGATCGTCACATAATACTTGACCTAACCAAAATGAAATCAATGTACACATAATTTCCAGTTCATCATCCAAGCTGTTTATGTATAAGTCTTATTTATTTAGTCGTAGTTATATTTTTCTTTTACGAAATGATCCCAAGAATTTGCCTTTTATGACCTGCACGGTGGCGGTTTCAAGGTCCAGGTTATGGCCGATGCCTGATCCAAGGTACCCACCATTGGTTATCCTCAACTTTGCTAATTATAGTAGAAGTGAAAATGACGCTGTGTAATGAACACTTGGTTTGATTGCACATATAGAGATGATGGTGGTACAATGTGTAAAATTAATATAGATTAATTATTAGACTTTGCTCTCTATGTGGTTATCTCCTGGAATTTAATTTCAAATTGTGTTATATTGATTGTGACAGAGCAGAGTACTTTTCCGTTGCTTGATGTGATTGAACCGTGTGAAAAACCCTATTAAGTATTAGCCACTGTTGAACTTTTCGGCAAATGATAAAATTAGAGAAATAATCTGAATTAATATCACATATGTTTGCCAAAAATTAATGCCTATTCGGTTGTTTTCCACAAGCTACTTGTTCAACAGTCAAAAGAATATCCAACACTTACAATGACTTCATTAAGCAATTCATAGATGAGAACAAAGTTCTTTCGCAATGAATCTTCGTGGGCTGCGTCAGGAAATTTGAAGATTCTGAGTCCAGATCAACTTCGCCAGACATTAAACACCTTTGACTTAGTAATTCAGCCAGAGAAATTTGGTCCTGACGGTAGGGAAAAATTCGGCTGGAGAATGTTCACAACTTGTAAAAATTCAGACAATGCGCCAGGCTTGGATGGAGGAAGATGAAGATGCTTCAAATGGAGTTTACTTCGATGGCTTAACCATGAGTTAGATTGCAATTGGGTATTTTTCTTTTTTTGTCAATAGAATGTGGTTAGGGTTAAGTTTCAATGGGACATGAGTTGACTTTTTTAAATTTTTGAAAGAAACTTTTAGGATCGTTCTATAAAAGAAAAATATAACAAGGGCTAAATAAATAAATCTTATACATAGATAGCTTGGATAATAAGCTAGAACCCTTCCAAGTTCGCAGGTGTTTTAATATAGTTTAACACTATTTGATGTCTCGATATTATAGCCCATGAGCCAGCATTTATATACTATAATTATAATTATAAATAGAAAATAGATAGATAGATTATCAAATAATTATTGACTATTAATTATATTTATGAGTAAACACTCAATATCATTATTGAGAAAAACTTCACATCCCATATTAGTTCATGAGAAATAAAAATTCTTAACTTGGTCTCTAAGAATCTAAAAAATCAAGTCAAATTAGTCTTTTATAAGGACTAAAGTATCCAATAAAAAAAGACTAATTTGATCCAGCTTTTGAGATTCTTAAGTTAGGAATTTTTATTTCTTAGAGACTAATATGAGAGCAAATTTTTTCTTAAAGATGAGATTGAATGTTTACTCTATATTTAATAATTTTCAAACATTTGCAATAACCAATAAATATTTGAAAACTTACCTTATATATCGTAACAACTCCCTTCATTGTCTCGAGCAACCAAAGTTTGTGTGTGATGTGTTTCTAATACTTTTTTAATTATTAGTATTTATCAAGCAAGTGTAGAAAGATATGTGACATTCCTTAACAATTCCTTATGTTTTTCTTTCTTCACTTTACTCTTTTTGCTATGTTTTGAAAGCTCTTGTCCCTTGGGATTTGAGAAAAATCTCTAGCAACTTTGGAAGCCTTTCACTGTAGGGGATTACTCTAATACTAATCTTTTTTTCGGGACACCTGTATTAAGATAAATTGTCAAATAATTATAGACAATTAATTATATTTAATAATTTTTAAACATTTATAATAGCCAATAAATATTTGAAAATTTACCTTATATACTATAACAACTCCCTTCATTGTCTTAAGAGTATCCTAAATTTCCCTAAAGTTGCTAATAGAATGCCTTTCATATAAGCATAGAAAGGAGGCACTAGGATGAAAGGTAGAATTAGCTAAAAAAAAAAATGGTGTAAGGTAAATAAACAAGAAAATTTCCCTATTTGGGTGTATATGCTAAAGTGACCATGAATGATAAAATCACATGGAAATTCATCCGAAGAACCCAAAGGGTGTTAAAAGTATCCATCAATGGCCAAAAAGAAAAATAACATCCATATACATGTTTGAATTGTTCTAGAGCATGGAACATCTCTTCCAACTTTCAAAACTCACACACTCTTCCAAGCTCTGAGGTTGGGGGGCTGTGACCCATACTAGCATAGTTTGATCGGTCTCAAGGCCTCCCCTTGCCTTAGGGACCTTCGCTCAGCCTCAAGGTCTCACCCTTATGGAGACTTTTGTCCGACCTTGGAAGATGTGACTTGGTCCTGAAAAATCCCTTTGATCTCAATGACTTTGAGGCAACTTATCTATCCTTGAGGAATAATGACCAAGGTTCAAAGCACAACTCTCGGCCTAGAGGAGCCCTTGCCAACATCAATGCAAATATCTGGCCTAAAAGAGCCCTTGTCGGCCTCACAACGACTTGGGTACCCCCGTCCTGATAAAAGAGTCTCCATAACATAATTGACAAGTGGAAGCATTAGATACATCACAAAGATAACAAATTTTACCTCCATCAACATGACAAACATAAGGAAAGTGTTCTACACACCCCTTATGAGGTAGCTCCCTTTTGACTCTTGTAAATAATAGTGATCTTAGCGTGATTGGTGAATTCTCTTTCTAGCTTTTACAGTTATGTACACCCATTTTTTCCATACACTGACTTATGCATCAAAGGGCTTTGTGTAGGTACCCCCTTTGTAGCCTTCAGCCTTGTGTCCTAGCTAGTGTTTCAAAAATAGAACTGAATTGGCTGGTTGAACCAATCAGACCATGAATCAACCATGTTTTTGGTTCAAGCATTTTTCAGTTCAACCATGGTTTAATCATAATTCAACCACAAATTTAACAAGCTAAACCAATCAAACCTTGACCACGCTAGCGGAAAGACCACCCTGGGTGTAAAAGACGAGAACATCTTGGCATTGTTTGTGGAAATAGGTAAAACTCCCCCCGCTCCACTCTAATTCCCGTCTTCGTCATCAGCCACTGCGCCCAACTCCCTCTACTCCCTCGTCCAAATAACTTGCACCATGAGTTAGGGCATGAACCAAAACATTGTTAATCCCAACGCAAACACCAACCTCGGCCAAAATCATGTTAGGATCAAAACCTTAAGTCCCCCTTTTTGTGCCTAAGTTGCACTTATGGTTGAGTTTTGATGACTAACAAACTAATACTTTTCTACGTATATCTTGAGCTACTATCAGAAAACTCACCGTAGTATTCTATTCCTAATCATTCATAGTTATTAAACATTTCTATCATATAAACTTTATTAATATGTGTGTTGAAGTGTGTTAGAGCTTGGAATTCAATTTAGATATAGAAAGCACTAGCTTCAGACACTTGACCCATCAAAAAGTTCATAAGATAGTTGCTCAAAAAGATATGAGAAAACTTGATCAGAAAACTTATCAGAAAAGAGATCAGAAAATCATTAGAAGATTATGATTAGAAAACTACTTCAAGTACAAATATGAAAGACATTGTTTCAGTCTCATATTTAGACTTGTCACCAAACAACCTTTCTAATTACAATGAAAACATTGGAAAGCTACCAAAAAGTTGATCAGAAAAAGATAAAATAACGGCTAGTTTTTCCTGATGCATCAGAATTGCTACCAGATGCATTTAATGCAATCTCAATGGCTAAAAATCATCCAAGGCTTTAAATTGAAGTTCATTCAAAGCATTTAAAGATGGAAGAGTTGGTTGTTGGTAGAATTTATTGTTGAGGAAAGCCATGCCGCTATTTGTTGATTATTTTCTTAACTCTGAAATAAATTTCAGATCTACAGAAAGTTCTTCTACTCATTGTCTTATATATTCTTAGTAGAAGAAGTCTAGTTTGCTCTAATTACAAACTGCAATATACACTCTTGGAGTATTAGTGAGCCCAAACACAAACTAAACATTATCTCTTTGTAACCTAACCCATTCGAGGTCTTTGTGTTGAGCTTAAAGAGGTTGGGCGAGAAAAGAATACTTGGTGTATTGAGCATGGAGTGTAATATCTCTAATAATAATAATAATAATAATAATAATAATAATAATAATAATAAATACATAAAAAATATCTACATAATATATTTTAAAAAATAAGGAATTAAGAAAGAAAAAATGTCTTACATAGACTAATTATCAGAGTAATATGTTACTTTACCTTAAATATCTATTTAAAAAAATGAATGAAATGACATTGAGAGCTTCATGAATCAATTCAATGATAAAAATCTAACAAAAGTAATCATTACAAGGATAAGGATTAAAAAAAATGAATGAAGAAAAACACATTGAGTGCTCCAGAAGTCTCTAAGAAAAAATCTAGTAAAGTTATAAGAATGTCATTAACATGAGATTCTTGAAAGATAACAAATGATGACAAAATGAGATTTTTTTTTGAGAATGATTGACCCCATATGATACTCTGCCTAAAGTAAGGAGTCATTTTAAGCATTATAAATACCCCCTCATTTCTCAACTCTCCAGCAGAAAGAAAAAACCCATCCAACAAGAAAACTCCCACAACCTTGTTCTTTTTTTTGCTATCAATCAAAAACTGCCTTATCCATAGCACACTACCTCTAACTTCTCATTTTCACCTAAGTTGCAATCTAACAAAAAAAAAGGTAGGAAGAGTGAAAATCTATTCTTTTCCTCCTTTTGTGTACTATTCATAAATTTACAGTGTTTCTTTTACTGTTTTATACATACCCAGATTTTGACTTTGTGAAACCTTTGCATTTTTTAGAACCTGAAAGCTATCATAGAAGGAGATGGCTGAAGTTATTCCTCCTCTCTAATGTTTTCTTTATGTTCCTTTTATTCTTACCTATGGAGTGTTTTTGTTAAGAAAAATCAGCTCTTGAGGGGATGTAGGTCAACAGTGGTTATGGGCTTATATTAGAATTGTAAAATCCTAAAGATAGAAGTTTTCTATTTCTTTTGATTCTATTTTGCTTTGGGCTGTAACTATTGGATTGATTGGATTCTTTCCTTCCTCTTCTCTTTATGTTGCTTTTTTTTTCTAAAGTCTCTGCCTTTTATTTGATTGCTCATAGTCACTATAAACTTAATCCTAAATCAGTTTTGTTTTCCTAATTGATTTATGGTAAAAAGAAGAAGATACACAATTCTGAACTATCAAATTTTGGTGACTTGAAAAATTTGAATTTACAACAATACGGTGATGGTGTAGACAAGAAAAGAAATAATTTCCTTCTTTCTCATCCTTTCCTCTTCTGATTTCAAGAGCATGATCTATGTTCTTTTAGAAAAGGCTTCTTGCTTTATAGATTTAGTAAAGAACATATTTTGTTCCTGATTTTCTTTTTTTCTTTTTCACAGAAGGGGATTTTCATTTATAAGATTGAATGCTATTGTGTTTTTTTTAATTATTGGATATAAAGGTTAATGATTGATAGATGAAGGACTAAAGTTTAAATTTCTACTTATAGTTGATTTGCCTATAACCATCATAAAATTTAAAGACATCAATTATGATTTAATATATTGAAGATACAACCTTTTCATGTCTAATGTGTTTGTTTTTTTCTCTATTATGCGTAAGTTGAATAAACTAAGAATAAAAATTTGACAATGATGACTAAAATCTTACTTTTGAAAAAGAAGGACAGTCTCGTTTTGATTCCTATTAACTTGCTATGTTGTTCGAAACTATTTCTGTAAAACGTAATTTTTTTTACATGGAGTAAAGTCACGAATCTTATCCCAATATGTTAATGAATCATTATGCATAAGAATGAATTATTATGACCATGATTAGAAATATTGAAGGATGTCTCAATTAGAAATTATTAAGGGAAGATGCCCTTGGTTAGAAACATGTATGCAAAATTGGTTGAAAAATTAAGGGCTCAAATACCCTAAAGATTTTTGAAATGGGGTGAGTAGAAAGTTATGAAATTTACTCCATGAGAATTTATTTTAAATTTTTTGAGAAATCCTCTTGCAAACGGACCTTTTAAAATAATAATTATGAATTTTTAGAAAAAAAAATAGGTAGAAAAGGATTGTAAAATGTTTTTCATACACGAGACGCCTAAAATATCATTAGTTCAAAACTTATATATATATATGCTCTTTCCTACTAAGATTTTATCTCATAGTTTTTGGCGTGATATTTCAGATAATGTCGATGGTAAGAGTTTTGGTTGATTTTTGTGTGCAACAATGCCAAAGTTAGGAGATTATGTTTTCTTTGTCACTATGGGAGATCTATTCCTAATAGTCTTGCTTTTTGATGAGTAGCTATTGTAATAAATATTTGTAAATATATAAATAGTAGCACCTTGTGAAGACTTTTATAAGCCTCATTTTTGAAAATAGGTGCTTAACTTCAATAGTGTTTTATGTAAATAACTAACTTTTGAAGGGTTTAATCCCTTAATGTAAAATATTGTACATTAAACTCTTAGTAATAATAGTAATGTGTGTTGATCTAACTTATATATTTAAAACATTAATTGAAGTTATAAAATTAAAGTAGGATGTTACAATGAAGGCACTGACCAGTTAAAAGAATCCAAAATTAGCATATTGGTTCATCAATATTAACTTTTTAAAATGCTTCAAATGTTTGGGAGATTCCAAACTATTGTCAATGTTTTAAAATCCCTAGGAAGAACCTATAATAACCAAGATCATGTCAGAAAAATTCTGAGAAGTCTTCCAAAAATATGGAGACCTAAAATGTCTACAATTCAAAAAGCTAAAGATCTGGCACTCTCAGATTGGAGGAGTTACTTGGATATCTCAGGACTCATGAATTAGAGCTTGTTGAAGCTGATGATTATATACTAAAGAGAGAGAAGTCTATAGCTCTCAAAGTAAATTACAAAAGTGGAAAATCTTCATCTTAATCCACTGCACTAAATGCTACTAAAGATTCAGAAGTCTTAGACGAATTAGAAAATGAAAATTCTGGTGATGATGAACTCTCCTTCATCTCAAGAAAAATTATAAAGATGTGGAGAAAATGTGGCAAGTTAAAAAAAGGATTCATAGCTAAGAAAGGCAATCATAAAGGAGAACCAAGTGGCCAAGACTAGAATCAAGTAATCTTCTATAAATTCAAGAAATCTGGCCACATCAGAACAAAATGGCCTATGCTCAAGAAGTCGTCTACTAAGAAGTTAAAGAAGAAAAGAAGTATGATGGCAACATAGAAAGATTTGGATGAATCATCATCAGAAAGTGAAGATGAGAACACTGAATCTGCTCATATATGCTTAGTAGCAAAAGCCGATAGTGAAGAGGATGAGGTAAATGATTTTGACCTTTCTTTTTCACAACTTCAAGAAGCTTTTGATGATCTTCTATGTGATTCTAGGCATATCTCTTTAAAGTATTATTCTCTCAAGAAAATATTTCTGAAGCTTACTAAAGATTTTGAAAAACAAAAACTTGAGAAAGAAGCCTTAGAAGTTGAGAATGCAGAATTAAGGGAAGAGAATAGTCAATTGAATATATTTTCTAAAAGTAACTCAATAGACCTTTCTCATTATGACTCTAAGAAACATTTTGATGAGGTTGAAGAAATTCAATAGAAAATCTCTGACCTCACCTAAAATCTAGCTAAGTTTGTCAATGTTATAAAAAAATTGAAAATGATGTTGGAAAAATAATAGTGCACATTTGAAAAAGATGGACTAGGATACATGAAGCATCACAAACAAAAGTATCTTAAGAACTTCTTTGTGAAAGCATCATATATGCATGAGAAAGCTTGTACTTACTATCATAAACATGATCATACCATTTCTACATACTTTAAGAGAAAGAATGATCAGAAAGCTTCTAGGCATCAGAAAACTAATAAGAAAGGAACCAAGTTGGTATGAGTACCTAAATAATTAGTAATTTCCACTGTAGGTCTTCTTGAGAAGCAAGAAACATGAAGAGAAATGGTATTTGGATAGTGGGTATTCAAGGAACATGATAGGAGACCGATCCATGTTTCTGAACTTGAAACCTAAAAATGGAGGAACTGTCACCTTTGGAGATGACTCCAAGGGGGAAATTAATGGAATTGGTACAATTGGTAACAATTATTCAATTTCTATTAATAATGTGTTGTTAGTTGATGGTTTGAAACATAATCTACTTAGCATAAGTCAATTATATGATAATGGATATAATGTTTCTTTTGACAAGGCTTTGTGTGTTATAAAAGATTCTAAAAATAACTTTACCTTTTTTACTGCCAAGAGGTATGACAACCTTTATAAGGTTGATCTAAAGGATTTAAATAGTTAAAATGTAACATGCCTAGTTTCTATGAATTATGAAAAATAGGTTTGGCATAAGAAACTTGAACATGCTAACATGAGACTACTTTCTAACTTATGAAAAATGATCTTGTAAGGGACTCCTTAAGATAAAATTTGGAAAAGATTTGTTTTGTGAAGCATGTCAAAGAGGAAGCAAATCAAAGCATCTTTTCAATCTAAAAATGTGGTTACTACCACAAGACTCCTTGAGTTGTTACATATTAATTTATTTAGTCCTACTAGGATTACAAGTGATGGGGGTAATAAATATGGTCTAGGCATTGTAGATGATTTTTCTAGATTCACATAGGTACTTTATCTAGCCCACAAAGGCCATTCTATTGAGGCCTTTAAATTATTATGTAAGAAGGTCCAAAATAAGAAAGGATTCTACATCTCTGCTATAAGGAGTGATTGTGGAGGAGAATTTGAGAATCAAGCCTTCAAGTAATTCTGTTATGAGAATGACATCATTCACAACTTATCATCTCCTAAGACACCTCAACAAAATGGTGTAGTGAAAAGAAAGACCATAACAATCCAGGAAATGGTAAGGCCAATACTAAAGAAAACTCCATATGAATTGTGGAGTGGTAAGAAACCTAATATTTCTTACTTTCATCCTTTTGGTTGTGAATGTTTTATTCTTAATATAAAGGATCAAATTGGCAAATTTTATTCAAAAGTTGATAAAGGTATCTTTCTTGATTACTCTTCAACATCTAAAGCTTATAGAGTTTATAATACAGGAACATTTGTTGTTGAGGAAACTATTCATGCCACCTTTAATGAGACTAACCCCAATGATGAGAACATAAAGATTATAGAGTTAGAAGAAGAACTTGAAGATATGAATCTGAATCAAAATACAATAAAAAAGCATAAAAAAACTTAACTGAGAAAACATCATAAAGTACTTAGAAAACTAATGAGAAAGATGAAAACCTTTATGATGGAACTCAAATAAAGTTCCTCAACTCCCTAGAGTATGGAGACATTTGGTTCATCATCCTAAAGACTTGATCATTGGAGAAACCTCTCAAGGAATGACAACAATATCTTCTTTCAAAGAATGCAACAACATGGCTCTTATCTCAGAGATTGAACCAAAATCAATTTAAGAAGCTCTAGAAAATGAAGCCTATATCATGGCAAGAAGAGCTAAATCAGTTCACAAGAAATCAAGTTTGGACTCTTTGTTGGTCTATGCCCTAGAGGCCAATATAATTTGGCAGTACTTATATACATTGTATTATGCTATTCCTTAATATATGAGGTGTTTCATTTATTGTGTTATTTATGATAAACATAATAAAGTCCTTAGAATAGTAAGTTTGATACCATAGGATATCAAGTGGTTGACTTGATCATGAGATCCTATTAGATAAAATTAGAATACTATTCTTAAATGTCCCTAGTCAAGTATTATTGTTAATTAGAACAACAATAATGCATTGAGACTAGTATGTGAGCAGACTTATGACCATATCTCACTGGTCATGGATATGAGATATCAAGTCTTCACATAGGTACATATTAGAGTAATGATGTACTGGACTGACCGATCATGAGAACGCTACATAGATTGTTATGTGAGTATCATAAGTGATTCTCATAGTGATAATGGTGTCTGTGATCTTTTGACCTAAAATCACTACGATTCCTACATGAGGAGTTGTGTATTCTAATGCCATCAAATGTCATCTGTAACAAGGTGATTATAAAATTGGTTATTGGACATACTGTAAATCATACAAAGGGATATGAGTGACTTAGATGGGATTTGTTACTCCTACATAACAGGAGCGATATCTTCGGGCCCCTTGATTGAGTAAGACTGCGAAATGCATAGCCATGCTCAAATGAACCAATATGATATATTGATCTCATTTGTTGTTACAAACTCTACTCGAGTATAAGGAAACGAAGGATTGAACTATACAAGGGTGACGTATTCCATGCCTTGTGTTTAATCTAGATATCTTGACAAATGGACTAAACAACACAGAAACATTGGTCACAGAAAAGTTATGTCAAATCACTAACATTCTCATTACTTGGGTAGCAGCGATGTGTTGTTAAATATCACTCACTGCTTGTAATATTAAAATCTCATTTTAAATAGGATTTTAATATTATTGTCAATGTTATGAGAACCTGTAGGGTCACACACATAGAGCAGACTAAATTGGAGCAATAGATCCAAGTTGGACTCAGATTCAAATGTTGGGTAGACTCATAACAGATGAGTCTAGGGTTACACAGTTACCCTGCTGCTGCTCACACTCACTTAAGGTAGTCACTATTATAAATAGCTGCTAAGGGGGCTGCTAAGGCACGAATACATAACCCTAGCTGCACCTGCAAAAATAGTGAGTGAGAAAGTAACAAGTTTCTCATCTCTTTGTAGCTAGCATTGTGTCAGAGATGTGAGGTTTTTTTTGTGAATGTTGGACGTTCGTGAGTCTGTTCGTGTGGATACCGCAGAGATATTGTTGCTATTACAGTGTTGGTGATTCACATCGTTTGTGTTTTCATCTCGCTTCAAGAGGTAATTTTAAAACATGGATTATGGTCTTTTTTGCATGGATCCTTAGTGGGAATATTATTTTTTCACTGCGTGATGTATCCGTGATTCCCAACACTCTCGTACGACTTCCTGATGATCATACTATGATTGGCATAAGATGGGTTTTCAAAAACAAGCTTGATGAAGCTGGACATGTGGTGAGAAATAAAGTAAGATCAGTTGCTCAAGGCTACAATCAACAATAAGGTATTGATTATGATGAAACTTTTACTCCTATAGCTAAACTTGAGACAATCCAAACACTAACCCCAGCCAAAATCATGTTAGCTCCAAAATTTTAAGTTCCCTTTTTATGCCTAAGTTGGGCTTATGGTTGTGTTTTGTTTGCTAACAAACTAATACTTTTTTAAGTATATCTTAAGCTACTATTAGAAAACTCACTACACTCTTCTATTCCTGATCACTCATAGTTATTAAACATGTCTATCATATGAACTCTACTAATATGTGTGTTGAAGTGCATTAGATCTTGGAATTCAATTTAGATATGGAAAACATGAACTTTAGACATTTGACCCTTCAAAAAGTTCATAAGAAAGCTGCTCAAAAAGATATGAGAAAACTTGATTAGAAAACCTATCAAAAAAGAGATCAGAAAACCATCAGAAGACTGCGATAAGAAAACTACTTCAAGTACAAATGAGAAAAATTCTTTTAGTCTGATAATTAGACTTATCACCAAACAACCTTTCTAGTCATAATGAGAATGTTGGAAAGTTGCCAAAAAGTTGATCAGAAGAAGACAATAACGACTAGTTTTCCCTTATGCATCAAAATTGCTACCAGATATATTTAATGCATTCTCAACGACTAGAATTCATCCAAGCCTATAAGTTGAAGTTCATTCAAAGCATTTAAGGTTGGAAAACTTGTTATTGGTAGACTTTATTACTGAGAAAAGCCTTGTTGCTATTTGATAATTGTTTTCTCAACTCTGAAATACCTTTATGATTTACAAAAAGTTCTTTAACTTATTCTTTTGTATATTCTTAGTAGAAGAAGTCTAGTTTTCTCTGATTACAAACTGTAATATCCAATCTTGGAGTGTTAGTGAGTCCAAACACAAACTAAACACTATCTATTTGTAACCTGACCCATTAGAGGTCTTGGTGTTGAGCCTAAAGAGGCTAAGTGAGAAAAGAATAATTAATGTTAAGCATGAAAAGGATAGGTGAGAAAAGAATACTTATTATACTAAGCCTATAGAGGCTAGTTGTGAAATGAATGATTGATTATATTTAGTCTAGAGAGGAAGTGTTCCAAAGAATGCTCTGATAGTGAAAATCTTGGTGTTATGTTGGGGACTAGAAGTAGGCTAGTGATTAGTCGAACCAGTATCAATCTTGTGTGTACTGTTTCTCTACCATTTCTCTTTAGTTTTTGAGTTTGCTGCTAAAATAGTTTTTCAAATTCAGTGATTAACTAGTTTTATGAACTTCTATAAGTTCCTTTTAATAAAGAGAAAATTTTGTGAAAATTTTTTTCTGATTAAATTTTATATCAGGAAAAGTTTTTGAAATAGATGAGAAAATTCATAAGCATTCTCAAATGTTTTCTAAACCTATTACCTTTCTATTTTCTTATCTCTAACAATTTCCTCTGATCATCCAAGTTTTATACTTGAGAAAGCTGTTTTAAGTTTTAGAGAATGTTCAGAAAAGTTTTTAAAGAGATACAATTCAATCCCCTCTTCTTATGCACTTTGCCACCTTTAAATCAAACAACCTATAAACTTCCCACACCACTGGATCCTCACGCCATCCTTCTTCGCACTCTCCTTACCACCATAGAGAACATGCAAAACTAGATTAATTAGTTGGCCACCTGAGACAATAATCATAACTATAATGAACCCCAGGAATCTCACCATATTGCCAATGTTGAACTATTAGTCCATAGCCATCCTTTCTAAATGGCAACCATCTCATCACTAATCAATCCATCACTAACCATCTCATCGCCATAGTCAACCCTTTCACCCACCGCCACCTTCTCCTCCACCCTATAACCTTAGTCACCCTTTTCTCTGACGAGATTATGGCCACCCCTTTATCGACCAATTTATGCCTTCCAACAACCATTGAGTTGCACAATGGATCTACAAATTCCCAGGAGCATCTTGATGGCTTTAACTCCGCCATCCTCCTCTCTAGTGACTCTGATGAAATTCAAAGCAGAGCTTTTCCAAGAACCCTCAAACACTCTGCTCTATAGTGGTTTTCTTTGCTCTTAGGCAAGTTCATAAACGAGTTCACCGAGCTTGCAGCTCAGTTCCTCACCTACTTCTCCACTAGTAGAGCATACCAAAAAACTTCCATATCCTTAATTAGCACGAAGGAAGGGAAGAATGAGTCTCTAAAGGAGTTCATGCAAAGATTCAATATTGAAGTTATCTAAATACGAGATCTAAGCCTAGTTGTATCTTTACACACCATCCTCTCTAGACTTAAATCCGATTTGTTTGCTGATTCCTTGGCCAAGCGCCCTCTGGTGACCTTGACAAGGTCCACTATCATTCATCAGGATATATTAACTTAGAAGAAGACGCTAAAATAAGGAAGGCAGTGTGCAAGGCAGCTTTTGAAGAAGTGAAAGATGATCAACTGACCTATCAACTAACCTCTATAGGATTTGGCGATAGAGAAAACCGTGAAAGAGGTGGTAGGCCCATCCAAATTCAACCAGTAAAATTTCTGAGTTACACTCCCTTCAATGCCCAGTGTGAGGATATCTAAAAAAAAATTTGCACCACCGAGCTTATCAGACTCCCTTAGCCACCATAAACACAACCTAACTACATTGAAGACTGTATTGGGTTAAGGGACCTAATTGAGACCCTCATCCATAGTAGCCACCTAAAGCAATTTATTTTACAAGAAATGGAGTGAAGGTTGGGCAGGAGGTGTGAAGAGATAAAAAACCCAAGCCCTGACACTAAAAAGCCTAGGGGCCAAGATGAAAGACAAGAACCCATCCGAGAAGTTATCAACATCATCTCAAGAGGATTCACTAAATGAGGAGATTCAAAATCGGCTAGGAAAAGAAACCTATAGAACATCCAGATAATAATGAGTATTAGGCAATCTGCCCCCACACGAGGAGTTTCATTGACTCTCAAAACACCCATTTCCTTCTTTGAAGATGTCTTCTAAGGCGTAGACTGGAACCAAGACAATCTGATGGTAATATTTGTGGTAGCCGGGAATTTTGTTATCAGTGTTACCAAGTGGCTTCCAGTACTCAAGAGGGGGTGAATTGAGTATAAAACTTTTTCTCAAAACCTCTTTTTATCAAAAACAAATATTAAAACTTAATAAATAAATATACAGAAGGAATGAGAAGAAGAAAAGAACCAATAAAAGCAGCAGAAAATAAATATGCAGTAAATTAAAATTACATAAAATAAAGAGATTAAGAAGAGAGAAGCAAGCACAGTATTTATCCTGGTCCGACCACTAATCCACTTATGGTCTACGTCCAGTCCTCGAAAGCCGATATTTTTCACTAAGTATACAAGCTTCAATAGGTACTTGCTACCGTTACACAAAAGAGCACTTTTCACACACAGGAAAACTCTACCCTTGTGCTAAAGCCTCAGCCTGCAGGGATACCTCACCCTTATACAAACCTTGAGGGATACCTCACCCTCGATACAGAATAGCAGAAAGTAGATGAAGAGAAACTCTCACTCAGAGTAGGTAATACAAATTGAAGTGCTAATTGAGCTCTCACAAAAATATCTCAAAGTTTTTAAACAAAAAGAGCGTAGGTAATAATTTCACAGATTAGAGCAAGTAGAAAATTATTCAGCGTATTAGGCAATTTTAGTAGTGACCCAAGGTTCCTATTTATAGAGAAAGTCAGATGAAATAGCCGTTGGGTAGAATTAAAAGCCATTTAATTGAATTAAAAACCTGTTTGTCCATATCAGAGTTCGTGATCATTGTGTTTATTCGAATAGCTTAACATTCTATTCGAATAACACTATTCCTGAAGCCATCGTAAAAAGGCCATCTGATATGGGTTATTCGAATAACCTCTGTGTTATTCAAATAACACGTTTAAAAAAACTGTTCAGATAGAAAAAGTTTATTCGAATAACGTTTGAGTTATTCGAATAATTCACTTAAAAACACAGTTCTGAAAACCTCAGTTATTCGAATAATTATCGTGCTATTCGAATAGCATCTTTAAAAATAGAACCTTGTAAAAGTGTTTATTCGAATAGACTAAGCTCTATTTGAATAAATCAATGCAAAAACAGTTTTGGGCAAAGTGTTTTAAAGCCACTAAGATTCTTTTAAAAACAAGTTTTATCTTTTCTTTTTAAAAAAGAGAGATATCAAAGTGAGCTCCGTACAACAGAACCTAAGTCCTAATGCTAATCTTATATAAACTTGGACTCGGTTTATTCATCATCTTCATTTAGTCTTCACGTTTGTTATCATCAAAACAAGTCTTCAAAGGTATACGTCCAAACACATTCTCCCCCTTTTTGATGATGACAAACTATCAATGAGAAAAGAGTTAGTGCATATAATTGGAATTCACAAAGAGGTATAAAAGCTTACTCCCCTTTTTTTAATTATAAGAGGTAATGTATATCAGATATGTGCGCAGCTCCCCCTTTTAAATTGAATCAAATCTCATTTTAAATCACCTGTCTTTTCTCAATTAAATTTCAAATATTTCTCTGCCTTTTGTCATGAGCAAAAAGGAGCGGTAAGTCTAAAAAACATATAGATCATCAAGTATAAGTGTATAAAAGGAAGCATACTCATATCAATAGACCATCAAGAAAATTGTATTTATGCATTAATCAAAAGGGATTCAAGTACAAAAGCCAGAAATAAATAACATAAAGGCAAAAACAGAGATCCTAAGAACTAAGGTTCCTAGAAATAAGTATCTGGAGATGGTGGTGAAGAAGCTGGCGCAGGAGCAGGTGAAGCAGATCAGAGAGCAGCAACCTCACGTTCAACACCTTCTATTCTATTGAAAAGAATAGAGAATGTATGATCCATATATGCTCTATTATCATGCAAGGTGGCCATGATCTGTTCTAAGGTGACAGGAGCAGGAGCAGCAGCAGGTACATCAGCAGGGGCAGCAGGAGCGTCAACAGGGTCTAGCTTATCTTCAGCAACCTCATCTGGGTACACTCAGCCTTCATCGGTTTGGATCATCTTTATTTTGCGTAAGGTGTGGGTGCCAAAGATATTGTGATGAGTCAGGGTAATGGCTCGCTCAGTCTCCAAGACCTGAGGATACTTGCTTAGCAAGGTAGTGACGAGAATACCATATGGCAAGTCAGATTTTTCCTTGCCCTTGGCCCTCATCATGTGTTTCATGATAAACACAGGCCAGTTGATCTGATGGCCGTTCTTCAGAAACCAAAGCATGAAGATATCATCTTCACTGAGGTAGGCGTAATTGCCACCACGGGGAGCCAAGATATGAGCAAAGGCGTAATGTAGAAGCCTATCTTGGCTTTTCAGCATGCCACCCTTGAGACCTTTGTCAGGCAAGGCTAGACCAGGCTTCAGCAAGTCCTCAATCGCCTGAAACTTGTTGAACTCTTCAAGGAAAGAGTTGTCACCATCTTCAACAAGGATGCCAGTGAACTGCAGCCTAAACAAAGTCAGCCAGTCCTGTGGTGTGATCACAATGTTCTGATCACAGACTTCAGAGAGAAGGTTTTGGCCATCAAATATCAAATTACAAAAGAACATCTTCACCAGAGCTGGATAAAGAGTGGCCCGGTGAGAGCAAAGCTGTAAAACTCCCTAGTTTTGCAACAGGGTCAGAAAGTCAAAACCACGGTGCTGCTGGAAGAAGGAGAGGTCAAGATACTTAGGCTGAACTAGGTTACACTCCTAGAAGTGGGTAATGAAGCGGGCACGATGCTCTTCATTGGATGAGAGCCTTCTCAAGTCAAGTGGATTGTTGCATAGAGCCGTCTTCTTGTGTGGGCGCTTGCTAGAGGAGGAGGCCATAGTGATTGGAAGTGTGGAAGAGAGAAAGAAAGTAGGAAAAAATGGTGGAGAAAAGTAGGAGAGGAAGAGACGATGGGCAGAGAAGGTGAAAAGTAGAAGAGAAGAGGGAATGAAACGGTTAGGCGCGCAGGACCTATTTAAAGGGAGGCCCGTGTTTATTCAAATAAACAGAGGTTTATTCGAATAAACCTTGCTTGGAAACTGAAACGATATTTCTGCTAGGGTTTATTCGAATAGAAGGAGTTTCTATTCAAATAGGTCATCTGGGAAAGCCAAGCGTTTTGGCAAACTAACAGGGTTTATTTGAATAATTGTAGAAGTTATTCGAATAGATTGAAAGCCATCAGTCAAGGCTGATAAAACAGGGCTCTAGTTATTCGAATAGGCTAAGTTTTATTCGAATAGATAGAGGGCAAAAACTGAGACTGATAAACTAAGGACTCTGGTTATTCGAATAGAAGGAGAGTTATTTGAATAGACAAAGCGCATATTAAACACAGGTTTAACACAGAAACCAATTTATTTGAATAGACTAATTATTATTCGAGTAAAGCTGATATTCAATACATTATTTGATAAGCTGTAAAGGATTTTATTCGAATAAAAGCCTGTTTATTCGAATAAACTTAACAAAGAAGCACAGAAAAAGCATACGTTCATGAAATTCAAAGTATATGTTTATGTGATTTAAAGAAAGATAATATTCAGTAATAAAACATGCAATCATATATTGGATTGATCAAATATGCCCAATTCTCCTCAAATATAAAAGAATGCTTCTTTTGCTAAGGGTTTAGTGAAGATATTTGCAAGTTACTTAGTTGTTTCAACAAACTCAAGAATACAATCCCCTTTTTGTACATGATCTCTGATAAAGTGATGTCTTATCTCTATATGCTTTGTTCTGGAATGCAGAATGGGATTCTTAGAGATATTTATTGCACTAGTGTTATCACATCTTATCGGGATGTGATCAAGCTGAAGACCGTAGTCTAAAAGTTGTTGCTTTATCCATAGGATTTGAGCACAACAACTCCCGGTTGCAACATATTCAGCCTCAGTAGTAGACAAGGCCACATTATTTTGTTTCTTGCTATGCTAAGAAACTAAAGAACTACCAAGCAAGTGGCATGTCCCACTAGTACTTTTTCTATCCAATTTGCACCCAGCAAAATCAGAGTCAGAATAGCCTATTAGGCTACATGAGGCACCCTTAAGGTACCACAAGCCCATTTGTAAAGTGCCTACTAGGTATTTCATTATTCGTTTAACAGCACTTAAATGAGATTCCTTAGGGTTTGCCTGATATCTAGCACACATGCATACACTAAACATAATATCTGGCCTACTAGCAGTAAGATAAAGGAGAGATCCAATCATACCTCTGTATTTCGTTATTTCTACTGATTTACCTCCTTCATCTTTGTCTAAATAGCAGGAAGTGCCCATTGGAGTAGCCATGTGTTTAGCGTTTTTCATTTCAAACCTTTTGAGCAATTCCTTGCAGTATTTGGTTTAACTTATGAATGTCCCTTCGTTCGTTTGTTTGATTTGAAGTCCGAGAAAGAAATTCAACTCTCCCATCATCGACATTTCAAATTCGTTCTGCATTGTCTTAGCAAATTCTTTGCAAAGGGATTCATTAGTAGCACCAAAGATAATATCATCCACATATACTTGTACAAGAAGAATGTCATGCTTTTTATTTTTAATGAAGAGGGTAGTATCGACTTTTCCTCTTGAAAAATCATTTTCTAAAAGGAACTTACTCAACCTTTCATACCAAGCTCTAGGAGCTTGCTTTAAACCGTATAAAGCCTTTTTAAGTTTAAAAACATACTTGGGTAGTTCATGATTTTCAAAACTTGGAGGTTGTTCAATGTATACCTCCTCTTGAATAAAACCATTTAGAAAAGCACTTTTGACATCCATTTGATATAATTTGAAATTCATGATGCAAGCATAAGCAAGTAACATTCTAATAGCTTTTAATCTAGCTACAGGTACATAGGTTTCTTCATAATCTATTCCTTCTTCTTGATTATAACTTTTAGCGACCAATCTAGCTTTGTTTCTAGTTATTAACCCATTTTCATCAAGTTTGTTTCTAAAAACTCATTTAGTGCCAATTATAGGGTGGTTATTAGGTCTAGCAACTAATTCCCATACTTGATTTCTTTCAAACTGATTTAATTTCTCATGCATAGCTAAGATTCAATGTTCATCATCAAAAGCTTCAATTAAATTCTTAGGTTCAATTTGAGAAACAAAAGCTAACTAATTACAAGCATTTCTAAGAGAGTTACGAGTACTTATACCTTTAGATACATCACCGATAATCTGATCAAGGGAGTGATATTTTGAAGTTCGCCATTCTTTGGGAAGTTCCAAAGCTTGCAAATCTTCTTATCTTTGTTTGTCCTCTTGCTCTTTGATTTATTTTTCTTTACTATCCAAATGTGTTTCTGCCAAGACTTCTATAATATCATCAATAACAAGATCCTTTCTCGATCCATTTGGGTCAGTTTCATCAAATGCAACATGTATAGATTCTTCAATAGTCATAGTTCTTTTATTATATATACGAAAAGCTTTACTATGATTTGAATAACCAAGAAATATACTTTTATAAGACTTAGCATCAAACTTGCCCAAGTTATCTTTTCTATTATTTAAAACAAAATATTTGCATCCAAAAACATGAAAATATGAGACATTTGGCTTTCTTCCCTTATACAACTCATATGGGGTTTTCTTTAAAATAGGCTTTATAAGGGCCCTATTCATTACATAACAAGTTGTACTTACAACATTCGCCTAAAAGTACTTAGGAAGAGCAGCCTCATTAAGCATAGTTCTCGCCATTTCTTCTAAAGAACAGTTTTTCCTTTCTACAACTCCATTTTGTTGTGGAGTTCTAGGGACAGAGAAATTATGATTAATGTCATGTTCATCACAATAATTTTTAAAAATATTGTTTTCAAATTCGTCACCATGATCACTTCTTATAGAAGAGATTTGAAAACCTTTTTCGTTTTGAATAACTTTGGCAAGTCTTTTAAAAGCTAGAAATGCATCATTTTTATTTGCAAGAAATAAAGTCCATGTGAACCTAGAAAAATCATCCACAATCACTAAAGCATAGTAATTTCCACCAAAGCTCATAGTTCTAGAAGGTTCAAATAGATCCATGTGCAAAAGTTGTAAAGGTCTAGTAGTTGAAGCTATATTTTTTGCTTTAAAAGAGACATTTATTTGTTTACCCTTTTGACATGCATCACATAACTTATCTTTTACAAAATTAAGCTTGGGTAGTCCAATTACTAGCTCTTTAGAGACCAACTTCTTTAAGTGATCCATGCGAATGTGTGCAATTCTCCTATGCCATAACCATGAATCATCATTCTTACTTAAAAGGCATTTCGCATCATTTGAAGATATATCATCAAGACTAATCATATAAATGTTGTTTACTCTATGACCAATGAATTTAACATGCTTATCATTTTTATCTTCAATTATGCAACAACTTGAATCAAATATAACCTTATTTCCTTTATCACATAATTGGATAATACTAAGCAAGTTATGTTTCAAACCTTCAACAAGCAACACATTTTCAAAAGAGGAGTTAGGGTTCTTACCGACTTTACCGATTCCAAGAATTTTTCCTTTGTTGTTATCACCATAAGTAACGTGTCCATGATTCTTGGGAATAAGCATGGTGAATTTCGAGTCATCCCCGGTCATGTGCTTGGAGCAGCCGCTATCGAGATACCAATTTGAACTCCTGGCTTTCAAGCACACCTACAACACATGTTTAGTTTTTAACATTTGGTACCCAAACTTTCTTGGGTCCTTGTGTGTCAGTTTTGGGTATAGTACCTTTGGGAACCCAAACCATTTTTGTTCCAATTTTTGTATTTATGTTTTTCCTAGCATTATATGTTGATGCATTATGTCCTTTTCTTCCGCAGTAAAAACATTTAATAAAATGACTACTTGAAACACTAAAATGCACAAAGAAATTTTTATAGAGTTTTTGTTGATTTTTCGGGTTATAACCTATCCCAGCTTTTTGAAAAACCACTCTTTGTCTTCCTAATAAAATATTTAAGTTATCCCTTCCAAAGGTGAATTTAAAAAGAGTATTCTTTAAGTTTTCAATTTCTTTTTCAAGCATATGACATGAAAAGCAAGATGAAGACGTAGAAGCATTTGAAGAATGATTTGTGCATGCATCAATGATTCCCAAAGTTTCATTTTCAACTTTCAATTCTTCTATTTATTTATTTAAAACAAGAATTTGATTTTCTAAAGAAGAGATTGTTTTCTTAGAAGAAGAAATAATTTTTGTGAGTTTTAAAGACTCTTCATGTAATTCTTCAAAAGCATCTTGTAACTCATCGTAAGAAGGCAATAAAGTAGTATTAGAACTTACCTCATTTTCACTTTCTTCTTCTTCTCCTTTGGCCATGAGACATAGTTGAGCTTCCTCGCTGTCTGAGCTGTCAGTTGAATCCATATCATTTTCATCCCATGCTATATAGGCATTTCTTCCTTTTCTTTCCTTGAAGGGCTTCTTTTTAAATTTCTACTTCTTCTTTTGGTACACTGGGCACTCCATTTTCATGTGACCAGGTTTGCCACATTCATAGCAAGTTGGAGTCGATGAAGCTCTTTCGCCTTTATAATGAGTCTTCTTCGGAAGGAAGGGAGGTCTTCTTGGCGTTCCCTTTTTCTTGAGAAATTTACCAAATTTTTTAACTAACAGACTAAGATTTTCTTCGCTTACCTCGATATTCTCTGAGCTTTCTTCATTTTCTTCATCATCATTGTCGAATGTTGAGGAAGTGGCTTTGAGCACTATCCCCTTTTTCTTTTTATTGTTTTCTTCGCTTTGACTTAATCTGCTCAGTTTCAGTTCGTGCTCATGAAGTTTTCCAAAGAGGGTAGCTAGAGTCATTATCAACAAGTCCCTCGATTCTGAAATAGCTGTTACCTTAGGTTGCCAAATCCTGCTAAGACATCTCAACACTTTGTTAATCAAATCTTCATTAGAATTTTTTTTACCTAAAGATGCAAGATGATTAACTATGTGGGTGAACCTCTTTTGCATTTCCTGAATGCTTTCTCCTTGGTTCATTCTGAATAATTCATATTCATGAGTTAGAGAATTGATTCTCAACCTCTTTACTTCACTAGTACCCTCATGGGTAACTTGTAAAGTGTCTCACATTTCTTTAGTAATTTTGAAATTTGAAATTCTAAAAAACTCATCATATCCCGAAGCAGCGATAATAATATTTTTGGCTTTTAAAAATTATATTAAACTTTTCTTTTATCTTCATCAGACCATTTATTTCGTGGTGTTTTGGTCCTTACACCATCGACCTCATGTGTGGGTATAAAAACACCATTTTCGACAGCATCCCATACATCTAGATCAATAGCTTCGATGAAGATTTTCATTCTTTCCTTCCAATATGCATAACCATCTCCATTAAAAAAGAGTGGTCGGTTTATGGAAGATCCTTCTGAAAAACCATTTGAAGAAGCCATATTCTCTTGAAGTTGCTAAGCTCTTTATACAAAAGTCTAGCTTTGATACCACTTGTTACCAAGTGGCTTCCAGTACTCAAGAGGGGGGGTGAATTGAGTATAAAACTTTTTCTCAAAATCACTTTTTATCAAAAATAAATATTAAAACTTAATAAATAAATACACAGAAGGAATGAGAAGAAGAAAAGAAACAATAAAAGCAAAAAAAATAAATATGTAGTAAATTAAAATTGCATAAAATAAAGAGATTAAGAAAAGAGAAACAGGCACAGTATTTATCCTGGTTCGACCACTAACCTACTTGTGGTCTACGTCTAGTCCTCGAAAGCCGAGATTTTTCACTAAGTATACAAGCTTCAATAGGTGCTTGCTACCGTTACACAAAAGAGCACTTTTCACACACAGGGAAACCCTACCTTTGTGCTAAAGCCTCAGCCTGCAGGGATACCTCACCCTTATACAAACCTTGAGGGATACCTCACCCTCGATACAGAATAGCAGAAAGTAGATGAAGAGAAACTCTCACTTAGAGTAGGTAATACAAATTGAAGTACTAATGGAGCTCTCACAGAAATATCTCAAAGTTTTTAAACAAAAAGAGCGTAGAAAATAATTTCACAAATTAGAGCAAACAGAAAATTATTTAGAGTATTGGGCAATTTTAGTCGTGACCCAAGGTTCCTATTTATAGAGAAAATCATATAAAATAGCTGTTGGGTAGAATTAAAAGTCATTTAATCGAATTAAAAACCTGTTTGTTTCCATATCGAAGTTCGTGATCATTGTATTTATTCGAATAGCTTAACATTCTATTCGAATAACACTGTTTCTGAAGTCATCGTAAAAAGGCCATCTGATATGGGTTATTCGAATAAGCTCTGTGTTATTCGAATAACACGTTTAAAAAAACTGCTCAGATAGAAAAGGTTTATTTGAATAACGTTTGAGTTATTCGAATAATTTACTTAAAAATACAGTTCTGAAAACCTCAGTTATTCGAATAATTATCATGTTATTCGAATAGCATCTTTAAAAACAGAACCTCGAAAAAGTGTTTATTCGAATAGACTAAGCTCTATTCGACTAAATCAATGCAAAAACAGTTTTGGGCAAAGTGTTTTAAAGCCACTAAGATTCTTTTAAAAACAAGTTTTATCTTTTCTTTTGAAAACAGAGAGATATCAAAGTGAGCTCCGTACAACAGAACCTAAGTCCTAATGCTAATCTTATATAAACTTGGACTCAGTTTATTCATCATCTTCATTTAGTCTTCACGTTTGTTATCATCAAAACAAGTCTTCAAAGGTATACGTCCAAACACAATTAGAAGGGTGCCAGTAGACTAAGAAAGCTCAATGGATATCATCTTTTTGGATGCTTTCCAGTGAATTGGTATCCCGAGAGTGTATGTGGAGATTTGGACTACCTTTGAAAATAAAAAGAATGTCACGGTGTGCTTCCTCATCATAGACCGAAGTTGCCAACACAATATGATTTTGGGAAGACCATCCCTGAATAAGATGGAAGCAATCACCTCCACCCCTCATCTAACCATGTAGTTTCCAACCTATATGGAAGAGGTATAGTAGTCATCTATGCAGACTAGTATGAAGCACAACAATGCTATATGGATTGTTTGAAACCAAGAGAAGTAGAAAAGGAGGTTGTAGAACTTAGAGTGACCACTCACCATGTCAATGTCACCGAGCTTGTCCTTGAGAGGATTTTCAAGAAAGCAAGCCATGCCTTAAAAGCTAACTCAAACGTGTCTCACTAGGCCTTGACCAAAGTAAGTTCACTCAGATTGGAACCTAGTTTCCCGATGATGTCACTTAGCAGTTGACTACTTTCCTGCAACGAAATACTAATCTCTTTCTGTGGACTTCCTCAGACATGCTCAACATTGACCCCAGTTTTATTTGTCATCGCTTAGCCCTTAACCCCAATGCCAAACCAGTAGCCTAGAAGAAGAGAAAGCTCATAAAGGAAAAACTAAAGGTCATTGCAAAGGAAACCAAGCGATTCTTGGAAGTCGAGTTCATAAGGGAGATAAAATACACCACATGGCTAGCCAATGTTGTGATGGTGAAGAAGTCCAATAGAAAATAGTGAATATGCATAGACTTCACAGAAACCTTACCCCAAAGATGCCTATCCTTTACTAAACATTGACAACTTAGCAAATGGAGCTTTTAGGTATAAGTTGCTGATTTTTATGGATGGATATTTCAAGTATAACCAGATTTGAATAGCACCCAATGATGAAGATAGAACAACTTTTATCACAGATGGGGTGAACTATTTCTACAATGTGATGCCCTTTGGCTTGAAGAACGTAAGAGCCACTTACCAATGACTAATGGATAAGGTCATTATCAAGCAGATATGGTGGAACATTAAGTCTATGTGGATAACATGGTGGCAAAAACCTCTCACATTAAAGATCATTACACAAAACTAGCAGAAATCTTTACCCACCTCCGGAAGCATAATATATAGCTAAACCTGAAGGAGTGTGCCTTTAGAGTGGAGGCTAGGAAGTTATTGGGTTTTCTTGTTAATAAGAAGAGGGGTCGAAGCTAATTCAGAGTAGTATTAAGCAATCATCAAGCTGAAGAGTCCCAGGTCAGTGACAGAGGCTTAATAGTTAGCAGTGTGAATCACAAATCTATCCCGATTTCTCTCACGGTTAGAAGATAAATCCCTGTCTTCAAGAGCCTTAAGAAGCTAGACAAGTTTGAGTGGACTTAAGAATGTGAAACCATGATCTAGAACCTAAAAAGCTTCCCAACTTCCTTACCCATTTTGAATAGGTCAGAGCCCCTATTACTTTATCTATTTATTTTCGAGAAAGCACTAAGTTTTATTTTGGCCAAAGAAAATAGAAAAAAACATAAGCTACTTCGTTAATAAGGTGTTTTAAGGGCCTAAGATAATGTATCAAAGAATTGAGAAGATCACCTTTATCTCTGCCTATGCTGAGCTTTGTTACAAATCTTTACATAGCCAGTCCCAAGCCCGGATAAAAGAGGAGGGTTGTGTTAGGCAGTCAACAGCCAACGTAAAACATTGTCGAATATTTATGACATGGATAAACGATGTGATTGTGTTAATGTTAGGTCATTGCCCCTAAGTAACGCGTCGTATGGCTCGAGTACAGTGTCAAATAAGTAAGAGTCGATACACCGCCGCCTAGGTATAGTGAAAAATTAGCAAGGGTTCGCATATTCTCATGAATGGATATGGGTAAAGAAGCTAGTTCATAAAAGTAGGATGTTTTTTGGAACTTGGAATGTAGGCACACTTACAGGTAAATCAATGAAAATAGTTAACACCATTATTAGGAGGATGATTAATTTTATGTGCCTACAAGAAACTAAGTAGGTTGGAGAAAAGGCAAAGGAACTCGACACTTCAGGTTTTAAGCTTTGGTACACTAGCAAGGTAAAATCTAGAAATAGGGTAGGCATAATAGTAGATAAGAATTGAAAGAATAATATTGTAGATGTGAGAATGCTCGGAGATAGGATCATAACATTGAAGTTTATTGTGGAACAGGAGACTTTTAATGTTATTAATGCGTATACAGCCCAAGTAGGGTTAAACGAGTACTACAAGATAAAATTTTGGGAGGATTTAGAAGATTTAGTTCAGGGAATACCATTAAGAGAGAATATTTTTTCTAGGAGGGGACCTAAATGGTCATGTGGGGAGCGAATCTAGGGGGTATGAGAGTTATGGTTTAGGAGTAGCTAATGCAGAGGGCAAATCAATTCTAGATTTTTTGATAGCATTTGATTTCACAATAGCTAATACTTGTTTTAAAAAGTGGAAAGAGCATCTTATCACATACAGAAGTAGGGGTTCTTGCTCTCAAATTGATTTTTTTCTAATAAGGAAATCTGATAGAAAAGCTTTGCATGGATTGCAAAGTCATCCTTGGAGAGAGCTTGACTACTCAACACAAGGTTTTGATTATGGATGTACGGGTTAAGATGAGAGTAAGGAGAAATTATCGAGACAGAGTGCTAGGGGTCAAATGGTGGCAACTAAAAAGAAGAAAACAAATGCTCTTTCAGAGGAGGATTATGGAGGAAGAGATTTGGGAGGTACAAGGGAATGCTAATGATATGTGGGACAAGATGGCCAAAGGGATTAGGAAAGTAGTAAAAAAGACACTCAGTGAATTAAGAGGCTTTGGTCCCAAGGATAAAGAATCTTGGTGGTGGGACGCAAGTGTACAAGATAAGGTTAAGGTTAAAAGAGAATGTTATAAAGCTTGACAAGTGTGTAAAAATGATGAAAATTGGGAAAAATATATAAGACAGCAAAAAAAGATACTAAGAAGGCAATGAGCGATGCGAAAGTTAAAGCGTTCGATGGGTTATATCAATCTTTGGGCACCAAAGACAGAGAAAATGAATATTTAGAGGCTTGCTAAAAGTAGGAAAAGGAAGATAATAGACTTGGATTAAGTAAAATGCATTAAGGATGAAGAGGGTAAAGTCTTGGTTACGGAACAAGACATCAAGGATCGATGGAAGGGTTATTTTTACAAGTTATTTAATGAAGGACATGAGACTTTAGGGGACTCAGACATTCTAAACACTAGAGAGTAGGACCAAAATAAAGCCTTTTATTATAGAATTCTGGAGTTTGAGGTAAAAGAAGCATTGAAGAGGATGAATAATGAAAAAGCAGTTAGACCGGATAATATACCCATTGAGGTATGGAAGTGCCTAGGAGAGAAAGGTATAAATTGGCTCACAAAGATGTTTAATGAGATAATGAGGTCTAAGAAAATGCTAAATGAATGGAGGAGAAGCACTTTAATCCCTATTTATAAGAACAAAGGAGATAACAAAACTATACAAATTACTGAGGGATTAAGCTCATGAGTCATACCATGAAGTAATAGGAAAGAGTAATTAAACGGAGATTAAGACAATAGACTCATATTTCAAAGAATCAATTTGGTTTTATACCTGGGAGATCAACCATGGAAGCAATCTATCTTCTACAAGGATTGATGGAGAGGTATTGGGGGAAGCAAAAAGACCTACACATGGTTTTCATTGATCTGGAAAAAGCCTATGATAGGGTATCAAGAGAGGTCTTGTGGAAAACTTTGGAGAAGAAAGGAGTTCATATTACTTATATTTGAGCAATCCAAGATATGTATGATGGGGGCTAAAACTAGTGTGAAAACACAGGGTAGGGCCACAGAAGATTTTCCTATAACCATATGACTGCACCAATGGTCAACTTTGAGTCCATATCTTTTTACCTTGGTCTTGGATGTGCTTACTGTGCATATCCAAGAGCTGGTGCCACAATGTAAGCTTTTTGTAGATGATATAGTCTTAGTTGGAGTGTCGAGAGAGAAAATAAATGGGAAACTAGAACTATGGAGATGAGCTTTGGAAGAACTAGCTTCCATCTAAGCAGGAGTAAGATGGAGTATATAGAATATAAGTTCAGTAAGAAGCGTGCTAATGCTAGCTTAGCGGTGAAAATTAGAGACTATACTATACCACAAGTTACACGATGTAGATATCTTGAATCTATCATACAAAATGACGGAGAGATAGAGGGAGATATAAACCATAGGATCCAAGCCGGATGGATGAAATGGAGGAGTGCTTCAGGAGTTATTTATGATAAAAAAAAAATACCTCTCAAGCTTAAGGGTAAATTTTATCACACAACTATAAGGCCCACAATGTTTTATGGTACTGCAAGTTGGGCGGTAAAAAGCCAACAAGAGCATAAGATCAGTGTCATGGAGATAAGGATGTTGTGATGGATGTGTGGCCATACAAGACAAGATAAGATTAGAAATGAATGCATTAGAGAGAAAGTAGGAGTAGCACTTATTATGGAAAAGATGGGAAAATATCGCCTTAGGTGGTTTGGACATGTAAGAAGAAGACCCTTAGAAGCCCCTGTAAGGAAAGTAGATCAGGTGGAGGATAGCCAAATAGCTAGAGGTAGAGGGAGACTAAGAAAGACTATAGGTGAAACGATTAAAAAAGGTTTAGATTTGAATGACATTTCTGAAAACTTGGTTTATGATAGGGCACAATAGCGTCATTTTATCTATGTAACCAACCCCACCTAGTGAGAAAAAGGCTTGGTTGTTATTGTTGTTATTATTTAGACTTTAATATTTTTTATCCTCACTATCTATTTTATAGTTTTATTTGAATTTTCAGGTGTAACATTGATGATTTTGGGTTAAATTAGGAAATCTTTAAGATGAAGCTTTAAAGGATTTTATCCAAATTATAATTCTTATTCAAATCCTAAATTGATGGTGGAAGACTCAAAATTGAGGTTTTGATTGAAATGTTATCTTTATAAAAAAATCCAAGAAATTAGAAACCTAATTAAATTGGGTACAACAAAAGTCACCAAATCAAAATAAATAGAAGGCAAAAGAGACGTAGAAAAGCAACAATCTTGATTTCAAAGTTTCTATACTATCATCATTCAAAATAACAACCAATCTTGATTGTTGTTTTGTAATGTGATCCACATCAAAAGAGTAGTATACTAATACTAAAATGTGATATAGCATGGCCAGTCAACTTTAAATCAAGAAATCAAGGATCGAGATAATTAATTTTTTCTTTTTGTGAATCCAAAGTCACAAGAAAAAAAAATGAAAAGAGCATATAGTGATTCTACTTTTTGAAAGTGGAATATACTGACTTGGAACTACATAAAAAATACAATGATTCAATAAATAATATTTGGAGTGTTATGATGATATATGCCTAAATGTTATAGAATTTGAATTGTACTTAGAGAAGGATTGAACAACTCTTCCATTAGTTGCAAACCTCAAGGATGCTTCCTTATCATAAATATTTTACTGCTTGACACAAAAGACATGTGTTAAGACTTTAGACAAAAAAGGTCCATTACGTAAGAAAATTTTAAGGTAGTACATATATTATATCTATTATAAAGTAATAAAATGGTACGAAAGTAAAATCTCAATTAACATAAATATCAACTAAGAACTAATCTGGCTAAGGAAAAAATCCAAACAATCACCCTAGTAGCTAAACCGTAACTATAGTTCAAATCACCTTATTCACAACTAACGTAAGCAAAGATAGTTCTCACTGTAGCTCCTTTGGAACTTGTTCCGTAGTGAATACTGATGTGTACTTAGATAGACACGTACTAGTATTTTTCTCCTTGTACAGCAGCAGAGCGTGTTGAAATAGGGGGTTGGTACCTATAAAGGCATCTCAATACTCAAGTCAGGCTATGCATAATTAGGGTTAAGCTAAAGAGCAATAGATACCTGTAAGAGGTGATTGAGCTTGATATTTATAGAGGTTGGATAAGGAGATACATTCCCTTAATAGTTGTAGAGGATCCCTATAAAATTAGAATGTTGATACTATAATTATGAGCAATTAAAAGCAGTTATTGTAACATCTTAATACAAATGTCTAGATATATCCTAGATATACAGAGACATATAAAGATAAACAGTACTAGAGACATCATTTCTACATACTACATACTAACATATATCCATAATCACAACTGAGTAATTATAGAAAGTCTTGAGAGAATACTGAAAAACTTAAACTCATACATATATATACAACACCTGCCACAAAATGGCATATTGTAATACATACTACTTAAAACATACAAAGCAAATATAAACTTATATATAAGCTTTGTCTACTAAAGTATATAAAACTAATCTAGTATTCATGCTTCATATTCATTCCCTTAATAGGGTCTGTACCTAGATTTACATGGAAGAACAACCGGGAGAGAATTACAATTCTCAATAAAAGTAATTCTAATATTAGCTAGTTATAACATCATATAAAACAATTATATAACTTCTAACATAGGAGTTTCCTCCTCTTTTCTCACAACTGCACACTACTAAGTAATGTGATCTAAAACCGATAGTCTATACACTGTTAAATATAAAAGACAGCCTATACAGTTATAAATATCAATAGTAACAGACAATGCACATACAACTGTCTATAAATACAATGCAGATGATATGCAATATGATTATACCTAAGAGAGATCCTAAAGATATGCTTGTGCAATGTTTTATTTTGAAATACATGCAAAGTTTTATGTGAAAACAAAGAAGCTTGCTAGGAACTGGTTTAGTATAGTATCCCATGGTAAATAGAGGGAAAGCTCATCCGTATATCACACGTATCCTAGCATGCTGAGAAGTTCGGGCTGAATCATTGTTCAAAAGAACCTTACGGACTCCCCACTTATCTCCTTTGACCTTGACACTATCGAGATATTAAGGTTATGTCCTTCCTCAAAAGAGTCTATCATACACCTATCTATCTCCCTTGGTCTTCATGAATGGGCATCAAAGGATACTCACTAGGATCAATACTACTAGGCCATTACCATTTGCATACATACATACTTATATCTAAATACCACCTCATCACTCATAACTCAAAAGTGATCTCTATGCATTACAAAAAAATAGGTAAATTATGACAATTTTTTTTACATATTACGGCAGTTTTAACTGCTATTTTTTTGTGTTAGTGGCAATTTTCAAAATTGATGTAATTATCATCACCGTTCGGTAATAATATAGTGGCTTCCCATTGACCACCACGATAACCGCCATAATTTACCATGTACAAAATGGCGGTTCGGTGTTGCATAAAACGACGGTTAAAAATGCCATAATTTACCTAAAAAATTATAATTTAATTGTGTATTAAATGATGGTTTAAACTGCCATAATTTATAGCTAATTACGGTAGTTTTGACTGCCATAATTTATCGTGAATTATGGCAGTTTCGAATGCCGTAATACACTTAAAAAATTACTGATTGATTTTCATAATTACAGCTAATTACAACAATTTGGACTGCCATAATTTATAGATAATTACAGCAATTTAGGATTGCCATAATTTATATATAATTACGACAGTTTAAGACTGCCTTAATCCACATAAAAAATTGGAAACTAATTTCTATAATTTACAGCTAATTACGATAGTTTTCATGTTTATTATGACAATTCTTGTTTGTCAAAATCCACAAATATAAATATAATAATTTTGCTTAATGAAATGTAAAAAGAAATACTCGTTAATTTAATTAACCAAATATCAAATTTAACATGAGTACATTAGCTCAAAAACTACAAATTATAAGTCATCAAAGTTTTGAGAAATAACATCCTAAATAGTAACATGAGTACACAAGTCAAACAATTAGTAAATTGATTAATGAGGACTCGAAATATCCACTTATTGATGAGTGTTACTTCCATTGCATGATCTTCTTAGGTCATTAGGCGATAGAGCCCCACTACCTTCATCTGGTATCTACAAGAAGGACAAAATTATATTTGAGATTCTCCAAACATAAGATTAATTATGGCTATGCAAGAAGGGAAAGCCCTGCATCCACTACATTTAAACCATAACAGGCAGAATTGCATTCACTGCATGCAAACCAGTATCACCAAGAACATGGTCTAACAAACTGATCCCATCATTAAGGATATTAATCAATAATAAATTAGAATGTAAACCCAGATCAACAACTTCTTGATTTCCTAGAAAACCATAATAAAAACAATAGCAAAAGATATAGGTAGAGTTTTTGAGCAAACAAAATAAGTTCAAAAACAACATGCAGAAAAGTTCAAAGGATTTTGTCGCAACCGGGATCGCGATGGGACGACAAAAAATATTCGATTTGAAAAATCAATGGAGTCACCACCAATGTTTATTTAAATTGGGAAAACATTAGAAAAAACCCTTTGATCAGGCAAACTGGTCTTTTGAAAATGAGTTTGGATTCGGGAGTCGATTACAGGTAGGGAAGGTGTTAGCACCCTACACTGCCCGCCTTCGAATGGTACCTTATGTTAGTTGTGCAAAATTTAACAATCTCAAATATATTTATTTTTACCCTATTTTAGAAAAAAGACTTTATAACTAATTTTTTTTATTTTTATTTTAAAAGAAAGAAAATGAATAACCAAATTGTGAAATTTTTTTTTTGGCTTGACAGAAATTGATTTCTGCTCCTACGTATCCCCTAGTGCAATAGGGAACTCAAAGTCACGTAGTTCTTTAGAAAATAATTGTGGGTTAATTGATTTTAATTAAGAAAGAAATTTTTGAAAAGGGATTTTGTTTGAAAATAAATCCATTCTTGCACGAGGTTCAAGTTAGCACTAGGCTACTCAATAAACCCTTATGATCCAAACGACATTAAAGATAGCATCCACTATTCAATCATCATCATTAGTCATTGCATGGATTAAAAGATTTTTATTTTATTTTAAGGCATGCACAAGGTCAACTAAGTAGTTACACAAACAACATATTGTCATACCATGAGCCAAGTAAATAAAATAACATAAAAACTAAATTAAACACAACAATGAAAAACAAAATTTTTTTTTACCCTTTAACATTTTTTTCATTTTTTTTATTTTATTTTTAAATTTTTATCTTTTTTATATGTTTTTAGATTTTTTATTAAAATAAAAAATAAAAAAAATACAAACAAACCAAAAAAAAGAAAGGGAGAGCAAGCTTACCTCAAAGGCGTATAAAAATGTTATGCTCAAAGAATTCTGCACAGAGCCTCACGCGTTCTCTTCAAATCGAACCTTGAAAAGCAACCCACTCGCATGGAGGAAAATTTTACTAAAGCATCGGGCTCTTATATTTAGTATTAAGCCCAAGTAAAAAAATTTACTAAAGTTCTCGGACTCTTATACTTTGTATTAAGCCAAAGTGTGTAATTTTTTTGGATGTCCAAACCAAATGAGAACCACCCCTATATATAGGAGGAGGGGAGGGGGAAGGAGCATGACTTCTTCAATGTGGGACTTAGACACTTTAGTTTTTCAAATTTCTTCATTTTCTTCATTTTTTCATTTTATTTTTTTTCAGATTTTCATTTGTTTTTTCAAGGTTTAGAAATAAACTTTATGGACAAAATTAAGTGTTCATACCTTGATTAAGTAACAAAAATAAAAAAAATTATGGACAAAATTGGGTATCAATAACTGCCTCCTTTTGCTTTACATTTAAATTAAATGAAAAGCAAAGGAATTGATTCAATTTTGTCCATAAAAAAAATTCTCTCTATACAATGGGCATTAAAACAAGGTAAAAAGCTTGCGAAGTCGGGTATTTGCTGAAGCCTAAAGGCAAAAAAATAAAAAGCTTACGGAGTTGGGTATCTGCTGAAGCTTGAAGACAGAAAGGTAAAAAGCTTGCGGAGTCGGGTATGCACTGAAGCTTGACAGAAAAGGTAAAAAGCTTACGAAGTTGGGTATCCGCTGAAGCTTGAAAACAGAAAAGTAAAAAAAAAAAAAAAAGCTTGCGAAGTCGGGTATCCGCTGAAGCTTAACAGAAAAGGTAAAAAACTTATGGAATCGGGTATCCACTGAAGCTTGACAGAAAAGGTAAAAGCTTGCAGGGTAGGGTGCCTGTCGAAGCCAGACAAAAAGGTAAACAACTTGCGGGGTAGGGTGCCCGTCGAAGCTGGACAGAAAGGTAAAAAGCTTGTGGGGTAGGGTGCCCGTCAAAGCCAGACAGAAACGTAAAGAGCTTGCAGGGTAGGGTACCCGTCGAAGCCAGACAGAAAGGTAAAAAACCTGCAGGGTCGGGTGCCCGTCAAAGCCAAACAAAAAGGTAAATAGCTTGAGGGGTAGGGTGCCTGTCGAAGCTGGACAGAAAGGTAAAGAGCTTGCGGGGTAGGTTTCTCGTCAAAACCAGACAAAAAGGTAAACAGCTTACAGGGTAGGGTGCCCGTCGAAGTTGGATAGAAAGGTAAAGAGCTTGCGGGGTAGGGTGCCCGTTGAAGCCAGACAAAAGGGTAAACAGCTTGCGGGGTAGGGTGCCTGTCGAAGCTGGACAGAAGTGTAAAGAGCTTGCGGGGTAGGGTGCCCGTCGAAGCCAGCCAGAAAAGTAAAAAGCTTGCAGGGTAGGGTGCCTGTCAAAGCTGGACAAAAAGGTAAACAGCTTGCGGGGTAGGGTGCCCATCGAAGCTGGACAGAAAGGTAAAGAGCTTGCGGGGTAGGGTGCCCATTGAAGCCAGCCAGAAAGGTAAAAAGCTTGTGGGGTAGGGTTCCCGTCGAAACTGGACAGGAAACTTAAAGGTAATGGGCACAAGGCCCTGACTTGTTGTGAAAGTGGTGGGTAGAAGGACTTGGAAACTAAAAGGCAATGGGTGCGGGGACCCGAAAACTAAAAGGCAATTGGTGCGAGGACCCGAAAACTAAAAGACAATGGGTGCAGGGACCCGGAAACTAAAACACAGTGGGTGTTGATTTTGCAAATGCATGTGATACCTGAGACGATGCATAATGCAATGGATGCATGATGATGCAATGGATGTGATGCTTGAGGACAATGCATATAATGCCAGAAATGATGCATAATGCAATGGATGCATGATGATGCAATGGATGTGATGCTGGAAATGATGCATAATGCAATGGATGCATGATGATGCAATGGATGTGATGTTTGAGGACAATGCATATGATGCCAAATATAATGCATGATGCAATGGATGCCCTACTATAGAGATTCTCATGAATAAATTGAGTAAGCAAATTTTTTTTATTTTTTATTTTGCACATCGGAGCTTTGGTTCCGCAACCCTTAAGGACTTTTCCTCACAGCAGGATCGCGATTGAACAGTAAAATCTGTTGATTGGCCTTATGATTTGTCTGGTCATCTTTTCTTTTTCTCTTCAACACTTAAAGGGCCTCGAGTCGAAAAACTTTATGCAATGGGCCTTGATCCTAAAAACTCATGAAGTGGGCCTTGAGCCCAATAATTTGTACAATGGACCATGAGCCAAAGAAGTGAATGTACTTGAGGAACCCCCCCTTTTTTTGCCAAAGTTTTGAACCAAATGCTTATTAGAAAACTTATATTCGAAGGGGATCATTGTCAATCTCATCTTGTTCAAATTTCCCTTCATTAGATATAGCTTATGTAGAAGCTTAGAACTTTCTTTCCCCAAAGGTTCTTATTTCCTCCGAACACACTTTAATCTGAATTATTCATTGAGGATGTCATTCCCTTCATCGATTGAAACTTTAGAGTTCCTTTGACTTGAGTTGTTCAACAAGAGACTACTATTAGATGGTTGAATTGTACTATTGTACTTATGTTCACCCAACCCGAAGCATCATGTACCAGAAATGCATGGATTCAAAAGTACAACAGGAAAGAGATTTACTACTCGAGTGACCTTTTTGACTGATTTTGGGAGTATGACTACACAAAAGACATTCATAAGTGGTGGAATAGTACAAAAATCAAGAGGTTTTTTTATTTTGATTTTTTTTTGCCTAGTTTGGATGTGATTGATCCTTACTTGACAATTGGACATCATGACCATTGTTTTATCAAGTATCTACAAAAATATGCCCCTGTGTAAGGTATCAAAAATGAATCTGACCCAAGGTATGCCATTTAAGAACAAAGATGCCCAATGTAGGCCATTTGACAACAAAATTTGTCCAGTGGGGAACTTAAGAATAAAATTTTTTGCCCCAGTGTAAGGCCAAATATTACCAGAAAATTGCCCCAGTTTAGAGTCGAATTGAATAGGGTAAAGACTTGCCCCAATGTAGCGTCGGATCGAATCGAGATTTGCCCCAGTTTGGAGTTGAATTGCACAGGACAGAGACTTACCCCAATGTAGAGCCAGATTGAGTCAAAAGATTTGCCCCAGTGTAGGCCAAGTCGAGCTAAAGAAGAAAAAAAATGCCCCAGTGTAGGGTCAATTTGAACAGGGTAAAAATTTGCCCTAGTGTAAGTCATTCTTTTTTTTGTCTTATCTTTTTCTTCCTTTTTTTTATTTTTAAACCACCCTTGTGGGTTTTTAGCCTAACGAGCTTTTTTTTTTGGAGCAATGAACTAGATCATAACCTTTTGTCTCAAAATTAAAACTTGTGAAAATAAAGGCAATCACACATTGATCATATTGGACTTTTTAAAGCTTGTAATATGGCCAAGGTTAGTGGTTATGAAAAGAAAGGTATAAGGCTCAAACAAGTGTTTAAAGGTTAAGTGGGACCAAGGATCTTTGTTCAAACTTTAACTTTATCAATTGCTTTTGCACTTTCAAACACATTTTTCTCTTATTGTTCTCCATTTTTTTTGTTCTCCATCCTTGTTCAAACTTTGTCAAAAAATTTTTAATGCTTTCACATTTTCTTCCTTTTTTCATTATGCTTCAAAATAGTCACCATGACAAACAACCTTTTGTTTTATGTTATCCTCTAGTGTAGAGGTGATCCTTGTCCAGGGTTTATTGAAGAAAACTTTCAAGTTCAAAATGGGATAATAATAGATAATGAAAAGATGAATTCTTGTGAGAGATAAAGAAAAATGGCCAATCTTCATTTCAAATTTTGATTGTTCATTTTTAAAAATTTAATTTAGAGATAAAAGGATAATGCATACTAAGTGATTATTTATTTGCTCCCTTTATTTTTTCTTTTTTTGTTTTATTTATTTATTTATTTTTTTGGGCAAAGAACACCTGCACACATAGGCCTTATGACCACAAATTTTTCTTCTGAATGAGAGTCTTATAGGATCCAGACCAAAAGAAATCAAGTAAAGGGAAGAAAAGTATGTGATAATCACATATTTTATTTATTAAGAAACCCTTATGTTTAGTCATTTACACTCTCCATATTCTTAATTGATTGAGTTTGGTATGATTTTGTGAGTTTGAGCTCAAATTGGTCCTAATTGAATATTTTCAGCATTATTGAGATTTTACACTATTTCTGTATTTTGGCCATAACTTGAGTTCCTGATATCTGATAATCATGAATTTTATCTTGTAGGAAATCTAAGAGGAAGCTCTAAGCCTTTGATGAAGAGCTCGAAGTCCTAAACAGATGTCTAAGGGACCTAAGTTTACATGGAAGTCAGAATACGGGTTCTGTCACTAGAATCCGAATGGTGTGCACTCATAAAATCATATCTCAAGCTGTAATAATGGAGATGGGCTGAAATTTGGATAGTTGATAGTCAAGACCCAAATAAACAACTTTCATGAAGAACACCTTTTGAAAGAATGAAGTCTAATGGGTCAGTTTGGGCTTGCAAGTCGGAACAGATGTGCTAAAGTTGGGTTTGAATAACCTGTGGTATTTGGGTCATATCTTGGGCTGTAGGAAGCCAAATTGGACGATCCATATATGCATGTTATAGCCAAGACAAAGATCTACAACTTTTATGAAGAGTACTTTTCATGAATCTGAAGTATAATCTGTCGTTTTTGGCTTCCAAGTCAGACTAAGGAATTTTCGCACTCAACCACTCCACTCATCCACTCATCCACTCAACCACTCAACCAATCCACTCGACTAACCCACTCAACCAAATCACTCCACTCATCCACTCAACTACTCATCCACTAAATTAAACCACTCACCCACTCAACCAACCACTCCACTCCACTCATCCACTCAACCACTCCACTCATCCACTTAACTAACCCACTCAACCAATCCACTCAACCACTCCACTCCACTAACCCACTCATCCATCCACTCCCCTTTGTCATTTTGTTACCCTAGACTTCTATAAAAGGCACCATTGGTTATCATGAAAGGAGTTGGACTCTCCTTCATTTTTCTCTCAATTTTTCTTGTGATTTCCTTCTGGCTATGTGTAACTAAACCTCCCTTGGTTAAGGGGGTGATGAAACCGCTAGTATTGATGTTGTAAACTTTGCATATTTGATTATTTCAACACAGTTATGTTTTTATTCATATATTTCTGAATCTATTGTTGGTATGAAGGTTTTTATACTTGTTTCCACTTTCAAAGTGGTAGATCTGGGTTTATTATACACGGTTGTGGTAGTAGATCTAGTGGGATGTATGATGTTCATGTGGGTATAATTATCTTTGTGCTATTAGCCAGTTATAAAAGTGGTAGATCTGGGTTTATTATGCACAGTTGTGGTAGTAGATCTAGAGAAATATATGTTCTAAGTAATTTAATCCCGGTGTGTGATTAGATCTTAGTGTAATTGGTTTTCTAAATCTTAATGCAATTATTGGATAGTTGTAAGAGCGGTTACTTTATGACTAATCAGTGATTAGGAGTTGATTTGAGCGGTTGCTAAATTGGCCAACACGTAAGGAAAACAGAGATTTACTCTCACAATTGCATAAAAACATAATTGAGCATGTTGGAATAAAATGATATGTGGATTTACATCATCATATAAATCTAGTGGTGGATTCAATCTCTTAACCAATTTTCTTATATTGTTGATTTCAATTCATTTATTGTTGTTGCCTTTGAAACTATTCATTGTTCATCAAAACTCCAAAACCCCCCTATTTACTGTTTATTGTCAATCAGAGTCTAAATTGGGAATTACTTGATAGTGTTAATTGAATTAGTTCTCTGTGGATCGACCCTTACTAACTACAACTAGTTGTAAGGTTTTTATTTTCTCGGTGGACTCCGACAACCGATTTTTATCTGAATTTTAATCACTATATCCTCACGCATCAGAATTTTGGCGCCGTTGCCGGGGAGCCAATTTTTCAATTACACTATTAATTTATTTCCTATTTTTACTCTGTTTTTATTTTTGTTTTTATTTTTGAATCTTTCTTTCTGAGTGTTTTGTAGGTGTTGATGTCCATTGAAGGGGTAGACGAAGGATTGCTAAATTTGAGGAACTATATTAATCAACTCACTTCACATCCTCAATTTCCCTTCCATCCAGATAATTTCCACTTCACACCTGCTGACATTGAAGCTGCCTGTTACATTGATCTATCAAGTTCAGAGACATCTGAAATATCTAAAGAAGTGACGATGACAGAAAACACTTTAAGGGCATTGGGTGCTCCAGATCTAGATCAACAGCCTCTGTGCATAAACATTCTTGAAAATGAAGAGGCATTTGAATTGAAATCCGGCTTAATCCATCTCTTGCCATCTTTCAATGGATTACCCGGAGAGGACCCCAACAAGCACTTGAAGGAAATTCATGTGGTATGTTCTAGCATGAAACCTGTAGGAATTCATGTAGAGCAAGTCAAATTGAGAGCTTTTCCATTCTCATTGAAAGACTCAAAGAAAGGAGTGGCTTTACTACTTGCCACCCAGATCCATCCAATCATGGCGGACATGGCCCGAACTTTCCTAGACAGATACTTCCCTGCCTCAAAAGCTGCAACAATCGAAAAGAAATCTGTGGTATTCAACAAAGGCATGGAGAATCACTCCATGACTACTGGGAGAGATTTAAGAAGCTATGTTTCAGCTACCCTCATCATCAAATAAGTGAGCAGCTCTTAATTCAGTATTTCTATGAAGACTTACAAGTGATGGATCGCAACATGATTGATGCTGCTAGCAGAGGAGCATTGGTTGATAAAACTCCTCAAGAAGCTAGAAACTTGATCTCAAGAATGGCTGCCAATACTCAACAATTCTACTCTAGAAATGACACTGGAGTAAGAAGCAAAGAAGAAAGAAGTAGAGACAACCAAGATATGAAAAGAAGAAAATGACTCAATTAACCGCTGCTATGGTTCATAAAAAAATAATGGATTCGGTAAAGCACTAGTTCATGCTTGTGGGATCTGTTGTTCATCTGGACATCCCACTGATATGTGTCCCACTCTCCAAGAAGACACAAATGAGGAGGTAAGAGCAGTAGGGGGATATGCTGGACTTTCAAAAAATTACAACCCCTACTCAAACACATATAATTCAGGTTGGAGGGATCATCCTAATTTTAGCTATGCAGAGCAACCTCAAAATCAACCTCCAGCTTATGGACCTCCAAGATTCTAACAAAGGCAAGCACATTTCCCTCAGAGACAGCAGCAAGTTCAAGCTCCTAAGCAACCTAAGCCTTCACTAGAGGAGCTAGTGAAGCAAATGGCTACTAATAATTTGCAGTTCCAACAAGAAACAAAGGCCAATTTATAGAGTTTCCAACAAGAAACAAATGCAACCATACAAAGTTTCAAACAAGAAATAAGGACTGCAATCAACAACTTGCAGAATCAGATAGGGCAGCTGTCCACAGAATTCAACAAGTTTCAAAGCCAAGCTTCAGGAAAACTACCCTCACAGCCAGAAGTAAATCCGAGGGAAAATGCTAGTGCTGTCACGTTGAGAAACGGAAAGACGATGGATGAGCCTACATCTCCTCCACCAATCACTCAAGAGAAAGATGAACCACCCAAAGAAGCAGATGATAAGGGGCAAACCTCCAAAACCCCTAAGGTAAGTATTTCTGAACCCCTTCCTAAACATGTTACTAAAGCTCCTTTTCCTAGTAGGTTGGTTAAAACCAAGAAAGAAGAAGCAGAAAAAGAAATACTTGAGACTTTTAGGAAGGTAGAGGTTAATATCCCTTTGTTAGATGCCATTAAGCAGGTACCTAGATATGCAAAATTTCTGAAAGAATTATGCACTAACAAGAGGAAGTTAAAAGGAAATGAAAAGGTCCAAGTGGGAGAAAATGTTTTAGCTGTAATTAAAAAGAAACTCCCAACCAAATGTAAGGATCCTGGCACATTCACCATTCCATGCACTATAGGTAACACAAGGTTTGAAAGGGCAATGCTTGATTTAGGTGCATCTATAAATGTCATGCCATATTCTATTTATGCATCTTTATACTTGGGTCCTTTGGAACCTACTGGTGTTGTTATTCAATTGGCTGATAGATCTAATGCATACCCTAAGGGTGTGGTTGAAGATGTTTTGGTGCAGGTGAATGAATTAGTGTTTCCGGCAGACTTCTATGTTTTGGACATGGAAGATGATGAGTCTCCCAAATCTGCTACTATTTTGTTAGGGAGACCATTTTTGAAGACTGCGCGGACAAAAATTGATGTGCACTCAGGAACTCTAACAATGGAATTTGATGGGGAATTAATTAGATTCAATATTTTTGAAGCTATGAGATACCCAAATGATGTGCACTCTGCTTATTTAATTGATTCTTTTGATCCTTTTAATTCTTTAATTTCTACAGTTTTTGATACTAACCATTTTGATGCTCTTGATACAATTCTAACTCATAGCTTAGATGTACAGGAGGAAAAGAAAAAGAGTGAAGAAGAGCCATGGAGTGAAGACATTGATGAAATTGTTGCTGCCTTACAAGAGCTCTCTTCCACTCCCGAAAAACACGAGGTAACTTTTGTTGATTTACCTGTTACTACTTGATATACCTTAACCTTCACAGTTGTGCAGGCACACTGAATTGGAACTTAAAGCACCTTGCTGATCATCTTAAATACATCTTCTTGGGGGAGAAGGACACCCTTCCAAAGTAATAATTGCAAAGTCACTCACCCAAGAACAAGAAGAGAAAACGTAGTTGTTTTGCAGAACATAAGACAGACCATTGGTTGGTCAATAGGCGATATCAAGGGTATTAGTCCCTCTATTTGTATGCACAGGATATTAATGGAGGAGGATACTAAACTCGTGAGAGACCCTCGGCGGAGGTTGAATCCTCCCATGATGGAAGTTGTGAAAAAGGAGATATTGAAATTGCTAAGTGTAGGGTGATCTACCCCATTTCGACAAGACAGTGGGTAAGCCCGGTCCTGGTAGTACCAAAGAAATTTGGAATTACTTGTGGTAAGAAATGCTGAAAATGAGCTTATTCCCACTAGGTTACGCATGTGGTGGCGTGTTTGTATTGATTACGGAAGTTGAATGCCGCCACGAGAAAAGACCACTTTCCTTTACCTTTCATTGATCAAATGTTAGAAAGATTAGTCAGGTCATTCTCATTATTATTTTCTGGATGGTTTTTCAGGTTACAATCAGATTGCCATATCTCCAGAAGACCAAGACAAGACTACATTCACTTGTCCATTTGGTACCTTTGCATATAGGTAAATGCCTTTTGGACTCTGCAATGCACCAGGAACTTTCCAAAGATGCATGATGAGTTTATTTTCTAATTACATTGAAAACATCATTGAGGTTTTTATGGATGACTTTAGTGTCTTTGGAAATGATTTTGAAAATTATTTGGAACATTTAACTTTGGTGCTTAAAAGATGCATTGACACTAACCTGGTACTGAATTGGGAAAAATGTCATTTCATGGTGAATGAAGGTATTGTGTTAGGTCATGTAATTTCTGCTAGGGGAATTGAAGTAGATAAAGCTAAGGTAGAACTCATGCATTCTTTGCCACCACCCACTAGTGTGCGGGAGATTCGTTCTTTTATTGGTCATGCAGGTTTCTACTGCAGATTCATTAAAGACTTTTCTAAAGTCTCATTGCCCCTTTGCAGACTTCTTCAAAAAGATGTTAATTTTAACTTTGATGAGAAATGTATGGAAGCTTTCAATAAACTCAAGAATTTGTTAACTGTTGCACCTATCATCAGGCCACCCAACTGGGAGTTACCTTTTGAACTAATGTGTGATGCCAGTGACTTTGCGATGAGGAGCTGTCTTGGGACAACGAGTTGATAGAGTTCCTTATGCCATTTACTATGCATCAAGGAATCTAAATGATGCTCAACTTAATTACTCAACCACAGAAAAGGAACTTCTAGCTATTGTATTTGCTTTAGAAAAATTTAGATCATATCTAATTGGTTCTAAAGTGATTGTGTTTTCAGATCATGCAGCCTTGAAGTATCTTCTAACAAAGAAAGAAGCAAAGCCTAGATTGCTCCGATGGATTTTATTGCTCCAGGAATTTGACTTGGAGATTAAAGACAAGAAAGGGAGCGAAAACTTGGTGGCTGATCACTTGAGTAGGTTGGTAACTGAAGAGGAAGAAATGCTTATCATGGAGACTTTTTCGGATGAATACTTGATGGTTGTCAACACCATAATCCCTTGGTATGCTGACATTGTTAACTACCTGGTTACTAAGGACTTTCCGGAGGGTTTGAACAAGGCCCAAAGAGATAAATTAAGGAGTATTTGATAAATACTATATCTGGGATGACCCGTACTTATGGAAGCATTGTGCAGATCAAGTCATTAGGAGGTGCATTCCTAATTCTGAGACACACTCCATCCTCTCCTTTTGCCACACCTATGCATGTGGAGGACACTTTGGTAGTAAAAGGACAGCCAATAAAGTGCTTGATAGTGGTTTCTATTGGCCTTCAATTTTCAAAGACGCTTACAACTTCTGTAAGTCTTGTGACCACTGTCAGAGAACAGGTAATATTGGTCCTCGTAATCAAATGCCTCAGACTCCGATCATTTTTGTGGAACTCTTTGATGTGCGGGGTATTGATTTCATGGGACCATTCCCTCCTTCATTTGGTTTCACATGCATTCTTTTATCTGTTGATTATGTGTCTAAATGGGTGGAAGCAAAAGCCACCCGATCTGATGATTCTAAAATCACTTCATGATTTTGTTAGAACACATATTTTCTCCAGGTTCGGAACCCCAAGGGCTATCATCAGTGACCAAGGGACTCATTTTTGCAATAGAACCTTTGATGCTCTATTGAAAAGATATGGAGTTATGCACGAATCTCCACTCCTTACCATCCACAGACAAATGGGCAAACCGAAGTGTCCAACCGGAGATTAAGTCAATCCTTGAAAAGACAAAGTGAATCCCTCAAGAAAGGATTGGAGCACTCGACTTGAAGACGCTTTATGGGCTTATAGGATCCGCCTATAAGACTCCCATTGGCATGTCACCATTTTGGTTGGTGTATGGAAAGCCCTGCCATTTGCCCGTTGAGTTGCAACATCGCTCTTACTGGGCCATTAAACAAGTAAATATGGAATTGGAAGGAGCTGGAAAGCAAAGGTAGTTCCAGTTACAGGAATTGGAAGAATTAAGAAATGAGGCCTTCGAGAATGCCCTGATTTATAAGAATAAAGCTAAGGCATTCCATGACCAGTTGATTTCCAGAAAGAAATTTCACAGAGGGTAAAAAGTTCTACTTTTTCAATCAAGACTCAAATTGTTTCCAAGTAAACTGCGTTCTAAGTGGATTGGGCCATTTGTGGTAACTAATGTTTTTCCTTTTGGTGCAGTTGAGATCAGGAGTGAAATTTCAGGCAAAACATTTAAGGTCAATGGTCATCGTCTCAAACCTTATCATGAACTTCCTGACAGTGCAGAGATGGAAGTGATGAACCTCATCCTTCCACAATATGAGGAGCATTGAAAGTATCATTATGTCGGGCTGAGGACAATAAACTAAGCGCTCATTGGGAGGCAACCCAACCAGATTTGCTCTCTTTATTCCTTTTTATTTTGTATTTTTATTGGTTTCTTAGATTATGTTTTTATCTGTTTGTTGGTTGTCAGCATTTGAATCTTTAAAAAAAAAAAACCTTGTATTTGGTTTGATTAAATGTGTGTTTGAATGCATGGATTGTTTGTTTGATATTTGTGTGGAATAAGTACAGTGGAAACCAAGCGAAACTATGGGAATTACTTCTTTTGTGGTGTTGTTGTTTTGTTCTTCTGAATGCTGAATCATGTTCTTTGGGAATGATTTCATTCAATTGAGAAGTTAAATTTTAAGTTCATGATGAATGGACTGAGTAAAGAGTTATACTCTTGAGACGCATTCATATGAACTTGTGCCTTATGAACTTCGTAGATTTTTGACATTCCCTCAAGAATGATGAGTAAATGTACCCCCTTAGTTTCCATTGTATTTTCATTCTCTTGTATTGTGTACATTTGGGATTTGATTTGCACTATTGATTTGCTGGTTTCAGTCATAGTTGTTTTGTTTTTGCTTTCGGTTGTGATATAGCTGTTTTTGCTTGTTTTCCTTTTCTGGATGTGTGTAGCATTGAGGACAATGCTCAGTTTAAGTGTGGGGGAGAGATTTTAGCATTTAAAAAAAATGTCTTAATTTCAAAAAAAAAAAAGTTTTAAAAGAAAAAGAATCATTGCATGATTGAATAACTTTTCTCCCTTCTTGAACTGATGTGCTTGGTGATGGATGATTGAATTGATGAATTGAGTTTGATGGATGCATACCTTGTGAGATTTTGAGCCTAATGGATGGATTCAACATTTATGTCATTCTCTTCTTTCTTGTGTGACTTTCACTCATGTTAATGACCACTCTAGAACTTGCTTTGATTCTTTTTAAGGCTACATTTCACTTGCATGTATGAACATGATTGAGGCTCTCTTTCTTAATTAGCTAGTTTAACCAAATAGGCAACCTTGTTTTCAATATGATATCAAGCACTCTTTTGACTTCTTGAAAATTCTCTGATTCCTGCCAACCTTGTATATTTTCCTTTGCTTAACCCCTTTGAGCTTATTTGACTATTCCTTGTTTCTAGCTCATTATGTACCTTAAATGAAAAATCGTATTCTTATTTTACCTTAGGGAATAAAAGAACATTAGCTTGGTTAATGGATGAGTTTTTGAACAAGTGTGGGGGTGTGTGTACAAAATGGTTGTTGAAAAAGGAAAGAGTGCCTAAAAAAAAAACAAAACAAAAAAAAATTGTATGTATATAGTTATGTTCATATATATATATAAAAAAAGAAAAGGATTGAGAAATGAATATGTAAAGGGTTATACATTAGAGTTGGGATGAACTTTTATGCTTGTTATTTAAACTCAGCTCTCATTTGCTTTTATTCTCTTTGATATTTATCCTCTCATATCCATTTTACCCTCTTCTGTTACCTTGACCTCACTACAACCTTGAATAAAGTCCTCATGATTTGTGTATGCATGTGTTTTGAGTAGTGGAGAAGTAGAAGATAAGCAAGCTTATGGTAGTGCAATTTTCATGGTTGAATTGAGTGAAATACCTATCTTTTAAACACTTGAGAGATTGAGAGGGAATCTTGTGAAGATCTATCATTCTCAATTCATATTGAAGATACCTTGCTTGTTGGTTTGAGATGTGGAGAATTGTTAACTCATGAATGTTTTGATCCTTTGAACCTTTAGTTGTTCTTCTTGATTGTAAAATTTTGGGCTCTTGAATGTCGTTGGAATTTAAAATTTTGTTAATCTCTTATGTCCTTATTTTGGTCTTGAGTTTTGCCCAGGAGTGCAAAAAGCTAAGTGTGGGGGAATTTGATAATCACATATTTTATTTATTAAGAAACCCTTATGTTTAGTCATTTACACTCTCCATATTCTTAATTGATTGAGTTTGGTATGATTTTGTGAGTTTGAGCTCAAATTGGTCCTAATTGAATATTTTCAGCATTATTGAAATTTTACACTGTTTTTGTATTTTGGCCATAACTTGAGTTCCTGATATCTGATAATCATGAATTTTATCTTGTAGGAAAGCTAAGAGGAAGATCTACAACTTTTATGAAGAGCTTGAAGTCCTAAACAGATGTCTAAGGGACCTAAGTTTACATGGAAGTCAGAATACGGGTTCTGTCACTAGAATCCGATTGGTGTGCACTCATAAAATATTATCTCAAGCTGTAATAATGGAGATGGGCTGAAATTTGGATAGTTGATAGTCAAGACCCAAATAAACAACTTTCATGAAGAACACCTTTTGAAAGAATGAAGTCTAATGGGTCAGTTTGGGCTTACAAGTCGGAACAAATGTGCTGAAGTTGGGTTTGAACAACCTGTGGTATTTGGGTCATATCTTGGGCTATAGGAAGCCAAATTGGATGATCCAGATATGCATGTTATAGCCAAGACAAAGATCTACAACTTTCATGAAGAGTACTTTTCATGAATCTGAAGTATAATCTATCGTTTTTGGCTTCCAAGTCAGACCAAGGAATGTTCGCACTCAACCACTCCACTCATCCACTCAACCAAACCACTCAACCACTTCACTCCACTCATCCTCTCATCCACTCAACCACTCAACCAATCCACTCAACTAACCCACTCAACTAAATCACTTCACTCATCCACTCAACTACTCATCCACTAAATCAAACCACTCACCCACTCAACCAACCACTCCACTCCACTCATCCACTCAACCACTCCACTCATCCACTCAACTAACCCACTCAACTAATCCACTCAACCACTCCACTCCACTAACCCACTCATCCATCCACTCCCCTTTGTCATCTTGTTACCTTAGACTTCTATAAAAGGCACCATTGGTTATCATGAAAGGAGTTGGACTCTCCTTCATTTTTCTCTCAGTTTTTCTTGTGATTTCCTTCTAGCTATGTGTAACTAAACCTCCCTTGGTTAAGGGGGTGATGAAACCGCTAGTATTGATGTTGTAAACTTTGCATATTTGATTATTTCAACACAGTTATATTTTTATTCATATATTTCTGAATCTATTGTTGGTATGAAGGTTTTTATACTTGTTTCCACTTTCAAAGTGGTAGATCTGGGTTTATTATACACGGTTGTGGTAGTAGATCTAGTGGGATGTATGATGTTCATGTGGGTATAATTATCTTTGTGCTATTTGCCAGTTATAAAAGTGGTAGATCTGGGTTTATTATGCACGGTTGTGGTAGTAGATCTAGAGAAATATATGTTCTAAGTAATTTAATCCCGGTGTGTGATTAGATCTTAGTGTAATTGATTTTCTAAATCTTAATGCAATTGTTGGATAGTTGTAAGAGCGGTTGCTTTATGACTAATCAGTGATTAGGAGTGGATTTGAGCGGTTGCTAAATTGGCCAACACGTAAGGAAAACAAAGATTTACTCTCACAATTGCATAAAAACATAATTGAGCATGTTGGAATAAAATGATATGTGAATTTACATCATCATATGAATCTAGTGGTGGATTCAATCTCTTAACCAATTTTCTTATATTGTTGATTTCAATTCATTTATTGTTGTTGCCTTTGAAACTATTCATTGTTCATCAAAACTCCAAAACCCCCCTATTTACTGTTTATTGTCAATCAGAGTCTAAATTGGGAATTACTTGATAGTGTTAATTGAATTGGTTCTTTGTGGATCGACCCTTACTAACTACAACTAGTTGTAAGGTTTTTATTTTCTGGTGGACCTGACAACCGATTTTTATCTGAATTTTAATCACTATATCCTCACGCATCAGTATGATAAAAAATATCTGATAAGAACATGAGTGCCAAACACATAGGAAAAGGAAACAAGATATGTTGAGATCCACACAAATCCATCACATTAATGCTTCAGGAAAGTTTACATAAGTTCAAAAACTCGAATGGTTTTAATGATTGAACAAGCATGGGGTCAGTACAATTAAATCATCATTCATGGTAACAACTTGGTAAACAAATCAGAATACCAGTCGCTCAGAAATTTTTCAGTGCTGGAGGACTCCAAGGTATAGTTCATTCTATAGAAAAATAAATCACCACTTTGTTGAACTTTCTAAGGTTGCCCCTGATCGACCATTATAAGCATTCACTCCTATTGCAGATGGGCATGTGTAGAAACCTCTGACAACGCCTGGTGAATTACTATTTAGGTAATCGTTGTAGTCCATGAGTTTTCCTGAAACCCCATTTAATTTATTTGACCTGAAGTCCATCTTTAGCCGGTTCAACACTTGTCCATACTTTCCTGCCCATCATTCATTTGATGCAATCTTCCTTTTTTCATTTCATTTTCAATCCTTTCACCAATTATCATGATGTCAGAAAAATTCGATGACATACTTTCATATGATTATAGAATGGCGCGTGTAGTGTATCAGTGAACATAGCAACCATCTCTTTTTCTGACAAAGGGGGTTCTACTTGTGCAACTATTTCCCTCCACCTCTGAGCACATTCCTTAAAGGTCTCAGCAACCTTCTTAGACATGCTTCGCAGTTGCATTCTATCTGGTGCCATGTCAATGTTGTATTTATACTGCTCTAGAAAAGCATCAGCTAAATCCTTAAAACTCCTTATATGGGCACGCTCAAGATGTGTGTACCAATTCAAAGCTGCCCTAGTTAAACTGTCTTGGAAGAAATGGATTAACAGTTTGTCATCATGAGCTTGTGAAGCCATCTTACGAATATACATTGTCAAGTGATTCTTTGGGCAAGTAATCCCCTTATATTTATCAAAATCTGGGACCTTAAACTTTGGGGGAATGACAACGTCAGGGACAAGATAAAGCTCTGAGGCATCTAGAAGACCATAGCCACTTGCTCCTTCTATGACTCGTAGTCTTTCTTCAAGAATTTCAAACTTCTCTTTGGACTGAGGATTTTCAACAGAAGAGTTCATGGGATATTGTGGCATGAAAGTAGGGACAAAATGTTGCACAGGTGGGGTTCCATTAGCACCAAGGTAATGGGCATGTGGTTGGGCTGTGCTTAATGAATTTGAAGCAGGCATGCTGCCATCAGAGGGATTGGAGGCCTGTGGTGGTATAAAGTCGGAAGGGAGGCCGTAAGGTGGGATGAAAAAAGGGAATGGGTGCTGCGTTGGCAAGGCCTCACTGATATTTGGCTGAGTGACTTAGGTTTGGGAAGTGTTTGGTGGGTTTGAAGTTGGTGTTAATGCCTGGGTCGTATTATCAAGGGGGTTGGTGGCTAACGGTGGTACGTATCCGGGAGGTAGGCCATATGGTGGAAATGATGGTGCATGGGTTTCTCGAGAGTTGATGTCTGAAGGCTGAGTGGTGTTGTTTGGATAAATGGTAAGTGACATCACAACTCCTTGAGGATTAAAGCCTTGGTATTGCAGAGGGATTGAAGCGAAATCGGGCGGGTGAAGAGGTGTGGCCGGATGTCCTTCGTTTGCCACTAGGGGATTCCCATTTGTGCTCCTTCTATTTTCCATGGACTGTAGCATCTTCATCATCTTGGACATTTGCTCTTTGAGTTGATTCACCTTATCCTTCAACTCTTCAGTTTGATTTATTTCATCCATGATCCTAGCCTGGGAATGATCCTATAGGGGTGTTGATGCGTGCGGATGTAGTGATTAAAATTTAGATAAAAATCAGTTGTCAGGCCCACCAGAAAATAAAAACCTTACAACTAGTTGTAGTTAGTAAGGGTCGATCCACAGAGAACCAATTCAATTAACACTATTAAACAATTCCCAATTTAGACTCTGATTAACAATAAACAGTAAAAAGGGGGGTTTTGGAGTTTTGATGAACAATGAACAGCTTCAAAGACAATAACAATAAATGAACTGAAATCAACAATATAAGAAAATTAGTTAAGAGATTGAATCCACCACTAGATTTATATGATAATGTAAATTCACATATCATTTTATTCCAACATGCTCAATTATGTTTTTATGCAATTGTGAGAGTAAATCTCTGTTTTCCTTACGTGTTGGCCAATTTAGCAACCGCTTAAATTAACTCCTAATCACTGATTAGTCATAAAGCAACCGCTCTTACAACTATCCAACAATTGCATTAAGATTTAGAAAATTATTTACACTAAGATCTAATCACACACCAGGATTAAATTACTTAGAACATATATTTCTCTAGATCTACTACCACAACCGTGCATAATAAACCCAGATCTACCACTTTTATAACTGGCAAATAGCACAAAGATAATTATACCCACATGAACATCATACATCCCACTAGATCTACTACCACAACCGTGCATAATAAACCCAGATCTACCACTTTGAAAGTGGAAACAAGTATAAAAACCTTCATACCAACAATAGATTCAAAAATATATGAATAAAAACATAACTGTGTTGAAATAATCAAATATGCAAGGTTCACAACATTAATACTAGTGGTTTCATCACTCCCTTAACCAAGGGAGGTTTAGTTACACATAACTAGAAGGAAATCACAAGAAAAACTATGAAGAAACAAGAAGAAACTATGAGAGAAATAAAGGAGAGTCCAACTCCTTTCATGATAACCAATGGTGCCTTTTATAGAAGTCTAGGGTAACAAAATGACAAAGGGGAGTGGATGGATGAGTGGGTTAGTGGAGTGGAGTGGTTGAGTGGATTGGTTGAGTGGATTGGTTGAGTGGGTTAGTTGAGTGGATGAGTGGAGTGGTTGAGTGGATGAGTGGAGTGGAGTGGTTGAGTAGTTGAGTGGATTGATTTAGTGGATGAGTAGTTGAGTGGATGAGTGGAGTGATTGAGTGGATGAGTGGAGTGGAGTGGTTGAGTAGTTGAGTGGATTGATTTAGTGGATGAGTAGTTGAGTGGATGAGTGGAGTGAGTGGGTTGGTTGAATGGGTGAGTGGTTTGATTTAGTGGATGAGTAGTTGAGTGGATGAGTGGAGTGATTTGGTTGAGTGGAGTGGAGTGGTTGAGTGCAAAAATTTCTTGGTCTGACTTGGAAGCCAAAAATGACTGACTATACTTTAGTTCCATGAAAAGTACTCTTCATGAAAGTTGTAGATCTTTGTCTTGGCTATAACATGCATATCTGGATCGTCCAATTTGGCTTCCTACAGCCTAAGATATGACCCAAATACCACAGGTTGCTCAAACCCAACTTCAGCACCTCTGTTCCGACTTGCAAGCCCAAACTGACCCATTAGACTTCATTCTTTCAAAAGGTGTTCTTCATGAAAGTTGTTTATTTGGGTCTTGACTATCAACTATCCAAATTTCATCCCATCTCCATTATTACAGCTTGAGATATGATTTTATGAGTGCACACCGTTCGGATTCTAGTGATAGAACCCATATTCTAACTTCTATGTAAACTTAGGTCCCTTATACATCTGTTTAGGACTTCGAGCTCTTCATCAAAGTTGTAGAGCTTCCTCTTAGATTTCCTACAAGATAAAATTCATGATTGTCAGATATCAGAAACTCAAGTTATGGCCAAAATACAGAAACAGTGTAAAATTTCAATAATGCTGAAAATATTCAATTAGTACCAATTTGAGCTCAAACTCACAAAATCATACCAAACTCAATCAATTAAGAATATGGAGAGTGTAAATGACTAAACATAAGGGTTTCTTAATAAATAAAATATGTGATTATCAAATTCTCCCACACTTAGCTTTTTGCACTCCAGGCAAAACTCAAGACCAAAACAAGGACATAAGAGATTAACAAAATTTTAAATTCCAACGACATTCAAGAGCCCAAAATTTTACAATCAAGAAGAACAACCAAAGGTTCAAGGGATCAAAACATTCATGAGTTAACAATTCTCCACATCTCAAACCAACAAGCAAGGTATCTTCAACATGAATCGAGAATGATAGATCTTCACAAGATTCCCTCTCAATCTCTCAAGTGTTTAAAAGGTAGGTATTTCACTCAATTCAACCATGAAAATTGCACTACCATAAGCTTGCTTATCTTCTACTTCTCCACTACTCAAAACACATGCATACACAAATCATGAGGACTTTATTCAAGTCCTCCAAAATTCTGATGCGTGCGGATGTAGTGATTAAAATTTAGATAAAAATCAGTTGTCAGGCCCACCAGAAAATAAAAACCTTACGACTAGTTGTAGTTAGTAAGGGTCGATCCACAGAGAACCAATTCAATTAAAACTATTAAACAATTCCCAATTTAGACTCTGATTAACAATAAACAGTAAAAAGGGGGGTTTTGGAGTTTTGATGAACAATGAACAGCTTCAAAGACAATAACAATAAATGAACCTCAAATCAACAATATATGAAAATTGGTTAAGAGATTGAATCCACCACTAGATTTATATGATAATGTAAATTCACATATCATTTTATTCCAACATGCTCAATTATGTTTTTATGCAATTGTGAGAGTAAATCTCTGTTTTCCTTACGTGTTGGCCAATTTAGCAACCGCTCAAATCAACTCTTAATCACTGATTAGTCATAAAGCAACCGCTCTTACAACTATCCAACAATTGCATTAAGATTTAGAAAACCAATTACATTAAGATCTAATCACACACCGGGATTAAATTACTTAGAACATATATTTCTCTAGATCTACTACCACAACCGTGCATAATAAACCCAGATCTACCACTTTTATAACTGGCAAATAGCACAAAGATAATTATACCCACATGAACATCATACATCCCACAAGATCTACTACCACAACCGTGCATAATAAACCCAGATCTACCACTTTGAAAGTGGAAACAAGTATAAAAACCTTCATACCAACAATAGATTTGGAAATATATGAATAAAAACATAACTGTGTTGAAATAATCAAATATGCAAGGTTCACAACATTAATACTAGTGGTTTCATCACTCCCTTAACCAAGGGAGGTTTAGTTACACATAACTAGAGGGAAATCACAAGAAAAACTATGAAGAAACAAGAAGAAACTATGAGAGAAATGAAGGAGAGTCCAACTCCTTTCATGATAACCAATGGTACCTTTTATAGAAGTCTAGGGTAACAAAATGACAAAGGGGAGTGGATGGATGAGTGGGTTAGTGGAGTGGAGTGGTTGAGTGGATTGGTTAAGTGGGTTAGTTGAGTGGATGAGTGGAGTGGTTGAGTGGATGAGTGGAGTGGAGTGGTTGAGTAGTTGAGTGGAGTGATTTAGTGGATGAGTAGTTAAGTGGATGAGTGGAGTGATTGAGTGGATGAGTGGAGTGGAGTGGTTGAGTAGTTGAGTGGATTGATTTAGTGGATGAGTAGTTGAGTGGATGAGTGGAGTGAGTGGGTTGGTTGAGTGGGTGAGTGGTTTGATTTAGTGGATGAGTAGTTGTGTGGATGAGTGGAGTGATTTGGTTGAGTGGAGTGGAGTGGTTGAGTGCGAAAATTTCTTGGTCTAATTTGGAAGCCAAAAACGACTGACTATACTTTAGATCCATGAAAAGTACTCTTCATAAAAGTTGTAGATCTTTGTCTTGGCTATAACATGCATATCTGGATCGTCCAATTTGGCTTCCTACAGCCTAAGATATGACCCAAATACCACAGGTTGCTCAAACCCAACTTCAGCACCTCTGTTCCGACTTGCAAGCCCAAACTGACCCATTAGACTTCATTCTTTCAAAAGGTGTTCTGCATGAAAGTTGTTTATTTGGGTCTTGACTATCAACTATCCAAATTTCAGCCCATCTCCATTATTACAGCTTGAGATATGATTTTATGAGTGCACACCGTTCGGATTCTAGTGATAGAACCCGTATTCTGACTTCTATGTAAACTCAGGTCCCTTAGACATCTATTTAGGACTTCGAGCTCTTCATTAAAGTTATAGAGCTTTCTCTTAGCTTTCCTACAAGATAAAATTCGTGATTGTCAGATATCAGGAACTCAAGTTATGGCCAAAATACAGAAACAGTGTAAAATCTCAATAATGCTAAAAATATTCAATTAGGACCAATTTGAGCTCAAACTCACAAAATCATACCAAACTCAATCAATTAAGAATATGGAGAGTGTAAATGACTAAACATAAGGGTTTCTTAATAAATAAAATATGTGATTATCAGGTGTCGCAGAAGCTGCTTTTCAGTTATAGTGTCCCCTTTTCTGCTTGAGGAAACATGATATGAATATGCAGTTATCAATATTGACTAAACAGAGTTGGCAACATGCATGTATGTGAAGTGTTAACTATTTATGCAGATGAGTTTTTTTTTTATACTAGAATCAAACATCTAGTGGAGCTAATTGAGCCTGGAAGTCAGAACACGAGTTCAGAGACCCTTTGAGGATGTTTTGTCCATAACTTAAGTTGTAGACCTCCAAATGGCATGGGGTTTGGGCCCACTTACTCATAATAGACCCCAATTTGTAACTAATAAGATTCAAATAATGTGAGGTCAAAATAAAAGTTAGTTTATAGCTATAGAAAGAGGAATCTGAGATCAGTTTTTCATTACACATTTTTCTCACCTTCTCTCTCTAGATCTAGATTTTTCTCTCTTCTTCTTTCTTCTTCCTCAAGCTCCTTCGTGGTGATGGCCATGGAAGGCTAAACTTCTGTAATCAATTCAGAGATTCTTGAAGAAATTGCAGTTTGAATTCTTAAGATCTTCTTCTATTTTTGTATTTGAATTACAATTGGATTCCTCTTCTTCTTCCTCTTCTTCTTGATCTTGAGTGCATGAATGGTGATTCTGTTTATGGTTGATATGATTGTATCTTGATTTAAGATTGAGAATTGTGATAATTTAGGATTGATTGATCTGAATTAATTATGAAATTAAAGAGGTTAGGTTACTGATTTGTACCTACGTTAATTGAATTTGGAGATCAAATTAACATAGATCTTACATGAATTATGCGATTGTGAATTTGTGTGTCAATTATTAATCAAATTCTAGATGATTGTCTAGTATGAATTCTAGATTTGATGTAGAAATTTTGGTTGAATCCAAATTAACCATTCAATTGCACTTTAAATGTTTGTTAAAAGATCTATGATAGAATCAACCTAATTTTAGATAGGTTTCTTTTAATTGAATTTCTTTCACTTTAATTTTGTTATTTTTATTTTTTGATTTTTCAAATCCTTCCCCCAATTTCAGCTTGATTTGTTTAAATTGTATTCACAATCCTTGAGAGATGATCCGATGTTGTTTCCTATGCTACAAGCCATAGGCATAACTCAGTTGTAATTTTGATTGAGTTCGGCGCTCGTCATTCACACAACTGTAATAACTTGGCCAAATGTTGATTTGGATCATTCGAAGGCAATCCACCAAACTGAATAGAATTTTGAATCATGGAGATCAATACTAGTTTGATCTCAAAATTATTAGCTACCATAACTGGTCTTATAATACTCCCTCTATACCCTGCAGTAGTGGGCATAAAGTACTCAAGCTTGGTTCGCTCTGATGGAGTAGCTCTTTCTTCACGATTCGCCTCAACTACTAGTTGTCTCTCCATCTTATTTATATCTTCTATCACAGCTTTAGTATAAGATTGCTTCCTTAGCCTGCGAGCTATTCCCTTAATTTCTGGATCAAATGTCTAATCATGAAACTGAGATCGAGTAAGCATAAACAAAAAAATGAAGTGACAAATTAATTAAAAATAAAAATAAAATAAAGAATAAAATAAAAAGGCGTCTAAATTAATTAGATTTTTTTTTTTGCTTCTAATATTACCAAACTTACTCCCCAGTAACAGTGCCAAAAACTTGGTACGCGTAAAATACACTAAGAGCAAGTGCACTTTATCGCCAAGTAATATAGGACTAGAGCCCCAGTTATTGATCCCATGAGGAATAAATGGTAATTACTAGATCGCTAAACTCTTTGTTATTCAAATAATCAAAAGTGTATGAAGAAATTTAAAACAAAATCAGAAAACAAATAAGAAAAACAATAAACAATTAAACAAAGAATAGATAATCAATGAGAGAGAGATTAAGGCGCAAGATTCACTTGAATCCAATTATTCAGATTTTCTTTTATTTATGATGTAAGGTAATTCTTTTGCCAATATTCTCTTACCTGCTATTGAATCCCAGTGGTCATGGATGAAATAATATTCTATTCCTAAATTAAATCACTTATTTAGTCATTTACTTGAATTAATTAGGAATGCATTAAGCTTCAATTCAAGAAATGAACTAACATACCTGTCAATTCCATTAGTAGGAAAAATTGATGTTTGGTCATTCACCAATCTAATCCTAGGCTTACCATATAGATCCACTCATTGAATGCGGATAGTTACCAGTCAAACAATAAATTAACATATGCCAAAAGTGATCAAGTTATGACAAGAATGCAAGCAATATGATGGACCCTAAAAGAAATTACCTTAATCAAATTAGAAATCAAACCCAAGTAATTAAGAAAACAAGATCCCTCATAGCCCTAACTATAGATTTAGCTACTCATATTCAATACAAACAAATACATATCAAGATACAAACTCATGGAAAGAAAACCCAAAGAAAGGGGGAAACTAAAGAGAAAGAGAAATCAGAACTCCTTTTACGGTGATTATGATCTTCTAGCCTTCAAGAATCGAATCTTTCCTTCAAAGAGTCCTCCAAAGTCTGATACTGCGAAACTACTATCTCAAGATTAGGAATTTCCTATGTTGTGTGCTCAATGTGTTGAATTTGGCATAACTTCTTCTATTTATTAAAATTCATGTATGCTATTACTCAACTAGTGCCTAGGCACTTGCTTTTGGGCACTGAATCACTTAAACTAGGATACGCGCTGTTATGCATTGCACGCTCAGGCACTCCTCCCTAGTGCTCAAGCGTTGGGTCATTAAATCACCATTGTTGCATACGCTTTGGGAATTGAAGCGCTCGAGCACTAGATGCTGAAAAATTCCTCTTTTCCTTCTTTCTTTGAATGTCTAGTCATCTCCATGTGTAATTACCTGACAAAGACATACAAAACACATAATAAAATCACAATTAAACAATACTAAAGATATAACAAAACTTACAAACAAAGTTCAATAAAAAAGTAAAAAGAACATGAAAAACCAAGGAATTGAACCGTAAAATTATGACATGTTGACGGTTCATCAACTCTCCCACACTTGAGCTTTGCTTGTCCTCAAGCAAAGAACAGTAATCAATAACAAGATCAAACTCAACATCAAGAAACATGAATTAAGAAAAATTCCACAATTTAAAAATTCAAGTTCAGCAATCAAATTCAATCAAGTAAGATCATTTAGCACTTAAAACAATTAGAGGCTTGAGTTTAGCTTGCAACTATTCTCTGCACCAAACATCTGAGATCACTCATCTTTCTATCGTTCAAGTGTTTTAAGGACAAAGAGACCACTCAAAATTTTCTTGTAAAATGCAATACCATAAGCTTGCTTATCAATTTAATTTCCACTTCCAAGTTCACATACAGCACCAGAATCAAAAGGACTTCCTTTGGTTGTAACGGGGTCAAAGGTATAATGAAAGGTAAGAAAAAGATAAATAAGGGTAAAGAATGATCATGGATAAATCAAAACAAATCAGAATCAGGTTGAAAAAATGATAAATTAAGTATAATGCACAAAGATATAACAAATTCTCACTTTCAACCCAATATTCTCATTATTTTTCACCAACAAACTTTTTCTGTCTTTCTTTTTTCTCCCTTTTCCATTTTTTTGTTTCAAACTTTTCTCTCTTTTTTTCTTCTTTTTTCATGCTTTTTTTCACCCTTAAAGACAACAACAACCCTTTATGACTTTTCAATTAACACATCAGATGCTCCACAGAATTCAACTTGATTATTCAATTGAGTATTCAAAGAAATCAATTTCAGGCTCAAATGGGGTAATTAAAGGATTATTTTATTAATATAACTCTAAAAGTTAAGAAAGAGTAAAGCTTAATTGCCTTAATCATATTCAAGTCTGTATGTGAATAATTAAAGCCTCAACAAGATATCAAAACAAGTTCTACCGCATATCAATCAAGAGAAATCTTACTCTAGAAGAAAAATAAGATTTTATTTATGAAAAATCCAATCATTAAGGCTCAAAACTCACTTTCTGGCTAATGTTAATACAGAGAACAAAAACAAGCAGACATGACTAATTTTTAACTAAGATGCTAAATTTCACTTTACTTAAATGGAAAAGATTACTTCACACAAAAATAGCTTATGAATGATGGAATCCCCTTTAAAACATATCTTTATCAGCTCAGAATAAATCAAGAAATCAACACATAATTCCAGCTTAATTACCAGCAATACTCAATGTAACACCCTAGAAGATCATAATAGACTTGTAAATGGTTCCAATGGTAGCCTAACACTAGTTTGTCATGCTTGTGAATTTTTGTGACTGTTTGAGCACATTTAGTCATTTTACTGTAGCACTATATGTGGAATATAGCTATTTTTAGCCCTGGTTTTGACTTAAACTACTTAATTAGTGGAAATAAGTGTGAAAAATGTGTTTCTAGGTCACAAATATGTGAAAGTAGATGTGTTTAAAGTTTCAGAATTTTCAAAGTTAGTTTGGTATTTTTAAGCATACTGGTTGTGTGTTTTAGTGTCGGATTGACCCCTAACAGATATGAAAAAATGTGAAAATAGTGAAACAAGTTTTTTAATGAATCTTAGGATTTATTTTAAGTTTTTTGGAAGTTAAGAATCTTGGTTTGGTGAAATTCAAGCGTTCTTAGCATATCGGGGTAGAGCAGTGTAGTTACTTAAGTTACTGAGTGACCACACGGTTGTTAGGGGCTGTTTTAGCCTTTATAAGTGACCAAAAGTGAGACTTCTGTCCCATTTTCTTTTCTCCTTCTTGGCTGCAATAGAGAGAATCAAAGGGAAAGGCAAGAAGTAAGGCAAAGGTGGTGAATCAACCAACAAAGAGGAGGAAGGGTTTAGTGAAGGAGAGGAGCTATTTTCAAACTTCTTTTATAGTCTTTGAGGTAAGGGGAAGCTTAGTTTGATTACTTGTATTCATTTCTTTCATGTTTGGTTCTTGAGGGACTTAATGAAGATATAGAAGTTTGAGAGTGATTTTGTGATTCTTGAGTTGAATCTTGATGTGGTTAGTATTGTTGAGTTAGAAACTGATTAGTGGATGTGTTAGGATGAATTTTTCATCATGCCTAAATTCCCTTTTGGTCATTTTTGGGGGTTTAGGTTAGATGTTGAATTTTAATTCATAAAGTGATTGAATTAAATAAAATTGAAGTGGATTAAGAGTTGATTTGTGTAGTTGAACCTTGTTTGAGGTTAGAAAATTACTTGAAAGTGAATTTGAGTGATTGTAAGATCACTTGTTCCCATTGGAATAGTGATCGTTTCTGCAAAATTATGCAGAAACTAAATCTGTGTCTTCAACACTTAAGCGTTGAAGAGCAGGATGCTCAAGCACCCAGTGCCTAGGAATAACTTGCGATGTGCATGGCGTGCTTGAGTGCACAGAAGTTGAGCACCCAGTGCTGGACAAAATAGAGCAGAGCCCTTATTTGGGGAAATTAAAGGGGATCACTTGTATGATGCTTTCTTTTATGCTTCTTAATGAGTAGTGAGACTCTTTTAGAAGTATTTGATGAAGTGTGTGAGTGAAATGAGTTTAATAAGCATATAAATCAATTGTGATGCTAATTAGGGAAAGTAATTAGTGATTATTTTGCATGAGATATTTGTAAAACACATTGAGGTGTGTAATATCCTCTTTGTGTTATTTAAGAAGCATAGATTAGTGAGTAATATCCTTTCTATGTTGTGTGTAATAAGGTGAGTAATATCCTTATTACATTGTGAGTAAGGAGGTGAGTAATATCCTCTTTACTTTGTTTGACCAGTGAAGGTGAGTAATATCCTCTGTTTGTTTTGATGGATAGTGTTGGTGAGTCATATCCTCACTATGCCTGATAAACCATTACATATCATAACATATCCTAGAGTATTTGAGATGGGTAATATCCTCAATACATCCGAGGGCTCATGACATCTTGAAAATGCATTCATTCTTAGGACTTACACACACATATACATTAGACATAATTAAGCATAGCATGGTAATTGTATGGGCAATTGCGTACTTCTATGATTGAAAAGTTAGTTAAATAATATGTATGATTGTATAAATTATTGGTATTTGAATACTTCTACTGAGATATATTTTTCTCACCCCGATTATGTTGCCATGTACATCTAGGTGCGAGTTCTTCAAAAGGGAAGAAGAAGATGTATAAGGACTAGTATAGTACAAATGCTATTTTGAGCTGAGTATATATATGTTTTATATTTGCTTAGTTGTTTAGAGTTATGTATAATAGTATGCCCTTTTATGGCTGTGATGTATATATATAACTTTTGTTATCATGGCTCTCCATAATTATTCATTACGTATGAACAATATGGGTTTAGTTTGTTGTTGTATGAAGTAGCATGGTCAATATTGATTATTCTTTTATATGATGATATATCTGGATAGTAAATATTAGGATGTTATATTATGGTACCAGAGCAGTTCATCCTATTGAGCCGAGGTATGGACTGACTATGCTTAGGCATGTGTAGTGATGGTTATACATTTCTTATCTGTTACATGTGATTGTCTGAGTGGAATTATATGTTTTGCCTTTGGTATGTCTATTGTAACTACTGTTATACGATTACATGATATTGAGCCTAGCTAACTCAATATGGATTGTTCTATGTTTATAGAAAACTATGGCAACATGAGGGCGACCGGCAACACGAGGACGACCACGTGGGCACTGGAATAGGGATTCTGATAATGAAGGTGTAGAGATGGCCGCAACTATGATGGCAATGGCCAATGCCATGAGGCAGTAGACTGAGCAAGAAGCAACGACTGCTAGAGTGCTAGAGAAATTGGTATCTCAGAAGTAAGTATCACCACTATCACAAGAGGTACTAGTCAGGAGAAATCAAAACTTTCTCGACATTTTGGAGTTCAAAAAGATGAATCTTTCGATGTTCAAAAGTGAATATGATCCGGTAAAAGTGAAAGAGTGGTTGACCAAATTAGAGAAGATCTATGAGGTCATGTTTTGCTCTGAAGAGCAAAGAGTTTCCTTTGCTTCTTTTATGTTAGCAGGGGAAGTAGAGCAATGGTGGTGAAGCACCAGGAGACTGCTGGAAGCAGCAGGGACTTTGATCACATGGGGAGTGTTTAAGAAGACATTTTTGGAGAAATACTTTCCACAAAGTTTGCAGAATGATAAAAAAGGGAATTTCTAAGTCTTCATCAAGAAGACATGACGGTTGGACAATATGAGGTTAAATTTCATGAGTTGTCCAAGTTTTCTTCTCAGTTTAGGCATAATCCAAATGAGAATTGGAAATGTGTCAAGTTTGAGTCTGGGTTGAGAGGGAATGTAAGAAGGACTGTGAGACTTTTGGAAATCAGGGATTTTCTATCCTTGGTGAATAAGTGCAGGATTATGGAGTCGAATAATCTCCAACTTCAGGCAGAATGAAATTTACAAAGTCTTCAGAAGAAGAAGAAGGTGGATGGTGGATATGGGAAAGGTAGTCCTAAATCCAATCAACCACAAGAGAAAGGTTAGAATGTTCAGAGGGAGGATCGACAAGGGAAGTGTACCAAGTGTGGTAGGCACCATGGGGACAAAGTTTATACAGTTCTCTCTTCAAAGTATTATTCTCTCAAGGAAATCTTTCTGAAGCTTACTTTGAAAGACAAAAACTTGAGCAATGAGCCTTAGAAGTTGAGAATGCAGAGTTAAGAGAAGAGAATAGTCAACTAAAAATATTTTTATGAAAGTAACTTAGTAAAACTTTCTCATGATGACTCTAAGAAACATTTTAATGAGGTTGAATAACTTTAATAGAAAGTCTCTGATCTCACCTGAAATCTAGCCAAGTTTGGTAATGGTACAAAAAAGTTAGAAATCATGGAAAAATAATAGCACACATTTGAAAAAGTTGGACTAGGATACAAGAAGCATCACAAGCAGAAGTATCTCAAGAACTTCTTTATGAAAGTATCATTTAAGCATGAGAAAACTTGTACTTACTATCATAAACATAGTCATACCATTTTTGCATACTTTAAGAGAAAGAATAATCAGAAAGCTTTTGGTCATAAAAGAACTAACAAGAAAAGACCCAAGCTAGTATAGGTACCTAAACAATTAGTAACTTTTGATGCGGATTAAAAGTTACAAACCCAAGTGCAGGTTGTTTCAAGTAATAAATTCTTGGGAGTCCGAGGTCAATCTATAGGGAATTGATGAAGAAAAATTCTTTCACGTAAAGTAAATATTTTGTCATAACAATAAAAGTGATAAAACTTAGTCACAAATAAAAAAGACTTACTTGGGTTAAGAGATCAACTCTTGGTAAATAAATTAAGGACAAGATTAGTTTATTTTATAACTCAATTAGAATCCACACATAATGGAGGTTCTAATCAAAAAATACAACATTCAAAGTTCATTAAAAATTATATATATAATTATATTATGATTTCTTTAATCATCTATTAATACCACCGCTTATAAATAGGCTCAAGCATTCATTGTGCTAGCCTCTTATCTACAATGAATCAAGATCTCCACTTTACAAGGAGGGTTTCTAAATTGATTGAAAACAAAATACAACACGTATAATGACCACTTCAAAATATATCATTTAAGCACAAGAAAGAAATTAATCTAACCTTAACTTATTACCAAAAACTTCACCCTTTCACCTAAGTAAAATGAAAATTAGTTACTCATAGACAAGAAGAAAGAAAGAGAGAAGAAGAAGAAGAAGAACATAGCTTCAATTTAGAATAAAAGAAAATTACAACAAGATAATTAAACAACAAAATAGCATGATCTTAATATCTAACACCAAGACTCTCCAAATGATTAGCCAAGTCTTCCTTTTATAGAGGATTAGGGATACAAAATGATAAAGGGGCTGAGTCATGAGTGAGTAGATGAGTGAAAAATGAGTGGAAAATGCCAAATGACTTTTGATGAGTGAAAAATTATAGAGATTCTTTATCTCTAAAATCATTTAGCTCTGAATTCATTGAATACATCATAATCTGAATAAGTGGTCTTCATAAAAGTTGTAGGCCTGGATCTTAGCTTTCTAATGCCACTTGAAACACCTCAAAAGGCCACCTACATCCTAAGATATAGCCCAATTACTGCACAGTATTTAGGTCTAGTTATAGCTCCTCTATTCTGACTTCTAAGCTCAATATGACCTCCAAGGAGTCCGATTTGAGTATTATGTTCTCATGAAAGTTGTAGATATAGGTTTTAGCTTACAGATACCAAAATTTCAGGCTAATCCAGATCTTACAGCCTGCGTTATGCTCTGATTACTGCACACTATTCAGGTTCCAATCACAAAACTCGTATTCTGACTTCCAAGTCCAATTAGTTCACTAGATGTCTGACTTTGACCTTGAGCTCTTCATTAAAGTTGTAGAGCTCTCTCTTATATTTTTAACAAGGTAAAATACATAATTTTTAGACATCTAAAACTCAAGATATGGCCAAAATACAGAAATAGTGTAAGACGTAAATCATGCTGAAAAAGATCAATTAAGTCCAATTTTAGTCCAAACTTACAAAACATAACCAAGCTCAATTAATTAAGTACATAGAGAGTGTAAATGACTAAAAATGAGGGTTCATTAATGTATCAAATATGTGGTTATCAAATTCTCTCACACTTAAGTTTTTGCACTGCTGGGTAAAACACATAAGACCAAAACTAAAAAAAAATGAAATAGACTCAAAAGCTAAACACTCTAAAAGACTCAATTTCTAATAATATTTAAGAATAAAGAGCAACCAATCATTCAAGTAATCAAAACATTTATGAGGTAATGTTTCTTCACATCTCATACCAACAAGTAAGGAAACTTCAAGTGAAAAATATGAGTCAAGAATGATAGATCTTCACAAGATTTACTCTCAATCCCTCAAGTGTTTAAAAGGTAGGTATTTCACTCAATTCAACCTATGAAAATTGCACTACCATAAGCTTGCTTATCTTCTACTTCTTCACTACTCAGAACACAAGCACACATAAATCATGAAGACTTTATTCAAGGTTGTAATGGGATCAAGGTAAAGGAGAGGGTAATATATATATGACAAGTTAAATACCAAGGAGAATAAAAGAGTATGAGAGCTGAGTTCAATTAACAAGCATGATAGTTCATCTCAACTCCACCTAATACAAATTCTCTTTACATATTTTTTTCCTTTCCTTTATTGCATTGTTGACCCTTCTTTACACAATTTTATTTGTTTTTATTTGTTTTTGTTTTTGATTTTTTGATTTTTTTTGAAAGATAAACATAATATATACATTTAAACAATTTTTTTTCAACCATTCTGCACACACACACTCACCCTTGTTCAAGAACTCATCCAATGACAAAGCTAATGTTCTCTTATTCCCTAAGGCTGAGTAAGAACATGATTTTTCATTTAAGGCACATAATGAATTCGAAACAAAGAATGATCAAATAAGCTCAAAGGGGTTAAGTAAGGGGAAATAGGCTATTTTCAATGCTTTACGTTGGCAAGAATCAAAAAAATTTCAAGAAGCCATATGAGTACTTGACATCATATTAGGAATCAAAGAATTTTCAAGAAGCCATAAGAGTACTTGATATCATATTGAGACAATATCCTACTGAGCAAGGCTGCCAATTTGTGCACCAGTCATTCGTGGCTATTTGGTTAAAGTAGCTATTTCAAGAAAAATGCTTCAATCATGTTTATGTATGCATGTGAAAATGTAGTCTCAAAAAGAATCAAAACAAGTTTTAGAGTAACAATTTCATGAGTGAAAATCACACAAGAAAGAAGAGAATGGTACAAATGTAATAGGCTTAAAATCTCACAAGGCATAATTCTATCATTCTTACTCCACTAATTCAACGTACATAACCAAGCATGTGATTTTTAATAAAGAAGACAATTTACTCAATCATGCTAATTTTCCTGAATTTAAATTGCTACTTCCATACAAACTAGTTGTCTACCCAATTACTCCTTACTCTGCCACTAATTTTGATGCGTCTCAAGAGTAAATAATTTACTTCTTACTCTGTCATCCCTAATTACTTTTGTTATTAATAAATTACTGACAAACATGTTAACACAACAGAAATATTAACAAACATACTTCTAAATTTTTTTTTTATATTTTTACACAATTATCCTTCCCCCTAACCAGATCACAACATTGTCCTCAATGTCAAAACATAGATAGGTAAAGGATAGAAGGTAGTACCTGTTGTTGCAATTATTGAAAAGAGAAACTTATACAAATTAAAATAGAAATAAAGTACGATAAATAAAACTAAAGATAAAAGAAAGTTATAGATGAAGTGCCAGATCACACTCTTGTTCCTTGCTGCCTCCTTTGCTGCTACCTCCCTTGCTGTTGCCTTCTGACCAATCTATCTGAGCTATTACTGGTTCAAGTTCATAAACAAAAGCTTGTAATTTATCAATTAATTCATCAACAATAGAAGTAGATATAAGGAGTCATTTTTCCGAAGTTGTGATAAAGCTCTGTTCCATAGCATGGTCAACAAAAGATAACAAATTATCAAAGAAATTATTAACATTCAACAAAGCTAAAGGTTTATGGTGGATGTTCAGTTGGGCCTAAGAGATAAATTGAAAAATTTCTTCTAAAGTACCAAAACCACCCAGTAAAGTAATGAATGCATCAGAGTTTTCAAGCATTGTCCTCATTCGTCCATGCATAGATGATTCTTGAATTTCCAGCCCAATTGTCTGTCTAATGATGTTCCTTCGAGTTAAAGGTTTAGGAATGATAACTAAAACTGAACCACTTCTTATATGTGCAGAAAGTGATACAGCCCCCATTAACCCAATGCTACCTCCCCCATATACTACACAAATATTCCTCGCAGCAAGTGTTCTACCAACAGTGTTTTTTGCGTTTACAAACTCTAAACCCTTCCCATAACTTGTCCAACGGACTGAAGAAGAAGCTCCCTCCATTTCTACACTCACACTTTTTTTGAATGATTATGAGTTGCAGGAAAATGAAGAAAATAGAATGTTTAAATAGGGAAGAGAATAAAAAAAGTAATAATAGCTCCTATATGGGTAAATTGGCTATTGTCAGAAAAATTTGAAACTAAAAAACATAGTTTTTTTTATTTTTTATATTTTCTTTTTTTTAGACTTCAAGAAAACCATCAGGGTAAAGAAGTCTAGAAACTCCTAAAGGACCCCGCCCAAATGATCATCTGTCCAAAACCAATATATAACAAAATCATACAAAGATAAAATAATAATAATAAATGATAACATACCTTTATGTACAAGTTTCATTGCGTATCTTTATACTGCTTGTCATGAGTGTAGTAATACCAAGACGACTCAGCCAATCTGGGAATTCTTCTTCCTCCCACTTGTGGGATATTTTGGATTGGGCTACGACGTAACTAATTAAAGTGCGTAAATCTGATAGCCACCATCAATGACCACAGCCAATGAGAGATCGCTGGAGAGCCCATGGCATTAAATCATAGGATCCAGCTCAGAGACATTGTCACGCAAGAATGCAAGCACGGGACACTTCTATCTGTCCATCAGCAAGCATAGCCTACGGTTGAAACTTAGGAATGCTTGCGCGGCTCTCTACAGAGCATGAGACACGAACCTTATTTATAGACCAGCGTGCGAAGGTCCACCTGAGTCAATGACGGGTCTGCCACTGGCAGGGGCTCCTAATCTAATTAAAGACAAAGTACAACCGAAGTTTCACCTTCTTTTTTTTATTTCTTTTTTTTTTTTGTAAGAAATGTACAAGATAATATATATAAATTATTGTGATTGTGGCTCACATCTTCCTCTGGTTTAACGTCCAGTAATGGCTTAAACGCCTTCCATGAGTCAAAGGTAAGCTTCCTATCCAATTTTCTTATAAATTGGCAAACATGGTCTTTTTTAGCCAAATTCCCAAGACTGTAACGCTCTTTCTAAGAATACGTCTCAAGAGTCAACAAGATATTATCTAATGACTTCTTACTCAGTATATTCTTAATGAAGAAAATTTTATCTTCTCTGTTTGCGGAAACTATTCCCAAAGAATGACATTGCGTGTTACAATTTCATTGCGCACACTTGTAACAAATTTTCATTCTTTTTGCTCTTTTCCTTTTTGAATACGAACTTTTACCGAGACCTGGCATGTGTGGGAAAAATGAATCTGAAGATTTACTAGCTAAACAAACTTTTGCTTTGATTATCTAGTGTATATCTTCTGGGATGCCCTTGTACATTAACAGTCTCAGTCTTTCACACCTAGCTTTGTAGATTTTGGTTAGAGCATTTTTAGGAATAGAATGGTTTCTTAGATTTGAGAGAATGACATCCATTTTGAAGGAGAAGGAATCAGTTAGTATGGGAAACTGAAAAACAAATCGACTTGAGAGTCACAGAGTACCGTTATTCGCCACTTAACCGGGAACACAAAGAACTGCAAAAAGAAAGAAACAAAATTAAAATAAATTCTACTCATAACAAGGATAAAAAAAGAAGATGGATTCTACCTTAACAACTTGATGTTCCATAAATGATTTGAGTCTTTGTCCATTAACCTTAAATACATTACCATTCCTAGGGTTCTCAATATTTATGGCCCCATGAGGATACATATGTTTGACAATAAAAGGATCAGTCCACCTAGATCTCAATTTTTCAGGGAATAGGTAAAGACGAGAATTATAAAGAAGAACTTTTTGATCAATTTCAAAAGATTTTCTCAAAATTGATTTATCATGAAAAGCTTTTGTTCTAACTTTATAAATCTTCGAGTTTTCATATGCATCATTTCTTAATTCCTCAAGTTCAGTCAATTGCAATTTGCGTAACTTGGAAGCATCATCAAGATTTGAATTGAAAGCTTTAATGGCCCAAAATGTTTTATACTCTAATTCTACAAGCAAGTGACAAGTTTTTTCACAGACTAACCGATAGGGTGACATGCCTAAAGATGTTTTGAAAGCAGTAGGGTAAGTCCAAAGTGCATTATTTAATCTTAAAGACCAATATTTACGATTTAGGTTAACCATTTTTTTCAAAATTTGTTTAATCTTCCTATTTGCTAATTCTACTTGTCCATTTGTCTAAGGGTGATAAGGGGTAGCAATTTTGTGTGTGATGCCATATTTCTTCATTAAAGATTCAAATGGTTTATTGCAAAATTATTTTCCTCCATCACTGATGATAACTCGAGGGATTCCAAATCGACTCAAAATATTTTCTTTTAAAAATTTCAGAATAGTTTTGTGATCATTATGTCGACATGGAATCGCCTTAATCCATTTTGAAAAATAATCATCTGCAACCAAAATATACACAAATCCAAATGATGATGAAAATGAACCTATGAAATCAATTCCTTAATAATCAAAAATTTCAATGACAATGATAGGGTTCAGAGGCATCATGTCATTTTTAGAAATGGACCCCAATTTCTGACAATTTTCATAATTTTTGCAAAAAGTATAGCTATCCTTAAATAAAGTGGGCCAACAAAATCCATACTACAAGATCTTCGCAGCTGTTTTCTTTGAAGAAAAATGACCTCCACATGCTTCTGAATGAAAAAATTTAATGACACTATTTATCTCACTGTCAGGTACACATCTCCGAAAGATTGATCAGGATAATATTTGAACAAATATGGGTCATCCCAATAGAAATTTTTCACCTCAATCAAAAACTTTTTTCTGTCTTGGTGCGTCCATTAAGGCGACATCTTACCTGTTACAAGAAAATTGACAATGTTAGAAAATCAAGGCATGGAATTGATAAAAAATAAAAATTCATCGAGAAAATAATCATTGATGGGTGTATTATCAAAATGTGAGCCTGTTGTCAGTCTGGACAAATGATTTGTAACAATATTTTTGGCTCTTTTTTTTCTTTTATTGTGATTTTGAATTCTTGAAGCAACAAAATCCACCGTATCAACCTAGGTTTGGCATCCTGCTTAGACATTAAATGTCTAACAGCAGCATGATCAGTGAAAACAACAATAGAAGAACCAGCTAAATAAGCTCAAAATTTATCCAATGCAAAAATTAAAGCAAATAGTTTTTTCAGTAGTGGTGTAATTCATTTGTGCACTATTTAAAGTTTGACTTGCGTAATAAATTACATGAGGCTTACTTTCCTTTCTTTGGCCTAAAATAGCGCCAACAACAAAATCACTAGCATCACACATCAACTCAAAAGGCAAAGATCAGTCAGGGAATTGCATAATAGAAGCAGATGTCAAAAGATCGATTAATTTTTTAAAAGATTTCTGACAATCTTAAGTCCAATCAAATGGTGCATCTTTTGTTAAAAGATTACATAATGGTATAGATATGGTACTAAAGTCCTTAATGAATCTCCTGTAAAATCCTACATGTCCTAAAAAAGAACGAACTTCTCTTACTATTTTTGGGGAAGGAAAATGATCAATTAATTCAACTTTAGGCTTATCAACTTTAATTCCCTTAGAAGATATCACATGACCTAACATTATTCTTGAGGTAAGCATGTAATGACATTTTTCTCAATTTAACACAAATCATTTTTCTTCGTAACTTTCAAGAATTTTTTCCAAATTATCAAGACACTTTTCAAAAGAATTTCCAAAAATTGTCAGGTTATCCATGAAAACCTCTAAATAATGCTCAATCATGTCACTGAAAATACCTAGCATGCATCTTTGAAAAGTTACCAGAACATTACAAAGACCAAAAGACATTCTTCTATATGCAAAAGTGTCAAAGGGGCACGTAAAAGTGGTCTTTTCTTGATCCTCCAATGCAATTGGTATTTGATTATACCTTGAATAACCATCAAGAAAATAATAATAGGGGTGTCTTGCTACTCTTTCCAAAATTTGATCAAGAAATGGCAAGGGAAAATGATCTTTCCTAGTGATTACATTCAATTTTCTAAAATCAATACACATACGCCAACTGGATGAGACTTGAGTAGGTATTAATTCACCTTTTTCATTCTCAACACTGTTATTCCAGATTTCTTAGGCACAACTTATGTAGGGCTTACCCACTGGCTATCAGAGATGAGGTAGATAATTCTAACATCAAGTAATTTAAGAACTTCAGCTCTAACTATCTCTTTCATGTGTGGATTTAATCTTCTTTGAGGTTGTTGAGATGTTTTAACATTATCCTCTAAATGTATTCTATGTGTACAAATTAATGGATTAATACCTTTCATGTCCTTTAATGTCTATCGAATGACACTTTTATGCATATTAAGTACTTCTATCAACATACCTTCTTGTTCTTTGATAAGGGATGAGAAAATTACCACTGAAAAGCTTTGTTCTTCTCCCAAAAATGTGTACTTCAACCCAGCAGGTAATGACTTTAATTCCAGTGTGGGTACTTCTTCATGGGTATCATCATTCATGGGTTTTAGCTATTCAAATCTTAGCTCCCATCCTTTGTATTCCATTACCTGTGTATAATCAAACAAAGAGCATATTTCAAAAACATCATCATCTAATTGTGTAGCTGAATCAAATGAATTAATTACACAAATTTTTAATGGGTCAGAAGAACTCCTAATTTGAAAATTATAATCTATAATGGCTTCAATCCCTTCAATTTCTTCCTTTCCATCATAAACTTCCTGTGGTTGCTTGCACATATTGAAAACATTAAGCTCCAGTGTCATATTTTCAAATGTTAGCTTCACTACTCCATTTCTACAATTAATCAAAGCATTAGATGTTGCTGAAAATAGGTAACCTAAAATAACAGGAATTGACTTGCTACTATTTTCCATAGGTTCAGTTTCCAAGATAATAAAATCTATAGGATATATGAATTTATCAACTTGAACTAACACATCTTCCACTATTCCTTTTAGAAATTTAATTGATCTATCAACAAGTAGAAGAGTTACAGAAGTTGGTTTTAACTCACCCAGGTTGAGTTGCTGATAAACTGAATATGGAAGCAAATTAACACCAGCACCAAGATTAAGTAAAGCTCATTCAATTTTATGTTCTCCAATAATGCATTAAATTGTAGAACAACTAGGGTCTTTATATTTTAACACATTATTGTTCTGAATAATGGAGCTTACCTGTTCAGTCAAAAAGGCATTCTTTTTCACATTATGTTTCCTTTTAACAATGCACAAGTCTTTCAAAAAATTGGCATAACAAAAAATTTGTTTGATAGCATCTAACAGAGGAATTATGACCTTCACTTGTTTAAGGATTTAAAAAATGTCACTCTTATGGTTTACTTTATTTGAATTGTTTAATGCTGAAGGATATGGGGGTGAAGGCGAGGGATTGGTCTCCGTTTGATCAGGTGACTTATAAACTCCTTCCTCATCTTTGGGACTTGACTCATCATTTTTCTCACAAGATTCAGGAATTTGTTTTTCAACAATCTTTCCACTCCTAAGAGTTATCACTGACTTGACTTGATCTATTTGTTGGCTTTCTAAACTACCCTCATTTAGGCTGTACTGACTTTTGGGATTTGGTTGAAGTTGAGCGGGAAATTTTCCTTTCTCGTGAATGGCGAGTGCAGAAGAAAATTTAGCAAGAGTTTATTTTATGTCAATCATGGTTGAGTGTTTTGGTTATTAACGGCCTCTTACTTTTCCATGAATGCATGCAATGTTCCATCAAGATTTTTCCTATATGGTGGGACATAAGGTGCATATCCTTGAGAATTTTGGAGGTCCTTCTATGCCTGAGAAGGTGGTGGTTATATAAATTGTGCCTGATTATTGGTCCTCCAATTGAAGTTCGGGTGATTTCTCCATCCCAGATTGTATGTATCTAAAAAAGAAGAAGTGAATGGCTTTTTAAAATTTTTCATTGCATTGACTTGCTCATGCACAACTTCTTTAAAAATAGAAAATTTTAGACATTCATTTGTTGAGTGTCCCAATTCATCACAAATGCTATAAATTTCTTCATTTTGCATAGATTTGATTTCTTTTACTTTCCCTGATTTCATAGTTTCAACCTTTCTAGCCAAACTAGCAATTAAACCTAGCATTTAGATCTTCTTCTTGACTAAGATGATATTTTTTTTACTAGCATTTGCAAAGTTATATCTAATTGAATTTTCAGAAGGATTAGCACCATGCCAAGATTGAGAATTTTCAGCCAAATGGTCTAAATAATCTAAAGCTTCCTTAGGTTCTTTATCAAGAAACTCACCATTGCACATTGTTTTCACAAATTGTTTAGTTTCAGGTGTTAACCCTTCATAAAAAAAGCTTATAGTGCACCATTTTTCAAAACCATGATGTGAGCAAGAATTCAACAAATCTTTAAAACGTTCCCAACTTTGAAAATATGCTTCACTTGAATTTTGGAAAAAAATTTGGATTTGTCTTTTCAAAGTATTAGTTTTATGTGTTGGAAAAAATTTCTATAAAAACTCATCTTGCATTTCTTGCCATGTGCTAATTGATCTTAAGTTTCAAAGCGTTAAATCAAGTTTTTGCTTTATCTTTCAAAGAAAAAGGAAACAATTTAAGCTTAACAACCTCTTTAGTGCAAGTTTGATCATTAAAAGCAGTACATACTTCTTCAAATTCTTTTAGATGTAAATATGTGCTTTCAGATTCTAAACCATGGAAATTAGGAAGTAAAGAAATTATACATGACTTGAATCTAAAATTGTTAGCATTGAGTGGAAAGATAAAACATGATGGACTAGAATTTCGAGATGGTTGCAAATACTCACGCATGGTTCGCAATGGTTGATTTTCATGTTCATCATGCACACTTTCATTTTCAGCCATTGTGTTTGATGTGTGTGATTGTGATTCAAACAAATTAATATATAAAGTACTAGGATTAACTTTAACTAAACGACCATAATTTAAATCACGATACTAATTAAGTATAAATAAGTAACTTAAAATATAAATTAAAATGTATAAGCTGGCGGTATAAACCGTCTATTAAATATTAACAAAGATGTGGTACAAACTAACCTCCAAATAAATATTAACACTTAGTAAATAAATATTAACAAATGTGTGGTACAAACCAACCACCAAATAAGTTAATAAGCAGAAAAATTAAAAAGTTAGTATGCAGATAAATTAAAATGTTAGAAATAGAAAAAGTAAAAAGTTAGATAGTTGATAAAGTAAAAAGTTAGATAGTTAGTAAGTTAGTAAGCAAGAAAATTAAAAAGTTAGTAGGTAAGTAAGTTAGAAAGTTAGAAATAAAATATAGAAAGTAAAATACAGAAAATAAAGTATAAAAAGTAAATTACGAATTTAAAGTGCGAGAAAGTAAAGTACAAAAAGTAAAATACAAAAAATAAAAAGGAAAGTTTCGCCCACTAAGTTAGTATGTTAGTAAGTACAAAGAAAAAAAAATTAAAAGAGTAGAAAAAATATATATATACAAGATCCACAGGAAAAAATATAAATAAATATATATATATATAATATTTACACCATAAATTTGTTCTTCAAATTAAGTCCCCAGCAACGGCTCCAAAAACTTGATACGGATTAAAAGTTGCAAACCCAAGTTCAGGTTGTTTGAAGTAATAAATTCTCAGGAGTTCGAGGTCGATCCACAAGGAATTGATAAAGAAATATTCTTTGATGTAAAGTAAATATTTTGTCACAATAATAAAAGTGATAAAACTTAATCACAAATAAAAAAGACTTACTTGGGTTAAGAGATCCACTCTTGGTGAATAAATTAAGAATAAGATTAATTTTTTTATAACTCAATTAGAATCTACACATAATGGAGGTTCCAATTGAAAAATATAACATTCAAAGTTCATTAAAAATTATATACGTAATTATATTATGATTCTTTAATCATCTCTTAACACCACCACTTATAAATAGGCTCAAGCATTCATTATTCTAACCTCTTGTCTACAATAAATCAAGATCTCTACTTTACAAGGATGGTTTCTAAATTGATTGAAAATAAAATACAACACGTATAATGACCACTTGAAAATATATCATTTAAGCACAAGAAAGAAATTAATTTAACCTTAACTTATTACCAAAAGCTTCACCATTTCACCCAAGTAAAATAAAAATTATTTACTCATAGACAAGAAGAAGAAGAAGAAGAAGAAGAAGAAGAAGAAGAAGAAGAAGAAGAATAAGAAGAAGAAGAACATAACTTCAATTTAGAACAAAAGAAAACTACAACAAGATAATCAAACAACAAAATAGCATGATCTTGATATCTAACACCAAGACTCTCCAAATGATCAGCCAAGGCTCCCTTTTATAGAGGATTAGGAATACAAAATGACAAGGAGGCTGAGTCATGAGTGAATGGATGAGTGAAAAATGAGTGAAAAATGTCAAATGATTTTTGATGAGTGAAAAATTATGGAGATTCTTTGTCTTTGAAATCATTCAGCTCTGAAGTCATTGAATGTGTCATAATCTGACCAAGTGGTCTTCATGAAAGTTGTAGGCCTGGATCTTAGCTTTCAAATTCTACTAGAACACCTCAAAATGCCACCAACAGCTCGAGATATGGCCAAATTACTGCATGATGCACACTTTTTAGTTGTTGCATTTACAAACCCAAGTGCAGGTTGTCTCAAGTAATAAATTTCTAGGGAGTCCGAGGTCGATCCACAGGGAATTGTTGAAGATTAATTAAGGTGAAGTGAATATTTTGTTACTATGATTAAAATTATTTACTTGGGTTAAAAGATCCACTCTTGGTAAATAAAATAAAGGTAAGATTAATTCATTTTATAACTCAATTAGAATCCTCACAACATGGAGGTTCCAATCGGAAAATACAACGTTAAAAGTCTATTAAAACTATACACGTATTTATATTATGTTTCCAAAAAAATATTACTACCACTTATAAATGGGTTAAAGCATTCATTGTGCCAATATTTTATCTACAACAAATCAAGAACTCCACTTTATAAGGAGAGTTTCTAACACCACCACTTGTAAATGGGTTAAAGCATTTATTGTGCCAATCTCTTGTCTACAACAAATCAAGAACTCCACTTTACAAGGAGGGTTTGGAAACAAAATACAATACGTATAATGATCACTTGAAAATATATCATTTAAGCATAAGAGAGAAATTAATCTAACCTTATTTCATTACCAAGAGCTTCACCTCTTCACCCAAGTAAAATGAAACTTAGTTACTCATAGATAAGAAGAAAGAAAGAGAGAAGAAGAAGAAGAAAAACATGACTTCAATTTAGAACAAAGGAAAATTACTACAAGAAAACCTAGTAACAAACTAGCATTATTTTGGTACCTAAAACCTAACTCACGAAATGATCTACCAATGCCCCCTTTTATAGAAGATTAGAGATACAAAATGACAAATGGGGTGAGTCATTAGTGGGTGGATGAGTGGAAAATGAGTGGAAAATGCCAAATGACTTTAGGTGAGTGGAAAATTATGGAGATTCCTTGTGTCCGAAATCATGCAGCTTTGAAGTCATTGTATTCGTCATTTTTCAACCAAGTGGTCTTCATGAAAGTTATAGGCCTGGATCTTAACTTTCAAATGGCTTTAGTTTGAGTCCAATATCATTTCTACAACTCCAAATACGTTCAAATTACTACACACTGCCCAGGCCCAGTCACAGCTCCTCTGTTCTGACTTCCAAGCCCAATATCACCTTCAAGGAGTCCGATTCTGGAAAAGTGTTCAACATAAAAGTTGTAGATATGGATCTTAACTATTCAACATCCAAATTTCAGCCCATTTGACAACCTATAGCCCAAAAACTGTGATGAATAGTACACATAGGTCAAGCTGTCAGGAACAGCACTCTAGTTCTTGTTTCAACTCCAATTTGAGTTATCTACTCGTGTGATTGGGCCTTTTAGGTCTTCATGAAAGTTATAGAGCTCCCTTTTATCTTTCAAATGCCACTAGAATCACCACCAAATACCACCTAGAACCCAAGATATGGCCCAAATACAGAAATAATGTAAGATGTAAATTATGCTGAAAAATTCAATTAAGTCTAATTTGAGTCTAAATTTACAAAACATAATAAAACTCAATCAATTAAGTACATAAAGAGTGTAAATGACTAAGAATGAAAGCTTATTAATGTATCAAATATGTGATCATCAAATTCTCCCACACTTAGCTTTTTGCACTCCTGAGCAAAACACATAAGATCACTCAAAAAAAAAAAAAAAAAAAAGAAATGACTCAAAAGCTAAACACTCTAAAAGACTCAATTTCTAATAATATTTAAAAATGAAAAGCAATCATTTAAGTAATCAAAACATTCATGAGGTAACATATCTTCACTTCTCAAATCAACAAGCAAGGATATTTGAATTGAAAAGCATGAGTCAAGAATGATAGATTTTCACAAGATTCACTCTCAATCTCTCAAGTGTTTAAAAGGTAGGTATTTCACTCAATTCAACCCGTGAAAATTGCACTACCATAAGCTTGCTTATCTTCTACTTCTCCACTACTCAGAACACATGCACACACAAATCATGAGGACTTTATTCAAGGTTGTAATGAGGTCAAGGTAAAGGAGGAGGTAATATGGATATGACAAGTTAAATACCAGAGAATAAAAGAGCATGAGAGCTGAGTTCAATTAACAAGTATGAAAGTTCATCCCAACTCCACTTAATACAAATTCTCTTTACATATTCTTTTCCTTTCCTTTATTACCTTGTTGACCCTCTTCTTTTTATATTTTTTTATTTTTTTTATTTTTTTAAATAAGAACATCATATATACATATTTTTTTAAATATTTTGCACACACACGCCCACACTTGTTCAAGAACTCATCGAATGACAAACTAATGTTCTCTTATTCCCTAAGGTCAAGTAAGAACATGGTTTTTCATTTAAGGCACATAATGAGTTCGAAACAAAAAATATTCAAATAAGCTCAAAGGGGTTAAGCAAGGGAAAATAGGTCATTTCTAATGCTTTATGTTGACAGGAATCAGAGAATTTTCAGGAAGTCATAAGAGTACTTGATATCATATTGAGACAACATACTGCTAAACAAGGCTAGCTATTTGATTAAAGCTATTTCAAGAAGAATGCCTCAATCATATTTATGTATGCATATGAAAATGTAGTCTCAAAAAGAATCAAAGCAAGTTCTAGAGCAACAATTCCATGAGTGAAATTCACACAAGAAAGAAAAGAATGGTACAAATGTTCAATCCATTCATCAATAAGCTCAAAATCTCACAAGGCATAATTCTATCATTCTCAGTCCACCAATTCAACATCCATAACCAAGCATGTGAATTTTAAGAAAGAAGACAATTTACTCAATCATGCAAATTTCCCCAATTTGAATTGCTACTTCCACATAAATTAGTTACTACCCTAATTACTCCTTACTCGCCACCAATTTTTGATGCGTCCTCAAGAGTAAATAATTTACTCTTTACTCGCCATCCCTAATTACTTTAGCTGTTAAAAAATTGATGACAAACACAACAAACATATTCACAAACACACTTTCTAATTTTTTTTTGGTTTTTTTTTAATGACAAACACAACAAACATATTCACAAACACACTTCCTAAATTTTTTTTTTTTGGGTTTTTTTTTTTTTTTTACAACCATCCTTCCCCCCAACCAGATCACAACATTGTCCTCAATGTCAAAACATAGATAGGTAAAGGATAGAATATATTACCTGTTGCTGCAATTACTGAAAAGAAAAAAAAATCTCACACAAATTTAAACAAAACAAAGTACGATAAATAAAACCAAAGCTTGTAATTTTTAAATAGTTGGAGTGTCTTGGTGGCTTTCTTTTCATTTTGCTTCCTTCACCACTTCCTTCACCGCTTCCTTCGGACCAATCTATCCGAGTATTCGGATCAGTTCATAAACAAATGCTTCTAATTTATTAATCAATTCATCAACAAGAGAAGCAGAGATAAGGAGTTGTCTTGCTGAAGGTGTGACAAATTTCTGTTCCACAGCATGGTCAACAAAAGATAACAAATTATCAAAGAAATTATTAACATTCAACAAACCTATGGGTTTATGGTGGATGTTCAATTGGGCCCAAGAGACAACTTGAAAGACTTCTTCCAAAGTACCAAAACCACCAGGTAAGACAATAAATGCATCAGAGTTTTCAAGCATCACCTTCATTCGTCCATGCATAGATGATACCTGAATTTCCAGTCCAATTGTCTTTCCAACGATGTTCCTTCGAGTGAAAGGTTCAGGAATGACACCTAAAACTTGACCACCTCTTATATGTGCATAAAGTGATACAAATCCCCCATTAATCCAATGCTACCTCCCCCATATACAACACGAATGTTCCTCGCAGCAAGTGTTCTACCAATAGTGCTTGCTGCGTTTACAAACTCTAAGCCCTTCCCATAACTTGTCCCACAAAATACACAGATACTGACAAATCTACGAATAGAAGAAGGAGCTCCCTCCATTTCTACACTCACATTTTCTTTGAATGATTATGAGTTGCAGGAAATTGAAAAAAAATGAGTGTTTAAATTGGGAAGAGAATAAAAAAAGTAATAATAGCTCCCATACAGGTAGGTTGACTGGTGTTAGAAAAGTTTGAAATTTAAAAATAAAATTTTTTTGTTTTTTTTTGTTGTTTTTTTTTTGTTTTTTGTTTTTTTTTTTTACTTCAAGAAAACCATCAGGGTAAAGAAGTCTAGAAACCCCCGAAGGATCCTATCCAAAAGATCGTCTGTCCAAAACCAAAATTCAACAAAATCATATAAAGATAAAATAATAATAATAAATGATTACATACCTTTATGTACAGGTTTCATGGCAGATCTTTATACTCACAAGCGTCATGAGTGCGAAGAATACCAAGACGGCTCACCAATCTGGGCATTCTTCTCCCTCCCGCTTGTGGGATATTTTGGATTGAGCTACGATGCCACTAATTAAAGTGCGTAAATCGACAACTACCACCAACGACCACGGCCGGTGAGAGGTCGGTCAAGAGCCCATGGCATTAAATCACAGGATTCACTCGAGGCATTGTCACGCGAGAATGCAAACACGGATGCTTCTTTCTCGTCCATCAACAAGCGAGCCTTTGGTTAAAACCTGGAATGCTTGCGCGGCTCTCTCAGAGCATGGCACACGAATCTTATTTACCAACCAGGCGTGCGAAGGTCCACCCGAGTCAATGACGGGTCCGCCACTCCAACCGGCAAGGGCTCCTAATCTAATTAAAGACCAAGTACAACCAAGTTTCGCCTTTTTTATTTTTTTTTTTTTTATTTTTGTTTTAGTTTTTTTTTTCTTTTTTTTTTTTTTTTTTTTTTTTCCTTCTTTTTTTCTTTTTTTTTTTTTTTTTTTTTTTTTTGAAAAATGTACAAGATAATATATACATGTTGTTGTGATTGTGGCTCACATCTTCCTCTGGTTTCACGTCCGAAACGCTTAAACAACTTCTATGAGTCGAGGATAAGCTTCCCATCCAATTTTCTTATAAATTGGCAAACAGGGTCTTTTTGAGTCAGATTCCCAAGACTATAACGCTCTTGCTCGTCCTTGAAGAGATTCCACAAACTAAGAAGTTCACGCTGCACAACTCCACAAGAATGCGTCTCAAGGGTCAATAAGATATTATCTAATGACTCCTTACTCAATCCATTCTTAATGAAGAATATTTTATCTTCTCTATTTACAGAAACCATCCCCAAAGAGTGACATCGCGTATTGCAATTCCATCGTGCACACTTGTAACAAACTTTCATTCTTTTTTGCTCTTCTCCTTTTTGAAAATGAACTTTTACCGAGACCAGGCATGTATGGGACAAATGAATCAAGATTCACCAGCTAAACGAACCTTTGCTTCGATTATCCAGCGTATATCTTCTGGGATGCCCTTATACATTAACAATCTCATTCTTTCACACCTAGCTTCATAGACTTTTGTTAGAGCATTTAGAGGGAGAGAAGGAAAATGTTTTCTTAGATTTGAGAGAATGACATCCATTTTGAAAGGAGAAGAAATCACTTATTATGGGAAACGAAAAACAAACCGACTTGAGAGTCACGAGTACCGTTATCCGCCATTTAACTGGGAACACAAAGAACTGCAAAAAGAAAGAAACAACATTAAAATAAATTCTACTTATAACAAGGATTAGAAAGAGAAATGAATTCTACCTCAACAACTTGATGTTCCGAAATGGTTTGAAATGGTTTGAGTCTTTGTCCATTAACCTTAAATACAATACCATTCCTAGGATTCTCAATGTCTATGGCCCCATAAGAATACACATGTTTGATAATATAAGGACCAATCCACCTAGATCTCAATTTTCCAGGGAATAGGTGAAGGCGAGAATTATAAAGCAAAACTTTTTGACCAATTTCAAAAGTTTTTCTGAAAATTGATTTGTCATGAAAAGCTTTTGTTCTAGCTTTATAAATCTTTGAGTTTTCATATGCATCATTTCTTAATTCCTCAAGTTCATTCAATTGCAATTTGCGTAACTTGGAAGCATCATCAAGACTTAAGTTGAAAGCTTTAATGGCCCAAAATGCTTTATGCTCCAATTCTACAGGCAAATGACAAGGTTTTACATAAACTAACCGATAGGGAGACATGCCCAAAGATGTTTTAAAAGCAGTACAGTAAGCCCAAAGTGCATCGTTTAGTCTTAAAGACCAATCTTTACGATTTGGGTTAACCGTTTTTTCCAAAATTTGTTTAATCTCCCTATTTGCTAATTCAACTTGTCCACTTGTCTGAGGATGATAAGGGGTTGCAATTTTGTGGGTAATGCAATATTTCTTCATTAAAGATTCAAATGATTTATTGCAAAAATGTGTTCCCCCATCACTGATGATAGCTCGAGGAATTCCAAATCGACTCAAAACATTTTCTTTTAAAAATTTTAGAACAGTTTTATGATCATTGTGCCGACATGGAATTGCCTCAATCCATTTTGAGACATAATCAACTACAACCAAAATGTACACAAATCCAAAAGATGATGGAAATGGACCCATGAAATCAATTCCCCAACAATCAAAAATTTCAATGACAAGGATAGGGTTCAAAGGCATCATATTTCTTTTAGAAATGGACCCCAATTTTTGACAACTTTCACAACTTTTGCAAAAAGTATAACTGTCCTTGAATAAAGTGGGCCAATAAAATCCACACTACAAGATTTTTGCAGCTGTTTTCTTTGAAGAAAAATGACCTCCACATGCTTCTGAATGACAAAATTTAATGACACTACTTACCTCATTGTCGGGTACACATCTCTGAAAGATTTGATCAGGACAATATTTGAATAAATATGGGTCATCCCAAAAGAAAAATTTCACCTCAATCAAAAATTTTTTTCTGTCTTGGTGTGTCCACTGAGGCGGCATCTTACCTGTTACAAGAAAATTGACAATGTTAGCAAACCAAGGCATAGAATTGATAGAAAATAAAAATTCATCAGGAAAAGAATCATTGATAGGTGTGCTATCAAAAGATGAGCCTGTTGTCAGCCTTGACAAATGATCTGCAACAACATTTTCGGCTCTTTTCTTGTCTTTTATTATGATGTTAAATTCTTGAAGCAACAAGATCCACCGTATCAACCTAGGTTTGGCATCCTGTTTAGACATTAAATATCTAACAGCAGCATGATCAGTGAAAACAATAGTGGATGAACCAATTAAATAAGTTTGAAATTTTTCCAATGCAAAAATTACAGCAAGTAGTTCTTTTTCAGTAGTGGTGTAATTCATTTGTACACTATTCAAAGTTCGACTTGCGTAATAAATTACATAAGGCTTACCTTCCTTTCTTTGGCCTAAAACAAATACGCTAACAAAGAAAATCACTAGCATCACACATCAACTCAAAAGGCAAAGACCAAAGAGATTGCATGATAGGAGCAGAAGTCAAAAGACCGATTAATTTTTCAAAAGATTTCTAACAATCTTGAGTCCAATCAAATGGTGTATCTTTTGTTAGAAGATTACATAAAGGTCTAGATATAGCACTAAAGTCCTTTACAAATCTTCTGTAAAATCCTGCATGTCCTAAAAAGGAACGAACTTCTCTGACTGTTTTTGGGAAAGGCAAATGAGCAATTAATTCAACTTTGGCCTTATCAACTTCAATTCCTTTAGAAGATATCACATGACCTAACACTATTCCTGAGGTAACCATGTAATGACATTTTTCCCAATTTAACACAAATCCTTTTTCTTCGCATCTTTTAAGAACTTTTTCCAAATTATCAAGACAATTTTCAAAAGAATTTCCAAAAACTGTCAGATCATCCATGAAAACCTCTAAATAATGCTCAATCATGTCACTGAAAATACTTAGCATGCATCTTTGAAAAGTTACCGGAGCAATACAAAGACCAAAAGGCATTCTTCTATATGTAAAAGTGCCAAAGGGACAAGTAAAAGTGGTCTTTTCTTGGTCCTCTAATGCAATTGGTATTTGATTATACCCTGAACAACCATCAAGAAAACAATAGTAGGGATGTCCTGCTACTCTTTCTAGAATCTGATCAAGAAATGGCAATGGAAAATGGTCTTTCCTAGTGGTTGCATTCAATTTTCTGAAATCAATACACATACGCCAACTAGATGAGACTCGGGTAGGTATTAATTCTCCTTTTTCATTTTCAACCACTGTTATTCCAGATTTCGTAGGCACAACTTGTGTAGGGCTTACCCACTGGCTATCAGAGGTAGAATAGATAATTCCAACATCAAGTAATTTAAGAACTTCAGCTCTAACTACCTCTTTCATGTGTGGATTTAATCTTCTTTGAGGTTGTTGAGATATTTTAGCATTATCCTCTAAATGTATTCTATGTGTACAAATTAATAGATTAATGCCTTTTATATCCTTTAATGTCCATCCAATTGCACTTTTATGCCTTTTAAGTACTTCTATCAACTTACCTTCTTGTTCTTTGGTCAGGGATGAGGAAATTACCACCGAAAAGCTTTGTTCTTCTCCCAAAAATATGTACTTCAACCCATCAGGTAATGGCTTCAGTTCCAGTGTGGGTACTTCTTCATGGGTATCATCATTCATGGATTTTAGCTCTTCAAATCTTGACTTCCTTCCTTTGTATTTTATTTCCGTGTATGCAAATCAAGCAAAGAGCATATTTTAGAAATATCATCATCTAATTGTGTAGATGAATCCAATGAATTAATTAAACAAATTTCTAATGGGTCAGAAGAACTATTGGTTTGAAGATGATCATCTATAATGGCCTCAATCCCTTCAATCTCTTCATTGTCATCATAAACTTCATGTGGTTGCTTGCACATGTTGAAAACATTAAGCTCCAGTGTCATATTTCCAAAAGTTAGCTTCACCACTCCATTTCTGCAATTTATCAAAGCATTAGATGTTGCTAAAAATGGGCGACCCAAAATAACAGGAACTGACTTAGAACTATCAACCATAGGTTCAGTTTCCAAGACAATAAAATCCACAGGATATATGAATTTATCAACTTGTACCAACACATTTTCTACTATTCCTTTTGGAATTTTAATTGATCTATCAGCAAGTAGAAGAGTTACAGAAGTTGGTTTTAACTCACCAAGGTTGAGTTGCTGATAAACTGAATATGGAAGTAAATTAACACTAGCACCAAGATCAAGTAAAGCTCGTTCAATTTTATGTTCACCAATAATGCATGAAATTGTAGGACAACCAGGGTCTTTATATTTCAACTCATTATTGTTTTGAATAATGGAGCTTACCTGCTCACCAAAAAGGCATTCTTTTTCACATTATGTTTTCTTTTAACAATGCCTGCACAAGTCTTTCAAATATTTGGCATAAGAAGAAATCTGTTTGATAGCATCTAACAGAGGAATATTGACCTTCACTTGTTTAAAGATTTCAAAAATGTCACTCATATGATTCACTTTACTTGAATTGTTTAATGCTTGAGGAAATGGGGGTGAAGACGAGGGTTTGATCTCCTTTTGGCTAGGTGGCTTATCAACTCCTTCCTCATCTTTGGGAATTGACTCATCATCTTTCTCAAAAAGTTCAGGAATTTGTTTTTCAACAACCTTTCCACTCCTAAGAGTTATCACTGAGTTGACTTGATCTATTTTTTGACTTTCTGAACTACCCTTATTTAGGTTAAACTGACCCTTAGGATTTGGTTGAGGTTGAGAGGGAAACTTTCCTTTCTCATGAATGGCAAGTGCAGAAGAAAGTTTAGCAAGAGTGTCTTTTATATCAATCATGGCTTGAGTGTTTTGACTATTGATGGCCTCTTGTTTTTCCATGAATGCATGCAATGTTCCTTCAAGGTTTTTCCTATATGGTGGGACATAAGGTGCATATCCTTGAGGATTTTGAGAATCTTGCCTTGTGCTCGAGGAGGTGGTGGTTGCATGAATTGTGGTGGTTGCTATTCCTCCAACTGAAATTCGGGTGATTTCTCCATCCCGGATTGTATGTATCTGAAAAAGAAGAAGTGAATGGCTTTTTAAAATTATTCATTGCATTTACTTGCTCATGCATAACTTCTTTAAAAACAGGAATTTTTAGACATTCATTTGTTGAGTGTCCTAATTCATCACAAATGCCACAAAATTTCTTCATTTTGCACAGATTTGATTTCTTTTACTTTCTCGAATTCCATGGCTTCAACCTTTCTAGCCAAACTAGCAAACCTAGCATTCAGATCTTCTTCTTGACTAAGATGATATTTTCCTTTACTAGCATTTGCAAGGTTTGATCTAATTGAATTTTCAGAAGGATTAGTACCATGCCAAGATTGAGAATTTTCAGCCAAATGGTCTAAATAGTCTAAAGCTTCATCAGGTTCTTTATCAAGAAATTCACCATTGCACATTGTTTCCACAAATTACTTGGTTTCAGGTGTTAACCCTTCATAAAAAAAACTTAAAGTGCGCCATTTTTCAAAACCATAATGTGGGCAAGAATTCAACAAATCTTTAAAACGTTCCCAACTTTGAAAATATGCTTCATTTGAATTTTTGGAAAAATTTTGGATTTGTCTTTTCAAAGCATTGGTTTTATGTGTTGGAAAAAATTTCTTCAAAAACTCACATTGCATTTCTTGCCATGTGCCAATTGATCTTGGTTTCAAAGTGTTAAGCCAAGATTTTGCTTTATCTTTCAAAGAAAAAGGAAACAATTTAAGCTTAACAACCTCTTCAGTGCAAGTTTGATCATGAAAAGCAAGTACATACTTCCTCAAATTCTTTTAAATGTAAATATGGGCTTTCAGATTCTAAACCATGGAAATTAGGAAGTAAAGAAATCATACCTGGCTTGAATCTAAAATTATTGGCATTGACTGGAAAGATAAAACATGATGGACTAGAATTTCGGGATGGTTGCAAATACTCACGCATGGTTCGCAACAGTTGATTTTCATGTTCCTCATGCACACTTTCGTTTTCAGTCATTGTGCTTAATGTGTGTGATTGTGATTCAAACAAATCAATATGTAAAGTACCTGAATTAACTCTAACCAAACGACCAGAATTTAAATCACGATACCAACTAAGCATAAACAAGTAACTTACAGTATAAAATAAAATGTACAAGATACCAATATAAATTGTCCATTAAATATTAACAAAGGTGTGGTATAAACCAACCACCAAATAAGTTAATAAGCATAAAAATTAAAAAGTTAGTATACAGATAAATTAAAATGTTAGAAGCAGAAAAAGTAAAAAGTTAGATAGCTGATAAAGTAAAAAGTTAGATAGTTAGTAAGAGAATTAGTAAGTTAGTAAACAAAAAAATGACAAGAAAATAAATAACAAAAAGAATGACGAAAAATAAATACGAAAAAATAAAGTACAAAAAAAAAAAAAATAAAAGGGAGAGTTACCCCCACTAAGTTAAAATGTACAAGAAAATAAAATGGAGAATTACCCCACTATACGTAAATTAAAATGCGAAAATTAAAATGCAAAAAAAAAAAAAATAAAACGGAAAGTAAATTACAAAAAAAAAATAAGTAAAAAGGAGAGATTCCCCCACTAAGTTAGTGCGTAAAATAAAAGGGAGAGGTTCCCCCACTAAGTTAGTATGTTAGAATATATACAATTTTTTTTTTTACACCAGAAATTCAGTCTTCAAATCAAGTCCCCGGCAACGGCGCCAAAAACTTGATGCACACTTTTTAGTTGTTGCATTTACAAACCCAAGTGCAGGTTGTCTCAAGTAATAAATTTCTCGGGAGTCCGAAGGTCGATCCACAGGGAATTGTTGAAGATTAATTAAGGTGAAGTGAATATTTTGTTACTATGATTAAAATTATTTACTTGGGTTAAAAGATCCACTCTTGGTAAATAAAATAAAGGTAAGATTAATTCATTTTATAACTCAATTAGAATCCTCACAACATGGAGGTTCCAATCGGAAAATACAACGTTAAAAGTCTATTAAAACTATATACGTATTTATATTATGTTTCCAAAAAAATATTACTACCACTTATAAATGGGTTAAAGCATTCATTGTGTCAATATTTTGTCTACAACAAATCAAGAACTCCACTTTATAAGGAGAGTTTCTAACACCACCACTTGTAAATGGGTTAAAGCATTTATTGTGCCAATCTCTTGTCTACAACAAATCAAGAACTCCACTTTACAAGGAGAGTTTGGAAACAAAATACAATACGTATAATGATCACTTGAAAATATATCATTTAAGCATAAGAGAGAAATTAATCTAATCTTATTTCATTACCAAGAGCTTCACCTCTTTACCCAAGTAAAATGAAACTTAGTTACTCATAGATAAGAAGAAAGAAAGAGAGAAGAAGAAGAAGAAAAACATGACTTCAATTTAGAACAAAGAAAAATTACTACAAGAAAATCTAGTAACAAACTAGCATTATTTTGGTACCTAAAACCTAACTCACGAAATGATCTACCAATGCCCCCTTTTATAGAAGATTAGAGATACAAAATGACAAAGGAGGTGAGTCATTAGTGGGTGGATGAGTGGAAAATGAGTGAAAAATGCTAAATGACTTTAGGTGAGTGGAAAATTATAGAGATTCCTTGTCTCCGAAATCATGCAGCTCTGAAGTCATTGCATTCGTCATTCTTCAACCAAGTGGTCTTCATGAAAGTTGTAGGTCTGGATCTTAAATTTCAAATGGCTTTATTTTGAGTCCAATATCATTTCTACAACTCCAAATACGTTCAAATTACTACACACTGCCCAGGCCCAGTCATAGCTCCTCTATTCTGACTTCCAAGCCCAATATCACCTTCAAGGAGTCCGATTCTGGAAAAGTATTCAACATGAAAGTTGTAGATATGGATCTTAACTATTAAACATCCAAATTGCAGCCCATTTGACAACCTCTAGCCCAAAAACTGGGATGAACAGTACACGTAGGTCAAGCTGTCAGGAACAGCACTCTAGTTCTTGTTTCAACCCCAATTTGAGTTATCTACTCGTGTGATTGGGCCTTTGAGGTCTTCATGAAAGTTATAGAGGTCTTTATTATCTTTCAAATGCCACTAGAATCACCTCCAAAGAGCACCTACAGCCCAAGATATGGCTAAAGTACAAAAATAGTGTAAGACGTAAATTATGCTGAAAAATTCAATTAAGTCTAATTTGAGTCCAAATTTACAAAACATAATAAAACTCAATCAATTAAGTACATAAAGAGTGTAAATGACTAAGAATGAAAGCTTATTAATGTATCAAATATGTGATCATCACTGCACAGTGTTTAGGCCCGATTACAGCTCCTCTATTTTAACTTCCAAGCCCAATATGACCTCCAAGGAGTCCGATTTGAGTCTTGTGTTCTTCATAAAAGTTGTAGATATGGGTCTCAACTTACAGATAATTTCAGCCTAATCTAGATTTTACAGCCCGAGTTATGCTCTGATTACTGCACACTGTTCAGGTTCCAATTACAAAACTCGTATTCTAAATTCCAAGCCCAATTAGTTCCACTAGATGTCCGACTTTGACCTTGAGCTCTTCATGAAAGTTGTAGAGTTCTCTCTTATCTTTCCAACAAGGTAAAATAAATAATTTTCAGATATCTAAAACTCAAGATATGGCCAAAATACAGAAATAGTGTAAGACATAAATCATGCTGAAATTAATTAAGTCTAATATGAGTCCAAACTTACAAAACATAACCAAGCTCAATCAATTAAATATATAGAGAGTGTAAATGACTAAAAATGAGGGTTTATTAATGTATTAAATTTGTGATTATCAACTTCCACCGTAGGTCTTCTTGAGAAGAAAGAAACACAAAGAGAAATGGTATTTGGATAATAGATATTCAAGGCACATGATAGGAGACTGATCTATGTTTCTGAACTTGAAACCTAAAAATGAAAAAACTGTCACCTTTGGAGATGACTTCAAGGGAAAAACTGTTGGTATTGGTAATATTGGTAACAATTATTCACTTTCTATCAATAATGTGATGTTAGTTGATGGTTTCAAATGTAACCTACTTAGCATAAGTCAATTGCATGATAGTGGACATAATGTTTCTTTTGACAAGGCTTTGTGTGTTATGAAAGATTCTAAAAATGACTCTACCCTTTTTACTACCAAGAGGTATGATAACCTTTATAAGGTTGATCTAGATGATTTAAATTGTCAAAATGTAATATGCCTAGTTTCTATGAATGATGAAAAATGGGTTTGGAATAAGAAACTTGGATATACTTATTTGGAAATTCAAGTATGAGTGTTGAAGTTCCACATTACTTTAGAATGGGTTAAGTGAAGAATATATAAGTGGGAAGACCTATAGACTCATTGCCTTAAGGTTTTGGGTCAAGATGTGATGTTAGACCCACTATTGTAGTTTCTTGCTTAGCCCATTAATGGAGATCTCCCTGCTTTTGGGTTTCCCCTATGGCCCAAAATGTGGTATTAGAGACTAGGTTATTTGTGCATAATTATTATGTGCACTGTTCACTCGTGTGCTTAAGTATAATTTGAAATTATACATTACTTTTATGAATTTTATTTACAAGTGATATAATGTTTTATTCATGGCTAGTTATACGCATAAGGTGACAAATTATATTTATGAGTTTGTGCGTTAGTATACTTGAAGCATACTTTGTGCGTGATATTAGTTTGTTAATTCCAATTGTGAGTTAATATACTTGTAATATGCCTCTCGATGGCTTTTGGAAATTTTATATGATAAATCATGATAGATATATATATATATATATATATATATATATATATATATATATATATATATATATATATATATATATATATTCCTTGTTCATAAGGAGCGGCCTGACAATTAGGAGACTTGTGGTTTAAAGGATAAAATAAAAAAAAATATTTATTGCATGTGATGCATATATATAGAAGGAATTAATTTATACAAAATGCCTAGACTACTCGGGGAGTATAAAGTTTAATTCATTAATACCAATAGGAACAACCTAACAACCAGGGAACTATATGGTGTGAAATTATTTTTGTATGTGATACAAAATTATATAAAGTTTAATTCATTAATGTCAATAGGAATGACCTGACTACAAGGGAACTATATGGTGTGGAATTATTTTTAAAGTTGTATGTAATACAAAATTATCTACTTTAAAATATACATACATGAGAAACGACTTGACTACCAAGGGGCTCATTCATATATATATATTAAGGGATTTCTTAACTCCACTAAGAGAAATAGAGATTTCTGAAATAACCTTAATAATAATGTAGTTAGTGAAAATATCATCTAGATAAAAGCCCATATCTTTATAATAAATGAAAATGTGTTCTTATGTTTTCTTTTCTTATTTTAGATTTCTCAACATGTCTTCCTTATCACTGCGCTGCATTCTTGATACCAGCAAACTGGTTGAAGCCAATTATGATGATTGGTACCATAATTTAAGAATTGTTATTATGCTTGAAAAACTTATCGATGTGATCGATAACCCTACCAAAACTGCCCCTACTGGCAAAGAAGATGCTGAAGCAACCAAGGCTTATGAGAAGTATATGGAAGAATGTCTTATTGCCAAATGCATCATTGTGGTATCAATGAGTTCTGAGCTTCAAAGGAAACATGAGGATATAGACCCACCTACGATCATTGAACATCTTAAGAAGATGCATGGTGGACAAAGCAGGACAACTAGGTATTAGTTGTCCAAAATTTGTTTAGTTCCGCATTGATTGCAGGCTCTCCACTTAGGTCCCATATTCTAAAGATGATTGATCTTATTGAACAACTTGAGAAGCTAGGGTGTAAAATTGGAAAAGAGCTTTCTCAAGATTTGATCTTGTAGTCACTTTTTAAATCATTTTCACAATTATTGTTAACTTCAATATGAATAAAATGAGTTGTGAACTTCATGACACGCTAAATTTATTGATTGATTATGATAATCAAGTTGCATCTGAGAAGAAGAAAGGAATTGTCATGCTGGTTAATAAATCCTCTAAAAGGAAGGGTAAGGGCAAGTATAAGCTGAAAAAGAAATCCCTTGCACCTAAAGGTGGTGTAACCAAACCTAAGGTTAAAGAGGATAAGCCAGACAACTATGTTACTGAATGTTTCTTCTATAAGGAGAAAGGTCATTAGAAGAGAAATTGCAAGAAGTATCTTGCTTCTCTGAAAGAAAAGAAACAATCTATATGATAATCTATTGATGGTGTGAATTTTGTTTATTAGAAAGCTAGAATGGAATTTTATATGCAATCTATTGATCTTGATTTGTAGGATATTATGCTTGATGGATTTACTTACAAATCAAAATAAACTTGGAATGCCTATGACAAGAAATGCTTTTCATCTACCATTAGAGCTATATAAATTTTGAGAAGTGGTTTAAATGATGATGCTTATGCTAAAATTAAGAGTTTCTCTAGTGCTAAAGATATATAGGATGCTCTTGATGATATCTTTGCTAACAAAGATTTTGTGTATAAAGTTTTCTATAGAAAGCATGAAGAGTAAAAACCATTGAAGGAAACTCAATGTCTCTTGGTGATGATGGTGCTCAACTTGAAAAAGAGGCAAAGCAAAACAAAATTGATGAGGAAGAAGGTGATTCCCTTAAAGAGCCAAGTATGCTAGAAATTAATACTACTTCATATATGGCTAAAACGGACATTGAGGTAAATGATGCTTATCTTGATTATGGTCCTTCCTATGATAAGCTATAATGTGCATATAATGATTATATGATGACTTGTTATTTTTAGAAAAGAAAAACTTATCTTATTTAGAAAACATTTCCTCTATTGAAAATGAAATTAAGACTTTGAAAAATGAATATGTTTTTCTTAATGAAAAAATGTCTTTGAAATATGAAACCTCAACTTCTTGTGAAAAGCGCATTGATTTAGAAAATTAAGTTGAGGACTTATCTTCTAAATTTGCCAAAGCTAATGATTCTAATTGTTTACATTCTATGTTTGTTATTAAGAATGAAATTGATGTTACTCCACACATAATTTCAAGTAAGGTGATGCGTGAAATTCGCAAGTGTGCGATTTCGTCGTCAAGTAATGAAAAGGTCGAATCTACAGGGACTGTGGCTATGAATACCAATTAATTAATTAATTCAATTCAATTAAACAAAAGGGAATATGATTGTTTATTAAGAAGAACATAGTAACAAGCAATTAAATAAAAATCAAAGTACAAAATTTAGAACAAAAATAGCAAGTTATCAAGAAGGGGATTTTCAAATTCAAGAAAGCTTCCAAGATTGGGATACCACAATGATACAAGATAAATCCTAATTGATAACCCTTTTATTAAATCTGAAATTCAATTGAAGGTGAATTACCCTAAATTAGTTAATGTTCTTTCTCAAGATACAAGATTCGTGCCCAATTAAACCAATTCCTACTCTCGTGGTAATTGAATTTAAATTGAACCCATTACGCTTTTGTCGTAATTCATTGAATCCTCGAAAGGCTAAAACTACTCTTGTGATTTAGACCTTAAGTTCAATTCTTATGGTTCCAACACCTAGGTTCACCTCTCAGTACGTCCCTAAATGCTTATGAGATGTAAATAAGTGGCCAGCAAATTCACATGAATAAGAGCAATAAGGATTGAATCAAAGAACATTCAAGATTAATAAAAGGGGAAACAAAGTCAATTAATCATTATCAAAGTATCAAAGGGCATTGCCCAATCCTAGAAACAAAGAGAACTACTCAGACATAGAGAAGAAAGAATCAGAAAACATGTTCATGAACATCCAAACCCGTAATCTAAGAGAGAAGAGGGAAGAAAGATCAAGAACCAAAGCCTCCAATGTGCCTCCTCCAAAACTAAATTAGAACCCTCTAATTGTATTCAGAACATCTATTTATAATCCTAGGGTTTTAATTGGCTAAAAAGCCCCCAAAAGAAATAAAAATAAAAACTTAAAAACTACTGCGCACTACGATCCATGGCCGTAGATCATTCTGCCAAAACGTCCATCCTGTGTCATTTGAGTTTCACGGTAGTGGATGGTTCCACGGCCAGGCCGTGGATCTCTCTGGAATTCTCTTTTCCTTCTTTAAGTTGTTGCTCGATCCATGGCCGTGGATCCCTCTAGAATGGTCTTTTCGCACCTTTTGCTATCCATTAATCTCCAACTTCAATCATGCAAGCATTCCATTCAATCGAAGGCCAATTCAACATTACTCTTGCACAAGAACACCAAAAACACCGCAATTATCTAAACTAAGAGAAAAACAAACCAAAAAAGGAAACTAAAATGCCTAAAATATTCAAGAATGCATGCAAAACAAGAACAAAACATGATGCTGTTTCACACATATCAAATCCCCCCAAGCTTAAGACTTTGCTTATCCCCAAGCAATAACTAATGTCAAACCAAGAAGTGGGATCAAAAGACAATAATGAATAAGAAACCCGAGAAAACAATTATCTAAGTAATAGGCTAAGGCAATCCAAGAATCTGAGAGGTAATCAAAATCAAGTCCAATTAGAGGCTAAGTTCTCAAAAACCATGCATCTTCACTGATTGAATTAAGTTCACTCCACTAACCACACTCAAAGTGTTTAAGGGTAAAAACCATACGCTCAAAATCCTTCAAAGAAAATGCACTTCTATATGCTTGATAACAAACCAAATTTTTACTAATAATCAACATGCATGCAAGAATCAAAAGATCTTATAAGGGTTGTAATAGGGCCATAGGAATGATGTTAGGTAAGGTAGAGAAAGGAAGGTTTGCCCAAATGGCTCATCAAGATTTTCAATAATCATAAGAAATCTAATAGAATATAAATGGAGCAAAGGTAATTTTTCAATCTAAAACATAACTCCACATTTCAAAGAATTTTCTTCCTTACTTTTTCTTCTCCTCTTTCTCCTCTTTTTCAAGCTTTCATCTCATGATGTTTCTTTTATTTTCTTTTTCTTTTTTATTTTTCATTTGAGAAAGAGGAAGCTCAAATACATATAATTCCCAACACAACTTTCAAATAACTTTCAAGCCCAATTCGCTCCATTTAATATTCTAAATGATTACCAATAATGTTTCAGCATAGGTATCAAGAAAATTAATTATGCAATAGACTCAAAATGGGAAACTAGAGGATGAAAGTGTAACAATTTCAGAAGGCCAGAAAAATATCTAAGATGCCTTAATCACATTCAAGCATGCAACCAAAAATTTCGCCTCAAAATGGTTTCAAATCAAGTTCTAGAGTACAAGATCAATGAGGAATATCACTCAACACAAAGAATGGGAACAAAAATCATACAGTACATAAGTCCCATATAAGCTCAAAACTCACATTTAGAAGTTTAAAAATTCAATGAGAAGCACAAATTCAGAGAATATATGCTAATTATTAACTATCAAAAGATTACCTCTACTATCAATTAAAACAATGTCTGTAGCCTATCACAAGAAATAACAATTGGGTTCCAAATCAATATCATCTCAAAACCCTCAAAAGAGAGGGGCACAAGTCAACCAAAAACTCAAGAGATGTGATGGTGTGAAAATACAACATGAAGATGCAATGCAAAACAAGACATGAGAATGCATGAAACTCTAAATGAAAATACCAATTATCTAAAATAAAAATAAAAATATGAAAATATCCCCTCAAGCTTAGAACTTACATTGTCCCCAATGTAAAAATCTATAACAAGAGAAGGGATAAAGGAAAAGAACTCACTGCGATGGTGGAAAATTTTCTAGTGTTCAATCCATGGCCATGGAATTTTTCATGGGCTAGGTGTGGAACCTTCTGACTTCACTATTCTTCTAAATTTAGCTTCAAAATGGGTCAAACCTAAACAAGAGCCATGAGAAAAAAATCAAACCAATAATCCAACACACAAAATCAAAAGAAAAAGAATAAATAATAAACAAAGAAACTTGGGTTTCCTCCCAAGAAGCGTTTGTTTAAAGTCATTAGCTTGACTTTTGTCTGGTTTCTATGCTCAGGTGATGTCAATGGAGTAGTGGTCAGTCCCCACTCCTTCAAAATGCTTCACTCTCTAGCCATTTATCATGAAAGGCTTATGGCCTTCCTTTTTCACCTCAAGCACACCGTAAGATAAAACTCGAACAATCTCATATGGTCTTGACCATTTTGACCATAACTTATTAGGACAGAAACGTAGAAGCGAGTTATTAACAAGAACTTTATCCTCAAGTTTAAATCTACGCTTCTCAACACACTTGTCATTTTGCTTCTTAGGTCCTTTCGTGCAGGGCTTGGACTTCTCAAATTTTGTAGTACCCTTGGGCAAGGTCTTTTCTAGCATAGCATCAGTCACTGATTCTTGCACACCTGAAAGCACAACACTATCCACAATATTAGTAGCATCTATGCGATTACATGAATTTGAGGAATTAGAATTATTTTCATATTTAAAAACATAAAAAACTACTTCCTCATCATTCAATCGCACAGTCAATTTTCCTTTATAGACATCAATGATCACCCTTCCAGTGGCAAGGAATGGACACCTAAGTATGATCGGCATTGTAGCATCAGCTTCCATGTCAAGCACAACAAAATCTACCAGCATATAAAACTTACCAACCTTAATGGGAACATCCTCCAAGATGCCGATGGGGTACTTGACAGACCGATCCGCCAATTGAAGTGAGATAGTTGTGGGTTTTAGTTCACCCACCTCCAACTTGTTACACACAGAAAGAGGCATAAGACTAACACTAGCCCCCAAATCACACAGAGCTTTATCAAAATTAGTGTTGCTAATCAAATAGGGAATAGAGAAGCCACCTGGATCTTTTAACTTAGGAGGCAATTTATTTTGAATTAAAGCACTACACTCCTCAGTTAAACTTACTGTCTCATAGTCTTCTAGCTTCCTCTTATTAGACAATATATCCTTAAGAAACTTAGCATAGGTAGGCATTTGTTTCAACGCCTCAGTGAAGAGTACATTAATGTACAATTTCTTTAGGACCTCTAGAAACTTCCTGAATTACCTATCTAACTTGGCCTTAACAAGTCTTTGAGGGAAAGGAACTGGGGGTTGGTAAGGTTCAGGGGGTACATACTTAGACACCTTTTCAGTAGTTTCCTCCTCTTCTAAGGGTTGTGCCTTAGTCTCTTTTTCCTCATTCCCCTCATCTTTGTCACTCTCCCCATTACCCTTAGGATCCTCTAACTTCTTTCCACTCCTCAAACTCACAGCCTTACAATGTTCATTGCCTGGGTTGACTTCAGGTTGACCAGGAAACTTACCTTGCTGCCTAAGAGAAGTGCTTGCTTGTTGGGCAATCTGGGTTTCCAACATCTTATTATGAATAGCTAAAGTGTCAACCTTAGCTGACAACTCTTTAATTGCCTCAGTTACAACTTGCCCATGGTGCCTAAACTCCTCATTTTGCTTAGACTGACTCTCAACAAAATTCTCAAGAAGATACTCAAGTCTAGATTTTTATACTTGTGGGAATCTAGAAGAGGGTTGAGCACTACCTTGCCCAACTTGGTATTGCCGATTTCGATAGAAGAAGTTAGGATGTGACCTCCAACCGGGGTTGTAAGTTTGGGAATACAGATCATTCCTCCCCTTTTGGTTGAAGTCATGGAAATTGTGGCACAATTCCACTTGCTCCACTGGTGCACCATGTGATGATCCTATTCCAACTTGGCATTCAACACCTATATGTCCCTGTGCTCCACAAATCTCACAAAAATTGTTAGAGGCACCTATGGCATTAACATGAGCTTTCTCAAGCATGTCAAAACGTTTATTCAAAGAATCAAACTTTGACATAATTAAATCAATACCATCTACCTCAAACTTCCCTCCCGAGAGCTTTCTCGAATTATGGCCTCTTTCATTAGCCCATTGGTGATGATTTGAAGCTACACTTTCAATTATCCCATAAGCTTCTGTGAGCTTTCTATTCATCAAAGCTCCACCAGCTGCGGAGTCAAGAGACACCTTCAAAGAATATTCTAAACCATTGTAGAAGGTGTGGACGATCAACCACTTCTCTAACCCGTGGTGTGGGCAGGCTTCTAGCAAAGCCTTATATCTATCCCAAGCTTCTAACAATGACTCGCCATCTTTCTGAACAAAGCTTGTGATTTGGGTCCTTAAGTGAGCAGTCTTGGAAGGTGGAAAGAATTTATCCAAAAAGGCTTACTCTAATTGGTCCCAAGTAGTTATCGTATCAGCCGGAACGGACTTCAACCAAGCTCTAGCTCGATCTCTCAAAGATAATGAAAACAGGCGGAGACGAATAGCATCAACAGAGGCGCCTTCGATCTTGAGGTGTTGGGAATTGCGGATCAAAATATCTCGCAGCGGAATAATAGGATTCCCACACAGGATCCATGCGAAAAGTCCATAATCCGAGTTTTTAAAATTTACCTCTTGAAGCGTGATAAACACAAGCGAGGTGAATCACCAACACCGTAATAGCGACGATGTTTCTACGGTATCCACACGAACAGACTTGCAAAAGGAGTCACGCCTCTGTTTCGCGGTGCTAGCTGCGAATAGAAGAGAAGAACCTTTCACTGTCTCTCACTCACTTTCTTAGGTGCGGCTAGGGTTGTGATGTAACATGTATAGCAGCCCCTTAACGGTCTATTTATAATAGTGGGCTGCCTTAAGTGAGTGTGAGCGTGCAAGGTAAGTTGTGCAACCCTAAAACCCATCTCATCATGAGTTAGGCCCACAATTGAATCCGAGTCCAACTTGGATCCTTATTGCTCCAATTTAGTCTGTTCTAAGTGTGCGACCCTAACAGTTCTCATGACATTGGTAGTAATATTAAAATCTCATTTTAATATTACAAACAGTGAGCGGTATCTAGCAACACATCACTGCTACCCAAGTAATGAGAATGTCAGTGATTTGACATAACCTATCCGTGATCAATGTTTCCGTGTAGTTTAGTCCCTTTGTCAAGATATCTAGATTGAACACAAGGCATGGAATGCGTCACCCTTGTATAGTCCAATCATTCATTTTCTGATACTCGAGTAGACTTTGTAACAATAAATGAGATCAATATCTCATATTGACTCATTTGAGCATGGCCATGCATTTCGCAGTCTCACTCAATCAGGGGGCCCGAAGATATCGCTCCTGTTATGTAGGAGTGACAAATTCCATCTAGGTCACTCACATCCCTCTGCATGATTTGCGGTATGTCCAATAACCAACTTTATAATCACCTTGTTACAGATGACGTTTGATGGCATTAAAACACATAACTCCTCATGTAGGAATCGTAGTGATTTCGGTCAAAGGACCACAAACACCATTATCACTATGAGAATCGCTTATGACACTCACGTAACGATCCATGTAGCGTTCTCATGGTGGGTCACCCAAGACATCATTACTCTAATATGTACCAATGTGAAGACTTGATATCTCATATCCATGACCCGTGAGATGCGGTCATCGGTCTCACACATACTAGTCTCAATGTATTATTGTTGTCCTAATTAACAATAATACTTGACTAGGGACATTTAAGAATAGTGTTATAACCAAAAGGATCTCACGATCAAGTCATCCACTTGATGTCCTATGGCATCAAACTTACTATTCTAAGGACTTTATTATGTTTATCAAAAAAGAACACAATAAATGAAATGCCTCATATATAAAATAGCATAATATAATGTATGTCAATACAAACAAAATGTATTGGCCACTAGGGCATATACCAACATGAGGGTCTCATAGAACTCCAAGAACATATCCACATGATCATTAGGATCCTCTGACGGCAATCCTCCAAGCTGGTTCTGCCTTATCATAGAAAGTAAGGCAGGAGGTATGGTGAAGTGCCTGGCTTCAATGCCTGGCCGAGCAATTCCAGATCGCAAACCCCGAGCATTAGGAGCTGCATACTCTTTTAACAGTTTATTATCCTCAGCTGCTGCCATGACAAGTGTTGGTTCAGATATTTCTCTTACTCTTTGCCTTTGTTGTCTTCTCCTTCTACATAAAGTTCTTTTAATTTCAGGATCTGCTTCAATAAGAGTCCCAGAACGTCTAGTACTTTGCATAAACAAGAGAAATTACCTGCAGAGAGTCAAAGAGAAATCAAGAATATGAGAACCAAATAAAAGAAAAAGGTTTAAAATAATTAAATTAAAAATTAAACTGATATTCAAGAAAAACACAATCCCCGGCAACGGCGCCAAAAACTTGATGCGTGAAATCCGCAAGTGTACGGTTTCGTCATCAAGTAATAAAAAAATTGAATCCACAGGGATTGTGTCGATGATTACTAATTAATTAATTATTAATTCAATTAAATTAAACAAAATAAAATATAATTGTTTATTAAGAAGAATGTAGTAACAAGCAATTAAATAAAAATCAAAGTGCAGAATTTAGAATAAAAATAGTAAGTTATCAAGAAAGAGATTTTCAAATTCAAGAAGGCTTCCAAGATTGGGATACCACAATGATACAAGATAAATTCTAATTGACAACACTTTTATTAAATTTGAAATTCAATTGAAGGTGAATTACCCTAAATTAGTTAATGTTCTTTCTCAAGATACAAGATCCGTGCCCAATGAAACCAATTCCTACTCTCGTGGTAATTGAATTTAAATTAAACCCATTACGCTTTGTGGTAATTCATTGAATCCTCGAAAGACTAAAACTACTCTTGTGATTTAGACCTTAAGTTCAATTCTTATGGTTCCAACACCTAGGTTCACCTCTTAGTACGTCCCTAAATGCCTATGAGATACAAATAAGTGGCCAGCAAATTCACATGAATAAGAGTAATAAGGATTGAATCAAAGTGTGAATGCTTATGTCTCTAAGGCATGTCAAATGGTTTTTGATGATAACAAAGGCAAAAGCGAAGATCAAGTGCAAAAGAGAAGATCAAGCGCAAAAGGAAAAATCAAGATCAAAGAAAGAAGTCAAGAGGTTTATGTAGTTATAAGACTTAGAACATTTATGTTAAATGCTCTCAAGATTTCTCAAATGGTTTTTCAATATATCATTTCAAAATAAATGAAAAATTTCAAAGTTAAACATGGCTTTCAAGAAAACTTGAGTTTCAATCTTAAATCTAACACTCTTAAAAGGATTTATGTTTAATCAATTGTCTCAAGGTGTTAAAAATGACTTACAAGCTTTATTGGACTTGAAAAATTTGTTCAAAGGCCAATGTAATCGATTACATGATGTTTGTAATCGATTACACAGGAAACAGAAGCCATGTAATTGATTACATGAGCAATGTAATCGATTACAAGCAAGTCAGAGGCCATGTAATCGATTACACAATATATGTAATCGATTACATCAATCCCAGAAAGGCAAGAACACGTTCAAAGAGTCATGTAATCGATTACATGAATATTGTAATCGATTACACAGCAAGTCAGAAGTCATGTAATCGATTACATGAATATTATAATCGATTACAAGCAAAGTCAGAAGCCATGTAATCGATTACACTAATAATGTAATCGATTACACAGAGCCCAGAAAGCCAAGAACATGTTGGAACAACAATGTAATCGATTACCTAAGTTGTGTAATCGATTACACGAACCCTGACAACGTCCAACGGCTATATTAAATGCATTAAATACATGCCCAGAACACCCCAACGGCTCTATTAATTGAGAAACTTATAAATACCAAAGTTGAGTCTTTATCTGAGGTTGACCTGGAACCAAAAACTGATCATCAATACTTCTAAATGTGAATCAATCCTCAAATCCATTTCTTACTCTGTTTTCTGCTAAAAACGTGAAAAATCTTTGAGAGCATATTAAAGCTTCAATTTGTAATCATCTGCTCTAGTGAGAGCTTCATTCAATTTATCATTATTGCTTTGTAAAGAGGGTGAGGCATCCCTCCAAAAGTGTAAAAGGTGAGGTATCCCTTAGTTGAAGAGACTCAAGCTCCAAGGGTGAGGTATCCCAAAGTGTTGAGTGCTCAAGGTTGTAGTGGTTGTCAAGCACCCATTGAAGCTTGAAGATATAGTGAAAAATCTCAAGTTGTTGCTTGAGAACTGGACGTAGATCACAAGTGGATTGGTGATTGAACCAGGATAAATCATTGTGTTTGTTTCCTCTAAACCCTTTTCTTTATATTAAGTACTATTTTATTGATTTGCTTGAATATTGGTACCTTTGGCTATTGCATTTATAAGTGAAAGTGTTTATCTTTTATATCCAATCATCTCTAATCATCAATTAGCTTCAACAAAAATTATTTATCAAACGATTTGTGAAAGATTTGCGAACTTAGTTTTCATACTCAATTCACCCTCCTCTTGAGTATTGAGGCCATTTGGTAACAAGTGGTATCAGAGCTAGACTCTTGTATAAAGAGCTTAGCAGCTTCAAGAGAAGTGATGGCTTCAAATGATTTTTCAAATGAAGGTTCTTCTATAAAAAGACCTCCTTATTTCAATGGGGATGGTTATGCCTACTGGAAAGAAATGATGAAAATTTTCATTGAAGCTATTGACTTAGATGTGTGGGACGCCGTTGAAAATGATGCTTTTGTCCCAACACAAACTAAAGATGGTGTGAAAATTAATACACCTAGAAATGAATGGACCGATGATGATAAAAAGAAGGTTCAATACAACTTGAGAGCCAAGAACATCATCACCACATCTTTGGGGTATGATGAATTCTTTAGGGTGTCAAATTGTAAAACCGCAAAAGAAATGTGGGATACTCTACAAGTAACTCATGAAGGTACTAGTGAGGTAAAACAATCTCGAATAAACACTCTTACTCATGAATATGAATTGTTTAGAATGAACCAAGGTGAGAGTATTCAAGATATGCAAAAGAGGTTTACTCATATTGTTAATCATCTTATCTCATTGGGAAAGATATTTCCTAATGAGGATCTTATTAACAAAGTCTTGAGATGTCTAAGCAGGAATTGGCAACCCAAAGTAATGGCGATTGCAAAATCAAGAGATTTATCAACCATGTCTCTAGCCACTTTATTTGGGAAGCTTCAAGAACATGAGCTGGAATTAAATAGGCTCAACCAAAATGAAAAGCATGACAAAAAGAAGAAGGGAATCGCACTCAAAGCTACTTCCTCTACAATTGAAGATGATGATGAAGATGGTGAAGAGGATAGTGAAAGTGTGGAGCTAAGTGAAGAGAATCTTAGTCTCCTTGTGAGAAAATTTAGAAGATTTCTAAAGAATAAGGGATTTCAAAGAAGACCACCCTTTCCTCAAAAGAAAGCATATCACAAAGGAGAAGGATCCTCTACTCCTCCAAAATGCTATGAATGTGGAAAACTGGGACACATGAAAATAGAGTGTCCCATGTATCTCAAGAAGACAGAGAAGTTTGAGAAAAGGCCTTCTAAGGAAAGGAAAGGAAGAAGAGCATATATAGCTTGGGAGGACAATGACTTAAGCTCTTCCGACGATTCGGAGAATGAAGAAGCTCATCTTTGCCTCATGGCTCAAGGAGAAGAAAGTGAAGAAAGCGACACCGAGGTAACCTTTTCTAACCTAGAACCCTCACCTTCTTATGATGAATTGCAAGATGCCTTTTAAGAATTGCATGATGAATCTTTAAGGCTCACAAAAATGATTTTGTCTTCTAATAAAACAATCTCCTTATTGGCAAACAAAGTTTTTGTTTTAACTAAGGAGATAAATGAGCTTAAAATTGAAAATGAGACTTTAGGACTCATTGATGCTAATTCATTATGCATGACTTGTTCCTCACATGACAATACATCCATATCATTACCTTGTTTATCATGCAAAGCTTTTGAAAAAGAAATTGAAGATTTGAATAACACTCTTGCAAAATTCACTTTTGGAAGAGACAACTTGAATGTATTGTTAGGGAGACAAAAATGTGTTTTTCAAAAAGTCAGTTTGGGATTTAATCCAAACAATCATCAAAAGTCTTATAAGAACTTCTTTGTTTCCTCAAATACCTCAAGTAGTCCCTTTGTTAAATGCTTTCACTGTGGTAAGAAAGGGCATAGTGCATCAACTTGCAATGTTAGAAAGAACATAAACACTAAAGTTGGAATAAAAAGAGTTTGGGTTCCTAAAGGCACCATGCCAAATTCTAACACACAAGGACCCAAGACAATTTGGGTACCAAAAGTTAAAACTTGAATGTGTGTTGTAGGTGTGCTTGAAGACCAAGAGTTCAAGTTGGTATCTTGATAGTGGTTGCTCCAAGCACATGACCGGTGATGGCTCCAAGTTCTCCTCCCTTACACACAAGAAACATGGTCATGTCACATATGGTGATAACAACAAAGAGAAAATTCTTGGAATTGGCAAAGTTGGTAAGGTCCCTTCATCATCTATTAATAATGTTTTGCTTGTTGAATGACTTAAACATAATTTACTTAGTATTAGTCAATTATGTGATAAAGGCAATAGAGTTATATTTGATTCTTCTTGTTGCATAATTGAGGGAAAGGATGATAAGCAAGTTAAGTTTGTTGGTCATAGAGTCAATAATATATATATGATTAGTCTCGATGATATCTCCTCAAATGATGCTAAATGCTTTATGAGTAAAGAAAATGATTCATGGTTATGGCATAGAAGAATTGCTCACATTCACATGGATCACTTAAACAAATTGGTTTCTAAAGAACTAGTAATTAGTCTTCCAAAGCTCAAATTTGAAAAAGACAAACTTTGTGATGCATGTCAAAAGAGGAAACAAGTAAAGGTCTCTTTTAAAGCTAAAAACATAGTTTCAACTTCTCGACCTTTACAACTTTTGCATATGGATCTTTTTAGTCCCTCTAGAACTATGAGCTTTGGTGGGAATTACTATGCATTAGTGATTGTGGATGATTTTTCTAAGTTTACATGGACATTATTCTTGGCCCACAAAAATGATGCTTTTCAATCATTTAGAAAACTTGCCAAAGTTATCCAAAACGAAAAAGGTTTTTGTATTGCATCCATAAGAAGTGACCATGGTGGTGAATTTGAAAATCATGAATTTGAAACTTTTTGTGATAAACATGGCATTGAGCATAATTTTTCTGCCCCTAGAACACCACAACAAAATGGTGTTGTAGAAAGGAAAAATCGATCTTTAGAGGAAATAGCTAGAACTATGCTCAATGAGGCCAACCTTCCTAAGTACTTTTGGGCGGATGCAGTTAACACCGCTTGTTATGTTATGAATAAAGCCCTAATAAGGCCAATTTTAAAGAAAACCCCATATGAATTGTACAAAGGAAGGAAACCTAATGTGTCATATTTTCATGTCTTTGGATGTAAATGTTTTGTTTTGAATAATGGAAAGGATAACTTAGGGAAGTTTGATGCAAAATCTGATGAGGGAATATTCATTGGTTATTCTATTCATAGTAAGGCCTTTAGAGTCTATAATAAATGAACTATGACCATAGAAGAATCCATACATGTTGCATTTGATGAAACTAACCCAAATAAGCCGAGAAAGGATCTTGTTGATGATGTTGCAGAAATCTTGGCAAAAACACACTTGGAAAATCAAGAGAAAGAGTCCAAGAAGCAAGAAGAGAGACTCCTTAATCACTCATGGCAAAAAGATTCAAAAATTTTAGACCTACCCAAGGAATGGAGGACTTCAAGATATCACCCTCTCGACAAGGTGATTGGTGATGTATCAAAAGGGGTAATCACTCGAAACTCACTTAGAAATACTTGTAATCACCTAGCCTTTGTCTCTCAAGTTGAACCTAAAGACATAAATGAGGTCATTAATGATGAGCATTGGATCTTGGCCATGCAAGAAGAACTAAACCAATTTGAGAGAAATCAAGTTTGGGAATTAGTTCCCAGGCCCAATGATCATCCTATAATTGGCACCAAATGGGTCTTTAGGAACAAACTTGATGAAACGGGGTTAATAATAAGAAATAAAGCTAGGCTTGTAGCTAAGGGATATAATCAAGAAGAAGGCATAGACTATGAAGAAACTTATGCTCCCGTAGCTAGGTTAGAGGCCATTAGAATGTTACTTGCATATGCTTGCATCATGGATTTCAAACTCTATCAAATGGATGTCAAAAGTTCCTTTTTGAATGATTTTATACAAGAAGAGGTGTATGTAGAACAACCTCCTGGTTTTGAGGATTTTGAAATGCCCAACCATGTTTTTGAACTGAAAAAGGCCTTGTATGGCTTGAAACAAGTGTTGGGAATTGCGGATCAAAATATCTCGCAGCGGAATAATAGGATTCCCACACAGGATCCATGCGAAAAAGTCCATAATCCGAGTTTTTTTTAAAATTTACCTCTTGAAGCGTGATAAACACAAGCGAGGTGAATCACCAACACCGTAATAGTGACGATGTTTCTGCGGTATCCACACGAACAGACTTGCAAAAGGAGTCACGCCTCTGTTTCGCGGTGCTAGCTGCGAATAGAAGAGAAGAACCTTTCACTTTGTCTCTCACTCACTTTCTTAGGTGCGGCTAGGGTTGTGATGTAACATCTATAGCAGCCCCCTTAACAAGTACTATTTATAATAGTGGCTGCCTTAAGTGAGTGTGAGCAAGAGAAGGTAAGTCAGTGCAACCCTAAAACCCATCTGTCATGAGTTAGGCCCACAATTGAATCCGAGTCCAACTTGGATCCTTATTGCTCCAATTTAGTCTGTTCTAAGTGTGCGACCTGCGCAGTTCTCATGACGTTGGTAGTAATATTAAAATCTCATTTTAATATTACAAACAAAGAGCGTATCTAGCAACACATCACTGCTACCCAAGTAATGAGAATGTCAGTGATTTGACATAACCTATCCGTGATCAATGTTTCCGTGTAGTTTAGTCCCTTTGTCAAGATATCTAGATTGAACACAAGGCATGGAATGCATCACCCTTGTATAGTCCAATCATTCGTTTCCTGATACTCGAGTAGACTTTGTAACAATAAATGAGATCAATATCTCATATTGACTCATTTGAGCATGGCCATGCATTTCGCAGTCTCACTCAATCGTGGGGCCCGAAGATATCGCTCTGTTATGTAGGAGTGACAAATTCCATCTAGGTCACTCACATCCCTCTCGCATGATTTGCGGTATGTCCAATAACCAACTTTATAATCACCTTGTTACGATGACGTTTGATGGCATTAAAACACACAACTCCTCATGTAGGAATCGTAGTGATTTCGGTCAAAGGACCACAAACACCATTATCACTATGAGAATCGCTATGACACTCACGTAACGATCTATGTAGCGTTCTCATGGTGGGTCACCCAAGACATCATTACTCTAATATGTACCAATGTGAAGACTTGATATCTCATATCCATGACCCGTGAGATGCGGTCATCAGGCTCTACACATACTAGTCTCAATGTATTATTGTTGTCCTAATTAACAATAATACTTGACTAGGGACATTTAAGAATAGTGTTGTAACCAAAAGGATCTCACGATCAAGTCATCCACTTGATGTCCTATGGCATCAAACTTACTATTCTAAGGACTTTATTATGTTTATCAAAAAAGAACACAATAAATGAAATGCCTCATATATAAAATAGCATAATATAATGTATGTCAATACAAACAAAATGTATTGGCCACTAGGGCATACACCAACAATCTCCCACTTGCACTAGAGCCAATCGTGGCATATATCTAATGCCTAAAGACCTAGTGTGACCCTCATGCTTCGTCAGTGCAAGAGGCTTCGTCAAGGATCAAGAATGTTATCATCTCGTTGGTACTGCGCATATCTTCACATCTCCTCTATCGATGATCTCTCGAATGAGATGGAAGCGCCTAAGTATATGTTTGGATCGCCGGTGAGATCTAGGCTCCTTAGCTTGTGCAATGGCTCCATTGTTATCACAATAGAGGTCCACCGGGTCCACAATGCTAGGAATAGTGCCAAGTTCGAATGAACTTCCCGATCCAAACGGCCTCCTTTGCTTTGCATTGGAGGCAAAGCAATATACTCACCTCGTGGTAGAATCGGCGACCGTCTCCTGCTTTGAACTCTTCCACTCACAAATTTCCCCACCATTTAGGCAAAAAACATAACCCGATTGCGATCCGAGTCGTCCTTATCGGTTTGGAAGCTAGCATCGTGTAACCTTTACAACTAGCTCTTCCTCACCTCCATATACCAAGAACGAATCCTTAGTCCTTCTCAAGTACTTAAGGATGTTCTTGATAGCAATCGTGACTTTCACCGGATCGATCGGTACCTACTCGTCATGCTCAAAGCATACGAGATGTCCGTCGAGTACATAACATGGCATACATGATAGATCCAATTGCGGATGCATATGGAATCTTGCTCATGCGATCCCTCTCATCCCGAGTGGAAGGGATTGAGCCTTAGATAAGCTTACACCATGTGACATAGGCAAGAGTCCTTTCTTGGATTCATGCATGTTAAATCGTCTTAACACTTTGTCTATGTATGTACTCGACTTAGGCCAAGCGGTCTCAAGTGATCTATCTCTATAGATCCCGATACCTAATACATAGGTGGCTTCGCCCAAGTCCTTCATAGAAAAGCACTTCCCTAACCAAGTCTTTACAGATGTAGGGTAGGATGTCATTTCCAATTAGTAGTATGTCATCTACATACAATACTAGAAAGACAACTGTGCTCCCACTAACCTTCTTGTAGACACAAGATTCTTCTTCATTCTTGATGAAACCAAACTGTTTGATTGTATCATCAAAACGAAGATTCCACTTTCGGAAGCTTGCTTTAATCCATAAATAGATCGTTGCAACTTGCATACTTTTCTAGCATCCTCTGGAGTGGCAAAACCCTCGTTGTGTCATGTACACATCTTCGAGAAGATTTCCATTAAGGAAAGCAGCTTTGACATCCATTTGCCGATTTCATAATCATGGTATCTTTCTGCGACAAAGCAAGAAGATCCGAACGGATTTAAGCATCGCAACCGGGAAAAAGTCTCATCATAGTCTACACCATGAATTTGTTTGAAACCTTTAGCCACCAATCGCGCCTTTAAAGGTATGCACATTACCATCCATGTCGGTTTTCTTCTTGAAAACCCACTTGCACCCAATGGGTTTTACCCTTCAAAGGGTCAACCAAGGTCCATACCGGTTGGTATACATGGAATCCATTTCGATCTCATGGCCTCAAGCCATTTCTCGGTTCTGGGCCAATAATGGCTTCCTGGTAAGTCACAGTGCTCATCTTGATCCATGAGCAATACGTCACCTTGTTGGGTCATGAGAAATCCATATCTCTCCGGGTTGATGACGTATCCTGTTAGACCTACGCAGTCTTGTGCTACTAGAGCAGTTGTTTGTTCCACAACATTTTGTGGAGGCTGCTCTATTTCCACCATTGGTTCATTGCTGCTTTGTGAAACTTGAACTTCTTCAAGTTCTACTTTTCTCCCACTGGTTCCTTTGGAGATAAACTCCCTTTCTAGAAACACAGCTGTCCGTGCGACAAACACTTTGCCCTCGGTAGGATTATAGAAAAAGTATCCCTTGGTTTCCTTTGGATACCCCACAAAGAAGCATTTATCTGATTTAGGGCCAAGCTTATCAGAAACTTGACGTTTCACATAAGCTTCGCAACCCCAAATCTTCATGAAAGACATACTGGGCCGTCTCCCAGTCCATATCTCATATGGTGTCTGTTGAACCGTCTTAGATGGAACACGGTTAAGTGTGAAAGCTGCTGTTAACAGAGCATGTCCCCAGAAGGAGCCTGGAAGGTCTAGTATGACTCATCATGGATCGGACCATGTCCAACAAAGTCCGGTTCCTCCTTTCAGAAACACCATTCCATTGTGGTGTTCCAGGAGGAGTGAGTTGAGATATTATCCCACACTCTTTCAGATGATCATCAAACTGTTGGCTTAAGTATTCACCTCCTCGATCTGATCGAAGGATTTTAATTCTTTTGCCAAGTTGGTTTTGTACTTCATTCTTGAACTCTTTGAACTTTTCAAAGGATTCGATTTGTGCTTCATAAGATATACAAATCCATATCTACCGAAATCATCGCAAATGTAATGAAGTATTGAAAACCACCTCTAGCGATCGTGTTTAGTGGCCCACATACATCACTATGTATAAGGCCTAAAAGATCACTAGCCCTTTCACCTTGTCCAGTGAATGGGGCCTTTGTCATCTTCCCTAATAAACAAGATTCACATATCTCATATGATTCGAAATCAAATGAGTCCAAGAATCCATCTTTATGGAGTTTGGAGATGCGTTTCTCATTTATGTGGCCCAAACGACAATGCCGAGAGAAAAGTTGGGTTCAGATCGTTTGATTTAAACCTCTTTGTATTTATGTTATAAATGGGCGTTTCGAGATCAAGTACATAAAGTCCATTACTCAACTGTGCACTACCATAAAAAATATCATTCATATAAATAGAACAACACTTGTCCTTTATTATAAAAGAAAAACCTTTCTTGTCCAAACAAGAAACAAATGATATTCCTACTAATAGCAGGCACAAAATAGCAGCTCTCTAACTCTATTACAAGCCCAAGGGCGAGATAATAAATAAGTCCCTACAAATAATGCAAAAACTTTTGCTCCATTTCCAACTCGTAGGTCGACTTCGCCCTTCGTCAATGGTCTCATCGCTCTTTAGATCCTGCACATTTACACAAATGTGAGATCCACATCCAGTATCTAATACCCATGATGCAGAAGTAGATAAATTGAATTCAATAACAAAAATACCTGAAGTGGAAGTCTCACTTCCCTTCTTCTTTTTGAGCTCCTCCAGGAACTTGGCACAGCTTCCTCTTTCCAATGTCCTGGTCGACCGCAATGGAAGCATGTACCTTCCTTAGCCACTCCACCCACTGGTTTCAAGCCAGAAGTGCTGGGCTTGGACTTATCCTTGCCCTTGCCCTTCCAGTTGTCCTTGGGCTTTTTCTACTGTTTCTTGCCCTTATTCCTTTGGACCATCATTATGGCCTTCCCTTTACCTTTGTTGATGTTCTCGCTCAGCCAGCTTCTCAACATGCCTAATGTACTCTGGTAGTGATTTGTCAATCTCATTCATGTTGTAGTTCATGACAAATTGATCGAAACTTTCCTAAGCAACGATTGCAGGACTAAGTCGATGGCCAACTCTTGGCCCAAAGGAAAACCCAGTCTCTCTAGGTTTTCAATGTACCCAATCATCTTGAGTACATGAGCACCAACAGGGGCTTCCTTCTACTACCAGACCGAAACAAAGGCTTTAGAGACCTCAAATCTCTCATGCCTGCCTGCTCTTGATAGAGCTTCTTAAGGTGTACGATCATATCGTATGCATCCATGTTCTCATGTTGCTTTTGGAGCTCGTAGTTCATGGTGGCCAGCATTAGACATCCAATGTCCAAGGCATCATCTTGATGCTTCTTATAAGCATCTCTTTCAGCTTCTAGGGGCATTAGCGCAGTGGCTCAGAATAGGTCAGTTCTAAAACATACAACTTTTTCTCTTGCTTGAGGACAATCCTCAAATTCTGTACCGATCTAGAAAATTTGTTCCAGCATAACTTGTCCTTCTCAAGGACGGATCGCAATGATAAAGTACCCGATGTGTTTGTTGCCATGGTTATCTATTAACGTAAACATGCAAAAATATAAGTATCATGCCATAAACATATTTAATGAGGTCTTTTAATTAAATATGCCTCCCACTATTTTATTCAAGTCAATGACCCTCAAGAATGACTCGGAAAATCCCATCGAAAGATTTCCTAGTGGGCCAAGATCCATATTTTACCTAGCTTTGAGTCACTTTGGTGATCGCCCAAAATTCGGTTATTTAGGTAGGAAACTCTTTCCAATTACATCACATGCAACTCTTGGATAGTTGGGTGAATAACACTTATTCTAATCCATCTAATGGACTAAAGCCCAACTTCATGCCTCTAAGCCTTCAATCCTATTGAAATGGCCTAGTTAAGTCAGACCCAATGGTTGGCATTTGGATATTACTCTTATCCCATCGCATCTTACTAATATAGATAAAGGCACTCTGCTTTGGCAGACCTACACTTAATCGATATTAGTCTTGATGAGTGCCATGCATTGGAAGGCATCACATAATGACTTAATATTTTCTTTTGAGGGAATTTTATTATTAGATCTCACCATTTATTAAACTTGTTTAACATACCATAAACATCATCAATGCATCTCATACATATAAAGCAAATAATAAATGTGACATGGTTATGGCCTCTAAGAGATTAGCTTTTAAGAAAGCCAGCTTCACCAAGCGTCTCCCACCAACGTCCTCACTTGATGCCATCTCCTTGTCTCCATATGATGATTACATTATAGAAACCTCTTTTACATTCGAGGGGAGTTAGATGAGAAGAGAATGTACAATCAGAATGTAGAGAGAAAGGCACGACACGCAGGTCGTATTTAAAATAACCAAAATAGCATAAAATAAAGACTAAGGCCATAACCATGCACCATGCATCTCTAAGAATATATAAACACAAAGAAATAACACATTATTATTTTGTGAATTATAAAACAAAGATTTGAATATCGCACTTTCGAATATCACACACAACGCAACTGGGGGTTCGGGCGGCGCCCTGAGTCCCGCTGCCCGGTCGGCGGGCGAATCAAGGGGGAGGCCGCCCCTTGCGGGTGCTTGGCAGCGCCCTCGCCCTAAATTTTTCACTCATATACCACCACTGGTTTCTTGGAGAAAAATTCGAGTTGAACCCCTTCTGCCTCCATGACGGCTAGGGCAACAACATTTGAACCCTAAGGCCCACAAACACATGAACGCTTCATGTGCCGCAGGGGTAACTCACAGCCGCCATCACCTATCCAGAAACAGGGTTTCCAGAATTCGTGAAGACATGAACACTTCATGTCACGAGGAAGCTTCATAGCCGTCGCAAAACGGAAACAAGGTTTCCAAAACCTTGTGTCAGCGCTGCTGTATATCGCATTCATAATCGTTTTTCACAGAATCATACATATCACATATACAGATATCAGAAAAACGCAAGAACAGAAAGCATTCAAAACCGTTTTCGCAGAATCATACATATCACATATATAGATATCAGAAAAACGCAAGAACAGAAAGCATTCAAAACCGTTTTCACAGAATCATACATATCACATATATAGATATCAGAAAAACGCAAAAACAGAAAGCATTCAAAACCGTTTTCGCAGAATTATATGAACATCTTCATGGTTTCAAAAACATCAACATGTTTCGTAAACAACAAATAAAACAGAACACGGTTTCATACAGCATTATTTCGATTTCAGAAATAACATATAAAGATCATATCTTTTATGAAAGGAAAGCAACGAATCATGTTATCGCATATAACAAGAAAAGCAGAAAAACCGAATCATAGTTTCGCAAGTGGCTCTGATACCACTTTGTTGGGAATTGCGGATCAAAATATCTCGCAATGAATAATAGGATTCCCACACAGATCCATGCGAAAAGTCCATAATCCGAGTTTTTTTAAAATTTACCTCTTGAAGCGTGATAAACACAAGCGAGGTGAATCACCAACACCGTAATAGTGACGATGTTTCTGCGGTATCCACACGAATGACTTGCAAAAGGAGTCACGCCTCTGTTTCGCGGTGCTAGCTGCGAATAGAAGAGAAGAACCTTTCACCGTCTCTCACTCACTTTCTTAGGTGCGGCTAGGGTTGTGATGTAACATCTATAGCAGCCCCCTTAACAAGACTATTTATAATAGTGGTGCCTTAAGTGAGTGTGAGCAAGAGCAAGGTAAGTCAGTGCAACCCTAAAACCCATCCGTCATGAGTTAGGCCCACAATTGAATCCGAGTCCAACTTGGATCCTTATTGCTCCAATTTAGTCTGTTTCTAAGTGTGCGACCCTGCAGTTCTCATGACGTTGGTAGTAATATTAAAATCTCATTTTAATATTACAAACAAAGCGAGCGGTATCTAGCAACACATCACTGCTACCCAAGTAATGAGAATGTCATTGATTTGACATAACCTATCCGTGATCAATGTTTCCGTGTAGTTTAGTCCCTTTGTCAAGATATCTAGATTGAACACAAGGCATGGAATGCATCACCCTTGTATAGTCCAATCATTCGTTTCCTGATACTCGAGTAGACTTTGTAACAATAAATGAGATCAATATCTCATATTGACTCATTTGAGCATGGCCATGCATTTCGCAGTCTCACTCAATCAGGGGGCCCGAAGATATCGCTCTGTTATGTAGGAGTGACAAATTCCATCTAGGTCACTCACATCCCTCTGCATGATTTGCGGTATGTCCAATAACCAACTTTATAATCACCTTGTTACGTATGACGTTTGATGGCATTAAAACACACAACTCCTCATGTAGGAATCGTAGTGATTTCAGGTCAAAGGACCACAAACACCATTATCACTATGAGAATCGCTTATGACACTCACGTAACGATCCATGTAGCGTTCTCATGGTGGGTCACCCAAGACATCATTACTCTAATATGTACCAATGTGAAGACTTGATATCTCATATCCATGACCCGTGAGATGCGGTCATCAGTCTCTACACATACTAGTCTCAATGTATTATTGTTGTCCTAATTAACAATAATACTTGACTAGGGACATTTAAGAATAGTGTTGTAACCAAAAGGATCTCACGATCAAGTCATCCACTTGATGTCCTATGGCATCAAACTTACTATTCTAAGGACTTTATTATGTTTATCAAAAAGAACACAATAAATGAAATGCCTCATATATAAAATAGCATAATATAATGTATGTCAATACAAACAAAATGTATTGGCCACTAGGGCATACACCAACAACAAGCTCCTAGAGCTTGGTATGAAAGGTTGAGCAAATTTCTTTTAGAAAAAGGTTTTTCTAGAGGCAAGGTTGACACTACCCTTTTCATAAAACACAAAATGCATGACATACTTCTAGTTCAAATCTATGTTGATGACATTATATTTGGAGCTACTAACAACTCTCTTTGTAAAGAATTTTCAAATATTATGCAAAGTGAGTTTGAGATGTCTATGATGGGTGAGCTCAACTTCTTCCTTGGTCTCCAAATCAAGCAAATAAGAGAAGGAACGTTCATAAGCCAATCTAAGTATTGCAAGGAGCTACTCAAGAAGTTTGGAATGGACAATGTCAAACATATGGCTACTCCTATGAGCACCTCTTGCTATTTGGACAAGGATGAAGGAGGTAAATCAGTAGAAATTACGAAATATAGAGGTATGATTGGCTCACTTCTTTATCTCACTGCAAGTAGACCTGATATAATGTTTAGTGTATGCATGTGTGCTAGATATCAAGCTAATCCTAAAGAATCACACCTAAGTGCTGTCAAAAGAATAATGAAATATCTTATAGGCACATCACAAATGGGTTTATGGTACCCTAAAGGTGCCTCATGTAGTCTTATTGGGTACTCTTATCGCATTTGCAAACCCAAGTGCAGGTTGTCTCAAGTAATAAATTTCTCGGTGAGTCCGAGGTCGATCCACAGGGAATTGATGAAGATTATTTAAGGTAAGGTTAATATTTTGTTACTACAGTAAAAATTATTTACTTGGGTAAAAATGATCCACTCTTGGTAAATAAAGTAAAAGTAAGATTAATTCCTTTTATAACTCAATTAGAATCCTCGCAACATGGAGGTTCCAATCGGAAAATATAACGTTAAAAGTCCATTAAAATAATACACGTAATTATATTATGTTTCCTAAAAATATTACCATCACTTATAAATGGGTTAAAGCATTCATTGTGATATTTTGTCTACAACAAATCAAGAACTCCTCTTTACAAAGATGATTTCTAAATTATAAGAAACAAATTATAATACGTATAATGGTTACTAGAAAATACAAATCATTTAAGCACAAGAGAAGAATAAATCTAACCTTACTTTATTACCAAGAGCTTCACCCTTTCACCCAAGTAAAATGAAACTTAGTTACTCATAGATAAGAAGAAAGAAAGAAAGAAGAAGAAGAAGAAGAAGAACATGACTTTCATTTAGAACAAAAGAAAATTACTACAAGAAAACCTAGTAACAAAATGGTATCATTTTGGTAACTAACACCTAATACCTTCAATGATCTGCCAAGGTCCCCTTTTATATAGGATTAGAGATACAAAATGTCAAGGGGGCTGAGTCATTAGTGGTTGAATGATTGGAAAATGAGTGGAAAATTCCAAATGACATTAAATGAGTGGGAAATTATGGAGATTCCTTGTCTCTGAAATCATGCAGCTCTGAAGTCATTGCATTCATCATTTTTGAACCAAGTGGTCTTCATAAAAGTTGTAGGTCTGGATCTTAGCTTTTAAATGGCTTTAGTTTGGGTCCAATATCATTTCTACAACTCCAGATACGTTCAAATTACTACATACTGTCTAGGCCCAATCATAGCTCCTCTGTTCTGACTTCCAAACCCAATATCACCTTCAAGGAATCCGATTCTGGAAAAGTGTTCAACATGAAAGTTGTATATATGGGTCTTAACTATTCAACATCCAAATTTTAGTCCATTTTAAAACTTCTATCCCGAAATATGTGATGAACAGTACACGTAGGTCAAGCTGTCAGGAACAGCACTCTATTTCTTGCTTCAATCCCAATTTGAGTTATTTACTCGTCTGATTGGGCCTTTGAGATCTTCATTAAAGTTATAGAGATCTCTCTTATCTTTCAAATGCCACTAGAATCACCTCCAAAGACCACCTACAGCCCAAGATATGGCTAAAGTACAAAAATAGTGTAAGACGTAAATTATGCTGAAAAATTCAATTAAGTCTAATTTGAGTCCAAATTTACAAAACATAATAAAACTCAATCAATTAAGTACATAAAGAGTGTAAATGACTAAAAATGAAGGCTTATTAATGTATCAAATATGTGATCATCAAATTCTCCCATACTTAACTTTTGCACTCCTGGACAAAACACAAAAGACAAAGACCAAAGAAAAACGACACAGACTCAAAAACTAAAAACTCTAAAGGATTCAATGACTCAAGAAGAGCAACTAGACATTCAAGGATCAAAACATTCATGAGGTAACATGTCTTCGCATCTCAAACTAACAAGCAAGAAAACTTCAGTTAAAAAGAATGAATCAAGAATGATAGATCCTCACAGAATTCACTCTCAATCTCTCAAGTGTTTAAAAAGGTTAGTATTTCACTCTATTCAACTCATGAATAATTGCACTACCATAAGCTTTCTTATCTTCTACTTCTTCGCTACTCAAAAACAACATATATACACAAATCATGAGGACTTTAATCAAGGTTATAATGGGGCCAAGGTAAAGGTGGAAGTAATATAGATATGATAAGTTAAAGACCAAAGATAATAGAAGAGCATTATGTTACAGTTAGAGTGGAGAAGATGTTTGAGAACATTCAGTCTAACTTTCCCAAGATTTTCTTAATTCTTTCTCTGTTTGTTTGTTTGTTTTTTTTTTTCATAAAGGGCATTGACCAATATTTGACTAATATTTTGGTGAAGATCAATTGGTAAGTTGAATTCATTGTTAGGCTTGAACATTCTCCTTCTATTCCTGTTATTTCCAAGAATTCGCTGGCCAGCTCTTTTTTTTTTTTATAGAAACAATCTGCACACGCACCCCCACACTTGTTCAAAAACTCATCAAATAACAAAGTCAATGCTCTCTTATTCCCTAAGGTTGGGTTAAAACATGATTTTTCATTTAAGGCATGTAATGAGTTAGAAACAAAGAATGGTCAAATAAGCTCAAAGGGGTTAAGCAAAGGAAAATATGTAAGGTTAGCTATTTGGTCAAAGTAGTTAATTCAAGAAAATTTGCCTCAATCATGTTTATGTATGCATGTAAAAATGTAACCTCAAAAAGAATCAAAGCAAGTTCTAGAGTAACAATTTCATGAGAAAAAATCACACAAGAAAGAAGAGAATGGTACAGATGCTCAATCCATTCATTGATAGGTTCAAAATCTCACAAGGCATATATCCATCATTCTCAGTCCACAAAAATTTCAACATCCATAACCAAGCATGTGAATTTTAAGAAAGAAGATAATTTACTCAATCATGCAAATTTTCCTGAATTTGAGTTGCTACTTCTACACAAACTAGTTATTACCCCAACTAAGATACGTCTCAAGAGTAAAATTTACTCCTTACTCTGTCATCCTTCACTGGTTTAGTAAGTTACTGACAAATACATAAACACAACAGACATATTAATATACACACTTTCTAAAAAAAATTATATATATTTTTTTTAATTTTAATTTTAATTTTTACACACAACTATCCTTCCCCCCAACCAGATCACAACATTGTCCTCAATGTTAACAATTAAATCCAAACTGAAGAAATAATTATCAATATACATCAAAGAAATTATTGGGACAAAATTAAACAAAGTAATGAGGAGAAGTCACATACCCGAAATGCTTAGACGGGAAGAGAATAACTGCATCTTGACAATGGTTAGCAATGACAAAAAAAAATGAAATAAATAAGCATGGAAACAAAAAAAAAAATTTTTGGGTTTTTTTTTATATATTTTTTTTTTGGCCGATACTATTTACATCCCCATACAAAGGCTCCGAAATCTGGGAGGCACTTAAGCTGACTCAATAAAAATATGAAATACTAAAAACTTACCTCAGCTTTGGTAGACAAGATCGTCTACCAAAGTTTCTGCTACATCTGGATCCTTCAACTCAAGTTATAGCTTCCACCGCTGACCATTTACCTTCTTCCAAATTAATTTTATAAGAACAGACCAAGGGACGAACACCTTTTTTATCAGTAATGCTCTAACTTTTCATAAAAAACTCCTTAAACTTTGGTTGCCATGCCTGAGTGTCATGATCTTGAGTTTTATCAAAAATAGTAGAAATATCAACTACATCAGAGGGATTACTGATAGAATTAAACTCAGAATTGACAAGAAAATTCTCAAGGGGACCAAATTCATGGGTTGTAGAAACTCCCCTATCCATGATTGAGTCAATCATATATGTCTGGTGGCCTTCGTCATCATTTTCTGGCTTAACAAGACTTTTTGTCACCTTAGGTTCCTTGGGTAGCTCAGCATCACTACTATCTTGATTCTTTTCCACATCCTCTAGCTCATTCACACTCAAGGAGTTCATCACTTTAGACATTTGGCTCTTTATCTCCTTACTTTCTTCAACAACTTTTTCATTCTTAAGGGTTATCACTGACTTGACTTGATCTATTTGTTGGTTTTCTGGATTACCATCTTTTAGACTGTATTGACCCTTGGGATTTAGTTGAGGTTGAAAAGGAAACTTTCCTTTCTCATGAATGGCAAGTGTAGAAGAAAGTTTAGCAAGAATGTCTTTTATGTCAATCATGGTTTGATTGTTGTGGTTATTGATGGCCTCTTGTTTTTTCATGAATGCATGCAATGTTCCTTCAAGGTTTTTCCTATATGGTGGGACATAGGGTACATATCCTTGAGGATTTTGATAATCTTGCTGTGCCTGAGGAGGTGGTGGTTGCATGAGTTGTGGCTGATTGCTATTCCTCCAACTGAAGTTCGGGTGATTTCTCCATCCCGGATTGTATGTATCTGAAAAAGAAGAAGTGAATGGCTTTTTAAAATTGTTCATTGCATTTACTTGCTCATGCACAACTTCTTTAAACACAGGAAGTTTTGGACATTCATTTGTTGAGTATCCTAATTCATCACAAATGCTACAAATTTCTTCATTTTGCACAAATTTGATTTCTTTTACTTTTCGAGATTCCATAGCTTCAATCTTTCTAGCCAAACTAGCAAACTTAGCATTTACATCTTCTTCTTGACTAAGATGATATTTTCCTTTACTAGCATTTGCAAGATTAGATCTAATTGAATTTTCAGAAGGATTAGTATCATGCCAAGATTGAGAATTTTCAGCCAAATGGTCTAAATAATCTAAAGCTTCTTCAGGTTCTTTATCAAGAAACTCACCATTGCACATTGTTTCCACAAATTGTTTAGTTTCGAGTGTCAACCCTTCATAAAAGAAGCTTATAGTGCGCCATTTTTCAAAACCATGATATGGGCAAGAATTCAACAAATCTTTAAAACGTTCCCAACTTTGAAAATATGCTTCATTTGAATTTTGGAAAAAATTTTGAATTTGTCTTTTCAAAGTATTGGTTTTATGTGTTGGAAAAAATTTCTTCAAAAACTTACATTGCATTTCTTGCCATGTGCCAATTGATCTTGGTTTCAAAGTGTTAAACCAAGTTTTTGCTTTATCTTTCAAAGAAAAAGGAAACAATTTAAACTTAGCAACTTCTTCAATGCAAGTTTGATCATGAAAAACAGTACATACTTCCTCAAATTCTTTTAGATGTAAATATGGGCTTTCAGATTCTAAACCATGGAAATTAGGAAGTAAAGAAATCATACCTGGCTTGAATCTAAAATTGTTGGCATTGACTGGAAAGATAAAACATAATGGACTAGAATTTAGGGATGGTTGCAAATACTCACGCATGGTTCGCAACGGTTGATTTTCATGTTCATCATGCACACTTTCATTTTCAGCCATTGTATTTGATGTGTGTGATTGTGATTCAGACAAATCAATAAGTACAGTACTAGGATTAACTTTAACCAAACGACCATAATTTAAATCACGATACCAATTAAACATAAACAAGTAACTTAAAATAGAAAAAAAAAATACACAAGCTAGCAGTATAAACCGTCCATTAAATATTAACAAAGGTGTGATATAAACCAACCACCAAATAAGAAAATAAAAAATAAATAAAAAGTTAGTATGCAGATAAATTAAAATATTAGAAGCAAATAAAGTAAAAAGTTAGATAGTTAGTAAGTTAGTAAAAAAATGACAAAAAATAAATAACAAAAAAATGACAAAAAATAAATACGAGAAAATAAAGTACAAAAAAATAAAAGGGAGAGTTACCCCCACTAAGTTAATATGTACAAGAAAATAAAAGGGAGAATTACCCCCACTGTACAGAAATTAAAATGCGAAAAATAAAGTGCAGAAAGTAAATTACAAAAAAGAAAAGTAAAAGGGAGAGGTTCCCCCACTAAGTTAGTGCGTAAAATAAAAGGGAGAGTTTCCCCCACTGTTAGTATGTACAAAAAAAAATAAAAGGGAGAGATTTCCCCCACAAAGTTAGTAAGTTAGTATATACAAAAGAAAAAAAAATTAAAAGAGTAAAAAAAAATATGTACAAAATATTTACACCAGAAATTTGTTATTCAAATCAAGTCCCCAGCAACGGCACCAAAAACTTGATGCACAATTTTTAATTGTCGCATTTGCAAACCCAAGTGCAGGTTGTCTCAAGTAATAAATTTCTCGGTGAGTCCAAGGTCGATCCACAGGGAATTGATGAAGATTATTTAAGGTAAGGTTAATATTTTGTTACTACAGTAAAAATTATTTACTTAGGTAAAAATGATCCACTCTTGGTAAATAAAGTAAAAGTAAGATTAATTCCTTTTATAACTCAATTAGAATCCTCGCAACATGGAGGTTCCAATCGGAAAATATAACGTTAAAAGTCCATTAAAATAATACACGTAATTATATTATGTTTCCTAAAAATATTACCATCACTTATAAATGGGTTAAAGCATTCATTGTGCCAATATTTTGTCTACAACAAATCAAGAACTCCTCTTTACAAAGATGATTTCTAAATTATAAGAAACAAATTATAATACGTATAATGGTTACTAGAAAATATAAATCATTTAAGCACAAGAGAAGAATAAATCTAACCTTACTTTATTACCAAGAGCTTCACCCTTTCACCCAAGTAAAATGAAACTTAGTTACTCATAGATAAGAAGAAAGAAAGAAAGAAGAAGAAGAAGAAGAACATGACTTTCATTTAGAACAAAAGAAAATTACTACAAGAAAACCTAGTAACAAAATGGTATCATTTTGGTAATTAACACCTAATACTTTCAATGATCTGCCAAGGCCCCCTTTTATAGAGGATTAGAGATACAAAATGTCAAGGGGGCTGAGTCATTAGTGGTTGAATGATTGGAAAATGAGTGAAAAATGTCAAATGACATTAAATGAGTGGGAAATTATGGAGATTCCTTATCTCCAAAATCATGCAGCTCTGAAGTCATTGCATTCGTCATTTTTGAACTAAGTGGTCTTCATGAAAGTTGTAGGCCTGGATCTTAGCTTTCAAATGGCTTTGGTTTGGGTCCAATATCATTTCTACAATGCCAGATACGTTCAAATTACTACATACTATCCAGGCCCAGTCACAGCTCCTCTGTTCTGACTTCCAAACCCAATATCACCTTCAAGGAATCCGATTCTGGAAAAGTGTTCAACATGAAAGTTGTAGATATGGGTCTTAAATATTCAGCATCCAAATTTCAGTCCATTTTACAACTTCTATCCCAAAATATTTGATGAACAGTATACATAGGTCAAGCTGTCAAGAACAGCACTCTATTTCTTGATTCAATCCTAATTTGAGTTATCTACTCGTATGATTAGGCCTTTGAGATCTTCATAAAAGTTATAGAGATCTCTCTTATCTTTCAAATGCCACTAGAATCACCTCCAAAGACCACCTACAGCCCAAGATATGGCTAAAGTACAAAAATAGTGTAAGACGTAAATTATGCTGAAAAATTCAATTAAGTCTAATTTGAGTCCAAATTTACAAAATATAATAAAACTCAATCAATTAAGTACATAAAGAGTATAAATGAGTAAAAATGAAGGCTTATTAATATATCAAATATGTGATCATCATACTCCGATTCTGATTTTACTGGATGTAAAATGGATCGAAAGAGCACTAGTGGGACATGCCACTTGCTTGGAAGCTCACTAGTTTCTTGGCATAGCAAGAAGCAAAATAGTGTGGCATTGTCTACAGCTGAAGCTGAATATGTTGCAGCTGGGAGTTGTTGTTCTCAAATCCTTTGGATGAAACAACAACTCTTGGACTATGGTCTTGAGCTTGATCACATCCCCATAAGATGTGATAATACTAGTGCAATCAATTTGTCCAAAAATCCCATTTTGCATTCTAGGACTAAACATATTGAAATAAGACATCATTTCATTAGAGATCATGTTCAAAAGGGTGATTGTATGCTTGAGTTTGTAGAAACCACTAAGCAACTAGCTGACATTTTCACTAAACCCCTAGCAAAAGAAGCATTTTTCTATATAAGAAATGAACTTGGCATATTGGATCAATCATGCATAAGTTAAATATTTGTTGCATAATCCTAAAACTAATGCATAAACTTGTGTTTTTCTGCATAATTATACCACATTGCTGCATAATCTCTGAATTTTTCATCATATTTGAATCCAATACTGACTTGAGCGTCGGAGATTTCCCCTAAGTTGTTTTGCAGGTGCTCCCTCATGCCCAAGACTCCCAAGCAACTCAACATCCTCAAAATTTCACCAAAAATGGTGAAATTCTTGGTAAAAATGGTAATTTTAATCAATTATGTGAATTGAATCATAACATGATTAGATTATATGTTTGAATGATGTTTTGAATTGATCTAAGTTGCTTTGAAACTGATTTGGATGGATTAAAGTTGATTATATGCTGTTTGGAATGCAAAATCTAAGTTAAAGAGTGCTGGTAATCGATTACAATGTCTTTGTAATCGATTACACAGGTTCTATCACGCATGTAATCGATTACACACCATTTGTAATCGATTACAATCAACTCAGAACTCAGGTAATCGATTACATCAACTATGTAATCGATTACAAGGTTCCCAGAAAGTATGTAATCGATTACACCAAAAATGTAATCGATTACATACCCACTGGGAATGCATGTAATCGATTACACACTCAATGTAATCGATTACACGGGTTTTTAAAAAGTTTCGACGCGTAGATAGAGCTCATTTTTCAGAACCTATTCATCTTCTTCATCCTCCTCCTCTGCTCCCACGCACCCCAAACCTCTCAAACCTCAAAATCTCTCATTTCTCACTCAACTCTCCATCAAAATCCCTCATTTCACCTCTCTCAATCTCGGAAAACCCTCTCCACACAACCCATCTCTCTAAATCTCCTCACATCCCTCACATCCCTCACCCAAATCTCCCCATCTTCTCTCACGAACCCCATCTCCATTTCTCTGCCCTAACCTCGTCCCTCTCTCTCTCCTCACTCATCCCCAACCATTTACCACTCATCCCACTCTACTCATTCTCATCAATGGCTGAATCCTCTCATCGCTCAAAGCGCCCAAGAACAGGGGCTACCGTTGGAGGGTCTTCTGGTGGTGCCTCACATAACATATCTAGCCTGGACCTCACGAGACACTTCTCCACTGTGAAGCGAGCTGAGTTGTTCCGGAAGAACTTCCAGCTTCGCAAAATCATCTCTCCCAGGTATCTTCCCATCACCTTCTGCGAGAGTGAACCTTTAGCGAGCTTTAGAACCATAGAAAATTTAGGCTTGCTAGGTTTCCTGAGCATAGAGAAAGCCATCTACCCTAATCTTGTGCGAATCTTTTATGCGAACCTGAAAGTTGAGGATAATTGTATCTTCTCTGAAGTGAAAAGGCAACAAATAAGGTTGACAATGGCTGAATGGTATAGGCTAACGAAACTCACTCCTGATAGAGCTCACTTCTGTGGGAATACTAATGTTTGGGGGTATGAGTTTGAGCACAAGGCTGCTCTTCTCTCATTAATTAGGACTGGCTACTCCCCCCCAAGTGATCCTAAACGAAGAATCATGGCCACTGGCTGCACTATGGAGAACAGGGTTCTCCACTACCTATTGGTCCGAGGATTAATTCCTAGGGGAGGGAATTACTCCCAAGTCCTCAAGGATGATATGGTGGCCTTATGGGCAATGACCACCGGGCGGCCAATTAACTGGGGTTATTACATTTTAGAGCATATGCTGGACATCAAGAAAAAGAAGAACTCTGCTCTCCCCTTCGCCATGTTGGTAACCACAATCCTCAAGCACTGTCGCATTTCGCTAGCTGAAGAGTCTAAGGACACCAGCTCGAAGGGACCCCAATCAATTGGGTTGCATACTCTGAGGAAGTTCTAGCTCTACAAAGTAGATGATAGGTGGCATTACATCGCTCATGGCACTTTTGGTCATATCCCTCATGATCCAGATAGTGACGATGATGAGGAGGCTCAACATCCTGCCCCTGCTCCCGCTTCTACTACTCTTGATCTCCTGCTCCAAGAAATGCGCAACCTGAGCGCTAATGTAAACACACGCATGGATCACCTTGAGCAGAAGATTGACCACCTTGAGCTGAGGATGGACTACTCTGATCAGGAGCTTGCCTCCATTCGATCTCTCTTGGGTGGACCTCCTATTCCTCCAAGCGCTGCTGCTGCACCTCCCCCATCCTCTGCCTATCTGGTTCCCCTGTCCTTCGCTGGTCCATCTGGAGTCCCTGCTGATGATGAGGAGCTTCTGGACTCTGACGACGATTTTGAGCCCAGCGATGATAATGATGATCTACGAGACACTGTTGCGGATCCCGAGGGTGATGTCTTTTGTGATAGCGAGGCCACTGACAGTGATCATAGGTCATTGCCTTGATGCTTTTTATTTTGATAACTACCTTGTATTTATTTTTGTTTTGACTCTGATTATATTACATTGGTATACATTTATGATGTTTTTTTTTAAATATTGGCTACTGGTGTTGTGATAAGTTCCCTTGTATATACTAATTAATGATATATGAACTTGTTTTTACTTTGAATGATTGGCTGTTTGATAATATTGATTGGACTGATTAATCGCTTTGGATCTCTTGTTCTGGCAAAATTTGGGGAATCATGAAATATAGTTGTTATGCTGTCCAATTTTTTTTTTTTAAAAAAATTCTTATATCTTTTTTATAATGCCAACGAGGGAGAAAATAAGGAAAAATGAAATGAAATCTAATTAAAGTTTGCATGAGTACAGGGGAGTTATTGAGCTTTTGAGCTCTTAAGCTTTTTATATATGCAAAATCTAACCCAATATCATGCATAAACTTCGGGGGAGCATTGCGACTAAATGTCTATTATACACAAATGCAAAAATTCTTTCTTTTTCCTATGATCAGTTTGTCATCATCAAAAAGGGGGAGAATGTGAATGCTTATGTCTCTAAGGCATGTCAAATGGTTTTTGATGATAACAAAGGCAAAAGCGAATATCAAGTGCAAAAGAGAATATCAAGCGCAAAAGGAAAAATTAAGATCAAAGAAAGAAGTCAAGAGGTTTATGTAGTTATAAGACTTAGAACATTTATGTTAAATGCTCTCAAGATTTCTCAAATGGTTTTTCAATATATCATTTCAAAATAAATGGGAAATTTCAAAGTTAAACATGGCTTTCAAGAAAACTTGAGTTTCAATCTTAAATCTAACACTCTTAAAAGGATTTATGTTTAATCAATTGTCTCAAGGTGTTAAAAATGACTTACAAGCTTTATTGGACTTGAAAAATGTGTTCAAAGGCTAATGTAATTGATTACATGATGTTTGTAATCGATTACACAGCAAACAGAAGCCATGTAATCGATTACATGAGCAATGTAATCGATTACAAGCAAGTCAGAGGCCATGTAATCGATTACACAATATATGTAATCGATTACATCAAGCCTAGAAAGGCAAGAACACATTCAAAGAGTCATGTAATCGATTACATAGATATTGTAATCGATTACACAGCAAGTCAGAAGTCATGCAATCGATTACATGGATATTGTAATCGATTACAAGTAAAGTCAGAAGCCATGTAATCGATTACACCAATAATGTAATCGATTACACAGAGCCCAGAAAGCCAAGAACACGTTGGAACAACAATGTAATCGATTACATAAGTTGTGTAATCGATTACACGAACCCTGACAACGTCCAACGGCTATATTAAATGCATTAAATGCATGCCCAGAACACCCCAACGGCTCTATTAATTGAGAAACTTATAAATACCAAAGTTGGGTCTTTATTTGAGGTTGACCTGGAACCAAAAACTGATCATCAATACTTCTAAATGTGAATCAATCCTCAAATCCATTTCTTGCTCTGTTTTCTGCTAAAAACATGAAAAATCTTTGAGAGCATATTAAAGCTTCAATTTGTAATCATCTGCTCTAGTGAGAGCTTTATTCAATCTATCATTATTACTTTGTAAAGAGGGTGAGGCATCCCTCCAAAAGTGTAAAGGGTGAGGTATCCCTTAGTTGAAGAGACTCAAGCTCCAAGGGTGAGGTATCCCAAAGTGTTGAGTGCTCAAAGTTGTAGTGGTTGTCAAGCACCCATTGAAGCTTGAAGATATAGTAGAAAATCTCAAGTTGTTGCTTGGGGACTGGACATAGATCACAAGTGGGTTGGTGATTGAACCAAGATAAATCATTGTGTTTGTTTCCTCTAAACCCTTCTCTTTATATTAAGTACTGTTTTATTGATTTGCTTGAATATTGGTACCTTTGGCTATTGCATTTATAAGTGAAAGTATTTATCTTTTATATCCAATCATCTCTAATCATCAATTAGCTTCAACGAAAATTATTTATCAAACGATTTGTGAAAGATTTGCGAACTTAGTTTTCATACTCAATTCACCCCTCTCTTGAGTATTGAGGCCACTTGGTAACACAAAGAACATTCAAGATTAATAAAAGGGGAAACAAAGTCAATTAATCATTATCAAAGTATCAAAGGGCATTGCTCAATCCTAGAAACAAAGAGAACTACTCAGACACAGAGAAGAAAGAATTAGAAAACATGTTCATGAACATCCAAACCCGTAATCCAAGAGAGAAGAGGGAAGAAAGATCAAAAACCAAAGCCTCCAATGTGCCTCCTTCAAAACCAAATTAGAACCCTCTAATTGTATTCGGAACATCTATTTATAATCCTAGGCTTTTAATTGGCTAAAAAGCCCCCAAAAGAAATAAAAATAAAAACTTAAAAACTGCTGCGCACTGCGATCCACGGCCGTGGATCATTCCACGGCCAGGCCGTGGATCATTCTGCCAAAAAGTCCATCATGTGTCATTTGAGTTCCACGGCCGTGGATGGTTCCATGGCCAGGCCATGGAACTCTCTAGAATTCTTTTTTCCTTCTTTAAGTTACTGCTCGATCCATGGCCATGGTTTGATCCACGGGTAGGCCATGGATCCCTCTAAAATAGTCTTTTCGCACCTTTTTGCTATCCATTAATCTCCAACTTCAATCATGCAAGCATTCCATTCAATCTAAGGCTAATTCAACATTATTCCTGCACAAGAACACCAAAAATACCACAGTTATCTGAACTAAGGGAAAAATAAACTAAAAAGGGAAACTAAAATGCCTAAAATGCTCAAGAATGCATGCAAAATAAGAACAAAACATGATATTATTTCACACACATCATAAGGCTTGTGGCAAAATAGCATAAAATGTAATAACATCTAAATGCTCAAGTTTTTTAAAAATGATTTTCAAATGACCAAGCCATCATTGAATTCACTTGTTTGCAATTTTTGTAATCATCTAGGACATATTTCTCCTTTATGCAATTATAGGAGAAATTCTTATATGAGAAATAATATGGTATGAGTTCCTAAAGATCTTAAATGTCCTAGTGCTAACATTCAAGGACCCAAGATGAAGTGGGTACCAAAATGTCCTCCTAGTGTTTCAATTATGCAGAAAATTTCTCAAAAAGATAGACAAATTGGTCAAGTGAAAAAAGAATCATTAAGGGGAATGCTTCCAAAGTCCAATGGTAGAAGTTTTGGTCAAAGAAGGAAGATGACTTCAACCAAAGCTTCTCAAGTACAAAATGTGGAACTTGCAAAGGTCAAAACACCAAAAGAGAATCAATGGGCAAGGAAAAGAGTTTCTTTGATTACCAAGGCCATGGTATCAAAAGTCTTTACCTCTTATGAGTATTCACTTAAGAATACAATGAATATGAGGTATATTCCTTGTAGGCCTTAGGTAAAGGATAGAATCATGTGCACTTGGTAAAATCTGAATATTTTGTTTAGGACATGATTATGTTCATTCTTATTGTACCATAACTCATTAATTTGTTATATATCTTGGTACATGAGGTTCTACAATGCCTAGGTATGCTTGCTATGTTTTGAATTTTCTATATATCATGAAAGTAAGCATGTTATTAGCTATCTACTTAAGAGTAATTGATTATTTGATTTATTGTGCTTAATTTGCATACTATGAAAAAATTGATCTTTATGAGAGCACAATGGATTAATATTCAAAAACTAACATACAAGGACCCAAGAAAATTTGGGTACCAAAAGCCAAAAATTGAAGTATGTTGTAGGTGTGCTTGAAGGTCAAGAACAGAGTTTGGAATCTCAAAAGTGGCTACTGCAAGCACAAGATCAGAAAATACTCCAAGTTCTCTCCATTGTCTCCAAGAAGCTTGGACTTGCAACATTTGGATAAGTAGAGACTTGTTTTATCTTTAACTTACTTTAAAGAAGTATTTTTCTAACTTTATATCTTGAAAATATCTCTACATGTGATAATATGCTAGATAAGTTCACTTCTTGCTTGAAATAGCATATTTGATGAAAACATCTTTGAACTTGGCATTTTGGATCAATCATGCATCTAATTTTATTGTATCTTATGTGTTTATGGTGCAACGCTTGTCATATTGCTGCATAATATGCTAATTTGCTACACAAAGTTATAATCTTCTCCAAAATCTGAAATTTGCTGCATAAGTTGATTAATTTGCTGCATAATATGTCATTTCTGCTACAAAATTACTTTGCTTTAATTACTTTTGAATCCAATACTATCTTGAGCATCAGAGGCTCTCCTAAGTTTGTTTTGCAAGTACTCCATCATGACAAAGTCCATCAAGAAACTCATTCTATCAAAATGGATCAATTCTTGGTAAAAGTAGTGATTTTGCATGAACATGTGTTTTAGATCAAGAACTAATCATTTTTTATGCTTGCATGATGTTTGAAATTGTTTTGAGACTTTTTAGAACTAATTTGAATGCTTTAAGATTAGCTCTTTACTATTTAAAATGCAAAAATTAAGTTTTAGTAAACTGGTAATCGATTACAAGGCCTTTTTAATTAATTACAAAGGTTTTGTCAAGAAGGTAATCGGTTACACCAATCCTGTAATTGATTACAAGGTTCCCAGAAGGATGGTAATTGATTACACTAATCCTATAATTGATTACAAGGATTCTAGAAGACTGGTAATTTATTACACACCCATTGTAACCGATTACACAGTAGATTTAAAAGGGATTTCAGTGCGGGAAAAACCATTTCACTTAAACCTTCTCATTTCTCTCTTCTGCTCCACGACCTCTCTTCTTCTTCCTCACCCCAAACCTTTAATTTCTCTCTCATTTCTTGGCCAAATCATCCCATGTCACCTCTATAATACTCGAATTTCCTCTCTTTTTCATAACCCCCAATCAATTTCACTAAAAATCTTCTTAATCTTCATTCCCCATCTCCCTTCACCCTCTCTCTCTCCCTCTAGAGCCCTACCTTACGTTTTCACTCTTCCTCATTAACCTTCCAAATTTCTCCACCATCAAACACCACGTGGGTTCCATCATGGCAGAATCTTCTTAACGTACAAAACATCCAAGAACAGGGGCCAACATTGGAGAGTCTTCCAGTGCTCCTCCATGCAATATCTCTGTGTTGGACCTCATACGTCACTTCTCCACCACCAAGAAGGTGGAGTTATTCAGAAAAAACTTCCAATTGAGGAAACTCATATCTCTAAGGTGTCTCTCTCAATCTTTCTATTCAAGTGAACCCTTAGAGTGCTTCAAATTAATAGAAAGGTTAGGTTTGCTAGGCTTCTTCAGTATTCAAAAGGACATTTACCCGAATCTAGTTAGGGTATTTTATGCAAACCTAAGTTATAAGAATGGATGTCTAATATCTGAAGTAAAGAAGAAACAGGTTAAGGTCACTAGGGAAGCATGGTATAGGCTAACTAAGCTTGAGTATCATAGCACGAAATTCTATAGGAATGAGGATGCTTGGGGAGATAATTTTGAGTATAAGGCTGCATTAACCTCCCTAACAAGGTCTGGATATGAAATTCCTAGGAATATGAAGAGGGTAACGGCCACTGGTTTGACTATAGAAAACAGAGTGCTTCATTATCTTGTGGCCAGAGGATTGATTCCTAGGGGAGAAAATTACTCCCAAGTTCTGCGAGATAATGTGGTGGTATTATGGGCCATAACCACAAGTAGGCCAATCAACTGGGCTTATTACATAATTCAACACATGTTGGATGTTAGGAAGAGGAAGAACTCTTCCCTTCCATATCCATGCTAGTCACCACCATATTAGAACATTGTCATATTTCCTTGTTTGAAGAATCAAAGGACACGAGTTCCAAAGGTTCACAATCTATTGGCCTGCACACATTGCAAAAGCTTAAGTTGTACAAGGTAGATGATAGATGACACTATATTAACCACAGGAGTTATTGCCATATCTCTCATGACCCTGAGGAAGATGATAAAGATAGAGGACAACAATGTCCTCCTCCCACAGCAACCATGGAGCTTCTGCTACAAGAAATTCGTAGCTTGAAAATGGGGATGGATCATATTGAACAAAAAGTGGATCATTTAGAGCTGAGGATGGATTACTTCGATCAGGAGTTAGCCTCTATCTAATCCTTCTTAGAAGGACCGGGATATATACCAAGGCAAGCAGCTCCTGCTCTTCTTACTTCTTCTGCTCCTCCTGCTTCTTATGCTCCTCTCTCCTTTGTTGGACCTTCTAGTACTCACCCTGACAATAATGAAGAGATCCTAGGTTCTGCGGATGATCTTGACACAAATGATGATGACACGGATGATATGGTAGACGATGAGGATAGTGACAGCGAGGTGACTATATGACCATTTTGTCCTGTCATTATTTTTTTTGTATATGATTTTAGGTCCCTCTTTATATTAATGATTATCAAAACTTGATATATTTCTTTGCATCATGATTAGTATACTTACTATGATTGCAAATTGGCTGGGCTGGAATGTTTATGTTTTGATAATTATGGTTGAATGCTTATTTTTTTTTATAATGCCAACGGGGGAAAGATTAGTGAAATATATTGCTTTCATGTGTTCGGGGGAGTTTTTGCGTTACGTTTTCACATATTCTCACATATTCTATCTCATGCATACATTATAGGGGAAAGTTGTGCTTAAATATCTGATAATCAAATAAATGCAAATATTTTTCTTTCTTTTCAATGTTTAGTTTGTCATCATCAAAAAGGGTGAGAATGTGAATGCGTATGTCTTGAAACATATCAAATGAGTTTTTGATGATAATAAAAGCAAAAGAGAATATCAAGATCAAAAGAAAAGACCAAGATCAAAAGAAGGAAACCAAGAGGCATATAGATATAGGTCTTAGAATATCAATGTAAAATGCTCTCAAGGTATCTCAATGATCTTCAAACGGTTTTTTAAAGATCCTTTTAAATCAACTAATAATTCAAAGTTCATTTTTTTTAAAGGACGTGTTGATTTCAATCTTGGATTTCATAACTCAAATGTAAATCTTGTTAAAATCCAAGCTCCTATATGTAAAGATTGACCAATGCACTTAATTGGGGTTGAAAAATGTGTTCAAATGACAAGGTAATCGATTACACATGTATTGTAATCGATTACAAGCTAAACAGAGACCTTGTAATCCATTACATTGAGCATGTAATCAATTATAAGCATGGCAAAAGCCTTGTAATTGATTACACTGAGGCTGTAATCAGTTACAAGTCTGGCAGAGGCCATGTAATCAATTACACAAGGCTGATAATCGATTACATCCTTCCCAAAAAGTCAAGAACACGTTCAAACAGCCATGTAATCGATTACTATTATGGTGTAATCAATTACCACTGGCTTGACAGTGCCCAACGGCTATATTAGGTGCATTAAATGCTAGGCATTAAAGCCTTCAACGGTTCTTTTAATGAAAAACAATTTATATATGTAACACCCTAGCTCTGATTACCAACTAATGTAACACCCTAGCTAAGGCATCACATTTCTGACTTCCGACTCATAATCTGAAAATAAGTTTGCACAAAGTTTGAGTTATAAAAAAAAATATGGGTTTCAAAATTTCTTTTCGCGGAAATATAAACTTACTAAAATTTATAGGTCATACTACAAACAATATATTTAAAGAGCTTAATATACAATACTGACACTGATTAATAATTTGAAATTTCACAATTTAAAGAGAAATATAAAATTAACAGACTTTTTTTTTTTACAGTAGCAAACCCCATGACGGGTCCTACTTAATAGCACTACAACACTAACGAGAAACTTTAACATACTTATTCCTTTTTCTATCCATCTTGATGCATCGACATCCGTTCCTTTGTCAACACCGCACATCTTTGAGTCCCGAATGTCCACTCCTTATTATTATCACCAATCTCGTAGAGTATCCATTGCAGTTATGTCTAAGACAACTCGATCCTTCTATTATTTGATTTTAACAAGTACAAACACAACAAAATAACATAACAAAGAGGTGAGATCACCTACACCAATACCAATATGGCGTAAGAGAGATAACACACAACCAATAATATCATACGGATAGATCATACCATATTCATGCTATCGGCATTAATCAACTATCATCATTTAATCATTTATCGGTTCAATCATCATAAACAATAATTATAATAATGTCCTCAACAATTATCATCATCATCATCTAAGTATTCAAAACAATTGTCATAGCTCATTACCAATATTCCTCAATTAATATATCACACGAGATATAAATGTTCGATTATGCATGTGCACAAAGACTCGGTTTTTCAAAAACAACTCCATGGAGGTTTTCCAAATTTCGAGAAGAATGCTCGGTCAATTCAGCCTTATTCCAAAGACAATCTTCCAAAGTAGTAGAAAAGAATCGTGTTCTTGTCGGGTATCGTCAATGCGTTGCAACGGACTGCATCGCTGGTGTACACAGGTGTGGTACTCGCCACCGTGTATCCACTAGTCGACCACGCGCCTTGATGCACCCCAAGATCCATCATAGATCTCAATATCAATTCTCATTCCCTCTTCAACCACAAGGGCCATAATAGCTTTTAGCTATCTTTTATACAATGCACCTAATTTATCGGTGCAAGTCCAACCCCAACGGACCAAATCTTTTCATTTGTACAATGCACGAATATATCGGTGCAAGTCCAACCCCAACAGCCAAATCTTTTCAATTTCATTTATACAATGCACGACTATATCGGTGCAAGTCCAACCCTAACGGGCCAAATCTTTTCAATGCATATATAATGCATCAATTTCAAATACAAGCATCTCTTTCCAATGCATATAAAATGCTCCAAATACCAATCATAGGCAAAACACGTCATTCTCTCATACAGTGTCCATACACTGATTAAACAGTAATTATACTGTATTTTCAACACAAAATCATGTTATCATGTTTTTATAGTTATAAAACACTTTCACCGTGTTTTTCACAAAATTGTGCAACATTTCTATTTCGTTCTCACAATTTCCAAAATATTTCATGTACGTTTTCACAATTCCACAACACTTCTTTTACATTTTCTCAACACCGTAACACTCTTGTTACGTTTTAAAACTCCAAAACATTTTTATTACATTTTCAAAATATCAACTTTTCTGTTGCACCTTTTAATCACGTACTAATTTTTTAACATTTTTCTTAATCGCATAAAAATATACGTTTCTCAAATCGCGTAATGATTTTTCATCATTTTCAAAATTGCGTAACTAAAAAATCATTCTTTTAAGTTACGTAAATCATTTTCTATCATTCTCAAAATATTTAAAACACTTTCCAAATCTCATAACAATTTTCCACCATTTTTTTTTCATAATCGCGTAAAAATATTTAATCACTTAGTGATTTTTCAACAGTAGTTCAAAATATTTCTCAATGTTCTAAACATTATTTGGACTTTCAAATAAATCAATATCCTTTTCAATACGTTTTTAAGATACGTAAATAATTTTTCACCATAATTCTATTACGAAAATATTTCTCAATCTTCAAAAATTTCATTTCATCCTTTCTCAAAATATTATGACTTTGTATTTCATTTTTCACATTTTCTTACTCAAGAAAAGCTTTTTCCACGTTTCTTTACTTAAGAAATTCTTTTTCATCATCATTTCAAAACTTAATATTTTCTAACGTACTTCCAAACTTGAAAATAAGTCATACGTTAGTAAATTTTTAAAATACCATTATATTCTCCATTTTTCCAAATCATTTCCAATTAATCCTTTCTTCAAAATAAATTGAAGTTTGAAAATATTTTTGTTTACAAAATTTAATTACTCAAGTGAGTAAAATACTCTGATTTCCTTTTCAAACTTCTTGTATTAAATCAATTATATTTCCACTGGTTATAAAACCAAATCCATTTGTTCAAATTCTTTTTCACTTTCTTTGCAAATCCTTAAAATCAACATTGCTATTTTCATTTAAAACTCATGTTTAGTAAAACACTTAGAAACTTTTTACACAAAATAAATTAATAGAAATTCCTTAATATATTTTTCTCAAAAATCACTTTTTATTGATCTAGTCTTACACAATCACATTTAGTTGATTTAATTATTATTTCTAACTTTAAATTTTCTAACGTTTTCCAAAACTCAATAAATTCTCCGTTAGTAAATTTAAGTTTGCAAACGTTTTTTTTATATTTCTAAATCACTTCTAAAAATAGATTCTCTTTAAAATAATTTGAAGTTCAACACTTTCAATCTTCTTTATGAAAATTCTACTTCACTTAATCGATAACACTTAATTCCCTTTCCAAAATCCTTATTTGAAAATTCTTGTATTTTATAACATCAAAATATTTTTATAAATTATCAAAACCTTATAGATGGTCATTGGAACCATGAAATATTTTTCTTCTAACGTAAATAAATTTCATTCTTGTTTCTACACAAAATAAATCAATAAAATTTCATTCTAAATTTTGTGTTCATGTTTTCTTAAAAAAAATAAACCTTTAGTTCATTTTCCATATTCCTAAAATCAATCCAATTTTTTTCTTCCATAACATATTAATTTGTAAACACCTATTTTGAGGTGTCTTGGCCGAAATTCTCATTGTTCTAAGGATCAAAATTTAATTTCCTTGTTCTTGAAAATTTTCAACATGGAACCCTAACCTTGGGTGCCAAAATCGTAGTCATCTCTTTGGTCATTGGAACCAAAAATTGATTTTCTTTCCATCATCAAGTCATGACATACATATATATATAATCATATATATATCACAAGCATGCCATAATTAAAAGCAATAAATCATACATAGTATAAGCATACCATCGAAATCATAAACTCATGCAAAGCATACCAAGCATAGGCAAATAATTAAAACACATAAACAACCACAAATTAATTACAAGACCATGGATATGAATCCTCACATGGATTCAACATCCATCAAATATACAACCATCTCTCACCACCATATTTGGTTGGTGAGATAGATCCCCTCTTACCTCTTGAAGATCCTCCAAGCTTCTTGATTTTGTTTCTCTTTCCAAGTCCTTCAACACCAAAGGCTTCTCAAATCCAAAACAAAATACATAGAAATTAGTATACTAAGCTTGATTAAGAGGAACCATGGATCAAACATGGTTTAAAACTTTGAAAATCAAAAGAAAAGTGAAGATTAGTAAACTTCACCATAAATACCCAAGAACTTTGACCTTGAAGAAAATCTATGAAGATGGAGGATTTAGAGAAAATCTCCAACATGAAAGTTGTTTAGAATATCATGTAGATTCAAGATCTATGGTTGGATGAAATTAAAAGATATTGGAGAGTGGTTTTTGGTAGGTTGACCGAATGGTTTCTCTTGTAGCATAAAGGTTGAATTTTTGATTTTTGATAGAAACTTGAAGCTTGGATTTGAAGCTCAAGATGAATGATTTTGGAAAAACTCATAACTAGAGATGTTCTTAGAATGATGTTTAGATTTAGAAAATCAAGTTGGATGAAATTAAAAGTGATGGATGGTGTTTTTGGGCTGCTTGACCGAATCTATGGAGAGAAAAGGAAGAAAATGGTTGTTTTGTGTTCTTGGCTTGGTTAAGTGATGAAGATGAATGATTTAGAGAAAATCCCCAACATGAAAGTGTTTTGAATTGATGAGAGGATTCAAGATATGTAGCTAAATAAAATTATGGTAGATTAGAAATGGTTCCATGGGTGGTGACCGAATGGTTCAAGGAAGGAAAGAAAATGGTGTTGTTCTTAGTGTTCTTGGTGTTCTTGACAAATTGGAAGAGAGAGAAGAGAGAAAATGAGTTAAGTGTGATAAAATGAAAAGAAGGATGCTGCATTTGGAGTGGAAACCGTAGCCTTGCATGGAGAGAAAGGAAGGAAATAATTTGGTTTTAGAAAAATGACTAATAATTGGTCAAGGCATCCAATTAAAGTCTTCAAACTTTTCTTTGGCCTAAAAATTACTCCAACATGTCTTAAACATGTTTCCCTCCTTTGTTTCTTGTCCAACCGTCCCCCTTGCATTATGCATGCAATAATATGGTCATCTTTTTCCATGCAATTATGTGAAGCAATTCTAGCCATTGATTAATTCAATGGTTAGGATTTAGATAGATTTTTATTTTTAGAAGACCAAATCTAAGCCATTGGATCTTTTTCCTTTAAATTATAGCCATTAGATGTGTCTCCAAAAATTAAGGGTCAAGATTACTTCTTCTTACTTTTAATCCAATGGTCATAATTAGTCTTTGCTACTTTTTAAGACCGAATCTCCACCCTTGATTAATTCTTCATCCAATGGTCATAAATGGTCTTCTTCACTTTTTAAGACTAAATCTCCACCTTTGATTTAGTCTAAATTCAATGGTTGTAAATGGTCACTTTATATAATTAATTTTACGTCGTTGATTAAATCAAGATCAAGTCTTTACCGTAGATTAAGTCAACGATTAATATTAAAGTCTTCATTATATTAGACTTGCTTCCTATTGGTCCATCAAAATTTGTCATAATTACTAATATTGTTTTAACAGTATAATATTTATTTTTATCTGTTAAAACCTCACGAAAGAATATATTTACTGTATTTTTATCTTCGATAAATAAATACAAGACAAAACAAATTTTCTAAAATCAAGTTTTCGGATTCGGTTTAGTAAGATCCCCCTGTCTCCGTCTAAACAAGTACAAATTTTTCTATACGTAGAAAATTTTTTCACTTTGCGGGACCCACCGGGCCCACGTATAGCCACCTAGGCCCACATACCCTCGTGGGGCCCACAAACAGAAAGAAATTCAAAATCACACATAAAATCACAAAAATTAGAAAACGTATGAAAATCAAGTCAGATTGTTAAAAATAATTAACAATCAAGAGAAATAAATACGAGAAGATTTTTCCTACCAGTAAATTATTATTTTCCTGACACGGAGTAAATCACTCAAAACGATCAAATACGCTGATGGAATAAATAAAATAATTTTACAGCATCCGAAAATTACTAAATTGTAAAATTCGGTTAACTGTCAAAATTACTGTTTGCAAGGTAGGAAATTTTGGGGTGTTACAATATACTTATGTTGGGCCATCATTTATGACTGACCTTCACCTTAAAACATCTTTCTAACACATTAATACGTGAATCAATCCTTGAAATCATTTTTGCTCTATTTTTTACAAATCACTTGAGATATTCTTGAAGAGCATTCTAGAGCATCAATTTGTATCAATTACTCTTGTGAAAGTTTCATTCTATCAATCTTGTTTATTGTAAAGAAGAGGGTGAGGTATCCCTTAGAGAGTGAGGTATCTCTCAAAGATTGTAAATGGTGAGGTATCCCTTAGAGAGTGAGGTATCTCTCAAAAGTTGTAAAGGGTGAGGTATCCCTTGATTGTAAAGAGGGTGAGGTATCCCTTAAAGATTGTAAAGAGTGAAGTATCCCTGCTTGAAGCTCAAGTACAAAGGGTGAAGTGTCCCAAGGTGTGGTAGTGCTCTGTGTTGTAAAGGTTGTCAAGCACTAGTTGAAGCTTGAAGATAATGGAACATCTTGGGTGGTTTACTTGAGGACTAGACGTAGGCCACAAGTAGTTGGTGGCTGAACTAGGATAACTATTATGTTTGCTTCTCTCAACTCTATCTCCTTTACATTTGTGCTTTAATTACATATGCTTGAGTTGAACTTCATATCTAGCTTATTCACTTAATTCATCATATATCCCAAGTTGTATTTGAGTAATCTATAATACTTGTATCTTGTTATGCATGTTCTGCTGTATTTATTGATTGAGTGATTCAAAATGATTAATTTCTTAATGTTATTTTAAAAATTTGTAATCACCTAATTCACCCCTCTCTTGGGTGATGGTTGCCATGGCTAACACATCGTGCACTAAGTATATTAAACTTATTGGTGCAAGATGGTACGTCAAATGAGGTTGATCATAATGATGATGACCCTAGAACCTATGAAGAGACCATGCAAAGTTTTGACTACAAGAAGTGGCAAGAAGCATGAAATTTGAAATGGAATCCGTGAAGATCAACATAGTATAGACTTTAGTTGAAACTTCAAAGGATATAAAGCCTATTATTGTGAATGGGTTTTCAAGAAAAAGATTGGAGTGGACGGAAAGGTGGAGACCTATAAAGCCTGTCTTGTTGCCAAGGGATATCGTTAAAAAGAAGGAATAGATTATGATGAAACATTCTCTCCTGTGGCAATGCTCAAATCAATTCAGATTCTACTTGTTATAGTATCATACTATGATTATGAAATATGACAAATGGATGTGAAAACTATTTTCCTAAATGGTGAGCTCGAAGAGGAAGTGTATATGACACAACCTGATGGTTTCACGTCCTTGTCTGATCATAATAAAGTTTGCAAGCTACAACGATCCATTTATGGATTAAAACAAGCTTCTAGAAGTTAGAATATCTGCTTCAACAAGACAACTGAAAAGTTTGATTTTATTAGATGTAAAGAGGAGCCTTGTGTCTATAAAAAATTTAGTGGGAGCACAATTATTTTCTTGGTATTATATGTTGATGACATATTACTCATAGGAAATGATGTACTAGTATTGCGCAAAGTACAAAAATTTGGATTTCTGAACAGTTCTCCATGAAAGATTTGGGAGAAACAACCTATATTTTTGGAATAAAGATTTATAAGGATAGATCTAAAAGGTTGCTTGGACTTTCATAGTCTATGTACATTGATACCATCCTAAAGATGTATAACATGAAAAATTCCAAAAGAGGCTATTTACTAATAGGCACTGGAATTTCTCTCAATTGGGAGGATAGTCCTAAAACCCTTGAAGAGATAGAACACATTAATAGAATACCATATACAAGTGCAGTGGGAGCTAACATGTATACCATGACTTGTACGCATCCTAATATTGCTTATGCATTGGGTGTAACAAGCCGATATCAGGCAGACCCTGGTGAGGAACATTGGAAAGTGGTTAAAAACATTCTGAAGTACTTTAAAAGAACTAAAGACTAAATCCTCATTTATGGAGATTCAGAACTAAAACTAAGAAGTTATAAAGATGCAAGTTTTGGATCAGATCAGGATGATAGCAAATCCATTTCTGGTTATGTTTTCACTTTAAATGGTGGTGCAGTGAATTGGAAAAGTTCCAAACAAGCTACAGTAGCTGACTCAACAATTAACGCAAAATATATAGTAGCAAATGAGGCTGCTAAAGAAGCAGTTTGGATGAAGAAGTTCATATCTGAACTTGGTGTGGTTCCTTCAATAGAAGAACCAGTTCCATTGTTGTGTGACAATAATGGAGCCATTGCTTAAGCAAAAGAACCAAGATCACATCAAAAGTCTAAACTTATTTTGCAGAAGTATCACTTAATTAGAGAAATCATTGAACATGGAGACGTTAAGATTCAAAAGGTTGATGGAAAAGAAAATGCTGCCGACCCATTCACCAAAGTACTTAGTGTAAAGGAGTTTGACAAGCACAAGCGGGAATTGGGAATGAAATACATAAGAGATTGACTCTAGTGCAAGTAGGAGATTGCTAAAAAAAATTGACATACCCTAGATCCAATCTATTGCATAACTTTTTGAACACATTTTAATCATTTTATTTTTTGATAAATAACATGGCATTCAATTTTTTTTTTCATATTTATTATTTAATTGTTTAATTAATATGACAAAGTCCTTGATAAAATTTAGACACTTGTCATCATAATAGAGATCATGATAATGAAAGGCGAGTTTTTATTTATAATTTAATCTAAAGTGTTCTTGATCGTAGGATTATTGAGACTAGGACATTAGTAATCCAAATAGATCAATATATGTGTGATTATCTCTATTGGATAGAGATTGATATATCTCATTTATTAATTCACATATATAGATGATGCATATGGAGATATGATCATTGAACTGACTTAACTAAGAATTCCTAATGGTTTATATTACCATTAAATTGTCAATAGGATACTCTCATGAAGAACATGATGTAAGCTTTTCCTTTGACTTGAGATTATCATAGTAATTAACAAGTTATTTGTTTTATTTTGATTCTAAACACCTAATGCCCTAGGGCGCTAATTGAATGGATATTAGGTATAACTAAATACTTGTAGAATTAATGATATATCAAGAAGGAATCTATCAACTATTGGTAATGAGTTTAAGCTCTATGATTATAACAATAAAATTATGACCTTGGCCAGGGCAATGGAATGAATGAAGAAATGAGTTTCTTAAGTCATTCACTAGTTGGTTATAAAACATAAAGGTTTACGTATTAGAGTTTGATAGTTATACCATACTCTAAGGTTAACTCAAAGCTGAAACGATAGAAGGAAATATTACATTATTCTTCTAAAGGTTCTTGAAGAGAAAAAGATATTACTTCATGCTATCTGGTCGTTAAGGAGTGTTGTTAGACACCAACCTTGATTAGTAATTTGGTTCGACTAACTTACTATCAGCTTAATATTGAACCTATGGGGTCACACACTAACTAGTGTTCTAATCTTTGCTAAAGGATTATTTAATTTATTATTTGATAATTAAATTAGAGAATTTAATTTAATTAATTAAATAATTTTTTAATCCAAATAGAATATTATTATATTCTTTGCTAGCACTTAGAATACAATTAATATATGATACAATTATCTAAAGAAATTCTATTTGGAATAGAAAAATCAAAAGTTTCCAAACGTTGTAGCCACTAATGTTTTAAATCCTATTGGATAGGATTTATTGTTACATGTTATCTTGATAGATAAGATTTATTGCTGCACGTTATTATGAAATTCTATTAAATATGCACCAAAAGTCAAGAATGTGCTACAAACAGCAACCAATGGTTGGTTAAATCCTAGTAGATACCACTATGATATGATGCATGTTGGACTTGATATGATGCACGTTAGAAAGGATATGTTGCACGTTAAGTAAGATTTGACAAGTTGCCTATTAGATAAGATTTGATAATACTGCATGTTATTTATTTTTGGAATAAATAAATAAAATAGCTTTTATGGCTATTTAAGGTGTGCAGCAAGGAAACTTCAAGATATACCAATATATCATAAACAAAAAAAATATGTTTTTCTGCTCTCTTTTTTTATTCTCAGATTTTTGTATAAGTTCTATGTTTCAAAAGTATTGATAGCAAGGCTTGATCTTGGTGTAAATACGCACAGAGTCTTCATACAATTGATTTTTTTTAAAGTATCAAGTACCTTCTACCAAGTATTTTGAATTTATCTTCATAATGCTAGAATAAATTTAAACACAAAAATGATTATTTTCGGATTGCTATTACGTTGTTCCACTGCATTTTTTTTTATAACTATGCAGTCCTTCGAAGCTAACATGAGACTACTTTATAACTTATGAAAAATGATCTTGTAGGGGAACTCCCAAAGATAAAATTTGGAAAAGATTTGTTTTGTGAAGCATTGTCAAAGAAGAAAGCAAACCAAAGCATCTTTTCAATCTAAAAATGTGGTTACTACCACAAGGGCTATAACATATTGATTTATTTGGTCCTTCTAGGACTACAAGTCTTGGTGGTAATAGATATGGTCTAGACATGTTGATGATTTCTTTAGATTCACATGGGTACTCTATCTAGCCCACAAGGATGATTCTTTTAAGGCCTTTAAAGTATTCTATAAGAAGGTCCATAATGAGAATGGATTCGACATCTTTGCTATAAGGATTGAACATGGTGGAGAATTTGAGAATCAAGCCTTCAAGCAATTCTGTGATGAGAATGACATCATTCATAACTTTTCATCTCCTAAGACACCTCAACAAATTGGTGTGGTGGAAAGAAAGAGAAGAGCAATTCAAGAATTGGCAAGAACATTACTGTGTGAAAGCCCCTTACCTAGTACTTATGGCTTAAAGCTATCAACATATCCTTCTACATCCAAAATAAAATACTGATAAGGCCAATACTAAAGAAAACCTCATATGAATTGTGGAATGTAGGAAACCTAACATTTCTTACTTTCATCCTTTTAGTTGTGAATGTTTTATTCTTAATATAAAGGATCAAATTAGTAAAAAAAATTCAAAAGTTGATAAAGGTATCTTTCTTGATTATTCTTCAACATCTAAAGCTTATAGAGTTTATAATACAAGAACATTTGTTGCTAAGGAAACTATTCATGTCACCTTTAATAAGATTAACTTATAGCAAAAAAATTTATTCATTTAACTATCCTTTTACTAGGATTCTTAAGGTCTAATTTGTCTTAATTAAGTTAATTTTGTCACATTTTATAATATTAGGCTTAGTTGGATCACTGTAGGAATTATTGCATGATTTGACCTTAATTTTTTTATTTGGAAGTGTTCAGTAAGTTGGCTATGATTTGAGCTTAAAATGTCTAATTGATGTAATTTTAGTCTTATATGAAAGATAAGACAAACCTCTACAAGTTTTATAAGACCTCAAGAGCTAGATCACATATTTGAATAATTTAAACTAGAGTTGAAGTAAGAGCCAGAGTGTTGATTTTGACAGCTTGACCTGTGCGCACTCATTAGCTCATATCTTGAGTTATAGGTATTAAACCGATGTCAAATTAGGCCCAAATAGAATATGAGATACAAATATACAACTTATATGATGGCTCATAAGTTAAAATACATTGTTTTGGGCATGCAATTGAAGCTGGAAGTCAGGGGCGGGTTACTGGCAAGTTAGGCCACTTAATTGGGCATAACTTGAGTTTTAAGCCTCCAAATGACATGGGATTTAGGCCCAATGATACCTAATTGACCCAGCTTTGTATTTATTGGGATTATAATCATGTAAGGCCAAAATAGGAGTTAGTTATAGGGGTAGAGAACAGAAAATGAGAACACACATTCATTCAGCACTTTTCACTCACTCTCTTCATCTTTCTTCCTCTCCCTTCTCTCTAGGTTTTTCTTTTCTACATTTATTTCCTCTCATCCATGGAGGGCTACAACTTTTTAATCAACCCTAAGGATTGACAATCTTGGTGTTTAATTATGAGATCTTGCTTTGATTGTTCTACATTTAATTGTTAATCAAGTTTCACTTCTTCTTCTTTTGATTTTGATTGAATCTGGATTAAATTGCTTAATTTGATTTGGATGTTGATGTAATAACTGCATAATTACCATGAGTTTAAAGAGGATTACAGAGACTAAACAATGCATCAAAGGTGTTTGATGGATTGTTTAGCTTAGTTGGATTATGGATTTAGGTTAATTTAGGCTTAGATGAGTACTTAATTCGTCTAACCTTAATTAATTAAATTCTATATGCTTATCCAATAGAGAATTCATTCATCACCTTAAGGCTTCTTGATGTTAATTTTTAGCAAGTTTCTCATCCAATCTTTTCAAACTTGAAATTATAAATCTTCTCATCTCTCAATTTCACCTTTTCTTGTATTCTTCTTTAAGATTAACACTCTACTTGACACAAAGAATCCTTCTTGAGATTAATCTTTGTGGAAATTCTTCATATTGATTGTCCTTCTCACAACCTTCTCAAGACTTTCTCACTGAAGCTTCTCATGTTCTTTAGGAACCTTATTAGAGTTTTACTTGAACTCTCTCAAGTCGTAAATTGATCTTCTTAGTCCACTTTGATTATCCAGATACATTTTTGATGATGTATTGAGTCTTGTAAGACTTATAAAACATAGAAAATACTCCACAAAGAACTTTTTAATCTAATTCAAGTGTGTGAAACCATTTAAACATTTAACTTTATTTTCAATGTAGTTATCATCAAAACTTGATTTTCAATCTAAAGCACAAAAAGGCTTTGGAGCTTACATGATATACACTGTTTAATATTTGCCTTCTAAACTCATAATTAAAATATCTAAGGTTTAAAAAGAAGTTCTTTCGTTTTATCCTATATCAAGCTTAGAATATCTTAAGAAATTTCTTCTTAACTATTTAGATTTTTTATATCGCTTGCCTTGTGAAACGTATATCTTCTAATCTTTGCACTGTTACAAGGATAAGTTTCTGAGATTAGTTTATATTCAAGTATTGATCACCTTTAGCATCTTATCTTATCTGATCTCATCTCTTTTATAAGCTTATGATCCTAACTTCTACCTATCCTTGTTAAATACTTAAGAATCTTTTAAGTTTGTAATGAAAGTTAAGTAAAATATAGGCATGATTTAATCTTCCTTTTCGTGCTACTACTACCTTCACTAACTAGCTGAATTTCTTAAAGTTGGTTCTTATTTTAAAAAATTTTAAAATAAAACTAGTTCTTTTAAAAACCATTTTACAATTGGTTTTTCTCCAAACTTTTGCCTTTCCTACTTTATTTTTTCTAATTATTTTTCTTGTTTGGCTTTTCTTGGGTTGTTGGAATATATAGATGTGGGAATGGCAAGGGTTGATCATGGTGGTGTTTCTGGGCTCTCTGTGTGTTGTGTTGCATTCTTGTTAGTGTGCCACCTTGATGGGTAGGTGAGGGATATATGAGGGTGGAAAATGTGTACTATGTATGTAGGTCTCCATTAAAGTTATCGAGTGAAAGATAAAAAAACAATCAGAGAGTGTGTCTTTCATTCTGGTAAAAATATGTGATGCCTTTTTTTGTTATGGGACCTAATGTATAAAGGAACGAAAAATGGTAAAAAAAAGATGAGTTTATTATGAATTTTAAGAAAACCAAAATAAAAAATGTGAAGGTTAAGATGTGGAAGCCCCATATGTCGTGTGTGATGAAAATATCCCCCCTAATGAAAATTTGAGAAAGTTCTATATGAGAGTAATAAAGTGCTTTGATGAAAAAAATTTAGTTAGTGTTCCTGTGATGAAGTACATGGAGGAATGGATCAATGAAGAATGCCCCAAAGAGTAAGAGTCCTCTAAAATGATAAAATGAGGTATAAAAAAATAGTGGCAAAACAAGGGGAAAAAATTAAACTAGTTTTAACTAATTTTAAACCAAACTATGTTTAATTTTGAACTAGTTTTATCTTTATATGGGTTACGTTAAATGGTTCTGTTGTGTACTATGTTAAATAGGTTTTGAAGGTTGGCAAATACTCCTTCAAAAATGATTATGAGATATTAATACCACTCCTAGACAAAGCTCCCTCAATACCAAGAAAGTATTTGTTACCCAAGTCCTTAGTCTGAAAGTTATTAAACAAATGTTTCTTTAATTAAGATATTCTCTCGTGATCATTACCACTAATGACTATATCCTCCACATAAATTACCAAATAAATTAATACATTGACCATGTGAAGTATTTTTATAAAAAACTAAGTGATTAGCTTTATTTTATGCTAGGCTAAATTCCTTAACAATCATACCAAACTTTCTAAACTAAGCTTGTGGGGATTGTTTCAGCCCATAAAGTGACTGTTGTAGCTTTTAACCCAACCCTGACTCCCCTTAAGGAATAAAATTATGTGGTTACTCCATATATATTTCTTCATCAAGGTCACCATAAAGGAGGGCATTTTTAATGTCCGACTAATATAATGGCCAATAGACAATGGCTTTCATGAAGAGAAATAGTCAAACAAAAGCAATTTTAACTATTGGAGAAAAGGTATCACTGTAATCAAGACATTAAGTTTGATTATACCCCACTTAGTAACAAGACGTCCTTTAAGGTGGTCAATTTTACCATTTAGGCTAACCTTAACAGCATACACCCATTGACAGCCAATAATAATTTTCATTGGGGGAAGAGGAACTAAGTCCCACGTGCCACTGTGCTTAAGGGAAAGCATCTCATCAATCATGTCTTGTCTCTATCCTGGATGAGAAAGTTCCTCACTAGTAGATTTATAGATTAAAATATAAGACAAAGAGGAAATAAAACAATAATATGTAGAGATAAATGATGAAAATTGAAGAGATTATAAACTGGATGATGATTTCTAGTAGACCGAGTACCTTTTTGAAGAGCAATAAGGGGGTCATCAACAGAATCAAACACGTCCACACTAGGTAAAGTCGTTAGAATGGGAGATGGTTCACTAGAATCCTCTACTACCTGAAGCTCAAGAATTATAGCATGTGGTTGACACTAATAAGTGATGAGAGATTGCTGAGGCAAACTTATACAACTTACCTTAGGAGAGGATATTAGAGAGTTTGGAGATTCTAAAGATGTGACTTGCAAGGGAGACAAAGGTGGGCCCAAATAAGGAATAGATAAAACCTCATAGATAACACTAGGTTCAATTGAAAAGGTGAAATGTGGTGTCTCTTCTATGACATCAACAGATGTATACCAATGGTGAGTGATAGGAGAATAACACCAATATCATTTTTGAGACTTAGAGTATCCAAGAAAGTTATATTTTATAGCACGAGCAGATAATTTATCTTGACTAGGAGAAAGGTTATGAACAAAACACATAAATCCAAACACACAGGAGAAACATGATACAAGGGAGCCATGGGGAATAAAAATTGAATAAGGAACTTGATTGTTAAGAACAACTAATGATGACATATGTTTTAACAAATTGCAAGAAGTTAGAATAGCATCACCCAAAAAACGTAAAGACATATTTGCATGTAATAAAAGAGTACGAGCAATTTCAATAAGATGCCAGTTTTTTTTTTTTCAGCTACTCCATTTTATTGGCGTGTGTGAGGACATGTTGATTGATGTAAAATGCCATAAGAGGGAATAAATAAAGAGAAGGCAGAAGAAAAATACTCCTTTGCATTATCATTGAGCAATATCTTAATAGTTTTGCCAAATTAAGTTTAGATTTCAGTATAAAAGCATTTGAATACAGAGAATAACTTATAACAATCTTTCATTAAAAATAACTAAATACTAAGGTAACAAAACATCATAATGAATAATAGAAAAAGAAGAAAACTCTAGTTGACTCTTAACCTGACTCAAGAAAGAAGCTAAGACATACTTCCTGAGTTGGCATGACTTATGATAATCACATATTTTATTTATTAAGAAACCCTTATGTTTAGTCATTTACACTCTCCATATTCTTAATTGATTGAGTTTGGTATGATTTTGTGAGTTTGAGCTCAAATTGGTCCTAATTGAATATTTTCAGCATTATTGAGATTTTACATTATTTCTGTATTTTGGCCATAACTTGAGTTCCTGATATCTGATAATCATGAATTTTATCTTGTAGGAAACCTAAGAGGAAGCTCTACAACTTTGATGAAGAGCTCGAAGTCCTAAACAGATGTCTAAGGGACCTAAGTTTACATGGAAGTCAGAATACGGGTTCTGTCACTAGAATCCGAACGGTGTGCACTCATAAAATCATATCTCAAGTTGTAATAATGGAGATGGCTGAAATTTGGATAGTTGATAGTCAAGACCCAAATAAACAACTTTCATGAAGAACACCTTTTGAAAGAATGAAGTCTAATGGGTCAGTTTGGGCTTGCAAGTCAGAACAGAGGTGCTGAAGTTGGGTTTGAGCAACCTGTGATATTTGGGTCATATCTTGGGCTGTAGGAAGCCAAATTGGATGATCCAGATATGTATGTTATAGCCAAGCCAAAGATCTACAACTTTCATGAAGAGTACTTTTCATGAATCTAAAGTATAATCGGTCGTTTTTGGCTTCCAAGTCAGACCAAGGAATTTTCGCACTCAACCACTCCATTCCACTCATCCACTCAACTAATCCACTCAACCACTCCACTCCACTCATCCACTCATCCACTCAACCACTCAACCACTCCACTCAACTAACCCACTCAACCAAATCACTCCACTCATCTACTCAACTACTCATCCACTAAATCAAACCACTCACCCACTCAACCAACCACTCCACTCCACTCATCCACTCAACCACTCCACTCATCCACTCAACTAACCCACTCAACCAATCCACTCAACCAATCCACTCAACCACTCCACTCCACTAACCCACTCATCCATCCACTCCCCTTTGTCATTTTGTTACCCTAGACTTCTATAAAAGGCACCATTGGTTATCATGAAAGGAGTTGGACTCTCCTTCATTTCTCTCATAGTTTCTTCTTGTTTCTTCATAGTTTTTCTTGTGATTTCCTTCTAGTTATGTGTAACTAAACCTCCCTTGGTTAAGGGAGCGATGAAACCACTAGTATTAATGTTGTGAACCTTGCATATTTGATTATTTCAACACACTTATGTTTTTATTCATATATTTCTGAATCTATTGTTGGTATGAAGATTTTTATACTTGTTTTCACTTTCAAAGTGGTAGATCTGGGTTTATTATGCACGGTTGTGGTAGTAGATCTAGTGGGATGTATGATGTTCATGTGGGTATAATTATCTTTGTGCTATTTGCCAGTTATAAAAGTGGTAGATCTGGGTTTATTATGCGCGGTTGCGGTAGTAGATCTAGAGAAATATATGTTCTAAGTAATTTAATCCCGGTGTGTGATTAGATCTTAGTGTTGGTTTTCTAAATCTTAATGCAATTATTGGATAGTTGTAAGAGCGGTTGCTTTATGACTAATCAGTGATTAGGAGTTGATTTGAGCGGTTGCTAAATTGGCCAACACGTAAGGAAAACAGAGATTTACTCTCACAATTGCATAAAAACATAATTGAGCATGTTGGAATAAAATGATATGTGAATTTACATTATCATATAAATCTAGTGGTGGATTCAATCTCTTAACCAATTTTCTTATATTGTTGATTTCAGTTAATTTATTGTTATTGCCTTTGAAGTTGTTCATTGTTCATCAAAACTCCAAAACCCCCCTATTTACTATTTATTGTTAATCAGAGTTTAAATTGGGAATTACTTGATAGTGTTAATTGAATTGGTTCTCTGTGGATCGACCCTTACTAACTACAACTAGTTGTAAGGTTTTTATTTTCTGGTGGGCCTGACAACTGATTTTTATCTAAATTTTAATCACTACATCCGCACGCATCAGAATTTTGGCGCCGTTGCCGGGGAACCAATTTTCCAATTATGCTATTAATTTATTTCCTATTTTTACTCTGTTTTTATTTTTATTTTTTATTTTTGATTCTTTCTTTCTTAGTGTCTTGTAGGTGTTGATGTCCATTAATCATGGATGCTTGTGGGATTTGCTTATCACCTGGACATATCACTGATTTATGTCCAGCTTTCCTAGTGGACACAAATGAGGAAGTAAAGGCAGTATGGGGATATTCTGAACGTTTCGACAACTACAACCTCTACTCCAATACATATTATCCAGAGTGGTGGGACTATCCTAACTTGAGTTATGGACAGCAACCTCATAATCAACCTCCAGCCTATGAACTTCCAGAATTTCAGCAGAGGCAAACATATTTCCCTCAGAGACAGCAGCAAGTTCAAGATCCTTGGCAGCCTGAACCTTCATTGGAGGAACTAATAAGACAATTTGCCATTAATACTATACAGTTCCAACAAGAAACAAGGGCCAATTTACAGAGTTTCCAACAAGAAACAAAGGCCAATTTACAGAGTTTCCAGCAAGAAACTAGGGCCGCAATCAATGACATGCAAAACTCTTTGGAGCAGTTAGCCACAGAACTCAGCAATATGCAGAGCCTAAATTCTGAAGGACTTCCCTCACAACCCGAAGAGGATGTGATGGAAGATCCTAGTGTTGTCATATTGCAAAGTGGGAAGACGTTAGATAAACCCACCTCTCCTCCACAAACCACTACAGAGGAAGACCAAGAGCCTAAACAGGTAAATGAGGAAGGGAAAAACTCTGAAGCCCCCAAGGTAAGTAATCTTGAACCCTTTCTTAATGTAGTGGAGGAGCAACATGATGAGTTGTGTGATGAATTTTCTGATTTTATTGGTTTCAATAATTATATTCATTGCCACTCATGCACTAATTGTCAAGGTGATATGATATGTGCTAGCTGTGCTGAGATTTCTGCAGAGTTGAAAGTTGATGATTCTGTTTGCAAAGCAGAATCTAAGACCCAAAGTGAGGAGGAATTGCAGGTCATGGAAGAATTTGTAGAAAAGGAAAAAGAGCACCCGATGACGGTTACTACTGAAGTGGACTTTGTTTTTGGGCCATCATTAAGTAGAAACAATGCACATAAAGCTGATAAAGTGCCCGTATTACTTTTCAGTGGTGAAGCCAAGGAAAATAAGGGCCAATGGGACCCTGGTGGAAGCCCTTATGTTGCAAGCTTAATTTGTTCATCACTCTTCAACCAATGGCATCCTGGTGAAAGCTCTCATATTGTTTCAATTATAGTTTGGTCATCACACTTCAAACAATGGGATCCTGGTGGAGTCTTTTCACCTACCTCACTTGATAAGGCCAATAAACACCACCTCAAACAATATCATGAACTTCCAGAGAATGCAGAAGTGGAGGTGATGAACCTTCTCCATCCGCATTATGAATAAAAAAAATGAAATTAAAAAAAAAGTAAAAAAAAAAAATTAGCCTTTTATTTTTATCTTTATTTTTATTTTTTTTTGTACAGTGGGGGTAATTCTCCCTTTTATTATTTTTTGTATATACTAACTCAGTGGGGGAATCTCTCTCTTTTATTTTTTTTTAACTTACTAATAGTGGGGAAACCTCTCCCTTTTACTTTCTGTAAATTTTTTATTTATTTATTATTTTTGTCATTTATTTATTTTCTGTCATTTATTTTTTGTCATTTATTTTTGTTATTTATTTATTTATTTATTTTATTTTATTTTATTTTTTTTATTAATTTATTTGGTGGTTGGTTTCTACCACACCATTTTTGAATTTTTTTATTTTGTAGTTGGTTTATTACCCCACCTTTGTTATTTTTTATTTGGTGGTTGGTTTATTACCCCACCTTTGTTATATATATAAAAAAAAAATAGCTGTGTGCCCGACAATGAGGTAGGTAGTGCCATTAAATTTTGTCACTCGGAAGCATGTGGAGGTCATTTTTTTTTCTTTAACGACAACAATTGCGAAAATCTTGCAAAGATGGATTTTATTGGCTTACTTTATTCAAGGTCTGTTACACCTTTTGCAAAAGTCTGCAGAAATTGGTCAAAAAAAGTTCTGCTTTGAGATTATCATCTGCACCTATTCCTTGGAAAATTGAGATCTAGGTGGCGCTTTCCTGGTTAAATGGCGGATAACGGTACTCCGTGACTCTCAAGTCGGTTTGTTTTTCAGTTTCCCATAATAACTGATTTCTTCTCCTTTCAAAATGGATGTCATTCTCTCAAATCTAAGAAAATATTTTCCTTCTCTCCCTCTAAATGCTCTAACAAAAGTTTATGAAGCTAGGTGTGAAAGACTGAGATTGTTAATGTATAAGGGCATCCCAGAAGATATACACTGGATAATCGAAGCAAAGGTTCGTTTAGCTGGAGAATCTTCAGATTCATTTGTCCCATACATGCCTGGTCTCGGTAAAAGTTCATTTTCAAAAAGGAGAAGAGCAAAAAGAATGAAAGTTTGTTACAAGTGTGCACGATGGAATTGCAACACGCGATGTCACTCTTTGGGGATGGTTTCCGTAAACAGAGAAGATAAAATATTCTTCATTAAGAATGGACTGAGTAAGGAGTCATTAGATAATATCTTATTGACTCTTGAGACGCATTCTTGTGGAATTGTGCAGCGTGAACTTCTTAGTTTGTGGAATCTCTTCAGGGACGAGCAAGAGCGTTACGATCTTGGGAATCGACTCAAAAAAACCCTTTTGCCAATTTATAAGAAAATTGGATGGGAAGCTTATCCTCGACTCATAGAAGGCGTTTAAGCCATTTACTGGATGTGAAACCGAGAGGAAGATGTGAGCCACAATCACAACATGTATATACTATCTTGTATATCAAAAAAAAAGAAAAAAAATGATGAAAAAAAAAATGATGATAAAAAAAATGATGATAAAAAAATATATATATATAAAAAAAAAAAGGCGAAACTTCGGTTGTACTTAGTCTTTAATTAGATTAGAGCCCCCGCCAATGGAGTGGCAGTAGACCTGTCATTGACTCGGTGGACCTTCGCACGCCGGTCGAAATAAGGTTCGTGTGCCATGCTCTGCAGAGAGCCGCGCAAGCATTCCTGTGTTTTAACCAAAGGCTCGCTTGTTGATGGACGAAAGAAGCGTCCGTGTTTGCATTCTCGCGTGACAATGCCTCCGAGCCGGATCCCGTGATTTAATGCCATGGGCTCTTGAAACCTCTCACCGGTTGTGGTTGTTGGTGGTAGGCGTCGATTTACGCACTTTAATTAGTGGCGTCGTAGCTCAATCCAAAATATCCCACAAGCGGGAGGGAGAAGAATGCCCAGTATATTGGTGAGTCCGTCTTGGTATTCTTGCACTCATGACGCGCAAAGATAAAGATCTGCCATGAAACCTGTACATAAAGGTATGTAATCATTTATTATTATTATTTTATCTTTGTATGATTTTGTTAAATTTTGGTTTTGGACAGACGATCATTTGGATAGGATCCTTCGGGGGTTTCTAGACTTCTTTACCCTGATGGTTTTCTTGAAAAAAAACAAAACAAAACAAAAAAAACAAAAAAAAGTATTATTATTATTATTATTTCAAACTTTTCTGACACCAGCCAACCTACCTGTATAGGAGCTATTATTACTTTTTCTATTCTCTTTCCTATTTAAACACTCCATTTTCTTTACTTTTCTAACTCTTAATCATTCAAAGAGAGTGAGTGTTGAAATGGAGGGAGCTTCTTCTTCGATTCGTAGATTTCTCGGTATTGGTGTATTTTGTGGGACAAGTTATGGGAATGGTTTAGAGTTTGTAAACGCAAAGCACCGTTGGTAGACCACTTGCTCGCGAGGAATATTCGTGTAGTATATGGGGGAGGTTGCATTGGGTTAATGGGGGCTGTATCACTTTCTCGCATTTGTAAGAGGTGGTCAAGTTTTAGGTGTCATTCCCGAACCTTTAACTCGAAGGAACATCGTTGGAAAGACAGTTGACTGAAATTAAGGTATCCTCTATGCATGGACGAATGAAGGCGATGCTTGATAACTCGATGCATTCATTGTCTTACCCGGTGGTTTTGGTACTTTGGAAGAAGTCTTTCAAGTTGTCTCTTGGGCCTATTGAACATCCACCATAAACCCATAGGTTTGTTGAATGTTAATAATTTCTTTGATAATTTGTTATCTTTTGTTGACCATGTCAGTGGAATGCAAATTTGTCACACCTTCAAGAAGACAACTCCTTATCTCTGCTTCTACTGTTAATGAATTGATTGATAAATTAGAAGCATTTGTTTATGAACCTGATCCAGTAACAGCTCATATAGATTGGTCCGAAGGAAGCGGTGAAGGAAGTGGTGAAGGAAGCAAAATGAAAAGAAAGCCAGCCAAGACACTCCAATTATTTAAATAATTACAAGCTTTGGTTTTATTTATCGTACTTTGTTTCTGTTTAAATTTGTGTGAGATTTTTTTTTTCTTTTCAGTAATTGCAGCAACAGGTAATATCTTCTATCCTTTACTCATCTATATTTTAACATTGGGGACAATGTTGTGATCTAGTTAGGGGGGAAGGATAGTTGACCTAAAAAAAAAAGTTTGTTGTTTTGTTTGGAAAGTATGATATGATTGTCATGGACTTATTAAACCAATTAGTGATGGCAGAGTAAGGAGTAATTTTACTCTTGAGACGCTTCTTAATTGGTGGCAGAGTAAGGAGTTTGTTTTTAGGTAGTAATTAATTAGTATTAAATTGTGGAAGTACTAAAGTTTTATTATTTGATTTCTTTTCGTGGTCTCGATGCGATCGACAAGCAGTGTTTCTTTTCCTGCTTAGCGTTGATTCACTTCTTATCAGGTTGTGTTGCTCTTTTCTATATCTCTCTTTCACATTGAGGGCAATGTTATATTAAGTGTAGGGGAGAGATTTTAGCATTTAAAAAAATGTCTTAATTTCAAAAAAAAAAGTTTTAAAAGAAAAAGAATCATTGCATGATTGAATAACTTTTCTCCCTCCTTGAACTAATGTGCTTGGTGATGAATGATTAAATTGATGAATTAAGTACGATGGATGCATACCTTGTGAGATTTTGAGCCTAATGGATGGATTCAACATTTATGTCATTCTCTTCTTTCTTGTGTGACTTTCACTCATGTTAATGACCACTCTAGAACTTGCTTTGATTCTTTTTAAGGCTACATTTCACTTGCATGTATGAACATGATTGAGGCCCTCTTTCTTAATTAGCTAGTTTAACCAAATAGCCAACCTTGTTTTCAATATGATATCAAGCACTCTTTTGACTTCTTGAAAATTCTCTGATTCCTGCCAACCTTGTATATTCTCCTTTTTGCTTAACCCTTTGAGCTTATTTGACCATTCCTTGTTTCTAGCTCATTATGTACCTTAAATGAAAAATCATGTTCTTATTTTACCTTAGGGAATAAAAAAACATTAGCTTGGTTAATGGAGGAGTTTTTGAACAAGTGTGGGGGTGTATGTACAAAATGGTTGTTGAAAAAGGAAAGAGTGCAAAAAAAAAAAAACAAAAACAAAAACAAAAAAAAAAAAAAAAAAAAAAAAAAAAATGTATGTATATAGTTATGTTCATATATAAAAAGAAAAAAAAATGATTGAGAAATGAATATGTAAAGGGTTATACATTAGAGTTGGGATGAACTTTTATGCTTGTTATTTGAACTCAGCTCTCATTTGCTTTTATTCTCTTTGGTATTTATCCTCTCATATCCATTTTACCCTCTTCTGTTACCTTGACCTCACTACAACCTTGAATAAAGTCCTCATGATTTGTGTATGCATGTGTTTTGAGTAGTGGAGAAGTAGAAGATAAGCAACCTAATGGTAGTGCAATTTTCATGGTTGAATTGAGTGAAATACCTACCTTTTAAACACTTGAGAGATTGAGAGGGAATCTTGTGAAGATCTATCATTCTCGATTCATATTGAAGATACCTTGTTTGTTGGTTTGAAATGTGGAGAATTGTTAACTCATGAATGTTTTGATCCCTTGAACCTTTGGTTGTTCTTCCTGATTGTAAAATTTTGGGCTCTTGAATGTTGTTGGAATTTAAAATTTTGTTAATCTCTTATGTCCTTGTTTTGGTCTTGAGTTTTGCCCAGGAGTGCAAAAAGCTAAGTGTGGGGGAATTTGATAATCACATATTTTATTTATTAAGAAACCCTTATGTTTAGTCATTTACACTCTCCATATTCTTAATTGATTGAGTTTGGTATGATTTTGTGAGTTTGAGCTCAAATTGGTCCTAATTGAATATTTTCAGCATTATTGAGATTTTACACTGTTTCTGTATTTTGGCCATAACTTGAGTTCCTGATATCTGATAATCATGAATTTTATCTTGTAGGAAACCTAAGAGGAAGCTCTACAACTTTGATGAAGAGCTCGAAGTCCTAAACAGATGTCTAAGGGACCTAAGTTTACATGGAAGTCAGAATACGGGTTCTGTCACTAGAATCTGAATGGTGTGCACTCATAAAATCATATCTCAAGCTGTAATAATGGAGATGGGCTGAAATTTGGATAGTTGATAGTCAAGACCCAAATAAACAACTTTCATGAAGAACACCTTTTGAAAGAATGAAGTCTAATGGGTCAGTTTGGGCTTGCAAGTCAGAACAGAGGTGCTGAAGTTGGGTTTGAGCAACCTGTGGTATTTGGGTCATATCTTGGGCTGTAGGAAGCCAAATTGGATGATCCAGATATGCATGTTATAGCCAAGCCAAAGATCTACAACTTTCATGAAGAGTACTTTTCATGAATCTGAAGTATAATCGGTCGTTTTTGGCTTCCAAGTCAGACCAAGGAATTTTCGCACTCAACCACTCCACTCCACTCATCCACTCAACTAATCCACTCAACCACTCCACTCCACTCATCCACTCATCCACTCAACCACTCAACCACTCCACTAAACTAACTCACTCAACCAAATCACTCCACTCATCCACTCAACTACTCATCCACTAAATCAAACCACTCACCCACTCAACCAACCACTCCACTCCACTCATCCACTCAACTAACCCACTCAACCAATCCACTCAACCAATCCACTCAACCAATCCACTCAACCACTCCACTCATCCATCCACTCCCCTTTGTCATTTTGTTACCCTAGACTTCTATAAAAGGCACCATTGGTTATCATGAAAGGAGTTGGACTCTCCTTCATTTCTCTCATAGTTTCTTCTTGTTTCTTTATAGTTTTTCTTGTGATTTCCTTCTAGTTATGTGTAACTAAACCTCCCTTGGTTAAGGGAGCGATGAAACCACTAGTATTAATGTTGTGAACCTTGCATATTTGATTATTTCAACACAGTTATGTTTTCATTCATATATTTCTGAATCTATTATTGGTATGAAGATTTTTATACTTGTTTCACCTTTCAAAGTGGTAGATCTGGGTTTATTATGCACGGTTGTGGTAGTAGATCTAGTGGGATGGATGATGTTCATGTGGGTATAATTATCTTTGTGCTATTTTCCAGTTATAAAAGTGGTAGATCTGGGTTTATTATGCGCGGTTGCGGTAGTAGATCTAGAGAAATATATGTTCTAAGTAATTTAATCCCGGTGTGTGATTAGATCTTAGTGTAATTGGTTTTCTAAATCTTAATGCAATTGTTGGATAGTTGTAAGAGCGGTTGCTTTATGACTAATCAGTGATTAGGAGTTGATTTGAGCGGTTGCTAAATTGGCCAACACGTAAGGAAAACAAAGATTTACTCTCACAATTGCATAAAAACATAATTGAACATGTTGGAATAAAATGATATGTGAATTTACATTATCATATAAATCTAGTGGTGGATTCAATCTCTTAACCAATTTTCTTATATTGTTGATTTCAGTTAATTTATTGTTATTGTCTTTGAAGTTGTTCATTGTTCATCAAAACTCCAAAACCCCCTATTTACTATTTATTGTTAATCAGAGTTTAAATTGGGAATTACTTGATAGTGTTAATTGAATTGGTTCTCTGTGGATCGACCCTTACTAACTACAACTAGTTGTAAGGTTTTTATTTTCTGGTGGGCCTGACAACTGATTTTTATCTAAATTTTAATCACTACATCCGCATGCATCAACTTATAATTTAAAGACTCTAACTTCTTAAGACTAGGAACCATTCTCTAAAGCTTTGATAAGCTGGGATGACCTAAGTAGTTGTGAAGAAGACTAGGAGACTCCATAGGAGCACAAACCACAAGTGGAGTTGACTTAAGATAGTAACGTCTATGAGACTATGCCCTATGCCAATTGTTTATCTTGTACCCCAATCTTGAATAATAAAGGACTTAGAATCAAAGATTGTTGAACATTTAGGAGAATGATAAGATGACTAAGGGAAAATAAATCAAAAGGGCATCAAGGCATGAATAAAATTGATTTTAACAACACAAATGTAGTAGTTGAGACAAGACCAATGCCTTTGGTAGTGTCTTTGGAGCCGTCTGCCAAGGTTATAATTCATGAGAAATCAGGTGTGGAGAAAGAAGTGAAAAAGGATTGGTTATTGATTACATGATCAGAGGCACCAGAATCAATTATTTGAGGACTTGAACTAGTACTATTATAAGAGATTCAAACTATAGGATTACTAGTACAAGCAACTGTGGTCGTAAAAGACTGAGTTTGCATGGCTTCCTTCATGCACTCTTAGAACTTAGTTTTAAAGGGCAATAGGCTACTTTCCTGATAAGATTTCAAACCCTTTCTCTTCTTAACCAATATCAAACTAAGTAATATCGACAATTTTTTCTAAGAAGCCATGAAGAGAATAGTGGGTGTCTTGAGTATAGCTTGTTCTTTTACAATAAAAGCATTGGGGACGACTTCCACGGTCCCTTCGACCTTCATGTCCACCACGAGACCTAGAGGTGGTTACCATGGTTGACACTTCAGTTGTATTTGAGTGGAAGCCAAAAACTTTAGTTGGAGGAACCTTCAAAAGGCGAGTGATTGAACTCTCCATCATGAGAACTTCTTAGCATGTCAGAATCTAGTCACGGACAAGCTCAAAATTGGGGTGCATCTCACGCAGAACTAGTATCACGTACAAGTTATCTAGCTTCATTAACAAAGCTTGATGATTGTCAGCCTGGATAAACATTTTCAATTCCTCTATTGCATCTTGTGCCTAAGTGGCAAAAATAGTCATGTACTGATTTATTTGCTTATGAGAGGCTAACTTTTGATCTAAGTTGAATAGATGTTGAATATCATTAGCAAACAAATCATGAGCCTTTTTCCTAAAATGAAACATGTTTTAAAGGTCTCTAAATAAACCAAGATGATTAGCTCCACATATTGCTATAGCAACGCATACAAAAATAGTTTGTTAGCATCAAAACCATTATAAGAAATATTCACTCAAAAAGGGCCTTGGTGCTTACATTCCCTCTCCTTTTTGATGATGACAAACTATCTAATAATTTTCAAATGAGCTTGCATGGGTTGAGAAAGTTTACCATTTTTGCTTAAAACTCAAGAAGGGTTAGAGATCAAGACTTGAGAAAGGTCAATGGCTCCCCCTTAACTTAATACTCATTTCAAATGTTAGCAGATAACAGTAAAACATTTCACATAACAGATTAATTTTTCAAGGCATACATTAGAAAATAGTTTCATGGCAAGATGTAAGATACACCATTATAGATCATGAACCAATGTTTATATTTCATATCATAAGCTCCCCCTCAGAGCATGCCTTTCTCATTTAAGAACAGAAATATCGTATCAATGCATTCACAAAATAAAGACAAGCAAAACAACAAAGACATTAAAAAATTTCATATTAATCTTCTCTTCCTTTTGGCATCATACAAAAAGAATGTAAAGAATAAGGTTAGAGATGCTAGGCCATCATAGAGACTAAGAAGGTGGAGCTTCACTTGAAGTTCAGGCATCAAAGAATGAGTGAGAAGAAGTGGATTCAAGAATGGCATTGTGAGGAGGGTAAGGGTAATGTTCCTTATGAGCATCACAACGTGCTCATAGGGTGTCGTAATGGAAGGCAACTGAATTTTATAAAAAAAAAAAAAAATAGAAGTCGTCACCAATTTTTACCTTTAGAAAAAAATAAAAATAAAAACCCTTTTATTTTGAAAATTGATCTTTTGAAAAGCTTGGATTTAGGAGTCTAATTAAGCAATGAAAAAGGTGAAGACTTAAATCACATTATATCCTTGATATATTCATCATAAGACAATTAACCTAAAACTAAGAATAATAATCATTTTATCTCAAATAGTGTCCACACCCATTTTAACACCACATGAAAGTTGGTTAATGAAGTATAAATTATTAGTTAATGAATATGTACAAATATATAACACTTCCAGTCTGACTCCGTTAACCAACTTATTTATGTTATTAACTACTTTTTTATTTTTCATTAATCAACTTTTTACATACTCATTAACTAACTTATATACGTCATTAATCACGAATTTATACTTCATTAACCAATTTTATGTTGTGTGAAAAATAATGTTGTTGAAAATAGGTAAAATTATCGGGATTGTAAAACTAATTGTGCGTATTCAACAACTTTTAAAAAAATTGTTTACCCCTTTAACAAAATAAATAAAATATAAAAATATTTACAAAATTATTAAAATACAAAAGAGGCTTATAATCGACAATCATACCATTAAACAAATAAAATACAATGACATAAAATATGATCAACAAAAGACAGTACAGTTTATTTTTATTTTTTATTATTCCTATTTTAATTATAAAAAATGAAAAACTAAGTTCCAAAAAGAAATCTTATGATCACCCCAACTGACACTATTAAAAGAATTATGAGATTCAAAATATTTTTATCCTTTTAATTTTTATTTTTTGAATTGTGTTGTTTTACTTTGACAATTTAAATACTCAAGACCCAAACCCGATTAAGAAAAGAATGACGTTTTCAAGTCCTAAGGAAAATAAATTTAGCCTAACAGTGCTCAAGCCTGAACAAAAGCAAAAGAGAAGCCATGTGTTTACCTCTGTTTGGAGAGAATCAACATGAACGAAACTTGCACGACCTTGGCTACACATGCTGGTTGCTGGAACAATGGTCTAGTTTAAGTGTTAGTGACCAAGGTGCTAGGTTTTTGTGACAGCGGGTGTTGGGTGTGAGTGGAGTGGTGTTTGTAGTGATTGGTGGCGGAAGCAGGTGCGTGGGGCTGTTGTGGTTGTGGTGGCATTGCGGCTGTTGCGGGCTTATGCAGACCGCAATCACAGTGTGATGCGGCCGATGTCGCGACCACAACAGGCAATATGGTCCGAGATTTAAAACCTGTGGATGGTGATGAGTGCGTGCAGTGGCAGTTCATGATTATGGTGCGTCTAGGTTGTGTGAAGATGTGAGACTGTGCGAGAGTGTTGTGCAAAGGTAGACGTATAGCGCAGCTTGAGTGGGTGCAATACGTCTCTGTTTTGTGGAATGAGTGTTGTTGGCTGTGAGAGGTGCGTGTGGGTGTTAGGATGTGTGGTGTAGTGTTGGACGAGTGCGGAATAGCAAGTTTGGTGGTTTTGTGTTCTGGTTTGCCGTTCTGCAGTGACGTGGGTGAATTTGAGAACGTGAACGTGAATGACGTGCAATGGTTTACTGTGTGCGTGAAGTTAATTGACAAAGGAAGATGACAGATTCATGCTTCTTCGAAATCATAACAACTAAGAGTGGCATCAAAAGCATGGATAAATCTATCATGCTCCCTACAAGTTAGGTGCATGATGCACAACTTGTGATTGAAGACACGAAACCTTCTCAACAAGTAATCCTAAGCAACCCCAAACTCAAACTCTTTTCTCTCTTCCAACAGTCAAACCTTTGATTTCACGAAAGCCACCACAAGCCGCCGTCATCCTCTGCCATCCTCACATCGCCAGAACCAACAGTACTGCCCCTGGACCACCAAATTGTTATTGTACAAGAATAATAGAAGATACACTTTGTAAATTTTTTTATTTTTACTTCACCAAATTCTAAAGTACATAAGATACTTATAGAAGTGAAAGATATCTTACACATTCTATAACTCTCCCTAATTAACAATAGTAATTTTTCTTTAATTCATGAAATAAATCATCCTATAACTACATAACTTTAATGAAATAATTCTCCCTAATGACACACCATAATTCTTCATTACTTATAAAATAACTTTCATAACTCATAATAGCTACCACATCAAAGGTCACATAACCAACAAAATTCTATTAACTTCAAATTATTATTTTTAATCAACACTTCCCTTTAATTTGAAGTCTTCTTCTTCATTCCAAGTCTTGCTCGCAATTTTTGAAATTCTTTAAACTTGAGAGGTTTAGTAAAAATATCAGCAATTGGATCTTGTGTCTTCATATATTTGGGCTCAATCATCTTGTTTTCAACATACTCTAATAAAATGAAACCTTGTGTCTTATGTGCTTGCTTCGATCATGGTACACCGGATTTTTAGCAATAGATAGTGCAGACTTGTTATCAATACAAATCTTTGTTGCTTCCTCTTGTGGAAAATAAATTTCTTTCAACAACCTTCTAAGTCATATAGCATGACAAGTGCACGAAGATGCCACCATTTACTCGGACTCACAAGTTGAAAGTGTGACAATAGATTATTTTTTAGAACTTCATGAAATAGGACAATCTCTTGTAAAGAATACAAAACTAGTAGTGCTCTTTCTATCATCAACATCTCCTGTAAAATCACTATCACAATATTCTGCAAGCTTAAAATCATTAGAAAATGAATAAAATAGCCCAAAATCAATTGTATCTTTTAGGTAATGAAGAATCCTTCGAGCAACTTTCATATGGGTAGAAGTAGGTGATTCCATGTAGCAACTCACTACTCCAACCATAAAAAGAATGTCAGGTCTTGTCGAAGTCAAGTATCTCAAGCTTTCCACAAGGCTTTTGAAAATGGTGGGATCTTCTCTCACTCTATCATCAAACTTTGACAATTTAACTCCATATTCCATGGGTGTGTTCACGAAGTTACAATCAAACATATTGAACTTCTTCAAAATCTCTTTTGCATAGGCTTCTTGAGAAATAAAAATTCCATCTTCCTTTTGCTTCACCTCTAGTCCTAAATAGTATGATACGAGCCCAATATCGGTCATCTCAAATTCATGTGCCAAAGCCTTCTTGAATCCTTCAAACAAAGTATAATTAGTTCCGATGAAAATAAGATCATCAATATAAAGACAAACAAGTAAAATATCTCCATGGTCATATGCTTTAACATAAAGAGCATATTCATGAACACATCAAACAAAGCCATTATCTTGAAAATACTTGTCGATATGGCTATTCCATGCTCTTGGTGCTTGCTTCAACCCATATAATGCCTTCTTCAATCTCAAGACTTTATCTTCATGCCCTTCTACCACAAAGCCAATTGGTTGCTCAACATATACCTTCACTTCTAGATAGCCATTAAGGAAAGTGGACTTTACATCAAGTTGATAAATCCTCCACTTCATTTGAGCCGCCAAAGCAATGATCAAACGAATTGTCTCCTTGCGGGCAACGGGTGCAAACACTTCTTCATAGTCAACTCCATGCTTTTGCTTGTAGGCTTTTACAACGAGCCTTACTTTATATCTCTCTACATCTCATTTGACATTCTTCTTTATCTCAAACACCCATTTGACTCCAATTGCCTCATGACCCTTGGGAAGAGATGATAACTCCCAAGTGTTATTCTTTTCAGTGGCTTCAATTTCCTCTTGCATGGCTTGTCTCCACCTTTTGTCTTTGAAGGCTTCATCAAAGTCTAAAGATTCACTATCAACAAGAAGATAAAACAAATCAAAAGGCTCAGTTACATCATATAATTCTTCAATATTTCTCATTTTTCTTGGCCTTTCACTAGAACTTTCTTCGGAAGATGAGGATGTTTCATGAATGGGAGATGGTGGTAGAGTCTCTTCTTGGATAGGCATCATGGTCTCTTGCTCTTCATCTTCATCATAACTTCCTTCTTCTTGTGCTTCCCATCTCCAAGTGATTTTTTCATCAAACTTCACATCTCGACTCATAATAATCTTGTCATTGCTTGGATTGTACAACTTGTAGCCTTTGGAATTTGGATCGTAACTAATAAAAACATGCTTCTCACTTCAATCATCTAGCTTGGATCTCCCTTAGTCGGGTACATGAACATAAGTAACACTTCCAAAAATTCACAAATGATTAACACTAGGTTTGGTCCCATTCTATGCTTTTTGTGGTGTTTGATCTTTCACATTTTTTGTTGGGGAGCGATTGAGCAAATAAACTGCACAAGAAACAGCTTCAGCCCAAAATTTCTTAGTTATATTTTTGGCTTTCAACATACATCTAGCCATATTAAGAATAGTTCTATTTTTTCTTTCCGCTACACTATTTTGTTATAGTGATCTAGGAACCATTAGAGGGCAGCAAATTTCATTTGTTTCACAAAATTCATTAAATTCTTTAGATGTAAATTCGCCTCCTCTATCGAATCTTAGAGCCTTGATTACATAACCACTTTCTTTTTCTACAAGAGCTTTGAATTTTTAAAGGTTACAAATACTTCAGATTTTTACTTTATAAAATAAATCCAAGTTTTCCTACTATAATCATTAATAAAAAGTAAAAAATATTTATTTTTACTAAATGAATAAGGATTTATTGGGCCACACACATCAGTGTGAACAAGTTACAATGGCTTGGTTGCTCTTGTAGTTGTCTCCTTTGAAAAGCCTTCTCTTGCATATTTGCCAAGGAGACATGCTTCAAATAATTGATTGGGATGATTAATTGAGGGCATCCCTTTCACCATCTTCTTTTCTCCTAAGGCTTTGAGTGCTTCAAAATTCAAGTAACGGAATCGCATATGCTAACACCATGCTTCATCTTTAACATTAGCCTTTAAACACTTTGTTTCAATTGTATTGAGATTCAACATGAACATTCTATTTTTTTGTTATAGACACCTTAGTAACCAAGTTAGCATTATGATCTCTAAGCCAAAGATGATGATCTTTCATATGAATTTCATATCCCTTCTCAACAAGTTGTCCCAAACTCAAAATATTATTTTTTAATTTGGGTGCATGGCAAATATTGGTAACTAACTTGTGATCACCATCTTTAAGCAAAATTAAAATGGTACCTTTGCCTTGAATTTGGACTTTTGAGGTGTCTCCAAATGAAACATTGCACTTCACTTTCTCATCAAGCTCCACAAATTTTTCTTTGTAGCTACACATATGATTGCTTACACCATTGTTAAGATACTATGAGCTCTTGTCATCCTTTTCATTATCTTTGAGTGCTAATAATAAGGTTACCTCTTCAACCTCTTCTTTGTCAATAAGGTTGGCTTTTTCTTCAACACCATTATTACCATAATGACATTTCGATGCATAATGCCCAAATTTATGACAATTGAAACATTCAATATTGGACTTGTCATACCTCCTCTCATTTGTTCTAGGATGATTGCATCTTCTTCTAGTCACTCCTCTTCCACGGCCCCTAGTTGAATGATGGCTTATCTCTTAATTGTTGGAATTGTCATGGTTGCCTCTTCCTCCTCCACCTTAGCTATGATCATGGCATCTTCCTCGTCCATGTCCACATCCTCTTTGACTCTTGCCTCCTCCATCATCTTATAATGAAACCTTGGCTTTGAGGGCTTTCTCCAAAAGCTCATTTTCCCTTTTTAACAACTTTTCTTCTTCGGCTAGTATAGCCCTAAACAACTCATCAACAGTTATGGTGTCTAAGTCATTTGAATTCTCAAAAACATAAGTCACATAATCAAACTTTGGAGTCAAAGAGCAAAGGATCTTATCTTTCACACGATCATCTTCAATATGTTCATCATACCTTTTCATTTGATTAACATTAGCCAAAACCTTTGAGCTATAATCGGAAAAAGTTTTGGATTCCGTCATGTGCAAAGCTTCAAACTCACATCATAAAATTTGAAGACACACCTTCTTCACCTTGTCTGCACCTTAGAGAGACTTTTGCAAAATTCCCTAAGCTTCTTTCATGGTGGATACATTGCTCACATTCTCGAACATCAAATCATCCAAACCTTGATGGATGAGGGACAATGCTTGTTGGTCCTTTTTCTTTAACTTTGCCAATGCTTCCTTCTCATTTTGAGATAAAGTGACCTCGTTTTGTGGCTTAGTGTACCCACTCTCTACAATCTCCCAAGCATCTTGTGATCCATACAATGCCTTCATACGACGAGACCAAGTTTCATAGTTATCTTTTGTAAGACAAGGAAATTGAAATGGAACCATTCCATTATTTGTCATCACTCAAATCTCACTAGCTCTTGATACCACTTTGTTAGTGTAGAAGAATAATAGAAAAGATACTTTATAAATTTTTTTATTTTTATTTCATCAAATTTCAAAGTACATAGGATACTTATAGAAGTGAAAGATACCTTACATATTCTATAACTCTCCCTAATTAACAATAGTAATTTTTCTTTAATTCATGAAATAAACCATCCTATAACTACATAACTCCAATGAAATAATTCTCCCTAATGACACACCATAATTCTTCATTACTCATATAATAACTCTCATAACTCAAAATAGCTACCACATCAAAGGTCACATAACCACCAAAATTCTGTTAACTTCAAATTATTATTTTTAATCAACACAAACCAACTGTGACCCAAAAAAACCTGAGAACCACCAAGCTAATCATTTCTATTAAGAATCGATTACAATAATGTTATTTGCATGTGATTTTCTTTACACCATTCTTAACAGCTATCACTACGCCTCACCAAAAAGAACCGACTCACTACCCATATCTACCTTGCCATTGCTAATATAATTATACCACCGCCGTATATATATTGCACCACCATCCAAATGAGATTCTTCCCCCTTTGTTTTTTGCATTTCAACTCGAGATGATTTGCAAGCAATCGACGGTGGTCAAGAACAAGCCACTATGTGTCACCGGTCCTCCGTCGTGTCACCACCCATGCATAGAGCCCTACTACCTTGTGAGGTATTTATAGGAGCGTCTTAGTAGATAAGAATCATATTTAAATCTATATTAAATACTGTTAATTAGGAGTTTTTTTATCTCTTAAAAAATTCCTCTAATAATGGATTGACCTCATCAATAGAACTATTTATTTTTCAAATGGTGCATAATTCACCTTAACATATTAGGATGCATAGTAGAATTGGCCTCAAAAGCATAGTAAAACATGAATTTAATCAGTGACATGAAGTTGATAGAGCGAGGATATAAGGTGCACACTTTGTTAGAAAATTCAACAAAACTTCCTTTCCTACTACTTTGCCTCTCTAGCCATTCCTAATAATCCTTCTACCTTCCCTTTCTCCTCCTCCCTTTTACTTTGCAGTGCCACCACTGTCGTGTGCCTCTCCACTACTCTTGTGAGTGTTGTTGTGAGAGAGAAATAGGTAGGAAGAAAGATCTTCGAGTATGAACTTGTGAACATTTCCCTTAGCATGTGGACCATTTTTTCGATTACCATTAAATGTGATCAATTTGTTGTCCATCCATCATGCTTTGATTTGGTTGATTGCTCTTAATTGGATCACTTTTAATATTGACAAGTGTTAAAAATCAAATGACAAACCTTTGCTCTAGACTTGAGTACATTCATTGGATCCAAGAAGACTTAGAATTAGAGGATAAAATTGAGCTTAATGATGAATGGGTATTTGAAGTGTATTGGTCTCTAGGACCCATAAAATAGAAAATATTAAATAAAAAGATAAAATAAAGAAAACAAAATAAAATAAGATAAAATGAAGAAAATGAAGAAAACAAAACAAAATAATATAAAATGAAGAATAAGACAAAACAAAGTATGGTGTTCACAATGAGTAATGCCTGGAATGACCTTATTCTTCATTTTAATTTAATGGATTCCATGATTGTATTTGTTTCCATTCTCAATGCATATGTAAGCCTCTATCTAGGAAGGTATGTAAAGTAGAGTTTGATTCCTTTTGTAATTCCTTTCACTTTCTCAATGAATTTAGTTTTGTTCTTCCAAACTTCACCTTTAAATTTCTTCACTACTATTCTATATGACTTGTGTATGTCTTTCTTACTCCATCCTTGGAGGGAGTGGGCTCAGCATGTGTGGCACCATCATAAGTCTCACTACCTTCCATCTATGTGCCTTGAACCACAAGTTGAGGGATATAGATGATGAACTAATAGAAAATTGCTTCTAAGGAGAAGCAGGATGCTCAACATCATTAGCTATATCCTCCAAAACTTAAGTGTGGATGCTATTTTCTAGTTCATCCCTTAGAGTAGTGGTATCAAAAATAGGTGAATCAAAGTGTGGAGAGTCATATAAGGGCTGTTGAAAGGTGGTTTCTGAGGTTGCTCTTCCTCATCTCTTTAGAAAAAGATGGTTCTTTCCAAATCCTCTTATTGCTCTTCAGCAACAGTCTTCTCAAGTGGTTGAGAAGGTTCAGAGCCTTCCATTTCCTTGGCTTCACCTTAATTAATGATAAGCTTGTATTTTATAGTCTTATACTAGATAAATTGTGGTGATTTGCTTATATTTATTAATGAATTTTAGATGGATCCTTATCATTGTCTTTGTTTTTGTAGATTGAATGAGATTTATCAAATTTGGAGTGAAAGCAAGCAAAGATGCCCTATTTCTAAGCACGTTCTTTATAAGGAGAAAAAGCATAAATTTCTCTTTGATGTCCCAGCACTCAGTGCCCAAGCGCTCAGAACATATGCAACAACGATGTCTTATTGTCCCAGCGAAGCAATGTCTAAGCGCACAATGCGTTATGTAACGCGTATCTACTTAAGTGGCTCAGCACTTGAGCGACATAAGCCAACACCTAGGCGCTAGTCACGTAATAGTGCACGTTATTTTTTATAAATAGAGGAGTTACGCCATAACATAGAATAGAAAATAACGCGCAGAAAATCCCTAATCCTGATAGAGCACTTTCGTGGCAACAAACTTTAGAGGAAGGCTTCGAAGGGAGGATTCAATTCTTGAAGGCTTGATAATCATAATTACTGTAAAAGGGATTTTGATTTCTCTTTCTCTCAAGTTTTCCCCTTTCTTTGGGTTTTCTTTCCATGAGTTTGTGTTTTGATATGAGTTTATTTGTAATGAACATGAGTAGCTAAACATATAGTTAGGGCTATGGGAGATCTTATTTTCCTATTTAATTGGGTTTGATCTCAAATTTGATTAAGGTAATTTCTTTTAGTATTTGTTATATTGCTTGCATTCATGTGAGAACTTGATCACTTTTAGCATGCATTAATTCATTATTTGACCGGTGACCATCCGCATCCAAAGAATGGACCTATATGATAAATCAAGGATTAGATTGGTAAATGACCAAACATCAATTTATTTCTACTAATGGAATTAATGATTATGTTAGTTCATCTCTTGAATTGGGTTTAATGCATTCCTAATTAATTCAACTAAATGACCAAATAGGTGATTTAATTTAGGAATAGAATATTGTTTCATCCATGACTATTGAGATTCAATAACAATTAAGAGAATATTGGCAAGAGAATTACCTTACATCATAAATGAGTAAAATTTTGATTAATTGGATTCAAGTGAACCTTGCACCCTAGTCTTTTTCTAATTGATTCATCTCTGCATTGTTTGATTATTCATTATTCTTCTTTATTTGTTTTCTGATTTTATTATAAATTTCTCTTATACTTCTGATTGTTTAAATAATCAAGAGTTTTATGAATTTAGTAATTACCACTTATTCCTCGTGGGATCGATAACTATGACTCAAGTCCTATATTACTATACGATAGAGTGCATTTACTCTTAGTGTATTTTACACGTATTAAGTTTTTGGTGCCATTACCGAGTAATAAGTTTGGTAATATTAGAGGTGAAAAGCTCTAGTTAATTTAGACGTAATTTTTATTTTGTTTCTTATTTTATTTTTATTTTTAATTTATTTGTCACTTCATCTCTCTGCTTATATTTCTTGTTTATGCTTACTCGATCTCAATTTCTTGATTTGATATTTGATTCAGAAATTGAGAAAACAGCTCATAGGTTAAGTAAGTAATTTAACACTGAAGTTGTGACTGAAAAAGATAAAAACAGGATGGAGAGAACAATAGTTGAGGGGAATCGTGAAGAACGAGCTACCCCAATAGAGCGGACCATGCTTGAGTATTCCATACCCACGACTAAAGGGTATAGAGGGAGTATTATAAGACTAGTTGTGGCTGCTAACAATTTGAGATCAAACCGACATTGATCTCCATGATTCAGAATTCTATTCAGCTTAGTGGATTACCTTCGGATAATCCAAATCAGCATTTGGCTAGGTTCTTGCAATTGTGTGATACTATAAAGTACAATGAGGTGATAGATGATGCAATCTGATTATGACTCTTTCCTTTCTCTCTTAGGGACAGAGCGAGTCAATGGTTAACGTCACTACCAATGGGTTCCATTACTACATGGGATCAGTTGACACAACAGTTTCTGGCTAAATATTTTTCTCCCTCTAAATCTGCTAAATTAAGGGATGACATATCTTTTTCTGTACAATTTGACATGGACACTCTCTATGAAGCTTGGGAACATTTTCAAGAGTTATTGAGGAGATATCCACATCATGGATTTCCTATATAGCAGCAGGTACAAAATTTTTACAATGGTTTATCGTCTACCAACCATTCACTTATTGATGCTGCTGCGAGAGGTACAATTTGGAGGAAAACACCAACTGAAAGCCATGCATTGATTGAAGAAATGGCACTTAACAATTTTTAATGGCAAAATGAGCACCAGGTTCCTAAAAAACAAGCAGGTGTGTATGCTGTTGATTCCTCTACTACTATTTTGAGTCAATTGGAAGCATGGATAAAGAAGGTGGAGACCTTGATGATAGCAAACAGTGCAGCCCCACCAATCATATGTGAAGCATGTGGCAGACAGGGTCATACAAGTGCAAACTGTCAAGTTGGTAGTCCTTTTACCTTTGAGCCAGAAGTAACAAATTTTGTTGGTAATTCCAATCGACAACAATACAATCCATACTCCAATACGTATAATCTCGGTTGGAGGGATCACCCTAATTTCAAATAGGGAAATCAATAGGGTGATCAGCAGAATCAGCGAGCTCCGCAACCACCTCCAGGTTTTCAAGCACCTGAAAAGAAGCAAAATTTTGAAAACTTTGTAATGAAATACATGCAGAATTCAATGGCCCGCATGAAGAGCATAGAGACTCAGATTAGTCAGTTGGCTATTTTGATGTCAGAAAGAGCACCGGGGACATTACTTGACACTACTGAGCCTAATCCAAAAGAATAGGTCAATGCAATTACCATAAGAAGTGGTAATATTTTGGAAGGATAGATGAACAAAGCACCTAGCTTGTTAGGAATTTAGAAAAAGAAAAATCATGTTCTTACTGAAGATGTCTCAATTCAAGATGGCAATAAAAAATGAGAGGTTGAGAAAGAACAACCAAAGTGGTGGAGAGCGAAGAAGGATCGTGAGCAGAACATCGTATATGAATCATCACCATATGTCAAGATCTATTTCCCTCAGAGGCTAGAAAACAATCATCTAGACCAGCAATCTGCTAAATTCTTAGAAATGTTCAAGAAGTTACAAATTAATATTCTGTTCGTTGAAACCATCTCTCAAATGCCCAAGTATGCAAAATTCTTGAAGGAAATATTTATAAAGAAATGCAAGCTTCAGGAGTTTGAGATGATGTGTTTAAATGAGGAGTGCTTTATCATTCTCTTGAAGAAGTTACCACTGAAATTAAAAGATCCAGGGAGTTTTACTATTCCTTACTCTATTGGTAACTCTTATTTTTAGAGAAAGCATTATGTGATTTGGGTGTTGGTATTAATTTGATGTCTTTCTCTATGTTTAAGAACTTAGGGATGCAGGAACCTAAGCCTACCAACATTTCATTGCAGTTGGCCGATAGATCCATCACTTACTCTCGTGGTATATTAAAAGATGTCTTGGTAAAGGTGGACAAATTTATTTTTTCAACTGACTTCATTATGTTGGATATGGAGGAGTATAATAAGATCACAATCATACTTGGGCATCCATTTCTCACCATTGGAAAGGCAATGATTAATGTCCATGACGGGAAGTTGACCTTGCAATTAAATGATAAGGAAGTGATGTTTAATATTTTTAATTCTGTCAAAAATCCTAGTTCCTTTGATTCATGTAATCGTATAGACAACTGATATTGTGGATAGTGTTATGTCTTCATATATGTAGGAATCTGTGATGGTTGCTATGCTAGAGAAGACTTTGCCCAAGGCTGTCACTGATTTTGAGAATGCCAAGCTCTGCAAGAAGAGATCAAAGAAGAGGCATGACATGTGTATCAAGCAGTGTGAGTTTAAGATTGGGGATAAAATTCTTGTTGATAACTCACGTCTTTATCTTCTTCTTAGTAAGTTTTGGTCAAAAAGGTATGGATCATATGAGATTATTCGTGTCTTATTGTACAATGTGCTTGAGGTGAAGAAAGATAGCCCACGAACATTCTTGATAGATGGCCATAGCGCGAGGCACTGCTTTGAAAAAGAGAAGGGGTCATCTTATTTTTGGCACTTTAAGCCACCTTGATTTACCTGAATAAAAGACAACATCGAACTAATGATGTTAAACACGCACTTCACATGAGGCAACCTGTGTTTCTTCTTTATATATCTTATTTTTATTATTTATTTTTTATTTTATTATTTTTCTTTTTCTTTTAGATGCTACTCATTTGTTTTGGAAAAGAATATTATGCATTTTCAAATTTTGTTGTGGCATTGATTCTTGTGCTTCTTCTCTGTCTGACACTGTATCACTTTTCATCAAATTGTGTTACTCTTTTCTTTACCCTTTTATTTCTTTTTCTTCCACATTGAGGACCATTTTTATCTTAAGTGTTGGGGGGTATTCTTGTCAAAAAAAAATTTGCACAACTGATGAACAGTTGAGTATTGCTAGTAATTAAGCTGAAATTGTATGTTAATTTCTTGATTTATTCTAAGTTGATAGAGATATGTTTTAAAGGGGATTCCATCATTCATAAGCTAATTTTGTATGAAGCAATCTTTTTCAATGAAGTAAAGTGAAATTTAGCATTTTAGTTAGAAATTAGTCATGTCTTCTTGCTTTGGTTCTCTTTATTAACTTTACCAAAAAGTGAATTTTGAGCTTTAATGATTGGATTTGTCATAAATAAAATCCTATTTTTCTTCTGGAGAGAGATTTCTCTTGATTGATGTGCACTAGAACTTGCTTTGATATCTTGTTGAGACTTTAATGATTTACATACATACTTGAATATGATTAAGGCAATTAGGCTTAATTCTTTCATGACTTCCAGAGTTGCATCAAGAAAAAAATCCCTTAGTTGCCCCATTTGAGCCTGAAATTAATTTCTTTGAATACCCAATTGAATAATTAGGTTAAATTCTATAGAGCATCTGATATGTTGATTGAAAAGTTATTAAGGGTTGTTTTTGTCTTCAAGGGTGGAAAAAAAAGTTTGAAAGAGAAAAATGGAAGAAAAAAATGAAAAAAATTATTGGTGAAGAATAATGAGAATATTGGGTTGAATCTAATATACTCTTGTGCATTATGCTCTATTTATCGCCTTTTCAACTTGATTATGCTTTGTATCAATTTATCCATGAGCATTCTTTACCCTTATTTATCTTTTTCCTACCTTTCATTATACCATTGGCCTCGTTATAACCAAAGAAAATCCTTTTGATTCTTGTTTTATATGTGAACTTGGAAGTGGAGATGATATTGATAATCAAGCCTATGATATTGAATTATCAAGAGAAATTTGAATGATCTCTTTGTCTTTAAACACTTGAGCGATGAAAAGATGAGTGACCTCAATTGGTTGGTGAGGAGAAAAATTGCAAGTTAGACTTAAGCCTCTAATTGTTTTAAGTGTTAAATGATCTTGCTTGATTAGATTTAATTGCTAAACTTGAATTTTTAAATTGTGAAATTCCCCTTGATTCATGTTTTTGGATGTTGAGTTTAATATTATTTTTTATTTCTATTCTTTGCTTAAGGACAAGCAAAGCTCAAGTGTGGGGGGTTGATAAGCCTATATTTTATAGTCTTATACCAAATAAATTATGGTGATTTGTTTATGTTTATTAATGAATTTTAGAAGGATTCTTATCATTGTCTTTGTTTTTGTAAATTGAATGAGATTTTTGAATTTGGAGTGAAAGCAGGCAAAGACACCACATTTCTGAGGATGTTCTTCATAAGGAGGAAGAGCACAAATTTCTCTCTGATATCCCAACACTTGAGCACTAGTAATGGAGCGCCCAAGCACTTAGAACATATGCAATAATGTTGTCTCAGTGTCCTAGTGCCTCAGCACGCAACGCATTATGTAGCGTGTATTTGGTTTAGTAGCTCAGTGCTTGAGCGCCCATAAGCTAGTGCCTAAGAACTAGTAGCATAACAGAGCACGTTATTTTTGATAAATAGAGGAGTAACGCCATAACATAGAACAGAACATAACGTGCAGAAAATCCCTCATCCTGATAGAGCACTTTTGCTGTAGTAGACTTTGGAGGAAGGCTTTAAATGGAGGATTCAATTCTTGAAGGCTTAAAGATCATAATCACCATAAAAGGGGTTTTGATTTCTTTTTCCCTCTTGTTTTTCCCTTTCTTTGGGTTTTCTTTCCATAGGTTTGTGTTTTGATATGAGTTTGTTTGTAATGAACATTAGTAGCTAAACTCATAGCTAAGACTATGGGGGATCTTGTTTTAGTATTTAATTGGGTTTGATCTCGAATTTGATTAAAGTAATTTCTTTTAGGGTTTACTATGTTGCTTGCATTCTTATCAAAACTTGATCACTTTTGACATGTATTAATTCATTGTTTGACTAGTGACCATCTGCCTCGAATGAGTGGACCTATATGATAAGCCTATGATTAGATTGGTGAATGACCAAACATCAATTTATTTCTACCAATGGAATTAATGATTATGTTAGTTCATCTCTTGAATTGGGCTTAATGCATTCCTAATTAATTCAACTAAATGACCAAATACGTGATTTAATTTAGGAATAGAATATTGTTTCATCCATGACCATTGGGATTCAATAACAATTAAGAGAATATTGGCAAGAAAATTACTTTACATCATAAATGAGTGAAAATATGATTAATTGGATTCAAGTGAACCTTGCACCCTAGTCTTTCTCTAATTGATTCATCTCTGCATTGTTTGATTATTTATTATTCTTCTTTATTTGTTTTCTGATTTTATTTTGAATTTCTCGTATACTTTTGATTGTCTAAATAATGAAGAGTTTTATGAATCTAGTAATTACCGCTTATTCCTCGTAGGATCGACTATGGGACTAAAGTCCTATATTACTTTGCTATATAGTGCATTTGCTCTTAGTGTATTTTACGCATATCACTTAACTTCACATTCTTCTCTTCCTTGTCCTTCTTTTTTTTTTCTTTCTTTTTTTCCTCATATTTTCTTCATGGTGAAATGAGTGGACCTTCCAAGTTGAGACTTCCTTCTTTGGAAATCTCTGTGAGAATGTTGGCCATGGCTAGATTTTCAACAAATAAGTAGGATAGAACAAGATCTACTTCAAGCTTCTTAATCTTTTTAGAGCCTTCTTCATTAGTTGGAGTGACTAATATGTCTTTTGTAGAGGCGTCTTGAGTTCTAGTTCATCACCAATGGGAGGTTCCTCCTCATAAAGCTAAGAGAGTTCCTCTTGGATATGAGAAGCATAGTTGTATAACTTGGATTGGAGGTTGACCTGGTTAGAAGGCCGAAACACTAGGTCTCAGTCAGACAGCAAGCCTAATGGTCAAACCAAAAAACTCGATAAAAGAAGGAAATATTTTTAAAAAAATATATTATATTAAAAAAATGCTAAAAAAATAGTATATGGAAAAAAATGCTTCCAAACAAGTGGTGATAATAACTTATAAGTTGGATAATAATATACATTAAGAAATTGAGAAAAATACTAAATAGGAATATATAGTCTAGTTGTAAAATATACTTCATGATAAGGACTTTTAAGTACAATGTTCAAATCCCAAATATTACATTTTTGAAGTTTTAATTCTTAAAAAATAAAAAAACCTAAAACCATGGTCAACTAGCTAGGCAGGTCACCTGGTTTAACTGGGTCGATAAGGAAAATGCTCCACTTAGTTGACCGGCCCGGCCTGGAACCCGGGTCATAAGTTTCCCAAGCAAACTAGCGGGGTAGGTCTGATCTGTACAACTATGATGAGAAGTTTTAGTGGTAGGCTGAGAAGGTTCAACTTTAGCTTTCTAGCTTTCTCAACCTCCTTGATCTTCTTCTTCTCATTTCTTTTTCTTCTCTTCATTTTTCTCCTTCTTGCTTTTGTTCTTTTCCTATTCATCAACAGCTTTTATCATTTTCTCTTGTTGCCTTTTCTTAACAACTCTGGTTCAGCTTCCTTTGCTTATTCTTTCATTGCAGATTCATTCTCATTTTTCTTTTCCTCCACTTCTTGGGGCTTTGGAGCTTGATCATGCTTCCTTTTAGTTCTCAATACAAAACCTTTGTCAGTAGGTTCTCTTTTCTTAAGGTGCATTTGCCTCAAGTTCTTCCTTGAGAAGACTAGTCCTGCTTTCTCAAACTTCTCTGTACTAAAATCCACATTGAAGTGCTTGAATACCTTACCTAGTAACATTCCATAGGGCAAGCTAGTAGTCTTCTTGGTGTTCTTAATGGCAATGGCATAGATCATATACTTCAAGATTAAATAGTGCAAGTTTAGAGGCTTCCTTTCCTTGTTATGATTCATAGCAACTATCAGCATCATGAATTTTCTCACTGCTCCTAATCCTTAGCATGATGATGTGACACACCAGGGAATGCAAAAATTTCCCTATTAAGGTTAGTTTATTATTTCCCAAGTAAAGTTACTATTCATCTAGGAAAAAAATGTTATTGACCTCATCTTCTCATTTTCTATAGTTCACGTACCAGTCACCTTCATCATAGCCTTGCTTCTCTTTATTTGCTATTGGTTTGATTTTGGAGAGGATGTCCATATCATGGGTGATTTAGACTCCCTTAAGCTTATAGTTGAAAGATAGAGGTTGCTTCACCATTATTCCAATAGCATAGAACTTTTGACAAAGGGCAAAGAACACAGGTTTAGAGATTGTGAAGAAATGGTTCCATTCAAGAACACTAATGTTTGCTCTCAAATCCCTTCCTTCCTTTGGCATCTTAAATGAGATGCTTCTTCTAGGAATGACCTTTTTTTAATGTGAACCAGCCATCAAATTTCTATTTGGCTTGTTTGGTGTCAGAGAAAGAGCTTAGGGGGTTTGAGTTTGTTGTTAGTTTGCTCCTCCTCTTCCTTATGGACTATTGCTTCCTCGATTTTGGCCTTCCTTCTTAGAGTAATAGATTTCATGGCTCCTGGCATACTTGAAGATATCTCCTTTGTTTCATAGGAATGACTTTCTCTTTACCTTTTGAATAAGAAGGTATGGGTTCAACAATAGGTTCTTCCTCATCTTTAGTCGATGATTCTGACATCATGGATACCATAACTTGTTCTGATTTATCAAATGAGGAGCTTGAGATTTCCTCCTTTCCCTTATGAGCAACGTGCTTAACCTTCATTGTGCTTAGATAAAGTTTAAGTGTAGATTAAAGGTGTTTTGGAGATTATGACTAAGAGTGTGGTGAGATCGATAAGTGAGAGAAAAGTTTATGAGAGAGAAAGATTTCAAGCTTTGGATGATTGTAGCTTAAATGAATAGTTAGTGAGTAAAAATTTGGTTTTATAGGAGATGAAATTAGATGTTGGTGATAAAATTTGACCATTGGGAGCAGTAAATTTGAATTAAGGAGGAGAGAGAGTGTCAGGATAAAGTGACCATTGTAGAGGACCTATTTGAGAAAATTGGATTTCTGAGAAGGTTAGAGTGACTTAAGAAGAATGGTACAACGAACTTATCACCAACTTTCTCACCCTTGATGCTAGAACTTTCTCAAGTTACTTAACACCTTACAATGCTCTTAGTGAACATTTTTAATTCCATATGGACACTTTATGCAAATAATCACCCATAATGTCGATATATAACACATAATAAACATGAATTATCCTTCAAAATTTAGGATTAATCACTTGAGAGGAGACATCTTTAGATTTTCTCTTGTAATACAAAATCTATCTTGTTAAGGTTTTGTGAAAATATCTACCCGTTGATAGTCAATATAAAAAAATTTAAATTCAAAATCACCTTTTTTAACATGATCATGAATACAATTATATTTGATTTCAATGTGTTTTGACCTTGAATGTTGTATAAGAATTTTAGAAACATTAATGACACTTGTATTATCACATAGGATTGGAATGTTGTCATGCCTTATGGCATAATCCTTTAATTGATGTTTAATCCATAGGAGTTATGAGCAACATCTAAAGGTTGACACATATTCAACTTTTGCAGTTGAAAGACCAATAGAATTTTGCTTTCTACTTGACCAAGTAACCAAGGCATTACCCAAGAAGTGACATGCATCACTAGCGCTCTTTCTTTCAACTCTATCTCTAGTAAAGTCAACATCACAATATCTTATGCATCAAAGTTAGAACATTTCTTATACCACAAACCCTAATTAGATGTTCTGAGTAAGTATCTAAAGATTCTCTTCATAGCCTTGAGATGAGAACCTTTTCAAGAAATTCATGAACTACCGGCAGTCAAATCCACCAGTAATTTCAATTTTTGGGGGGATTTTTGCTTCTTAGAAAAAAGCTTACTAGAAACAAAAATTGGCCAGAATCTACCAGAAATTATCGGTGGAATTGGTCACCGAAAAAAATTTGTAGCGTGTTAGATCTCGACATTTTCTGGCAGAAAAATCAATCAAAGATTTCTAGTGGATATTTTGTCGAAAATTACTTGTTACCATAATTTTTTTGGCAAAAATTATGTTGGAATCACTATATAAGTGACTTTGAGCAATCCAAGATTTAATTGTTCTAATCATCTTTCATCTTCCATTGATAGTGAAAATGATGACACAATAATAACATTTTCAAGCCATTGATATTATCAAAAGTTTGTGTATTGAAAACAGTTCCACCTCTTATGATGATGAGGACAAGACTAGATAACAAGATATAAAAAAAAAAAGAAGGAGAAAAATATTATGCGTTATAATAATAAATTTACATGGTTTTTTGAAGTAATTTTTCTAGCAAACAGAAGCCCCCTAGTGGAGAAGCCAAAGAATATGAAAGAAACCAAAAGCAAACGAATTTTTTATCAAGAATAATGACACCAAGGAAAATGACATTGTACCAAAGTATCATGGAGAGAAATATCTAAATAATATTATGTTCTCAACATTATTAGAATTAGGATAATTGAAAAGGAAGCCCGAAGACCATTACCTTTATTGGTGGCACAGAAAGCATATCGTGTAATGATTTTTAAAGAATAGTAGAAAAATTTAATCTCAATAGAATAAAGACAAGAGTGAAATTAGGATTTCGAGAGTAATGATGATGAAAAGTGAAAGCATATATATTCATCTTATTACATGTAATACAATATGAGAAGCAGAATTTTTCCAAAAGTAATATTTATTATGAAATATATCAATCATCACCATTGCCTTCAACTGTTGAATATACAAATTTTATTAACATTCTTACAAACACTCCTCCACACAGTCAATGATAGTCAAATCTTGTAACATCCTTCTATAAAAATAAATATATACATAAAAATACTAAGATATATATATTAGTGTGCACCACAAAAATAATGATAATAATAATAATAATAATAATAATAATAATAATAATAATAATAATAATAATATAAAATATAAACATTTTAGGAACACATTTAAATCTTGTGATAAATAAGAATTATAAACATATGAAATTTTTTATAATGATTAAACTTTATGATAGGAGATTCCAAATTTTGAATTAAGTACATACTTTTAGATATACTTTAATATATGAGCAGAAAGATAAGGATTTCTTTAAAAGAAATCAAACTCATTTAATGGTAGAATACACAGTTACTATGTTTCGATGATAGCTAATGAGGGGAACGAAAAGGGAATGAGAGGAACAAAAATAGCTTTTCTTGTTTGGGAGTTTTAAAATACATGGGAAGAGAACAAAATACATGGGGAATCATTTCCTCTCTCTTCCCCTCAAATGCCCAATTTTTGTTCTCCTAAAATTGAAGTAAAATGGGGGGAACACATGAATAATAAAGTTCTGTTCTGTTCCATTAAGAAAACTTTCAAACAAAGAGAATGAAAATTATGCTTCATTCCTTTCCTTTCATTTCTACTTATCCCCACTTATTCCCTTCCATTCCATTAATAAAAAAAAATCCAAACACTGGATTTAGGGGTGAAAACAGGCCAGGTCAGGTCAGGCTTTGCCTTAAACAGGCCTAGTCTGTATCCCAATTATAAGGCCTGAGCCTTGACAACTGTCGAGATTACCAAATTTAAATCAATTTATAACCGATTTACCAAAACTACTTGTAGCATAAGGTAACACCGGGTCGAGCCCGTAGATCATTCTAATTATGAAGTCAGATTAAGAGGTTAATAAACATGCAAACAGCTATTCAAGGTTCAAGTAGCTAAAAGAAGTATTCATTTCAGTTAAAGAAGTGCTCCAAAAATCAAAACACTAAAACTACAAAGAACCAAAGGTGAAATCAGGGGGAAAAGTTTTGGAAAATTAAACAACAAAGAGCAATTAAAAAGAGTAAACAAGATTAGGAAAACAACCAATCCAAGAGAATTAACCAATCTTGATTTTAATCCATCCTTGATCTTTATAGATCCGTTCAACTATCAACCAAATCCTTGATCTTAGATCACATCAAGACGCCTCTCAATGATCCATGGATCTTCTACTAGAAATGCTTCTAGAAATTAATTAATTAAGGTTAGACAAATTAAGCATCCATCCAAAACCCAAATTAACTTAAAAACCAAGATCCAACCAAGCTAAACATTCATCAAACACCTTTGATGCATTATTTAACCTCTGAATTCATCTCTTGGCACATGATAATTACGCAATTAACATATGCAAATCCCAATCAATTAAGCATTAAATCAGAATTTAAACAAGAGAAGAAGAGAAAGAGAAACTTGATTAATAGATGAATGTATAGCAATTAGAACAAGATCTCAAGATTAATCATCAAGCTATATCACAATACATTAGTCCTCTTTTTTTTTTTAGAAGAATTTTTCGGTCAATTGTGCTGTGATTTCTTGAGTTAAAAGGTTCGGGAATGTGCGAAAGGGATACGATTTTTCATTAACCCAATGCTACCTCCCCCGTATACAACACGTGTTCTCATGAAGTGTTCTACCAACGGTGCTATACAAGGTTGGCACAGTTTACAAACTAAAAATACACTTGAATCATATTGAAAATCTATTTGGTTAAACGAGAAGAAGAAGAAGCTCCCTCCATTTTACGCTCACACTCCCTTTGAATGATTTTAAGTTGAAGGAAAATGAGTGAAAATGTAGTGTTTAAATAGGAAAGAAGAGAATAGAAAAATGTAATGATAGCTCCTATATGGGTAGGTTAGGCTCAAAAATTAAGATTTTTTTTTTTTTTGACTTCATCAATCTCTTGGATTGATTAAAGAAGTTTAACTCTCCATAGCCATCACCATTGGAGAACCTTCAAGAACCATACAAAAATGAAAATAACAAAGAGAGAGGAGGAGAGGAAGAGAAGAAGAGAATTCTCCAAAAATGAAAACACTAAAACTACAAGAACCAACTACAAACCACACCCTCGTAGAAGCTCTCCCCTCTTTCTTTACAAATCTGATTGCTCTCCTCTTAATCATTCACAAAGAGTCAAAAGTAGTTCACCCACTCTTGTTAATTATTCATCCATTATCAAAGTATGTCTCCCACCTTCCATTGAATTATTTTCTCATTATGAAAGTGTGTCTCCCACCTTCCAATGATTCCTCCACTTTTTCCACGTTGCTATCTTTTCAATTTCTGTCATAATCTCAAATTCAAATCAAGTCCATCAGATAGCCTTTGAAGTAAGCTTTCCAAGGAGTACTCATATGCTTAATTTGGGCTTGAAATGAGTGAGATATGCCGACTTAAGTCACGGAGTCTAATCACAAACCGTGAAACTCCGGAACTTGGTTTTCCAATGGATTGGAGTCTTTGGCCGTTAACTTTAAGCGCAAATCCTACAGGATTTCTCTACGGCCCCACCAAAATAGTAAAGGTGTGTCCAGAATTTGTAACAGTACCACTGGTCCAACTTCAAGGCTGTATTTGACTATGTAAACATCCGAATCTTCCAATTTGACATTTCACAAAACTTGTAGATCTTTTTCTCATCTTTCCTAGCATATAAAGAACATCAAAATCAGAGATCTACAACTCAAGTTATGGTTAAAATACTGAACCACTGTCAATATGCATTAAAATCTGAAAATTTTGCTTTAAAGCCCAATTCAACCCAATGATCTAAATGAGTGCTAAGATCACTTAATTACAATCTGGACATCATTAATAAGGTAATTATGTGGATAATTAATATGTTAAAAATCATAATTATCAAGTCTGGCCTTTGAGCCTGTAATAGACCGGTTTTTAAGGCCTGGCCTAGCCTTTTTAAAAGCCTAGCCTAGCCTGAAAGCCTATTTAAAGGCCTACTTTGTAATGAGGCCTTTAAATAGGCTAACATGCTTACCTTTAAATAGGCCAACAAGCGCCCTTACATAGATTAACAGACTTACCTTTAAATAGGTCAACATGTCTTACATAGGCTAACAGACCTACCTTTAAATAAGTCAATATGTCTTTACATAAACTAACAGGCTTAAGCCTTGAAATAAACCAACGAACCTACTCAAAGCCAATAGGCACTTTTGTTATAATTTAACACTCACCTTCTAATTTTATAGATGCTCACTACTTTCTTACTCTAGTCTTTGGTCGATGTGGGACTTGGAGATATACCAAGTTGCTCACTTTCTTACTCTAGTCTTTTAAGTCCCACATCGACTAAATATCAGAGTAAGAAAATAGTGAGCATCTATAAAAGTAAAGGGTGAGTGTTATAGATATTATCTACTTTTTTACTCTAGTTTTTGGTCGATGTGGGACTTGAAGATATACCAAGTTGCTCACTTTCTTACTCTAATCTTTCAAGTCCCACATCGATCAAAGATTAGAGTAACCTTCACCCACTCTTGTTAATTATTCATCCATTATCAAAGTATGTCTCCCACCTTCCAAATTATTTTCTCATTATGATGAAAGTAAAGTGAACATCTATAAAAGTAAGAGATGAGTGTTAACTTATTATTTTCATTCTAATAAATATATTACGTTAAATATATTAATAAATATATTATTTCTATTCTAACTTACTAACTTAAGTTTTAATTATTGACTTTTATTAAAATTTAATTAAAAATATATTAATATATTATAATAAATTAATAAATATAATTATAATTTATAATTATTATAATAATATATATTATATTATATATAATTAAATAGGCTAGGCGGCTTACCAAAATTAAAAAGGCCTATTAGATGACTTGAGGCCTGATCTTTTTAATTAAACAGATTTTTATAAAAGTCTTGACCCAACTTGTTTAGTAAAAATAGATTAGGCAGTCGTTTTAGGCCTCGAGCAGTCGTCATAAGCCATCCCTGATGGATGAATTAAATGTACCTTGACCTATTTCCACCCCTAGCAGGATTAGAGTTAAAGCTTCTTAGAAAATAAGATTTACATTAATTGAAATTAGAAAAAAAAAATTAAATGAAGAGTTAAACCAGGAAGAAACCACGTTCGTGTCCCTTGCTTTCACACCCTATCACTTGGCGTCGATATTCTATGAAAGAGTGTTGTAAAAGCATCAACCTTTCACTCTTTAATAACATGTCCCTTCCTCTCCCCTTTACACAACACAACTTTCAAACAATAGCAAAATTCTGATACACTTGAGAGAGAGAGAGAGATGCTTGAGGCAGAGATCAAGGAAGAGTGACGAATTTATGGTGTAGTCAAGGCTTGGCTGGTTCGACCTCCCCTCTTCTTCCCCCTCTAGTTCGAGTTCGAATTCAGGTAGGGGAACGAAAAACTCTTCTCTTTTTGTCAATGTTCCTCTTGCTCTAGTCTTTGATTCTATGAGTTTGTATGACATCAAAAGCTTTCAATATTTTCTTCTTTCCTTGGACAAGACACTGATTTTTAAACATGCTGGTGGCCAATTTTTGCGTTTGAGATCAAAACCCTGAGGAAGGGTTGAAACTAATTCTTGTCTGTTCCCTTTCTTTTACCTCGTTTTTATTCAGGTTTCGTACAAAAAAAAAAGAGACGCTTTGATCTTTCATAAAACAGCCAAAAAACTTCAGTTGAGAAAAGGTGGGGGGGATTCTGAGTTGGGCATGAAGAGGTCTCAACCGAGACATGCATGCTTTTCTTTACCCTTCTCCTTTAATTTTCTATTTCGGCTTTGGTTTTGTGAACCCATATAGGGGCTTTGAATGGGGTTGAAATCCTAAGTAATTGTGTTCTTAAACTTTGGATTTTGGGACTTTGATTTTTTGATTGTTTTTGGTTGTTGGACTGCATCAAGAAGGATTAGTCATTCTCTGTTTTTGGGTTTTATGATGGTGGAACCTTAATTTTCCTCCTTATGTCGTAATTTTTCTATGATCATCTTATTCAACTTGTCTTGACTACTTGAATCAAGAACTTATTTTTCTGCTCTTACACTACTGTAAATTCGAGATTCTTAATCAGATTTCTGTTTGAAAGATAAGAGTTGACTTTGCTTGAGAATGATGCTTGCTACTGATTTTTTATACCAATGGATGATGTTTTTCCTTGATGAGTCTTGGCCAAGACAGATTTGAAGGAAAGATATGGTTTTAAATTTTACAGATTTGATGATAATCTGTTTTAGTTGATTTGATTGATATCTTCACCATATCTTGTGGTTAATTGTTAGCATATGCAACCAAAGAGATATAGTTGCTTGATATGTTATTTGATCTCTTTCACAAATTATGTTTTTAAGTATGGCAACATGTATAACCTTTTATTCCTTACCACATTCGGTTTTTATGCAAATTAGACAAAAGAATAATTTTTGTAAAATGGAGGAAATATGAGAAAGTCTATCCCTAAGATACCAAGATCAAATGTGCAAGCTTATGACCAAGAGGAGAAATTCTTAGGAGAGCCTTGAGTAAATATGAGCTCATATAATGTGACCTGGATATGAGTGATTAAGAGAATGAGTAATTTGGGGTTAAGGTCTCGAAGTGATGGTGCAAGAATTAAAAAGAGATGAGAAAATATTTTTCCTTCATGAGTTTCCAAGAAAACACATATTTCCTCTTAATTTTATGATTATTTAATATTGGTGTTGATTTTTACTTAACTTCTTTTATACAAATTGTTTTAGAAAACTTATGAATTTTATATTATAGCCTGTTGGAAAATTGAGGAAAAAGGTAAGCAATAAAACCGTTTTTCATACATGTGATGATTGAAATACCATTAGTTAAAAAGTTTATTGTTTTTATTACTCATTTAATCTCACATTTTTAAGCGTGGTATTTCAGATAAAAAAGATGTCGTATTACAAGACAGTCACTAGGATCTACTACGTGTGAGTCTACATTCCGGATTTAGGCACCTTTGCTCTGGTTGTTGTCTCTGTGCAGTCAACATCGTTGTTGATGATAAAGAGGGCCGGTAGGGCTCTCATGTGGCATCCATGAGCTAGCACATTGTTTTGAAGCACCATACTAGGGGATAGTACCTACCCTTAATCTTTTGTTGTATGATATTAGGTGATGTGTGGGTTTTTTAGAGAATGCTACTAACTAGTGATGCATATATATGTAGTTGTTGACTATGTAATGTAATCTTGTATGTATAAACTCGTCTTTTAGAGCATGTGTAATGAAGTATGTGTTGTGATACTTTTAATTTCTAGCCTTCCTTCCTTTAGTTGATCTTGCCTAAGGTGGCTTATTTCTAGTAAATAGTTATAGGATAAATGCTAGAATAAATAGTTAGCAAGACTAAAAAATCCTAGTAAAATAAGAACACAAACTAGACCACCTTAATAGTAAGTAGAACGTAAAATCTAGGAGAAATCGAGATATGAAATATAAGATGTTGGGTCTGGAGGAGCTTGGAAGACTCCAAATCACAGAAATAAAGTTAAAATTGTACTTTCGCTCTTATATCCCGAGTCCAGTATTACTAAGGAAATTTAATTAACTTAGTATTAAAATCAGACAGAAACGAAATCAAAGTATTCCATATTACTGTAAAACTATAACGAAAGTAGCGTACTACCCTGAGTAGTTATGTAGAAATTACTAAATAAATCCCTATACGTATATTCTTGGAGTAGGACGTTACAAATCTTATAGAAGTGAACTCATATGCCTTCTACAATTTAGAGATCTGGACCATACAATTTTTCTAATTTAAATAGGTCTCTAGATTAGAGATGACTATCATCAAGCGTAAGGAAAAGTGCTAGAATGTTAAGAAAAATTAAATATTTAATTGTTAAAGATAAGGATGATGATTAATGTATTTCGTGAAGAACATTATTTAAAAAAAAAGAAAGTACTTCTCAAATAGTTGTCAATATTTCTATCATAACTTACTAAGAGATGTCTAATACGAAAATCTTTTAACACGAGTAAGAATAATTTTTAAAAGATCAAAAGAAATTTTACTTTTTCTAATATTGACACTCTTAGTTCCTAAACTCATTCATTAGACATGGATAATCTTCTCTTGAGTTCTAACTATATTACATATAATAAGAAGAATACATGTACTCCACTTATCGTCACAATCACTATCAAAATCCTAATTTCAACTTTAGCCGAATGCCCCTCAAATTATTTTTTTTCTCAACTATTCTTCAAAACTCGATAAATGAGTGCAATGAGACACATACTTTCAGTGTCACTAGTAAAGGCAATAGTTTAGGCACTACTCACTCAACATTTCTAATCTTAATGATATTGAGTTCACGATTTTATTCGACATATCCTCTCCATGAAACTTTTTATAACGTCATTTTTATTGTTGAAATCACCCTTTATATTAATTTCGTCTACTTTCAATATTTTGTCTTATTCTCCAACTACTCCACCATGCGACTTCTGTCCGTCAGGAAATCTACTTCAAAAAAACATGCAAATTTATTTTTTTTAATTTGCAATCTTTTTCTCTTTTCTTTTCTTATATCACCCTACCTAATCTTCTCCTTATCATCATAAGAGGTGGACTTATATCACTACTCAAACTTTTTATCACATTTACAACCTAATAATCTTATCAATAGAGTCATCATCATCACTGTCAGTAGATGACAAAAGATAAGTTACTTGAGCAATCAAATCCCTGACCACTTAGTGCCACTTAACCTATTAATACAAAACTAATATCGTTCAATAAAGCATTAATTGTTTCAACAATTCAAACACAACAACATGCATGCAAATAAATGTCAATAACAATAACATATATTACTATATTACACAATTCATATCACCGTAATAGAAGGCTATTACATATTCATCATTCATCTTAGTGAATTATCATCAAAGATAAGTAAAATAAAGAAACACTATCTTGTATACAATTAAAATCTTTATTTTCTGTTATTTTTATTAGTTATTTTAAAGCCAAATGTAAAATTGTTTAAAATAGCTTTATTAGGGTTTTTCTATGGTAATTTTGGAGAATTGATGTAACATTTTGAGTTACAACTTGAAACTAACTTAAATGAAAGTGATTCTAAATTTTAATAAGTGCTTTTCATTTGGATTCCTTTTGTAGATTTTAGAAGATAAGGACTACTACTTTAACTCCTAATTTATTTTATATTTCCTATTTTAAGCCAACAGACTTCTTGAAATTTATCATTCTCATTAAATTAATAAATTATTATTTATTTAATTAATTAGATATATATAGTTCACATTTTTACTTTATTTTATTTTATATTATATTATATATAAGTTATTAATTTATTAAAATTAAATTAATATTAATTAATAATTATTTTGATTTAATATATAAATTATTAAATTAATTAATTAAATTAAATAATTTATCAACCTCCTCACTTAAAATTTTAATATTTCATATTTCATATTACTATTTTATCATAGCTTTTTAATTTTTAAATTAGCACATTAGCATATAATATTATATTATTCTTCTAATAAATTAATATTAGTCTTATACAATAAAAAGTTATTAATCAAATCTTATAATATCATAATAGAGAAATATTTGTCATACCAACTCACAAACTCTAACAAATAACAATATTATATATATATATATATATATATATATATAGATATATATATATATTCAAATATACACATAAACACATATATTCAATATATATATAACATTCAAGATAAAAAAAATTTAAAAAAATATAGGAGAGAAGTCATGCAGCCATGTCCCATGCATCACATTCACCCATGTTTGGGTCGCATGGGCCATCAACTCCGATGGCACCTATGGTTGGAGCTCATGCCCTTGTGGCTGTCAAGGGCAACAACAACGCCTCGTGGTCAGAGCTCTATCCATCACCTTCTTAGCCGCACTGGCCAAACTCGGTAGTTGGGTCGCAAGGGACATCAACCCCAATGACACCCATGGTCGTCGAAGCTCAAGTCCTCTGGCCTTTAGGGATACCAACAGTGCCTTATGGCCCTTGTGGTTGGAGCTTTGGTAGAGGATGTCATGCGCTTGATCCTAGAGGATGGAGGCGGAGGGGAGGGAGAAGAGTCAGTCATTGTTAAGAGCATGATCTCAGCGGTGGAGGGGGAAAGAGGACGGAGAAGAGTGAGAGGAAAGAGGAGAGAAAATGGTCGTAGAAATGGAAAACAAAGGAGCCTCACATGACACTTTAAAAAAAAATTGGCAGATTATGATTAGTTAGAAATTTTTTTCTAGCACTTTTCAAATTTTTAGTGGCTGATCTGCTAGAAACGTTGGAATATGTAACCAATTTGTTACCTAAGTAACATGCATCTTATTTTTGGTAGAAAATCTGCTAAATATTGGCTAACACTCCTCCTCAAAAGTTGGGGATTTTTTGGCAAAATTAATTCACTAGAAAACCTCAAAAAACAAAATTGATACATTTACCTGTGGATTATGCCACCAGAAATTTATTTTGTTTTATTTTTTTCTTGACAAATTCACCAAAAATTACCAGGATTACCAGTAGTGATGAATCTACCGAAAATAGCCGCCGCTAAACACCAAATTTCTTGTAGTGATTGTTTCGGACTTGCTTCGAATCTTGCACATAGTCCAACATTAAATACAATATTCAATTCACTTATTATTAAATAAAATAGAAAACTACTCATACCTCTAGAGTTTTTCATGCACAAATCTACCATTCTCATCTTTGTCAATGACTATTGAGCCACATTGGAGTTCCCATTGGCTTGACGTTTTCCATGTCAAACTTTCTCAACAAGTCTTTAGCGTATTTCTCTCGAGAAAAAGCTTTTCTAAAGTGAGCTTGTCTCTAAAGTGACTAAACAATGGTGTATCCACCCTTAGATCATTCAATGAGTTAAGATCATGATGTGCTTTATCAAATCAAGGGTGGATGCACATTTACTTTCTTACTTTAGAGGAGCCTTTTCCCTTCTCTTGATATATAAAGATTTCACACTTGTCTTGTTTGATTTGCAAGCTAATAAAGAACTTTAGCTCTCCCATCATACTCATTTCAAACTCATTTTTCATTAGATCATAAAATTCTCTGCATAAACTCTCATTTGTAGACCCAAAAACAATGTCATTAACATAGTTTTGGACAATTAAAATTCCATTCTTCAACTATTTCCTAAATAAGATAGTGTCACCTTTTCCTCTTGTAAAACTGTTTTCTAAAAGAAAGTTGTTCAACCTCTCATACCAAGTTCTTTGAGCTTGCTTTAAACCATGAAGGGCTTTAAAGGGTTTAAAAATATGGTTGGGATATTTCACATCTTCAAAACTAGATGGTTGATGGACATACACTTCCACATTTATAAATCCATTCAAGTATGCACTTTTTACATCTATTTGAAACAATTTAAAGCCTTTAAATACAACATAAGCAAGGAGAATTCTTATTACTTCTAATCTATCTACAGGGCAAAGGTTTCATCATAGTCAACATCTTCTTATTGATTATATCATTGAGCTACTAACCTTGCTTTGTTTCTTACCACATTTCCACTCTCATCCAATTTGTTCTTGAAGACTCATCTTGTGCCAATTAGGGAATGGTTCTTGGGTGCTTTCACAAGAATCCAGACTTGATTTCTCTCAAATTGGTTGAGTTCTTCTAGGATTGCCTTAATCCATGATTCTTCTTAAAGTGCCTCATTAATGTTCTTAGGCTCTATTTGTGAGAGCAAAGCAAGATGGCCACTATAGTTGCTTCTTCTAAAAAAAGATCTAGTTCTCACCCCAACTGAAGTCTCACCAATGATCAAAACCCATGGGACTAAAATACAAAGAAATGAAAAATAGAGGAAATCAAAACCCATGGGACTTAGTGGGATCCGAGTAGAGGCGATTCACGATTGAGGTCATTGTCGTCTTAGTGGTTCTAGGTTTGGTTGAGGATTGACGGGTTCTGTTCCAAGTTGAGGTATAGGTGACTTGGGGATCTGATTGGGATTTGGCTCATAGGGGATTTTGTATGTAGGATTCTTTGTGCGCTACTATACGTGGCTCATGGGTTCTATTTTTAATTTGATGCTTCAGTTGGAGTCTGTGTAGTTGCAAGAGGGTGCTCTAGGATAAGGTGCTTTTAGGTCAATCGAGGAAGCTAAGGTGCGGTGATTTTGGTTCAAGATTTAGGGCTAAGTGGTAGCCATTGTGGCTGATTATGATTTTTTGATATGGGTGACTTCTTTCGAGGCATTGGTGTGCATATGTGTGTATTTAAACAGAAGACAATTTTTCAAGAACAAATCAATCAAAATCAAGTTAAAGCAACGTTCATTCCATATCATACTTGCAATAGAGACAAAGTCGAGAAAAAAGGATTCTTACTTTTGAAGCTCTATGAAAACAAAGAAGAACAATGATTCACCTTCCATCCTCCTCCCACTACTGTTCTCATTCACTTTCTCACAAAATGCATTGTAATTCAGATTTTTTTTCCTCTCTTAACAAAAATTCACTCTCCAACTCCTTCTCTTTTTGCAATCTCTGTTATTTTTTTTTTTATTTTCCCTACATCCTCCCTTTTTTTGTATGTTGGGTCATGCGTTTGGACTTTGCGTCATGAGTTTAAAGCATGGATCTTGGGCCATAGGAGAGTAGGCTTGCACTTCATTTTTCTTATTTTCTTCTTTTTTTATAATTTCCTAATTTCCAATTTTTTTAATTTTTCTCACATCTCTTCTTTATTTTCTTCATTTTTTCTATTTTTCATCATCAATTATTTTTTCTTAATTTTGTGTGCTTGGACAAAATGGGATGTTCACATGTGTGGTTGAGGAAAGGCGAGGACCACATGGACTTTTAATGAAAACCTTAATCTGAACCATTCATTTTTATCTAATGGCTATTATTTATTCTTCTCACTTCTCATAATAAAAAATCTCTCTCACCTGATATGAGTTGACGTTTTTCACACCACTCAAGTGCGCATATCGACACAAGTAATATAGTGATAAATTGATATCATTTCTACAAAGATTTGAATCTAAATTTGCTAAGTAGTAAAATTATACCAATCCCAACCTTATTTAAACAAATGAAAAATTGATAGAAAGCAAAAATTAAAAATTAAAGATTGCAAGAAAGCAAGAAGAAGTAAACAAGAATTTGAAAGAAAGTAAAATTTACTTAAGCATACAATGAGAGGACCTAGGATTACAACTTCAATCTACACTTTGTATGGATTTCCTTCACTCTTTCTTAACTTATCCAATGCCTATGAGTTATTAATCTAGGGCACTAATTTATTATTAGCCTCTTCCGATGGTCAAATAAAAATATCATTCTTAACTAACTCCTTATATTCCTATGAGAATTAAATCAAGAAAGTTTTTAAGATCATGCCGTAATCTTGATTACCTATGGCTTGGGAGTATATTCCTATCCCACAAGCGAACCAATTCACCCTTCAATTGAATTCATATGAACATAAGCTATCCAATTTATGACTTAACCCCAAATTCCCTTTTCCAAGTTCAAATTAGGTTTTTCAAGAATCAATTAATTGATGCCCAAGCAATTAAAAACATCAAGAACAATATTGAATAAAAAAACTCAAATAAACATTGGAATAAGAAAAGAAAGAGGAATTCAATCCAAATTGCATGTAGAAATCCATTGAAATTCTAGAAAAAGAGATTTAGTTCTTAATATACATGAATATGACAATAAAAGATAGGTTCACCATCCAATACATCACAAAGAAATTAAAGAAGAAGAGAAGAAGAAGAAGAATCAAGAATTGTTGCGCTTGTCTTTAAATCCTCCAAGAATTTCTTGATGAATGGTAGCACGTTCTCTCTCTAAAACTCTCTCTCAAAGTTAGACTAAAAGTGTTTTAAAAATTCCTAAAATGTCCTATTTATAAGTGCCTAAAATCCTATTACTCGGTTTGCAAGTTTTAAATTACTTAGCCATCAAGTTTTATATTCCAACACAAGGTTTGCAAGGGTGCCCTATTTATTTTTGATGCCAGGGCACCTTGGCTGCTACCCAAAATCCTATTTTATGACTTGCACATAATTTTAATTGGGCTTTGAGATTTTCATCAAAGTTGTAGGATTTTCTTCTAGCTTTCCAATGGCACTAGAGTCATCCAATACAACATCGACAGATCTAGTTATACCTAAGTTATTGCAGATAGGTTAGGCGAGCTTTCTATCTCACTTTTTTCACATCTTTGGCTTTCTCCTTGGCTTTGTACCATCAAAATACCAACACATATACAAGTGAAGAATACCATTTAATGTAGAACTCAATCAATTAATTTTAATGCCACATAATCTACCCAAATACACATAAAACCACATACTAAGCAAAAACTAGAAAATTAAGCCGAAAAGTAGCTAATCCAAGTAATTTCTCATTATATAAACAATCTTTTAAGCACAAAAAAAAGACTAAATAAATCTCTTTCATAGAGTTATCAATATATCATCTTGAATCTAAATCTCCTTCTCAATCAGTATATGCAAGGTTCTTTCCTCTGGCCTACATATAGCCCTTTATATACCTAAGAATTCTCTTTACAGCTTGATAATGCTTTTCACATAGATATATTGTGCATGAATTGACATACTTAATTTATTGCATAAATTATATTAGGTTGAAGTGCTAACATCTACAAAAGCTAAGGAGTCTTCGTAAATTCACCTTCTTGAATTGATAATTTCTTAGTGGAGGCCACTAGAGTTGGTGCTAACTTGCAATCACTAAGGCCAAATTTCTTTGAGAGATATATAGTATGTTTTGTTGAGTTATTATGATTTCCTTTGCTAACCTTTCAATCTCAGCACCTAAGAAATACTTGAATTCTCCAAGATCTTTCATTGCATGCCTTTGACTTAGAAGCCTTTTAATATCATCAACATAAATCAACACCAAAATGAGTTTTTCTCCCTTTTTTCTTAAAAGATAAAGAATGGTCAATGTTGCTACATATGAAATTGAGAGAAATCAATACCGGACAAAACTTTCAAACCATGCTTTGGATGCTTACTTCATGCCATAAATTGCTTTCTTTAACTTACACAATTTGTTTGGGTTATTTTATATACTATAACTTGGAGGTTGTTCCATGTATACATTTTGCTCAAGTTTGCCATGAGGAAAAGCATGTGGTACATCTAGTTGATGGAGGTTCTAATAATTGACATGTGTAAAGGCATTTTTTAGAGATAAGTGCATTTTTAATATAGCCTACACAATCTTACACATGTTTAATGTTGAATGGAATGCCTATGATAAACAATACGTTCCAAAGAATTTATCCTCATTGTGTCGCTTTTTTTTTTAAATAAGATTTAGTGCTAGTTTAGATGTGTCTTTTAATGATTGCAATGGTTAACAAACCTCAAACTAAACAATCTTCAAACAATTCAACAAAAATAGTCTCGTTGGTTATAAACCGTCACTAAAAGATTTCAAATAATTTAAAGAAAAATAATAGTGGCGGTTAGAAACCACCACAAAATAACAAGAAGTCCATCCTTTTGTGGCGGTTATAACTGCCGCTAAATATTCAATTAATTAGTGACGGTTTTTCCCACAAATGGTCTAAACCGCCACAAATTGACCTCACGACAGTTTAAATCGTGGTGGTTAAGAAACAGTTGTGAGTAGAAATTAGTCGCGGTTTGAACCGCCACAATTTGACTTGTGATCCACCATTGTTTCCCAATATTTTTGTAGTGATAAGTTTTCTAAAAAATGTTGAAGCACTAAAATAATCACAATTTGAGCTACATTTTTGCTTCTAGATCTTTGTGCTTCTAAACGATATTAAACTAAAAAAGTTATTCAACATTTTTAAAAATATTTAAAATTTAACATCATATATTTTACTTTTTCTTCAAAAGATCTTTTAAAATATATTTAAAAAAATATTTATTTTTTGGAAGTTCATCTAAACCGACCTTTAATTTCAAATACATGGATCTATTGTATTTGTCAAATATCAATAGTAGTTGTCTTATCCACTCCTATATTATAAATCAAAGCACTCTCTCTTGAGAGTGGTAAACTGTTTATCGTATTCTCCTTCTCATACAGTCACGTGTTATTACTTAACATTTTCTCTCATTTTTTTTTCATTTGTGTTTCTATTTTCAGAACGTAATATTTCTCCTTATTTTCTTAATTATCATTTTAATAATTATTTCCTCAATCGACGAGATTCTTTTCTCCTTAATTATCTTCAATCAAATTTTAAAATTCAAAATTTTTACTTATGTAAAAAAATTATTAACAATTGTAAAATTAAAACTAAACATTCTTTAATTTATAAAAAAAAAAAAACTAAGTTGCACGGGCTTACTTATTAATTAATTACTAAGCAGCCAAGAAAGGGTAAACATCATCAAATGATTGAGAAAAAGTGAAGCATAATGTATGACCGTATGCATGGTACAAGATTCAATGGCCAAAAGCTAAAAATTGATAAATCATTCCAACCAAAATCAAAGGAAAAGCTTGCCAATTTTCTTTCTTTTTTTGGTGTGAATATCATTATTACACTACAGCTGGTTAAGTTGCGCTTTGCATAGGCAGGTGCATCTTAATGTGTGTAATTATTATTGTTGAAAAGAGAGTATTGAATGCGATATCCGTTAATATATTATATATATAATAAAAGAGAGTATTGAATGTAGGGATGCAGGGGCAAAAAATATCCGAGAGTATTGAATGCGATATCCGCGTATCCAAAAAAATTAAAATAAAAAATGTAAAAAAGTATATACTATAATATTTTTCTAATACAATCTAAAAATAATGTCAAACACCTAAAATACTTTTAATTTATATAACTTTATAATATTTAAATTTATATAATTAAGTTTTTTAATAATTTTATATAAAATTTTTATGCAGACTATGAATGCGATATATATATATATTTATATATAGAATATTACCCTTGGAGCGGGTAAAATTGTCATCCCTAATTGAATGCGATATATATATATATATATATATATATATTATATATATATATATATATATATATAAAAGTATTGTTTGCTCAATGTTTTGATTTGTATTATTTAATTAATTAATATTAACGACACATCACTTGATATTAATAATTTTAATTTTATTCTTTATTATAAAAGTTGTTGAAAATGTGAAAGATTACTTGTTTTGAGGGTGTCACATCATCATTTGAGTTTACAAGACATTATATGTTTACTAGGGTCAATTTAATTAGAGATATATATAGATTACTCATTGTGTATTGTCCTACGCACAAGTTGTGTTTTTTACTCTATTTTGTTGCTATCTTTCTTTTAAGGGTTTTTTTGTTAATAATTGACTTAAGAAATTAAAAATAAAAATATTTAAAGAAAATTTTTATAAGTTTCTAATATATTAAATATTTTATTTTTTATTTCATGTTTTTTTTATTCTTTAACAAATGTCTTTGGTCAAATCATTTTTAAGTTTTTTCTAATAAGAGGCTAATAATATTTAATTTCAAATACATGGATAAGTTTTGTCTTTCAAAATTAAAAATTAATTTCCGTAAAAATTAAAAAAAAATGTCGAGATTATATTCTTGCTGTTGTTGTAAATATCTCATTGCTAGAATATCAAAATTCTAAGTCACTAGGATTGGGCTAGTGATAAGGAGTTTGGATAGTTTATTTGATGTTATAAGTTTAAATCTCATTGCTACCATTGTACTAAAAAGGAATATCAAAATTCTTTGTGGCAAATATTAGCGTGCTTGATTTAGGTTTCAACAAATGCAAACGGAAATAGTCTAAAACTCCTATAGCATTTAAACAAAGAAAATTTGTTCTTCCTTTTTGTTGAACACCTATTGGCATTGAACATCATCTAATACAAACAAGCGAATATAGCTAGAGCAATATAGCTGTTTTCTAGAAAGTGTAGAAAATTTCTAAATTGCAAAAGAAAAAAAAAGACTCCTGTGTAAAATTGATGTAAACATGATATCTAAAGATTTTAACCATTTTTTAATACTGTTTACCAAATAAAAATGAAAGTGTTTATATATATATATATACTAACCAACAAATATAAAAGAGAATTCAATCTTGACGAATAACTTTTGACATATGAAAAACATAGACAACAAAATTATGGTTAATTTAATTTGTTTTTTTTTATAAACTTCTTAGTGTTCAGAAATCACATTAAGTCTTGACTAATCTGGAATCGAGTCGGGTCAAACTACAAAAATGTAAAACTCTCTTAACATTAATTTTTTTCATTCATAAAACTTAAACTCAAAATATTTCTTAGAGAGGACAAATGTCAAATCACTTGAATCAACTGTTGGTTTTTGATTGTTAATTCACTTCGTTGAACATGACTCTATCATTACTTTTAACTCTAGCTAATTATTTTAAAGTGAAAATAAAAATGTACTCAAGATTTTTTCTACTATTTTGATTAAAAGGGGGAATACAATAGATGATAGCCAAAACACAGCTTCTTATAATGCTTTTATTTCCAGCAATGAAGCTTAATTATTCATAAAATATAATTGGGAGAAAAAACTCTAGGTTCGAAGTTTATTCAGGTAGGACTGGCACAACAGCAGAAGTGATATTCAGGTGGAATGCATTCCCCTTTCTCATAGCCTAGATACTTGCAATCGCCATCACAGTTAAAAAAATCTTTGCACGTTCCTGGACAAAACTGTACGCTCATACCTACATTGCACTTCGGATTATCAGTAAGATATAGCAATGAAAAGTACAAATAAAATTGCATTCAACCAAATAATTCTTGGAAGATTAAATCTCTATTTTGCTATTTTTTTTTTTTACATACCATATGAGAATAGGAGAACCACAATCATCGCCGCAAACATAAATTTCTGAAGAGCCATTGAGACAAGTGTGCGAGCCATTTATGTGTAGCCTTTGACACTTTTGATCTGTTTACAATGTGTAGGTTTGTTAGGTTTATATAATACATATTCATTAACTATGCATTAATTCAAAGATATACAGATCACTCGTCACTTTTATATATATATATATATGATATTATAAATACATAATATATTATTTATATAAATAGATTATAATAAATAGATTAATCTATTCTATTATTAATAAATAAAATATTCTATTATAAATAAAGAATTGAATAAAATATCTTATACAGATCGAATAAAGAATAGAATATGATATTCTTTATTTAATATCATATATAAGATAATTAATAAAATACTCAAACAGATACGACCAAGAGATGGTACACATGACAATTAATATTCTCTAATATAAAATAGAATTAATAAAGAATAGAATATTTAATATAGAATTGATATGTATATGATATTCTCTTATTTATATATGATATTCTCAATCACTTATTTAAATAGAATATTCTCTTATTTATATATGATATTCTTTATTAATTCTATTTTATATTAGAGAATATTAATTGTCATGTGCACCATCTCTTGGTCGCTGTTTAAGTATTTTATTAATTATCTTTACTTTTAGATATTTTCAATATAAGTTTAAAAAAAAAAAGTGATTGAGAATTAATATAAATATGATAAGTAAGAAATAAAATAAAATTTACTACACATTTTTTTTTATTTGAAAATTTACTACACATTTAATTAAGAAAATATGTAAGCATTTTATTAATAAACTTGAATTTTATATATTTTCAATGTAGATAATAATTAATCTATTATAATAAAATTATGAGGCTTAAAAAAATAATGTGACTTAAAGCAAGGGTTTGGGTGGCTTCACCCTTGAGCAGCCCGTGCCACTTTCAATCCTATATGTATCAATACGGAATTTTGTCAAGTAAGTTAGAGCGTACTTGGTTTCACTTATTTTTTAAAATAAACACTTGTTTTTCAAAAATAAGTATTTACAAATATTTTTAAGTAAAAAACAAGTGCATTTACTAATATGAAATTGTATAAAATATGTGAAGGAGTTTTTGTAATTGTATATCATTTCTCTAAAACAAATGACAATGAAAAGGAAGTACTCTAAAACAATTATGTTAGGATTTTGTTTGCAACTAAGGTAAGATTTTGTGATTCCACTCATCAATATATTTCTCTCTACTATGAATGAAGAAAAAATGAGTAATTTTTTAATCATATACTTTTTCTTTTCAAAATTTTAAAAGGTCCTTATTTCCTTACCGTATTTATTAATAGATTTACGAGAGATATGAGATTACAAATTAATTATAGAATCTCCATAAAATTATTTTATTTATTATATGAAATGCTCTTTTTAAAAAAAGTCTATTTAGTAAATATTATTATTTACCAAAATAAGTTGACATATTCATTAATTCTTTACTAAATAAATAACTTTTATCATTTTATCTTATTTAATATAACATTAAGTCGTAACTAATTACCTTCTAATGTAATTAGATTATAATAAAATTCTAATTATTGTAAAACATGCACATTTTGTATGTGGTGGATAACTATCTTAATTTGATTTAAAGAATATCATTAGTAAGGGTTGGTAGTTGTAATCTTTGGTGTGGAAGGCTTCTTGAAGAAGCTAATAAGAGGCTTCTTGAAGAAACTAATGAGAGGCTTATTAAAGAAGCTACTGAATGATTTTCTATATAAGGGCCTGATTTCCTATGAAGAAATGAAGAGAATGATTAAAATTTTGAGTCCATATTTCTTTGTCTTGATCTCTCTATTTTTCTCTTCGCTATTTACAACTTCTTGTCTTGATATTTATATATATTTTTCTTCTCCATTTATAACACGTTATCAAAACGATCAAGTATCTACGGTGTAGCTAAATCCTCCAAGTTTCTTTTTATATATCAAGTGTCTTTAGAATGTCAAATATCATGAAACTTGAATTCGTTGCTCTTGACATATTTGAAAGAAATTATTTATCATGGGTACTTGATACTAACATTCATCTTAATGCTATGAATCTTGGGAATACGATAAAAAAAGGAAACTAAGCATCTCTGCAAGATCGCACAAAAGCAATGATTTTCCTTCAAGACCATTTGTACGAAGAATTGAAAATGGAGTACCTTATTATTAAGGACTCATTAGCCCTTTGGAATAATTTGAACGAGAGATATGAACACCAAAAAACGGTAATTATTCCAAAAGCTTGCTATGATTGGATTCACTTACATCTGCAAGATTTTAAAACCATAGTGAATATAATTCAGTCTTGTTTAAGATTAACTCTCAATTAAAATTATGTAGAGAAAAAATTACTGATAAAGATATATTAGAAAAAACATATTCTACTTTTCATGCCTCGAATGTGCTCCTGTAGCAGTAGTATCGAGAGCGTAGATTCACAAAGTATTTTGAGCTAATTTCTTGTTTACTTATGGTTGAACAAAACAATGAGCTTTTGATGAAAAATCATCAATCTCATCCAACTGGCTCAGCACCATTCCTTGAAGTGAATGTGACATTTTCTCAAGGTCGTGGACGAGGCCGTAGTAGTAAAAGGGGCCGTGGTAGGAAAAATTATTGGACTCATGCTAATCCTCCTCAAAGTTTTGAAAGCAAAGGTGGTGAAAACAACTCATACAATTCTTCATGATAAAAAAATTATTTCTTACAATTGACATTAGCTTAAATTAATATTAATACTATATCTGGTTCTGCAAATGTAATTGAAGGCTCTGGAAGAGTCTAAATTATGTTCCCAAATGGGATAAAATTGTATATTGATGATTCGTTGTATTCTAGTAAATCCCGAAGAAATCTACTAAGTTTCAAAGATATATGTCGCAATGGCTATCATGTTGAAATAAAAAATGAGGGACATGTAGAGTATTTATATATTTCCTCTACAATTTCAAACTAGAAGTTCATATTAGAGAAACTTCCAAGTTTCTCATTTGGATTATATTTTACAAAAATAAGGGTGGTTAAGTCAAATTATATGCACCAGAAGTGCTCAGATCCTAAAACTTTTATACCTTGACATGATCGTCTTAGCCATTCAGGTTCAACTATGATACGACATATTATTGAAAATACACATGGACATCCATTAAAGGATAAAAAATTCTTCTACCTAATCATTATTTTTGTACTCCTTGTGCTCAAGGTAAATTAATTGTTAGACCTTCCCCATCTAAATTATCTTTGGAGTCTCCTAATTTTCTACAAAGAATACAAGGTGACATTTGTGGTCCAATCCATCATCTTGTGGACCATTCTAGTATTCATGGTTTTAATTAATGCTTTGATGGTCACATATTTGTTTGCTTTCAACTCGTAATGTTGCTTTTCCTAAATTTCTTACCCAAATTATAAAGTTAAGATCAAGTTTTCCTAACCATCCTATCAAATCAGTTTGTTTAAATAATGCAGGTGATTTACTTCAAAAGCCTTTTTTCTGATTATTGCATGTCAATGGGAATTAGTGTCGAGCATTCCATTGTACATGTTCGTACTCAAAATGGATTAGCTGAATCTTTTATTAAGCGTTTGTAATTTATTACTAGAACTATGCTTATGAAATCAAAACTTCCTGCATCTGCTTGGGGACATGCTATAGTTCATGCTGCATTTATGTTGGAACTATGCTAGAACTGTGCTTATCATGGGTACTTGGTATTTATGTTGGTTTTGACTCCCCATCTATCATTAGACATTTTGAACCTTTAACTGGTAATCTTTTTAGAGCAAGATTCTTAGATTGTCAATTTGATGAATCAACTTTTCCGTCATTAGGGAAAGAAAAGGGTAAAGGGTCCAAAGTATAAGAAATTTGTTGGAATACACCAACTTTGTTCAATCTTGATGCACGGACAAATCAATGTGAACTTGAAGTTTAAAGAATAATTCATTTACAGAATGCCATAAATAAATTGTCAGATATTTTTGTTGACACCAAAAAGGTCACTAAATCACATGTGCTAGCTGCAAATACTCCTGCACAATTAATTGTCCCTGCAGGACATCCTGTGGATATGGCAGCCAATGAATTTAAAACACGCCAGAAGCGCAGTAGACCTATTGGTGCAAACGATACTGTTCCTTGAAAAAAGAAGGAAATGAAAAACCTTCATAATGATGCTCTAGAAGAGGTCATTGACACTTTTGAAGAGGTCAAAAGTAATATAGATCAACAACCACATATTTCTAGGGAAGCAACCCCATAAGTGGTTCAGGTACCAACAAATTATGAGATCTCATTAAAATCTGGAAATATGAGGGGAAGAAATGAAGTTGTTGTTCATAATGTTTTTGCATATGCATTTGCTTCTAAATTATCAATGATAATGAGCTTGAACCTCAAAGTGTAGAAGAATGTCTACATCGAAGTGATTAGCCAAAATGGAAAGAAGCAATACAAACTAAGTTAAATTCTTAGCCAAACGTAATGTATTTGGACTAGTAGTCCAGACACCTGAAGATGTCAAACCCGTTAGGTATAAATGGGTCTTTGTACAAAAAAGAAATGATCCACATGAAATTGTGAGATACAAGGCACGACTTGTAGCACAATGTTTCTCACAAAGGCATGATATAGATTATGAAGAAACTTACTCTCCTGCTATGAATGCAATTACTTTTAGATTTTTTATTAGTTTGATAATCTCTGAAGGACTTGACATACGTCTAATGGATGTTGTGACAACTTATTTATATGGATCATTGGATAATGACATATATATGAAAATTCCTGAAGGATTTAAGATGCCTGAAGCATATAATTCAAAATCTCAACACATGTACTCTATTAAATTTCAAAGATCCGTGTATGGGTTAAAGCAATCTGGACGCATGCGGTATAATCATTTAAGTGAATATTTATTAAAAAATGGATATGAAAATAATCATGTTTGTCCTTGTGTTTTCATCAAGAAGATGAATTCTGGATTTGCTATAATCACAGTTTATGTTGATGATTTAAACATAGTAGGGACTCCAAAAGAGATCTCTGAGACTGCAGACTACCTAAAAAAGGAATTTGAAATGAATGATCTTGAAAAGACAAAGTTTTGTCTTGGGTTTTAAGTTGAACATTTGGCAAGCGGAATTGTTGTGCATCAATCATCTTATATAGAAAAATCTTGAAACAGTTTTATATGGATAAATCTTATCCATTAAGCTCCCCAATGGTTGTTCATTCACTTGATGTAAAAAAAGGATCCTATTTGTCCACAAGAAGATAATGAAGAAATTATTGGTCCTGAAGTACTATATCTTAGTGTAATAAGAGCACTTTTGTACCTTACAAACAGCACTAGACCAGTATATCTTTTCATTTAATTTGCTAACAAAGTTTAGTTTTGCACCAACTCGAAGACATTGGAATAGAATAAAACGTGTTCTTCGTTATCTATATGGCACATCTGATATGGGTTTGTTTTACCCAAAGGGAGAAAAGTCAAAATTGATAGGATATGTTGATGCTGGTTATCTTTCTGATCCACATAAAGCTCGGTCACAAACAAGTTATATGTTTACATGTGGAAATACTGCTATCTCATGGCGATCTGTAATTAAAACAAACAATCACTGCTACCTCATCAAATCATTCAGAAATATTGGTCATTCATGAAGCAAGTCGTTAGTGTATATGGTTGAGAATTATGATCCAACACATTAAAGGAGCATGTGGCTTATTGAAGGAAAATAATGAGCCAACAATATTGCACGAGGATAATGCAGCATGTATTGCACAAATCAAAGGAGGCTACATAAAGGGTGATAGAACTAAATACATTTCACCAAAAAAATTTTACACTGATGAACTCCTGAAGAAAGGTGATATTGATATTTGCAAAATTCGCTCAAGTGACAACCCAGGTGATCTATTCACAAAGACATTATCAACTTCAATTTTCAAGAAGCATGTGCATAAGATTGGAATGCGTTAACTTAAGGACTTTTCATAATTAGTTATATTTTGAGGGAAAGTTACCTATGAATATTGTACTCTTTTTTCCTTTGCTAAGTTTTTATCCCACTGGGTTTTTATTAGCAAAGTTTTAACGATGCATATTCATAGTGTACAGTCATCCAAGGAGAAATATTATAAAACATGCACATTTTGCACGTGGTGGATGACTATCTTAATTTGATTTAAAAGATACTATTAGTAAGGGTTGGTAGTTATAACTTTTGGTGTTGAGGCTTCTTGAAGAAGCTAATAAGATGTTTTTTGAAAAAGTTAATGAAAGACTTTTTGAAGAAGCTAATAAGAAGCTTCTTGAAGAAGCTAATAAGAAGCTTCTTGAAGAAGCTAATGTGAGGCTTCTTAAAGAAGTTATTGAATGATTTTTCTATATAAGGACATGATCTCCTATGAAGAAATAAAGAGAATGATTAAAATTTTGAGTTCATATTTTTTTTGTCTTGATCTCTCTATTTTTCTCTTCACTATTTACAACTTCTTATCTTGATTTATATATATATTTTTCTTCTCCATTTATAACACCAATTTGTGCATAATTCTAATTATTTTTTAATTATGTAACACAAGTGATCTCTTTTTGTTGCCATCATCTCCTTTTTACCTAATTTAGGATTCAAGTCCAAGTCCTGGGAAGTGGGAAGCAACGACTTAAAATTCGTATCACGGTCGGCAAAAACCTTGATGGTGTCTACAATAATTAATGTGCGAGCCTTTACTGGGATATTGAAAGCAACCACTAACAAATTTATGTTATATCATCTTAATAAATTATCCTAATACCTTTTTAATTTTTAAAATAAAATTGTTAAATAAAAATATTCATTATATTAAAAATATAGAACATATAATATTTTTTGAAATAATTGAAAATATTATTCTACTGATTTATTAGAAGGATACAGAATTATTCTTTATTCGTTCTTCTTTCTGATCTCTTCTATCTGATCTTTTAGTTAGGTTTTGCAATCTCTTGTCTATTGGAATTTGAGAAAAATCTCCAGCAATTTTGGAAGCTTTTCATTGTTGGGAATTACTCTAGTATACTATTTTTTTTTTCAAAGCATCTATAATAGGATGTATTGTCGAATAATTACATACCGAAAAAAAAGGGGCAAATAATTATTGGCAATTGATTATATCTAATATATAATTTTCCAAACACTTATTACGAAAATAATAGCCAGTAAATATTTGAAACTTACCTTATATACCATAGCAACTCCCCTCGTTGTCTCAAGAGCTGCCAAAATCCATCACTATAAAATAAAACTGAGTTCTCTCTTTCAAAAATAAGATACATTTTTTGGGTTCTCTTTTTCTGTTAACCATGTTTTCTCTCTTAAGAGTAAGATAATATTTTGAGTACTCTCTTCCTTCATTCATCTGTTTCCTTCTTTATTGGCTACCAACACAATTTCCTTCTTGACTACCTTCTTTTTTTGTTGGTTACTAACAAGATTATTGTTTCCTATTTTTTTCTCCTTATTTTCTGATCTCATTAATCAATTTCCATTCCCAAATTTCCCTAATCAATTCCATATCAACCAATTCTCAATTTATTTGCTTAATCAATTCCCAAATCAATCTTATTTATGAAAGTTATTTTGGATATCAATTAATTACAATTTAGTTGATTCTAAATTATAATACAATTTTAATTATTTATTTCCAGAAGTCAATAGTTAATATGTACAGTACTTTTATACATAGTCTGGCTAATCTAAAAAATTGTCTTTTTTGTTTTTTTATTATTTTAAAAAAAAATTGACAATTTTAAGAGTTTAAATTCATAACATGTTACATATGTATAACATGCTAAAAATTAAGTCATTAAAATATATTCTAAATATAAATTAAAACTTTCTAAAAATCTCCTGCAATACACGAGTTAGTAACTAGTTTTTTCCGAAGTTGCTAACTAAAAGCCTTTTTTATTAGCATTGAAAAAAGGCACAAGCTTGAAGGGTAAAACGAACATGAAAATTTCCCCTTTTGGCTGAAATTTGTGGACATGAATGACAAAATCACTTGGAAATTCATCATATGAATCCAAAGGCTTTGAAGAATATCCATAAATGGCCAAAAAGAAAAAGAATATCCAAAAATATGTTTGACTTTAAATTCTTCTAAGAATCAGTGTAATAATCTTTTTAATTACATAACTATGAAAGTATTAAATATCTTTTGATTTCTTTAAGATATTAAAAACTTTTATTTTTATTTATTAACACTTTTATTTTAAATAATTATAAAGATGATAGAAAGATTTGTCGAGAGAATATAATAATATTTTTGAAAAATAAGAAAATGGTTCCATAAAGGAAAAAGTCCTATAGGAGGATCTTGGTCAATTTAGCCAGAGAGCCTAGATGGCTTTCAATACTGTTAGTTCCAAAGCTCTTTTGATGAGTGAATTGTGTTGAGTTTTAATAATTGACAAACTAGGTTTTAAACATGCTTATTATTACTCTCATATTCTTAAAGTGAATTAACTTGGTTTGCGTGAGTTTGTATTAAGTTTACATATGTAGACCTAAGCTTGCTTTAATGGATGGCTAGTTGATCACCAATTAAAAAGAAGAGTCCCTGAGGACTTGAGAAGAGTCAGAAAAGACTTGTGAAAAGTGATCAAGGCCAAAGCACTAGATGAACAAGGTCAGTTCAAGTTACAAGATGGAAGAACTCACATGACTCACTCAAATCAAGAAGATTTCTAGAATAACATGTCTGCTCATGAAAAAAACAACAACAAGAAGGAAAGATCATCTACACATGAGAAAACAAGTCAAGAAGAGTTGAACTCAGTTGAGCAGATTTTAAGATAATTAGAACAAAAGATAAGTATAGTCAGAAGGATCCTGCTCAAGTCTGCTACAAAACAAAACAACACAATAGAACTCAAAATCATCAAAACATTCGAGTAATGGCTATTTTTATTCCTTTGAGCCTCAAACCACTCCAAAATCATAATGAGTAGTTGGAAATCCCTATAGAAGGCTCTAAGCTTGAAGAATCAATGGTTGGATGAGTTAAAATTGATATAACAATGCTTTCACTTCTACACCACACTCAACTCTACTATACTTCACCTACTTGTGTGAACTGAGCTATAATCTTGTTGTGGGTTTCTCTTTTTTTTCTTAAACTTTGTGTATCTACTTTGAGTCATTTTTTGAGAGCTACCCACTTTTTAATGTGTTTTAAACACTTGAACCTTGTAAGGTGAGTGTTGGTGAGGTAGTGGGTTGTACTAGCTACCGTGAGACTTAGTGTCTATAATCGGAAGCGGCTGAGTTGCAAATAATACTTGTGTGTTTAGATGAGAGTGGCTAGGTTGTACAAAGAATACTCAAAATTAATGAAAAATCTTGGTGTAACTGATGGGGACTAGATGTAGCCCAAGTAGTTGAGGATGAGCCAGTATAAATCCTGGTGTCTACTTCTTCTCTGCTTTATCTCTTTTATATACATTGTTGTGAAGGTGTTTTAGCTTCAGTCAAAACTGTTTTCAAAAGAAAATTAGAAGATTCAGTCAAAACTAATTTGTGAACCTAAAATTTGAAGGTTTCAAGTAACACATTGTCAAACTTTGGTTTTATACTCTATTCAGGGTTTAAATAAGTTTCATAAGCTTTAAAGAACATTTCTAAAACTCTTCATTGAAAGCATTTCATTATTTTTGCTCATTGGTAATATCTAACCTAGTTGAGAAGAGTGCTTAGGAACTCTACTCAAATTCATTCTATGCTTAATGTAACCCTACTCAACTCCAAGTCATTGACTTGGGAAAGATTCGAGTAAGATCATTGTGTTTTTGCAGGAAAGTCCAAGTTTGAGGTGCACAATTAAACCCTCCTTGTGCATTTTCTAACTTCAGTTGGTATCAAAGCTCAGCCTCTAGGTTGCACACACTTAACGGAAAAGGATTTGAAAGGGAGAATGGCCAACCAACAAGGAGGTTTGTTCATAGTTGAAAGATCTTCTACAAGCAAGCCACCTGCATTTGATAGAAAGGATTATTATTATTGGAAGGATCGCATGAGGCTGCTTATAAAATCACAACATGTAGATTTGTAGGGGATCGGGGAAAATGATCCTCACATTCCTATGATTTAGTTTGATGATGGAAGGATAATTGAGAAACAAAGGGAATAATGGACTGAAGAAGAAAAGAACAAGTACATTCTAAATTGTAAAGCCAAGTTCTTCCTAACTTGTGCACTAAGAAGCAATGAATATAACAAAATAGCTAGATGCAACATAGCCAAGGAGATTTGGAACAACTTGATGATAGCTCATGAAGAGACAAGATAGATCAAAGAAGCTAAAGTGAACATGCTTGTACATCAATAGGAGCAATTCAAGATACAAGAGCTTTAAATAATAGATGAGATGTTTGTTTGATTTACAATCATTATAAATGACCTAAAATGTCTTGGGAAAACATATTCAAATCAAGAACATGTGAGAAAGTTGTTGAGAAGCTTGCCAAAGATATAGGGGCCCAAGGTAACTGCCATTCAAGAAGCCAAGAACCTGTCAACTCTACAGTAGGAAGAGTTACTTGGGTCACTCAAGGTTCATGAGCAAGAGCTAGCTGAGATGAATGAAGATATTCCCATGAAAGGGAAGACTATTGCCCTCAGATCAATTCAAAATAGTTCTGCTAAACACCTTATTCATCACTCTTCTCATCACCTTAGTTAACCATCACCACTGAACTCTACTCAAGAGCCAGATGAAAAGAGTGTTGAAGAAGATGACTCCTTTGATGAAGAAGAGTTGTCCCTTATATCAAGAAAGATTCAAAAGATGTTATGGAAAAGAGGAAAATGTATAAAAATCTTCCAACTCAAGAAAGATGCTCATAAGGGTGACTCAAGCAACGTAGGACAAATCACATATTATGAATGCAAAAAGCCAAATCACATCAAAATTGAATGTCCTCTGTTAAAAAAAATTCAACGAAGACCATTAAGAAGAAAACAATGTTGGCCATATAGGAGCATCTAGTTAAAGAATCCTCAAGTGATGATGAGCAGGAAAAAATAGTCATCATTTGCCTATTTGGAAGGGAATCTAATAGTGAAGATGAGGTATCAGATTTTGAGCCTTCTCAACTTTTATATGATGAGTTAGAAAAAGCTTTAACAATCTCTTATGTGACTTGAACACTCTAACTCATAAATGTGTAGTTTTAAAAGCAAAACTTTCAAAAGCTTTAAAAGAAAATGAAAATTTGGAATCTGAGAAGAGTGCTTTGAGTTAGGAAAATAAGAGTTTGCTTAAGTTGAATGCTAATTTGACAACATCAACAAAACTTAAGTCTATTAACTCTACTTAATTCCCATCCACTACAAGAAATTTGCGATCTGGAAATGGAATTTTGCAAAGGATAATTTCCTTTGCTGATCCCTCGCTGATTAGCGAGGGAACAGCGAGGGATCCACAAGGGAAATCTTAGCCCTCACAAAATTTCAAAAATAAAATCTAGGAAAATTTAGAGAAGTAATAGCGAGGGAATTGAGAGGAAAAATATCCCTTGCTAAAATTAGCGAGGGTATTACGAGGGATATTTTCCCTCGTTAAGGTTATCGAGGGAATTGTAAGGAAAAATTTCCCTCGCTGCAAATTAGCGAGGGAATTGAGAGGGATATTTTCCCTCGCTAATTGACAAAAATGTAGCGACGGAAAGTTTCGTCACAAATCCCTCACAAAATCTACTTAACCTAATTATAGATTTCTAAATCCCTCATGGCCGCGCTCACCTCTCACTCTCACCTCTCTTTGTTCTGCTCTCCCTTTCCCTCTCATTCTCACCCTCACCCTCTCCCTCTCACTCTCACCCTCACCCTCACCCTCTCACTCTCATTCTGTCTCATTCAGAGTTGCAGCCACTGTCATGCCACTACTTCTTAGTCCACTCTTCTCTCTTCTACCCTGCCGTGCTTTCCACGTAGAAACGGATCTGGGCTTTTCTTTTCCTTTGGTAAGAATCACATTTATCTTTATGTTGTTATATTTATATACATTTGGTCTAGTTTTGATGCATATATGAGTGATTATTCTGCTAAATATGAGATTTTTTTTGGGTACATATGTGTGATTTGTTCACTGGGTATCGTTCCTACATCCTTCATTTCGTTTATAATCTTATTTGTCTCCATTTTTGACTCCTTTGCTTGCTTGAGGTGTTTTGCACCTTGGTTTATATCTGCAAACTAGGTGTTTGATTATTTGCCGAAGTGGGTTGCTAGAGGATACACGCTGAAATATGTGCTATCGGTTTATTTTGTAAATGCACCTAATTTTCAGGGTATACATGTTCATGATTCCAGAAATTATGGGTCACAATGCTGTGTGTTCTGTACCATATTTGATTCACTGACTTATTAATATAAAATAATTGGGAATTGGGGAAGAGTCTGTTTATTTTGATTTTTCTTTTCTTTTTTTCCTTTTTGGTACAAAATGAGGGTTTAGGACTTATGACACTTTGAATTTATCCCTTTTACTGTTGTTAAGTTGATGATAATTGGTTTTGCACGTTTTTCTTGATAATGCTAATATGCTGGTAAATGGATTATTATACATAAATAGTTATTTTTACAGGAATGCATAAATAGTATGTTTAGAGTATATGTAATAAACTTGCCTTCTAATGATAAAATTTAGGTGTGTTATTATTTGATAATTCGTTTCTATTAGGATAATCTATTTTCAGTTCTGAGCAGTGAATGGAAAACAAGCAGAAATTGCAGCGAATGAGAGAGAGAAAGCGAATGAATGAGAATTAAAGACATATCCAAATTTTCTTGCTTATTTTACTATTGCCCCACCCACACGCTCTTATTTATTTATGGATTTTATGCAGTTTAATATTTTATCTTCTTTTTGTTTTTGTAATTTAATTTTGTTTTATGCTGTCTCTTTTTTTTTTGGCAAGATTGTTTTATACTTTTTATAGTTTAATTAATGATTTTATTCTAAACTTTATTAAACTTTTTTTTATTTGTATTTTGAAATGAATGATATCATGATTTTCAAAGGCTATGGAATTAAGATGGTAGAAGTTTTCTTGAGTTTCAATTTTGTATGCACTTTAGTTTGCTCTTATATTGAAATAAAAACTTTTTCGTATTTTGTATGCTCTTATATTAATCTTTTTTTTTTTGGAAAAGTCTTTGTCAATGATATTATTAAAATGCTCATAGATGTATTATTATTTTTTATTTATATAGTCAAGTATGGATTTTAAAGGTGCTTTATCAGTTTCTCTACATTCATATTATTAAATGGCTTAAAATATTTTTTTACCGAGATTTAGAAAAAATTAAACTTGTCTCATTTTAAGATGTCGACATATTGCAAGCCAAATTAAAAATTTATAACAATACTTTATAATTGAGCTATTAAAACAAATATTATTTTTATCTGGAGAAAATAAAACAAATTATTTTAATAATAACTAGAGCCCTTCATTTTAAATTCTCTTAAGATCAATATATTATCTGATAAAAACTTTTGTATACATACTTATGCTATAAGTAAAATTAAAGTAGAGAGAGAGAGAGAGATGAAAGAAGAGAGAGAAAGTGAATCTGGCCATGATTCTCCACCATTACAACATTCTCAGGTTAAGAGAAATTAATAGAAACCCGTTAAGCATCACATTAGCATCATCGCTGGTCTGCCCTTGGAAGGCATAAAGAATATCATCAATTAGAATATCTTCTAATCGGGCATCTATGTCAGATGCTCCCAAGTTAGTGACCACCTTCTCAATAGTTTCCATAACCATTCGCCTGTAAGGTTTACTCTTATTTTTAAGATCCTCAACAATTCTCCCGATAATATCAGCAACGCCAACTTTGTTTGCTATCTCTACAGTAGGAAATGAGCACGTTGCTTATAATTTCTTCGATCCAAAGCCATCCTCCTAACCCAGACGTTCTTGAAAAAGTCAGGGAAAATATCATTTCTAATATAATCAGTTTCCATACCCTTGGTGCTTACACAGTGCTTCACCACTTTCAGAACAATTTTATTCATTTCTTCATTAGGCGACTAGAATTCACGAATCAGAATGATCATGACTTCCTTACTATATTAACTGGCATATAGGGCTTCCAATTCCTTACATACTGCTTCACCTTCTCAATCTGTTGCACAATCTTAATCCCAGTGTGTCGAGCTTGCCATAATTTCTTACTCTGACAAACAACCTTCAAGAAGGGTAATAGTGCATGTATACTAAGAGCAGAGGCAACAACGCTGAAAGCTCTTGCAGTAGTATTCCTAACATATTCATCAATGTTGTCTATGTCAGGCTGCATAGCAGCAATCATTGTGGCTAGTGAAAACTTAGATTTTCTTTATGTTTTTCTCTCCTATGGGGTACATTTAGGACTATCTAAATATGACATCAAATCTTGGATGTTGAAAATAAAAGTTATGAATTTCTAACGAATTATGTGTTAAGAATATTAGTTTGATTTAACTTTTGATTATGCTTTAACATATGCTTAAAGTTTTATTTTCTTATTCGAGTAAAAATTTGAGCAAAACCTTAGTTTCCTGTTTGAGATTCAATATTAATGAGCACACATACCTATTATTGGTACTGCTCATTGTATTGAATCTTGAATTATCCAAGTGGGACAGTTTGGTAATAAATTTTTCCTTCACTTGGTTAATAGTTATTCTTTAAATCTCATATCTTATACTTGTTAAAATTTCGGTCTACTATATTTCCTTTTGTTCTCTGGGTGTATACTTAAACATGGTAGATCTCACTGCATTATAGTCATGCACTTGGAGACCAATGGGAAATGCTGTCGAAATTTCGTCAAGTATAAAATATGATATTTAAAGAATAACTATTAGCCAAGTGTTGAAAAAGTTTCTTATCGAATGGGATAGGGTCATACCATGTTAAGAAGGAGATGGAGATATAAGGATTTGTATTAATGTGTTAAACCAATTTCAGTAATCATGAGACCTTATCGAAGTTGGATGTTACGAAGAAATGATCCTACTGGCTATGTAAGTAAAGAGTTCAAGGATGAAGTTGATGATTTCATTAAGGTTGCTCAAGGAGACCCGACAGTTACTGATGCATTAAATCGCATCCTTTGTCCATGTGCTAAATGTAAGAATCGTGCTTGAAGGGAGGTGTTTGGGGTAGAACAACATCTGTATAAGTACGGATTTGTGGATGGTTATGTAAATTGAACCATTCATAGTGAGGACAAATGGGGGGATAGCGGCTCAACATCCATTATACATGATGATGAAGTGGAGCCTAGGAATCCATATGTAGATATGGTTATGGATGCCACAAATGATAGATTAAATCCAGAAACTTAAGATTTAGAAAAGGATCCAAATCTGTTAGCTACGAAGTTTTATGACTTGCTAAGAGATACTGACGAACCTTTATGGGATGGTTGCCATAAGCACATGAAATTGTCAGCTGTAACTCAACTTTTGAACTTGAAGTTGGAGTTTAACATGAATGAGAGTTGTTATGATAGAATGATTGTCATAATTAAGAGCATGATTCCAGAACCTGAAAGGTTACTTGAAAACTTCTACAAATCGAAGAGAATGGTTCGTGAGTTAGGATTAGGATATGAGAAGATAGATGCGTTTCTTAATCAGTGCATGTTGTATTACAAAGAATACAGTGACAGGAGACTCTACTCAATTTGCTTAGTCTGTGGACATCCACGATTCAAATCGAAGACAGGATGTTCATCGAATGAGAAGGATGTGTCGCACTCAGTGTTGCGATATTTTTCTATTATGCCAAGACTCCAATGTCTGTTTATGTCCAAAAACACTGCATAGTATATGAGTTGGCATGCAGATGGAGTGCGTCAATATGAATCAGTGATCAGGCATCCAGCTGATGCTGAGGCTTGGAAACGATTTGACACTACCCATTCAACATTTGTGCTAGACGCTCGAAATGTTAGGCTTGGCCTGTGTACAGACGATTTTAATCCATTCAGTGATTCAGCCACACCATATTCATGTTGGCTTATTTTTGTCACACCGTACAATCTACCTCCAAGTATGTGTATAAGAAGGGAATACATATTCCTTACTCTTGTGATTCTTGGACCAAAGTCACCAGGTAAAAGTTTATATGTCTATCTTAGACTCCTAATTAACGATCTGAAGATATTGTGGGACGATGGTGTGCAAACTTATGATGCTTGGAAGAAACAAAATTTTGATATGAAAGTGGCTTTGTTGTGGACAATAAGTGACTTTCCAGCCTATGGAATGCTGTTTCAGTGGAGCACTCATGGAAAACTTTCTTGTCCGCTTTGTATGAATCATAGTAAGTCATTTGTGTTGAAGCACGATAGGAAATGTTGTTAGTTTAATTGTCATTGCCAATTTTTGCCTTTTGATCATCCATTTCGCCGTGATCGAAACTCTTTTAAGAGATCAACAGTGAAAAAATCTAATCCACCGCAACGGCTGAGTGGGATAGATGTCTTGAATAGAGTGATTCAACTTAAAGAAGTCATTTTTGGCTTGAATTTAGGTAAACAAAAACAAGATGGCTTTGGTATATACCATAATTGGGTGAAGAAGAGCATATTATGGGAATTGCCTTACTGGTCCACTAATCTAATACAACATAATTTAGATGTTATGCATATCGAGAAGAATGTGTTTGACAATATCTTCAACATTATCATGGACATAAAAGGCAAGACAAAATACAATGCAAATGTAAGAGAAGATTTGAAGATAATATGCAAACGTCCTACCTTGGAGCTAATAGTTGAGAATGGCAAGTGTAAAAAACCAAAGGCGACGTATGTCTTCGATGCTAATCAAAGAAGGATGGTGTGTGAGTGGATAAAATAGTTGAAATTTCCTAATAGGTATGCGTCGAATATCGCACGTTGCATCAATGTAGACGACGAGAAGATATATGGAATGAAAAGTCACGATTATCATGTTTTTATGCAAAGGTTAATTCCTCTAGCATTTCGTGATATCTTGCCAAAACCTATATGGGGACCATTAACAGAACTAAGCTTGTTCTTTAAAGAAGTTTGTGCAAATGAAATTTGTGCTTCCACCATGGAGAATGCAGAGCTTTCTATCATTGAAACAATTTGTAAGGTAGAGAAGATTTTCCCTCCAGCATTCTTTGACGTGATGGAACATCTAGTTGTGCATCTCCCTTATGAAGCTAAGGTTGGAGGACCAGTGCATTACAGGTGAATGTACCCCTTTGAGAGGTGTATACTGTACTTGAAAAGAAAAGTCTGAAATAAGGCGAAAGTTGAAGGATCTATTTGTGAAACGCATATTTTAGAAAAAAATTTCAATTTTGCTTCTATGTGTTTGATCCCCACCTACAGATCAGGCGCATTCAAGTTCCTCAGAATGACAACGGTGGGGACGATACAATTAATAAACAGTTGTCTATTTTTAAATATCCATGTCGTCCTATCAGGAGGGGTTGAAATAGATTCTTGACGGATGTGGAACTTCAGATTGTTGAGATATATATGTACTTATAAATTGTGGAGAAGTAGAACCTTATCTCCAGTAAATCTACTCTCTATCTAATGAATTTGTTATTAATGTGCTAAATTTATGCTAAATATTAATTATTGTATTAATTAGACAATTTGAGGATTCGTTAAGGGAAACAGATCCCAATATCACTGATGATCAAATACTGAAAGCTCGAGATAAGGACTTCAGTAGGTAGCTAAAACATCTAGTGAGTCCTTTTATCCATAATCACATCTATCATATTAAATTCAATATTCATTATGCTAGATATTATAACTAACTACCGTCTATGTAATGATACAGGTTAATATAGGCCAAGTCGAGGATCAAATGATACGAGAGATAAGTTATGGTCCATCCAAGTCTGTGACTTCTTACTATGGCTTAATAGTTAATGGGTATAGATTTCATACTAAGGTGTACGGACAAAATAAAGCTACCATGAATAATGGCGTATGTGTTAGAGGCAATATATATGGTGAGAATGACTTCGACTATTATGGCATCATTGAAGATATATTGGAATTGTCATATGTAGGAAATCAGAACAGAGTATTTCTTTTACAATGTCATTAGTTTGACCCGATAAATGAAGTCAATGTTGATGAGAGATATGAGTTAGTTGACATCAAGCATAAATCAAGACTTCACTCAAATGAGTCATTCGTCTTAGCCGAACAAGCACAACAAGTGTACTATACAAGATACCTACAAAGCGGGAATAGAGCTAATGGTGAATGGTGGGCAACTTGCAAGGTCAGAGTAAAACTCTTTGTGGCTGAGACATTGAATGACGATGGTGATGAATTGAATGACCCAGTTGCTACTGATTATTACCAAGATGATGGATCCCTTGGAACACACAATATTGTCATAGATGATGAAGTAGTTTCCTTGTTTGAAGCATATGCCCAAATGGAAGAAGTGAACATACATGATATACATTATCCAATGGACATTCTGGTTGATGATGAGTTCATTGATGATAACAAAAATAATGAAAAATTAATGAATTCTCATATGAAGATAAGGAATCTTTTGCTTCAGACTCAAGTAGTTAAAATTGAATCTTATTCAATAAATTTCGTTAATGGTATTTACACTGAAATATCATTATTATATTTTGAGATTTTTGTTGACATATAGTTTCTTAACTCGTCATGTTTCATTATGTTTCCTTATGCAGATATTCATCATGATCATTCGAGGTAGTGGTGCTGGACGCGGTCGTGGGAGAGGCCGTAATCTTTCATCTACCCATGATTCTCCACCACTATAGCATTCTCAGCCCTCTCCAGGTATACCTGTAGGATGATCTTTTTAATTATTATTAACTTGTGGTTTATATTAATGTAATATATATGTATATTTTGTTTATCTATAATTATGTTAGGTGTAACTTCAGCTACTGGCCCATCGACCAGTGCAGGCCTACCAGCATCAGCTTCTGTCTCACCCCTTACTGAACCAGCCCTTTCTATGCCACCCCTTGCTGACCCACCCACTAGCGGCCTGAATTTCGTGCCTTCATGTGGAGAATGGTGGTTTATTAATTTCAAAACCTTCCATTTTGAAAAGCTTGTAATGGTTGCCAAACAAACAAAGATCTTTAACTCCAAGCTGTTAAGCTTTTACCAGAGCACAAAACTCTGATACCACTTGTTAACCATGACAACCATTACCCAAGAGGGGGGTGAATTGGGTAATTACAAATTTTAATACAACTTTGACAAATTATGCATTTTGAATAACTCAATTAATAAATGCAACGGAATAAGTTTAATAAAAGTACAACTATTGAGGATTACTCAAATACAACTTGGGATATATGATGAACTAAGTGAATAAGCTAGATATCAAGTTGTAATAATCAAAACATCAAGATATACAATAGATAAATATATTTCACCAAATACTAAATTTAAAGAGGGTAGGGAAGAGAGAATCAAATCAAGAATTTATCCTGGTTCAGCCACCAACCACTTGTAGCCTACATCTAGTCCCCAAGCTTAACTTGAGATTTTCTTCACTATCTCCTAGACTTCACAGATGCTAGGAAAACCTTTGTACATACAAGAGCACTCCTCACACTTTTGGATACTTCATCCTTGTGCTAGAGCCTCCAATTTTTCAAGTTTCACAGGTGCTTGATGACTTTTACAATCAATAGCACTCACAACACCTTTGGGATACCTCACCCTTTGTGTTTGAGTCTCACTACAAGGGATACCTCACCCTCTTACAATGATTTCAAGGTGAATAGAAAGAATAGAAACTCTCACAAGAGTAGATATACAACTTGAAGAACAAAGTATGGATAATAAGAAAACTCTCTCAAGAGTGGATAATACAAGTTAAAGCTCAATGGGTATAAAGGATTCACACTTTAAAGCTCAAAATATAATTTTGATTATTCAAGGATCAATTCTAGTGTTCAAGAGGTGTATAAGCTTCATACAACACTTATATATAGAGCCCAAGTGATAAAATAGTCGTTGGTAGTGTTTTATAATGATTTTCTATGAAAACTAACCGTTTATAGCTGTTAGAAACATTCCTGGGCACTTGGTAATCGATTACAAGCTTCATGTAATCGATTACAAGCTTTCTGGGCACTTTGTAATCGATTACACACTTCTTGTAATCGATTACACGGCTTCTGTCAACGTTGTAATCGATTACATGACTTGTGTAATCGATTACATCATTTCTGGTTTTGAAAATTGACTTTAAAAGGTCATAACTTCTTCATTTCTTATCCGATTAAAGCGAATGACCACTTATTGGAAAGATATTTGAGTCTATTTTCATATGAAAGAAGTTTCAGAACAAAAATCAAAGTATTTTGAAAGATATGACCAAATTAGTAACTAAAGGTCAGTTTTACAAAACTCAAACTTTAATTAGTCATAACTTTTTCATTTCCTATCCGTTTAAAACAAATGACCACTCATCGGAAAGATCTTTGAGTCTATGAAAGAAGTTTCACAATAAAACTCAAAGTAGTTTGAAAGTTATGATTAAAAGAGTAACTAAATGTCAGTTTTACAAAATACAAACTTGACTAATTTTCACAGATTTGAAATACCACCAAGGCTAGCTTTCCAAAAATATTTTGTTGGGCATTTAAGCATTTTAGAAACACTTGTAAAGATGTTTAAAACTTATTTGAGCTTAGTGTGATTCTCATTTACCTTTACACGAGATCTAAGTTCTATAAGCTATTCTTGAAGATATTGGACTTGATCTTTTGCTACCATCAATTCTTGATATAATCCAAGCTTCAAAGAAAATATTCTCTTCAAAACTTGAAAATGCTTGGAACATTTTTTCATTCTCATCCTTCTTGAGTTGAGCATAGTTGTGATATTATGCATTCTTGTTGCAATGCTCACTCTTGGTATTTGGACTATCCTACAAAGTATTGCTCACTTAAACAAACATAGTTAGTCCAAATTCATAATTCAATATCCTTATATGCATGATTCATAAATGTATAACTCTAGTTAGTCTAATATGCATATAAGACTTTCATAGACACATCCAAATAAGATATTTATCAATTACTAATGGATATGCACAATATAGGATGCAATAAAGAACACATTGCATATTTGTCATTTATTAAGCACAACTATAAAGCATAAGTATCATTCTTTTTGTTTTGTATTTGTCATCATCAAAACCTAACATATTAAACTATTGGGGCAAACCTATTTCCACAGTAGAGTTAAAGCATCTAATTTCTTACAGATATCACTATACAAAAGTTCATAAGAAGAAAAATGGAAGCTATGTTTCTGAGCACTCGAGAAATTTTATTGTAGGTATCTTTAAAATTCAAAAGTCATATATATTTTAGGTAATTTATTTTTTTGTTAATATTTTTCTTATTTTGTTATTTTTAGGAGTCATATGATATTGCAATAATAGAAAAATATGGAGAAACCTCTTCCTCTCACCCTATGGTTGACCCAGAGGTCTGGTTGGATGCGGCAGGTCCCAACAAGAAGGGACGTGTACATGGCATAAGTAACAAATTGCACATTGGTAATAACATCATGCAAGCTTCATCCTCCTCGGTTGCGGGTCCTTCCTGCTCTACATCGTTGACATAGGACATATCTGAAGCTGTAAATACAGCAGTGGCAGCAGCGATGACTTCGTTTGTCCAGAGTCAACTTGTCCCTATGTTAGCGCCCTTCCAATCGTTCCTGTCTACAATCGGATCAACAAATGTTGCTCCACAACCACCATCGCAAGGTTTAGTTGGGCAGAGTCGAGAGGAAGAGGAAGACGAAGACGACTTAGACTGATTGCCATTTTTTATTCTTCTTGTCTATATTTGTATAATAACTTTCAACTATATTGTATTGATTATTTGTATAATAACTTTTAACTACATTATTGGATTATTTGTACAAGTTTTTGTTGTAGCAGTTTATAATTATTGGATTTGTTTGTTGTTGCTGTTTTTGGATTTCTGTTTGCTGGATTGTTTGCTGCGGTTTGATATATAGGTTTTGGGAAAATAAATAATATATATAGGTTATTTAAAAAAACTTGATTACCGAGGGATTAGCAAGGGATTAACGGTAGAATAGCAAAATCACATGGGTAATTAACGAGAGAATAGCGACGTAATAGCGAAGGAATCACATAGGTAATTAGCGAGGGAATAACGAGGGAATTATTAGCGAGGTAATAGGGAGGGAATAGCGATGGAATTATTAGCGAGGGAATAGTTAGCGAGAGAATAGCGACGTACTAGCGAAGGAATCACATGTAGTTAGAGAGGGAATAACGAGGGAATAGTTAGTGAGGGAGTAGCTAGCGAGGGAATAGCGAGGGAAATTGGTTGATATGATACAAAATTAGTATATCATACAGTGATGGAATAGCGAGGGAATTTTTCTCGCTATTTTGCGAGGGAATGATGGCTGTCATATTAGTGACGAATTAGAGACGGATTAGAGAGAGAAATAAAATTTTCAGAGACAGAATAGAGAGGGAATTCTTTCCCTCGCTAATTAGCGATGAAAAAAAGCGACTAATTTATCCCTCGCTAGTCCGTCGCTATTCCTTTGCAGATTTTATTTGCGAAGGAATAGCGAGAGAATAGCGAGATAAATTTTCCTCGCTATTTTGCTGAATTCTTATAGTGATCCCAACACTTTTCTCAAGTGAATGACGAAATAAATGTACTGAGGAAGAAAGTTGAAGAGTTAAATAAAGATTTAACCAAGTTTGTCAATGGCATTAAGAATTTAGAAAAGCTTCTTGCAAGTCAAAGATAGGCCTTTGACAAAGCTAGTCTTGGTTGCAAGAGATTTTCGAAACAAAAGTTATACGTCAACTTCTTTGTCAATGCTAAGAAACCATAGGTGATGTGTTTTTGTTGTAATAAGTTTGGCCACAAGGCTTCTTCATGTTATTACAAAAACAAACCACCAAAGATAGTGATGACTAACCCAAGAGGAACCAAGCAAGTTCGAGTACCTAAATTTGTGCAATCTACTCATGTAGGTGTGCTAAATCACGAAGAGAAAGATGCACAGATGGTACTTGGACAATAGATGCTCAAGGAATATGATGGGAGATTAAAGTAAATTCATGTCACTCAAAGCCAAAGATGGTGTAAATGTTACTTTTAGTGATAATGAAAAAGCAAAGGTTGTGGGTATAGGTAAAGTTGGTAACTTTACTCCAGTTAATGATGTGTATTATGTTGAAAGGTTAAAACACAATCTTCTTAACATCAGTCAATTCTATGACAATGACTATGAAGTAATGTTTAAACCTACACAATGCATTATAAGAGAAGCCAATGATGGCAACACATTTTTTACTACCAAAAGAGATAAAATATATATATAGTGTGGACTTAAAACACCTTTCTCATCAAAATGTAGAATCTTTCTTGCTTTAAAAGATGATAAATGGTTAGGGTACAAAAAAGTTGGTCACGTGAACATGAAGACAATTTCAAAATTAGCAAAACATGACCTTGTTAGAGGCTTGCCTAAAATGAAGTTTGAAAGGGACATAATACTAATGTAAATAAATTAACAATCTTAATAATCTTATCCATTTTTAACAACACAATTTTTCATACCACATAAAGTTGGTTAATGAAGTACAAATTCGTGATTAATAACGTATAGAAGTTGGTTAATGAGTATGTAAAAAATTAGTTAATGAAAAACAAAAAAGTGATTAATGACATATATAAATTGTTTAACAGAGTCAAATTGTAAGAGTTACATATTTGTATATACTCATTAACTAATAATTTACATTTCATTAATTAACTTTCATATGGTGTTAAATTGAGACTGGACACTATTTGAGATAAGATTATCATTATTCATAAATTAAAGAACATTATTTTTTTAACAGATATACTAGACTTAACGTGAGATAAATTTATGTATAATAATATTTTACTTAGCAAATGAAATGAAAGCATGATATTTGACTAGAAATTAAATATGTTACGAAATTACTTTAAAGTAAAATCAAATCAGAATAAGATTATTTTGGATCTCGAAACACAGAAAATATGAAGATGGATTAAGAGAAGCACGGTTACGTTGCTTGCATAAACAAATTTTTTATTTTGTTGCCATGGCAATTACTATGAGTGACATGAGACAGGACTTCCTTAAATTTTCTCTTCTTTTGATTCTACCTAACCCTCTGATACCAAAATTTATATTATGGAATCCCCATTCTCGATATCTCATGAGTCATAACTATACTCACTAGCATCTTTTATTACTCTCAACTGTCCTATACCTTTTCAAGTAGTATAAGACACCCCTTTTGCATGCAATCCACCACAACTCGTTTTGTTGTTACAGAAAAAGGATAGAGAGAGTGAGAGAGATGGGAAACTGGAGTGCCCTGCTTGTGGTGCTTGTACTAGTTATAGTGCATGCAAGTGCACGTAAGGTGCCAAGAGGTGGTGGTGGCCATGACGAACAAACAGTGGTTGTGCATGCAAGTGCACCGCATGCAGAGTCCCCAAGTAGCAAGGATCTTGATGACAAGATGCACTTTGTGTTTGGTGGGGTTGGTGGATTTGCTGGGATAGGTGGCTTTGCTGGTATGGGGGGAATTGGAAAGTTTGGTGGAATCGGTGGGATTGGAAAATTTGGTGGAATTGGTGGGGGGATTGGGAAGTCTGGTGGAATAGGAGGAGGGATTGGCAAGTTTGGTGGAATCGGTGGTGCTGGTGGAATTGGTGGTTACCACGGCATTGGTGGTGGAGCTGGCGGTCTAGGAGGTGTAGGTGGTCTTGGTGGCGGAGTGGGAGGTTTAGGTGGTGCTGGTGGTGGTGTGGGAGGCTTAGGTGGGGCTGGTGGTGGCGTGGGAGGCTTGGGTGGTGCTGGTGGTGTTGGAGGCTTAGGTGGTGCTGGTGGTGGTATTGGAGGCTTAGGTGGTGCTGGTGGTGTTGGAGGCTTAGGTGGTGCTGGTGGTGCTGGTGGTGGTGTTGGAGGAGGTGGTGCTGGTGGTGTTGGAGGCTTAGGTGGTGCTGGTGGTTCTGGTGGTGTTGGAGGCTTAGGTGGTGGTGGTTTGGGTGGTTTGGGTGGTGCTGGTGGCGTGGGTGGTTTGGGTTGTGGGGGTGGCGTTGGAGCTGCAGTTGGTGCTGGAGTCTTTCACCATTGTCATGATCCTTAACATCCTTCCATTGCTTTGCATGCATGTCCTTGTTGATTTGTAGGGCTGCCAACATTGCTTTAGGTTAGATTGTCTTTGGTCTTAGCTTTTCATTTGCATGTTATGTTATTTTCGGCTTCAAGTTGTTATCTTGTCTGCTTTACAGTTTTGAGGTCAATGGAGGCGTGCATCAATGATCAATTCACTATTGTCGTTGTTAGTTTGTATTTCACCTTTTGTAGTGCTACAACATTGCCTGTTTTCAATGTTATTTGCAGCTGTGTTTCCCGTTCATACTACATGGCTATTTGTGGCAAGGATAATTAGCACATTCCTTGAATTGTCAGTATATAATAATGCTTGAATATGCACAAAAATTTGTTTAGTTCATTATTCATCATACTTCCTAAATATGTGAAGTGCCAAATTATAATTCAAGATAGTTAATTCCTTAACACAGTTTTATCATCTATACTAATATATTAAACAAATAAAGTCATGCTCTCACTCTGATTAAAATTTATAGAAAGCTCAATAAGTCATCACTTGCAAAATTAATTTCATAAATTTATAAGCTTAAAAATAAAGATTCAAATTATCTTGTCACCGTGTATTAAATAATTTATTATTTTTCAATTTGGAATTACAGTTGACATTTTGGAAAACTGAAGACTAGAAAATGTGTTCATCCATTAACTTAAGTTATTACATGCATTTGAATGTGTGATTATATAAATAATTAAGGACATCTACAAAACGGCACATTTGCGTCAAAATTAACTCATATACTAAACAGGTTAAATACTAAACCTAATGTACAAGAGATCGCACCTAATATCAACTATTTATCAAAGCAGTGTATATTAATTATCAACTAAATGTACAATTTCTTCGGAGAAAAATCTAAGCATACAATTTTAATTTTGAGATAGCAAAATACGCAATGTAAAGTTTGCAGCAGTGTAAACGACTGAAGAATTGAAGTTTGGGCTTAACTTATATAGAATAAAAAACCAAAGGCTTACATTAGTCAAATTTAAGGTAAGGGCTTGACTCATTCGAAAATTTAAAGCTTAATTTCAGCTTATTTGACTTATTTATAAAATTAGTTGATAATTTTTTTTTATAATTTGATTGTTTTCTCTTTCTTTATTAAATATCTCTTATAAGTATTTTTAAATTTTAATAATTTAGTATTTAATAGGTATTTTTATGTTAGAAAATGAAGTAAAAATATAAATAAAAGTTTAGTTTTGTTACAAAGGCTTTTTTTATACATAATCCATTACATAAAAAAAGGGTAAAATACTACAACCTCCTTTTTATTTACTTGATTTTTCACATACTTTATTTCTAAAAGTTGTACAAAATTCTTTTAACACTCACACAAATAACTTTTATATTTTGGGAAAACGCTGCACATAAATTTAATTAAACACAATAAGTCTAAAATTGATAATCAAAATCGTTAACTAACCATTAATCATATTGAAATAACATTTTTTTCCTTAATTTCATTAGTGTTACTTGTAATACTAAATAATTTTTACTTGAAATGACATTTTTACCCTTAAAATTCTATTCATTTTGACAAATCTTCTCTTAATTTTATCAGTATTACAAACAACATTGATTAAAATAAAGGATAGAAATACCATTACAAGTCTCGTCACTAATGGTTGACTAATGACTCTATTAGTCAATTTTAAGGTTAGTGTGCTTATTGCTTAATTGAATTTATGTGTAACATTTTTTTCAAAATACAAGAGTGTCTATAGAAATATGTTTTGTGTAGCTTTTAAAAGTAAATAGGGACTATGTGAAAAATCAGGTAAATAAATAAGAGGTTAGAGTATTTTACTCTAAAAAAATTCATAACCTTATGCTACACACCCAAGCTATTTGCAATATGTCAAAGTCTATAAAGTTTAAGTATAACTTATTTATATAATCGAGTTTATATTCGAACTCAAGCTTGTATGTTTAGTTAAACAAATGAATTTAATTGAACATTTAATGAATTATGTTTGAATAGTTATAAATAACTCATCTCAATTACAATTTTAATTTACAGTAATTTTATATCTAACTACCCTAATTAGTATGTTTTGTGTTGTAATCTACATCTTCTAAAGCAAAAAGCAACACAGTATTACTCATGGTTTTCAGTCTCAGACTGAACCGGTTAGTCGGATTAAAAATATCATGAACTAGTCTGGTAGAGCCTCTAAAATCTCCTATCTAAAAATCGGGCATTGATCTAGTACTGAACCGTCCAAACCGTACGCAGTTTGGCTAGTTCAACACTTCCAAGTTTAGTTCTGTTATGATTCAACTTTGACAAAGTAAGAAACCGCGGTTTCGAGCCCAGTCTGACAAGCCCGGTCCAAGTTTAGTTCTCATATTTTCATAGAAAATGATGATTTCAGATTTTTTTTACATCATTTTTTATCTTATTTTTTAATAATTATGATTAAGTAAAAATAATAAAATAAAATAATATAATCAATAATATAAAAAAATATAAAACAAAAGTATAATAAAAAAATCGAGGTTGTATTTTCATTATCCAACCTTTTTGTCATATTCGTTGACAGTATGCTGAAATTGTCCATCTCTCTCTCACTTTTTGGCATTGTGTCAAATCAATTTTTTTCATTTCAAGTATAATTTCAATGGTGAAAATGCAACTATTGCTAGTAGCAGACATAAATATTCTCCAAAATGATATTAAAAAGAGTTTAATTTTAATGTTTTGTTAGTTGTTAAATTTTTATATTATTGATTAATTATATATTATCACATATTTAACTTTTTAGATAATTATTATGAAATTTAAATATTTTTAATGACATAATAATATATAATTAAATGATTACAAAAGACTTTTTGTACTAACAGCATATCCAAATTAAATCCTATTAAAAATAGCCACTTAATTAGAATTATTCATATATGCACTATAATAACTTGTGATTGATTCCAAGGTTGCGTGATCAAATTATGCTTTTACTCATTTGTATTAGGAAATTGATGATTATATATCACTTTTTTCTTACATTATTTTTTATCTTATTTTTTAATTATTGTGATTAAATAAGAGAAAATAATAATAAAAAATATGTGATCAATAATATAAAAAATAATATAAAAAATGATATGAAAAAAATAATATAAAAATGTCGAGATTATTTGTATTACATGAATAAAACTTAATGTGACTTCCTCCTCCCAAGCTGTAACATGCGTGCGTCGGTGTGTATGTGAGTCTGAGTGTGAGAGTTAACTTATGGTTGTAATATGTAGGATTTCCTAATAATCCAATATCTAATGAAAAAAATAACTTGTGATTGCTTATATATGCTTAAGAATTTTTATTTTATTATATTTATATCTACACCAAATTATATTTGAAGAGACAATACATAAAAAATAATTTATATTATATTATTACTATTTTTTAAATTTACACAAAATCGCATCAATATATTTTTAGTAAAAATGAAAATTAAGGTTTTAGATCCAATTTATTTGTTAATCAAGTAAGGTTTTTAGGTGCATTTTGTTACGATAATGATTGATTTGTTATTGATTTTAATAGTAATTGATTTGTTATTGATTTGTTATTGATTTATTATATTTGTTATTTATTTGTTATTATCTTGTATATCTTAGGATTTATTTGTTATTATCTTGTATTCACTAGGATTAATTAGACTTTATGTATAGGATTGATTCTGATTTGATTTTATTCTCTCCTACCCAATAAATAGAAGCACCTCATTGTACATTGATATTCAGAAAATATACAAAATTTTTTCTCATCTTCCTGTGTTTCTACATGGTATTAGAGCTTAGGTTCTTTCTTTCGGTGAATTTTTTGATATTTTTTTTTTGGTTGGTGCCCAAAGTCCCACTCGTCCTCCCCCACGAGACCAGACCATGAATCAATCTTGTTACTATTCTTCTAGGCTACCATTGCTTTCTAATGAATCTCCTAAATCTTCTCGTTGCATTCTCTTGTAGCAATCTTGAGTCTCTCATTAAACAACTTCTTTCTTTTTCTAGTAATGATAATACTCCTTCCATTTTTTCCCACCGCACCATAATCCTACATGGTATTTAGATTAAATAAATTATTTTAACCACATGACCTCTACATCTCATTTCTTTTCATCCTTATCTAAAAATGACACTTTAAATAAATTCTATCCACATAAAATGGATCTCTTATGCATGTAAGTCATAAGGGTTCTATCTCCCTGTCTAATCTAAGTTTACTTGACACTTATCTTATTCCTAAACTAAAATTTAATCTTATCTTTGTTGGTCAATTATGTGATCTTGGCTATGAACTTACTTTTTCTTCCTATCGGTTGGTGCAAAGTGGCGTGACCAACGGGACAACTCATAGAACTTCCGGACGTAAGATTGGAAGGCTATTTGAGCTCACTCAACCTGTTCCCAGTGTCCAACATTTGCGGCGAAAACACCACCTCTTCCATTCATATTTGACATCAACGTCTTGCTCATAGTTCTCTTGGCAAGTTGCATCCTCTTGTGTCTCGGGGTCTTTTAGGATCATTACTAATGAGTCTCTTGATTGTCTGCTTGTCAATGCTAAGCAACAAAATCTTTTCATAAAAGTACTTCTATTTCTGATTCACCATTTGATCTTGTGCATTCTGATATTTGGGGTCCTACTCCCACACCTACTATGGGAGGTTCTCGGTATTTTGTGTTATTTATTGATGATTATTCTCGCTTTACTTGGATATATTTGATGAAAAATCATCATGAACTTCCTCAAATTTACATTAACTTTGCCAATATGATTCAAACACAATTCTCTAAAGTCATTAAAGTTTTTCGCTGAGATAATGCCATGGAATACCGTGATTCTAAACTCTTATCTTTTCTTGGTGCATAGGGTACCTTGTCTGAGTTCTCACGTCCATATACCTCTCAACAGAATGGTCGCGCTGAGAGAAAGCACCGTCACATTCTTGACTCAGTTCGTGCCATGCTTCTCTCAGCCTCTTGTCCCGAACGTGTTTGGGGTGAAGCTACTGTTACTGCTGTCCATGTTATTAATTGTCTCCCTTCCTCCGTCCTTGGTAATGTCTCTCCTTTTGAGCGTCTCTATCATACTATACCAGATTATAACTCACTTAAGGTGTTTGGTTGTGCTTGTTTTGTCCTCCTCCAATCTCATGAATATACTAAACTTGAGCCTCGCGCCTGTCTTTGTTGTTTTCTTGGGTATGGCACAGAGCACAAAGGTTATCGTTGTTGGGATCCGATATCTTAATATCGTTACTAATCAACATATATCAAATCTCTCGCCATGTTGTCTTACGGGAACATATAATGTTCTCTTCATTCTCCAAGTTTATGTCAATTCCGTCCACTTCTACTCTCTTTTTACTAACCCCGATGTTGTTTACTTCCCAGTGACACGGATGCATACCTCAATTGAGCTCCCTCCTCTTCCGATGTTCCCTCTCAATTCAATGAAGTTGTTCTCCGATTGATCCGGTACCTCCCACCATTGAGCGTCCTCATTAGGGTAAGAACTCCACCACAATACATCTTCGTGATTACCATTGTTTTTCTACTATGCTTCACCTTCATAACCACATGTCAATAAGGAAGCCTCTACCAACCAACTCATTGGCAACAAGCTATGTAGGAGGAATTACAAGCATTGAAGAATACTCACACTGGGACCTTGTTGATCCTCTTCTTCCTCTTGTCGGATGCAAACACCTTTATAAAATCAAGACTCTTTTATGGTTCTATTGAGCGATACAAAGCTCGTCTAGTACAAAAGGGTTCATTCGGGAGTATGGTATTGATTATGAAGAAACTTTTACCTTTTTGTTGCACGTATCACCTCTTCAAATCTTCTTGCCATTGCAGCAACTCAACAATGGCCACTTACACAAATGAATGTTAAAAATGCCTTCCTTAATGGTGAGTTAGAAGAAGAGGTTTATATGCATCCTCCTCCGGAATACACTTGTCCTACTAACAAGGTTTGTCATCTTTGTAAGGCTCTTTATGGTCTCAAACAAGCACCTCGGGCCTGGTTTGCTAAATTTCATATTTTAAGCTATCGGTCGGTTGGGGTTCTCTTCCACCATGATTCAATGCACTCGAAAAATAGAAAGTGTTCTTGTTGTCTTGCTTCTTTATGTCGATGATATGATTATTACTTTGCATGCAATGATTCTACATGGCATTCATAGAGCTCAAACAGGTTCTTATGTCAACATTTTGAGATGAAAGATCTTGGGCCTTTAAGTTACTTTCGGAGCTTTCACCACTCTTGAAGTTCTATCTTGGAATGATGGCTTATTTCTCTCACAGTTAAGTATGCTTGATCTTTCTCGATTTTGATCACTTTATTTTGCAAAATCGAACACACTCCCATTGAGCCCAACGTTCGATTTACTCCCCGATGGTACTTTGTTGGATGATGCCAATTCATTAGTAGGTAGCGATCTATCTTGCGATTACTCGACATTGTATCTCCTATGTTTGTTCATCCATTAGTCACATGGCTACCCTCGTACCACCCATTATCTTTCTTGTCCTTCGCATTATTCGCTATATCAAGGGTACCTTGTTTTATGGTCTTCATTATTAAAATTGCATCCTCTTTGACTCTTCGAGCCTATTATCGCTTAAGGTGTATCCTAGTGGACCGTAACCATTATTTTGCATTTTTCTTGGAGATTCTCTTATTTCTTGGCGGAGTAAGAAAAAACTCGAATGACTTTTTATACAAGATAATTGAAAGTCAATAATATCGTGCTCTTCTTGATACTACTACAAAACATTGTGGCTCAAAGATGGTTTTCTTGATTTAGAGATACCTCACCTTCCTCCACGATCTTCATTGTGACAAAGTGCCATCCAAATTGCACACAACGATGTTTTCCACGAGTGCACCAAACATATTGAGATTGATTGTCACTTCGTTCGTCAACATCTTCTACGTGGTGATCTTCATCTTGTCTCGATTGGCACTCTTGATCAACCTAAAGATTTGTTCATCAAACCTCAATCTCCTAGTCACTTCCGCATTTCTATCTCCCGTCTAAACTCAAGTTGAATTCTCACAGCACCTACTTGAGTTTGAACTAGGGATGTTTTTGATAATGATTGATTTGTTATTGATTTGTTACGATAGTAATTGATTTGTTATTGATTTATTATATTTGTTATTTATTTGTTATTATCTTGTAATCATTATGATTTATTTGTTATTATCTTGTAATCATTAGGATTAATTAGACTTTATGTATAAGATTGATTTTGATTTGATTTTATTCTCTCCTACCCAATAAATAGGAGCTTTCATTTACATTGATAGTCAAAAATATACAAAACTTTTTATCATCTTCCTATGTTTCTACACATGTCCTGTTATTTTTAATTATTGTATTGTTTTAATATATTTTATTATTTTGTGTACATTATGTGTTTTATTTTGTTTAGTTGTTGAAATCTTTATATTCTTAATTTGTTCTATTAATTTTCATTTATTACTAATAATTAAATCAATAAAATTATATATTATATATTTTTATTTATTATATTATTATAATATAATAAATGAACTAATTTTATTTCAAGTGATAATCTGTAGTTTTAATTTATCAATTTTTTTTTAGAAACAATAAAGAAAAGACATATCAAATGTAATTAAAACAAAAAAATTAAAAAAAATCCGTGAATATCATGGACGGGTATACTATTATTATATAATCTTTCTCAGTTTGTATTAAAAAACATTAATCTTGTAGCAAATGGTGGAATTAAATCAAATTAACATAATATTTTATATATTATATTAATACATTTCCATTTTTTAAATAAATATTATATTTACATGGTTAATTTAAAATAAATAAATTATTTTTTAAAATTTCAATAAACCTCTACAGATCAACTTTCTACTAAAATATTATTAACAATAAATTTAAATAAATAATTCTAACATAAAATGTGAGTAGATATATTTATAAAGATCTTTTAATTTTAATATTTTAATTTTAACAACCCTATCTAATTTTCAAATTTTAAACCTTTTTCATTATTGATTTAATGATTGGTCCGAATTTGAAATAAACGGGATCGGTTGGTGCAAAGTGGCGTGACCAAATAAATTAATTCAGAACTTCCGCTTTGCATGGCTACCACCTGTATCAGTAGGGCCTCAGCGGCGAAAACACAGTAGTTATGGTATGCAGATGTGTGACTGGCATGGAAGTTAGACAGCAGAACGTACAGAGAGTGCGGTACACCTCCAATGAGGGTTTTGATATATTCTCCTTCCTTGCTTATCTGCTGCCACATGTACGGACAAAATGGCATGGGTGAGGCAATTGGAGAAATTGTCAGATATATAACGATATATTCAGTTTATATTTAATTTGTGAATTCGGACCGGATTTATTTCGTGTAATAAGACTCATTTTCTTATGTGTTGTCGAATCCATAGAACATATTTAAATCAATTAAGTTCACCAAAAAGAGAAGAACATACATCGTACTTGTTTAGTTTCAAGGCTAGCTATTGCAGAACCTTTAAATTTGAGTTTTACACGAGTGTTATTTTCAATACACGGTTATGTTTGAACAAGTACGGAGGCTTTCTTCCGTTTCTTCCGTACTTTAGGAGAACATGTAGCATCTCAACAACTCATTCATTTTATATTTTCTTTTTCTCTCTTTTAATCTTTAGAAATCAATAGTCAATTTTCATCTTCCTCGAAGAGCATATAAATTTTTTCCACAAGTACAATTTTTTTCATTAGTGCATTTATTATTAAGTGGTGTTATTATATATTCAAATTCACAACAAATCTTTTATATATATATATATATATATATATACAATATATTAATTATTTAAATATATTAATTATTTAAAAGATTATTTAAAATTTAGAATTATAAATATTTATAAATTATAAATTATGATAATAAATATATTATCACGTATAAGATTCAAAATAAATTTAAGTTTATAATAATAGAGTAAATATGTTACATTTTTTACATTTGGACTTAATCCTACTTGAATTATAAAGTTAATCACATAATTTTTGGCTCATTACCCTTAACTCCTATTACCCTTTCAACAGGATACTTTATATTCTACGTTCACATCTGGCTCTCCAACAATAATAACATGCACAGTCTGACCCTGATATTATGGACCGACTTCATGTCAAAAGACTAATGAATGGCTGGGAGTGGATCTCAACATGTCAATATTTGACAATACATGAGATACCCAAACATTATGTTCCACATTAACTGGTTTTCATGCCACGTCAAAGTAATGGGCATAACCAGCGCTCCAATTCAAACTTGTATTAATGCAGCTCCAACCAGCACATTTTAGCATAGACATATTATGGCTCAACTTGCATTGTTGTGCGCAGCATTCTCTCTTTTGCTTCTTCAAAGCTCCACTGTCATGGCACAAGTCACAACACCAATATCTCCTTCTGCACCTGCTGCTACCCCACCAACATCACGTTCTCCTCCTGCTTCCCCAACATCTCCTTCTTCTCCCATTGGTTTTGGGGGAGGTGGTGGCAATGGAACTGGCAGGGGTGGTGGCTCTGGCATTGGAATAGGCTCTGGAAGTGGGAGTGACGGCGGCGCTCAAGGTGGTGGTGGACAAGGAAGTGGCATTGGCAGCGGTGTTGGCTTTGGTGATGGCAGAACTGGTGGTGGCGGAACTGGTGGTGGTAGAAGAGGCAGAGGACGTTTCCTTGAAGTTGGATATTGAATTCACCGAGCATGCATCATCTAGAGAGAAAAGGACTATGTGTACATTTTCTTTTGTGTTGATATTGGTAATGGTGACCATCTATATATTATGGTTTTAAATTATTATTGTTATTTTAGTTATGAAGACTATTAAATGTATAATATTGTAGATAATTACAAAAAAATATGATTGATGCGATCACAATTATAATTGTGATGTGATTATAAAGATTACTAAAATCATAATATTGTGATCACAATTACAATAACGGAACACAATTTTATCATTTATCCTTTACCTTTATGTATCGAAATAAAAGAAATGTGTGTTTCACTAAATAAATTCAAACTTCTCATTTGTAAGGATAATGATACTTGTCACAACCCCTTATAGATTTTAGGGTGACTAATGTAGACCATTTAAAAAAAAATTACACTAGAATCCGGGTGTCATTCAATAACTTGATAAAGTACTCACAAGGGGTTAAGACAAAGGTTTGACGCTTAACTGTATCGTTTTATATTTAAAGAGATTAGTCTTATATTAAAAAAGGATGAGAATAATCGGATAATCCAAAAAAAAAAAAAATTTGCAAGGATTTTGTGAATATAATATCTGTAAATATCATTTCGGTATTTATAAATGAATCAAAGGTAGTAACCCAAATAATGTTCATAAATCATATATATTTTTATATGTACATAAATTTTAAAACATAACTAACAACAACAAAGCAATATACAATTTTGCAAACGTATAACTTTTTTTTTTTGATGGATTTATTTCAATTTTTTAAACCTAGATCAATTATAGATATAAGATTATAGCATATTAATCACATTGTATTCAAGAAATAGATTAAGGATGTGTATCTGACATGATTCCACTATCCATTGTTGTTCAGTGAAGGGAACATCAATTACATTTGATTCAAAACAGGTTAGAGCTAGGAGTGTACCTTGCATCTCAAGTTTCTTCTTGAAAATGTAACAATCATCTACTTTATGGCCATACTTCTTGCAATACTTGCAGTTTCCCTTGAAGAAATTCTTCTTAGGCTCTAGTTGTTGATATACTTTCCCTTCTTTCTTCTTATCATGTTGAAACTTGCCTTTGTAACATTTCTTTTTCTCATTTTTAGTACCAGAAGTAGAAGTAACAAACTGAACACTGTGTGATTTCCCTTTCCATATAGAATCCTCTTCTTGAGAGACAATAGTAATCATTTCATCAACTGTCCACTCATTTTTCTAAGTGTTATAAGAGGTCTTCAGAATTTCAAATTGAGAAGGAAGTGACTCTAGAACCTGCTAGATTAGATAACTCTCACCGAGATCAACCTTGAGAGACTCCAATTTATTAAAACAGTGCACTAACTTCATGATGTGCTCACGAACTCCACTAACACTATCATATTTAGTCTTCTCAATCAAAGAAAGATATTGGCCCTTCTGAGCTTTATCAAAAGTTGTGAATTTCTCACCAACAAATTTTAAAAATTCCTCAGCCTTCTTGCTCTCTGGAATGCTCTGTCTAATTGACTTCTCCATAGTGTATTTCATCACCATAAGACACACCCTATTTGAGTGCTCCCATTTTTCACGAGAAGCCTTTTCAGCAACAGTGGACTCAGTAGTGAGAGCAGCAAGCTCTTCTTCTCTCAAAGCCAAGTCTATATTAGTGATAGTTAAATAGAGATCCAGAGATTCTTTCCAATCCTCAAAGTTGATCCCATTCAAAGTCTTAACAGAAGTTAATTGCATAAGCAAAGAGGTTAGCATGATTTCAACAAAAGGAAACATTTAATATGCACAATGTTATCATGCAACAAGAGAATTAAATAGTTTCGTATGCACAGTCAAACAAGCCATTTAGAAAAATTTCTTACTTATCATGGTCCCGCCTAAGGGTCCTGAACCATAATAAATAAGAAATATAATAATACAATGTACAAATCTTATATCACCAAAATTTCTAATATCGATAGGGGTACTCGAAAGATAATTGACATAAGCATAAATCTAACAACACATTGTACAATAACAAATTACATTAATAACAACACATCGATAGGATGTAATTACTATTAATGCAATAAAAATTATGATTTAAAAAAATAAATCATTTAACTCATAAAATTTGTACAATTGTACCTACGATAGATGAGCTCACAATTATATAAATTATTAGCAATTATGCTTAATAGAATATGATAAACTTATATTATGTATAATTAAAAAAATTTAATTCTCATATAGATTAAAAAATTAATTCCATAACTATGACACATTAAAAGGGAGAGTATCATATACCTAAAAAGCCACAAGGTGAATAGCACCATTATGTGCTTTCTCTAGTACATGCCAAGCCATCAAGCACATAAAAGTCATTCTAGTCAAAGAATAAATTTCAAAATCTATTGTCCATATTCATAAGTATATATTCAATCAATTGACTTTAAATATTCACATAATCCACATACTGCAAATACTTGATGGACATTACGAAAACAATCACCTCCATATAAGACAAATCACATCCATTAACTTTCATATAAGACAAAGTGATGTTGACCATATTTAATCAAGAAACTGATTCTTTTCAAAGAATTAAGCAGCGAAACTTTTTCATATTCAATTGTTTCGTTAAAAACAATCAGATTCTTTAATACGTGATGGAAACGTGTTGCGGCGGAATATCATGAACAGAAAATCTCAATCAAACGTAAGTATCAAAATAAAATCTTTATCCTTTAAGTTCAATTGCATATACAACAGTATTATTCAATGCAGCGAAAAATATTATGTAAAATATCATAATTTTCATGACAACGAAAACATAATTAAAATCTTAATTTTCACATTTGGGGTTCAGAAAGTAGGGTATACAAATTTTTCATTTAATTATGAAAAAGAAAATATAATAGCCATAATTTGTATCTACCAGGCTCTGATACCAATTAATAAATTTATTTCAATTCCTTAAACCTAGATCAATTATAGATATAAGATTATAGCATATTAATCACATTGTATTCAATAAATAGATCAAGAATGTGCACCTGACATGATTCTGTAATTTATTATTGTTCAGTGAAGAGATCAAGAAGAAACCGCGTGTGAGAGAAAAACTACCCTTTACCTAGTAAGTTTGTTGTACGTGTTAAAACTGCCTAATGGGGAAGTCAATTTTTATTTGCTTACTAGATAAGAGTAGGGACCTCTCAATAGGCTACCAAATGAACAACTCAACCCATCACGGGTCATTCACTACAAAAGTCCAATTATAATATTCATAAAATTGACCAAGTGCTATATTATAAACCATAATACCATAATTAATATATATTAATGATTTAAACAATATTTTTATTATTGATTAATGTTAATCCACGTAACATATATATTTGAATTAAAATTCAACATTTTCTACAAAACAAAAAATCTATTTCATTTACCCTTCCCTAAGCTGCATCCTTTTTCACATTTTTTTAATTCAAGCAAAAATAGCTTATTTAAATAAGTTTTTTTTAAAAGATTTTGAAAAAAACACAAAATTAACAATGAACCAGAAAACGAACATTGAACATGTGAATACCAACATTTTTAACCCTTTTTTTTTTTGTTTTGGTCTCCAACATTATATTTTTCTCCTTAACCACTAACATGCAGCTTAACCCCGGGCACAACGTTTGTGCAAGTTTTTAGGGAACTGAGTCTCCCGGCCTTGAAAGTAAGTTTCTATTAGAGTATATAGAAGTGTATTAAGTTATAGCTTGTTACACATGCATGTATGCTGATGTTAATTGTTAGTTAGACTGTTAGCTAATTGTTAGTTTGTTAGTTGTTTCTTTCCAGAGTTCTAGAACTTCTAAACTCTCTTGTATAAGTACCAGAACCTATAATAGGTTTGGTGGTTAATTCAGTTACTTCAGATTTACTTTCTCTCCTTTCTCGCATCTCTATCTCTCTCTCTCTCTCTCTCTCTCTCTCTCTCTCTCTATTTTCTCACCCTTTCTCTCAGTTTCTATCATTTTCCCTAGTCATTGAAATCTAAAATGGTATCATAGAGCTTTCTTCGATCTTGGACATAGCTTCTCCTTCGAATCCCTTTCACTTATCCACTGAGAACTTCTCTCATTCATCTTCAGTTCCACCTTCAGCCCCGATTACATTTTCATATTCTTTTATTCGATTTCTGTGAAACTCGATGAGAAGAATTTTTTTATATGGAAGCAATAGGTTGAGGTGATCATCAAAGGACATCGCTTGCAAACGCTATGTTGTTAATCCAAAGATTTTGTCTCAATTTGCGTCTGAGGAATATCTAGTCCTAGGTCGAATAAGTGAAGCTTATCTCAATTAGGAGCAACAAGATCAATTGTTGTTTTCCTAGATTCTTTCTTCACTCTCCGATTTGCTTCTTACTCATGTTGTTGGGTGCTTTCATTCTTGGAAACTTTGGGATAAGATCCATGCGTTTTTCAATTCTCATAATTGAGCTAAGGTGCATAAGTTTCGATCTGAATTGTGCAGTACCAAGAAAGTGTTCGAATGATTTCGAAGTACTTGTTTCATATTAAGGCATTAATTAATTCTTTGATTTCTATTGGTGACTTTGTTTCTTCGCAACAACATCTTAATATTATTCTAGAGGGTTTACCAAAAGAATATAAAGGTTTTGTTACTTCCATCAATAGTAGGCTTGATCCATATTCTGTTAGCGAAATAGAGTCTCTGCTTCTTGCACATGAAGGATGTCTTGAAAGGAGTCGAAAAAATGCACTTTCTGATGCACTTTCTGTTAATGTTGCACATCGAGGAACATCAGAGAATTCTGTTTCATCTGCTCCAATCTCAACTCCGATGACAACTCCAGTGTTGAATCCGATCTCAGTTCTTTCTAATTTAAGTCAAGTTTCGCAGTTTGTAAGTCTATATGGTATGAATTTACCCTATCAGTATGGTCCAAATTATGGATTTCAGAGTTCTCAATTTGGTACATGTGGTTCTCATGGTGGTTGAGGTGGTAGCTTTGGCCGTGGTGGTTCTTGTGGCCATGGTGGTCGTTTTGGTTCTTGAAGCTCCGTGGAATGTCAGTTGTGCCATAAATTTGGCCATGATGCTAAGGTGTGCTATCATAGGTATGATCAAGATGTGTCTAATTCATCCTCACAACCATTGAATTCTGCTTTGTATCCACCACAATACCCTATGATTTCTTTTTCACCATATGCTCAGTATCCACCATCATGCTCTATGTTCCCTATTCCTCAATATCTATAGTATTCAGTTGTTGCATCTTCTTTTAGTATGCCTCCATTTTAGCCATAGTCATGGCAGTCTCAAGCTCCTTTCAATTCAGCTGGGTCTTTTTCAAATTTGTCTCAGTTTAGTTTTTTAATTGGATAATAGTAATCTCTTATAGCCATGGTAGCTACACCAAATGGCCTTTCTAATCAAGCATGGTATTCGGATTCAGGAGAAACTCACCATGTCACCGTTGATCCTTAGAATTTAATGTAGAATACTGATTTTTTTGGTCTTGACCAAATCTTTGTTGGGAAAGGACAAGGTTTGGTAATTATCTCTGTAGGCTCTTTTTCTTTTTTGTCTGCTTTTAATCTTGTTGTTAGTCTTTCTCTTCAAAATTACTTTTGGTTCCCTCCATTACTAAAAATTTAGTCAGTGTAAGTAAGTTTGCTTGTGATAATTATGTATATTTTGAGTTTCATCTCTCACACTGTTTTGTTAAATCTCAAGCCATACATGAGGCCTTGTTGGAGGGCTCTAGCTCTTGGCACTAATGGTCTCTATACCTTCAGCAAGCTTCTCCTGCCTCGTGTGGATTCTTCTCAGACTTTACTTTCTAGCTCTACTTTGGGTATAGATTCTACTTTACTCTCTATATATTCATCTACTATTTTTGATGGTTCAACTAATACCTATGTAAATCCATCTTTGTCTCATAATTACCTCTTATAATCAGCCTTTAGAATTAAACTTTTTAAACTTAAATCTGAGGCTTTAACAATTTTTAAACAATTCAAAGCTATGGTTGAATTACAGTTCAATGCAAAAATTAAATATGTCCAAACTAATTGGGGTGGAGAATTTAGACCCTTTGGCTCTTATCTTGCTGACTTAGGCATCTTGTATAGGGTAATTTGTCCACATACCCATCATTAGAATGGAACTGTCAAGAGGAAACAAAGATAAATTGTTGAAACAAGTTTTGCTCTTCTAGCTCAAGCCTTTTTACCCTTTCAATATTGGGATCATGCTTTCCTTGCTGCAGTGTACCTTTTAAATCATCTTCCCACTACTTCTCTTAATTAGCAAGTGCCTTTTACTAAACTTTTTAATAAAGCACCAAATTATTCTTTTCTAAGGATATTTAATTGTGCTTGTTATCCCTTTCTTAGGCCCTACAATCATATAAATTAGAGTTTAGGTCCAAAAAGTGTGTTTTCTTTGGTATTCTTCCTTCAATCAACTTGTTCCCTTGTCATCCAATACGGGTTAAAGTCTAGTGTCGCTTCCCCACTCTACTTCTCATGGAAAATTTTTTCTCTCAAGCCTTGTCTAAAGATGTCTTCTTTAATGAGTTTTGGTTTCCTTTTTCAGTTTTTTCTTAGTTTTGTGAATGCTTATGTCTCTAAGGCATGTCAAAATTTTTTTGATGATAACAAAAGCAAAAAACTTGATGTTAATATCAATAGCTAGAAAAGAGGAAAAATCAAGATCAAAGAAAGAAGTATACAAATTGGTTGTATATTTAGTTATAAGACTTAGGATATTAATGTTAAATGCTCTCAAGATTTCTCAAATGATTTTTGAATATATGATTTCAAAATAAATGGGAAATTTCAAAGTTAAACATGGCTTTTTCTTGAATAAAACTTGAGTTTTAACTTTAAATCTAACACTCTTAAAAGGATTTATGTTTAATCAAGTATCTTATAGGTGTTGGAAATGACTTACAAGCGTTATTGGACTTGAAAAATGTGTTCAATGCTCTATCTCTGCCAATGTAATCCATTACATAATGTTCGATTGTATCGATTATAGCAAATTGTGCTTAAATGATATAAGATTAAGCATGTTTGTATATCGATTTGATATTTTTTCGATGATATGTGGGCTCGAAATTACACAAAGCTTAAACCGGAAGAGGAAGCCAAAGAACACGTTGCAAAGTTGTGCATGCCGCGAGTCATCTCGTATTCGATTACATGGATATTAAAAGATCGATTACACCGACTTTATGGGCGCCGCGGTGAAAGATAGTCGAGAAGTCGATGTAATAAATAGGATTTTTCATGATTACATTTGAGCATTTTCATTTTTAGTTTTCTTATTACAAACAAAGCTTTAGATAGATCATTGTGGTGGATTAGGCTACCAATAATGTAGGATCGATTACAAATCAATGAGCTTCCTTTTTTTTTTCCTTTCTCTCTTCTCTTCCTTATCTTCCTTGAATATGATTTTACAAAGAACAACTAAGTCAGTTTTAGGATATTTTGGATCCTTTTCTATATATATTAATGATGTGTTCATTTGTGTGGATGTCGAATGCTACATGGATATTTTAATGATTACAAAAGCAAAAGAAAGATCAAGCGCAAAAGGAAAAATCAAGATCAAAGAAAGAAGACATTTATTTAATTAGATATAATGGGCTCTCATTTCTCAAATGTTTTTCAATATGTGATTTCAAAATAAATGGGACAAAGTTAAAATGGCTCAATAAAACTTGAGTTTCAACTTTAAATCTAACACTCTTAAAAGGATTTATGTTTAATCGATTACTTACCAACTAAAAATGTGTTCAAAGGCCAATGTAATCGATTACATAATGTTTGTAATCGATTACACATCAAACAAGAGTGCATGTCGATTACATTGTGAATGTAATCGATTACAAGCAAGAGCGAGAGGCTATGTAATCGATTATACAATATATGTTTCGAATGTAATCGATTACGTTGGAACAACAATGTAATCGATTACACCAATAATGTAATCGATTACACAAAACCCGTGAAACTCAAAGGACACGTTCGAATCGATTACATGAATATTGTAATCGATTACACAAAGAAGTCGAGAGTCATATAATCGATTACATAAGCATTGTAATCGATTACAAGCAAAGTCGTGTAATCGATTACCTCAAGAATGTAATCGATTACACGAATGCACGAACAACAATGTAATCGACACATCGATTACACGCATCCTCGACAACGTCCAATATATTAAATGTATTAAATGCATGCCCAACTACCTCCAACGGCTCCATTTATTGAGAAACTTATAAATACCAAAGTTGGGTCTTTATTTAAGGTTGACCTTGAATCAAAAATTGATCATCATACTTCAAAACGTGAATCAATCCTTAAATTCATTTCTTGCTCTGTTTTCGACTAAAAACGTGAAAAATCTTTGAGAGCATATTAGAGCTTCAATTTGTAAACACTTGCTCTAGAGAGAGTTCTTCTATTTCAATCTTATACATTCTGATTAGTGAGGGTGAGGTATTCCTCAAGTATTGTAAGGGTGAGGTATCCCTTGGAAAATAGAAGCTCAAGCTTTTGGGTGAGGTATCCCATACTGTTGAGTGCTCAAGGTTGTAGTGGTTTTTCAAGCACCCATTGAAGCTTGAAGATATAGTGGAAAATCTCAAGGTGTTGCTTGGGAATTTGGACGTAGATCACAAGTGGAGTGGTGATCGAACCAGGATAAACAACTGTGTTTGTTTTCTCTAAACCCTCCTCTGTTTATTTTTGTACACTGTTTCATTGGTTTGCTTGGATATTGTCTTCTTGACTGTTATGGTTATAAGTAAAAGTGTTTATCTCATCTATCTAATTATTTCTCATCATTCAATAGCTTCAACGAAAATTGATTGTCAAACGATTTGCGAAAGATTTGTTAACTTATTTTTAACTACTCAATTCACCCCCCCTCTTGAGTATTGAGGCCACTTGGTAACAAGTGGTATCAGAGCTAGACTCTTGTATAAAGAGCTTAGCAGCTTCAAGAGAAGTGATGGCTTCAAATGGTTTTTCAAATGAAGGTTCTTCCATAAATAGACCTCCTTATTTCAATGAGGATGACTATGCTTATTGGAAAGAAAGGATGAAAATTTTTATTGAAGCTATTGACTTGGATGTGTGGGACGCCGTTGAAAATGGTGCTTTTGTCCCAACACAAACTAAAGATGGTGTGAAAATTAATACACCTAGAAATGAATGGACCGATGATGACAAAAAGAAGGTTCAATACAACTTGAGAGCCAAGAACATCATCACCACATCTTTGGGGTATAATGAATTCTTTAGGGTGTCAAATTGTAAAACCGCAAAAGAAATGTGGGATACTCTACAAGTAACACATGAAGGGACTAGTGAGGTAAAACGATCTCGAATAAACACTCTTACTCATGAATATGAACTGTTTAGAATGAACCAAGGTGAGAGTATTCAAGATATGCAAAAGAGGTTTACTCATATTGTTAATCATCTCATCTCATTGGGAAAGACATTTCCTAATGAAGATCTTATTAATAAAGTCTTGAGATGTCTAAGCAGGAATTGGCAACCCAAAGTAACGGCTATTGCGGAATCAAGAGATTTATCAACAATGTCTTTAGCCACCCTATTCGAAAAACTTCAAGAACATGAGCTGGAACTAAATAGGCTCAATCAAAATGAAGAGCATGACAAAAAGAAGAAGGGAATTGCACTCAAAGCCACTTATTCCATACTTGAAGATGATGATGAAGATGGTGAAGAGGATGGTGAAAATATTGAGTTAAGTGAGGAGAATCTTAGTCTTCTTGTGAGAAAATTCAGAAGATTCTTGAAGAAAAAGGGATTTCAAAGAAGACCACCCTTTCCTCAAAAGAAAGCATATCACAAAGGAGAAGGATCCTCTACTCCTCCAAAATGCTACGAATGCGGAAAACCGGGGAATGAAAATGGAGTGTCCTATATATCTCAAGAAACAGAGAAGTTTGAGAAAAGACCCTCCAAGGAAAAGAAAGGAAGAATAGCATATATAGCTTGGGAGGACAATGACTTAAGCTCTTTCGACGATGAAAATGGAGCCCATCTCCTATATATCTCAACCTAGAACCTCCACATTGAGATGCCTTTCAGTTTGAGAAAACAAAAATGACCCAATAAAACAATCTCAAGGAAAAAGAAAGGAAGAATAGCATATATAGCTTTCATCATGGGAGGACAATGACTTCAAGCTCTTGAACAACACTCTTGCGAAATTCACTTTTGGAAGAGACGATTCAAAAAAACCATGAAGAAGCCCATCTTTGCCTTTGTGGCTCAAGGAGAAGAACATAAACACCAAGGTTGGAATCAAAAGGGTTTGGGTCCCTAAAGAAAGCGACATACCTAATTCTAACACACACAAGGACCCAAAACAATTTGGTGTGGTGTGCTTGAAGACCAAGAGCTCAAGTTGGTATCTTGATAGTGGTTGTTCCAAGCACATGACCGGTGATGGCTCCAAGTTCTCCTCCCTTACACACAAGAAACATGGTCATGTCACATATGGTGACAACAACAAAGGGAAGATTCTTGGAATTGGCAAAGTTGGTAAGATCCCTTCATCATCTATTGATAATGTTTTACTTGTCGAAGGACTTAAACATAATTTGCTTAGTATTAGTCAATTGTGTGATAAAGGCAATAGAGTTATATTTGATTCCTCTTGTTGTATAATTGAGGGAAAAGATGATAAGCAAGTTAAGTTTGTTGGTCATAGGGTCAATAACATATATATGATTAGTCTTGATGATATTTCCTCAAATGATGCTAAATGCTTTATGAGTAGAGAAAATGATTCATGGTTATGGCATAGAAGAATTGCTCACATTCACATGGATCACTTAAACAAATTGGTTTTTAAAGAACTAGTAATTGGTCTTCCAAAGCTCAAATTTGAAAAAGACAAACTTTGTGATGCATGTTAAAAGGGAAAACAAGTAAAGGTCTCTTTCAAAGCTAAAAACATAGTTTCAACTTCTAGACATTTACAACTTTTGCACATGGATCTTTTTGGACCCTCTAGAACTATGAGCTTTGGTGGGAATTACTATGCGTTAGTGATTGTGGATGATTTTTCTAGGTTTACATGGACATTATTCTTGGCTCACAAAAATGATGCTTTTCAAACATTTAAAAAACTTGCCAAAGTTATCCAAAATGAAAAAGGTTTTTGCATTGCATCCATAAGAAATGACCATGGTGGTGAATTTGAAAATCATGAATTTGAAACTTTTTGTGATGAAAATGGCATTGAGCATAATTTTTCTGCCTCTAGAACACCACAACAAAATGGTGTTGTAGAAAGGAAAAATCGATCTTTAGAGGAAATGGCAAGAACTATGCTCAATGAGGCCAATCTTCCTAAGTACTTTTGGGCGGATGCGGTTAACACCGCTTGTTATATTATGAATAGAGCCCTAATGAGGCCAATTTTAAAGAAAACCCCATATGAATTGTACAAAGGAAGGAAACCTAATGTGTCACATTTTCATGTCTTTGGATGTAAATGCTTTGTGTTGAATAATGAAAGATAACTTGGGTAAGTTTGATGCAAAATCGATGAGGGAATATTCATTGGTTATTCTATTCATAGCAAGGCCTTTAGAGTCTATAATAAATGAACTATGACCATAGAAGAGTCCATACATGTTGTATTTGATGAAACTAACCCAAATGAGTCGAGAAAGGAGCTTGTTGATGATGTTGCAGAAATCTTGGAAAAGACGCACTTGAAAAATCAAGAGAAAGAGCCCAAGAAGGAAGAAAAGAGACTTCTTGATCATACATGGCAAGAAGATTTAGAAATCTTAGATCTACCCAAGGAATGGAGGACTTCAAGATATCATCCTCTTGACAAGGTGATAGGTGATGTATCAAAAGGGGTAATCACTCGAAACTCACTTAGAGATGCATGTAATCATCTAGCCTTTGTCTCTCAAGTTGAACCTAAAGACATAAATGAGGCCATTAATGATGAGCATTGGATCTTGGCTATGCAAGAAGAACTAAACCAATTTGAGAGAAATCAAGTTTGGGAATTAGTTCCAAGGCCCAATGATCATCCAATAATTGGCACCAAATGGGTCTTTAGGAACAAACTTGATGAAACGGGTTTAATAATAAGAAATAAAGCTAGGCTTGTAGCTAAAGGATATAATCAAGAAGAAGGCATAGACTATGAAGAAACTTATGCTCCCGTAGCTAGGTTAGAGGCCATTAGAATGCTACTTGCATATGCTTGCATCATGGATTTCAAACTCTATCAAATGGATGTCAAAAGTGCTTTTTTAAATGGTTTTATGCAAGAAGAGGTGTATGTAGAACAACCTCCTGGTTTTGAGGACTTTGAAATGCCCAACCATGTTTTTAAATTGAAAAAGGCCTTGTATGGCTTGAAACAAGCTCCTAGAGCTTAGTATGAAAGGTTGAGCAAATTTCTTTTAGAAAAAGGCTTTTCTAGAGGTAAAGTTGACACCACTCTTTTCATAAAACACAAAATGCATGACATTATTCTAGTTCAAATCTATGTTGATGACATTATATTTGGAGCTACTAACAACTCTCTTTGTAAAGAATTTTCAAATATTATGCAAAGTGAGTTTGAGATGTCCATGATGGGTGAGCTCAACTTCTTCCTTGGTCTACAAATCAAGCAAACAAGAGAAGGAACATTTATAAGCCAATCCAAGTATTGCAAGGAGCTGCTCAAAAGTTTGGAATGGACAATGCCAAGCATATGGCTACTCCTATGGGCACCTCTTGCTATTTGGACAAGGATGAATGAGGTAAATCGGTAGAAATTACAAAATATAGAGGTATGATTGGCTCACTCCTTTATCTCACTTTGCAAGTAAGCATGATATAATGTTTAGTATATGCATGTGTGCTAGATATCAAGCTAATCCTAAGGAATCACACCTAAGTCTTTGTTAAGAGAATAATGAAATATCTAATAGGCACATCACAAATGGGTTTATGGTACCCTAAGGGTGCCTCATGTAGTCTTATTGGGTACTTCGATTCTGATTTTGCTAGATGCAAAATGGATCGAAAGAGCACTAGTGGCACATGTCACTTGCTTGGAAGCTCACTAGTTTCTTGGCACAGCAAGAAACAAAATAGTGTGGCATTGTCCATAGTGAAGCTGAATATGTTGCGGTGGGAGTTCTTTGTGCTCAAGTCCTTTGGATGAAACAGCAACTCTTGGACTATGGTCTTGAGCTTGATCACATTCCCATAAAATGTGATAATACTAGTGCAATTAACTTGTCAAAAAATCCCATTTTGCATTCTAGAACTAAGCATATTGAAATAAGACATCATTTCATTAGAGATCATGTTCAAAGGGGTGATTGCATACTTGAATTTGTTGAAACAACTAAGCAACTAGTGATATTTTCACCAAACCCCTAGCAAAAGAAGCATTTTTCTACATTAGAAATGAACTGGGTATATTGGATCATTCATGCATAAATTAACTTTGCATGCCTAATCTTGTATTTTTTCGCATAATCATGCCAAATTGTTGCATAATCTCTGAATTTTCATTATATATTGAATTCAATACTAACTTGAGCGTCGGAGATTTCCCTAAGTTGTTTTGCGGGTGCTCCCTCGTGACCAAGACTCCCACAAGAAATTCAACAACTAATATCACCAACAAATTTGTTGAAACTTCTTGGTAAAAATGGTAATTTCAATCAATTATATGAATTGAATAATAACATGATTTGATTATATGTTTAAATGATGATTTGAATTGATTTAAGTTGCTTTAAAACTGATTTGGATGGATTAAAATTGATTATATCTTTGTTTGGAACGCAAAATCTGAGTTAAAGAGTCTTTGGTAATCAATTACAATGTACTTTGTAATTGATTACACATGTTCATCACGCATGTAATCGATTATACACCCTTTGTAATCGATTACAACTAACTCGAGAACTCAGTAATCGATTACATTAACTATGTAATCGATTACGTATCCACATGTAATCGATTACACTAAAATGTAATCGATTACGTATCCACCAGAATGCATGTAATCGATTACACACTCAATGTAATCGATTACACAGTTCTTTTTTTAAAGGTTTCTGACATGCGTAGAGCTCATTTCTTTTTGGAACCTATTCATCTTCTTCGTTCTCTCCTTCTGCTCCCACGCACCTCAAACCTCAAAATCTCTCTTTTCTCACTCAAATCTCCATCAAAACCCGTCATTTCACCTCTCTCAATCTCGGAAAACCCCTCTCCACATAGCCCATCTTTCAAAATCCCCTCACATCCCTCATCCAAATCTCCCCATCATCTCTCACGAACACCTTCTCCACTTCTTCTCGCCCTAATCTCGTCTCTCTCTCTCTCCTCACTCATCCCCAACCATTTACCACTCATCCCTTTCTACTCCTTCTCATCAATGGCTGAATCTTCTCTCATCGCTCAAAACGCCCAAAAACAGGGGTGCCATTGCGGGGGTCTTCGGTGGTTCTTCACGCAACATATCTAGCCCGGACCTCACGAGGCACTTCTCCACCGTGAAGAAAGCCGAGTTGTTCGGAAGAACTTCCACTTCGCAAAATCATCTCTCCCGTGTATCTTCCCATCACCTTCTGCGAGAGTGAACCTTTAGAGAGCTTTAGGACAATAGAAAACTTAGGCTTGCTGGGATTCTGAGCATAGAGAAGGCCATCTACCCTAACCTTGTGCGAATCTTTTATGCGAACCTGAAGGTTGAGGATAATTGCATAATCTCTGAAGTGAAAAAGCAACAAATCAGGTTAACAATGGCAGAGTGGTATAGGCTTACAAAGCTCACTCCTGATGGAGCTCAGTTCTGTGGAAATGCAAATGTCTGGGGGCATGAGTTTGAGCATAAGGCTGCTCTTCTCTCTTTGATTAGGACTGGCTACCACCTCCCCAGTGATCCTAAACGAAGAATAATGGCCACTGGCCTCACTATGGAAAACAGGGTTCTCCACTACCTCTTGGTTCGTGGATTGATTCCCAGAGGAGGGAATTACTCCCAAGTCCTCAAGGATGATGTAGTGGCATTATGGGCAATGACCACAGGGCACCCAATAAACTGGGGTTACTACATTCTAGAGCATATGCTGGACGTCAAGAAAAAGAAGAACTCTGCTCTCCCCTTCGCCATGTTGGTCACCACAATCCTCGAGTACTGTCGCATTTCGCTGGCTGAAGAGTCCAAGGACACCAGCTCGAAGGGACCCCAATCAATTGGGTTGCATACTCTGAAGAAGCTTCACTCTATAAGATGGATGATAGGTGGCATTACATTACTCATGGAACGTTTGGTCATATCCATCACGATCCAGATAGTGATGATGAGGAGGCTCAGTACCCTGCCTCTACTCCTGCTCCAGCTTCTCTTAATCTTCTGCTCCAAGAAATGCGCAACCTGAGCGCCAACGTAAACACACGCATGGATTATATAGAGCAAAAGATTGACCATCTTGAGCTGAGGATGGACTACTCAGACCAGGAGCTTGCCTCCGTTCGATCCCTCCTAAGTGGACCTCCTATTCCTGAGAGTCCTGCTGCTGCTGCACCTCCCACATCCTCTGCCCCTCCGGTTCCCCTATCCTTCGCTGGTCCATCTGGAGTTCCTGCTGATGATGAGGAGCCTCTGGACTCTGATGACGATCTTGTGCCCAGCGATGATAACATTGATCTAGGAGACTCTGCTGCGGATCTAGAGGGTGAAGTTTTTTGTGACAGCGAGGCCACTGATAGTGATCATGGCCTATTGCCTTGATATTTTATTGTATTGATGACCACCTTGTACTTATTTTGTTTTGACTCTGATTATATAAAATTGGTATACCTTTATGGTTATATTTTGATTATTGCCTACTGGTTGTGATATGTTTCTTTGTACATGCTGATTATTAATACATGAACTTGTTTTCACTTTGAATGTTTGGCTTTTGGAATATTGATTGGACTGATTAATCTTTGTGGCTTTTCTGTTATGGCAAACATTTGGGAATCATGAAATATAGCTGTCATGCTGTCTATTTTTCTTAAATGCTTATGTCTTTTTGATAATGCCAACGGGGGAGAAAATGAGGAAAAATGAAAATGAAATGAAATGTAATTAATGGTTGCATGAGAAATTAAAGGTTGCATGAGTACGGGGGAGTTATTGACCTTTTAAGTTATTAAGCTTTTCATATGCAAAATCTAACCCAATATCATGCATAAACTCCGGGGCAGCATTGTACCTAAATGACTATTATATACAAATGCAAAAACTCTTTCTTTTTCCTATGATCAGTTTGTCATCATCAAAAAGGGGAGAATGTGAATGCTTATGTCTCTAAGGCATGTCAAAAGGTTTTTGATGATAACAAAAGCAAAAGAGAAGATCAAGCGCAAAAGGAAAAATCAAGATCAAAGAAAGAAGACAGAAGGTTTATTTAGTTATAAGACTTAGGATATTAATATTAAATGCTCTCAAGATTTCTCAAATGGTTTTTCAATATATGATTTCAAAATAAATGGGAAATTTCAAAGTTAAACATGGCTTTCAATAAAACTTGAGTTTCAACTTTAAATCTAACACTCTTAAAAGGATTTATGTTTAATCAAGTATCTTGAGGTGTTGGAAATGACTTACAAGCGTTATTGGACTTGAAAAATGTGTTCAAAGGCCAATGTAATCAATTACATAATGTTTGTAATCGATTACACAGCAAACAGAAGGCATGTAATCGATTACACAATATATGTAATCGATTACACAAAACCCAGAAAGGCAAAGAACACGTTCGACGAATCATGTAATCGATTACATGGATATTGTAATCAATTACACAGTAAGTCAGAAGTCATGTAATCGATTACATGGGCATTGTAATCGATTACAAACAAAGTTAGAAGCCATGTAATTGATTACACTAATAATGTAATCGATTACACAAAGCCCAGAAAGGCAAAAAACACATTCGACGAGTCATGTAATCGATTACATGGATATTGTAATCGATTACATTGATCGTCATGTAATCGATTACATGGGCATTGTAATCGATTACAAACAAAGTCGAAGCCATGTAATCGATTACACCAATAATGTAATCGATTACCTGAAACCCGAAAGTTCGAAAACGTTGGAACAACAATGTAATCGATTACCTGAGCAAAATCGATTACGAACCGACGACAATCAACGGCTATATTAAATGCATTAAATGCATGCCCAACTACCTCAACGGCTCCATTTATTGAGAAACTTATAAATACCAAAGTTGGGTCTTTATTTAAGGTTGACCTTGAATCAAAAACTGATCATCAATACTTCAAAACGTGAATCAATCCTTAAATTCATTTCTTACTCTATTTTCTTTAAAAATTGAAAAATCTTTGAGAGCATATTAGAGCTTCAATTTGTAAACACTTGCTCTAGAGAGAGTTTCTTCTATTTCAATCTTATACATTCGATTAGTGAGGGTGAGGTATCCTCAAGTATTGTAAGGGTGAGGTATCCCTTGGAAAATAGAGGCTCAAGCTTTTGGGTGAGGTATCCCATATTATTGAGTGCTCAAGGTTGTAGTGGTTTTTCAAGCACCCATTGAAGCTTGAAGATATAACAAAATCTCAAGGTGTTGCTTGGGATTACGTAGATCACAAGTGGAGTGGTGATCGAACCAGGATAAACGACCGTGTTTGTTTTCTCTAAACCCTCCTCTGTTTATTTTTGTACAACTGTTTCATTGGTTTGCTTGGATATTGTCTTCTTGGTACATTACGGTTATAAGTAAAAGTGTTTATCTTATCTATCTAATTATTTCTCATCATTCAATAGCTTCAACGAAAATTGATTGTCAAACGATTTGCGAAAGATTTGTGAACTTATTTTTAACTACTCAATTCACCCCCTCTTGAGTATTGAGGTCACTTGGTAACAAGTTTCATTCTAACTTTCTTCTTCTTCTTCCTTTTTGCCCTCATTTTCTATTTCAACAGGTTCCACTTCCTCTCGGGTTCTTTTTCCTTCTTCCTTGTCGCTACTGTTTCTTCCTTCAATCAACTTGTTCCCTTGTCTATCCATCCTATACGAACCAGGTTAAAGTCTAGTATTCATAATCCAAGACTTCATCCCACTCTACTTCTCATCCATGTTGAACCTTCTTTGTCTCTCAAGCCTTGTCTAATTCTCAATGGAAGGCAGCTATGCAAGCTGAGTATAATGCTTTGATTGCCAATAATACTTGGACTTTATTCCTACTTCCTTCTAACAGGACTATTATTGGTTGTAATGGGTTTTTCGGGTTAAAGAAAACCCTAATAGGACTATAAATAAATATAAAGCCAATTGGATGCTAAGGGGTTTCATTAACAACTGGGGTTTGATTATACAGAAACATTTTCTCCTATGGTTAAACTGGTTACTATTAGAACTATTTTGATTTTGGCTCTCACAAATCATTGGCCATTTCAACAACTTGATGTTAATAATGCTTTTCTCAATAGTTTTCTAGAAGAAGAGGTTTAAATGCAATAGCCCCTAGGTTTTGTTAACAAAGATAAGTCCCTAGTATACAAATTGAATAAGGAATTGTATGGTTTAAAGCAAGCACCTAGGGCATGGTTTGAGAGACTTTCTAAGACACTTATTAAGTTTGGGTTTCAGCCTAGTAGATGTGATCCTTCTCTGTTTGCCAAATCTAGTTCTCAACATTGCATCTACACTTTAGTCTATATTGATGACATCATTGTGACTAGTACTTTTCTGCCCTTAATTCAATAGCTGATGGATAATCTAAATTCAGTGGTTGCTCTCAAGCAACTAGGGATTTTGGACTATTTTCTTGAATAGAAGTTAAACACCTAAATGATGGTTCATTATTGTTATCCTAAGGAAAATATATTAGCGATTTGCTTTCTAAAGCACATATGAATGATGCAAAAGGAATATCTACTCCTATGGTTGGTGGCTATAAAATGTCTAAATTTGGTAGTGATTATATGGTTGATCCTTCTATTTATCGATCTATTGTGGGAGCATTGTAGTATGCTACAATAACTCAGCTCGAGATCAGTTATATATTAATGATAACTTCATAAAATGTAGTTATTGATGCCCTATCTCTGTACTAGAATGAATGCTTAGTCCTTATTTATAAAGCATATTTGGAGGGTTTTGAGCTTATATTTGTTATATTCTGATTCTATTGCCTTCTTGTATATTTTATAGTAAATTGTGCTTAAATGATATATGATTAAGTAGATTTGTATATGTTACTGATTTGGTATTTTCTCTATAATAAGAAGGGCTCCAAATAAGATGATACGTGGAGCATTTAAGCTTAAACTGGAAGAGGAACCCAAATTAGCCTTTCAGTAGTCAACGCCGCGGTGCAAAGTTGTGCACGTCGTGACGTAGAGGTGCATCTCAGCTATTCCATACTTAAACCCGAGAGTTTAGCACTGTGGCCCAAAAGATGGGTGCGCCGCGACGTAATAAGACCGACTTTATGGGCGCCGCGACGAAAGATAGTGCGCGCCGCGGTGCGATGCTGCAAGTTGAGCCTATAAATAGGATTTTTCACGTTTTTCTCAGGGTCTTGGCCGTTTGAGCTATTTCTATTTTTAGTTTTCTTAGTTTTTCTTAGTTTTAGGTTAGAAAGCTTTGGCTAGATCTCCATTGATGGTGGATTGGAGGCTAGGAATAAGGATGAAGGAGGATTCAAGCTTCAGAGACAAATCAATGAGCTTCCTTTCTTTTTTTCCTTTCTCTCTTCTCTTCCTTATCTTCCTTGAATATGATTTTACTTGTATTTTCATGTTCATTGTATAACTAAGCTGTAATTAGGGATATTTTGGATCCTTTTCTATATATATTAATGATGTGTTCTTCTCTGAGTTTGTGTGGATATTTGGTTATTGTTCAATCATAATCTATGCTTAATGCTCGCTGTTGGTTGGCCATCAATTGTATGATCCTAATATTGCAAATGAATTAGACATAGGGATTTGTTAATATGGACATGGTATGGTTAATGCATGTTCAATTTTCAGTTAATTCATTAATGGGATAGAAATATACCTATTGGCCATGTATAGTGTGTGACTGAGAATAGATCATTCAAAAATGAAAGTTGTGTTAACTCTCAAGAAAACTTAGTGAGTTAGTCAATTAAAACTAGGGTTGATTGACCTAGACATAGGCTTTTAACTAAATCAGATTCTAAGCTAACCTAATCAATGCATTCATATTTATGAAAAGGATTGCATGTTGTTGGTAGATGTAGGGGTGAAGAAGGATTTCCTGAAACCTAACCATTTATCTTTATTGCTTTCTGTCTTTACTTCTTTATTTTTATCCATTTTTATATCCTTGAATAGAACTGATTAAGCTATTGGTTGGTATTTAGCTTTGGAAACATTTATTCTTGTGGGAACAAACTTTTACTCTGTATCTGTATTACTTGAGCGATCCATGCACTTGTAGTTAGCAAATGGGCAAAACGTTTTGACCCTATCAAGTTTTTGGTGCCGTTACCCGGGATAAGACTTTCTATATTGCTAATATTGACAATGAGTTTGATTAGTTCTAATTCAAGTTGTATATAATCTATGTTTCTTTTATGTCTTGTTTTAGTTTCAATAAAGAAGCCGGATGATTTCAATCATACGAGGCCCTTAAAAGAATTCGTGACTCCTGGAAAGGATACCCTTGGATCAAGTTCTTGAGGACTACTCATCCGTAGCAATTCAATTTTGGTGACAAAGTCCCGCCAAGACTTTAAACTAGGTCCTTCTTGGGGAGGAAATTCCAAGTTTATGTTACATTCCTGCTTTTACTTTGTGATAAATAGGTAGTATCTTGTGTTTTGCATGTTTGTATATATATATTCATGTCGATGTTAATTGTGTTAATATGTTTTTGTTAATATGTTAGCATATATATGTGTTAGTATGTTAGTTTAGAAGTTTATAACATTTGTTAATTATGCCTTAGTTATGTTAATTTTTGTTTGTTTATGTTTCAAGTGCTGTTTGTGTTAGTTTTTATATAGGTTAATATGTTAATTATGTTAGTTTACTGATTTTGTTTGTTTTTAAGTTTTAAGTTTGTTTTAGGTGTTAAATAGGTTAATATGTTGATTTTGTGTTTTAATTTGTGTGTGTGTTGTACATGTTGTAATTTAGCTTTTTGAACAAGTTTTACTGCAGCTAGAGACCCGTATGAGCCAATTCCAGCAGCAAAACTGTGTTTGCTACTAAATTTAGCAGCTAAACCTCTCACGCCGCGGCGTAGGTGCTCGTTTTCTGTAGAATTATGCAGGTTTTTGTCACACCGCGGCCTAAGCATAGGAGCGCCGCGGCGTAGAACCCCTGTTTTTGCTTTTTCTATTATTTTCTCTACTTTCTGTATTTAACAATGCTCAGTACTAGTTAGATTGCTATTTTGAGAGTCTTAGGTACCCTATAGACCATGTTCATTAAAGATACAATTCATTTTGGTTTGGGGAAGTATCTTTACATGTTTTATTACTTTTATGCTTAAATGTTAACATGTATTGGTATTTTGAGTATGCAGTAGTTTTAGTCATCATATTTTCATGATTATATCTTGTTTTGACTATCACTGATGTACTGATGACAAGATTTTCAATTTTCACTGTTTGCAAATGATGTTGTGCATGCTTGAAATGAAAAAGTTGAATCTATTTGAATGCATAACTTGTTGCAAAAGGATGCTGGTGTTGTTTTGATTATCCCATGATGTGAAAGGTTGCTATTTGCCCCCTTTTCAGTGAAACCTTATGTGATCTTGAATCATATGAAACAGTTTAGTTACTTTTGATGCATGATTTACATCTCACTTAGATGCAAGTGTAACTTTGAAAATGATAAGAGTGCATGTCTTGAGAATGTTTATGGATGTACATGTAGAGTTTTGATTATCCTTGAAATTGTTTTTAAACTCTCTTGAGGCGAAATCCTAGGTTATGCATGATTGAGGAAATGATTAGAAAATTTTTGGACCGATTGAGCCTTAAAAAGCTTACCCTGATATGATGATATCCCTAGGTCCCATTTTGAAGCTTATATTGTTTGGCCTTATTTGTTTTTCATTACCATTATGTTCATTAACATGTTAATTATTCTAATGCATGTGAAAGCATTGTATTTTCTTCCTACCATCATTGTTTGTTGAGTACATGGTATGCTATTTCTTGAGATGAGTCTGATGATTAGGGGTGTTAATGAATATTCAATTCAAAATGAGCCTGAAAGAACCAGATGTCAAAGAAAAGAAAAAGCAATGCTTTGCAAAATAAAGAAAATCAAAAGAGAAAGAAAAGAAAAGAAAAAAAATGAAAAAGAAAAGCAAAGCTTAAGTAAAGTAAAGTTTGAAAAGCATCAAAAATGGTTCTGACAAGTTTTATGATCTCACTTTTGAATACCCTGCTAATATCAGTTAATGACTCAAGTCTTGAAATAATATATTGTGTTTCTCAATGTTTGTATTATATCATTTCCCGTTCATTTCTTTCGCCCATACCATAGGCCTTACATTACAAGCTATAAACCCCCTTTTGATCCTCAATCTTGTGTGATTTACATTAGTGGAGAGAGAGTTGATTTACAATCTTGTAGATTTTATGACTTATATACATGTATGTTTATAAACTTATCTAGATGTGTATGACTTGATTAGGAGAATTTTATCTTGCATGTTTGTGAAAAATGTGAATTGCATAAAGAGTTGTTTGGATTGTTAGCATGTTAAGGATTGTATTTGTATGAAACTGTTTATGGGGCATTTGCACTTTTTGAGGAATGTTTCAATCATTACATACTAGATTTTGTTTAAATGAAAAAGAAGATTGAAAAATGATATTTGCTAATTGAATGTTTGATTTGAATTGTTAAGCTGATTTACTTAGTCTTATTTTGTTTTGCTCGAGGACTAACAAAATGTAGGTTTGGGGGTGTGATAACTTCATAAAATGTAGTTATTAGTGCCCTATCTCTGTGCTAGAATGAATGCTTAGTCCTTGTTTATAAAGCATATTTGGAGGGTTTTGAGCTTATATTTGTTATATTCTGATTTTATTGCCTTCTTGTATATTTTATAGCAAATTATGCTTAAGTGATATATGATTAAGTAGATTTGTATATGTTACTAATTTGGTGTTTTCTCTATAATAGGAAGGGCTCCAAACAAGATGATATGTGAAGCATTTGAGCTTAAACTAGAAGAGGAAGCCAAATTAGCCTTTCAGCAGTCAATGTCGCGGCGCAAGGCTGTGCACGCCGCAGCGCAGAGGTGCATCTCAGCCATTCCATACTTGAACCCGAGAGTTCTGTGCCACGGCCCAAAAGATGGGTGCGCCGCGACGTAATGAGACCGACTCTATGGGCGCCGCAGCAGAAGATAGTGCGTGCTGCGGTGCAATGCCGCAAGCTGAGCCTATAAATAGGATTTTTCATGTTTTTCTTAGGGTCGTGGCCGTTTGAGCCATTTTCATTTTTAGTTTTCTTAGTTTTTCTTAGTTTTAGGTTAGAAAGCTTTGGCTAGATCTCCATTGATGGTGGATTGGAGGCTAGGAACAAGGATGAAGGAGGATTCAAGCTTCAGAGACAAATCAATAAGCTTCCTTTCTCTTTTTTCCTTTCTCTCTTCTCTTCCTTATCTTCCTTAAATATGATTTTACTTGTATTTTCATGTTCATTGTATAGCTGAGCTGTATTTAGGGATATTTTGGATCCTTTTCTATATATATTAATGATGTATTTTTCTTTGAGTTTGTGCGGATGTTTGGTTATTGTTCAATCATAATCTATGCTTAATGCTTGTTGTTGGTTGGCCATCAATTGCATGATCCTAATATTGCAAATGAACTAGACATAGGGATTTGTTAATATGGACATAGTATGGTTGATGCATGTTCGATTTTCAATTGATTCGTTAATAGGATAGAAATATACCTATTGGCTATGCATAGTGTGTGATTGAGAATAAATCGTTCAAGAGTGGAAGTTATGTTAGTTCTCAAGGAAACTTAGTGAGTTGGACAATTGAAACTAGGGTTGATTGACCTAGACATAGGCTTTTAGCTAAATCAAATTCTCAAGCTAACCTAATCAATGCATTCATATTTATGAAGAGGATTGCATGTTGTTGGTAGATGTAGGGGCGAAGAAAGATTTCCTGAAACCTAACCGTTTATCTTTATTGCTTTCTGTCTTTACTTTCTTTATTTTTATCTATTTTTATGTCCTTGAATGGAACTGATTAAGCTATTGGTTGGTATTTAGCTTTGGAAACATTTATCCTTATGGGAACGAACTTTTACTCTATATCTGTATTACTTGAGCGATCCATGAACTTGCGGTTAGCAAATGGGCAACACGTTTTGACCCTATCAGTCAACAAGATCTACCAATTTCTCTCTCATCCATTAAAGGAACATTGGAAGGTTGTTAAACAGATTTTAAGGTTTCTAAAGGGTACTTTGAGTTATGGTTTGCTACTACAACCTGCTACATCTCATCAACCTCTCACACTAAAGGTTTTTTGTGATGTTGATTGGGCATCTGACCCTAGTGATCGCAAATCAACCTCTAGATCCTGTATTTACTTAGGTCCAAACCTTATCTCTTGGTGGTCTAAGAAGTAACCTTTGGTTGCTATGTCCAGTACAGAGGCTGAGTACTGGAGTCTTGCTAATACAATAGTCAAGTTGCTTTGGATTCAGACTTTATTGAAAGAACTTAGGGTTCCACTGACTACACCTATCATCTATTATGACAATCTTAGTACTATTTCACTTAGTCACAACCTGTTCTGCACTCCTGGACAAAGTATATGGAGTTAGATTTGTTTTTTGTTCAAGAAAAAGTGCTTAGCAAAAGCCTTAGAGTTTCTCATATTCCAACACTAGACTATACTGCAAATATTATCACCAAAGCATTATCTAATCTTTGATTTTCTGCATTACGAGACAAACTCAAGGCGTTTGAACAATTTGCATTAACTCACCCACCCTGAGTTTAATGGGAGAGTATTAGTGTATATAGAAGTGTATTGAGTTATAGCTTGTTATGCATGCATGTATGCTGATATTAATTGTTAATTAGACTATTAGCTGACTGTTAGTTAGTTAGTTGTTTCTTTACAAAGTTCTAGAACTTCTAAACTCTATTGTATAAGTACCAGAACCTGTAAAAGGTTTAGTGGTTAATTCAGTTACTTCATATTTACTTTCTCTCTTTTCTCATATATCTCTCTTTCTCTCTACTTTCTCATCCTTTCTCTCAGTTTCTATCATTTTCCCTGATCACTTAAATATAAAAGTCTCAAATCAATTGTTTTAATTAACTATTGGACTGCAAGTTTCTGGGCCTTGAAAATTTGTGGAGGATGTGCCAAAAAATCTATCACACTCAAAATTGGAATGCCCACATGACAAGAAATTGCCCCCATCAAGAAATAGTTCCTTGTGGAGTTAAAAAGTAAAGAAGAGAAAGTGTCCTATCTAACCCACCCCTGCACTGGGCTAGAGCTTTGAGGGCTAAGACAAAAACCACACTTCTCAAATGGGTTACCAAAACTCTTGCCTTTAAGTTAGGGGCTAGGGCTACACTGGAAGAAGGAAAGTTAGTGGTCCTCTCATAATTGGTCACCCTATAAGGAATGATTTACATGTATTATTCACAAAATGAAAAGTTATAGTATATGTATACATCAATTGACAAGGGAGGAGACAAATACTATAATTACAAATGAATTACTATAATTATAGAATATCATGACTTTATTTTAAATGAATGAGAAGGGGACATATTGGTAGCAAATGGAGAAAATCTCTCATGATTTATATAAGACACCAATGCGCCCCGCAAGATGGTGGAGGCCGAGACTACACCAATCTTGGATAGTAAGAAATTGTGTCGATCCGTGGAGAGAGGTTTGGTAAGAAGATAATCTACTTGATGGCTAGAAGGAACATGTGTAACTCGAAGGGACTCGTTGGCCACAAGATCACTAAAAAATTGGTAGTCAATGGAAATGTTCTTCATTCGAGAATGAAAAACCGAATTAGCACAAAGATAGGTGGCACCAACATTATCACAAAGAATGGTAGGGGCTTGGTAAAGTGACACCCAGTGCATGAAGTAGATTGTGAAGCCATATGACTTCGGTTGTGGTGGAGGCAATTGTGCGATATTCAACTTTGGTGTAGGATTTGACAATGAAGCATTACTTACAATAATTCCATAAGATGGCATTTAGACCAAGATAGGCAATGTAGGCCGAAGTGGACTTACGATCAAAAGGTATCCCCTGCCCAATTAGCATCGCAGAATACTCGAAGTTGGGCATCATTGGACTCGAGGAGATGGATTCCATGGTCAATGCTATGTTTGAGATATTGGAGGACCCTTTTTAGAGCTTGAAAGTGTTTATCTTAGAGAGCTTGCATGTGTTGGGCTAGTTTGTTGACTGAGAAGGCAATATCAAGGTATTGTCAATGCAAGATATTGCATTGAGCCAACAAGCTAGCAAAGCAATAAGGTATCACATGGGTTCTCATCCAGCAAATGCGCTAGACTGCTTGAAGTTGACACAGGTGTGGTAACTGGTTTGGCACCTTCCATGTTAGCTTTATCCAAAAGATCACGAACATAGTGATGTTGAGTGAGGAAGAGTCCTTGCAATGTTAGGATAATCTCAACTCCAAGAAAATGACTCGGCCGACTCAAATCTTTGAGAGAAATTTTTTGAGATAAAGCATCCTGAAATTACTGAAGAAATGACCCATTGTTTCCTATGAGCAATAAGTCATCAACATATGCAAAGAAATAAGCAATAATATGGTCATGCTTGTAAATGAATAAAGAGGTATCTATTTTGTAATTAGCATTGGCAATGGTAATAGTTTTGATGATAACAAGTAAGAAATAAATGTTTATGCAAAAATCAAGTCCTAAGGATCTTTAAGTTTAACTTATAGGACTTAGATCTTGTGTAAAGGTAAAAAGAAATCACACTAAACTCATATATCATTTTTATTCAACTTAAATCTCTATGAAAAATCATGTTTAATACTTATGAAAATATTTATCAAGTTTGAGCAAAATAATTTTAGAAAGATTGGAAAGATTTTGGGAATCTTTAGTTGCAAAAGCTTTTAGAAATTTTTTTCTTGATAGCTAATAACATATTATTTGAAATCAATAATAGATTATCTTAAATCAATATCTAAAACCAATAACAGATTATCTTGAACCAATAGTAGATTATCTGGAAACCATAATAGGTTATTTGACAAGTCAGTAGTGTGCCTCTTGTTATTTTAAAAGGAATAACCGATTATGGAGTGTCCATAATAGGTTATTTGACAAGGCAGTAAAGCATATCTTGTTTTTTAAACTACCTAACCGGTTATGGCTTCATAATAATATGTCATTCACATGTAACAATGTTTTTTGATAACGCAAATAATTTGTTATGTAAAACCAATAATCTGTTTTGTGAAACTCATAATCTATTTTGTGGGAGTCATAAAACCAAAAAATAATGGCTAATTCACTTGCATTTAATACTCTAACTACTTCCAATGGCTCTTTAATGTATTGGGCTATAAATACAAGTTTTTGGGCATTAAAGAAAAGTTGGAAATCAATCTGACAAAGCTTCTTGAGCATTAAACACGAGTTTTAACTCTCTTTTATTGTAAACCCCTATTTTGAGCTTTAGTGTGTGATTCCTTGATACCCATTGAGCTTCAATTTGTAATGTCTACTCTTGTGAGAGTTTCTCATTCAATATTTCTTTGATTTCCTGTAAAGGAGGATGAGGTATCCTTCAAGAAATAAAAGGGTGAGGTATCCCTTATTCGTAAAGAATGTAAGGTATCCCTCTAAAGTTGTAAAGGGTGAGGTATCCCTATTTTAAGGCTCAAACACAAAGAGTGAGACATTCCAAGGTGTGTTGAGTGCTCTTGATTGTAAAGATTTTTCAAGCACCTATGAAGCTTGAAGAGTTGAAGGCTCTAGCACAAGGGTTAAGTATCCCAAGGTGTGAGGAGCGTTCTTTCTTGTACAAAAGTTTTCCTAGCATCTGTGAAGTCTAGGAGATAGTGAAGAAAATCTCAAGTTAAGCTTAGAGACTAGATGTAGGCCACAAGTGGTTAGTGGTTGAACTAAGATAAATTCTTGAGTTTGATTCTCTTTTCTCTATACTCTTTGTATTCTATATTAACGTAATTTATACATGTTGATGAAGCTGTAAAAAGTCATATTTTTCTATTTCAAAATCTTGGTTTTCACATATTTCCAATCCCTTTTGATTGAACTTTGTTCTTCATTTTTATCATATTTTTATTATTCTAAACTTTATTCTAATTACGTGTTTTTATTTGTTTTTATTAGGTGTTTACACATAGAAGAAGATTGGATGCTTGAACAAGGAAGAAAAAGCTGAAATGAAGATTCTGGTGTTGGGTGGTTAAGCGCCCAACTTCTCACCGATTAAGTGCCCAAGCACAGAGAAGGAAATGATGCACGCTTAAGTGCCCAATTTATGAACTCTTAATCCGTCAAGCACAAAAAAGAATGCACAGCGTGCCTAAGCACCCAAAAACTGAGCGCTTAAGCGCTCAGTACATTTAATGGTGTGTTTTTATACCTATAAATAGAAGAAGTTGGGTTATTGGGAAGGATTCAGAGAGAGAAAGGGAGGCACAAACCCTAATTTGACGTGGGCACATCCAGACTTGAAAATTAGGAATTTTCTTCATCCTTTCCACCTATCTTTCATGGAGTTTGTTGGAATTTCTTCTTTATTTTCTTCTTTCTCTATGTGTAGCTAAAGTTATCTAGTTAGGGTTATGATGGATCTTGTTCTTGGATGATGTAAATTCATTTTTGTGTTTAATTTAAGTTTATATTTCATTATTAATACGTTTATCTCTTCTTTTAATGTTTTTCTTGAATTGGTCTTTCTTGGAATGATTTTAGGATTTATGTATGATTTGGGAATATTGTGTATGAACCTTGAACTTGTGATAAACACCTCAATTTCTGCAATCACTAGGAACAGACGTTGTAGGTTGTGTAATCTTGCTTTTTATTCCTTCATTTTTTATAAAGTCTTCTCTATTTGGAGTTATACTAAGGGATTGGTTTATTTAAAGTAGTGTGAAGAGGATTAATATTCCAAGGGATTTAGTATTGATTAATTTTGAGAATTTAATCATGAATCATGGAATAGAACTTAGTTAAACTAAGCTTTGAATTTGCATCAAAAGAGTTCAAATGAAATCTAAACCCTAACATTTTGATATCATTATTTTTCAACCTTTGCCTAATTGATTTGTTTCACTGTTGCTAATTTTAAATATTTTCTTGTTATTGTTTTCTTTTATTTACATTATTATCAATTCTCAATTTTCAATAGCTTAAATAGTATTGATTTAATGAATTTAGTAATTAACAATGTAATCCTCATGGGAACGATACTATTCTCATCATTTTATTACTTTTGCGATTTAGTACACTTGTCAATATCACAACAAGTCTTTGGCATCATTGTGAGGGATTATTTGTTTGTCAATATTAAAAAGTAATTTGAAAGACACTAATTTAGTCATTTATTTTTTCTTGTTTAATTTAATTTTATTTATTTAATTCTCTTTTAATTTGGTTCTTTTAATTCACTCTTGTATGCTTTGTTTATGCGAGTTACTGTGAATCTAGAAGCATTACTTTTTGATCCAGAAATTGAGAAAGCAGAAAGGACAAACAGAAAAGTAGCAAGAGAAAGAAAAAGAATTGAAGAAGAAAACATGGCAGAAACTAATGAAGAACGAAAAATTTGGGTACCAAAAGTTAAAACTTGAATGTGTGTTATAGGTGTGCTTAAAGACCAAGAGCTCAAGTTGGTATCTTGATAGTAGTTGCTCTAAACACATGACTAGTGATGACTCCAAATTCTCCTTGCTTACACCAAAGAAGCATGGTCATGTCATATATGGGGACAACAACAAAGGAAGGATCCTTAGAGTTGGAAAAGTTGGTAAGAATCCCTCTACTTCAATTGAAAATGTCTTGTATGTAGAAGGACTTAAACATAACTTACTTAGCATAAGTCAATTGTGTGATAAGGGAAATAGAATAATATTTGACTCAAATTGTTGCATAATTAAAGGCAAAAATGATAAGTAAGTTAAATTTATTGGTCATAGAGTTGATAATATATATATGATTAATCTTGATGATATTACCTTTCAAAATACAAAATGTCTTATGAGTAAAGAGAGTGATTCATGACTATGGTATAGGAGAATTGCTCACATTCATATGGATCACCTAAACAAACTTGTTTCTAAATATTTAGTAATTAGTTTACCAAAGCTCAATTTTGAGAAAAATAGATTTTGTGATGCATGTCAAAAGGGTAAACAAGTAAAGGTCTCTTTCAAAGTTAAAAATGTTGTTTCTACTACCAGACCCTTACAACTTTTGTATATGAATCTTTTTCAACCATCAAGAATTACGAGCGTTGAGGGTAATTACTATACTCTTGTGATTGTGGATTATTACTCTAAATATACATAGACTTTATTCCTTACTCATAAGAATGATGTCATTCATGCATTTAGAAAACTTGCAAAGGTTATCCAAAATGAGAAAAATTGTAGCATTGCATCCATAAGAAGTGATCATGATGGGGAATTTGAAAATCAAGAATTTGAAATGTTTTGCAATAAAAATGGCATTGAGCAAAATTTTTCTTCTCCTAGAACTCCATAACAAAATGGAGTGGTTGAAAGGAAAAATAGATCTTTAGAGGAATTAGTAAGAACTATGCTCAATGAAACAAACCTTCTTAAGTATTTTTAAGCAGATGCAGTAAGTACAACTTGTTATGTTATGAATAGGGCTTTGATAAGATCAATTTAAAGAAAATCCCCTATGAACTATACAAAGGAAGGAAACCAAACATCTCTCACTTTCATGTCTTTGGTTGCAAATGCTTTGTTTTACACAATGAAAAAGATAACCAAGGCAAGTTTAATGCTAAATCTGATGAGGGAATATTTATTGGTTATTCTCTTAATGGTAAATCCTTTAGAGTTTATAATAAGAGAACAATGACCATTGAGGAATCAATTCATGTTGCATTTGATGAAACTAACCCAAATGGTCTGAGAAAGGATTTGGTTGATGATGTTGCAGAAAGTTTGGCAAAAACTCACTTGAAGAATCAAGAAAAGGAAGCCAAAAAGTAAGAAGAAATCTCATTTGATCCGCTAAGGCAAGAAGATTCACAAATCATGGACCTTCCCAAGGAATGGAAGACATCAAGATATCATCCTCTTGATAAAGTGATAGGTGATGTATCAAAATGGGTAATAACTTGAAACTCTCTTAGAGATGCATGTAACTATATGATTTTTGTCTCTCAAGTTAAACCTAAAGATATAAATGAGGCCATTAATGATGAACATTGGATCTTAGCCATGCAAGATGAACTAAACCAATTTGAGATATGTGAATCCTTATGTCTTGAAGCATATCAAATGATTTTTTGATGATAACAAAAATATACATAAAGATCAAGATCAAGATCAAAATCAAAAGAGAAGACCAAGATCAAAAGAAGGAAACCAAGAGGAATATAGATATAAGTCTTAGAATATCAATGTAAAATGCTCTCAAGGTATCTCAATTATCTTCAAATGGTTTTTCAAGATCCTTTCAATTCAACTTATAATTCAAAGTTCATCTTTTTAAGGTTGTGTTGATTTCAATCTTGAATTTCGTAATTCAAATGTAAATCTTGTCAAAATCCCAGCTTCTATAAGTAAGAATTGACTAATACACTTAATTGGGCTTGAAAAATGTGTTCAAAGGACAAGGTAATCGATTACACATGTGTTGTAATCAATTACAAGCTAAACAGAGGCCTTGTAATTGATTACATTGAGCATGTAATCGATTACAAGCATGGCAGAAGCCTTGAAATCAATTACATTGAGCTTGTAATCGATTACAAGTCTAGCAGAGGCCATGTAATCGAATACACAACGCTGGTAATCGATTACATTCTGCCCAGAAAGCCAAGAACACGTTCAAATAGCCATGTAATCAATTACAAACATTGTGTAATCGATTACATCTGATCTGACATTGCCCAACAGTTAAATTAGGTGTATTAAATGTTGGGCATTAAAGTCCCCAATGGCTCCTTTGATCAAAAACACTATATATACTTGTGTTAGGGCATCATTAATGACTAATCTTAAACTTGAAACATCTTTCTAACACTTTAATACGTGAATTAATCCTTGAAATCATTCTTGCTCTATTTTTCTAAAAATCCTTGAGATATCTTTGAAGAGCATTCTAGAGCTTCAATTTGTATCAATTACTCTTGTGAGAGTTTTATTTTATCAACCTTGATTATTCTGTAGAAGAGGGTGAGGTATCCCTCCAAATTGAAAAGGGTGAGACATCTCTTGTTTAAAGAGGCTCAAGCTATAAAGGGTGATGTATCTCAAGGTGGTGTTGAGTGCTCCAATTTGTAAAAGTTATAAGCATCTGATTCAATCTTGGAATTTAGTGAAAAATCTTGAGTGATTGTTTGAGGATTGGACATAAGTTACAAGAGGTGGCTGAACTAGGATAAACCATTGTGTTTGATTCTCTAAACCCTTCTCTTTACATTTCTGCATTGGTTTATTTACTTGCTTGAATATTTCTCTCTTGAATTAGTTCGTTGCTATACAATATCTTCCTATCTTATCAATTCATTCACTTTCATCAATTAATAGCTTCAACAAAAACTGGCAATCAAGAGTTTTTTGAAAGATTTGTGAAAACTTTTTATAAACTCAATTCACTCCTAATAACTCCATAAAATGTAGTTATTTGTGCCCTATATCAGTGCTTTATTGATTGCTCAGTCCTTGTTCTTAGGCCTAATTAGAGTACTTTAACCTTATTTTCATTCAAATATTTGTTGATGTCTTCCTCTTTGTTTTGTGAACATATTTCCAATTCTTTTGTTAGATTATGTTGATTTTGCACTTTTGATTAACTGAGTGGACTATAAATTGTAGGATGGGCTAAAAAATAGATGAATTGGAGCAATCTATGGCCCAACATGGGAAGAGAAGAACCAGGAGACATCTCAGTTTCTCACGCCGCGACGTGATAGTTTGCATACTGTGGCATGGAGCTCTCAGGTTGCAGCCTACTGAGAGGATAGAGGCTGGCACGCCGCAGTGCAGACAAGTGCACGCCGCGGCGCGTGGATGCCTGCAGCACCTATAAATACGATGTCATCAGATAAAAAAATACAAGAGTTCTGGATCATGAGAAAATATAGCTAGGACTCATTTGCTGGCATTTTGGAGAGCTGTGAAGGGTCTAGAAGTGGAATCCACCATTCTTCAAGGAGGATCATTCTTCCAAGCACCAATATTATAGTGTTTCCTCTCTTCTCTCTTTACTCTCTCTCATTCTAGGGCATGAGTATGGAAATGGTTGCGGCATTTTCGTGTTCCAAGGCTAGCTAAGTTAATTTTAGGGATTCTTTTGGATCTTTCTATGTAAACTTGATGATTTTGTAACCTTGTGATTTATTTATGATGATATGGTTTGTTCATCCATATTTTTCTTAATGTTCATGAATGTGTGGCCAACATTTTTTGTGTTTTGGTTGAATCTATTAAACTAGACATAGGGATTTAGGTTTTAGATCATGAATGTGGTTGATGCATGTTTAATTTCATTCTAATGGATAAGTGAGTTAATTAGCTAACGGGATAGAAATATACCCTTTGGTCATGCATGACAATTGTTAAGAATCAATCTTAATGAATGAAATTTACTCTAGTTTTCATGGACACATAGTGAGCTAGGCAAACAATATAGGGTTAATTGACCTAAACATAGGCTTTTAGGTAGTGGAGTTTCTTATGCCAACAAATTTATTCATGCATAATGCTCACATTGGTTGCATATTATCAAGTGGAATAGTTGGTGAAGAAGGAATCCTTATTCTCCAATCCTTGATTCTTAATCTCGTATTAACGTTTTCTAGTCTTTTAATTAATTCACACATTCTCTCCTAATTTGAATACCCTTGAATAGAATTTCTTAAACTACTGGTTAATAGTTAGCTTAGATATTAATCCTAATCCTGGAGGGATCGAACTTAACTTCTTACTTTATTACTTGCGCGACCCGTACACTTACGGTTCACAAAAGTGGCAACAAGTTTTTGGTGCCGTTGTCGGGGATTATAGCTAATTTCTGCTTTGCTAATATTGACAACAAGTTTGATTAGTTCTAGTTCAAGTTTTTCTTTTATTTCATTTTAATTCAAGTTTCATTCTTTGTCTGTTTTAGGTACACTTACAATGGCGGATCACAATGATCACACAAGGCCTTTGAGGGAGTTTACTACTCCTCAGATGGGTAATCTTCAATTGATTATCACAAGGCCTCCCATCCGAGCTAATAATTTTAAAATCAAGCCTGCCATCATACAAATGATACAAACATCAGTGCAATTTGATGGTTTGCCAAGTGAAGACCCAAATGCTCATCTATCAAATTTCTTAGAGATATACGACACCTTTAAGCATAATGGTGTTTCTGAAGACATCATCCGTTTAAGGCTCTTTCCTTTCTCTCTCAGGGATAGAGCCAAGAGCTGGTTGCAATCTTTTCCAACAGAGTTTATAAGCACTTGGAATGATGTATGTGGTAAGTTTCTGAACAAATACTTCCCACTTGCCAAGACTACGGAGATGGTGAATGATATCACCTCATTCACACAAGCTGAATCTGAATCCTTGTATGAAGCCTAGGAGAGGTACAAGGATCTTCTGATAAGGTGTCCTTACCATGAGATACCACCATGGCACCAAATCTATTCATTTTATAAGGGCTTGCTGCCTCACCATCATCCAATTGTGGATGCAGCTTCTGGTGGTTCATTGCTTAGCAAATCATTTGATAAGGCATACCAATTATTGGAGGAATTAGCCGCTAATAGCTATCAATGGCCATATGCAAGAAATACCCCAAAAAGGGTGGCTGGAGTGCATGATGTAGACGCAATTACGTCATTTTCTGCTCAAGTGGCTGCAATTGCTAACAAGTTGGACAATTTGGGTGTAAGCTCTCATCTCTCTTAGAGATACATGTAACCATATGACTTTTGTCTCTCAAGTTAAACCTAAAGATATAAATGAGGCCATTAATGATGAACATTGGATCTTAGCCAAGCAAGATGAACTAAACCAATTTGTGACATGTGAATGCTTATGTCTTGAAGCATATCAAATGAATTTTTGATGATAACAAAAACATAGATAAAGATCAAGATCAAAAGAAGGAAACCAAGAGGAATATAGATATAGGTCTTAGAATATCAATGTAAAATGCTCTCAAGGTATCTCAATTATCTTCAAATGATTTTTCAAGATCCTTTTAAATCAACTTATAATTCAAAGTTCATCTTTTTAAGGTTGTGTTGATTTCAATCTTGGATTTTGTAATTCAAATGTAAATCTTGTCAAAATCCAAGCTTCTATAAGTAACAATTGACCAATACACTTAATTGGGCTTGAAAAATGTGTTCAAAGGACAAGGTAATCGATTACACATGTGTTGTAATCGATTACAAGCTAAACAGAGGCCTTGTAATAGATTACATTGTGCATATAATTGATTACAAGCATGACAAAAGCCTTGTAATCAATTACACTGAGCTTGTAATCGATTACAAGTCTGGCAGAGGCCATGTAATCGATTACACAACGCTGGTAATCAATTTCATCCTGCCCAAAAAGTCAAGAACACGTTCAAACAGCCATGTAATCAATTACAAGCATTGTGTAATTGATTACATCTAGTCTGACATTGCCCAACAGCTATATTAGGTGCCTTAAATGCTGGGCATTAAAGTCCCCAACGGCTCCTTTGATAAGAAACACTATATATACTTGTGTTAGGGCATCATTAATGACTAATTTTAAACTTGAAACATCTTTCTAACACTTTAATACGTGAATTAATCCTTGTAATCATTCTTACTCTGTTTTTCTAAAAATTCTTGCGATATCTTTAAAGAGCATTGTTGGGAATTGTGGATACATCACGAAGTGAAAAAATAGGATTCCCACTAAGGATCCATGCGAAAAAGCCATAATCCGAGTTTTAAATATTTACCTCTTGAAGTGTGATCAAAAGGAAGTGACGTGAATCACTAATACCGTAATAGTAACGATGTCTTTGTGGTATCCACATAAATAGACTCACAAACATCCAACATCCGCAAAGAGGAGCCTAACGTCTCTCACATAGTGCTAGCTACGAAGAGTAGAGAAGAAACCTGTCACTCACTCACTCACTTTTCTGTAGGTGCGGCTAGGGTTCTGTAATATGTATGTCTTAGCAGCTCCTTAGCAGTACTATTTATAATAATGACTACCTTAAGTGAGTGTGAGCAGCAGTAAGGTAAGATGTGTAACCCTAGACTCATCTGTTATGAGTCTGACCCATATTTGAATCCGAGTCCAACTTGGATTTATTGCTCCAATTTTTAGTCTGCTCTATGTGTGTGACCTTGCAGGTTCTCATTACGTTGGCAGTAATATTAAAATCCCATTTTAATATTATAAGAGTAAGCGGTATCTAGCAACATATCGCTACTACCCAAGTAATAAGAATGTTAGTGATTTGACATAACTTTTCTGTGACCAATGTTTTCGTGTCGTTTAGTCCCTTTGTCAAGATATCTAGATTGAACACAAGGCATGGAATGCGTCACCCTTGTATAGTCCAATCCTTCATTTCCTAATACTCGAGTAGACTTTGCAATAACAAATGAAATCAATATCTCATATTGACTCATTTGAGCATGACCATGCATTTTACAGTCTCATTCAATCAGGGGGCCCGAAGATATCGCTCCTGTTATGTAGGAGTGACAAATCCCATCCAGGAAACTGATGATCACATATTTGATACATTAATAAGCTTTCATTCTTAGTCATTTACACTCTCTATGTACTTAATTGATTGAGTTTTATTATGTTTTGTAAGTTTGGACTCAAATTGAACTTAATTAAATTTTTCAGCATGATTCATATCTTACACTGTTTCTATATTTAGGTCATATCTTGGGCTATAGGTGGTCTTTGGAGGTGATTCTAGTGGCATTTGAAAGATAAGAGAGAGTTCTATAACTTTTATAAAGACCTCAAAGACCTAATCACACGAGTAGATAACTCAAATTGGGATTGAAGCAAGAACCAGAGTGTTTTACCTGACAGCTTAACCTATGGGTACTGTTCATCATATATTTCGGGATATAAGTTGTTAAATGGGCTGAAATTTGTATGATGAATAGTTAAGACCAATATCTACAACTTTCATGTTGAACACTTTTCCAGAATCAGACTTCTTAAAGGTGATATTGGGCTTGGAAGTCAGAATAGAGGAGCTGTGACTGGGCCTGGGTAGTGTTCAGTAATTTGAAGGTATCTGGAGTTAGAGAAATGATATTGGACTAATACTAAATCCATTTGAAAGCTAAGATCTATGCCTACAACTTTTATGAAGACTACTTGGTTCAAAAATGACGAATGCAATAACTTCAGAGCTGCATGATTTCAGAGACAAGGAATCTCCATAATTTCCCACTCACCTAAAGTCATTTGGCATTTTCCACTCATTTTCCACTCATCCAACCACTAATGACTCAGCTCCCTTGTCATTTTGTATCTCTAATCCTCTATAAAAGGGGGCCTTGGCAGATCATTAAGGATGTTAGGTGTTAGTTACCAAAATGTTGCCATTTTGTTACTAGGTTTTTTTGTAGTAATTTTCCTTTGTTCTAAATTAAAGTCATGTTCTTCTTCTTCTTCTTCTTTTCTCTTTCTTTCTTCTTATCTATAAGTAACTAAGTTTCATTTTACTTGGGTGAAAGGGTGAAGCTCTTGGTAATAAAGTAAGGTTAGATTTATTCTTCTCTTGTGCTTTAATAATTTATATTTTTTTAGTAACTATTATACGTATTATAATTTGTTTCTTATAATTTAGAAACCATCTTTGTAAAGAGGAGTTCTTGATTTGTTGTAGACAAAATATTGGCACAATGAATGCTTTAACCCATTTATAAGTGGTGGTAATATTTTTAGGAAACATAATATAATTACGTATATTATTTTAATTAGACTTTTAATGTTGTATTTTCCGATTGGAACCTCCATGTTGCGAGGATTCTAATTAAGTTATAAAAGGAATTGATCTTACCTTTATTTTATTTACCAAGAGTGAATCTTTTTACCCAAGTAAATAATTTTAATCGTAATAACAAAATATTCACTTCACTTTAATTAATCTTCAACAATTCCCTGTGGATCAACCTCGGACTCCCGAGAAATATATTACTTGAGACAACCTGCACTTGGGTTTGCAAATGCGACAATCAAAAATTGTGCATCAAGTTTTTGGCGCCGTTGCCGGAGACTAGATTTGAAGACTGAATTTCTGGTGTAAAAATTTGTATATATACTAACATACTAACTAGTGGGGGAACCTCTCCCTTTTATTTTACGCACTAACTTAGTGGGGGAATCTCTCCCTTTTACTTATTTTATTTTTTTGTAATTTACTTTCTACACTTTATTTTCTCTGCATTTTAATTTCTCATACATTGTGGGTAATTCTCCATTTTATTTTCTTGTACATTTTAACAGGTGGGGTAACTCTCCCTTTTATTTTTTTGTACTTTATTTTCTGTATTTATTTTCTCATTCATTTTTTTTTGTTTACTAACTTACTAACTCTCTTACTAACTATCTAACTTTTTACTTTATCTGTTTCTAACATTTTAATTTATCTCGTATACTAACTTTTTAATTTTTATGCTTTTTAACTTATTTGGTGGTTGGTTTATACCACACCTTTGTTAATATTTATTTACTAAGTGTTAATATATATTTGGTGGTTGGTTTATACCACACCTTTGTTAATATTTAATGGACAGTTTATATTACTAGCTTGTACATTTTCTTTTCTATTGTAAGTTACTTGTTTATGCTTAATTGGTATCGTGATTTAAATTTTAGTCGTTTGGTTAGAGTTAATCCAGGTACTTTACATATTGATTTATTTGAATCACAATCACACACATTAAGCACAATGGCTGAAAACGAAAGTGTGCATGATGAACATGAAAATCAACTGTTGCGAATTATGCGTGAGTATCTGCAACCATCTCGAAATTCTAGTCCATCATGTTTTATCTTTCCACTCAATGCCAATAGATTCAAGCCAGGTATGATTTCTTTACTTCCTAATTTCCATGGTTTAGAATCTGAAAGCCCATATTTATATCTAAAAGAATTTGAGGAAGTATGTACCGCTTTTCATGATCAAACTTGCACTGAAGAGGTTGTTAAGCTTAAATTGTTTCCTTTTTCTTTGAAAGATAAAGCAAAAACTTGGCTTAACACTTTGAAACCAAGATCAATTGGCACATGGCAAGAAATGCAATGTGAGTTTTTGAAGAAATTTTTTCCAACACATAAAACCAATGCTTTGAAAAGACAAATCCAAAATTTTTCCCAAAATTCCAATGAAGCATATTTTCAAAGTTGGGAACGTTTTAAAGATTTGTTGAATTCTTGCCCACATCATGGTTTTGAAAAATGGCGCACTATAAGCTTCTTTTATGAAGGGTTAACACCCGAAACCAAACAATTTGTGGAAACAATGTGCAATGGTGAATTTCTTGATAAAGAACCTGAAGAAGCTTTAGACTATTTAGACCATTTGGCTGAAAATTCTCAATCTTGGCATGGTACTAATCCTTCTGAAAATTCAATTAGATTTAACCTTGCAAATGCTAGTAAAGGAAAATATCATCTTAGTCAAGAAGAAGATCTAAATGCAAGGTTTGCTAGTTTGGCTAGAACGGTTGAAGCCATGGAATCTGAGAAAGTAAAAGAAATCAAATTTGTGCAAAGTGAAGAAATTTGTGGCATTTGTGATGAATTGGGACACTCAACAAATGAATGTCCAAAACTTCCTATTTTTAAAGAAGTTGTGCATGAGTAAGTAAATGCAATGACCAATTTTAAAAAGCCATTCATTTCTTCTTTTTCAGATACATACAATCCGGGATGGAGAAATCACCCGAACTTCAGTTGGAGGAATAACAACCAGCCACAATTCATGCAACCACCACCTCTTCGTGCACAAAGAAGATTCTCAAAATCCTCAAGGATATGCACCCTATGTCCCACCATATAGGAAAAACCTTGAAGGAACATTGCATGCATTCATGAAAAAATAAGAAGCCATCAATAACCACAACAATCAAACCATGATTGACATAAAAGACACTCTTGCTAAACTTTCTTCTATACTTGCCATTCATGAGAAAGGAAAGTTTCCCTCTAAACCTCAACCAAATCCTAAGGGTCAGTTTAGCCTAAATGAGGGTAGTTCAGAAAGTCAAAAAATAGATCAAGTCAACTCAGTGATAACTCTTAGGAGTGGAAAGGTTGTTGAAAAACAAATTTTTGAACTTTTTGAGAAAGATGATGAGTCAATTTCCAAATATGAGAAATGAGTTGATAAGCCACCTAGCCAAAAGGAGATGAAACCCTCGTCTTCACCCCCATTTCCTCAAGCATTAAACAATTCAAGTAAAGTGAATCATAATAGTGATATTTTTGAAATCTTTAAACAAGTGAAGGTCAATATTCCTCTGTTAGATGCTATCAAGCTGATTCCTTGTTATACCAAATTTTTGAAAGACTTGTGCACTGTTAAAAGGAAACATAATGTGAAAAAGAATGCATTTTTGATTGAAAAAGTAAGCTCCATCATTCAAAACAATAATGAGTTGAAATATAAAGACCCTAGTTGTCCTACAGTTTCATGCATTATTGGTGAACATAAAATTGAACGAGTTTTACTTGATCTTGGTGCTAGTGTTAATTTGCTTCCATATTCAGTTTATCAGCAAATCAACCTTGGTGAGTTAAAGCCAACTTCTGTAACTCTTCTACTTGCTGATAGATCAATTAAAATTCCAAAAGGAATAGTAAAAGATGTGTTAGTACAAGTTGATAAATTCATATATCCTGTGGATTTTATTGTCTTGGAAACTGAACCTATGGTTGATAGTTCTAAGTCAGTTCCTGTTATTCTTGGTCGCTCATTTTTAACAACATCTAATGCTTTGATAAATTGCAGAAATGGAGTGGTGAAGCTAACTTTTGGAAATATGACACCGGAGCTTAATGTTTTCAACATGTGCAAGTAACCACAAGAAGTTTATGATGAAAAGGAAGAGATTGAAAGGATTGAAGCCATTATAGATAATCATCTTCAAATCAGGAGTTCTTCTGACCCATTAGAAATCTGTTTAATTAATTCATTTGATTCAGCTACACAATTAGATGATGATGTTTCTGAAATATGCTCTTTGCTTGACTGTACATAGGAAATGGAATACAAAGGAAGGAAGCCAAGATTCAAAGTGCTAAAATCCATGAATGAAGATACCCATGAAGAAGTACCCACACTAGAACTGAAGCCATTACCTGATGGGTTAAAGTACACATTTTTGGGAGAAGAACAAAGCTCTCCAGTGGTAATTTCCTCATCCTTGACCAAAGAACAAGAAGGTAAGTTGATAGAAGTACTTAAAAGGCATAAAAATGCAATTGGATGGACATTAAAGGATATAAAAGGCATTAATCCATTAATCTGTACACATAGAATACATTTAGAGGATAATGCTAAAACATCTCAACAACCTCAAAGAAGATTAAATCCACACATGAAAGAGGTAGTTAGAGCTGAAGTTCTTAAATTACTTAATGTTGGAATTATCTATCCTATCTCTGATAGCCAGTGGGTAAGCCCTACACAAGTTGTGCCTAAGAAATCTGGAATAACAGTGGTTGAAAATGAAAAAGGAGAATTAATACCTACCCGAGTCTCATCTAGTTGGCGTATGTGTATTGATTTCAGAAAATTGAATGCAGCCACTAGGAAAGACCATTTTCCATTGCCATTTCTTGATCAGATTCTAGAAAGAGTAGCAGGACATCCCTACTATTATTTTCTTGATGGTTATTCAGGGTATAATCAAATACCAATTGCATTAGAGGACCAAGAAAAGACCACTTTTACTTGCCCCTTTGGCACTTTTGCATATAGAAGAATGCTTTTTGGTCTTTATAATGCTCCGGTAACTTTTCAAAGATGCATGCTAAGTATTTTCAGTGACATGATTGAGCATTATTTAGAGGTTTTCATGGATGATCTGACAGTTTTTAGAAATTCTTTTGAAAATTGTCTTGATAATTTGGAAAAAGTTCTTAAAAGATGCGAAGAAAAAGGATTTGTGTTAAATTGGAAAAAATGTCATTACATGGTTACCTCAGGAATAGTGTTAGGTCATGTGATATCTTCTAAGGGAATTGAAGTTGATAAGGCCAAAGTTGAATTAATTGTTCATTTGCCTTTCCCAAAAATAATCAGAGAAGTTCATTCTTTTTTAGGACATGCAGGATTTTACAGAAGATTTGTAAAGGACTTTAGTGCCATATCTAGACCTTTATGTAATCTTCTAACAAAAGATACACCATTTGATTGGACTCAAGATTGTCAAAAATCTTTTGAAAAATGAATCGGTCTTTTGACTTCTGCTCCTATCATGCAATCTCCTGACTGGTTTTTGCCTTTTAAGTTGATGTGTGATGCTAGTGATTTTGCTGTTGGTGCTGTTTTAGGCCAAAGAAAGGAAGGTAAGCCTCATGTAATTTATTACGCAAGTCGAACTTTGAATAGTGCACAAATGAATTACACCACTACTGAAAAAGAACTACTTGCTGTAATTTTTGCATTGGACAAATTTCGGGCTTATTTAATTAGTTCATCCACTGTTATTTTCACTGATCATGCTGCTATTAGATATTTAATGTCTAAATAGGATGCCAAACCTAGGTTGATACGGTGGATCTTGTTGCTTCAAGAATTTAACATCACAATAAAAGACAAAAAAGGAGCCAAAAATGTTGTTGCAGATCATTTGTCAAGGCTGACAATAGGCTCATCTTTTGATAGCACACCTATCAATGATTCTTTTCCCGATGAATTTTTATTTTCTGTCAATTCCATGCCTTGGTTTGCTAACATTGTCAATTTTCTTGTAATAGGTAAGATGCCGCCTCAGTGGACACACTAAGACAGAAAAAAGTTTTTGATTGAGGTGAAAAATTTCTTTTGGGATGACCCATATTTGTTCAAATATTGTCCTGATCAAATCTTTCGGAGATGTGTACCTGACAATGAGGTAAGTAGTGTCATTAAATTTTGTCATTCAGAAGCATGTGGAGGTCATTTTTCTTCAAAGAAAACAACTCCGAAAATCTTGTAGTGTGGATTTTATTGGCCCACTTTATTCAAGGACAGTTATACTTTTTGCAAAAGTTGTGAAAGTTGTCAAAAATTGGGGTCCATTTCTAAAAGAAATATGATGCCTTTGAACCCTATCCTTGTCATTGAAATTTTTGATTGTTGGGGAATTGATTTCATGAGTCCATTTCCATCATCTTTTGGATTTGTGTACATTTTGGTTGCAGTTGATTATGTCTCAAAATGGATTGAGGCGATTCCATGTTGGCACAATGATCATAAAATTGTTCTAAAATTTTTAAAAGAAAATGTTTTGAGTCGATTTGGAATTCCTCGAGCTATCATCAGTGATGGGGGAACACATTTTTGCAATAAATCATTTGAATCTTTAATGAAGAAATATTGCATTACCCACAAAATTGCAACCCCTTATCATCCTCAGACAAGTGGACAAGTTGAATTAGCAAACAGGGAGATTAAACAAATTTTGGAAAAAATGGTTAACCCAAACCGTAAAGATTGGTCTTTAAGACTAAACGATGCACTTTGGGCTTACCGTACTGCTTTTAAAACATCTCTGGGCATGTCTCCCTATCGGTTAGTTTATGGAAAACCTTGTCATTTGCCTGTAGAATTGGAGCATAAAGCATTTTGGGCCATTAAAGCTTTCAACTTAAGTCTTGATGATGTTTCCAAGTTACGCAAATTACAATTGAATGAACTTGAGGAATTAAGAAATGACGCATATGAAAACTCAAAGATTTATAAAGTTAGAACAAATGCTTTTCATGACAAATCAATTTTGAGAAAAACTTTTGAAATTGGTCAAAAAGTTCTGCTTTATAATTCTCGTCTTCACCTATTCCCTAGAAAATTGAGATCTAGGTGGATTGGTCTTTATATTGTCAAACATGTGTATTCTTATGGGGCCATAGACATTGAGAATCCTAGGAATGGTATTGTATTTAAGGTTAATGGACAAAGACTCAAACTATTTCTGGAACATCAAGTTGTTGAGGTAGAATCCATTTCTCTTTCTAATCCTTGTTATGAGTAGAATTTATTTTAATGTTGTTTCTTTCTTTTGCAGTTCTTTGTGTTCCCTAGTTAAATGGCGTATAACGGTACTCGTGACTCTCAAGTCGGTTTATTTTTCAGTTTCCCATAATAACTGATTTCTTCTCCTTTTAAAATGGATGTCATTCTCTCAAATCTAAGAAAACATTTTCATTCTCTCCCTCTAAATGCTCCAACAAAAGTCTATGAAGCTAGGTGTGAAAGACTGAGATTGTTAATGTATAAGGGCATCCCAGAAGATATACGCTGGATAATCGAAGCAAAGGTTCGTTTAGCTGGTGAATCTTCAGATTCATTTGTCCCATACATGCCTGGTCTCGGTAAAAGTTCATTTTCAAAAAGGAGAAGAGCAAAAAGAATGAAAGTTTATTACAAGTGTGCACGATGGAATTGCAACACGCGATGTCACTCTTTGGGGATGGTTTCCGTAAACAGAGAAGATAAAATATTCTTCATTAAGAATGGACTGAGTAAGGAGTCATTAGATAATATCTTATTGACTCTTGAGACGTATTCTTGTGGAGTTGTGTAGCGTGAACTTCTTAGTTTGTGGAATCTCTTCAAGGACGAGCAAGAGCGTTATAGTCTTGGGAATCTGACTCAAAAAGACTCTGTTTGCCAATTTATAAGAAAATTAGATGGGAAGCTTATCATCAACTCATAAAAGGCGTTTAAGCCGTTTCTGGACGTGAAACCAGAGGAAGATGTGAGCCACAATCACAACAACATGTATATATTATCTTGTACATTTTCAAAAAAAAAAAAAAAAAAAAAAAAAAGAAAAAAATGAAATAAAAAAGAATAAAAAAAGGGCAAAACTTTGGTTGTACTTGGTCTTTAATTAGATTAGGAGCCCCTGCCAGTGGAGTGGCAAACCCGTCATTGACTCGGGTGGACCTTCGTACGCCGGTCGGTAAATAAGATTCGTGTGCCATGCTCAGTAGAGAGCCGCGCAAGCATTCCCAGGTTTTAACCAAAGGCTCTGCTTGCTGATGGACAGAAAGAAGCATCCCGTGTTTGCATTCTTGCGTGACAATGGGCTCTTCAGCGACCTCTCACTGGCTGTGGTCGTTGGTGGTAGCTGTCAAATTTACGCACTTTAATTAGTGGCGTCGTAGCTCAATCCAAAATATCCCACAAGCGGGAGGGAGAAGAATGCCCAGATTGGCTGAGCTGTCTTGGTATTACTTGCACTCATGACGCGCAAAGATAAAGATCTGCCATGAAACCTGTACATAAAGGTATGTAATCATTTGTTATTATTATTTTATTTTTGTATAATTTTGTTGAATTTTAGTTTTGGACATACGATCCTTTGGATGGGATCCTTCGGGGGTTTCTAGACTTCTTTACCCTGATGATTTTCTTGAAGTAAAAAAAAAAGTAAAACAAAAAAAAACAAAAAATAAAAAAAATTATTATTATTATTATTATTTTTAAATTTTTAAACTTTTCTGACACCATCCAACCTACCTGTATAGGAGCTATTATTACTTTTTCTATTCTCTTCCCTATTTAAACACTTCATTTTCTTCACTTTTCTGTAACTTATAATCATTCAAAGAGAGTGTGAGTGTAGAAATGGAGGGAGCTTCTTCTTCTGTTCGTAGATTTGTCAGTATCTGTGTATTTTATGGGACAAGTTATGAGAAGGGCTTAGAGTTTGTAAACGCAGCAAGCACTGTTGGTAGAACACTTGCTGCGATGAACATTCGTGTTGTATATGAGGGAGGTAGCATTGGGTTAATGGGGGCTGTATCACTTTCTGCACATATAAGAGGTGGTCAAGTTTTAGGTGTCATTCCTGAACCTTTCACTCGAAGGAACATCGTTGGAAAGACAATTGCACTGGAAATTCAGGTATCATCTATGCATGGACGAATGAAGGCGATGCTTGAAAACTTTGATGCATTCATTGTCTTACCTGGTGGTTTTGGTACTTTGGAAGAAGTCTTTCACGTTGTCTCTTGGGCCCAATTGAACATCCACCATAAACCTATAGGTTTGTTGAATGTTAATAATTTCTTTGATAATTTATTATCTTTTGTTAACCATGCTGTGGAACAGAAATTTGTCACACCTTCTGCAAGACGACTCCTTATCTCTACTTCTACTGTTGATGAGTTGATTGATAAATTAAAAGCATTTGTTTATGAACCTGATCCAGTAACAGCTCAGATAGATTGGTCCGAAGGAAGCGGTGAAGGAAGTGGTGAAGGAAGCAAAATGAAAAGAAAGCCAGCCAATACACTCCAACTATTTAAATAATTACAACCTTTAGTTTTATTCATCATACTTTGTTTCTGATTTGTGTGAGGTTTTTCTTTTTAGTAATTGCAGCAACAGGTAATATATTCTATCCTTTTTCCTATCTATGTTTTGATATTGAGGACAATGTTGTGATCTGGTTGGGGGGAAAGATGGTTGTAAAAAAAAAAACCCAAAAAAATAAAAATAAAAATTAGGAAGTATGTTTGTTAATATGTTTATTGTGTTTATATTAAAAAAAACCCAAAAAAAAAATTCAAAGGTGTGTTTGTCATCAATTTATTAACAACAAAAGTAATTAGGGATGACAGAGTAAAGAGTAAATTATTTACTCTTGAGACGCATCAAAAATTGGTGGCAGAGTAAGGAGTAATTGGGGTAGTAACTAGTTTATGTGGAAGTAGCAATTCAAATTCAGGAAAATTTGCATGATTGAGTAAATTGTCTTCTTTCTTAAAATTCACATGCTTGGTTATGGATGTTGAATTGGTGGACTAAGAATGATAGAATTATGCCTTGTCAGATTTTGAGCCTATTGATGAATGGATTGAACATTTGTACCATTCTTTTCTTTCTTGTGTGAATCTCACTCATGAAATTGTTACTCTAGAACTTGTTTTGATTCTTTTTTAGACTACATTTTCATATGCATACATAAATATGATTGAGGCATTTTTTTTCAAATAGCTACTTTAATCAAATAGTCAGCCTTGTTTAGCAGCATGTTGTCTCAATATGATATCAAGCACTCTTATGACTTCTTGGAAATTCTCTGATTCCTGGTAACATAAAGCATTAGAAATGACCTATTTCCCCTTGCTTAACCCCTTTGAGCTTATTTGACTATTCTTTGTTTTGAACTCATTATGTGCCTTAAATGAAAAACCATGTTCTTACTTGACCTTAGGGAATAAGAGAACATTAGTTTTGTCATTCGATGAGTTCTTGAACAAGTATGTGGGTGTGTGTGCAGAATGGTAAAAAAAGAATGTATATATGATGTTCTTATTCCAAATAAAAAATAAAAAAAATCAAAAAAAAAATCAATCAAAAAAAAATTGTAAAAAGAAGAGAGTCAACAAGGTAATAAAGGAAAGGAAAAAAATATGTAAAGGGAATTTGTATTAGGTGGAGTTGGGATGAATTTTCATACTTGTTAATTGAACTCAGCTCTCATGTTCTTTTATTCTCTGGTGTTTAACTTGTCATATCTATATTACCTCCTTCTTTACCTTAACCCCATTACAACCTTGAATAAAGTCCTCATGATTTGTGTGTGCATGTGTTCTGAGTAGTGGAGAAGTAGAAGATAAGCAAGCTTATGGTAGTGCAATTTTCATGGGTTGAATTGAGTGAAATACCTACCTTTTAAACACTTGAGGGATTGAGAGTGAATCTTGTGAAAATCTATCATTCTTGACTTATGCTTTTCAATTGAAATATCATTACTTGTTGATTTGAGAAGTGAATATACGTTACCTCATGAATGTTTTGATTACTTGAATGATTGCTCTTCATTTTTAAATATTATTAGAAAATGCGTCTTTTAGAGTGTTTAGCTTTTGAGTCTGTTTCGTTTTTTTTTGTGAGTAATCTTATGTGTTTTGCTCAAGAGTGCAAAAAGCTAAGTGTGGGGGAGTTTGATGATCACATATTTGATACATTAATAAGCTTTCATTCTTAGTCATTTACACTCTCTATGTACTTAATTGATTGAGTTTTATTATGTTTTGTAAGTTTGGACTCAAATTGAACTTAATTAAATTTTTCAGCATGATTTATATCTTACACTGTTTCTGTATTTGGGTCATATCTTGGGCTGTAGGTGGTCTTTGGAGGTGATTCTAGTGGCATTTGAAAGATAAGAGAGAATTCTATAACTTTCATGAAGACCTCAAAGGCCTAATAACACGAGTAGATAACTCAAATTGGGATTGAAGCAAGAACCAGAGTGTTTTTCCTGACAGCTTAACCTATGGGTACTGTTCATCACATATTTTAGGATAAAAGTTGTAAAATGAGCTAAAATATGGATACTGAATAGTTAAGAACAATATCTACAACTTTTATGTTGAACACTTTTCCAGAATCGGACTCCTTGAAGGTGATATTGGGCTTAGAAGTCAGAACAGAGGAGCTATGATTGGGCCTGGGCAGTGTTCAGTAATTTCAACGTATCTGGAGTTAGAGAAATGATCTTGGACTTAAACCAAAGCCATTTGAAAGATAAGATCCAGGCCTACAACTTTCATGAAGACCACTTGGTTCAAAAATGACGAATGCAATGACTTTAGAGCTGCATGAGTTTAGAGACAAGGAATCTCCATAATTTCCCACTCACCTAAAGTCATTTGGCATTTTCCACTCATTTTCCACTCATCCAACCACTAATGACTCAGCCCCCTTATCATTTTGTATCTCTAATCCTCTATAAAAGGGGGCCTTGGCAGATCATTAAGGATGTTAGGTGTTAGTTACCAAAATGATGCCATTTTGTTACTAGGTTTTCTTGTAGTAATTTTCCTTTGTTCTAAATTAAAGTCATGTTCTTCTTCTTCTTCTTCTTCTTCTCTCTTTCTTTCTTCTTATCTATGAGTAACTAAGTTTCATTTTACTTAAGTGAAAGGGTGAAGCTCTTGGTAATAAAGTAAGGTTAGATTTATTATTCTCTTGTGCTTAAATGATTTATATTTTTCTAGTAACTATTATACGTATTATAATTTGTTTCTTATAATTTAGAAACCATCTTTGTAAAGAGGAGTTCTTGATTTGTTGTAGACAAAATATTGGCACAATGAATGCTTTAACCCATTTATAAGTGGTGGTAATATTTTTAAGAAACATAATATAATTACGTATATTATTTTAATTGGACTTTTAATGTTGTATTTTTCGATTGGAACCTCCATGTTGCGAGGATTCTAATTGAGTTATAAAAGAAATTGATCTTACCTTTATTTTATTTACCAAGAGTGAATCTTTTTACCCAATTAAATAATTTTAATCGTAGTAACAAAATATTCACTTAACTTTAATTAATCTTCAACAATTCCTTGTGGATGGACCTCGGACTCCCGAGAAATATATTACTTGAGACAACCTGCACTTGGGTTTGCAAATGCGATAATCAAAAATTGTGCATCAGTCACTCACATCCCTCTGCATGATTCGTAGTATATCCAATAACCAATTTTATACTCACCTTGTTACAGATGACGTTTGATGGCATTAAAACACACAATTCCTCATGTAGGAATCATAGTGATTTCAGGTCAAAGGACCACAGACACCATTGTCACTATGAGAATCACTTATGACACTCACGTAATGATCCATATAGCATTCTCATAGTGGGTCAGTCCAGTACATCATTACTCTAATATGTACTTATGTGAAAGACTTGATATCTCATATTCATGACTCGTGAGATGAGATTATCAGTCTACGTACATATTAGTCTCAACGCATTATTGTTGTCCTAATTAACAATAATACTTGACTAGGGATATTTAAGAATAGTGTTCTAATTATCCAATAGGATCTCACGATCAAGTCAACCACTTGTTGTCCTATGGCATCAAACTCACTATTCTAAGGACTTTATTATGTTTATTAAAAAGAACACAATAAATAAAATGCCTCATATATTAAAAAATAGCATAATAGAATGTATGTAAATACAGACAAATGTATCAGCTTCTAGGGCATACACTAACAATCTCCCACTTGCACTAGAGCCAATCAAGCATATGTCTAATGCCTAAAGACCTAGTGTGACCCTCATGCTTCTGCTGTGCAAGAGGCTTCGTCAGTGGATCAGCAATGTTATCATCTATTGGTACTCTGCATATCTTTATATCTCCTCTGTTAATGATTTCTCGAATGAGATAGAAATGCCTAAGTATATGTTTGGATCGCTGGTGAGATCTAGGTTCCTTAGCTTGTGCAATGGCTCCATTATTATCACAATAGAGGTCCACTAGGTCCACAATGCTAGGAATAGTACCAAGTTCAGTAATGAACTTCCTGATCCAAATGGCCTCCTTTGCTGCATTGAAGGCAGCAATATACTCAGCCTCTGTGGTAGAATTGGTGACTGTCTCCTGCTTTGAACTCTTCCAGCTCACAGTCCTACCATTTAGGCAAAAAATATAACCCGATTACGATCTGGAGTCGTCCTTATCAGTTTGGAAGCTAGTATCAGTGTAACCATTTACAACTAACTCTTCCTCAGCTCCATATACCAAGAATGAATCCTTAGTCCTTCTTAAGTACTTAAGGATGTTCTTGATAGTAATCTAGTGACTCTCACCGGGATCAGACTGGTACCTGCTCGTCATGCTCAAAGCATACGAGATATCTGGTAGAGTACATAACATGGCATACATGATAGATCCAATTGCAGATGCATATGGAATCTTGTTCATGCGATCCCTCTCATCTTGGGTGGAAGGGGATTGAGCCTTAGATAGGCTTACACCGTGTTACATAGGCAAGAGTCCTTTCTTGGATTCATGCATGTTAAATCATCTTAACACTTTGTTTATGTATGTACTCTAACTTAGGCTAAGTAGTTTCAGTGATCTATCTCTATTGATCCTGATACCTAACACATAGGTGGTTTCGCCTAAGTCTTTCATAGAGAAGCAATTCCCTAACCAAGTCTTTACGGACTGTAGGATAGGGATGTCATTTTCGATAAGTAGTATGTCATCTACATATAATACCAGAAAGACAATAGTGCTCCCACTAACTTTCTTGTAGACACAAGATTCTTCTTTATTCTTGATGAAACTAAACTGTTTTATTGTATCATCAAAATGAAGATTCCATCTTCTGGAAGCTTGCTTCAATCCATAAATAGATCGTTGCAACTTGTACACATTTCCAGCATCCTCTGGAGTGGAAAACCCTTAGGTTGTGTCATTTACACATCATCGAGAAAATTTCCATTAAGGAAAGTAGTTTTAACATCCATTTACCAGATTTCATAATCATGGTATGCTGCAATAGCAAACAATATCTGAACGGATTTAAGTAGGAATTGGCAGCCCAAAGTGACGGCCATATCATAGTCAAGGAATTTAGCCACAATGACTTTGGCCACTCTATTTGGAAAATTGCAAGAACATAAGCTGGAATTGTTGAATAGGCTCAACTAACATGAAGAGCAAGATAAGAAGAAAAAGGGGATTGTTCTTAAGGCCACTTCTATAATAATTGATAATGAAGATGAAGATAATGAAGATGGCATTGGGAATCTTGAGATGAATGAAGAAAATTTCAGTCTTCTTGTAAAGAAGCTTGGAAGATTTCTCAAGAAGAAATGAAGTCAAAGAAAACCACATTTTCCTCTTAAGAAGACATCAAAGGGAGAAAGAGCTTCATCTACTCCAACTTAATATAAATGTGGACAGCTTGGGCACATGAAGATAGAGTGTCTGATTTATAAAAAAAAGATGGAAAAATTTGAAAAGAGACCTTCCAAGGAAAGGAAAGGAAGGAGAGCATACATTGCTTAGAAAGACAACGATATGGATTCCACTGATGATTCAGAGAATGAGGAAGCTCATCTTTGCCTCATGGCAAATGAAGAAGAAGAAAGTGAAACAGAGGTAACTTCATCTAATCTTGAATCTTCTCCTTCATACAGTGAATTACAAGATGCATTCCAAGATTTACATGACGAGTCCATGAGGCTCACTAAAATGGTTTTAACTTCCAACAAAACAATCTCCTTATTGGTAAACAAAGTTTCTATTTTAACAAAGGAGATTGAAGAACTCAAAGTTAAGAATGAGACTCTTGGACTTATTGATGCCAACTCATCATGCATGATTTGTTCTTCATATGATTATATACCTACACCCTCATCTCGTTCATCATGTAAAGTATTTGAAAATGAAATTAAAAGTTTAAAAAATATGTTTGCAAAATTTACCTTTGGAAAAGACATTTTGAATATGTTACTAGTGAAACAAAAATGTGTTTTTCAAAGAGTTGGTTTGGGGTATAATCCCAATAACCAACAAAAATCTTACAAAAATTTTTTTGTTTCCATAAATGCATCAATTAGTCCCTTTATCAAATGCTTTCATTGTGGGAGGAAAGGGCATAGTGCATCCACATGTAATGTTAGAAAGAACATAAACACTAAGGTTGGAACCAAAAGGGTTTGAGTTCCTAAGGGCACATTGCCTAACTCTAACACACAAGGACCTAAGACAATTTGGGTAGCAAATGTTAAAATTTGAATGTGTGTTACAGGTATGCTTGAAGACCAAAAGGTCAAGTTGGTACCTTGATAGTGGTTTCTCCAAGTACATGATGGGTGAGGGCTCCAAGTTCTCCTTTCTTGCAATAAAGAAGCATGGACATGTTACATATAGGGACAACAATAAAGGAAGGATCCTTGGAGTTGGAAAAGTTAGTAAGAATTCCTTTACCTCAATAAATAATGCCTTGTATGTAGAAGGACTCAAGCATAACTTGTTAGGCATAAGTCAATTATGTGATAAGGGAAATAGAGTTATCTTTGATTCTAATTGTTGCATAATTGAATGTAAAGATGATAAACAAGTTAAGTTTGTTGGACATAGAATTGATAACATCCATATGATTAATCTTGATGATATTACCTCTCAAAATGCAAAATGTCTTATGAGTAAAGAAAATGATTCATGGTTATGGCATAAGAGAAATGCCCACATTCATATGAATCACCTAAACAAACTTGTTTCTAAAGATTTAGTAATTGGTCTTTCAAAACTCAAATTTGAGAAAAATAAACTTTGTGATGCATGTCAAAAGAGTAAATAAGTAAAGGGTTCTTTCAACGCTAAAAATGTTATTTCTTCAATTAGACATTTACAACTCTTACATATGGATCTTTTTGGACCATTAAGAACTATGAGCTTTGGGGGTAACTATTATGCTTTTGTGATTGTGGATGGTTACTCTAGATATACATGGACTCTATTTCTTACTCATAAGAATGATTCCTTTCATGCATTTAGAAAACTTGTAAAGGTTATTCAAAATGAGAAAAATTATAGCATTGCATTTATTAGAAGTAATCATGATGGGGAATTTGAAAATCATGAATTTGAAATGTTTTGCAATGAAAATGACATTGAGCATAATTTTTCTGCTCCTAAAACTAAATAACAAAATGGAGTAATTGAAAGGAAAAATCAATCTTTAGAAGAGTTAGCAAGAACTATGCTCAATGAAATAAACTTTCCTAAATATTTTTAGGCGGATGCAGTTTGCACCGCTTGCTATGTTATAAATAGGGCTCTAATAAGACCTATTTTAAAGAAAACCCCTTATGAACTTTATAAAGAAAGGAAACCAAACATTTCTCACCTTCATGTCTTTGGTTGCAAATTCATTATTTTAAATAATGGAAAAGATAACCTAGGCAAGTTTGATGCTAAATCCGATGAGGGAATATTTCTGGGTTACTCACTTAATAGTAAATTTTTTCAAATTTACAATAAAAGAATTATGACTGTTGAAGAATCAATACATGTTACATTTGATGAATCTAACTCTATTAGGTTGGGAACGGATGTTATTGATGATGTTGCAGAAATTCTATCCAACACTCACATTGCAAGCAAAGAAGAAGAGCAAAAGAGAGAAAAACCAAAGGGAGGAAGCACCACCACAACAAGAGGAGGAAGGTTCACGTAATCTTCTAAGAGAATGGAGAACTTCAAGATACCATCATCTTGATAAAGTAATAAGTGATGTATTAAAAGAGGTAATCACTCGAAACTCTCTTAGAAATGCATACAATCATATAGCTTTTATGTCTTAAGTTGAACCTAAAGACATTGATGAGACCATTAATGATGAACATTGGATCTTGGCCATGCAAGATGAACTAAACCAATTTGAAAGAAATCAAGTTTGGGAATTAGTTCTAAGGCCCAATGAACATCCAATTATTAGCACCAAATAGGTCTTTAGGAACAAACTTGATGAAACGAGCTTAATAATAAGAAACAAAGCTATGCTTATAGCTAAAGGTTATAATCAAGAAGAAGACATAGATTATGAAGAAACATATACTCCCGTAGCTGGATTAGAAGTCATTAGAATGCTACTTGCATATGCATGCATCATGAATTTTAAGATATTTCAAATGGATGTCAAAAGTGTCTTTTTAAATGATTTTATACAAGAAGAAGTGTCTGTGGAACAACCTCCTGGTTTTGAAAACTTTGAACTGCCCAATCATGTTTTTAAATTGAAAAAAATCTTGTATGACTTAAAATAAGTTCTTGGAGCTTGGTATGAAAGGTTAAGCAAGTTCCTTTTGAAAAATGGCTTTTCTAGAGAAAAAGTTGACACTACTATTTTCTTCAAGCATAAAAAGCACGACATTCTTCTTATTCAAATATATGTTGATGATATTATATTTGGTGCTATTAATGACTCTCTTTGTAAAAAAATTTGCTAATATTATGCAAAGTGAGTTTGAGATGTCCATGATGGGTGAGCTCAACTTCTTCCTTGGTCTTCAAATCAACCAAACAAGAGATGATGCTTTCATAAGTCAATTAAAATATTGTAAGAAGTTGCTCAAGAAGTTTGGAATGGAGTGTGCCAAGTAAATGGCTACACCAATGGGTACTTCTTGTTACTTGAACAAGGATGAAGGAGGTAATTCTGTACAAAATTACAAAATATAGAGGTATGATAGGCTCACTCCTTTATCTTACAACAAGTAGGCTAGATATTATGTTTAGTGAGTACATGTGTGCTAGATTTCAAGCAAATCCTAAATAATCACACCAAAGTGCTGTTAAAAGAATCATAAAATATCTAATAAGCACTTCATAAATGGGATTATGGTACCCTAAAGGTGCTTCTTGGAGCTTAATTGGGTATTCTGATTCTGATTTTGCTGGATTCTAAATGGATAGGAAAAGCACTAGTGGGATATGCCACTTGCTTAGAAGCTCACTAGTTTCTTGGCATAGCAAGAAACAAAATAGTGCGGCACTATCTACAGCTGAAGCTGAATATGTTGCCGCTGGAAGTTGTTGTGCTCAAATCTTTTGGATGAAGCAACAACTTCTAAACTATGATCTTAACTTGATCACATCCCTATAAGGTGTGATAATACTAGTGCAATTAATTTATCCAAAAATCTTATTTTGCACTCAAGAACAAAGCATATTGAAATAAGACATCATTTTATTAGGGATCATGTTCAAAAATGTGATTGCATTCTTGAATTTGTGGAAACTACTAAGCAACTAGCTGACATTTTCACTAAGCCCTTGGCAAAAGAAGTATTCTTCTATATAAGAAATGAACTTGGCATTTTGGATCAATCATGCATAAGCTGAAATTCTGCACAAATTCACTCTGTTGCATCATATGTCACTTTTGCTGCATAATATATATGGTTGCTGCATAATTTACAATTTTACTGCATAACATGTGTTTTTACTGCATCATGATGATGTTTTGGTGGTTAATTTTCTGTTTCTTAATCATTCTTGAACCCAATACTAACTTGAGCATCAGAGGTTTCCCCAAAGTTATTTTGCAGGTACTCCATCATGACAAAGTCCACTCAAGAAGCTCATTATATTAAAATGGTTTAATTCTTGGTAAAAATGGTGATTTTGCATAAATATGTGTTTTAGATCAAGAACTAATTAGTTTCTATGCTTGCATGATGTTTAAAATTATTTTGAGACATTTTGGAACTAATTTGAAAGCTTTGATATTAGCCCTTTACTGTTTAAAATGCAAAAACTGAGTTTTAATAAACTGATAATCGATTACAAGCCTTTGTAATCGATTACAAAGGCTCTGTCAAACAAAGTAATCGATTACACCAACTCTCTAATCGATTATAAGGTTCCCAGAAAAATGGTAATCGATTATACCAAACTTGTAATGGATTACAAGGTTTCTAGAGGGCTAGGAATCGATTACACACTCATTGTAATCGATTACATAGCGGTTTAAAAAGGGTTTCAGTGCGCGAACAGTCATTTTCATTTGAACCATCTCATTTCTCTCTCCTCCTCCACGACCTCTCTTCCTCTCCTTACCCCCATACCTTCAATTTCTCTATCATTTCTTGGCTAAATCATCTCATTTCGCCACTATACCACTCTAATTTCTCCTCTTCATCATAACCCTCAATCAATTTCGCCCAAAATCTCTTCAATCTTCCTTCCCCATCTCCCTTCACGCTCTCTCTTTCTCTCCCTTTAAAGCCCTAACCTACGTTTTCCACCTTCCTCACATCTTTATCCTCTTATCTTCCATCAATGGCTGAATCTTCTTAGCGTACAAAACGTTCAAGAGCAGGGGCCAACATTAGAGAGTCTTCCAGTGCTCCTCCATGTAACATCTCAGGGTTGAACCTCACGCGTCACTTCTCCACCACCAAGAAGGCAGAGTTATTCTGAAAAAACTTCCAATTGAGGAAACTCATCTCTCCCAGGTATGTCACTCAGTCCTTGTGCTCAAGTGAACCCTTGGAATGCTTCAGATTGATTGAACGGTTAGGTTTGCTGGGTTTCTTCACCATTCAAAAGGATATTTACCTGAACCTAGTTAGGGTATTTTATGCAAACCTGAAATATGAGGATGACTGAATGATATCTTGGATTTCATAATTCAAATGTAAATCTTGTCAAAATCCAAGCTTTTATAAGTAAGAATTGACCAATACACTTAATTGGGCTTGAAAATATGTTCAAAGGACAAGGTAAACAATTATACATATGTTGTAATCGATTACAAGCTAAACAGAGGCCTTGTAATCGATTACATTGAGCATTTAATTAATTATAAGCATGGCAGAAGTCTTGTAATCGATTACACTGAGGCTGTAATTGATCATAAGTCTAGCAGAGGCCATGTAATCAATTATACAAGGCTGGTAATTGATTACATCCTGCCCAGAAAGCCAAGAACACGTTCAAACAGCCATGTAATAGATTACAAGCATTGTGTAATCGGTCACATCTGGTCTGACATTTCCCAATGGCTATATTAGGTGCATTAAATGCTGGGCATTAAAGTCCCCAATGGCTCCTTTGATCAAAAACACTATATATACTTGTGTTAGGGCATCACTAATGACTAATCTTAAACTTGAAACATCTTTCTAACACTTTAATACGTGAATCAATCCTTGAAATCATTCATGCTCTATTTTTCTAAAAATCCATGAGATATCTTTGAAGAGTATTCTAGAGCTTCAATTTATATCGATTACTCTTGTGAGAGTTTCATTCTATCAACCTTGATTATTCTATAGAAGAGGATGATGTATCCCTCCAAATTGTAAAGGGTAAGGTTTCCCTTGTTTGAAGAGGCTCAAGCTACAAAGAGTGAGGTATCCCAAGGTGGTGTTGAGTGCTCTAATTTGTAAAGGTTACAAGCACATGATTCAAGCTTGGAATTTAGTAGAAAATCTCAAGTGATTACTTGAGGACTGGATGTAGGTCACAAGGGGTGGCTGAACTAGGATAAACCATTGTGTTTGATTCTCTAAACCCTTCTCTTTACATTTATGCATTGGTTTATTTTCTTGCTTGAATATTTCTCTCTTGAATTGGTTCATTGTTGTGCAATATCTTCCTATCTTATCGATTCATTCACTTTCATCAATTAATAGCTTCAACAAAAATTAGCAATCAAGAGTTTTTCGAAAGATTTGTGAAAAATTTTTATAAACTCAATTCACCCCCCTCTTGAGTTTTAAGGCCACTTGGTAACAAGAGAAATCAAGTTTGGGAATAGTTTCAAGGCCCAATGATCATCCCATAATCCTCACCAAATAGGTCTTTAGGAACAAACTTGATGAAACAGACTTAATAATAAGAAATAAAGTTAGGTTGGTTACAAAAGGCTATAATCAAGAAGAAGGAATAGATTATGAAGTAACATATGCTCCCGTAGCTAGATTAGAAGCAATAAGAATGCTACTTGCATATGCATGCATCATGGATTTCAAACTTTTTCAAATAGATGTTAAAAGTGCTTTCTTAAATGGTTTTATACAAGAAGAGGTGTATGTGGAGCAACCTCTTGATTTTGAAAACTTTGAATTGCCCAACCATGTCTTTAAATTGAAAAAGGTCTTGTATGACTTAAAACAAGCTCCTAGAGTTTGATATGAAAGGTTGAGCAAGTTTCTTTTAAAAAAAGGCTTTTCTAGAGGAAAGGTTGACATTACTCTTTTCATCAAGTATAAAAAGCATGACATTCTTCTTGTTCAAATATATGTTGATGATATAATATTTGGTGCTACTAATAATTTTCTTTGTAAAGAATTTGCTAATATTATACAAAATGAATTTGAGATGTCAATGATGGGTGAGCTCAACTTCTTCCTTGGTCTCCAAATCAAGCAAACAAGAGATGAAACTTTTATAAGTCAATCCAAGTATTGCAAGGAGCTGTTCAAGAAGTTTGGAATAGACAATTCCAAGCATATGGCTACACCAATGGGCATCTCTTGTTATTTGGACAAGGATGAAGGAGGTAAACATGTAGAAATCATAAAATATAGAGATATGATTAGCTCACTCCTTTATCTTACAGCAAGTAGGTCTGATATTATGTTTAGTGTATGCATGTGTGCTAGATATCAAGCTAATCCTAAAGAATCACGCTTATATGCTATAAAACGAATTATGAAATATCTAATAGACACTTCATAAATGGGTTTGTGGTACCCCAAGGGTGCCTCATGTAGCCTAATTGGTTATTCTGATTCTGATTTTGCTGGATTCAAAATGGATAGAAAAAGTACTAGTAAGACATGCCACTTGCTTGGAAGTTCACTAGTTTCTTGGCATAGCAAGAAACAAAATAACATGACATTATCTATAACTGAAGCTAAATATGTTGCAGCTGGGAGTTGTTGTGCTCAAGTCCTTTGGATGAAACAACAACTTCTAGACTATGGTCTTGAACTTGATCACATCCTTATAAGGTGTGATAACACTAGTGTAATTAATTTGTCTAAAAATCCAATCTTGCACTCAAGAACAAAGCACATTGAAATTAGACATCATTTTATAAGGGATAGTGTTCAAAAAGGTGATTGCATGCTTGAATTTGTTGAAACCACTAAACAACTAGCTGACATCTTCACTAAACCATTAAACAAAGAAGCATTCTTTCATATAAGAAGTGAACTTAGCATATTGGACCAATCATGCATCTAATTGCTGCATAATTTTGTTGCATAATTCATCATGTGCTGCATAATCTGTCATTTTGAGTTCATTGCATAATTATCTTACATTTTATCTTGAATCCAATATTGACTTGAGCGTCATAGTGTCCCTCAAATTTGTTTTGCAAGTGCTTGATCTATGCTTAAGTCCCCCAAGTCCCAAATCTCAAGCTCCTGTTGCAGAAATGTGGTTTCTGGTATTCTTGAAGAAAACAAATCTGATTTGGGATGCATTTATGGTGTGAAGAATGGATGAAAATGAAGGCAATCTAAGATCACTCTCAAGATTGCATGAGTTAGTGTTTTAAGGGCTGAATTCCAGAAGGATTTCTGTTTTTTATGGTAAAATAATTTGTTATGAAAAGCTCCTTATAAGTTAACTGCACTTTGAAATTGATTGGCAAGATAGAATGGCTCTGCCAAGATAAAATAACCGGTTATGATCCCTCCTATAATCGGTTATTAATCAAATGAGCTTATGTGGTGCTCTCTGGGAAACAACAATAACCGGTTATGCTTTGTCCCCTAACCGGTTATTCAATGCTCACAGTAGCTTCCTTCTTTTTAGAACACGAGAATAATTGGTTATCCACAAGGGAATAATTGGTTATCCAAGGAAGCAGCAAATAAGGAGCCTCTACCTTCACCAAATAACCAGTTATAGCAATACCCATAACCGGTTATTGGGCCTTTGTTAGAACAGCAACTGTGAGCACCCTGTCATTCATGAAGCTCCCTCCTCCATTTTCATCTTCTTCCTCTCCAATGCCCACTCTCACCCACTCACTTAAACACCTTTCCCACTCCAAATCCAACCAAAATTCACTACTAAGACTCATTTTCCACCAATTTTCCATATTTTCCACTAATTAAAATTCCCTCTTTCTTCCAAATTCTCATATCCCCTCACAATTTCTCTCTCCTAAACCGAGCCCTAGCTTCCATTTCCACCATGACCAGCAGCTCATCTCACCCCAAGAATTCACGCTCCAAAAATCCTAATGTACCCAAGGAAGCACCAACCCCAGCTGCGGACCCTGATCTTCCTCTAAGTTTGGACCATAGACGTTTCTTCTCCCATCAGAAATAGATGAAAAAATACAAATTGGAGTTCTAAGCCCGCAATATCATTCAACCTAAGTACATGAATTAGAACTTCTTCGTCAGTTAAGAATGCACGTACCTCACAGAACTCTTGGAGTTTCACGGGCTGAAAACATTTGTCTCTACTCAAAGTAAGTATTATTACCTTGAAGCCACTAAGGTTTATTTCTGCAATTTGAGCATCATTGGAGGAAATTTAGTTTCTGATGTTAAAAGACACAAGGTTATAGTAACTCCTAGTCAGTCGACTCCTCTACTTGGACTCACTTATGCTAGAGAAAGGTTTACAATGGATAGTCATAGAGCTTAGGAGTGATATGTTAGAGCAAAGGCTGTTGAGAGCATGCTTCAACCAGGCATCCCTGTTCCAACTCGAAAGAGCTTCACTGTTGGATATCTGAAACCACAAGATTGTCTTCTTCACTTTGTGGTAGTACATATTTTGGTTCCAAGGGCTAGCAATTATGCCCTGGTTGAAGAAGAAGATGTGTTCTTAATGTGGGCAATGAAACAAAGGTTGCACATTAATTGGCCCTTATTCATTATGCACTACATGATGAAAGCCAAGGATAAGCTGATGATGGATCTTCCATATGCCTTAGTCATTGCTAAAATCTTGGACTAATACACTCTTGGCCTACATGATGATGGTGTAATTGACCTCACTGGCCATAACAAATTTGGCCAAGCTACCTTCAATCGAATACAAATCAAAAAGGTCAATGATGAATGGGTTTATGGAAAAGGTCGTGAGGCACCAGCAGCAGCAGTTGGAGGTGCTGATGTACACATGGAGGATGCCCCTGCCAACAATGAAGACTGCATCCTTGTAGCCATTTCAATTATGCAAACCAGTATCCAAGCTCAGATTACAGATTTTTGAATCTATCAAGAGCACACTAATGAAGCTATATATGACCACTTGAGGGCTTTGGAGGAGCGCTTGGACAAACTTGAGAGTTGCCCTCCACCAGCAGATGATGATGGGGCTTAGGCATGGATTATTTCTGTTTCTAACTATTACATGCTATCTTAGCTTCTTCATTATGCCTTTAGTTTATCTAACCATAATGGGTTATATTTTTGAAAATATTGCTTATTATGTTCGCATATGACTTGTTTAACTCCATTTAATATGTCTTGGATATTTTGCATTGAAATGAATATAATGCTACTGATTCTATTGTTGCTGAACTATTGGATATCTGGAAAATTGTTGGATAATCTAGTTGAGTATGACTTTATTAATAAATAATTGTTGAATAGCAATGCTGAATTAGAAGGATTATTTTGTAACTTTTCTTTTGTTAAAACATATTATATATCTTTTTTATCATGACAAAAGAGGAGAAGTTTTTGGTTCATAAGACATTGAGAAAAGGTAAATAAAAGGTACAAATTCAACGATCTTGGGATTCCAATATTAAGGGGGAGATGTGCATCTATGAACTAATCACTTCTTGAAAAATAAAAGGGGAGTAAGTCTCAAATACCTTTTGTGAATTCCAATTTAATTGAACTAACACTTTTCTCAATTGATTATTTGTCATCATCAAAAAGGGAGAGAATGTGAATGGCAATGGTCTTGGTTTTGATGATTAACAAATAAGAAGGATTATTTACACGAAGATCAAGTTCCAAGTTTTGTCAAGATTAGCTCATAGATCTTAGATCTTACGTGTAAAGGTAAAAAGGAAACATACAAAGCTTAAATAAGTTTTAAACTTCCTTAAATGTGTTTCTTGATTGACAAAATGCCCAAACAAATGGTTTTTGAATAACTAGTCTTGGTGGTAGCCTTTTTGCATGAAAATTTGTTAAGTATACATTTTGCAAAACTATCCATTAGTCACTCATTTGTTTTTCTCTTTGAAACCTTTTTGAGTCATGATCTGAAACTTATTTCATTTTAGAGTAGGCTCAATGATCTTTTCAATGAGTGGTCATTTATTTTAAACGGATAAGGAACGAAGGAGTTATAGTCTTTTAAAGGTCTTGTGATCAAAATACATAGTGCCATAACCAAGTCAGAGGCTTTAGCTTCTATTTTTAAAAGACCATAACTAGTTATGAGAATATCATAACCGGTTATTTGAAAAGTCAAAAACATAGGCTTCTGTTTATAAAAGACCATAACCGATTATGCCTTTTCTATAACTGATTATTAGTATGTTTTAAAAAGCTCTTGGTTAAGCCATAACCGGTTATGGAATAGTAATAACCGGTTATCTGAGCAACTAGAAACAGATTTCCAATGGCTATAATTTGGCATTTAATGACCCAACCACCACCAACGGCTCTTAAATATTTTGGGCTATAAATGAAAGTGTTTGTGCATTGATTACAAGTTAGAAAAACATTTTGAAAATCATCCTTGAACATTAAATACGAGTTTTATCATCTTTTCAATCAATACTCTGTTTTGAGCTTCAAAGTGTGAATCTTGATACACATTGTTCTTCAATTTGTATTATCCACTCTAGAGAGAGTTTCTTATCTTCTATACTTTGTATAAAAAGTAAAGAGAGGGTGATGTATCCCTCAAATCTGTAAGGGTGAGGTATCCCTTGAAAGTAGAGGCTCAAGCACAAATGGTGAGGTATTGCAAGGTGTTGAGTGATCAAATTTGTAAAAATTGTCAATCACCTGTTTGAAACTTGAAAATATAGTGAAAATCTTGGGTGATTACTTGAGGACTGAACATAAGCCACAAATGGATTGGTGGCTGAACCAGGATAAAGCTTTATGTTTATTTTCCTAAACTCAACTCTCTTACTTGTGTACTTTTTTATTGAATTACTTGAATACTATCTTCCTTGGTTGATTCATTTATAAGTGAAAGCTCTCTATCTTCTCTATACATTCATCTCTAACAAACAATAGCTTCAACAAAAATTAATAATAAAATGATTTGCGAAAGAATTGAGAAAATATTTTACAAACTCAATTTACCCTCCCTCTTAAGTATTGAGGCCACTTGGTAACATTTATGACTATTGAGGTCATAGAAAAGATAAGGACTTTGAGTGGAGTTGTATCCAAGAAAGACACAAGGGTGGGAATGTGGTTCAAGTTTATTGTTGACATAGGGTTTGAGCCATGGAAAGCATAAGCAAACAAAGGTTTTGAGTTTGGTGTAGTTAGGAGGTTGTTGGAATAAAATTTGAAAGGTACTTTGCATGTTGAGCATGAGAGTTTTTTTAAAAGTCTGTTTAACTAAAAAGGTCGTCTCAAGCCATCTAATATACCTTTTAAGCTCCGACAAATCGGTCGACTGTTTAATTATATATAATATAATATATATTATTATAATAATTACAAATTATAATTATAATTATTAATTTATTATAATATATTAATATATTTTTAATTAAATTTTAATAAAAGTCAATAACTAAAACCTAAATTAGTAAGTTAGAATAGAAATAACATATTTATTAATATATTTAATATAATATATTTATTATAATAAAAATAATAAGTTAATATTCACCCCCTACTTTTATATGTACTCACTAATTTTTTACTCTAATCTTTGGTCGATGTGAGATTTAGAGATATACCAAGTAACAAAATTATTGGAGGCATATAATTGCAAAACTGTTGGGAATTTTTGCGGATACAACACGCAGCGGAAAACAGGGATTCCCACCGAGGATCCATGCGAAAAAGCCATAATCCGAGTTTTTAAAGGATTTACCTCTTGAAGCGTGAATCACTAACACCGTAATAGAAACGATGTCTCTGCGGTATCCACACGAACGTACTCACGAACGTCCAACGTCCGCAAAGAGGAGTCTCACGTCTCTCACACAAGGCTAGGCTGCGAAGAGAAGAGAAGAAACCCGTCGCTCACTCACTCACTATTCTGCGTAGGTGCGGCTAGGGTTCGAATTATGTCACTTAGCAGCCCCCTTAGCAAGCACTATTTATAATAGTGATCGTCATAAGTGAGTGTGAGCAAAGAAGAAGGTAAGTCAGTGCAACCCTAGACCCATTTGTTATGAGTCTGGCCCATATTTGAATCCGAGTCCAACTTGGATCCATTGCTCCAATTTTAGTATGCTCTATGTGTGTGACCCTGCAGGTTCTTATTACGTTGGCAGTAATATTAAAATCCCATTTTAATATTACAAGCAGTGAGCGGTATCTAGCAACACATCGCTGCTACCCAAGTAATAAGAATGTCAGTAATTTTACATAACCTTTTCATGACCAATGTTTCCGTGTTGTTTAGTCTCTTTGTCAAGATATCTAGATTGAACACAAGGCATGGAATGCGTCACCCTTGTATAGTCCAATCATTCGTTTCCTGATACTCGAGTAGACTTTGTAATAACAAATGAGATCAATATCTCATATTGACTCATTTGAGCATGGCCATGCATTTCGCAGTCTCACTCAATCAGGGGGCCCGAAGATATCACTCCTGTTATGTAGGAGTGACAAATTCCATCTAGGTCACTCACATCCCTCTGCATGATTTGCGGTATGTCCAATAACCAACTTTATAATCACCTTGTTACGAGATGACGTTTGATGGCATTAAAACACACAACTCCTCATGTAGGAATCGTAGTGATTTCGTGTCAAAGGACCACAAACACCATTGTCACTATGAGAATCGCTTATGACACTCACGTAATGATCCATGTAGTGTTCTCATGGTGGGTCACCCAAGACATCATTACTCTAATATGTACCTATGTGAAGACTTGATATCTCATATCCATGACCCGTGAGATGCGGTCATCAGGCTCTACACATACTAGTCTCAATGTATTATTGTTGTCCTAATTAACAATAATACTTGACTAGGAACATTTAAGAATAGTGTTGTAACCAAAAGGATCTCACGATCAAGTCATCCACTTGATGTCCTATGGCATCAAACTTACTATTCTAAGGACTTTATTATGTTTATAAAAAAAACACAATAAATGAAATGCCTCATATATAAAATAGCATAATAGAATATATGTAAATACGAGAAAATGTATTAGCCTCTAGGGCATACACCAACAATCTCCCACTTGCACTAGAGCCAATCAGGCATATATCTAATGCCTAAAGACCTAGTGTGACCCTCATGCTTCTGCTGTGCAAGAGGCTTCATCAGTAGATTAGCAATGTTATCATCTGTTGGTACTCTGCATATCTTCACATCTCCTCTATCGATGATCTCTCGAATGAGATGGAAGCGCCTAAGTATATGTTTGGATCACAGAGATCTAGGCTCCTTAGCTTGTGCAATGGCTCCATTATTATCACAATAGAGGTCCACTAGGTCCACAATGCTAGGAATAGTGCCAAGTTCGCAGAATGAACTTCCCGATCTAAACGGCCTCCTTTGTTTGCATTGGAGGCAAATATACTCACCTCTGTGGTAGAATCGGTGATCTCTCCTCGCTTTGAACTCTTCCAACTCACCCCACCATTTAGGCAAAAAATATAACCTGATTGCGATCTGGAGTCGTCCTTATCGGTTTGGAAGCTAGCATCAGTGTAACCTTTTACGACTAGCTCTTCCTCGCCTCCATATACCAAGAACGAATCCTTAGTCCTTCTCAAGTACTTAAGGATGTTCTTGATAGCAGTCCAGTGACTTTCACCGGGATCAGACTGGTACCTACTCGTCATGCTCAATGTATACGATATGTCTGGTCGAGTACATAACATGGCATACATGATAGATCCAATTGCAGATGCATATGGAATCTTGCTCATGCGATCCCTCTCATCCTGGGTGGAAGGGGATTGAGCCTTAGATAGGCTTACACCATGTGACATAGGCAAGAGTCCTTTATTGGATTCATGCATGTTAAATCATCTTAACACTTTGTCTATGTATGTACTTTGACTTAGGCTGCGCCTCAAGTGATCTATCTCTATAGATCCCGATACCTAATACATAGGTGGCTTCGCCCATGTCCTTCATAGAGAAGCGCTTCCCTAACCAAGTCTTTACAGATCGTAGGGTAGGGATGTCATTTCCAATAAGTAGTATGTCATCAACATACAATACCAGAAAGACAATAGTGCTCCCACTAACCTTCTTGTAGACACAAGATTCTTCTTCATTCTTGATGAAACCAAACTATTTTATTGTATCATCAAAACGAAGATTCCAGCTTCTGGAAGCTTGCTTTAATCCATAAATAGATCGTTGCAACTTGCATACTTTTCTAGCATCCTCTGGAGTGGCAAAACCCTCAGGTTGTGTCATGTACACATCTTCAAGAAGATTTCCATTAAGGAAAGCAGTTTTGACATCCATTTGCCAGATTTCATAATCATGGTATGCTGCAACAGCAAGCAAGATCCGAACGGATTTAAGCATCGCAACTAGGGAAAAAGTCTCATCATAGTCTACACCATGAATTTGTTTGAAACCTTTAGCCACCAATCGCGCCTTAAAGGTATACACATTACCATCCATGTCGGTTTTCTTCTTGAAAACCCACTTGCACCCAATGGGTTTTACCCTTCGGTGGGTCAACCAAGGTCCATACCGGTTGGCATACATGGAATCCATTTCGCATCTCATGGCCTCAAGCCATTTCTCGATTCTCGGGCCAATAATGGCTTCCTGGTAAGTCACAGCTCATCTTGATCCATGAGCAATATGTCACCTTGTTGGGTCATGAGAAATCCATATCTCTCTCGGTTGATGACGTATCCCGTTAGACCTACGCAGTCTTGTGCTACTAGAGCAGGTTGTTGTTCCACAACATTTTGTGGAGGCACGCTCTATTTCCACCATTGGTTCATTGTTTGCTTTGTGAAACTTGAACTTCTTCAAGTTCTACTTTTCTCCCACTGGTTCCTTTGGAGATAAACTCCCTTTCTAGAAACACAGTTGTCCGTGCGATAAACACTTTGCCCTCGGTAGGATTATAGAAAAAGTATCCCTTGGTTTCCTTTGGATAACCCACAAAGAAGCATTTATCTGATTTAGGTCTAAGCTTATCAGAAACTTGACGTTTCACGTAAGCTTCGCAGCCCCAAATCTTCAAGAAAGACATACTGGGCCGTCTCCCAGTCCATATCTCATATGGTGTCTTTTGAACTGTCTTAAATGGAACACGGTTAAGTGTGAAAGCTGCTGTTAACAAAGCATGTCCCCAGAAGGAGCCTGGAAGGTTTGCATGACTCATCATGGATCGGACCATGTCCAACAAGGTCCGGTTCCTCCTTTCAGAGACACCATTCCATTATGGTGTTCCTGGTGGAGTGAGTTGAGATATTATCCCACACTCTTTCAGATGATCATCAAACTGTTGGCTTAAGTATTCTCCTCCTCGATCTGATCGAAGGATTTTAATACTCTTGCCAAGTTAGTTTTGTACTTCATTCTTGAACTCTTTGAACTTTTCAAAAGATTCTGATTTGTGCTTCATAAGATATACAAATCTATATCTACTAAAATCATCAGTAAATGTAATGAAGTATTGAAAATCGCCTCTAGCGACTGTGTTTAGTGGCCCACATACATCACTATGTATAAGGCCTAAAAGATCACTAGCCCTTTCACCTTGTCCAGTAAATGGGGCCTTTGTCATCTTCCCTAATAAACAAGATTCACATATCTCATATGGTTCGAAATCAAATGAGTCCAAGAATCCATCTTTATGGAGTTTGGAGATGCGTTTCTCATTTATGTGGCCCAAACGACAATGCCAGAGAAAAGTTGGGTTCAGATCATTTGATTTAAACCTCTTTGTATTTATGTTATAAATGGGCGTTTCGAGATCAAGTACATAAAGTCCATTACTCAATTGTGCACTACCATAAAAAATATCATTCATATAAATAGAACAACACTTGTCCTTTATTATAAAAGAAAAACCTTTCTTGTCCAAACAAGAAACAGAAATGATATTCCTACTAATAGCAGTGCACAAAATAGCAGTTCTCTAACTCTATTACAAGTCCAAATGGGCAAAGATAATAAATAAGTCCCTACAACTAATGCAAAGAACCTTTGCTCCATTTCCAACTCGTAGGTCGACTTCGCCTCTTCGTCAATGGTCTCTTCGCTTTTAGATCCCGCACATTTACACAAATGTGAGATCCACATCCAAGATCTAATACCCATGATGCGTAGTAGATAAATTGACTTCAATAACAAAAATACCTGCAAGTGGAAGTCTCACTTCCTTCTTCTTTTTTTGAGCTCCTCTAGGAACTTGGCATAGTTCCTCTTCCAATGTCCGGTTTGACCACAATAGAAGCATGTACCTTCCTTAGCCACTCCACCCACTGGTTTCAAGCCAGAAGTGCTAGGCTTGGACTTGTCCTTGCCCTTGCCCTTCTAGTTGTCCTTGGGCTTTTTCTGCTGTTTCTTGCCCTTATTCTTTTGGACCATCATTATGGCCTTCCCTTTGCCTTTGTCAATGTTCTGCTCAGCAGTTCTCAACATGCCTAGCAACTCTGGTAGTGATTTGTCAATCTCATTCATGTTGTAGTTCATGACAAATTGACTGAAACTTTCCGGCAACGATTGCAAGACTAAGTCAGTGGCCAACTCTTGGCCCAAAGAAAAACCAAGTCTCTCTAGGTTTTCAATGTACCCAATCATCTTGAGTACATGAGCACCAACAGGGCTTCCTTCTACCAGCTTGCACTGAAATAGTGCTTTAGAGACCTCAAATCTCTCATGCCTGGCCTGCTCTTGATAGAGCTTCTTAAGGTGTACGATCATATCGTATGCATCCATGTTCTCATGTTGCTTTTGGAGCTCAGAGTTCATGGTGGCCAGCATTAGACATCCAATGTCCAATGCATCACCTTGATGCTTCTTATAAGCATCTCTTTCAGTTCTAGGGGCATTAGCAAGGGTGGCTCGAGAATAGGTCAGTTCTAAAACATACAACTTTTTCTCTTACTTGAGGACAATCCTCAAATTCCTGTACTCTAGAAAATTTGTTCCATAAACTTGTCCTTCTCAAGGACGGATCGCAATGATAAAGTACCCGATGTGTTTGTTGCCATGGTTATCTATTAACAGAAATATGCAAAATATAAGTATCATGCCACAAACATATTTAATGAGGTCTTTTAATTAAATATGCCTCCCACTATTTTATTCAAGCTAATGACCCTCAACATTGACTCGGAAAATCCCATCGTAAGATTTCCTAGTAGGCCAAGATCCATATTTCACCTAGTTTTGAGTCAGCTTTGGCTGATCACTCAAAATTAAGTTATTTAGGTAGGAAACACTTTCCAATTACATCACATGTAACTCTTGGATAGTTGGGTGAATAACACTTATTCAAGTCCATCTAATGGACCAAAGCCCAACTTCATGCCTCTAAGCCTTCAATCCTATTGAAATGGCCTAGTTAAGTCAGACTCAATGGTTAGCAATTGGATATTACCTTTATCCTATCGCGTCTTACTAATATAGATAAAGGCATTCTGCACCTGCACTTGATCGATACTAGTCTTGACGAGTGCCACACATTGGAAGGCATCACATAATGACTTAATATTTGCTTTGAGGGAATTATTATTATTATTATTAGATCTCACCATTTATTAAACTGTTTATCATACCATAAACAATATACATGCATCTCATACATAAAAGGCATATAATAAAAGTGACATAGTTATGGCCCCTAAGAGAGTAGCATTAACTAAGCCAGCTTCATCAAGCATCTCCCACCAACGTCCTCACTTGATGCTGCCTTCTTGTCTCCACATCATAATTACATTATATAGAAACCTCTTTTACATTCGAGGGGAGTTAGGTGAGAAGAGAATGTACAATCAGAATGTAGAGAGAAAGGCACGACACGCAGGTCGTATTTATTAAAACCAAAAGGCATAAAGAGAGGACTAAGGCCATAACCATGCACCATGCATCACAAAGAACATATAAACTCATAACAATAATACATAATTATTTTTCGTGAGTTATAAAAAGATAGAAAATATTGCGCTTTCGAATAACACACTACGTAGAGCGCAAAGACGGGGTTCCGCTTGCCGGTCGGCGGCGGGGGTCAAGGGAGGCCGCCCGCCTGCTGGGTGCGGGGCGGGCCCCGGGCCGAAAAATTGGACCAAAAACAAGAGCTGAATCTCTTGCGCCTCCCTTGGTGCAGCATGTGCCGCGCGAAACCCTAAGCCCGAACAACATGAACACTTCATGTGCCGCAGGGAACCCTTGCGCCGTCGTTCAACACTTGAACTTCAGGCGCCTCGTTGGCGGCTTGACATCAACACTTGATGCTGCTGCCGCAAAACAAGAATAGGGTTTCCAAAACCCTCATGCGCTGCGCCTCTTGTGCAGAAACAAGGATTCCATAACCCCTGCCGCCGCAAGCCAAGAACAAGGTTTCCTAAACCCTTGCGCCGCGCATTGAGGATACCAGAAAGCTTCGCAAAAACATATATCTTAATACAAAACGGTTTTCACAGAACATATGAACATCTTCATGAAGTTTTGAAAACAACATCACGGTTTTGCATACAACATAAGAAACAGAATATGTTTTCGCAAAGGGTTTCATACGGTTTTCATAAATAACATATTAAAGATCATATCTTTTGTCAAAACAAGAACAGAAAACATGTTATCTCATGTAAACGAAAACAGAAAACCGAATCATGGTTTCGCAAGACTCTCTGATACCAATGTTGGGAATTTTTGCGGATACAACACGCAGCGAAAAACAGGGATTCCCACCGAGGATCCATGCGAAAAAGCCATAATCCGAGTTTTTAAAGGATTTACCTCTTGAAGCGTGAATCACTAACACCGTAATAGAAATGATGTCTCTGCGGTATCCACACGAACAGACTCACGAACGTCCAACGTCCGCAAAGAGGAGCCTCACGTCTCTCACACAGTGCTAGCTGCGAAGAGAAGAGAAGAAACCTGTCGCTCACTCACTCACTATTCTGTAGGTGCGGCTAGGGTTCAGAATTATGTCACTTAGCAGCCCCCTTAGCAGTACTATTTATAATAGTGACTGTCATAAGTGAGTGTGAGCAGCAGCAAGGTAAGCTGTGCAACCCTAGAACCATTTGTTATGAGTCTGACCTATATTTGAATCCGAGTCCAACTTGGATCCATTGCTCCAATTTTAGTCTGCTCTATGTGTGTGACCCTGCAGGTTCTTATTACGTTGGTAGTAATATTAAAATCCCATTTTAATATTACAAGCAGTGAGCGGTATCTAGCAACACATCGCTGCTACCCAAGTAATAAGAATGTCAGTGATTTGACATAACCTTTTCGTGACCAATGTTTCCGTGTCGTTTAGTCCATTTGTCAAGATATCTAGATTGAATACAAGGCATGGAATGCGTCACCCTTGTATAGTCCAATCATTCGTTTCCTGATACTCGAGTAGACTTTGTAATAACAAATGAGATCAATATCTCATATTGACTCATTTGAGCATGGCCATGCATTTCACAGTCTCACTCAATCAGGGGGCCCGAAGATATCGCTCCTGTTATGTAGGAGTGACAAATTCTATCTAGGTCACTCACATCCCTCTGCATGATTTGCGGTATGTCCAATAACCAACTTTATAATCACCTTGTTACAGATGACGTTTGATGGCATTAAAACACACAACTCCTCATGTAGGAATCGTAGTGATTTCAGGTCAAAGGACCACAAACACCATTGTCACTATGAGAATCGCTTATGACACTCACGTAACGATCCATGTAGCGTTCTCATGGTGGGTCACCCAAGACATCATTCTCTAATATGTACCTATGTGAAGACTTGATATCTTATATCCATGACCAGTGAGATGCGGTCATCAGTCTCTACACATACTAGTCTCAATGTATTATTGTTGTCCTAATTAATAATAATACTTGACTAGGGACATTTAAGAATAGTGTTGTAACCAAAAGGATCTCACGATCAAGTCATCCACTTGATGTCCTATGGCATCAAACTTACTATTCTAAGGACTTTATTATGTTTATAAAAAAAAAACACAATAAATGAAATGCCTCATATATAAAATAGCATAATAGAATATATGTAAATACAGAAAATGTATTAGCCTCTAGGGCATACACCAACAAAAACATGAAGATATAACCTATGCTATTTGTATCTCATAGGAGACCATGAATTGTAGCAATATCCACAACATTGAATTATATCTCCTCTGTAACTATAACACCATTTGAAAGGACCCCGACCCTTTTTTTACTAATGGAAAAGTTGGTTCTGGAGATATAAAACAAGTGGGTTCATTTAGTAATTTTTATTTCTAGATTTCTTGTTTATATATTTGTTAATAACATATGTAAGTTTATTATTTTAATTTCCTTATGGTTAAATTGTGCAATTATTTTGTCTCTAGTTGCAGGAACCTGACGAAAAGTTACCAAAGTTACTGGACTATATTTCATGTCTAACTCATTTAGTTGTTTGTGGAATTCTTGGGGTAATATGCTAACCTCGCCAATTATTGATATTATGATATTATCTTTTTTGTCAATTCATTATAGAACATGCAGTTATTATCATGATGTTAATTCATTATAGCTCTAGTCTTTCTTGCATTCATGTTGCAATTAGAGGAGTGTAGGTTTGATCTTCATTTTTTGCAACTATATGCCTCTAATAATTTTGCAACTTGGTATATATCTAAGTCTCACATCGACCAAAGATTAGAGTAAGAAAGTGGTGAGCATCTATAAAATTAGAAGGTAACTGTTAAGTTATAACAAATGCCTATTAGCCTTAAGTAGGGCCATTGGCCTATTTCAAGGCTTAGGCCTGTTAGCCTATGTAAAAGCATGTTGACTTATTTAAAGGTAGGCTTGTTAGCCTATGTAAATGTATGTTGACCTATTTAAAGGTAGGCATTTTAGCTTACATAAAGGCATGTTGACCTATTTAAAGGTAAGCTTGTTAGCCTATTTAAAGACCTCATTGCAAAGTAGGCCTTTAAATAAGCTTTTAGGTCAGACCAACATGCCTATTACAGGAATTAGCCTATTACAGGCTCACAGGCCAAGCTTAGGCCTTATAATTGGGATACAGGTCAGGCTTATTTAAGGCAAAGTCTAGTCTGACCTTGCCTGTTTCCACCCCTAGGTACAACCAAACATACTTAGAGAAATGATAAATGAAAATAACATAGCGAAAGCCATCAACAGAAACGAATGGGGCAGGACTCCAGACATTAGAATAAACTAACTCAAGAGGAAATTTGCTAGATAAACTATTCCTAGTAAAAGGAAGTTTATGACTTTTATTTGAGTAACAAGTAGAACAATTAACAGGATTCTTGGTTGAGGACACAAGAAGACTTGTGGAGTGGATAACATAATGGAGGATGCGATGAGCGGGATGGCCAAGGCGATGGTGCCATTGTTGGAGAGTGGCATGGGCAGCATGAGGGTGATTATGGATGGATGATGGTGAAAGTTTGTAGACATAATCTTCATTCAAGCCTCAAAGAAGTGGAGCCCCCGTGCTCAGTGACTTCACCTCGAAATGAAAAGGAAAGAATTCAAGAGAAATGTTATTATGCTTGCATAATTGGGAAACAGAAATTAAATTGTGGGTGACAGAGGGAACACAAAGAACATGAGATGATTTTAAGGGATGGGATGAGGTAGGGAGCGTAGTGGAACCTATATGAGAAATTGGGAGACTCTTACCATTGGCAACGGTGAGTTGATCAGGACTTTCATAAGTACCTTTGATGGAGAGATTGGCAAAGTCATTGGTAATGTGGTGGGAGGCACTAGAATTGAGAAGCCACGAGGAGGCTTGATTGGAAGTCGTAGTGGCCATGTTTACAACCGAAGTACGAGGTTCAGGGGGGTAGCCATTGAGTTTGTAGCAAGTCAGGGAAGTGTGGCCATCTTTCCTACACCATTCACAAGTCACAGGGCCAGAGGAAGAGGAAGTGATCTTCTTTATCTTCATGCAATAGGACGACATTGAACAGAAGAGTGGAACTGCTTACCCCTGGCATTGGTGGTGGAACGAGTGGCATAGTTGGCAGAGGTTGGGCCAACAGGAGATAGATTATCTTCTCGTTGAAGTAACATCTCATAGTTCACAAGTTTATCAAAAAGATCATCAAAGGAGATGGATGAGTCCCAAGTACGCATAGAGGCAGTAAATTCATGGAACTCGGTTCCAAGCCATTAAGAGCATGGATGACAAGGTCAAGATCATATAATGGGTGGCCAATCAGAGCAAGCTCGTCAACAATGCTTGTAATGGAGCACAGATGGTCAGAGACAAGGGAGTTGTCCTTTGTGATGGAGCTGAGGCGCTTCTTGAGTGATACGATACGAGATCCAGATTTGTTAGCATAAGCATGCTGCAATTTGGTCCAAGCTTTGACAAAGGAATCAGTGGAGGACATGACCGTATGGGCATCGGCTTCGCAAGAGCCAAGAAAGGTCAGAAAAAGTAGTTGATCTTGACAAACCCAATAGGAGTGAGTTGGATTTGGAAGAGCATCGACGCCTTCATCAATTTTAGCGGGTGGGTATGGAGTAGAGCCATCAACGTAGCCAAAGAGCAACACGGAGAGATCTAAGTTGTTTGTGCTAGGCAGGGTGGTTTTTGTCATTGAGTTTATTGGGAAGAGTAACAGTGTTGAAGTTAACAAGATCTTTGGGATCAAGGGAAGCGGGATGGTTGGGTGGTGGTTTTGCTGACAAAGGAGGCCTTAGGAATTAGGATCATGAGTGCTTGTTAAGCAAAGGGCTTTGATACCATAAAAGAGAATGGTTTATGTGCATTATTCACAAAATGAAAAGTTACAGTATATGTATACATCAATTGACAAAGGAGGAGACAAATATTATATTTACAAATGAATGACTATAATTACATAATATCATGACTTTATTGTAAATGAAAGAGAAGGGCACAAATTGGTAACAAATGGAGAAAATCTCTCATGGGTTGTGTAAGACACGAATACACCCCTCATTAGGCGTCAGCCAATGAACAAGCATTGGGAGCATCGGTCACATTTTGTGATGATAAAATCTTCCATATAAATGTACCGCCCCCAAAATAAATAAAAAAGAGTCTTCCACATAAACCACAGTTATTCATTTAAATAACTTTAATCTCATGGTTCTTTGTTTTTGTGATGCACCGGTGCAAGAATGCCTATGGACGCCCAAGATACTTTAGCTTATGTTCATCTTTTCAGTGGGGGAGTAAAATTTATCTCAACAAGCCTCTGCATGCTCTATAGATACTTGTAAAGTAGTTTGTAATTTATACTTACAGAATACGTAAGCATAGTTATGTTAGGTCCTTACACAAAAATTATAGCATAAAGCTGTAGCACTCAAGTAAGGTAAATTAAGTCAATCACATAATTAATTATGATAAATTATAATAATTAATTATTATAATTATCTTTTAACTATTAATATGATTAGTCTAATGCATACAATTTAAATGTTCTAAATTTATGTAAAGAATAAGACTCCTCTAAAGTGAGTTTATTTGTAAAGTAAACAAGTAAAGGTGAATCTATCATTAAATTATTAATAGATTAAGATTTCAATACACTTTATATTAAATTAAAAATAAATACATTTTTACTTACACTCTTTAAATTCAAACTCACTTTAAAAAGAGCTTTTTCCTTAAGCATGAATTTCTCCCTTGAACCTTGTCATCCTTGAATCTTGACTTCTGAGATTATGCAATTAGTACCAAGGAAAGAATGAGCAAAGGAAAATGGTCAGCATCAACGACGGCGGCAATGAACCCATCCTCTAGCAACTGAGCAAACCTTAGCTAATGAATTTCATATGGTTTATTGTAAGATTCAAACAACTGTACAATATGCATGATTAATGTACAGATATATTTCCTTGAATTCTTCCCTTTGAAAAAGAATTGCATGAGGAAGAATAAACACTAGAAACTACATTAACTTTTACATCAAAATTTAACCATAGGTCGAAGAGCATGAAGGAAAATACCAACTACCAAGCAAAACTTATGTCAAGTGCAGAGAATTTCATCCAAAAGATCATCAAAAATCAAGTCATCTAACTCAAGCCCCACACATTCAGAATCAAATTGGAGATTCATCCACCCATCATATTTTGCTAGATCTCTGCTCACATAATAATCCAATGATGGGTAGACCTCAGATGTTGAGTTCAAATACCAGCTAATAAGTGTCCATACTTTATGGAGAACATCGTCTCCTGCTGGCAGTGGATGAACATGGGAGAGAGAAGACAAGGGCCTGGGATAATAGCTGTATGATCTCCCAAAAATCTCCAACAATCCCTCATTGATTATATCAAACAAAAGCAGATGATTACATTGTCCATCTTCATCACAATTACCAGAACAATCAGGATCAAGAAGCAAGCAGCCCTCCAATTCTTCATATACTGATGGATCAACTGGTTGGTTATCAGAATACCATATCCCAAGAGTTTCATGGCCAGTGAACCCAGAGAGTTCTAAAACCTTTCTCACATAATTAAATGCAGCTTCATGACTTGCATCCACTTCGATAGATGGAATTTCATAGTTGAAGCGCTTGCTTAGAATTTCAAGTTTCTGAAAATTCTCTCCACTCTCAACCACCTCAGGGTGATCCACTGTAGCCTCTTGTTGCTCAGCCATATTATCCAATCCATCTGCTGGCCCTGGCTGTGATTCTGAATCTGTTTTCGTACAATCATCAGCAATAGAGAAGCCAATTCAAACAAGAAAAACCATGGTAAGAGTAATAGGTTATTTCCAGAACAAATGTAAGGAGAATCAACAAGATTAACCATGCAACTACGTTCAGGTTAAGTTTACATAGGAAATTTATACATTTAATTTTTTAAAAGAAATGAACAACTCAAAGTAATCTAGGTTGATCATTCACAAAAATTTTGTATACAGCTATATTTCTTGTTACGGACTTTAAGCATTTGAAGTTTCCAATGTATTGGATTACAAGTACATGACTTCCTCCATACAGGTAGTGACAGAATCCAACAATTAGAAAATAAAATTTCATTCAAGCTCGAATTATATAACTTACACGGCCATATTTATGCAGAAACATTTCCATTTTGAATATGAAAACCACAACATCCTTTATATACCTCAACTTAACTCATTTATGCAATTAAATATTAGACAAGCCTGAATTCACACAGAAAAATACACGCATGCACACACATAGAAACATACTTATGTTAGGGATGACATATTACAATATACAATTATACAAGGACCAAATATACCTTCCAATACGTTTAACTTCTCAAACTCAAATGTAACATCTAGGAAGCTGGTGTCAGAAGAGAAGACTGAGTTTGCATCTACCGGCATTGCAGTAGATTCTGTTGCAGGTCCAGTGTCCTGTTCAGTGCAAGAAGCAACATCACTGTCCCTCAAGTTTCCCAAGCCATCAATTTGTATGCTCTTATCTGCCTTTGTTTCATTATTAACATCTGATCCTGATCTTGAAGCACTCCTGACAAGAAGCTGCTTTTGGTCAGCATTCGAGATGTTTTCTTGAATTGTGTTATCAGCAAACGTAGGTGGTAGAACTTGACTCTTTGAATCACCACTATGGCCAAAACTCCTCTGCTCATCAGTAACACTTGTGCTTGTGGTTTTCTCTTCGAATTGCATAAGTGAATTCTGGGGAGATAAAAGAACAGCAGGCTCCTCATTCTGATGGAAGTAAGATTTTAGATTTGGTAATGAAAGAAACCTTTTAAAGGATTTTGGGGTCTTTAATATTGAACTTTTCTCTTCTGTTCTCAATTTTAACCTCTCAGACTTAGGATACTTGACTTCACTGTTAAAACAAGTCTCATACAGCTGAGAATATCTGCTAGCTGATTCCTTTAGAGATGAAGTCCTCATGGTTGATAGTTGACGTTTGTTGAAGGAATTAGAAGAGAGACTTCTGCCATAACCACTTTTGGCACTGTCTTTTCCTTCTCCATTAATTGTAGGGTCTTTGAATTGGTCATGGATCAACTTCTTTACATTTTTGGAAAGTTTATTTCCATGAGGAATTTTGTCAAGTACAGCATCCATGGTAATTCGAAGCTTTTCATTTTTTCTTTCTTCAATTAGATGCTTCATTTTCTGTCTAAGATCTTTGAAATGCTTAGTTTTCACATGTTTGGGATCCTGAGATGAAACTGATGAAGAAAAATCTGGATTGAGGTATTGATCAAATTTATGTAACGAACCTGATGATAGGGACTGTTGGCTAAAATCTTCTGAAGATTCTGACATGGATACATTTTGCATGTGACTTTGAATTTGTAACTGTTTCTCCCCTTTTGCATTGAACCAGTCATCTACCATTTTGTTTATGAGTTGGCCAGGCTCAGAATCCTTGCTTCCTGATGATGAGCCAGATACAGGAAATGAGATAGACTTGGCTCGTCTTTTGCCACTGAAAGTCTGTTCATCATGAGAGTGGAATGGCAAAGGAGAGCCTGGATCCTGTATATATTTTAATAGAAAGTCCTTGTTTGTGTTGATTATATCCAGAGCATCAAGAAAATCCTTGAAAAGATGGGGTGAAGCATCAGTTGTAAGTATCTTTGCATTCATCAACTTCTCTTCTCGAACACCTTCTTGATTAGGAGAGGCCAAGTTTTTGGTATCTGTCCATTGCTTCTGATGCTTATGAATCATGTTCAGTTCCAAAATGTCACTAGAAAACATGGTACCACAATCTACACATTTGTCATTATTGGCAATTGGTTTCTCTGAGAAAACTGGTGACAATACTTCCAATGTGCCAGCAGCATGATGGTTTTGAAAGGTTTCTAGAACTGGTTCAGGACTATCAGCAGTTAATAACAACTCACTAAGTGGATCAACCTCCAAATGATGGATGGAATCAGCACGGGTTAGTTGTGACTTTGCAGGACAGGTTGAACTTCTCTTATGTTGGCCCTTCTTTTTGGATATCTCATCTTGAATAAGTGCTTTTATTCGGGATTTGATAGAATTTTTGGCTGATGGAGTGGAGTGTACCAGTTGTTCTTCAGCCTGGAAAACTTTAAATTAGTACTACTTTCACTATGTCCCTTTATGAACATGCTGTTCAAAAATAAGGAAGTAAGGTTCTAAAATGCCAGATGACATTCAAAGTTGATCAGAATGACTAACATTCTATGGGGAATAAGATCAACACAAGTCACTCAAGACAAAGAAGAAGAAGAAGAAGAAGAAGAAGATAACGAAGTCAACCCAAATATAATTCATTACTTACGTTAGATAATGTTGTATTTGGCTCATAATGTTCCGGCATATTTTCAACTCCAGAATCATCAAAATTCCCTGGAATTCCATCTCCTGCAAAGTGAAAGAAAGTTGTGACATCTATGAAGTGGAAACAGAAATTTTTGCAACATATCACCAGCAATATAAAGAATGTACTTCCAAATTTTCTTTTGCAGTGTGACAGGTTATTTAGGCTCAAAATAACAGTAATAGGCCATTACACATGCACAGGTTTATCCATAGTGGCAATATAAACAAGAAACAATACCCATAAAAATAGTTGATGTCAGCAGTAGTTGGTTTGAATTAACTAGATATGGAGCAGTATTTATATCAATAGCACAAAGTGTACACTTACTTGCATCATTTCTTCCACCACCATGCCTCCTGTGTGTAAGCCTTCTCTTGACATGACGCCAATGATGATACTTTATAATATGAAGAATTCCCCAAACTCGTCCTGGATGAGTATGATGACTACCATTTCCATGAGACATTGCAGACTGTTTCTCCCGAATTCGCTTTCCCATGGCTAGCCAGATTCAATGTGAACAACGGTTTAGGAGATCAAGGGACTCCAGTTTATAATCCTTCAAGCTTAAGAAACCTGATCCATGTCACAGAACAAATATCAAGAAACTGATGAACAAGGAGTTTTAGAGGTTTAGCATCAGTAAATACAGATTTCATTGAGAAATTTGTATAATTAATAGCCATTATTCTCAGCAAAATAATAATAATAATAATAGGCATTATTACTATTGAATAAATTAGAGTTCAACGTTTGAAACATTATGAGAGGAAAAAAAAATAAGAAAAAAGAAGAAATCTTATCCACAATATACACACATTTTCTCTTATGTCCACAGAAAAACAAGAAAATTCCCAGAACTGTTGAGATCAGAGAATTGCTCAGTCGTGACGAAAAAGAACAGAATCAATCTAAAAGAACCATGAAACACAATGAATTTTCAAATCTATTTTAGAATTTTCGTACATATCATCAAGCATTAACATCTCTGTATCGTTAACGTATGTGTTTAATCTCTTGTCCTAGTACGTAATTTAGATAACTATCTCTATGATCATAGAACAACCTTACCTCAAGGTATCCATAACCAAAACCGAAATTCTTGGGCTTGTACATGGATGGATATGTGTTGAGAGTGAAAAAGAAAGTGACATAAATTAATAAACAAAAATCAAATAAAAAGAAAATGTTTGTTCTATCATTCTAAGTGATGACACGTGACAAATAAAATAAGTGGTGAAAAATACACCTTAAAAAAGTAAAGCATGTAACTTAAAAATTTACCTAAATTTGTATTTTTTGGTGAATTCTTAGTTTGTTTGTTGTAATCTTAACAGATAAGAAATGGAGTGGGGTTAACAAAAAGGCAAAGAAACAAAGCATTCACTTCTCAAATTCCCGGATTATTTTCCTTTTAATTTTCAATTTTGGCATTCAAAACTCAAAATCCTCAATTATTTGTGCCAATCAATTGCATATTTTCCCAGTATGATTTTATTTTATTTTTTACTTTGGAAAGAAGTGAATAAACTTCCATATTAAGCAAATTTAAAATTAATTATGTGCCTTCTATATTAAATATTTATCAAATAATTAAAGAAAAAAATTCTAATTTACAAATTTCTACTTTATTAGTTAATGATTTCATAATAAAATTTTTCATATAATATAACAGGAATGAAATATAATAAAAGAATATGGTAATAAAGAAAATGCTTGTTAATGGCATACTAAGAAAATGCCTCTAATTTAGAGAAATATTGAGCTTACCTAGTTTTCTCTCCCTCTGTGGTGTTCTTTCTCTCCTTCATGGTGCTTTGGTCTCCTCTTTTAGGTGTTTTATTAGTGGTGTTCTTTCTCCCCTTTGTGGTGCTTTGGTCTCCTTTTTTAGGTGTTTTATTAATGAAGGCTGTTACAGATGTCCATTGAGTGGGTTGAGTCGAGGAAATTTTTTCTTTCAACTTGATCCAACCCGACCCACTGAAGAGTGAGTTGGGTTCGGTCAAACTTATAGGTTTGATGTATATTAAAAAAATTTCTTGCTAAACTAAATGTTAATATTCGAAATCAAACATCCGCTACATATAACATGTCTTAATAAAAATAATATATGTCTCAAATAAACTAAAAAGTCACATAACTAGTTTTACCAAAACAAAATAAGTTTAAATAAGTTAAATAAACTTAGTAAATTTTACTAAATTAACATAAGTTTGAAATAAACTAAATCAAACTAACGTATCCTAAAAGTCATAAAAACAAATCACATTAACTAATTGAAGTCAATATCATCATATATAGCATATGGATTAACATAATCATTTACTTTATATTCAATTTTCTCAGGTACTCTTTGTCATCGGAGAAATGGAGTGGGGTTAACAAAAGCCAAAGAAACAAAACATTCACTCCTCAAATTCCCAGATTATTTTCCTTTTAATTTTCAATTTTGACATTTATAACTCAAAATCCTCAATTATTTGTGCCAATCAATTGCATTTTTTCCTAGTATGATTTTTTTTTATTTTGGAAATAAATGAATAAATTTCCATATTAAGCAAATTTAAAATTAATTATGTGCCTTCTACATAAACATATAGTAAATATTTATCAAATAATTAAAGAAAAAATTTATAATTTACACATTTCTACTTTATTAGTTCATGATTTAATAATAATTTTTTTTTTCATATAATATAATAGGAATGAAAGATAATAAAAGAACATGGTAATAAAAAAAATGCTTGTTAATGGCATATTAAGAAAATGCCTCTAATTTAGAGAAATACCGACCTGGCCCTAGTTTACTCTACCTATGTGGTGTTCTTTCTCCCTTTCATGGTGCTTTGATCCCCTCTTTTAGGTGTTCGATTAATGGAGGCTGCTAGGGGTGTCCATTGAATGGGTTGGGTGGTTTTTGGAGGTATTTTTAGACTCGACCCGTTCATTAAATCAGTGGGTTGGGTCAAGGAAATTTTTTCCTTCAACCCGACCCAACTCGACCCACTGCAGAGTGAGTTGGGTTAGGTCAAACTCATGAGTTTGACATATATTAAAAAAAGATTCTTGCTAAAATAAATGTCGATATACGAAATAAAAAATTTGTTACACATAATATGTCTTAATTAAAAATAATATATGTCTCAAATAAACTAAAAAGTCACACAACTAGTTTTACCAAAACAAAATAAGTCTAAATAAGCTAAATAAACTTAGCAAGTCTTGCTAAGTTAACATAAGTCTGAAATAAACTAAATCAAGCTAACATGTCTTAAATGTCATAAACACAAGTCACATTAGCTAATTGCAGTCAATATCATCACATATAACATATGAATTGACATGATCATTTACTTCATTCTCAATTTTCTCAAGATACTCTGTCATCCAAGTGATTCATTGGATTTTCATCGCAATGGTCTATTAGATACTTCATGAGTTTCCAATCTTTGTTTTCTTAGTCACATTCTCAATGTGATTACAATGCCTACACGTAAACTTAATTGACGCTATAGAAAAGTTAGGAGAAAAGTAACATAAAATGTCATCATGGCTAAATGACTTTTATTAAAATGAAAAAAAAAACTCCTTGAGTGGGTTGGGTTTGTGTGATTCGATGTTTTCCAAATCCACTACCCAACTTGTACTTTGTGGGTTGGAGTGTTTTCCAACCCGACCCAACCTACGAACCCAATTTAACCGCATTTTGTAGGTCAGGTTGGGTCAAAATCCGTGAGTTCATGAGTTGACCCAACCTGTTAGACACCCCTAAGGGTTGCCACTCATATAATTCGGCGATAGTCCTCCTTGTTTTCTTTCTTGTTTTTCTTACTTTTTATGTTTTTTTGATAAATTTATCAAAGTCTTTTAGATTTGTGATCTTCTAGATAAATCTAGAAAGTTTGGCTTTAAATTTCTCATATCTACCTATTGTTATAGTAAATTGACATTTTTAGCTTTGGTTATCTCATATTAGTTGCATGTCTTAGCCTTGTAAACCAATAAGGGTTTTAGATATATATTGAGATAAGATACGTGATACTTTCTTCAAACGGTAGCATGTTATGTGTCGGTCTCCATAGTGAAAAATGTGTCGCTATCGATAGTTTATGAATTAAGAGCAAAGCTACATATCATGGGTTAATTTTGGATAAAGATTATATCTTATTCAAAACTGTGTTTTGAGGGTTACTGAGAAGGTAGTAATGAATGGAAACCTCCGTGGTACAACAGCAACACTAGTGACGCGAAGGGGTGGATACTTGCAAAAGACACTCTAACGTTTAAGTCATTTTGTGTGCAAGGAGGGTAGTGTGTAGAATTAGAGATTAGATCTATACCTTCTAGGCCTACAAGGTATTTGTATAAGCGTGTTAGGGCATTGAGAATCTAAGCATTCAATGCGCATTGAATGTTGTTGAATAAGATCTAAAAGACCGTTATTCCCTGTGTTCAAATCCCTATTTATGTGAGATATTATTAGCATTCATATTCATCGAAGGAGTTACACCTAGCAAATAGGTGGTTACAGACGCGTAGTAATGTCTGGGTTCTATTCTGGTAGGCCGGGTTGCTCTTGACCCGTGGACCTATAAACTATTTCAGAACAGTTGCCCCCGGTTTGACGCTTAGATGGGATAGCTAAGTGTCAATATATGAGTTTAACTGGAGCACACAGTTCGCAGTGGACAAAGGGATCCGAGTCATAATGTTTACGTCAGATCTCATGATGTTTCTTTCCAAAAGGCTGAGGTCTATGATGTATTGATTACGTCCAAAGAACAACGTGATAATTGTAGCACAGCTTTTGGGTGTCAATTTCACAGAGAGACAAATTAAAAGAATAACTAAAGAAACAAAGAATCAAAAGAAAAATATCAAATGATTAAAAATAAATAAATATTAATTTAAATGCAAAAGTAAGTAAAGCAAATTAAAACAAATTGAGTTTTATACCAGTTGTAAGATGACTAAGGTTCGGAATCCACCAAGATTAATTTTAACATTAACTATTTCAAATTATTTTACCCACATAATTTAACTTATGAACATCTAGCGGAAAGCATATGTACACGAAAAATATATTAATAAAACATTAAAAATAATAATCAAATGTATGATAAAATATTCCTAATTAATAGTAATTATCAAACCATCAAATGTATCTCTAATAAGAAACTACAATTGATATTCAACAATTACCACTAATATTCAAATAACACAAATAAATTATAAAGCATGAGAAAAGTATGACCGAACTCATATTAAAATTAATTCTTATAATCGATAAGAAAATAGAATAAATAAACATTAAATATTAAAATTGAGTAAAAATAATTCAACATAATAACATCAAAATAATCAAAATTTCATCATTTCCTTAATACGAAAATTTAATAAGATATAATAAAATTAAAATTTAACAAAATTACCTCACTAAAATTCACTATTGTACACAAAAACTATATGAACTGGATTCTATATAGCGCTGCCACTCTCCACGCTCCCGTCTTGAACGATATGCGATGCCTTTTCTTCTTCTCCATCCTATTCTCCAATTCTTAAATAGCACCATACAGCCTCCAGCACAACAACACGACTAGGGATGTCCAGCGAGTCGAGTCGACTCACGAGCTCGCGGGTTTCGACCCAACCCAACCCAAAAAATGTGAGTTGGGTTGGGTTCGCAGGTTGGGTCAGGTTGAAAATGTTTCAACCTACAGCGTGTGGGTCAGGTAGTGGGTTAGAACACTTCCAACTCAACCTGTAACACCCACCTTAGGATATCACATTTAAGACTAATCCCAATAAAACTTACCCAAGTTGTAAAAGAATTAATCTTGTAAAAATGTCAATTTTAAAATTTCATTTGCGGAATAAAATAAAATAAATAAATTGAATTAAAGCATTTGTATAACTTATAGTAAACACACTAAACCATATATATACCTACTGCAACTTTGTTTTGAAATAATTTACATAGATACAAACCAGCTCAAAAAGTAAAATACATATTTGTTTAAAAGTAAAGTAAAGACATAAAACTAAATAGTACCCTAACTACACCCTAGCAGACCTAAGGATTTGGTTCCTCAGAAGGATCCTCCTCCTCATCATCCTCACCATCCCCAACACAGTCAATATAAGATACCTATGCATATGTGTCCCGGGGCCGACGAGGGCGGGAAGTGATCGCCGGTGCAATGAAGCACGGACAAGGAGCGGCTTCTAGGCGAAGGGTCGCATGAATAAACTGAATACGCACCGGAATGAGAGGGATTCAGAGACTGTGCAAGTATGAGACTGCATAGTTGAGGATGACTTAAAGGAATTGATTTGGCGTAACCATATCAACAAGTTGTAACTTCTTTTCGGGAGCCTAGAACATAAGAACTCCATGGTTAAGCATGCTTGACCTAGAGCAATTGTGGGATGGATGACCTCCTGGGAAGTTTCCTAGGATACGTGTGAGTGAGGACAAAAAGACGCTGAAAAGACCGTGTAGGTTTGTGGATACACTCGTAAATCCTGCAGGCAGTCCTAGGACGTTACAGATGGTATCAGAGACGGGACCTCTCCTAGTATGGTGTGGTTCGGGGACGAACCAAGCGGAAGTTGGTGGGCATGTGTGTCCCGGGGCCGACGAGGGCGAGAAGTGATCGTTGGTGCAATGAAGCACGGGTAAGGAGCGACTTCTGACAGGCTTCTAGGCGAAGAGTTGCATGAATAAACTGAATATGCACCGGAATGAGAGGGATTCAGAGACTGTGCAGGTATGGGATTGCATAGTTGAGAATGACTTAAAGGAATTGATTTGGCATAACCATATCAACAAGTTGCAACTTCTTTTCGGAAGCCTAGAACATAAGAACTCCATGGTTAAGCGTGCTTGACCTGGAGCAATTGTGGGATAGGTGACCTCTTGGGAAGTTTCCTAGGATGCGTGTGAGTGAGGACAAAAGTATGCTGAAAAGACCCCTGGAGCAATTGTGGGATGGGTGACCTCCTGGGAAGTTTCCTAGGATGTGTGTGAGTGAGGACAAAAGCATGCTGAGAAGACCCGTGTTGGTTTATGGATATACTCGTCAATCCTGCAGGCAGTCCCGGGATGTTACACAACCCAACCTAACCCAACCCACCCACCTTTAAAAAAAAAAGTGGCCTAGACAAAGTGTGCATTTTGCTTGAAAAATGTCTTTAAAAGTCGTAAATATCCTCTCTGATATAGCTAGGAACAGCGTTAGATCATATAAATATGCTAACAAATAGAGGCCAAAGTGGGAAGAGAAAAAGACATTAAAACCCTATCTATCTACTCCTTTTCCACTGGCTCCAGTGTAGCTAGTAGTTCTCTCTTCTCTACAACTAGTCTCTGCAACTAGTTCTTCGCAGTGTAGTTGTTCTTCCAAGTTCCCAGCGTTTGTGCCTTGAGTCAGTGACCATTGCTTCTTCTCCCACCAGATCTCTTAGTCCCAGCGATTGCGCTATCGCTATAAGTCTGTAAGCATTGCTTCTTCTCCCATCCAATCTCCCAATCGTTCTCTGTAACTAGTCACGCCACCACACAGCCACGCGTCCCTCTTCCCTCTTGCGGCTTTTTCATTTTTCTGCACCATGTAGCTCCAGTAGATAAGTCTTCTTCCTCTGCTCTTTTTATGTAAATCTGGAACATATGAGGGAGTGCAGTTGGGTACAGTGCAGTTGCACTATATGAGTAAGGAAGCTATAGGGGGCAAAGCTGGTAACAAAGCGGGCAGTAGAACTATGAGTATGAATAGAGTGGGCAGGAGATGAATGTAGTATCGCTGGAGAAGAAGAAGAGGAAGCTTGGAGTGTAGGATTGCACTTGCTAAAATGATTATCATTGATGAGCTTCCATTTAAATTTGTTGAAAATGAAGGCTTTAAAAGTTTTGCTCAAGTTATGCAACCTCAATTTCAAGTTCCTTCTAGATAAATTGTTGGTAAAATGTTATGCAAATATATGTGTTTGAGACTAATTTGTTATTTGAGTTATGACTAACTTTGTTTAATTTATTTCAGACTTAGTAAGATTTGTTAGTTATTAGTTTGTTATGCACTTATTGACTTATGGTGTTTAGTTTATTTAAGATTGAGACTTATGATATTAATTTATTAGATTTTGTATTTTGATTTTTTTTCAAGATTTTTTTTTAAAAAAAAAAATACGTCAGACTCACGGGTTCAACCCAACCCAACCCAACTCACTCTTGAGCGGGTCGGGTTAGATCTAGTTGAGCGAAAAAATCTCTTCGACCCAACCCAACCCAACCTACTATTCTAGTAAATAGGTCAGGTCCAAAAATAATTTTGAACCCATCCAACCCAATCCACAGACACTCCTAAGCACGACCTTGTTTCTTTTCTCTCCATTTTCGTATATGGCCTTGCAATCCAATAAATTGTGCACGACCCACTATAGCTTGTCTTCTTTCTTTTTTTATTTTATTTGCTTTTGCTCTGTAGCTTCTCTAATCTATTTCTTTGTATTTGCTTTTCTTTCTATTGTTGTGCACGACCCATGACGCAGCTCTCTCCATCTTTTCAGTGTAGCTTTGCTTTGAAAGAACAAATATATCTAACTACCCACACGTTCAAAGGGCAATCAAGGAATAAGGAATTTTAATTCCTTTCAAATACCAATTCTGTTTTCTTTTCTTTTTTCTTTATTTATTTGAACTACTTCATTTTTCTTATTTTGGACTTTGAATTCTCTTTTGAATTTAATTGGGCTTTGACATGCTCTCTATAAACTCTAAAATTAAACATAACAATCTATTTAAGAATATTTTAAAGTAAATAAAAATTCAATTTAAAAATACACATTAATTCCAATAATTTGTATTTACATTTTAGTATTTTAGTCCAATAATATAGTATTTAGAGAGTACTTTGATACACTCATCATGTATCGTAGTAGGTCCCCAGGGTTAACGAGTAAGACCGAGATCCAGAGTAGATCGCTATGTTTAAATCATCATTCCACTATTCGGGTTTGTAATAGGTTGCCCACATGTATAGTTCAGGGGGTCCGAGTTATGAGTTTAGTTGTTTTTAGACCTAAATCTGTGGTGTTGTTTTGTCGTGGTATCTTGCTGAAAGTTTGTGGTTTGGCTTAGGTGTTCTAGGATGTTATGTGTCATTTAGATTTCAAATGTCTAGGGCATTGTCCTTCCAGTTGCCTTTGTTTAGAAATAGTATGCCACATGGTTGAAGAACAGTGGAAGCCATCGTTTGGGATGCATAGGGTCATGATTAACCGTTTTCAAATTTCAAAACAAAGGCACCATGATTAGCCACTTTAAAGTTTCGAAATGAATGAAAAGATGTGTCTGCCCTCATTAATTACAACGGTTTGGGAGGTGTTTTCTCACTTATGAATAGGACAGGATTTTACCTTTTCTCAGTTTTTACCTCCCTTGACATTTTAGACTTTCTTTTCTGGTGACTTAGGCGAATTCCAGTGAGCTCTCGTAATGGCAAATGGTGTTTCAAAGCTTCTTTTGCATTTTCTTCAAAGTTTGAAGCCCTTTTTTTTTGTCCAAAAATTAAGGTACTCCTCATTTTCACCATTTCCTTTTTGTCAACATTTAATAGGGAAAAATGTCCGAGAATGAAGAGACGGTGCAAAACAGTGGCTCATAAGTGGAGGTTCTGAGTCCTCCTCTGTCCCCACCGCCTCAGCCAAGGCAAAGGCTTCAATAAGCCCACGATGGGGACTCTGATGAGGGTCTAAGTTCCTTGGTTAGGATGAGGATTCTGGAGGCGTTCCAGAGGGCGGATCATGCCAGAGAGCTGGCAAGGCGTGGGCCTGCTCATCCACTCTCTGAGCTTATGATAGCGTTGGAAACCCGAGTGATTCTTCGAAGTCTAACATGGGTGCGTCCTTTGTAGATAACTAATGGCGCAAACCAGGAGGGTGACCCCTGCAAAACGAGGAAACCTGATTTTTTCCAAAGATACAAGCCTATACCAGTGGTTGGACTAAGAGGTTTTGGGCACCCCATCCAACATGAAGACTACAAAAGACACCCACGAGAAGCAGCAATATTTATAGCTAACCGTGGGCGGGTTAACATATCAGGAATTCGCAATCTAGAACCCATTAGAGGAAGAAAATGTGTGTTTGATCCGTATAGAGGGCGAGCATTTCATGTACATGTACAACACTCTTTTCACTCGGATCAGGGTATAACTACCATTCACCGAGTTTGAGATATGTGTCCTTAATCGCTTGCTAATGGCACCTACTCAACTCCATTCGAATGCTTGGGGATTTGTCTGAGCACTAGACCTCGTGTGCCGAGTCTTTGAGTGACCTTACTCAGTCAACTCTTTCTTCTTCCTTTTCTCCTAACTTTCAACCTCTACGAATAACCAGCCTAAAGGGTGGGCTACACTATGAGCGCAGAATGGGCGCAAGGTTTTCAAGTCATACAAGAAATCTTCAAGAATTCAAGAAAGACTTTTTCATGATAGAAAGGGCTCCAAGGTCGACTCCATTTTTCGTCACCTCGGAAAGTCGACCTCGCCTCTATTTATATTAGACCCAAGCTGGCTAGGAGTAGAGGAATGAAGAAATATAGACTCTGATCTGTGAATGCTTATGTCTCTAAGGCATGTTGAAAGGTTTTTGATGATAACAAAAGCAAAAGAGAAGATCAAAGCACAAAAGGAAAAAATCAAGATCAAAGAAAGAAGACAGAAGGTTTAATTAGTTATTTAGACTTAGGACATTACTGTTAAATGCTCTCAAGATTTCTCAAATGGTTTTTCAAATATATGATTTCAAAATAAATAGGAAATTTCAAAGATAAACATGGCTTTCAATAAAACCTAAGTTTCAACTTTAAATCTAACACTCTTAAAAGGATTTATGTTTAAACAAGTACCCTGAGGTGTTGGAAATGACTTACACGAGTTATTGAACTTGAAAAATGTGTTCAAAGGCAAATGTAATCGATTACACAATGTTTGTAATCGATTACACATCAAACAGAAAGAATGTAATCGATTACATGAACAATGTAATCGATTACAAGCAAGTCAGAGGCCATGTAATCGATTACACAGTATATGTAATCGATTACACAAAGCCCAGAAAGGCAAAGAACACGTTCGACAAGAAATGTAATCGATTACACAATATATGTAATCGATTACACAAAACCCAGAAACTCAAAAAACATGTTCGACGAGACATGTAATCGATTACAAGGATATTGTAATCAATTACACAGCAAGTCAGAAGTCATGTAATCGATTACATGATCATTGTAATCGATTACAAGCAAAGTCAGAAGCCATGTAATCGATTACCTCAAGAATGTAATCGATTACACAGAGCCCAGAAAGTTCAGAAAACGTTGGAACAATAATGTAATCGATTACCTGAGATATGTAATCGATTACACGCATCCTGACAAGGTCCAACGGCTATATTAAATGCATTAAATGCATGCCCAACTACCTCCAACGGCTCTATTAATTGAGAAACTTATAAATACCCAGATTGGGTCTTTGTTTACGGTTGACCTTGAACCAAAAACTGATCATTATACTTCAAAACGTGAATCAATTCTTAAAATCATTTCTTGCTCTGTTTTCTGACTAAAAACGTGAAAAATCCTTGAGAGCATATTAGAGCTTCAATTTGTAAACACTTGCTCTAGAGAGAGCTTCTTCTATTTCAATCTTATACTTTCTGATTAGTGAGGGTGAGGTATCCCTCAAGTATTGTAAGGGTGAGGTATCCCTTGGAAAATAGAGGCTCAAGCTTTTGGGTGAGGTATCCCATACTTGTTGAGTGCTCAAGGTTGTAGTGGTTTTTCAAGCACCCATTGAAGCTTGAAGATATAGTGGAAAATCTCAAGGTGTTGCTTGGGACTGGACGTAGATCACAAGTGGAGTAGTGATTGAACCAGGATAAACGACCGTGTTTGTTTCTCTAAACTCTCCTCTGTTCATCTTTGTGCACTTCTTTTCATTGTTTTATTTGGATATTGTCTCCTTGACTATTACGTTCATTAGTAAAAGTGCTTAACTCATCTATTCAATTATCTCGATCATTCAATAGCTTCAACGAAAATTGATTGTCAAACGATTTGCGAAAGATTTGTGAACTTATTTTTAACTACTCAATTCACCCCCCTCTTGAGTATTGAGGCCACTTGGTAACAAGTGGTATCAGAGCTAGACTCTTGTATAAAGAGCTTAGCGAGCTTCAAGAGAAGTGATGGCTTCAAATGGTTTTTCAAATGAAGGTTCTTCTATAAATAGACCTCCTTATTTCAATGGGGATGGCTATGCCTATTGGAAAGAAAGGATGAAAATTTTTATTGAAGCTATTGACTTAGATGTGTGGGACGCAGTTGAAAATGGTGCTTTTGTCCCTACACAAACTAAGGATGGTGTGACAATTAATACACCTAGAAGTGATTGGACCGATGATGATAAAAAGAAGGTTCAATATAATTTGAAAGCCAAGAACATCATCACCACATCTTTGGGGTATGATGAATTCTTTAGGGTGTCAAACTATAAGACCGCAAAAGAAATGTGGGATACCCTACAAGTAACTCATGAAGGCACTAGTGAGGTAAAAAGATCTCGAATAAACACTCTTACTCATGAATATGAATTGTTTAGAATGAACCAAGGTGAGAGTATTCAAGATATGCAAAAGAGATTTACTCATATTGTTAATCATCTCATCTCATTGGGAAAGACATTTCCTAATGAGGATCTTATTAACAAAGTCTTGAGATGTCTAAGCGAGGAATTGGCAACCCAAGGTAATCTGCGATTGCGGAATCAAGAGATTTATCAACCATGTCTCTAGCCACCCTATTCGGAAAACTTCAAGAGCATGAGCTGGAACTAAGTAGGCTCAATCAAAATGAAGAACATGACAAAAGAAGAAGGGAATTGCACTCAAGGCCACCTCTCCCATACTTGAAGATGATGATGAAGATGGTGAAGAGGATGCTGAAAATATTGAGCTAAGTGAGGAGAATCTTAGTCTCCTTGTAAGAAAATTCGGAAGATTCTTGAAGAAAAGGGATTTCAAAGAAGACCACCGTTTCCTCAAAAGAAAGCATATCACAAAGGAGAAGGATCCTCCACTCCTCCAAAATGCTATGAATGTGGAAAACCGGGGGCACATGAAAATGGAGTGTCCTATATATCTCAAGAAGACGGAGAAGTTTGAGAAAAGACCCTCCAAGGAAAAGAAAGGAAGAAGAGCATATATAGCTTGGGAGGACAATGACTTAAGCTCTTCCGATGATTCTGAAAATGAGGAAGCCCATCTTTGCCTCATGGCTCAAGGAGAAGAAAGTGGAGAAAGCGACACCGAGGTAACCTCTTCTAACCTAGAACCTCCACCTTCTTATGATGAATTACAAGATGCCTTTCAAGAATTGCATGATGAATCTTTGAGGCTCACAAAAATGATTTTGTCTTCCAATAAAACAATCTCCCTATTGACAAAGAAAGTTTCTGCTTTAACCAAGGAGATAAATGAACTTAAAATTGAAAATGAGACTTTAGGACTCATAGATGCTAATTCATCATGCATGATTTGTTCCTCACATGAAAATGCATCCATATCATTACCTTGTCTATCATGCAAAGCTTTTGAAAAAGAAATTGAAGACTTGAACAACACTCTTGCAAAATTCACTTTTGGAAGAGACAACTTGAATGTGTTGTTAGGGAGACAAAAATGTGTTTTCCAAAAAGCCGGTTTAGGATTTAATCCAAACAACCATCAAAAATCTTATAAGAATTTCTTTGTTTCCTCAAAAACTTCAAGTAGCCCCTTTGTTAAATGTTTTCATTGTGGTAGGAAAGGGCATAGTGCATCCACTTGCAATGTTAGAAAGAACATAAACACCAAGGTTGGAATCAAAGGGTTTGGGTCCCTAAAGGCACCATACCTAATTCTAACACACAAGGACCCAAAACAATTTGGGTACCAAAAGTTAAATCTTGAATGTGTGTTGTAGGTGTGCTTGAAGACCAAGAGCTCAAGTTGGTATCTTGATAGTGGTTGCTCCAAGCACATGACCGGAGATGGCTCCAAGTTCTCCTCCCTTACACACAAGAAACATGGTCATGTCACATATGGTGACAACAACAAAGGGAAGATTCTAGGAATTGGCAAAGTTGGTAAGATCCCTTCATCATCTATTGATAATGTCTTACTTGTTGAAGGACTTAAACATAATTTACTTAGTATTAGTCAATTGTGTGATAAAGGAAATAGAGTTATATTTGACTCCTCTTGTTGTATAATTGAGGGAAAGGATGACAAGCAAGTTAAGTTTGTTGGTCATAGGGTCAATAACATATATATGATTAGTCTTGATGACATTTCCTCAAATGATGCTAAATGCTTTATGAGTAGAGAAAATGATTCATGGTTATGGCATAGAAGAATTGCTCACATTCACATGGATCACTTAAACAAATTGGTTTCTAAAGAACTAGTAATTGGTCTTCCAAAGCTCAAATTTGAAAAAGACAAACTTTGTGATGCATGTCAAAAGGGAAAACAAGTAAAGGTCTCTCTCAAAGCTAAAAACATAGTTTCAACTTCTAGACCTTTACAACTTTTGCACATGGATCTTTTTGGACCCTCTAGAACTATGAGCTTTGGTGGGAATTACTATGCATTAGTAATTGTGGATGATTTTTCTAGATTTACATGGACATTATTCTTAGCTCACAAAAATGATGCTTTTCAATCATTTAGAAAACTTGCCAAAGTTATCCAAAACGAAAAAGGTTTTTGTATTGCATCCATAAGAAGTGATCATGGTGGTGAATTTGAAAATCATGAATTTGAAACTTTTTGTGATGAACATGGCATTGAGCATAATTTTTCTGCCCCTAGAACACCACAACAAAATGGTGTTGTAGAAAGGAAAAATCGATCTTTAGAAGAAATGGCAAGAACTATGCTCAATGAGGCCAATCTTCCTAAGTACTTTTGGGCTGATGCGGTTAACACCGCTTGTTATGTTATGAATAGAGCCCTAATAAGGCCAATTTTAAAGAAAACCCCATATGAATTGTACAAAGGAAGGAAACCTAATGTGTCACATTTTCATGTTTTTGGATGCAAATGCTTTGTTTTGAATAATGGAAAGGATAACTTGGGGAAGTTTGATGCAAAATCTGATGAGGGAATATTCATTGGTTATTCTATCCATAGCAAGGCCTTTAGAGTCTATAATAAACGAACTATGACCATAGAAGAATCCATACATGTTGCATTTGATGAAACTAACCCAAATGTGCCGAGAAAGGAACTTGTTGATGATGTTGCAGAAATCTTGGCAAAGACGCACTTGGAAAATCAAGAGATAGAGTCCAAGAAGAAAGAAGAGAGACTCCTTGATCACTCATGGCAAGAAAATTCTAAAATCTCGGATCTACCCAAGGAATGGAGGACTTCAAGGTATCATCCTCTTGACAAGGTGATAGGTGATGTATCAAAAGGGGTAATCACTCGAAACTCACTTAGAGATGCATGTAATCATCTAGCCTTTGTCTCTCAAGTTGAACCTAAAGACATAAATGAGGCCATTAACGATGAGCATTGGATCTTGGCCATGCAAGAAGAACTAAACCAATTTGAGAGGAATCAAGTTTGGGAATTAGTTCCAAGGCCCAATGATCATCCTATAATTGGCACCAAATGGGTCTTTAGGAACAAACTTGATGAAACGGGTTTAATAATAAGAAATAAAGCTAGGCTTGTAGCTAAGGGATATAATCAAGAAGAAGGCATAGATTATGAAGAAACTTATGCTCCCGTAGCTAGATTAGAGGCCATTAGAATGCTACTTGCATATGCTTGCATCATGGATTTCAAACTCTATCAAATGGATGTCAAAAGTGCCTTTTTAAATGGTTTTATACAAGAAGAGGTGTATGTAGAACAACCTCCTGGTTTTGAGGACTTTGAAATGCCCAACCATGTTTTTAAATTGAAAAAGGCTTTGTATGGCTTGAAACAAGCTCCTAGAGCTTGGTATGAAAGGTTGAGCAAATTTCTTTTAGAAAAGCCTTTTTCTAGAGGTAAAGTTGACACCACTCTTTTCATAAAACACAAAATGCATGACATTCTTCTAGTTCAAATCTATGTTGATGACATTATATTTGGAGCTACTAACAACTCTCTTTGTAAAGAATTTTCAAATATTATGCAAAGTGAGTTTGAGATGTCCATGATGGGTGAGCTCAACTTCTTCCTTGGTCTACAAATCAAGCAAACAAGAGAAGGAACATTTATAAGCCAATCCAAGTATTGCAAGGAGCTGCTCAAAAAGTTTGGAATGGACAATGCCAAGCATATGGCTACTCCTATGGGCACCTCTTGCTATTTGGACAAGGATGAAGGAGGTAAATCAAGTAGAAATTACAAAATATAGAGGTATGATTGGCTCACTCCTTTATCTCACTGCAAGTAGGCCTGATATAATGTTTAGTGTATGCATGTGTGCTAGATATCAAGCTAATCCTAAGGAATCACACCTAAGTGCTGTTAAGAGAATAATGAAATATCTAATAGGCACATCACAAATGGGTTTATGGTACCCTAAGGGTGCCTCATGTAGTCTTATTGGATATTCCGATTCTGATTTTGCTGGATGCAAAATGGATCGAAAGAGCACTAGTGGGACATGCCACTTGCTAGGAAGCTCACTAGTTTCTTGGCACAGCAAGAAACAAAATAGTGTGGCATTATCCACAGCTGAAGCTGAATATGTTGCAGCTGGGAGTTGCTGTGCTCAAGTCCTTTGGATGAAACAAAGAACTCTTGGACTATGGTCTTGAGCTTGATCACATTCCCATAAAATGTGATAATATTAGTGCAATTAACTTGTCAAAAAATCCCATTTTGCATTCTAGAACTAAGCATATTGAAATAAGACATCATTTCATTAGAGATCATGTTCAAAGAGGTGATTGCATACTTGAATTTGTTGAAACAACTAAGCAATTAGTCGATATTTTCACCAAACCCCTTGCAAAAAAGCATTTTTCTACATTAGAAACGAATGGGTATATTGGACCATTCATGCATAAATTAAATATTTGCTTTGCATAAATCCTAAAACAAAAGCCTAAGCTTGCGTTTTTCTCGCATAATTATGCCACACTGCTGCACAATTTCTGAATTTTCATTATATATATTTGAATCCCATACTAACTTGAGCGTCGGAGGTTTCCCCCAAATTATTTTGCAGTGTGCTCCTCATGTCCAACTTTGACAAGAAGGGTGAAATTCAACAAATTTCAAAAATCACCAAAAAGGGTGAAATTCTTGGTAAACATGATAATTTTGATCAATTATATTAGTTGAATCATAATGTGATTAATCTATATGCTTGGATGATGATTTGAATTGATTTGAGTTGCTTTAAAACGTTTTGGGTGGATTAAAATTGATTATATGTTGTTTGGAACGCAAAATCTGAGTTAAAGAGTCTTGTAATCGATTACAATGCCTTTGTAATCGATTACACGTTCAATCACGCATGTAATCGATTACACACATTTTGTAATCGATTACAAACCAACTCAGAACTCAGTAATCGATTACATCATCTATGTAATCGATTACAAGGTTCCAGAATCATGTAATCGATTACACTAAAAATGTAATCGATTACATACCTACCAGAAGCATGTAATCGATTACACCAAAAATGTAATCGATTACACACCCACTGAATGCATGTAATCGATTACACACTCAATGTAATCGATTACACATGAGGTTTTTTAAAAGGCTCCCCGACGCGCGTAGTGGTCATTTCTGTTTGGCCCTGTTCATCTTCCTCGTTCTCTCCCTCTCGCACCCACGCACCTCGGATCTCAAAACCTCTCATTTCTCACTCAAATTTCCATCAAAACTCATCATTTCGCCTCTCTCAATCTCGAAATCCCTCTCCACATAACCCACCGATCAAATCTCCTCAAATCCCTCATCCAAAATCTCCCATCTTCTCTCACGAACACCCTCTCCACTTTTCTAACCTAATTTCGTCCCTCTCTCTCTCCTCACTCATCCCCAACCATTTACCACTCAACCCGTGCTTCTCTCTCTCATCAATGGCTGAATCCTCCCATCGCTCGAAGCGCCCAAGAACAGGGCTGCTCTTGTTGGAAGTTCCTCCGGTGGCTCTACACGCAATATCTCTCGGGTTGGACCTCACGAGGCACTTCTCCACCGTGAAGAAAGCCGAGTTGTTCAGAAGAACTTCCAGCCTTCGCAAGATCATCTCTCCCGTGTATCTACCCATCACCTTCTGTGAGAGTGAACCCTTAGTGAGCTTTAGGACAATAGAACACTTAGGCTTGCTTGGGATTCCTAAGTATAGAGAAGGCCATCTACCCTAACCTTGTCCGAGTGTTTTATGCTAACCTGAAGGTTGAGGATAATTGCATCATTTCTGAGGTGAAAAAGCAACAAATCAGAGTTAACCATGACAGAATGGTATAGGCTCACCAAGCTCACTCCTGATGGAGCCCGGTTACGTGGGAATGCCAAAGTCCGGGGGCATGAGTTTGAGCACAAGGCTGCTTCTCTCTCCTTGATTAGGACTCGGCTACCACCTCCCCAAAGTGATCCTAGACGCAGAATAATGGCCACCGGCCTCACTATGGAAAACAGGTCCTCCACTACCTCTTGGTTCGTGGATTGATTCCCGAGGAGGAAATTACTCCCAAGTCCTCAAGGACGATGTAGTGGCATTATGGGCAATGACCACAGGGCACCCAATCAACTGGGATACTACATTCTACAACATATGCTAGACATCAAGAAAAAGAAGAACTCGCTCTCCCCTTCGCCATGTTAGTCACCACAATTCTTGAGTATTGTCGCATTTCGGCCGATCCGAAGAGTCCAAGGACACCAGGCTCCAAGGGACCCCAATCAATTGGGCTGCATACTCTCCGAGAAGCTTCACTCTACAAGATGGAGGATAGGTGGCATTACATTACTCATGGCACATTTGGCCATATCCATCACGATCCGACGGTGATGATGAGGGGCTCAAGTATCCGCCTCTGCTCTCGCTCTCCAGCTTCTCTTGATCTTCGCTCCAAGAGATGCGCAACCCGAGCGCCAACGTCAACACGCGCATGGATCATATAGAGCAAAAGATCGACCACCTTGAGCCGAGGATGGACTACTCGGACCAGAGCTTGCCTCCATTCGATCCCTCTTACGTGGACCTCCCGTTCCGAGAGTCCTGCTGCTGCTTTTATTTCCCCACATCCTCTCCCCTCCGGATCCCATTTCCTTCGCCGGTCCATCCGGAGTTCCCGCCGATGATGAGGAGCTTCGGATTCTCGACGACGATCTTATGCCCGGCCGATGATGACATTGGTCTAGGAGACTCTGCCGGATCCAGAGGGGGTGATGTCTTTTGTGACAGCGAGGACACTGATAGTGATCCTGGCCTTATGCCTTGATTTGTTTTTCCGCCTTGTATTTTTTTTTAACTCTGATTATATAAAATTGGTATACCTTTATGGTTATCTTTTGATTATTGCCTACTGGTTGTGACATGTTTCTTTGTACATGCTGATTATTAATACATAAACGTGTTTTCACTTTGAATGGTTGGCTGTTGGAATATTGCTTGGACTGATCTTAGTGGCTTTTCTGTTATGGCAAACAATTGGGAATCATGAACTATAACTGACATGCTGTCCATTTTTTTAATGCTTATGTCTTTTTGATAATGCCAACGGGGGAGAAAATAAGGAAAAAAGGTTGCATGAGTACGGGGGAGTTATTGAAGGAAAAATGAAATGTAATTAAAGGTTGCATGGTACGGGGGAGTTATTGAACTTTTAAGTTATTAAGCTTTTCATATGCAAAATCTAACCCAATATCATGCATAATCTCCTGGGGACAAAGCATTGTAACTAAATGACTATGATATACAAATGCAAAAACTCTTTCTTTTTCCTATGATCAGTTTGTCATCATCAAAAAGGGGGAGAATGTGAATGCTTATGTCTCTAAGGCATGTTGAAAGGTTTTTGATGATAACAAAAGCAAAAGAGAAGATCAAAGCACAAAAGGAAAAAATCAAGATCAAAGAAAGAAGACAGAAGGTTTAATTAGTTATTTAGACTTAGGACATTCTTGTTAAATGCTCTCAAGATTTCTCAAATGGTTTTTCAAATATATGATTTCAAAATAAATAGGAAATTTCAAAGATAAACATGGCTTTCAATAAAACCTAAGTTTCAACTTTAAATCTAACACTCTTAAAAGGATTTATGTTTAAACAAGTACCCTGAGGTGTTGGAAATGACTTACACGAGTTATTGAACTTGAAAAATGTGTTCAAAGGCAAATGTAATCGATTACACAATGTTTGTAATCGATTACACATCAAACAAAGAATGTAATCGATTACATGAACAATGTAATCGATTACAAGCAAGTCGAGGCCATGTAATCGATTACACAAGATATGTAATCGATTACACAAAGCCCAGAAAGGCAAAGAACACGTTCTCGACAAGAAATGTAATCGATTACACAATATATGTAATCGATTACACAAAACCCAAACTCAAAAACATGTTCGACGAGACATGTAATCGATTACAAGGATATTGTAATCAATTACACAAAGAAGTCGAAGTCATGTAATCGATTACATGATCATTGTAATCGATTACAAAGCAAAGTCGAAGCCATGTAATCGATTACCTCAAGAATGTAATCGATTACACAGAGCCCAAAGTTCGAAAACGTTGGAACAATAATGTAATCGATTACCGAGATATGTAATCGATTACACGCATCCCGACAAGGTCCAACGGCTATATTAAATGCATTAAATGCATGCCCAACTACCTCCAACGGCTCTATTAATTGAGAAACTTATAAATACCCAGATTGGGTCTTTGTTTACTAGGTTGACCTTGAACCAAAAACTGATCATTATACTTCAAAACGTGAATCAATTCTTAAAATCATTTCTTGCTCTGTTTTCGACTAAAAACGTGAAAAATCCTTGAGAGCATATTAGAGCTTCAATTTGTAAACACTTGCTCTAGAGAGAGCTTCTTCTATTTCAATCTTATACTTTCGATTAGTGAGGTGAGGTATCCCTCAAGTATTGTAAGGGTGAGGTATCCCTTGGAAAATAGAGGCTCAAGCTTTTGGGTGAGGTATCCCATACTTGTTGAGTGCTCAAGGTTGTAGTGGTTTTTCAAGCACCCATTGAAGCTTGAAGATATAGTGGAAAATCTCAAGGTGTTGCTTGGGACTCGGACGTAGATCACAAGTGGAGTAGTGATTGAACCAGGATAAACGACCGTGTTTGTTTCTCTAAACTCTCCTCTGTTCATCTTTGTGCACCTTTGTTTCATTGTTTTATTTGGATATTGTCTCCTTGACTATTACGTTCATTAGTAAAAGTGCTTAACTCATCTATTCAATTATCTCTGATCATTCAATAGCTTCAACGAAAATTGATTGTCAAACGATTTGCGAAAGATTTGTGAACTTATTTTTAACTACTCAATTCACCCCCCCTCTTGAGTATTGAGGCCACTTGGTAACATGATCTTCGAGATCTCTATTCCCGAGGCCGAGGTCCTATGTTTCTTAATTAACTAGAAAAAAGAAAAAGAGGCCATCTATTGCAAGGATATCTTGGATGAGCCATCAATTTCGTAAAAGCCTTACTAGGCATCTCATCTTGCATATTTTTTCTTTTTGCATTTATCTTCTAGTACTTAATATTTGTCTAAGTGTTTGTAATTCTTTTTTCTTTTTTTTGTATAAAATATGACACCATATATCAAATTGCAGCTCCTGGACAAAGATTGGCAGCCAAGGGGGTTAAGGCGTCCGGATCTTGGGCTCCGGTGGCCTCCCAAAGGGTGGTTGTTGTTGTTCCTACACCATAGAGTAATGTAGTCCCTTTGTCTATGCCTGATGTGGTCCCTCCACCTCCCATAAATGCCAAGGTTCAAGATGATAGGAACAGTTCTCTTACTCGGCCTCTGCGACCCCTAAAGAAGCTAGCTAAGAGTAATAGGGATGCAAAGGGGAAAAGGTCATCCATTTAGGACATCCCTAAGAAGCCCGAGGTATTTGAGGTCTCAACTACTCCAGGGTCTGAGGGTGTTCCATTTCGCTTTCCATCTGGATCGATGTGGACTCGGGAGACTGATCCTATCAGCTTCAATGACAGTGCCTTGTTGAGTTTCATCGAGACCAATGTATTGATTGAGCACGACATAACGGAGCTCCTCCATGAGGCCCAACTCCAGAGTTTGTGCATCACCTTTTTCCTTTGATTTATGGAGAAGGCCTGGGAGTCTGTCCAGGAGCCTTCTAGCTTGGAAAGAGAGCTTAACACCCTTCGAGTTGAAAAGTAAAAACTTGAGCTAGAAATTACCTAGAAGGATGGGCAGCTGACCCTAAGCTACCAAGGAGGTTAAGTTACACGACTCCAAGATCAACAAGCTCTGGGCCAAGGTCACTCACCTTTCTACGGTTGGTATTGAAGTAGATTTTTTTCCAGGGTTAAGTTGCCAAGTTGAATGTGCTCCGAGCTAAGGCTGCAGAGGCCAACGCACTCTGAGCTAAGGTTGTTGAGGGCGAAGCCCTTTAAGTCCATCTTAGTGAAGTCGCAGTTCAAGAGAATATGTTGAGAAAGATCCTAGTCTCTTCTCAGTCCATTCTTGCCAGTGTTTGGGCTTAATGCGAACTTCTGCACCAGATTAAGTCCAAGCTGAATGAAAAAATCACACAAATAGAAGTTAACTAGATAAGGTCTATGGTGGAATCGTTCGAGAATGCTCTTAACCAACTCCGCCTACTTAACCCCGGTCTTAATGAAAAAAGGATCGATGCTCTAAGGGAGGTTTGGGATGGCCAGATTGTGAATGCTATTATTCTTGAGGCTACCCCAAATGATCAAGTGGACCAAAGGGAGGATGGTGGAGGAGGCACAGAAGCTACACTAGAGGTTAGATAAGAAAAGACTAGTGTCATGGTAGCCGAGGCGGTGCAGACAAAGGAAGCGCATATTGAGGCGCTGGTGACTTCAGAGGGATCAAGCCCCACTTTCTAGTGCCCAAAATATTTTTCATTGCCTCTGTGAGGGGTTTTATTAATGTAATTGAACAAGTCCCAACCTCGAGCATCCTTTGTTTAATTTCAGTACTTGAAATTTTCTTCATACTGATGTATGCTTTCCTTTCATGGAGATGTCGCCAATGCTCAACCTTGGTTACTTTATTTTATGTCACATTTTTGCCATCGCAATGCCGAGATAAGTCTAACACTTAATCTCAGTGTTCATTTTACACTTAGCAATTTGCTTGTGTAGTTCACCAAGACGGGTCCAATGCTTAATCTCAGTGGCAAAACTCTGGATTGTTGAAGCATTTAGGGGTCTGCGTCCCTGTTGGGGTTCGTGGCCTATAATCGTTAGTCAATGTCCAACATGTTCCTCCATAATCTCTCTGTTGATTACTACTTAAAGGAAGGTAGTGACTTTATTACTCTCAGGGATCCATGTTCCTTTAGCAACCTTTACCCTGATATTTGTAGCAGTTTATGCTTGCTTGAGAATCGTTGCTTTGAATTTATTAGGAATTAAAGTCGCTTTAATAACAATAGCAATTTTATGCTTTATTTCCTAACTATCTACTGCTCCTGTAGCCAATCATAGGGGAGGAACAATTAAACGTGGCTTCAAATATATAACCGCTTCACCTTTTTGGGAGTCAATCAGAGCGCATTACTACCTTTTATAAATAGGGAATGTTTGCAGTAGAGTTATCACTTGTTCCTTTCATTCGTTTTCTAGCTATACTTGAGACTGAGTCTTTTTCAGAGGGTGGCCCTTTTTTGTTTCTTGTGAGTGTGTTAAGGACCATGTCCCTTTCTAAAATTATTTTTTATTTCTTTCCCAAATCCTTAAAGGTGTTTCCTTTTTTCGAGCATATTTTTCTGGTGAAAGCCTTTCTCTCCAAGCATAATGGCTCAGTGAGGGCCAAGTAACTACTCCATGTGACTTGTTCAACACATCTCTGAGTAGCAGAAACCTTTCTTTCTAGGTGTATGTAGCAGCAGAACAAAAACCTACTCTTGCTGAAAAGGCTCATGGCTTCAGTGGTAGTTCTTGTGAGGCATGGAGGGGTTTCACCGCTCTCTCTCCTCTGCCCTTCTGACTGTCACTGAAGGTGCTCGCTATGCCTTGGGTGCACAAGGGTGTTTGGAGGTGTAGGGTTGTGAAACCTTCTCCTCATGTTAGTCAAGGGGGAAAAGATGGGTGCTCGCATCTTAAGGAACCATTGAGGTGGTTGTGGTCAATGTTTGATCATCATCATCATCTTACCAAACTACCTTCTTGACTTCTTTCAAGTGGGTATTCTTGCACTAGATTAGCTTATAGGCTCTCCTTGTAAAGTTGATGATATTTGGAATATAAATAATAATAAATTAATTTTTTGAATATTCTACTTTTCGTTGTCTTGTAAAGTTGGCTTACTACTCCATGCCTTGCTTGATCTCGATGACTATTAATGAACACTTGTTTTACCTAACTGAGATAAGTCCATAGCTCAATCTCGGTGGTTAGGTTCATTTAGAATAGTTACTAATCAGACTTGTGTAAAGTGATACGTAGGCCTCGAGGTGATATTTGATATCTGGGGTCACGATCAAAAGCACGTAGCCATGTTAAACCTTTGTTGGGCTTATAGATAAGGCCTAGTGTTATAGCTACACTAAACCTTTTAGGTTTATGAGTTAATTTGAAATTGAAAAAGTGATGCAGAAGCCTCTTAGTATGGAGTCCATTGTACCAGGCTATAGTCAACTACGTTTAACCTCTATAAACCTGGTCAATTTATGGGTTAAGGCTAAGCTATTAGGGTATGGGTAAAAACCCTTGAATACGCTCCTTAACTTCGGACAATAGTCAAGTGGATCCTTTGTCTGGCCATCATGTATAGATATCAAAATAGCTAATCCTCTTCGAACCTTGTATTTCTCGAACCTCAGTGAGGTATGATAACCTTGTGGGTTGAGGGTCGTAAGTAGATAGAACAAGCAAATATTGAATAATTAATCCATTAATATCAATTGATGTCTCCTACATAGTAAAAGTAGCTTACATAATAAAAGTAACAACTTAAAAACATTCAACTGTAATATCTTCTCAATTTGTCTACATTCTAGAAGTTCTTGATTGCCTTGCCAGAAAGGGTTTCTAGGGAGTAGGCTCTCATGTTGGTTTTGGACGTAGTTCTGTATGATCCTTCCCAGTTAGGATCTATTTCCCCATATTTTGCATTTTTCCCTCCAATGTCTATCCTACGTAGTATGAGATCATTGGGGTTAAACCGACGTGGGATCACATTGGAGTTGTACTGCACAACGATCTTTTGCTTGAGGGCTGCTTCTTAGACGTGGGCAATACGACACTGTTCCTCTAGCAAGTCATGTTTATGGTGAATGGGGTCTGGATTAGTTTCCTCGGAGAAGTTTTGCTTCCTCTAGCTCGATTCTCCAATCTCCACCGGGATCATGGCCTCACAACCATACGTCAACTTAAAGGGGTCTTCCCCGGTGGATCAATGTGGTGTGGTTTGATATGCCTATAGGACATGATCGAGTTGTTCCACCCAGTTTCCCTTGGCATCATCAAGTCTCTTTTTTATCCCTCTAAGTATAACCCAGTTAGCAACCTCAACTTGCTTATTGGTTTTTGGATGCTCCACTGAGGTAAAGTGTTGTTTGATCTTGAGACCAGCCAAGAGATCTTTGAATTTCTGATCAGTAAATTGGGTTCCATTGTCCATGACAATTGACTCCAAGATTCCAAATCTACTAATTATATTCTTGTAAATGAATCTTTGGATTTGCGCGAAGGTAATTGTGGCCAACAGTTCTACCTCAATCCACTTGGTGGAATAATCAATAGCCACTACCAAGTACTTGACCTATCCTGGTACTTGGGGAAAGAGACCTAGGAGATCCATCCCTCACTAGTAGAACAACCATGGGACAGACATTGTTGACAACTCTTCAAGAAGTGTTACATAAATGTCTAAGTGGCACTGGCATTAGTCACATCTCTGTACATGTTCCTTACTATCAGCTTCCATGGTGGGCTAGTAATATCTTGCTCTTAGCGCTTTCCTTGCCAGGGATTTTCCATCGAGGTGGTGGCCTGAGCCTCCTTTATGAATCTTGACTAAGACATATTCTACTTCCTTTGGGCCAAGGCACTTGAGGATGGGAGAAGAGAAACCACAGTGATATAGCTGGTTATCAAAAATGGTGTACCAGGCTGCTATTCGTACTAACTTATGGGCTTCTTTTTGATCATCGGGTAGTGAACCACTGTGAAGGCAGGCAAGTATAGGTGTGATTCAAGTTTGATTATCTTCCAATAGGAGGACTTCATTATCCATGATATTGGGAGTGAGTAGGGTGTCTTGGATCACAGACCTATTATTGCCTGGGCTATTTGTACTAGCCAGTTTTGACAATATGTCAACTCTAGAGTTCTGCTCCCTTAGGATGTACTCCATTCTAGCACTATCAAAATTTTTCATAAGTTTTTTAACCTTGGCTAAGCACTTTTGTAATAAGGGTTCCTTAGCCTGATATTCCCCTCGGATCTGGGATGTCGCCAGTTGGGAATCACTAAATAGGACTATGTTTGTGGCTCCCATTTCCCTTACCATGTTTATGCCTACAATGCATACTTTATACTCGACTTGGTTGTTGGATGTATGGAACTCAAACCTCAATAAATGTTCTAATACAATGCCAACTTCATTTTCCAACATGACCCCGACACCACTCCTTTTGAGATTTGAGGATTCATCAATATAAATGGTTCAGGAATGCACCCTAAGATGGCCAGAGTCTAGTGTGAGCTCAACTAAGAAGTTAGACAATACATGTGCCTTTATAGCTGGTCTCAGTTCATAGGTAATTCTAAACTTGAAGAGCTCTACTGACCAAGCGATCATTCTCCCCGTGATATTCGACTTGTGGAGAATTTGCCTAATTGGCTAGTTTTCCCTCACAATTTCTGGGTGGCATTGAAAGTATTGTCTTAGCCTTCTCGCAGTGATCAACAGTGTTAGGGCCAGCTTCTCAATCTTTTGGTAACAGATCTCAAGGCCTTACAGGACTTTGTTAATGAAGTAAACCAGCCTCTGACCCTCGTCTTTTTATCTTATTAGAACTAAGTTGATTGCCTTTTTTTTTACAGAAAGGTAGGTGTAAAGTGTCTCACCGAGGTTCAATCTTGTCAAAATAAGAGATGTGGATAACATCCTCTTCAACTCCTAGAAAGTAGTTTCACATTTTGAGGTTCACTCAAAGTTCTTCCCCTTTTTTAGAGTTTGGAAGAAAGAAAGAGACTTTTGAGCAACATTGGCTAAGAAACGAGTGAGGGTTGTAATTCGGCCTATCAGCTGCTGCACCTCTTTGATGGAATAAGGACTACACATATTGAGCACGACTTAGCATTTTTCTAGGTTGGCCTCAATATATTAGTTTGTTAACAGAAGCCCTAGAAATTTGTCAGCCTGTACCGAAAGGTGCACTTCTCTGGATTCAGTCACATGTTGTGCTTCTGAATCTCAGTGAATATTTCCTCTAAGTCTTTAATATGGTCACTGGCATCTACCATCTTGACTATCATATCATTAATGTACACTTCCAGCATTTTTCCAGATTGTCCCTTAAACCCTTGTTCATCATACGTTGGTAAATTATTTCTGCATTTTTGAGTCCAAACAGCATGATCTGATAGTAGTAACTCCTCATCTCGGTTATGAAGGCGGTTCTGTCTTCATCTTTTGGATTCATGGGCATCTGGTTGTAGCCTGAGTAAGCATCCATAAAGGAAAGTAGCCTACAACTACATGCGTTGTCAACAAACTTGTCAATGTTAGGAAGTGGGTAGGGGTCTTTTTGACACGCCTTATTGAGATAAGTGTAGTCAAAGCACATATGTCAATTCCCATTGGCCTTCTTAACTAAGACCACGTAAGAAAGCCATGTGGTGTAGGAGACTTCTCTGATGAATCTGGCGTCCAGGAGCTCCTTCACTTGTTTCTGGATCACCTCTTACCTTTTTGGACTAACCTTCCTTTTACGTTGAGCCACCAATTTTGCATTCTTCATAATAAAAAATTGGTGGCAAATGAAGTATGGGTCTAAACCTGGCATGTCTGCTGAAGTCCAGATAAACAGATCCTTGTTTTTCTGCAGGACCTCAAACAGTCGGGATCTTTCCTTCTAACTGAGTTGCCCTCCAATCTTGGTCACCTAGTCCGACTTGGCACCAAGTTGAAGGAGCTAGAGCTCTCCGTCATGTTGGGGACGTGTATCACAAATCTCTTCATGTACGTCCAACTCAATCAAGAGGACGTTGATGGAGTCAGTAGTGATCGGAGTTGCATTGTTGTGTTGGTCTATGGTCTAGAGTTTTTTTGGCAATTGTTAGGCTCTTATTGTAGCACTTCATCGTTGTGGCTTGATCTTCTTTGATTGTCACAACTCTGTCCTATTAGTCCAAAAACTTCATGGCCATGTGGGGTGTGGAAATCACGGCCCTAAAGGCATTGAGTGAAGGACGGTCCAAGATAACATTATAGGTCGAAAGACAATCAACCATTAGAAACCTGACCTTGAAAGTTTTAAAGAGAGGGTCTTTTCCCAAGATCAGGTAAGTCTCAATATACCCAACTAGGGTGATCTTGTCCCTTGTGAATCTGATCAGCTCACTGGTGTATGGTATGAGTACTTCTTTTGATAATCCCAGCTTGTTGAACAAGTCTATGAATATAATGTCAATCAAGCTCTCCTGATCCACGAATATTCTAAGGACCTCGACATTTGTCATTATCCCAGTAATAACCATGGCGTCATAGTGATCTGAGATGGTATTTCCATAATCCTCATTAGAAAACGAGTTCAATGAGGTTTTACTTGACCCTCTACCTGACTTGAATTTTGTAAAGGATGCCACACTCATCATAACCCAGAGGGCCCTTTTCTTGGCATTTCCAAAATTACCGTCACTTGCGAAGTCGCCTGAGATGGTGTTTATTATTCAGGATACCTCAGCGGGGCAACAACTATCTTCATTATCATCATCATGGGGTTATGCCCTGTCTCAATTTTGGGTATTCCATGATGCACTTATGCCTGGATTATCATTTCTAGCCGAAGAGCGTCTTCTCTGGTAGGGTGAGAATAGACTTCTCCGCGGGCTGTAACTTCGCCCTCCCCTATGGCTGCTCCAAGACTGGCGCACATATCGAGCTAGGGGGCATCTCAGTTCAGCGACTCAATGATATCTTGGAGGTTAATGTAGTCCTCCATATTATGACTGTGGTCATTGTGCCATTTGTAGTGCTTGGAATTATCTTTCTACGCGTGCTTCTTTAGAAGGGGAGGTCTTTGCACATCTAGGAGCTCGGCGTTCATTATCTCCTGATAAATTTAAGCTCAAGACGTGTTTAGAGGAGTGTATTTCTCATATTTCCCCTTGAAAAGGTTGTTTTGAATTCCGGCCCTGTTGATTGGATGGTCTAGGCTTAGGCTTGGCATCCGTACCCTTCTCAAGATACTTCCTAGCTCAGAGGATTCCTTCAGCATTGATGTATTAATCAGCACATCCATGGAACTCATCCATGGTCTTGAGCTCCTTTTTTGCCAATGAAAAGGATAATGGTCTTGGTTGAAGCCTTTCTCTGATGTAGTATAACTTGAGTCTTTGCTCCCAATCTCGTATGTTCACAATCTTCTTATTGAATTGAGATATAAAGTCTTTGAGAGGCTCCTCCTTTCCTTGCCTAATCTAGGAGAGGCATGAAATTGATTTTGGTTGCACTTTGCTAATAGTGAAGTACAACAAAAATCTCGAGGATATGCTCCCCTAGTTATCCATGGACCTCATACTTAAGGTAGTGAACCATCTCAATGTGACTTTCTTTAAAGACAGGGGGAAAGCACGACACAGGAGAGAGTCATTGCCTCCAGTAAACAAAAGTGCAAAAACGTAGTCATCCAAGTGTTCCTGAGGGTCTGTGGTCTCATCATAGGCTTCAATATTGGTAGGATACTTGAAGCGCCTAGGGATTTTGTAAGCCATCAGTATTCAGAGAAGGGTTGGTTTTGTGAAATCATGTTCCTAACTCTATGTTCCTGCTTTCTTGCATGGGCAGGTTAAGCATTATGATCGAGATCATCCTAGAGTTTTTTGGATGACGGTCATCCTCTTGAGTTCTGTCTCTTCTATTTTCATGATTTCTCCTCGGAGATCGATTTTTGCTTTCATAGTCTTGGTTGGCAACTCTCTAGGCCATGAATTCTTTCCTCCTAGAGACGAATTCTTTCATCTTGAAGTCTAACTAGAGAGAGCAGTTTTGCCCTGGATAGCTCCTGATGATTAGATTTAGCACGGCGAGGCCAAACTTCATTCTTTACTTGATCTTCGAGGCGTTGTAATACTGATACCCACTGTCCATCGTCGGATGGTGCTCTTAGGGGACCTAGATGTTGTCTCACTGGACCTATATGATTAGCATTCATATCCCTCAAGAGAGTTATGCCTAGCAAATAGGCAATGATAAACATGCAGTGATGTCTGGGTTCTATTCTGGCGGGGCAGGTTGCTCCAGATCCGTGGACCCATAACTCGGTTCAGAACATATCTATTTTCTTCTCTTAGTAGATCAATTGTTTTTTACTGGGATTGAAAGTGCCACAAGACTTTTATTTTAGTAAGTTTTTATTTTATTATATAAAAAAATGCTTCTAATTTTCAAGGTTGATTTTTTTTTTGGTTAAAATTTTATGTTTTTTTGGGGAGGGTAGGTGTGGAGTTAGGGTGGGAATGAGGAGGGGGGTTTTCTCCATAGGAATTACGATCTCATTCCTATACACTTCTTTTAATGAAAGTGTTTCATTAATTGAACACTTTAACTTTTTAAATTAATTCTTTTACAAATCAATTAATTAGTGACTTAAGTTAGTTAAACTAAGTATAGACACACGTAATTTAAGGGTTTTCATACTTCGATTTGAATCATTTTTTAATCAAAAAGTTAACTGATTCAAATAATATTTTTATATGAATTTGGATCATAATGGATTAGTTTAATCTATTTTTAATCGAAAAAAATGAGCTTAAAATTTTGTAAGTTAAAAATAATTTATCATGTTAAAAAGAAAAAATAAGAAATAAAAAGAAATAAAAAATACAAATAATTCATTTCATATGTTTAAAATAATATTTAATCACATAAAATAAAACATATGCAAAATAATATAATTATTATAAGTTAAAATATAAATTTAATAATAAATAAATATATTATATAATATTAATTAATTTGAATTACATTTATTTTGAATAATATCTAAAAGTCAATCTAATTTAATTAGTTTTCAAAAAATAAAAATAAAATCTAAATTTATTGATTTTTATTGGGTTTCGGTTTTTCACTTTGATTTTCAATTTTGTTTTTGGTTTGAAATAGACTTTAAGAATTGATTCTATAACTCAACTCTTCCTCTCCATTTTGAGACTTTCAAAATTCGTAATTTCATGTTAATAAAGAGAAAGAAGAAAGAAAAAAATGAGGAAATAAGAAAAATTGTGAATTGATGAGGGAATAACAAAAGTTTATGAATTGATGAATTAATGAGAAAATATGTGAAGTAATTTATTTATTTGTTGGCATAGTGAAATAATGGTGTTTGAGTATGCGGCCCTCCATTCATCTGACCGCTGGTGTGGATAACGAGGCCACCTTCACAAGTATCTCCCTCCTGTCCTTATGTAGCAGTAAGCTAGGGTGGTTCACTTGAATTGCTCAACTACGCCTTAGCCTAGTGCTCATGATGTGCTACGAACCTCTACCATGCCGAGGGACCAAGCAGGGATAGTTAGTGGCACTGGAGCCGACACGGCGTCAGTGCCTTCGTGTCGCACTCAAGTGATCCACACCTCTGCACGTTCCACCACTTCTCCGTTCATTTTCGATACTGATCATGAAAAACCTTGAGCAGCATGATTAAAAAGAAAGATGAAAAGACACGCAACGAAAAGTATAAAATCTTACAAAATATACTAATCTGGCTCAAAAACAAAATAATAAATAGGCAGACGTAGCTACTAAAGAAAACTTCAAGAGGCTAAAGTTACACGACTTAGTGATTAACTTTTATATATTATAAATAGATAGATTTGAAGAAAAATTAATGTCAGGTGCTAAGAAGAAATATTTAATCTTAAAAGGACACAAAAAGTTTGAATTATTAAGTAAGATAACACAAAATTTATTTATAGAGAAAGATTATTAAATCTTAACTAATGGATAAAAATAGTCTCAGAAAAAAATTTGTAAATAATTACTATTTATTAATAAGTAATTATTTGTTCTCAACAAATAATTAATAATTGTAAACAAAGTTATATATTAGGTACATAAAGTTAAAAAAAAATTGTGAATAACTATTATTTTTTGTTAAGTGATTATTTATTCATATTTAGTGGCTGTCAATTATAAATGAAGTTTTCTATTAATTCTATAAAATTTAAAATAAATTTATGAATAATTATTATTTATTATTGAATGATTATTTATTTTCATTAAGTGGTTAACAATAATAATTAATATTTTTTTGTAAAGATACATGAAGTTTAGAAAAAATTTGTAAATGACTATTGTTTTTTGTGAATAGTTATTTGTTCTTATTAAGTGGTTAATAATTGTAAATGAAGTTATATTTTATACTCATGATTAAGAAAATTTTGTAAATGATTATTACTCGTTATTATGTAGTCATTTGTTCTTAGTGAGTAACTAATAATAAAAAAAATTTGTAAATAACTATTACTTACTAATGAGTAATTATTTATTTATACTGAGTGATTATTACTTCTATTAAAGATATTTTTGTTCATTAAGTTAAATATAATCACTCATCTCTCTAAATAAAATTTATGTGATCCCTCTTAATAATTTAAATCTTTTATATCCCTTGAAATGAAATGTTACTTCTTAACGGTCGTTGAGATTAATTTTACTAGATTTTAATAGAACAGATTTTGCATATATTATGTTTGGATATTTAGTAATTGATAAAATAGAATAAAATAAAATAAAATAAGATGAGATAAGATAGAATAGAATGAGATAAAAATATCATTCTATTAGTTGGATATTTTAAGATAGAATGAAATAAAATTATCATTCTATTATTTGAGAAATGAATAAAATGATAAGAGTTATAACTTTATTTTTCTTAAATTACCCTTATTACAAACACATCAATTTTAAAGTATGAGGTTAATGTAATAAAATTCTAATTATAATTATAATAAAAAGATAATTTCATCTCATGTCCTCTAAATTAGGAAGAAAAAGATTAATAATTTTTTGTAAGATAGAATGAGATCTATCCCATCTACTTACATCTTATTTTATTAATTTTTAACATAATCAAATAATAAAACTTATTTTCATTTTATCACATTTCATTTCATTCCACTCAATTTCACCAATCTAACTATAACCTAAAATACACCCCTTTAAGCATATATATCTTTCCACATATTCTAAGGTGCTGACATGGACTTCTGTAAACAATTACGATGTGGATCACTTAGATGTTGATGTGGATTACTTGGGTGCTAATATGCATATATATTGCCATAATTTGCCGACATAGCTCCTCCAAAGCTTAAAGATAAATGAAGTGGCTCGTAACCGTTGATGCTTCAGTTTTTAATGTAAGGAAATCCTTCACAACTTGGATGTAGGAAACTCGGGTGCATCCTGGACCCCAGTTAATGTTAATGTGTGGCAAGGGTCCCACAAGTTTTAAATTTGTATTTTATTTAAAATAAAAATACTTGGCATTACAGTAGCATCGGGACATCCAGGACATGCTGCTTCTAGGACATATAGCAACACCCTTTAATATAATATTTAAAATATTTTTTATATATTATGTATTTATATCATTTATCTACTAATAGTAATTAATAATTTAAAATAAATAAAATTTAATTTAAACCGCGCAATCATGATTAAAAAAATTAATATGTACATATCTTACAAAAAAATATATGTCCCCAAAGTAAATATTGTAAGATATTATCTTCATTTTCATTTCACTATCTAACATGTCATTACAATAAAATTAAAATCTTTTACAAAATTAATATGAAGGTTTTTTTTTTATAATAGTGACAATGAGATCTAAACCTCTAACATTATGCGAGCTAACCAAGCCCCATACCACTACTAGCTCAATTTTAATGACTTGATTCATTTCAAGTTGATATAAAAGATAAATGATCAATATTTAAGTAGTGTTCTACTCGAGCATTGCACGAAAATATTTTGGGCCATTTTTAGATGTACAAACTGACAAATACAAAACCCTCACCAAGATATTGTAGTTTCACATCAAAAGCAAAATTGTATTCCACCAAAAATCTTCTTCCCCTGTTGATGTTTTCCAGATGTGGTACTGTGAGAAATTTGTATTTTTTCTTTATGTGAATCTAACTTTTTTCAAATACTTTATATTAAATAATTTATTTAAATATTACTTTTTGTGACAAATATAAAATCACATTTCAAATATTTATGTTAATGTATTCAATTTACCTAACTATCATTGATTTTATTTAAAAATTTAGAAAAAATAATATTAATAAAAATATTTAATACATTCATTTATATTTTGAGTAATAAATTCAAATAAAAAAAATAAAAAATCCAATCACATATATTGTAAATACTTTTCATCATGAATAATAGCTCACACCATGTTCCTTCCTCCATCTAGAGGTATAGGGTTATCTCCATCACGCTTACCCTCTAAACTCCTTTTCCCTAAGATTTGAGACTCATATCTAGTGGTGCACATCGGTCGAGTTGGGTTAGGTTAGGTTTATGGGAAAATCAAGTCCAAACTAATTAAATTAAATTGGGTTGGGTTGGTTTTTGAAAAAAAAAAATTAGAGTAACCCTAGTAGAACCAACTCGATATGGAGACTAGGGGTGTTCAAGGGACAGGTTGTGATGAGTTTACCCTAACTCAAACCCAACTAGATATTTTGATCGGGCCAATTCTTTGGACCCTGACCTGACTCGATCATGGCCCAGCAAAATGACTGAGTCAAGACTGGGTTGACCCCATAATAAAATGAATTGTACAAATATGGATATTTGTATAGCTAAGTCCTAAGATTTTAGAAGTATGAAACTAAACGAATATGGTATTTTACAATATATATTTCGAAATAGTTCATATCAACATAAATATATTATAATATTATGCAAAAAGTATTAATTTAAGTTAAAAAAATTTATTACTTATCACTAATTGTCAAAAAAAAATAAGTTTTAAAGTATTCTATAATACCGGGTTGGGTTAGAACAACCCGAAGCATGACCCTAACTTAACTAAAAAATACACTGGATCCAATTTGTAGAACTCGAACCCTTCTAAATTAACTTCGAACCGAGACGAGTTATTAGAATGGGTCAAGTTTTAAACACCCCTAATGGAGACAGGTTGATTCGCGTTGAGTAATTGGGTTGTGCTTTTCTTTTCTTTTCTTTTCAAACAACCAGCAAAGCATGTGTTAAAAAAATGTAAAAATGATTTTAAAAAATATCAAAAAAATAAAGAATCCAACAAGAATCAAAACCTGTCTTAGTCCAACATGCATAAAAAATTATAAAATAAATTAATAAAAATTAATATGTCATAATATTAATCTCCAATTTTTTCCAACCTCATCCCAAAGTTTTATTAAAATCACAATAGCCAAAATGTCATAAATAAGGTCCCAACAGGCCAATAGTGACCACAACAAGTTAACAATAGTAGAAAATAGTCAAATAAGTGCTCACACAAGAAAACTAAAATGATCATCCAAAAATCTCCCAAACCCTATTAAGACACCAAATTGGCACACCCCAACAACTCAAATTATTCCCATCATGCATCTAAATGCAATACACCATGCATCATGCATTCAAATGTAAAAAAAAAATTAAGAAAATAAAATCTAAAAAACAATCCAGCAATGCAGCATGCAACAAAACCTACATGAATCCAACAATCAACAACACAAAATGCATCCTAATGGAATAAAACACATATTCATTATTGAGATAAAGTTAATATTGCCCTTTTAATGTCTAGAATACCTTTAAGATAGCAAGAGAAAGAATTGATGAGCTGATTGTTTGAAGTTTAATAATTGGCTTGAGAAGAAAAAAAGAGTTCAAAAGCAAGAGAAGACAAAAGTTAAAGGGAGTTGATGATTAAAGTAGAAAATAGTGTTAGTGTCAAAGTAGAGCATATAAGAGTTATTTCTTTGAGGTTATGTACTGAACATTGTTTAATTTTAAGAGAACAATGTTTAGGTACCTTCTATAAGAAGGAATTTGGATTTAATTTCTATTATAGATAGTTGTAGCCACATATTCACTTTAGTTATTTAAAAGTTTATTTATATTATGATACTCATCCTATTTCTTTTAAGTGGCCGTAGCTAGTAGTTCACGAATAGTAGGAGCGAATTTATTGTTCTTGTCTTATATGTATTGATGGTATACTTTAGGCTAGCTATAATATTGATTTTGTGTATGAGTGAGGAACATGTAATGAAACTTGTGAACTGGTACAACAAGTTAAAGTTCATGAAAATGGAGTGAGGATCTTTTGACATGGCAGGTATTTGAATACTTCAGACTAATTTTGATATTTTGAGGACTTTTTACCCTGCTTAGAAAAAGAGTGGAGTATTGATGAGCTGATTGTTTGAAGTTTAAGAATTGGATTGAGAAGAAGAAAATAGTTCAAAAGCAAGAGAATATAAAAGTTAAAGGGAGTTTATGATCAAAGTATAAAATAGTGTTAATGTCAAAATAGAGCATATAGGAGTTATTTCTTTGAGGTTATGTACTGAACATTATTTAGTTTTAAGAGAACAATGTTTAAGTACCTTCTATAAGAAGGAATTTGGTTTTAGTTTCTATTATAGATAGTTGTAGCCACTTATTCACTTTAGTAATTTAAAAGTTTCTTTATATTAGGATTCTCATCTTTTTTCTTTCATGTGGCAATAACTGGTAGTTTAGGAATAGTGGGAGCGAATTCATTGTTCTTCTCTTATATGTATTGATGGTAAACGTTAGGCTAGTGATAATATTGATTTTATGTATAAGACTAAGTAGATGTTGACAACACATTTTGATAAGAAGGTTCTTAGTGATGTCTCTTTTGTTTTAGGCATCGAGATTCACCTTGATAAATCTCGTGATATTCTTAAATTGTCTCAGAATGTTATATTGAAATGATTTTGAATATACTCAATATGAAATATAGTAGTCCCTGTACTTCACCTATTCAAAAGGTAGAGACTGTTTAATCAAGTGTCCTCAGAATGATAAGGAACTATTGAAATGAAGAAGGTCTTATATGCTTCTGCTATTGGTAGCGTCATGTACGCTCAAGTTTGTACAATTCTTGATATTGTCTTTGTTGTTAGTGTACTTGGGAGATACTTGAGCAAATCTAGTATGGCTCATTGACAAGCTGCAAAGTGAGGTCCTTTAGATGTTTTGGATTAGTAGGAGTTTGTTTAGTGTTTTGTAATGACCTCATTTTTTTTGTGTCTCAAGATTTTGAATTCTTATATTGCTATTGTCATTGCCATACAATATTATTGTTCTGAATGGGTTAGAAAGGTTCACCTGAAAGGATTTCGAGTGGGTTGATATCGGTGTTTTCCTCTTGGGTGTGGTAGCCAAAGTAACAAAGCATAAGGGTGGTGTGGTGTGTGAAATCCACAAGTGTACGATTTCGTTGTCAAGTAATAAAATGATCGAATCCACAGGAATTGTATTTATGAATATCAATTAATTAATTAATTTAATTTAATTAAATAAAAGGGAATATAATTGTTGATTAAGAAGAACGTAATAACAAAGCAATTACATAAATAAAAATCAAAGTGCAAAATTTAGAACAAAAATAGCAAGTTATCAAGAAATGTATTCAAATTCAAGAAAGCTTCCAAGATTGGGGTAACCACAATGATACAAGATAATTCCTAATTGACAACCCTTTTATTAAATCTGAAATTCAATTGAAGGTGAATTATCCTAAATTAGTTAATGTTCTTTTTCAAGATACAAGATCCGCGCCTAATTAAACCAATTCCTACTCTCGTGGTAATTGACTTTAAATTGAACTCATTACGCTTTGTGGTAATTCATTGAATCCTTGAAAGGTTAAAACTACTCTCGTGATTTAGACCTTAAGTTCAATTCTTATGGTTCCAACACCTAGGTTCACCTCTCAGTATGTCCCTAAATGTCTATGAGATGCAAATAAGTGGCCAGCAAATTCACATGAATAAGAGCAATAAGGATTGAGTCAAAGAACATTTAAGATTAATAAAAGGGAAAACAAAGTTAATTAATCATTATCAAAGTATCAAAGGGCATTGCCCAATCCTAGAAATAAAGAGAACTACTCAGACATGGAGAAGGAGAAACAAGAAATCAAATTCAAGAACATCTAAACCCGTAACAATGGAAGAAGAAATGAGAAAGATAAAGATCAAGAGCCTCCAATGTGCCTATTTTAAAACCCAATTGGAACCCCAAAACTGTATTCAGAATTTCTATTTATACCCTTAGGGTTTTAATTGGCTAAAAGGCCCCAAAAGAAATAAAAAATAAAACTTAAAAACTGATGCATACTGCGATCCACGGTCGTGGATCATTCCACGGGCTGGCCGTGGATCTTGCTGACAGAATTCCACGGCAGTGGATCATTCCACGACCAGGCCGTGAAATTCTCTGGAAAATCACTTTTACTTCTTCATGTAGCTGCTCGATCCATGGCCGTGAGAAATTCTATGGTCAGGTCGTGGAACTCTCTGTAATGAGTCTTTTTCCCCAATTTGCTATCCGTAAAGCTCCAACTTCAATCTTGCAAGCTTTTCATCCATTTCTAAGCCAATCTAACACCAATCCTGCACAACAATACCACAAACACTGCAGTTATCTGAACTAAAGAAAAAACAAATAAAAAAGGAAACTAAAATGCCTAAAATGCATAAAAATGCATACGAAACAAGAATAGAATATGATGTTATTTCACACACATCAAATCCCCCCAAGCTTAAGATTTTGCTTGTCCCCAAGCAATGACTACTGCTAAACCAAGAAGTGAGATCAAGAGACAATAATGAATGAGGAACCTGAGAAAATAACCAACCAAGCAATAGGCAAAGACAAACCAGGAATTGGAGAGGTAATCAAAATCAAGTCCAATTAGAGGCTAAAGTTCTCAAAAATCTTGCTCCTCGCTAAATTAGGTTCACTCCACTAACCACACTCAAAGTGTTTAAGGGTGAAGACAATGCACTCAAGATTCCTCAAAGAAAAAGCACTTCCATAAGCTTGATAAGAAACTAATTTTTCACTAATAATCAGCAAGCATGCAAGAATCAAAAAGTCTTTCAAGGGTTGTAATAGGGCCATAGGAATGATGTTAGGTAGGGTAAAGAAAGGAATGTATGCACAAAAAGCTAACAAAATTTGCAACAAGCACAAGAAATCCAATATAACATAGATGGAGTAAAGGCATTTTTCAATCAAGAGCACAGCTCCACATTTCCAAGCATTTTCTTCCTTACTTTTCCTTCTTCTCTTTCTCTTCTTTTTCAATCTTTCCTCTTATGATTTTCTTTTATTTGCCTTTTTTTTTCATTTGAGAAAGAGAAAGGTAAAAAACATATGATTCCTAACACACTTTACACAACTTTCAAACCCAATTTGCTTCATTTAATATTGTAAATGATTACCAACAATATATCATCATAGACATCAAGAAAAACAATTATGCAATAGGCTTAAAATGGGCAACTAGCAGATGAAAGTGTGACAATTATTTCAGAAGGTCAGAAAAATACCTAAGATGCTTTAATCACATTCAAGTATGCAAACAAAAATTTCACCTCAAAATGGTTTCAAATCAAGTTCTAGAGCACAAAATCAGTGAGGAAATATCACTTAACACAAAGAATGGGAGCAAAAATCATATAGTGCATAAATCTCATACAGGCTCAAAATTCACATTTAGAGGTTCAAAAATCAATGTTAAACACAAATTCAGAGAACATATGTTAATTATCAACTAACAAGAGATCACCTCAACTATTAATTAAAACAATGCCTATTGCCTAACACAAGAATCAACAAATTGGGTTCCAAATCAATACAATCTCAAAATCCTTAAAAGAGAGGGGCACACGTTCAACCAAAAAGTCGAGAGATATAATGGTGTAAAAATGCAATGCAAAATGAGATATGAGAATGCATGAAACTAATGATCTACAATGAAAATGAAAATACTCTCTCCAAGCTTAGAACTTACATTGTCCCTAATGTAAAAATATATAACTAGAGAAGGGATAAAAGAAAAGAACTCACTGCGGTGGTGAGAAATCTTCTGGTGTTCAATCCATGACCATAGAATTTTCCATAGGCTGGGTGTAGAACTTTCTGACTTCACTCTCCTTCTAATTTGAGCTTCAAAAAGGGTCAAACCTAAATAAGATCTATGAGATAAAGATCAAACCAACAATCCAACACACAAAATCAAAAGAAAAAGAATAAATTAAAAGGAAAAATAAAGAAACTTGGGTTGCTCCCAAGAAGCGCTTGTTTAAAGTCATTAGCTCGACTTTGGTCTAGTTTCTGTGCTCAGGTGATGTCAATGGAGTAGTGCGCAGTCCCCACTCCTTCAAAGTGTTTCACTCTCTGGCTGTTTATCATGAAAGGCTCATGACCTTCTTTCTTTACCTCAAGCACACCGTAGGATAAAACTCGAACAATCTCATATGGTCCTGACCATTTCGACCATAACTTATTAGGACAGAAATGTAGAAGCGAATTATTAACAAAAACTTTATCCCCGAGTTTAAATCCATGCTTCTTGACACACTTGTCATTCTACTTCTTAGGTCCTTTCTTGCAGGGCTTGGACTTCTCAAATTTTGTGGTACCCCTGGGCAAGGTCTTTTCTAACATAGCATCAACCACTGATTCCTGCACACCTGAAAGCATAATACTATCCACAACTTTAGTAGCATCTATGTGATTATATGAATTTAAGAAATTAGAATTATTTTCAAATTTAAAAACATCAAAAACTACTTCTTCATCATTCAATCGCAAAGTCAATTTTCCTTCATGGACATCAATGATCGTCCTTCCAGTGGCAAGGAATAGACGCCCAAGTATGATCTGCATTTTAGCATCAGCTTCCATGTCAAGCACAACAAAATCCATCGGCATATAAAACTTACCAACCTTAATAGGAACATCCTCCAAGATGCCTACAGGGTACTTGACAGACTGATCCGCCAATTGAAGTGAGATAGTTATGGGTTTTAGTTCACCCACCTCTAACTTCTTACACACAGAAAAGGGCATAAGACTAATACTAGCCCCCAAATCACACAAAACTTTATCAAAATTTGTGTTATCAATCAAATAAGAAATAGAGAATCTACCTGGATCTTTTAACTTAGGAGACAATTTATTTTGAATTAAAGCACTACACTCCTTAGTTAAAGCTACTGTCTCATATTCCTCGAGCTTCCTCTTATTAGACAAAATGTCCTTAAGAAATTTAGCATAGGTAAGCATTTGTTTCAACGCCTCAGTGAAGGGTACATTAATGTACAATTTCTTAAGAACCTCTAGGAACTTCCCAAATTGCCTATCTAACTTCGCCTTAACCAATCTTTGAGGGAAGGGAACCGGGGGTTGGTAAGGTTCAAGGGGTACATATTTAGACACCTTCTCAGTAGTTTCCTCATCTTCAAAAAGTTGTATCTTAGTCTTTTTTTCCTCATTCCCCTCATCTTTATCACTTTCTCCTTTACTCTTGGGATCCTCTAATTTCTTTCCACTTCTCAAACTCACAGCCTTACAGTGTTCATTACCTAAATTTATTTCAGGTTGACAAGGAAACTTACCCTATTGCCTATGTGAAGCGCTTGCTTGTTGGGCAATCTGAGTTTCTAACATCTTATTATGAATAGCCAAATTGTCAACCTTAACTGACAACTCTCTAATGGCCTTAGTCACAACTTGCTCATGTTGCTTAAACTCCTTATTTTGCTTAGATTGACTCTCAACGAAATTCTCAAGAAAAGACTCAAGTCTAGATTTTTGTACCTGTTGGAGTCCAGAAGAGGCTTTAGCATTACCTTGCCTAGCTTGGTACTGACTATTCCGATAGGAGAAGTTAGGATGTGATCTCTAACCAGGATTGTAAGTTTGAGAATATAGATCATTCCTCCTCTTTTGGTTGAAGTCATGGAAATTATGGCATGATTCCACTTGCTCCACCGGTGCTCCTTGTGAGGAGCCAATTTCAACTTAGCATTCAGCACCTATGTGTCCTTGTGCTCCACAAATCTCACAAAAATTATTAGAAGCACCTATGGCATTAACATGAGCTTTTTCAAGCATGTCAAAACGTTTATTCAAAGAATCAAATTTTGACATGATTAAATCAACTTCGTCTACCTTAAACTTACCTCCCGAGAGTTTTCTCGGGGTATGACCTCTTTCATTTGCCCATTGGTGATGATTTGCAGCAACACTCTCAATGATCTCATAAGCTTCTGTGAGTCTTCTGTTCATCAAAGCTCCACCAGTTGCGGAGTCAAGAGACACCTTCGAAGAATATTCTAGACCATTGTAGAAGGTGTAGACGATCAACCATTTCTCTAACTCGTGGTGTGGGCAGGCTTCCAATAAAGCCTTATATCTATCCCAAGCTTCTGACAATGACTCGCCTTCTTTCTGAACAAAGCTTGTGATTTGGGTCCTTAGATGAGCAGTCTTGGAAGGTGGAAAGAATTTGTCCAAGAAAGCTTACTCCAATTGGTCCCAAGTAGTTATCATCTTAGCGGGAACAAACTTCAACCAAGTTCTAGCTCTATTTCTCAATGACAATAGAAACAGGCGGAGACAAATAGCATCAACAGAGGCACCTTCAATCTTGAAGGTCTCACAGAACTCCAAGAACATATCCACATGATCATTTGGGTCCTCTGATAGTAATCCTCCAAACTGGTTCTGCCTTATCATAGAAAGGAAGGCAGGAGGTATGATGAAGTGCCTAGCTTCAATGTCTGGCCGAGCAATTCCAGATCGCAAACCCTGAGCATTAGGGGCTGCATACTCTTTTAGCGGTCTATTATCCTCAGGTTCAGTCATGACTAATGTTAGTTCAAGTATTTCTCTTACTCTTTGCCTTCGTTGTCTTCTCTTTCTACGAAAAGTTCTTTCAATTTTAGGATCAGCTTCAATAAGAGTCCCAGAACGTCTAGTACTTTGCATAAACAAGAGAAATTACCTGCAGAGAGTCAAAGAAAAATCAAGAACGTAAGAATATGATAAAAAGAAAAAAGGTTTAAAATAATTAAATTAAAAATTAAATTGATATTCAAGAAAAATACAGTCCCCGGCAACGGCGCCAAAAACTTGGTGTATGAAATCTGTAAGTGTATGATTTCATCGTCACGTAATAAAAAAATCGAATCCATAGGGACTGTGTCTATGAATACCAATTAATTAATTAATTAATTCAATTAAATAAAAGAGAATATAATTATTGATTAAGAAGAACGTAGTAACAAAGCAATTAAATAAATAAAAATCAAAGTACAAAATTTAGAACAAAAATAGTAAGTTAACAAAAAAAGTATTCAAATTCAAGAAAACTTCCAAGATTGGAGTAACCACAATGATACAAGACAATTCCTAATTGACAACCCTTTTATTAAATTTAAAATTCAATTGAAGGTGAATTACCCTAAATTAATTAATGTTCTTTCTCAAGATACAAGATCCATGCCCAATTAAACTAATTCCTATTCTCGTGGTAATTGAATTTAAATTGAACCCATTACGCTTTGTAGTAATTCATTGAATCCTCAAAAGGCTAAAACTACTCCCATGATTTAGACCTTAAGTTCAATTCTTATGGTTCCAACACCTAGGTTCACCTCTCAGTACGTCCCTAAATGTCTATGAGATGTAAATAAGTGGCCAGCAAATTCACATGAATAAGAGCAATAAGGATTGAGTCAAAGAACATTCAAGATTAATAAAAGGGGAAACAAAGTCAATTAATCATTATCAAAGTATCAAAAGGCATTGTCCAATCCTAGAAACAAAGAGAACTACTCAGACATGGAGAAGGAGAAACAAGAAATCAAATTCAAGAACATCCAAACCCGTAACAACGGAAGAAGAAAGGAGAAAGATGAAGATCAAGAGCCTTCAATGTGCCCCTCTCAAAACCTAATTAGAACCCCAAAACTATATTCAGAACCTCTATTTATACCCTTAGGGTTTTAATTGGCTAAAAGGCCCCAAAAGAAATAAAAAATAAAACTTAAAAACTGATGTGTATTGCGATCCACGGCCGTGGATCATTTCACGGCCGTGGATCATTCCACGGGCTAGCCATGGATCTTGCTGACAGAATTTCACGGCCGTGGATCATTCCACAGCTGTGGATCATTCCACGGCCAGGCTGTGGAATTCTCTGAAAAATCACTTTTGCTTCTTCACGCAGCTGCTCGATCCATGGCTGTGGGAAATTCCACGGTCAGGCCATGGAACTCTCTGTAATGAGTCTTTTTTCCTAATTTGTTATCCGTAAAGCTCCAACTTCAATCTTGCAAGCTTTCCATCCATTTCTAAGTTAATCTAGCACCAATCCTGCACAACAACACCACAAACACCGCAATTATCTGAACTAAAAGAAAAATAAATAAAAAGGGAAACTAAAATGCCTAAAATGCATAAAAATGCATGCGAAACAAGAATAGATTATGATATTATTTCACACATATCATGGTGTAACTGCAAAAGGTACTTTGATGCTCAAGTCAGGCAATGCACTAGGAGATAGTGTTTATGGTTCAGAGAGATACCTAAGTGATTTTGCCTAATATTTATAAGGGAGCACTACTTAATTGTTAAGCAGAATATGAGGGAAATTCCAATTTGAGTTGTTATTAGTGGCCAGTTATGGCTATTAAAGAGATCTCCAATCACTCATATTTGCATGGGGTTTGTTGGGAGTGATTGTCTCCTAATTGCATAACTGCCATTGGTGATGTGGGGCTGACTCAGGCCGTGCTCCATAGGGAGCGCAGCCAAGATGCTCACGTTGATTAGATGGCCCCCAACGCTCTGTGGGAGTTGGATCTTAGTCTAGAATAGTTTCCCCCAGCTTGATGCTTCACTAAAAGTGGAGTGTCAAGGTATTTCAGATAAAAGTCAACAAGAGTGTTACTTGCCCCAGAGTGATGGTGTTGGGCAAGAGGTGCTGATGTCTGGCTCTTTGAAGATGGGTCAGTAACTATAATCCAATGTCTGGTGCACTTTCCAATCTTTTGCCCTCAACATCCATTATGGTGTTTGTAAAATCTCAGTGAAAGTGGTGCTCACTAGCACTGAGCGAGAATGTTGCGAACCGAATATATCTATTTAGCCGAGATCCATGTTGGTACCGTTTTAGGGGGAACGGATCTGGGAAGTCATTCTAGGATCCTTCACCTGGGATCATCTTTGGTCGTGATCCTTTATTGTGTTCGAGAGGTTCTGCGACTGGAGTCATTTCACTTGTTATTTGCAGCCTTTGAGGGACACGTGGTAGATGGTGAGTGGAAGTCATCATTTGGGCTTCGCGCTACCATCATTTCAAACTTTCTAAAATGTCAAGCATATCTCTACCATAATGGTGGCAGTTGAGGCATCAGAGGTCTAAAAATAAGGAAGTGGAGATAACCTCTCATTTTTCTACTTCTCTAACCTTCCTCAAAGAGTTTCTGGCGGCGTAGGCAATTTCCAACGAGTCTTCTCATGGTGGCTTACAGTGGCATTCACAGTGGAGCAACTCTAAACTTTCTATTTTATGCTTTTTGCACATTTTTCAGTTTCCTTACTTAGTTCCCTTTTAATTCTTTCCTTTGAAGGTACTGGCCAAACCTTTTTATTCTTTACTCAGCCCTTTTTTTCTTTATTTGGACCATGGTGAGAGTGCATGAATTTGAGAGCAACAGTTAATAGGGTAGTAACTCTATGGAGGCATTATCTGTATTGCCAACTCTGCACATGGTAGAGGTGTGGTGGAGGGTTTCCTGCAAGGATACTTATAGGGTACAAAGGCCACTTTTGAGCTCTAAGATCTGAAGTGCAATATGAAAAGCAAAGGCAACGAGGGAAGTGGCTAAGCTTAGACCCTCATGTTCGCTTTCAGAGATTATGAAAAAATTGAAACATAAGAAATCTATTCTTTCTAGTTCTGAAAAAAAACTCGACCTCTATAAGTTGTTCTTCTTGTATCCGACATATGGGGAGGAAGAGGAAAGTCATCGCCTCAACTACGGTCCTAATGAATGTGTCAAACACGGCTCCGAGTCTAGATTTATACAAATGGCTGAGCCCCAAAGTAAAGAACATCATATCTCGATATACTACCATAGTGGAGGTAGCCAACTTGTGAACGTACCTTCAGTTGATGGAAGGCGATATATAAGACAAGGAATTCGAGGTGCACCCCATAAGCTAGAAGAGTGGGTTTGTACAGCACAGACCTCGGGCGACAAACATTACATGTGCTTATACGAAACCATGTTTGTGAAGCTTGGGATCCACCTTCAGTTTTCACACTTCGAGATGGGTGTTTTGAACCATCTCTAATTGGTGCCAATGCAGTTATATCCTAACGTATGGGCTTACGTTCGGGCATTCCAGTTGCTGCACCGGCATCTGGGCCGTCCATTCACCGTCCTATCTTTCTTCAAATTCTTTCAAGTGGTCCTACCTGATGGGGGAAGACCAACCAAAGCTTGGGTTACTCTTCATGCTTGGAGTGGCCAAAAAATATTGGACTCCTTCATTGAGTCTTACAAGAACTTTAAGGACAAGTACTTCTGGATGAAGCAAGCCTCAGATTACGGCCATTTTTCTTTACTGCGAATGGGGAGTTGACAATGTACCTTTATTGGATGTGGCAGCCTTTTTTATTAGATGGGTCACTAACACGAATATTATCTATTCGAGGGATTTAATTAAAACACTAGAAAATAAACTATGTGCTTATCTAGGTGCAATAATATGAACTTATTGACTTTATGTTGAACTTGTTTATTTGTGTTTTCCTTTTGACTATATTATGAAACTAAAAATTTTTCTTTTTCTTGTTCAAAAAGTATGGCCTTCACTTATAATCATAACGATCTCCATTGGAGGATTATGGAGAAAGCTACCTGCAAAGCAGAAAAGGGCAAGCGTGTAGCCCTCACTCCCCTCAACGAACCAATCTTAGAGATCTGGGACCAAAACACTAAGGCCACACACCAAGGTGCTCAGTTCCAATCCCATAAGTAGAGGGCAACAGGTCAAGGTGGTCCACCCCAGAGGCCTCGATGCTTGAGCCCAATTATGGACTTGACGCTCCCTAAGGTGAGAAGTTATCTCATAACGCCCTCATCCACTTTATAGTCTCTTCTATCTAGGGCAAGGATTTCATGGCTTTTAATTTCATTAAGATGTCGTTGACGATAGATACCAATATAGAGAAGATAGTTGAAGCTTATATCTCCTATCGGATCTATCTCGGCGAGATCCGGTGTTTACAAAATATGACTCTCTTTTATATCTTGGGGAAGCCACTGCCCAAGGTCAACAAAACAGCCAAGCTGGATGCCTGCTTGGAGAAGGTGCGAGGAGAAAAGAAGGCCCTAGAGAAGGACCTCAGAAAGCATCGAGCACTGGTAGAGGAAGCTGGCAAGAAGTTTGGGGTTGCTCATGATGAGAACCAGACTCTGAAACAATAGATTGTTGATTTAGAGAAAAAGTTGGTTGACTCTAAGCTAACAGTGACGGATCTCCGTGTAACACCCCAAACTTTCTATGTATTAAATAAGTAATTTTGACAGTTAACAGAATTCTACTGTTTAGTGATTTCTGTGCACTGTAAAATAATTTTGAATATTTCGTCTGCATATTTGGTCATTTTGAGTGATTTGTTCCGTGTCAGGAAAATAATAATTTTCGGGCCGGAAAAATTTACGTAAATTAATTTTTATTGCTTAGTCTTAATTAACTTACGTAATCTGATTTGATATTTGTGAATTTTCTAATTTTTGTGATTTTATGTGTGATTTTGATTTTTTTTACCATTTGTGGGCCCCGCGAGGTGTTTGTGGGCCCAAGTGGCCATACGTGGGCCCAGGTGGGTCCCGCAAAGTGAAAATTTTTCTACGCATAAAAAAATTTGTACTGTTTAGACGGAGACAGGGGATCTTACTAAACCTGAATCCGAAAACAGTTTTAGAAAATTTCCTTTACCGTATTTTTTATTGTATTTATTTATCATGGACGGTAAAAATACAAGAAAATGTATGTTTTGTGGGGTTACATGAATCAAAATAATATTCTATATTATTAAGTTAATATTGGTGGATTGGATATCCACCATTAATTTAATTACCATTGGAAATTTAATCTTGATTTAATCAACGGTAGAGATTTGATCTTAAAAGTAAATAGGATCAATTATAACCGTTGGATGGAAATTAAATCAAGGGTAGAGATTTAATCTTATAAAGGACTATGACCATTATCAACCCTTGGATGTAAAATAAATCAATGGTGGAGATGGATCATTAATGACCATTGGATTTAGATTTAAATCAATGGTGGAGAATTGGTCATCAAAAATTTTTACAACCATTTTGGACCCTTGGATGTAAAGCTTGAAGATGCAATCTTGACCTTTCATTTGGAGACACATCTAATGGCTAGGATTTAAAGAAGAAAGATCCAATGGCTTAGATTTTGTCTTCTAAAAATCAAAATCTACTTAAATCCTAACCATTGAATGAATCCATGGTTAGGAATGCTTCATATAATTGATAGAAAAGATGACAAATTGCATGAATCATGCAAGGAGGGGGGGACGGTTTTGTTGAACAAGGAGGAAGGGAGACATGCTTGGACTTTTAGGGAGTAGCCTTTTTAAAGCCAAAGAAAAGATGAAGACAAGTTACTATCATGCACAATTAATGTGCATGCTTTTCAAAATTCCATTTTGGCTTTTCTCTCCATGAAGTCCACAGTCATGCATAGTTAGGATGCCAAATTATTTCATTTACACACTTCACATTCTTCATTTCTTCATTTTCTCTAAGTTCCAAAAACCAACCGAAGAGAAAAACTCTATTTCCTCTCCTTAGTGAAGCATTCGGCCAAGCACTCCTCTTCACACTCCATCACTCTTTAATTTCATACAACCTAGTTTCTTAAATCATCACCTTGTTCTAAACAACTTTCTTATTGAGAATTTTCTCAAATTCTTACATCTTGAAGGACTTTTTCTAAGATCAAGTTTTAGAGTTCTTGTTGGTGAAGAGTAAGAAAACTTCTTTTATTCTTTTCTTTTTCATGTTCTAAACCATGTTTGATCCATGGTTCCTCTTAATCAAGTTCAATATACTAATTTTCTTGTATTTGTTCTATGTTCAAGAGACTTTTGTTGGAGGAGATCTTGTTCTAAATTCAAAGCAAGGAGCTTTTGGAGTTCTTCAAGAGGTAAGAGGGAGATTTATCTCACCAACCAAGCATGGTGGTGAGAGATGGTTATATTTGATGGATGATGAATCCATGTGAGGATTCATATCCATGGTCATGTAATAAATTATTTGTGTTATGTGTTTTTAATTATTTTGTTTATGCTTGATATGCTTTGCATGAATTAATTGTGTATGCATGCTTAGTATGATTTTTACTTGTTTATATGGTATGCTTATAATATGCATGATGATATATGTTAAATATATTATGATGGAATGTATGTTGGAAACAAGAAATTATGGCTTCAAAGGTCATAGGAAGCTCACGGTTTTGGCTCTCAAAAACTAAGGTTTCTATTGAAAATTTTCAAGAACAATGAACTTGATTTTTTTAGTCCTTAGACTTAAGAAAATTTTAGCCAAGACACCAACCAACTTGGTGTTTACAAAATTAGATTTTCAAGAAGGATGAAATTGAATGATTTTAGAAAATAATAATAATAATAATAATAAAAAGGGTTGTTATTCCAAACAATGATGCTCACGGTTTTTAGTATGGAGTTTTAGTAAAATAATTTGTGTATAAAACAAGATTTGAACTTAGATGTTTCAAAGAAAAATATTTGATGGTTCCAAAGACCATTTATAAGGTTTTGATAAACTTAGAAAAAATGTTTTGATGTTATAAAATATAAGAATTTCCATAGAAGGATTTTAAAAGGGAAATTCAAGTGTTATCAATTGGTTGAGAAAGGATTTTTAGTAAAATAAAGAAAAAGAAAATTTAAAAGTGGTGAACATCAAATTATTTTAAGAGAATAAATTTTTAGAAGTGATTTAGAAAACGTTTGTAACTTAAATTTATTTAAGGATAATTTAATTTTTAAGCTTTGGAAAATGATATGATATTTTAAGTTAAAAATAGTAATTAAATTAACAAGATGAGATTTTACAAGATCAAATTAGTAAAATGAAATTTTTAGTAATTATATTACGGAAAAGGAATATTTAAAAAAAAAAAAAGAAGAATAGGAATGAAATGAGGTGAGAGATTATATTATATTAAGAAAAGCCCAAAATAATATTTCAAAGTTAAGTAATATTTTTACGAAGTGTAGAAACGGTGAAAATTGATTTATGTAGCTCAAAAACGTAATTTTTAAATTACACGATAAAAAAATGTTAAAATATTTCTACGTAATTTTTAAAGCATTTAATCATTTTACACGATCGAAATGTTGTAGAAAAATCGCTATGCGATTTAAAAATGAAAGAATATTTTTACGTATTTTAGAATACAGTAAAAAAAAATTTGTTATGCAATTTTTAAACGTAATAGAAATGTTACAAATCATTATTTACGTAATAAAATATTACGTGACCGTAAAAATGTGACAAAAATATTTTGTGAATGATAAAAATACAATAATATAATGTTGCTGTTAATTATACAGTAAACTTTATAGTTAAAAATCAGTATGTGAATATTGCACAAGAAACTGAGCAATTTGCCTATAATTGGCATAAATCCATTTTACGAACGTAAAATAGTATTTGAACTTTGTATGAGAAATTATGTGATTTACCTTTGGTTGGTAATTGGTGCATTACACATGCATTGAAAATGGTCCGATGGACTGGATATGGCTAATTGCCTAGGAGAAACGTACACCTCTTGAGTGGGTGCGATACGCGTAGTGTAGGTCACTTATGGACCTTGGGGGCATCGGGGTGCGGGTTGCTCACAATGGGCAGTTGGTAGCTCTTCTGCATCGTGGGTTAGACCGATGCAACACACCTGATCCCACCGAGACACTATTCTTAATCAAGATCCGACAAAGATCATGTTGTGTATGTGCTAGATGTGCAAGATATAATTATAAGCACTTGGTCTCAAGCACGAAATACCAAGCCACTCTTTTCGATCAATTTCTCCGACTTGAGTATTAGCTCCATGGAGTAGGGCATTGAGTCTATGTACGCATGCATGAAACCCAGCATCTATATTTATATGATGGTGTTGTTGTAATTGTTGTATGATTTAAACAAAGGATAAGTGGCACAATGGTAATTATTATTTTGCACTATGATGATGGTATAATTGTGATCATGATATGATATTTTGCATGATGTGTTGCTTGTATTATCTCTGTACTATCATGCTTGTATTGGCGTAGATAATCTCACCTCTTTGTATGTATATTTGTATATTGTATTGATAATTGGGTGAAGACGTTGAGAAAGAAACGGTACAAGAAGCAGAAGAAGAATTACTTCTCACAGCTGGGAACGCCGACTCGACAAGATGACGACAAGAGCCGGTTTCTTCGGATATGTACGTCTACAATTTCACGGAGGAGTCAAGAATGGAGGACAAGTCCCGATGAGCAAGGACTTATTTATGAGGGATATCCGATCATTAGCATTAGCGCATCAAGCTTTCGTAGAGATCCATTTTTCTCGTGTAACTATCTTAGTTCATGTTGAATTTCCGTTGCATATCGGGCGACACCGGGACACCAGAATTATGTCCCAACGGAAATCAAGATAGTATCGTCACCCGACACCGTCCGTAGGGCTACTGGTCATAACGGATTCCTACCGCCGAGGAACCCGAGGAGGACCCATCCGAAGGGTCCGCCGCTTAGTTAAACTTGGGCAAGTTTGAACTCGATATGAACTATGTGTGTAATTTATTTAAGTGTGTTTTAGTTTGAGACATGGGTCAGTAAAATAAATAATTCCAACAATACGTTTGCAATAAGTATATGATGTAATCTATGTGTGAGGTTGCTATAATGTTTTATTTTTCGCTAAGTTTATTTTATGGTCGTCAAAAAAAAAAAATTTAACTTATCTTTTATTACAACGTCACCTTATATGAACTTGGGGTTATTAAGTAACATAAATGTGACACCCTACGGTGGGTGTTACATTAGTTGGTATCGAGCCCAAGTTTGAGTCTTTCGGGTTGTGGTTAGGTCTGTCTTGTTTGTGTTGTGTGATTCTCTGTTATTGTTTTCTCGAAAAGAAAATAATATTGTTTGAAAATTCTTCTGTTATTGTTTTCTCGAGAAGAAAACAATATTGTTGAAGATTGACCTTACTTTCTTTGTATTATCCAAATTTGAGTGAAGAAAGTAATGTCCGGACGAGGACGAGGACGTGGACGTGGAAATAATGGCTCGAGATATGGAGCTTAATGGGAGCGATAATGGGAATGGTAATGGGAATATGGCTGCAGTACAGTAACAAAGAATGCGAGAATGGCGGAAGTGGTTGCACAACAAAATCAACGGGCAATGAAAATGTGCACGCTTGTCCGAGTTTCGAAGGAATAATCCACCGAAATTTCGTGGAGAGTTTGATCCGGAGAAAGTTGAACTTTGGATCCAAGAACTTGAAAAGATATTTGATGGTATGGGTTGTGTTTGATGAACGGAAGCTTACGCTGGCAACGTTTATGCTTTGGTAGGAGATGGTGAACGTTGGTGGACAGGAGCTAGAAGACCGCATGGAAGTCAAGGAAGGATGGTGACATGGCAAGTTTTTAAGCAAAAGTTTCTCGGAGAAATATTTTCCAAAGCAAGTGTGAGGCATATGAAGGAAATGGAATTTCTCGAGCTTACGACAAGGATTGATGTCCGTAAGTGAGTATGCGGCAAAATTTGAAAGTCTCGTCTCGCCGAGATATTTGCGGATGAATCCAAATGAGGGGCAGGAAATGCAGAAATTTGAAGAAGGATTAAAGTCGGATATTAAGAGAGTCAGATCGATGTTAGAGATTAATCAACTTCCAACTTTGATTGAAAAATGTCGTAAAATTGAAGAGATTGATCATCAACGAGTGGCAAGAAATAAGAATTTTGGACCTGCAAGGTTCCAAAAAGGAAAGAGTACTCAAGCAAGTCGCTCTCAAGAAAAAGCCATATATGAAACCCGCAGAAGTCGGACTAAGAAGCAATTTGTGGGTGGAAGTTCTAGCGGCAATAAGGCAAGTCAAGTCGGGACTCCTATTCGATGTTTCAAATGTGGGAAGGACCATCTCACGAAAGATTGTCAACATAAGGAGGTTGTTTGTTTTAAGTGTGGACAAAGATAGAAATTTCTCTAAAGACTATGATCGATAAGGAAGGAATCCTCTATGGGAAATGTTCAGACTATGCAAGGCCACAAAGTGCGGTGGTCGTGTCTATACAATGAGCGGAGAAGTAGTCATAAATCTGAGGACTTGATAATGGAGGAGGGTACTATTGGAGGTAATCCTTTAACCATACTCTATGATTCGGGAGCAACACATTCTTTCATTGCATGTGATTGTGTTGAGCATTTGGGATTGATCAGTCTCAGTATTGCCATATGATCTGAATGTTGCTACTCCTATTGATAAGTCTGAAGTTACATCAACAGTATGCCTGAATTGTCCTGTCTGTGTTAGGAATAGAATCTTTTATGTGGACTTGATCTGTTTGCCTCTTTCCAAGATTAATGTAATCTTGGGAATGGATTGGTTGTCTTCTAACCATATCCTAATTGATTGTTCGAATAAGACATTAGTGTTTCTTGAGGCTAAGGATCCTAGATTCCTAACGGCTACTCAAGTGGAAGCTTGTTTGAAGGAAGGAGATCTTGGGTATCTATTATTATCTTCTTTAGAGGTGCAATGTGAAGATGTCTTGAAGGATATTTTTATGGTCAACGAATTTCCTGAAGTATTTCCTGAAGATATACCCGGACTACCACCAAGAAAGTGAAATTGAGTTTGCCATTGATCTTGTACCGGAGTCGGACCAATAGCTATAGCGCCTATCTATCGGATGTCGCCGGTAGAATTAGCCGAATCGAAGAAACAAATGGAGGATTTATTAGAGAAACAATTTGTGAGACCTAGTGTGTCACCATGGGGAGCTCCAAAGGTTTGTTGGTCAAGAAGAAGGATGGAACTTCACGTCTATGTGTAGACTATCGGAACTAAATAAAATCACGATTAAGAATAAATATCCACTTCCAAGGATAGATGATCTCGATGAATCAATTGCGAGGAGCCGCAATATTTTCCAAAATTGATCTACGTTCCGGGTATCACCAAATACGTGTGAAAGTGGAGGATATTCCCAAAATGCCTTTTTCGAACTCGTTATGGGCATTATGAATATTTAGTGATGCCGTTTGGTGTGACAAATGCACCAGCCATATTCATGGACTTCATGAACAGAGTTTTTCGTTCATACTTGGATAAGTTTGTTGTTGTCTTTATAGATGACATTTTAATTTATTCTCGAAGTCAGGAGGAACATGCTGAACATCTCAGGGTGGTTCTCCAGATTCTAAAGGAGAATAAGATGTATGTCAAGTTGTCCAAATGTGAATTTTGGTTGAATGAAGTTCAATTTTTGGGACTACCAAAGACTCGGAAGGGTCATGATGCCATTTGGGTAATTGTTGATCGGCTTACTAAGTCAGTTCACTTTTTGTCGATTAATATTAAATACTCAATGGAAAAGTTGGCTCAGGTGTACATCAGTGAAATTGTTAGACTTCATGGTGTACCATCCAATATCATTTCGGATCGAGATCCAAGGTTTACATCGAGATTTTGGGATAGTTTTCAAGAAGCGATGGGAACAAAGCTACGTCTAAGTTCTGCTTACCATCCACAAACCGATGGTCACGAAAAGGATGATTCAATCGTTAGAAGACTTGTTGAGAGCTTGTGTACTTGGAACAAATCGGAGGTGGGATGAATTCTTACCATTGATAGAATTCACATACAATAACAGCTTTCCATTCAAGTATAGGGATGGCACCCTATGAGGCATTATATGGAAGACGATGTAGAACACCGTTATGTTGGTATCAAGACTATGAAAGTGCTATATTAGGACCGAGATTGTTCAACGTACAACCGAGAAAGTTAAGATGATTCAAGATAAATGAGAATGAGTCAAACTCGGCAAAAAAGAGTTATCTTGATAAAAGGAGAAAATTTCTCGAGTTTGAAGAAGGTGACCACGTATTTTTGCGAGTGACGCCTATGACGGGTGTTGGACGAGTGCTTAAGTCCAAGAAGCTCACTCCAAAGTTTATCTACCATATCGATTTTACGTCCGGTAGGTCCTGGTGGCATATCGATCAGCATTACCACCTTTTCACAAACCTTCACAATGTATTTCACGTATCACAACTACGGAAATATATTTCGATCCTACTCATGTTATCAAGCCGCATTACATAAGCATGTTGAAGGAAAATTTAACTTATGACACTGCTCCAAGAAAGATTGAGGATCGAAAGACAAAGCAACTTCGAGGTAAGGAAATTTCATTGGTTAAAATTATTTGGGATGATGTAAGCGGGAAGCTACATGGGAACTAGAAGAAAAGATAAAAGAACAAGATCCTTTTTATTTTAAGGATGTGAAGTCAAGTTCGTCAAGTTTCGAGGACTAAACTTTTGTAGAGGGGGAGAATTGTAACACCCCAAACTTTCTATGTATTAAATAAGTAATTTTGACAGCTAATGTAATTCTACCGCTTAGTGATTTCTGCAGGTACCGTAAAATTATTTTGAATATTTCGTCCTGCATATTTGGTCATTTTGAGTGATTTGTTCCGTGTCAAGAAAATAATAATTTTCTAGGAAAAATTTACGTAAATTAATTTTTATTGCTTAGTCTTAATTAACTTACGTAATCTGATTTGATATTTATGAATTTTCTAATTTTTGTGATTTTATGTGTGATTTTGATTTTTTTACTATTTGTGGGCCCCGCGAGGTGTTTGTGGGCCCAGGGTTATACGTGGCCCAAGGTGGGCCATAAAAGTGAAAATTTTTTTACGCATAGAAAAATTTGTACTGTTTAGACGAGACAGGGGATCTTACTAAACCCGAATCCGAAAACAGCTTTTAGAAAATTTCTTTTTACCGTATTTTTTATTGTATTTATTTACTGGATGACGGTAAAAAATACGATAAATGTATGTTTTGTGGGATTACAGTGAATCAAAATAATATTCTATATTATTAAGTTAATATTGGTGGATTGGATATCCATCATTAATTTAATTACCATTGGAAATTTAATCTTGATTTAATCAATCTATGGAGATTTGATCTTAAAAGTAAATAGGATCAATTATAACCGTTGGATGGAAATTAAATCAAGGGTAGAGATTTAATCTTATAAAGGACTATGACCATTATCAACCCTTGGATGTAAAATAAATCAATGGTGGAGATGGATCATTAATGACCATTGGATTTGGATTTAAATCAATGGTGGAGAATTGGTCATCAAAAATTTCTACAACCATTTTGGACCCTTGGATGTAAAGCTTGAAGATGCAATCTTGACCTTTCATTTGGAGACACATCTAATGGCTAGGATTTAAAGAAGAAAGATCCAATGGCTTAGATTTTGTCTTCTAAAAATCAAAATATACTTAAATCCTAACCATTGAATGAATCAATGGTTAGGAATGCTTCATATAATTGATAGAAAAGATGACAAATTGCATGAATCATGCAAGGAGGGGGGACGGTTTTGTTGAACAAGGAGGAAGGAGACATGCTTGACTTTTAGGGAGTAATTTTTTGCCAAAGAAAAGATGAAGACAAGTTACTATTATGCACAATTAATGTGCATGCTTTTCAAAATTCCATTTTGGCTTTTCTCTCCATGAAGTCCACGGTCATGCATAGTTAGGATGCCAAATTATTTCATTTACACACTTCACATTCTTCATTTCTTCATTTTCTCTAAGTTCCAAAAACCAACCGAAGAGAAAAACTCTATTTCCTCTCCTTAGTGAAGCATTCGCCAAGCACTCCTCTTCACACTCCATCACTTTTAATTTCATACAACCTAGTTTCTTAAATCATCACCTTGTTCTAAACAACTTTCTTATTGAGAATTTTCTCAAATTCTTACATCTTGAAGGACTTTTTCTAAGATCAAGTTTTAGAGTTCTTGTTGGTGAAGAGTAAGAAAACTTCTTTTATTCTTTTCTTTTTCATGTTCTAAACCATGTTTGATCCATGGTTCCTCTTAATCAAGTTCAATATACTAATTTTCTTGTATTTGTTCTATGTTCAAGAGACTTTTGTTGGAGGAGATCTTGTTCTAAATTCAAAGCAAGGAGCTTTTGGAGTTCTTCAAGAGGTAAGAGGGAGATTTATCTCACCAACCAAGCATGGTGGTGAGAGATGGTTATATTTGATGGATGATGAATCCATGTGAGGATTCATATCCATGGTCATGTAATAAATTATTTGTGTTATGTGTTTTTAATTATTTTGTTTATGCTTGATATGCTTTGCATGAATTAATTGTGTATGCATGCTTAGTATGATTTTTACTTGTTTATATGGTATGCTTATAATATGCATGATGATATATGTTAAATATATTATGATGGAATGTATGTTGGAAACAAGAAATTATGGCTTCAAAGGTCATAGGAAGCTCACGGTTTTGGCTCTCAAAAACTAAGGTTTCTATTGAAAATTTTCAAGAACAATGAACTTGATTTTTTAGTCCTTAGACTTAAGAAAATTTCAGCCAAGACACCAACCAACTTGGTGTTTACAAAATTAGATTTTCAAGAAGGATGAAATTGAATGATTTTAGAAAATAATAATAATAATAATAATAAAAAGGGTTGTTATTCCAAACAATGATGCTCACGGTTTTTAGTATGGAGTTTTAGTAAAATAATTTGTGTATAAAACAAGATTTGAACTTAGATGTTTCAAAGAAAAATATTTGATGGTTCCAAAGACCATTTATAAGGTTTTGATAAACTTAGAAAAAATGTTTTGATGTTATAAAATATAAGAATTTCTATAGAAGGATTTTAAAAGGGAAATTCAAGTGTTATCAATTGGTTGAGAAAGGATTTTTAGTAAAATAAAGAAAAAGAAAATTTAAAAGTGGTGAACATCAAATTATTTTAAGAGAATAAATTTTTAGAAGTGATTTAGAAAACGTTTGTAACTTAAATTTATTTAAGGATAATTTAATTTTTAAGCTTTGGAAAATGATATGATATTTTAAGTTAAAAATAGTAATTAAATTAACAAGATGAGATTTTACAAGATCAAATTAGTAAAATAAAATTTTTAGTAATTATATTACGGAAAAGGAATATTTTAAAAAAAAAGAAGAAGAATAGGAATGAAATGAGGTGAGAGATTATATTATATTAGGAAAAGCCCAAAATAATATTTCAAAGTTAAGTAATATTTTTACGAAGTGTAGAAACGGTGAAAATTGATTTATGTAGCTCAAAAACGTAATTTTTAAATTACACGATAAAAAAATGTTAAAATATTTCTACGTAATTTTTAAAGCATTTAATCATTTTACACGATCGAAATGTTGTAGAAAAATCGCTATGCGATTTAAAAATGAAAGAATATTTTTACGTATTTTAGAATACAAAAAAAAATTTGTTATGCAATTTTTAAACGTAATAGAAATGTTACAAATCATTGTTTACGTAATAAAATATTACATGACCGTAAAAATGTGACAAAAATATTTTGCGAAATGATAAAAATACAATAATATAATGTTGCCGTTAATTATACAAAGAACTTTACGCTTAAAAATCAAGTATGTGAATATTGCACAAGAAACTCGAGCAATTTGCCTATAATTGGCATAAATCCATTTTACGAACGTAAAATAGTATTTGAACTTTGTATGAGAAATTATGTGATTTACCTTTGGTTGGTAATTGGTGCATTACACATGCATTGAAAATGGTCCGATGGACTCGGATATGGCTAATTGCCTAGGAGAAACGTACACCTCTTGAGTGGGTGCGATACGCGCGTAGTGTAGGTCACTTATGGACCTTGGGGGCATCGGGTGCGGGTTGCTCACAATGGGCGCTTGGTAGCTCTTCTCGTACCGTGGGTTAGACCGATGCAACACACCGGTGATCCGGACCGAGACACTATTCTTAATCAAGATCCGACAAAGATCAAGTTGTGTATGTGCTAGATGTGCAAGATATAATTATAAGCACTTGGTCCAAGCACGAAATACCAAGCTCTTTTCGATCAATTTCTCCGACTTGAGTATTAGCTCCATGGAGTAGGGCATTGAGTCTATGTACGCATGCATGAAACCGAGCATCTATATTTATATGATGGTGTTGTTATAATTGTTGTATGATTTAAACAAAGGATAAGTGGCACAATGGTAATTATTATTTTGCACTATGATGATGGTATAATTGTGATCATGATATGATATTTTGCATGATGTGTTGTTTGTATTATCTCCGTACTATCATGCTTGTATTGGCGTAGATAATCTCACCTCTTTGTATGTATATCTCGTATATTGTATTGATAATTGGGTGAAGACGTTGAGAAAGAAACTAAGCATAAGCGTAAGAAGAATTACTTCTCACTACCGGGAACGCCGACTCTCGACAAAGATGACGACAAGAGCCGCTTTCTTCTGATATGTACGTCTACAATTTCACTGAGGAGCCGAAGAATGGAGGACAAGTCCCGATGAGCGAGGACTTATTTATGAGGGATATCCGACCGTTAGCATTAGCGCATCAAGCCGTAGAGATCCATTTTTCTCGTAACTATCTTAGTTCATGTTGAATTTCCGTTGCATATCAAAGGCGACACTCGGGACACCAGGAATTATGTCCCAACGGAAATCGATAGTATCGTCACCGACACCGTCCGTAGGGCTACTGTCATAACGGATTCCTACCGCCGAGGAACCCGAGGAGGACCCATCCGAAGGGTCCGTCGCTTTAGTTAAACTTGGGCAAGTTTGAACTCGATATGAACTATGTGTGTAATTTATTTAAGTGTGTTTTAGTTTGAGACATGGGTCAGAAAATAAATAATTCCAACAGTACGTTTGCAATAAGTATATGATGTAATCTATGTGTGAGGTTGCTATAATGTTTTATTTTCCGCTAAGTTTATTTTATGGTCGTCAAAAAAAAAAATTAACTTATCTTTTTATTACAACGTCACCTTATATGAACTTGGGGGTTATTGAGTAACATAAATGTAACACCCTACGGTGGGTGTTACACTCCGCATGAAGGTGGGGGAGTTGGAGGCTGCGAATGAGGCCCTTGAAGTTGAGATCAAGGAAATCAAGTTGAAATGGGTGAGGTCCGTAGATGAATCCTTTGCCAACGCATTAGAGCAGCTTCGGACCCTGAATCCCTCCAGGTTGATAACTAAGGGTGTCGGATCCCATTGCCGCATTAGGGACTAGTTCATAGTAGGCATCACCCCACGACCCTCACAACTTGGTTCTTCCACTTTGGTTAACCCCACTGCGGACACCACTGAAGTTAATGAAGAGCCTACTGCTGTTGACCCTACTATGCCATAATTCATTTTATTTTCTTCCTTTTAATGCCCCCTGCATAGGGCTTTTTATTGTTTTGTGGACAAGTCCCTAATAAGCCTGTATTTTATAATCTTATACCAAATAAATTGTGGTGATTTACTTATGTTTATTAATGAATTTTGAATGGATCCTTATCAATATCTTCATTTTTGTAGATTGAATGAGATTTATCACATTTGGAATGACAGCAAGCGAAGATACCACATTTTCAGAGAAAAAGAATATCATTTTGGCTTAGCCAGGGCCCTGTGAGTGATTGAGAAGCTAGACAGGGCCCTGTGAATGATTAAGAAGTTAGACAGAGCCCTGTGAGCGATTGAGGAGTTAGACAGTGTTGTGTCTAACTTGGAAAATACTTATGTCTATTTTTTTTTAAGAGACACAGTCGTGTCTCTATGTCACACGGCCGTGTCTCCCTTCTAAGTTGAAGTTACACTATTTTTTTAGCTCACACGACCATGTCAAGCTTAGACACGGCTATGTGAGGTCTTCTGTGCTTAAAAATGATAGTTTTTCACCCCAAATATTATAAATAGAAGCAAATCCCTAAACCTGAGGGAGAATTTTTGCGATGGAGGCTAGGGTTTTGAAGACAAATGCAAGAGTGATTGAAGTTCAACCATTGAAGACATCTTCTCCATCTTCTCTTTTTATCTTTTTTTTCTCTCTTATTTTCTTAAGATAAAATCATGGTTGACTCTTTAACTTTTGTTCTTATTTGTGCTACATTAACCATGAATGGCTAAATTCTTTTTTCTAGGATTAGGATGCAACTCTTTACTTTTCTATGTTGAATTGTTAATTTCTTTGTTAATGGAAATTGTTCTTGATTCATTCTTAGTATACTTAATGCTTGTGGTATGTTGCCAGTTATATTTATATTATCTTAGGCTTTAGGTGAAGGATCAAAAGATGAAACCTAATTGCTAGATAATCTAATAATTGAACTTAGGAATTAAGACCTAGACATAAGCTTAAATACTTCGAGGAGCAAATGATTGTCATAAAACCTAATCGGTTAGAATTTAGATTAATTACCATGAGAATGAGATTGATGGAGTTTTAGCACATTTTTAGTGCCAAAAAATTGGGCTTTAAACAATTTAGGACAAATCACTTTCAAGAACATAATTGAACATTAGCAAAGATAGGATTACAATTTATCATACGGGGTAGTGTAGTGAATTCTTTGTCTCAGGCCTTTAAATCTTGGTTAAATTTTAACTTTTTTAGATTTATTTGCTTACTTTATTACTTTGATTTTCGTCTTGATTTTAATTGAGCTTTCACTATTATTTTAATCGTTTAAATAATAAAAGTTGTTGTAAGAGTTAGTAATCAATTGATCCTTAAGGGAACAATATTTATTTTACTACTTGAACGATCCGTGTGCTTGCGAAAAATTCACAATAAGTTTTTGGCACCGTTATCAAGGATCATGTTGATATTAACACAAGCGGCAATTTGGTTGATTTAAGCATTTTTTAATATTATTTTATTTTATTTTCATCTTATTTTATATAATTTATTCTTTAAATTTTCGGGTATTATTTCTTTCTTATGCGTAGAACGAGAAGTCAAGAAGATCTTATTATTCCCCTTGATCTTGATATTGAGAGGACACTTCGCGATATTAGAAGGGAAAGAAGAATATTAAGAGTTGAGGAAGACCACATGGCAAACAACAATAACCAGGCTGCCAATCAAGAGCGAAAGCTGAGGGATTATGGAACTCCCAACGCTAACGCTCGTCAGTCTTCCATTGTAAGGTCACGGGTAGAGACTAACAATTTTGAGCTCAAAACATCATTAATCTAAATGGCCTAACAATTGTAATTTAGCAGGTCAACAACTAAGGACCCAAATCAGCATTTGGATGAATTCTTGTAGCTATGTGACATGATAAAGATAAATGGGGTTTCAACTGATACTATGCTAGTCAGACTTTTCCCCTTTTCTTTTAAGGGGAAGGCAAAGAAGTGGATTCACTCGGAAACTCCAATTTCACTTACCACATGGGACTTGATGGAGTAAGCTTTCTTGAACAAGTACTATCTGGTTGGAAAAATAATCAAGCTTCATTGTGACATCACTACCTTCTCCCAAAAGGAAGATGAATCCCTTTATGATGCATGGGAGAGGTACAATGATCTCATTCATCAATGTCCATATCATGGCTTACAATATTTTATTGTTATGCAAACATTCTATGCTGAGTTAACTCTTTCCACAGCTAGCAGTGCTTTAATAGCAAAGACTCCAACAGAGGCAAGGGCTTTGATTTAGGAGATTGCTTCGAACATTTATTTGTGGCCAAGTGAGAGATCATCTTCAAAGAAACAAGCAAGAATGATAGAACTTGAAGCTATTACTACGTTAAATGCCAAGTTTGATGCCTTGACTAAGTCACTTGAGAAGTTAAATGTCAATGTTGTCACTACTCCTAACATAACTTGTGAAACATGTGCAGGAGGGCATTTGGCTTCAGAATGCAATGTAGTATAAACGTATTCTCAAGACCCGTCTTTGGAGTAAGTGAATTATATGCAAAATGATAATTTCAAGGCTCAAGGAAATCCATTCTCCAACTCATATAACGCCAGATAGAGAAATCGCCCTAATTTCTCATATGGTACCTAACAAAACCAAGGGGCTCCATCCAACAATATACCCCCACCAGGATTCCAACAACCTCAATAATCTTCTTAATGAGCAAAGTCCAATTTAGAAGCCCTCATGAAAAATTTCATAATTACTCAAAAGGAACAAAATCAAATCATTCAAGTATAAGTGCAACAACATGGGGAGCCTATCAAGCAAATTAATACTCGTCTAGATCAAATGGTCACTCACTCCAAGATGCTTGAAACTCAAATAGCCCAACAAGCAAGCTTGTTTAACATGATTCAAGGGAGAATATCAAGTCAACAGAAACAAACCCAAGGGACCACATTCAAACAATTTCATTGAGAAGTGGTAAGCAACTTGAAGGCCCCACAAGGAAAGAAAAGCTTGAAGATAAGGAAACCCATGAAAAAGGAGGAGAAGCAAGAGAAGAGCGAGGATAAAGCAGGAGATGAAGAAGGTAATAAAAAGTATGTTCCTTCAAAAGTATATATTCCACCTTTGCCCTTCCGTCAAAGGTATCAAAAGGCGAAGCTTGATCATCAATTTGGAAGATTTTTGGAGGTCCTTAAGAAGCTTTACATTAATGTTCCTTTTATAGAAGCTCTCTACTAAATGCTCTCTTATGTTAAGTTCTTGAAAAAGTTTCTCTCTAATAAGAGGAAGCTTGAGGACTATGAAACTATTTCTTTGATAGAAGAATGTAGTGTAATCATTCAAAACAAGCTTTCACCTAAGCTTAAGGATCCGGGTAGCTTTTCAATTCCGTGCTCAATTGGGAACATGAATATTAACAAAGCTTTGTGTGATCTTGAGGCAAGTGTGAGTTTGATGCCCCTTTCTATTTGTGAGAAATTTGATCTTGGGGAGCTCAAACCAACCACCATCTCTCTTCAATTGGCAGATAAGTCAATCAAATATCCTATTGGCATATTAGAGAATGTACCATTGAAGGTGAGAAAGTTTTACATACTGGTCAATTTTGTTATGCTTGAGATGGAAGTAGATGTTCAAATCCCAATCATACTTGGGCGTTCATTTCTCGCCACTAGAAGGGCAATAATTGATGTCCATGAAAGAAAATTGACTTTATGATTAAATAATAAGGAAGTAATGTTCAATGTTTTTAATTCTGAAAAAAATCCTAGTTCCTTTTATTCATGTAATCGGATAGATGCTACTAATGTTGTGGGTAGTGTTGTGCTTTCATATCTGCAGGAATCTGTGACAGATGATATGCTAGAGAAGACCTTGCCCAAGGTTGTTACTGACTTTGAGAATGCTAAGCTTTCCAATGGAAGAAAAATGAAGAGGCATGACAAGCATGTCAAGTAGTGTGAGTTTAAGCTTGGGGATAAAATTCTTGTTGATAACTCACATCTACATTTTTGTCCTGATAAATTGTGGTCAAAATGGTATGGACCATATGATATTATTCGAGTCTTATTGTATGGAGTGCTTGAGGTGAAGAAAGAAGGCCAAAAGACATTCTTGAGAAATGGCCAGAGAGTGAAACATTATGAAAAATGAGTGGGGACTGAGCACCACTCCATTGGCATCACCTAAGTATGACACAGGCCTATAGTCAAGCTAATGACTATAACTTAGCGCTTCATAGGAGGCAACCTGTGTTTCTATCATTTGCATTTTTTTTAATTGTTTCTTTTTGCTTTGTTTTTCATATATATAATAACAAAAATTGTCTTAACCCTTTTTATTTTTCCTGTGTAGTTTTAGACAACATGTCATCGCTCAGTTAGACTAGATGTTTGAGTTCATGGCTACACGCCTCCCTCCGGCTCCACCTCTACCTCTCCCACCACCTTAGTGATCTTGTGTTTCCATTTTCAGGGAAGTTTCATTGTCCTTTGTTATGTTATTTTTCTTATTTAACATTAAAGACAATGTTTATCTTAAGTGTGGGGGGTACTTTTATGACAATTGATGAAATTTTATTTAAAATTTTTGTGAATTTTTTTTTGAAATCGATGAACACTTGATTATTTTTGGTAATCAAGGTAGAATTATGTGTTAATTTCTTAATTAATTATGAGTTGATAAAAATATGTTTGAGAGAAGAATCTACTACTCATGAGTTACTTTTGTATCTTTTTCAATTGAGTATTGAAACATTTAGCTTCTTATTTGGAAATAATCATGTCTGCTTGCATTTGATTTCTTTATTAACTTAGTTAGAAAATGAGTTTTGAGCTTTAATGTATGGATCTTTCATAATAAAATCCTATTTTTCTTTTGGAGTGAGATTTCTTTTGATTGATGTATGCTAGAACTTGCTTTAATATCTTGTTATAACTTTAATGATTCATATACAGACTTGAACATGATTAAGACAATTAGGCTTAATTCTTTCTTGACTTCCAGAGTTGCATTGATAAAATAATCCTTTAGTTGCCTCATTTGAGCTTGAAATTGATTTCTTTGGATACCTATTTGAATAATCAAGTTGGATTCTTCGGAGTAATTGATGTGTTAATTAAGAAGTCATAAAAAGTTGATTTTGTTCTTCAAGGGTAGTAAAAAAATTAGAAAAAGAAGAAGAAAGAAAATGATTATTGGTGAAGAATGATGAGAATATTAGGTTAAAAGTGAGAATCTATTATACCCTTATGCATGATGTTCTATTTATTATCTTTTCAACCTGATTCTATTTTGTATCAATTTATCCATGAGCATTCTTTACCTTTATTTATCTTTTTCCTACCTTTCAATATACCCTTGGCCCAGTTACAACCAAAGAAAGTTCTTTTGGTTCTTATTATGTATGTGAACTTGGAAGTGGATATGAGATTAATAACTAAGCCTATGGTAATGCATTTCTTAAGATATTTGTTAAGAGAAACTAGAGTGATCTCTTTGTCTTTAAACACTTGAGTGATGGAAAGATGGATGATCTCAATTGGTTGGTAAAGAGAAAAGATGCAAACTAGACCCAAGCTTCTAATTGTTTTAAGTGTTAAACAATCTTGCTTGATTGGATTTGATTACTGAACTTGATTGAATTTTTAAATTGTGAAATTTCTCTTGATCCATATTTTTGGATGCTGAGTTTAATCTTGTTTTTTTATGCATATTCTTTACTTGAGTACAAGCAAAGCTCAAGTGTGGGGGGTTGATAAGCCTATATTTTATAGTATTATACCAGATAAATTATGGTGATTTACTTATGTTTATTAATGAATTTTGAATGGATCCTTATCATTGCCTTCATTTTTGTAGAATGAATGAGATTTATCACATTTGGAGTGAAAGCAAGCGAAGATACCACATTTTCGAAGCAAAAGAATATCATTTTGTCTTAGACAGGGCCCTGTGAGTGATTGAGGAGTTAAACAAAGCCCTATGAGTGATTGAGGAGTTAGACAATGCCCTGTGAGCGATTGAGGAGTTAGAAAGGATTGTATCTAACTTGGAAAACGCTTCTGTCTATTTTTCTAAAAGACACGGTCATGTCTCTATGTCACACGGTCGTGTCTCCTATCCACGTTGAAGTTACGCTATTTTTTAGCTCACACAGCTGTGTCGAGCTTAGACAAGGCTGTGTAAGGTTTCCTGTGCTTAAAAATGGCAGTTTCTCACCCTAAATATTATAAATAGAAGCGAATCCCTAAACTTGAGGGAGAACTTTTCCCACGGCAGACTTTGAGAGGCAAAAAGGAGTTTTTAGTTTTCCTCAACCAAAGATTAGAGGCTAGGGTTTTGAGGACAAGTGCAAGAGTAATTGAAGTTCAATCATTGAAGACATTTTCTCCTTCTTCATCTTCTCCATCTTCTCTTTTTGTCTTTTTTTCTCTCTCCTATTTTCTTAAGATAAAATCATGGTTGTCTCTTTAACTTTTGTTCTTATTTGTTCTACATTAGCCATGAGTGGCTAAATTCTTTTTTCTAGGATTAGGATGCAACTCTCTACTTTTCTATGTTGAATTGTTAATTTGATTCTTTGTTAATGAAAAATTATTGTTCTTAATTTATTATTAGTATGCTTAATGCTTGTGGCATGTTGTCGGCCATATTTACATGATCTTAGGCTTTAGGAGAATGATCGAAAGATGAAACCTAATTGTTAGATAATCTAAGAATTGAACTTAAGAATTGAGACTTAGACATAGGCTTAAATCTTTCGAGGAGCAAACGATTGTCATAAAATCTAATCGGTTAGAACTTGGATTAATTGTCATAAGAATGAGATTGATAGAATTTCAGCACGTTTTTAGTGCTAAGAAATTGAGCTTTAAACAATTTAGGACAAATCACCTTCAAGAACATAATTGAATATTAGCAAAGATTGGATTACAATTTATCATAGGAGGTAGTGTAGTGAATTCCTAGTCCTAGGCCTTTAAATCTTGGTTGAATCTTAACTTTTCTGGATTTATTTGCTTACTTTATTCCTTTGATTTTCATCTTGATTTTAATTGAACTTTCACTATTATTTTAACTTCTTAAATAATCAAAGTCACTATAAGAGTTAGTAATTAATTGATCCTCGAGAGAATGATCTTTATTTTACTACTTATTGATCTGTGAGTTTGTGAAAATTTCACAACAGTCCCGATGTCTAACATTTTGATATGATAAATCCCATATAGCATGTTTTTTCAATCACTTATTATTTTTCTTCATTGTTGTTTCTTTTATTGCTTTTGCTTTCATGATTGGCCTCGAGTCCAATGCCTTTGGTATTTTATTTTCGCAGACGTTAAAGATTGCAAATTTTGAATCTCATCAATTTGCATTAGTCATTTTGTAACTTAGAAAAATTTTGATGGTTCACATTGCTTATAGCCGAATTTCTGTAGTTTCAAAGCAATAAAGAAATCATTGTTTGTTAAGGTAATCGTTTGAAATGTAGGTTGAAATCTAGGGTTAACATTGGAAGGTGGAAAACGGTCTTAAAAGTAAAAATCGTTTTGACCTTTTAGTATGCAATCGAGATGGAGAACCCTAGAGAGGCGCGCATCTGTAAGACCCCTTCAGGATGGTGAAGGTTGTCCAATGAATTGTGTGGTGTGTATTATCAAGATAGATGAACTTGAAAGAATGAGTATCTCTTGGACCTCGTCAAGGTAGTATTCAGCCTTGTGAGTTGCGTGAAATTTGTAAACCAAGTAAAGTAATAAGTGGATAACTGAATCTTTATTTAATAAAGTCATGATTTGACATTCATTTACAAGTTTTTTTTCCATAAGATCAAAATCTAGAAGGACTAATACAACTCTAACTATAATATTTCTTGAGTCTAGTCGCATTCCAATTGTTTTTAATTGGTTTTCTAGTGAAAGTTTTAAGTGTATAAGCCCTAGTCCCCATCTTGCTGGTGATCTGATATGACCTTTCCTAATTTGGGGCCAATTTCCCTTAGCATCATTTTTTCTACCGTTATTCGCTCTTCGTAGTACAAGGTCACTAGGCACAAACCTCCATGGAATCACTTTGGTGATGTACATGTCTACTACTCTTTGTTTTACCATAGCATCTCAGATATGGGCAATGTGGATCTATTCTTCCAATAAGTCTAGGTTCTGGCAGATGAGCTCCATGTTAGAACTCTTTGAGAAATGTTGCGTCCACCAACTAGGCTCCCTAATTTCTATCGGGATCATTGCCTCACATCCGTTAACTTGAAAGGGGTTTTTCCTGTGGTCGAATAGGGCATAGTTCGATAAACCCAGAGTACATGGTCAAGTTGTTCAGCTCATTTCCCTTTGGCTTCATCAAGTCTCTTCTTGAGCCCTTGTATAATAACTTGATTTGCAACTTTTGCTTGGCCATTCGTCTGAGGGTGCTCTACTGTGAAAAAGTGGTGTTTAATGCAGAACCCAGAGATAAGGTTTTCAAAGTTCTTATAAGTGAATTGGGTACCATTGTCCGTGATAATAGACTATGAGATCCCAAAACAACTGATGATATTCTTATATTTAAACTTCTGTATTCGAGTCGAGGTGATTGTATCTAGTGGTTTGGCCTTAATCTATTTGGTAAAGTAGTCCACGGCTACCACCAAGTACTTGAGTTGTCCAGCAGCTTGTGGGGATAGTCCTAGGATGTCCATACCCTATTGGTAAAAAGGCTAGGGGACTCAGATGGTCATGAGCTCTTCTAATGGGGCGAAGTAGAGGACCAAGAACTGTTGACATTTATCACATTTTTAGATGTGTTCCATAGAACCTACCTCCATATTGGGCTAGAAATACCCAATGTGCATTGCCTTCTAGGCTAAGGACTTTCCCCCAAGGTGATGTCTGCAACTCCCTCCATGGATCTTGGCCAAGGCATATCCAACTTCCTTGGGACCAAGGCATTTGAGGAGAGGGGATGAGAACCCATAGTGGTATAATTATTTGTCGTAGAGCTTATACTAAGCCACTATTCATATTAACTTCTATGCTTTTTTGGGATCTTCAAGCCAGATCCCATCACACAAGTAGGCGACAATTAGGGTAATCTAATTTTCGGCTTTATCTTCAAGCAAGAGGACTTCAAAGTCTATAATGCTATGGGCAAGGAAGGTTTCCTGGATGACAGATCGATTATTTCCAAGATTATTTATGCTTGTAAGTTTAGAAAAGATATCAGTGCAAGAATTCTACTCTCTAGGTATGTTCTCTACTTTGACACCGGTCAAGCTATTTAGAAAGCTTTTTACTTTTGTCAAATACTTTTGAAGTAATGTTTCCTTTGCTGGTAGTTACCCCAAATTTGGGATGTCGCCAATTGTGAGTCACTGCACAAGGTTATCTTTGCCAATACAATCCCGGCGATGCAAGTTTTATACTTCGTCCAGTTGTTTGAAGTTAGGAAGTCAAACCTCAAAGAGTGTTCAATGGTTAAGCCTTGTCCATTCTCAAGGATGACCCTAGTGCCACTCCTTTTTGGATTCGAGGATCCATTGACATAGATGTCCAAGAATTTCTTCCAGAATGGTTGGGATCCTGCATCAATTCAACAATGAAATCGAACAATGCCTGAGCTTTTATGGCTTGTCGTGGTTCACAGGTGATTCCAAACTTAGAAAGTTCTATGGACCAAGCTATCATTCTTCCCGCATGTCAGATTTGTGTAGCACTTGATGGATGGGTTTATATGTCCTATAACAACATAGTGGCATTAGAAATATTGCTTGAGTCACCTTACCATTATTAGGAGTGCCAAAGCCAGCTTCTTAATCTTCTGATACCATACTTCAGGTCCCTGTAGGACCTTGCTGATGTAGTAAACTAATTGTTGCCCTTCTGGGGTCTCTCTGATCAGCACAAAACTAATTGTTTCTTCATTAACAGAGATGTAGGCAGACAAAGTTTCACTATACTCCGACCTCATTAAGATTAGGGGTGAGGCCAATGTGTTCCTGAGCTTTGCAAAAACGGCTTTACACTCCAGAGTCCACTCAAAATCTTTCCCCTTTTGAAGTAGTATGAAGATGGGAGAGATTTGTAAGCGGCCTTTGCAAGGAAACATGTCAAAGTAGCTATCTGTCCAATCAATTGATGTACTTCTTTAATAGATTCCGAACTCTGCATATTCAGCACTACTTAGCATTTGTCTAGGTCAGCCTCAATGACACAGTTCTTCAGTAAAAAGCCCAAGAATTTTCTAGCATGTATTCTGAAGGCGCATTTTTCTGAATTCAATCTCATATTATGCTTTTGAAGTTGCATAAACATTGCCACAAGGTCCTGGACATGGTCTTCGGCCTCTGTTGTCTTGACAATCATATCATCAATATAAACTTCCAGCATCCTACTAATTTGTTCGTCAAAGACCTTGCTCATCATCCTTTGGTAGGTGACACCAACATTCTTTAAGCCAAAAGGCATGACGCGGTAGCAATAGCTAGCCCTTTCAATGATGAATGCAGCCTTATCTTCATCGTCAAGGTGCATAGGAATCTGGTTATAACCAAAATATGCATCTATGAATGACAGAAGGAGGAAGACTTATGAATTATCCACTAATTTGTCAATATTGGGAAGTAAGTAGAGGTATTTTGGATATGCCTTATTCAAATATGTATAATTGATGCACATGCACCACTTCTTATTCGCCTTTTTAACTAGGACCATATTGAACAGCCAAGTAGTGTAGGAAACCTCCTTGATAAAGTTGGCATCTAGGAGCTCATTTACTTACTTTTTAATTATCACTTGCCTCTCTGGTCTGACTTTTTTTTTTCCTTTGGGAGATAGGTTTGGCATCCGACGTGATGGATAACAGGTGAGAGATGAAGTTTGGATCTAGTCCCAACATGTCGGCAGAGGCTTAGGTGAAAGGTCCTTATTTTCTTCAAGGAACGTGATTAGTTGGGATCTTTCCTCCGAGTTTAACTATCCTCCAATCTTAGTAACTTGGTCTGATTTAAGACCAAGTTGGAAGGGTACAAACTTTCCTTCCAATTGAGGGCGTGTATCTCAGATTTCTTCTCTCACTTCTAGTTTAGTCAAGAGGACATTAGAGAGATCCATAGTGGTTGAACTAGATGCATGTTGCTCTGCTTTCTTGTGGGCCTTTGCTACTTTGATACTTTCATTATAGCATCTTCGCGTCGTCACTTGATCCCCCTTGATCATGACAATTTCATTGTCCTTGTTTAGAAACTTAATGGCTAAGTAGGTGGTTAAAATAACTACACCGAGGACGTTGAGCGAAGGGTGGCCCAAGATTATATTGTAGGCGGAGGGGCATTCAACCACTAAGAATTTAACCTTGATTGATTTGAAAAGGGGCTTTTTCCCCAAGATTAGATAAGTTTAAACATATACTGTCGAAGTGATTTTGTCACCAATGAAGCCAATCAGCTCTTCGGTGTATAGGATAAGGTCTTTGTCTAAAAGGTTCAACTTCTTATAGAGGTCCACAAACATGATGTCTGTCGAACTTCACTAATCAACAAAAATATGGAGGACCTCGACATTGGTAATGACCCTAGAAATAACAAGTGGATTGTCATGTTCCAACACAATATTTATGTAGTACTCATCAGAGAAAGAAATTAGAGGGGCCTTCCTCGTTCCTGATCTTATCTTAGAGATCGAATGGAAAACCATGCTAAAGACATGCCGAAGGGCTTTCTTCCTAGCAATGCTTGATTCCCTGTCGCCTGTGAATCCACTCGATATTGTGTTTATGGTCTAGATGACTTCGACATGATGATAGTCATTCTTCTGGGGAGACAGATCTCGGGATGCCTTGCAATCTCAGTTTTGTCTATTGTCCCTGGGTGAGTCTTCCCTCTGGTGCTCATTTCTTGTCGAGGACTTTCTTCTCTAGTAGGACTCCTTCTTGGATTGTAGCTTTTTTTCCAATAATTTCGAGATCCGTGTTGGTTCTCATTTTGAGATTGGCAGATAGCGCCCCAAACGACCATCTCGAAGAAGAGATTCAATTGCATCCTAAAGACAAATGCAGTCCTTCGTGTAGTGTCTATAGATGTTGTGAAATTTGTAATGCTTATACTTGTCTTTCTATGCATGCTTCTTTAGTGGGTGCAATTTAAGAATGTCAAGGAACTCGATATTCATTACCTTTTGATAAATCTGAAGTCGAGGAGCATTGAGAGGTGTATAGTCTGGGTATCCCCCTTCAGGCAGTAGCTTCAAGTTCCGTGGTTGTAAGGAGGCCTTGACTAGCTTTAGCCGTGTATCCTCACCTTTTTCTAGGTTATTCCTATCTTTGATAACGTCATATGCGTTAATGTGTTTTTGCACCCTCTCTCTGGATTCATCTATTGTGAAGGCCTCTTTTTTCGAGAGGAAATGAAAGAATGGGCCTTGGCAAAGCCCCTCCCTAATGTAGTGTAAGACCAACCTTTGGTCCCATTCCTTAATATTTAGGGACTCCTTCTTAAACTTAGCAATATAATCTCAAAGGGATTCATCTTTCCCTTGTTTGACATGGGCTAGGCATGAAATGGATTTCGACTGCACTTTGTTAGTGGTGAAGTGCAGCAGAAATCTCTAAGACAGTCATCTCAGTCTATAACGAATCTCAAAGGGAGGGTAGTACCATCTCAAAGTAACCTTTTTAATGGAGATGAGGAAGACCCGACACATAAGAGGGTCATTAACTCCCGCAAACATCATGGTTGAAACATAAGCATCTAAGTGCTCTTAGGGGTCTATCGTACCATCATACGCCTCAATGTTTGTTGGGTACTTTAACCTCCTGGGGATCTCAAACATCATGGTGGGTTTTGTTGCCCTAGACTTTTCAACATCATGGTTCCCAGCATGTGTTGGTTCTCTACGTTGATCACAATTCCTTCTCGAACCGCAATTTTCATCCTCTCACTCTACTTGGACTAATATTTCCAATTCTGCCAACCATCTACCTTGTTCTCGCAATCTTTCATCTTGATGGCAAATTAGATCCACCATCTCATGGTGGGATAGTTAACTCTAAGAGCATGGGGTCCTCCTGTTGTGAGGTGAGATCCTCCTCATGCATTCCCAAGCATTGCAAAGATGGGATCCATTATCTGACAACTCTTGAAGGTGTTGCACAAGAGCCTAGCCGTTGTCTGGTAAGAATCCGCAATGGGGGAGTAGAGGGGCTTTCATTGGAGAGGGAAACCTCCTCTCTATCTCACCTAGATTCTGGAAGGGTCGTCGCTGGTTGGTTACAAGCGGCGATGGACGCACTGCATTAGTTGGCAATGGTTTGATTATAAGCAATAAAGGCATAGGGTTGGCAACTGGCTTATTAGTTTTGTGCTGCAAAAGCACGCTATTGTCTTATGTTTACCATGGTGGTGGTGGTGGTGGGAGTAAGAGTTTGTGGCTCCCACAAAATCCGCCAAAGTTTTAAATAGGCCAGAAAGGTTCACCTAAAAGGATTTCTGGTGGGTTGATAGTGGTGTTTTCCTCCTGTGTGCGGCGGCCAAAGCGACGGAGTAGAGGGATGATGTACCTGCAAAAGGCACTCCAACGCTCATATCAGGTAATGCACTAGGAGAGAGTGTTTAGGGTTCAGAGAGATACTTAAGTGGTTTTTCTTGATATTTATAAAGAAGCATTGCTTAGTTGTTAAGTAGAATATGAGGGAAATTCCAATTTGAATTGCTATTCATAGGCAATTATGGCTATTAAATAGATCTGTAATAATGCCTATTTGCATAGGATTTGTTGGAAGTGATTATCTCTTGATTGCATAATTGCCATTGGTGATGTGGTGCTAACTTAGGCTGTGATCCGTGGTGTGCACGGTCGAAATGTTCACGTTGATCGGATTACCCCCAACACTCGTGGAGTCTGGATCTTGGTCCATACTAGTATTATTATTATTATTATTATTATTATTATTATTATTATTATTATTATTATTATTATTATTATTATTATTATTATTGTTATTATTATCCGCACAATATTATTTATGTTATAGCTTATTGTGGAGACATTCGAGATTCAATCTTGTTTGGTTGTTGTGCTGAGATAATACTGTTAAATCTTAGAAAATATCTTGGGCGGATGGTTGCACTATTTTGTTGAGAATTGTACTTTGATCACATATTAGCATGCAATTTTGTTGTGCTTTCTCATTGCACATATACCATTTTTGGTTGGGTTACTGAGATATGAGTATCCTACATGTATGATGTTAGTGTTCCTTCAAGCATGATTTTCTGCATTGTTGAGGTGCTTGTAGACCCGTTTTAGACCAGTGGTTGAGAGTACTAGCTCGATTTTGACATCTTGTTGTGGTCATATATTGTTTAATTAATTTAAAAAATCTTTTTATTAAAATAAAGTAAAGTAATATGAATTATTTCATCCAAGTGCGAGAATGTTATATTAATTATTTTATGAACTAGCGTAAGTCATATTATATTTTATAAAACTCAGATTAATTGAATGTCAAAATAATTAAGCATTGCTTATAAGTGAGTTTTGTTATTGGGGCTTGTGTGTGTGTTTACTATGATGGGTAGGTTTAACCCATTCTTATGTGATTATATACACAAAGAGAGAGACTCTAATTCCTATCCACCCTAGTGCATATAGTCTCAGTAACCTAACCCAATCTTGTTTGGTTGTTGTGCTGAGATAATACTGTTAAATCTTAGAAAATATCTTGGGCGGATGGTTGCACTATTTTGTTGAGAATTGTACTTTGATCACATATTAGCATGCAATTTTGTTGTGCTTTCTCATTGCACATATACCATTTTTGGTTGGGTTACTGAGATATGAGTATCCTACATGTATGATGTTAGTGTTCCTTCAAGCATGATTTTCTGCATTGTTGAGGTGCTTGTAGACCCGTTTTAGACCAGTGGTTGAGAGTACTAGCTCGATTTTGACATCTTGTTGTGGTCATATATTGTTTAATTAATTTAAAAAATCTTTTTATTAAAATAAAGTAAAGTAATATGAATTATTTCATCCAAGTGCGAGAATGTTATATTAATTATTTTATGAACTAGCATAAGCCATATTATATTTTATAAAACTCAGATTAATTGAATGTCAAAATAATTAAGCATTGCTTATAAGTGAGTTTTGTTATTGGGGCTTGTGTGTGTGTTTACTATGATGGGTAGGTTTAACCCATTCTTATGTGATTATATACACAAAGAGAGATACTCTAATTCCTATCCACCCTAGTGCATATAGTCGCATCATCAATACTGACTCAAAAATAAACTACTGTGTGATAGGAATAGTTTCTCTCAGTCACACTGCTCAAGGCCATTTTCAAGATTACGGTTATAGATGTCTCATCATCATTTTTTCAAGATAACCCTACGACTCAATCTGTATTATTTGTGCATGCCATAATTTAGAGTTAAATTGATCTAAGGAATTATGGAATTATTTTTTTTTTTGTTTTAAACTAAAATTCTAGCACTTCTTATTCAATCTTTTTGGGATTGGAAGGCACATCGTGTGAGGAGGCAAAGAAACTCAGTTGCTCATGAGTTGGCTAAAATAGCTACTTTGGAGGAAAAACAAGTGTGGATAGACGATGCTCTTACATCTATTTATAATTTGACCTTGTTAGACTTTCTTGATTTAAATTAATGCTATTTTCTTTTCCGGTCATAAAAAAGGACGGGACTCCCATACAGCAAGCTAAGAGATAACTTTCAAGATAAGTGCTTTAACTTGATAATTAGGATATTCAATTAGCATATAAAAATATATTGAATAAATAATATGTTCAAAAGTTTTAGATTGATACTTTTTTCTTTTTTTCCCTATATATATGCTTTTTGTTATGGCTAGAGAAAATTACAGGAATAGGAGAGTAGTCCTATTTTAATGTTAGAGTATATCACAAATCTTAATAAGAGTTTATTATAAAATTATAGACACCTACCAATAAAAGATCAAGCATGAATCGAACTCTCAAAATCTTTTTTGTTGACATTGTTTTATCTTATCCATTAAGTTAACCTTAACTTAAAGTATCTAGATTACCATTAAATAATGAAAATATTTTAGATTTAATTTATTTTTCTTTATTTAAGCCACAATTAATCAATGCAACTCATGCATGAGTTATAGAGTGACTTCAATTTCAAATTTTTTATTATATTATTCATTTTGATGATTGTTCTCTTTGATTATTTTAAAATTTGCATATCAATTATGCAATTTTTTATAAAATAAAGTTTAAGTAGAAAAAGATACCCATTCAAACCCACCCATATGTGCCAACAAGAGTAGGTTTACTTGGTTGCCCTTCCACCATGACAAATGCATAGCCATGGATTCGAATTTAGGGGTCACTTGTTAGCAAGATATGTGTAACTTCCCTCTAAGTACTTAGTGAGTCTAGGAGCCTATCTTGATCTAGAAGTAGGATAACTATCTTCTCATCCTAAATTTTTATATGCAAAAAAAAATTCACGTTTATTTATTAAATTTGAGTTCTTTTACTTGAGAGCAACTTAATTTCTTATTCTTCTCTCTTTCAAAGAATAACACATGTCATTCTTAACTTTAAAAAAAAAATTCAAATACTTTTTCAATCTAACTATACATATTCTCCTTTTCAATTTTAAACATTTATTCTCGGTTAACATATGCTTTCATAAACTTTAGCTAGAAATGGAATAAAAAAAAAACTCATGCAAAGCATGAGATACTTATTTTTCTTTAAAATCATATCAATTCTCATTTCATTTCAATGGTTGGTGTACTAGGAGAGCGATGGAGTGTCGTTTGTCTTGTGGGGCCTTGGCCCTCAAAATTTTTTATTTTTATTTTGTGTGTGATTTTCTGGGAAAAAAAATTCTTTCAATTTGATTCTGTACACATGATATCTTCTTCTCTATTTGGCCCATAACCCAAATATGCTAACTCAGCTCATGGGTCATACTATATTTTTTTATATAAATTTAATTATTTTTTTATCTTGTTAAATTACTTCGCGACTGTGATTGGGAGCAGCGAACAAATAAATTATTAAGAGTCGTTATTAATCTTATTTTTTTATTAAAAAAATTAAAAATTAAAAGAAATTATCTTTGAAACTAAATTACATTCGGTAGTTGATCGTGCATAAGAAGATATGAAAACTTAACTCCACAACACTCTTAATATATTCGTTTTAAAACAGTTACTTAGAGATAATTGTGTAATTTTTTTTAACTCTTAAAAATATTTATTTTACTTATTTTATTAAAAGATAAACTAAATAAATAAATAAATTATAAAAATTTAATTTTAACATGATGAAATAAAAAAAAAATAACAAAAGAGAACATAATAAACTACTAATAAAAAGAAATGAAAAGATGATATTCACCGAAAGCACCTCACGTGGATTACTACCATGGTTCCTACCATCTTTATTACTTGCCAACTTATTCAATCCTGCTTATTTTCTTTTGGCTATTTATTTTGTTTCAATTCAAATGATTTGATTCCCTTTATTTCCACACTTTCAAACTTGATAAGAATACAAACTTATGCATAGGGACCACTAGCCACGCAATTGTCCATATCTCCAGATTTCCTTCCCACATACAAACACGTTAGACACACATGTAAGGCACTTGTACAAGCCTAATTGCAACAGTTTGTCCAATTAGAAATTATTATTAACCTGGAATCAAACAAAACAACGAGCAACTAAACTAGTGCACCACAATCAAACGTAGACCAACATGAACAGCCATATTAAAAAAAATAAAACTCTGTCATGGAACACACAAGATCATATCTCAGCCCAAACTATATCATTAAGTGGAATGAAGAATCACAAGGAAAAGAAAAATGAAACATGATACAAGCACTTATAATTCCAGCCAACTAACATCAAACCTAGGCATTCCCAATAAAGTATTTATGCTTCTAATCATTGCCACAATAGAGATTCATTAACAATAGAAAACAATTCAGACCAAAGACACCACGGAAATAATTGAAAAGAATTTAAATAAGGAACCACAGTTCTGATAAGAGTTTTGCTTTCTCACTTCTATGAACAATCAGCTATAAACGGGTATGTAAATTCTCAAATCCAGCAAGCAATAGTAAAAAAAATGAAATCCCTCTTAAGCATCTTTATCAACTCAACTCAGATTTGTACTAATGACACAGAAGATACCCCTTAGGAAATAAACCAAAGATTCTACACATGAAACAGGACAAGTTTTAAATAATCCATACCAACATGACAAAAAGGTGACAGAATAGCAATGATACTAAATCACCTCCCAAAAACAAAATAACCAAATTTGAGGGGCTAGGTATTCATGTCATACACGTAGGAAAAACATATACATATGGTGGCTTTTTGTCAAACAGTAAACATGCAATTTTCTTGTAACATGTTCTAACATTTAAAGAAAGGAAGATAGTCTCACACTATCTCAGAAGCATAAGGAAGTATCTAACCCATCAATTACTTGTTAGAAATCCAAAATCATGGTTAACCACTACAAATCCACAGTTCACATATATATCAAACATGAATTCATGAAAAAAAGGGGGTTCCAGCACCAAACTAAACAAGCAAACTGCATACACCACAAGCTAAATGTGCAGAATCAAAGCTTATGTGATATCATTCGGGTAGTTAACAGCGTACATTGGCAGGAAAGAAAATTAAAAAGAAAAAAGAAGAAGTAATAATACCGAACAGAGGACTCTCCAAATGGTTGTGTACAATTGTTCCCAATCTTTCAATTCCAAATAATTTCCCCAATTTACAGAGCATAGACAAGAAAAATCCTCTCAAAATATTACAAATTTTCTCTCAGAATAGCCTTTTTCCCACAGCCGAAATTTCCTTTTTTAAATCAGCCCTCAGAAGAAAAAAAAAACTCCAAAATCCTCCTTTTTGATTTTCATCCTCTGTATTTGTTGGGTGAAAATTGCCGGTTGCTTATGGTTCACGCGTTGCAAAACTCTAGTCCCTCCTCCCTCTCTGACTTTCGTCCTTTATAGAGGCTTGGATGAGTGGAAAGGACAGTTCCTTGGGTCGCTGAACCTGGGTCTTCTCAAATCAGCTCTTCCTCATCCATAGCTTTGTCCAGCTATGATCCCCCTTCGTTTAATCTTGTAAGATTGAGGTTGCTTTGTGCAGAGGACTTACAGAGAGTGACTGATAGAGTCCTTCGAGCCAAACGTAGAGAGGCTTGACAAGATTACTCCTTGGTTGCTGCACGGCTATGGCTCCTGTGAAGATGGAAAGATGCAGATAGGAACCGGCTAGGCTTGACAGATTGCAGGTTGAGTGACGGTGGCTACTGGCTATGGTGGAGTGAGTGAGGTTAGGCTGATAGAGTTTCTTTCGATATGTGTCATGGATTTTGGGTTAAGTTTAGTGAACTAGAATGGATGAGTAAGTTCAATAAAGATTGATCAAGCATAAACTTTTTTTTTTATTTTTTTTTTCTTCACCTGCTCTTCATTTTTCTCCTTTTTAAAAATATTTTACTTTTTATTTTTTATATTTTTATTTTGGTTTGATCCAGATAAAATTAAATGTTGATAAATTATTTTATCCAAAACAAGCAATTAACTTAAAGGTGCTTAGCTAGTTCGGCCGGTAAAGTCCTTCATAAGGACTTAGAATTAAATCTCACATTCATCCCTTTGAAGTTATTTCAACCAAATTTAAAGTGGCTCTTCTTCCCCTCCCCAAGTGTAGTGTGTGTGTTGGTGAATGTGTTTCTAGGTAAGTATGTTGTAGAATTTCTCATATCTACTATCTCTAGAAAGAAAGAAAAAAAAAAGCAACCAACCTAAATTTTAGGTCAAAACAAGAAGGGAAATGTTGAATATGCTATTTATCAGGCAAAAGGGCAATGCATTTGACCATTAGTGAATGGTTTTTTCGTGTGAAATAGCATTGCTGAAACAAGAAATTGATGTGTTTAGTTATGAAAGTAAATAACAGAAGAGATCCACATACGAACAAAATTCTGTTGGTAAATTAACAAAACAAACCATAAAAGGATTTCTCTATATGAGATTATGAGCGATTTTTCACTATAACAACATCTTGTGGCCTGTACCACACCATTGAATGTTCAAGTGAAAAAGTAGTCCTACACTAAAGGGTGTAGAACCAACTCGCAAAGGCAAAAAACCAAAAGGCTTTATGATTATTTTAATAAGATGTTAATATAACACTAAAATATTAATAAATATTTTAATTTGAATTATTCAAATGAAGTGATCTTGAAGTTTTCGTTAAAATGTGTTGTTTTTGCTTCAATCAAAAGTATATTGACTAAAGCACATAAAAAAGTGTTAAAAAAGATTATATCCATTGAAGGTTATCTATTGAATAAAAGACATACACATATAGAAAACTTAAAACTCTCATTAAGATGGAATTTTATATTGCCAACCCAAGTTCATAGATAATGCAAGTAAAGAATTTATTACCTGTTTTATGTTTTATTTTTCTCTCATTTCAATATATAAGCCACCTTGAGGTGCGATCATATTAATACTAATACACTGGATCTCATCAAAATTCTACAATTAAGCATGCTTAGGTAAGAATAATACTAAGATGAGTGACCTCATGAGAAATCCTCGTGTTGCACCTCTTTTAGAAGAAAAAAAATGTATAAGCCACCTTAATCTTATTTATATTTCACTTCCAAATAATTATTCGCACACTAGATATTCTTTGATAAATCCTTGTACCTTGCTCCTCCAAATTTTGGATTCTGGATATTGTCAAGCTTTAAATGGGAGACAATTCTTATTGTGCACTTTTTTATCTAATTTCATAGATAATTTGTCTATATATAAATCTCAAACATTTAATAAGTTTTTAACATAATAATTGAACAATTTCTATATGAAGGCTATATATAAAATTTGTGCCAAAAAGTAATATACAAATATTAGCTTCTATCTTAAAACAATTGGATGATTTGCTAAAGTAGACCGCAACAAAACGTCTAACTAGCCAACTTAGTCATTGAAATTATTGTTCACTTACACTTTAATCCTTAAATCTTTTTTTTTTAATGTGTACGAGGTAGGCTTTATAAATTTACTAAACTTATATCATGTTAGTCTTTCTTAATGATTAAATTAAGATACAAAAAAAACTAATATGATATAAATTTTATAAGCAAGGACTAATTCGTACATATAAATAAATTTAAGAATTAAAATGCACGTGAGGAACAATTCCAAAAATTAAGTTGCCTAATTACTTGCAACAAAACTATAGAAGCACATGAAAAAAAAAAAAATGGTTGCACAACAACTTTTGTCACAACCTATAGCTATAGGTTACATCTATCATTGATATACTTATGAAAATTGTCCCAATGTTGTCATTTGATCTCATATATAGGTACATTATTGAGTGTAGTTTCTGACTAAAGTTGTTTTAGTTGCATTACCGAGTTAAGAAACGTTTTCTTTGTTAATCTTTGAGAATAAAATCTAGTAATTATAGTAACATATGTGCTTTGATTCCAACAAGAAGGAAATGAATTTGTATTTTAATAAATAGCATATTTAACCTTAAGTGATTAGAATATTAATCGAATATGTGATGTGTTGGGTAATATATGGTCACAGATTTGAATTTCAACTACTCTAATATTTTGAGGTCAAATCTTAAGAAATATCCTTCTAAATCTTTTAATTTAAGTATAAATAACTTACCTTTAATCAAATCAAAAAAATAAATAAATTAAAATGTGTAAATTCATCTACATACCACTCAATTGCAATAAAAAAAGTAGCACCTCTAGCATCCAAGAAATACTTGGCAGGATAAAATAGTAGTCATTTGATAAAAAAGATGCTATCTTAAAATGCAAAGAAGTTCCATCAGTATCCAAGGCCATTTCTAATATAGCAGGGTGTATGGTGAACTTGGTGCATCTCAATTGTTGATTGTATTGAAAAACACATTAACGGCTATGATCAACGACCTGTAACTTGTTGCACTGTTTATCATCACTATTCACCGTCACCCGTGGGGAATACTGTTCACGCTAGGAAAATATTGTTCACGCAGGAAAAAATACTGCTCACGCCAGAAAAAACATTGTTCAGGCCGGAAAAAATACTGTTCAAGTAGGAAAAATAATGTTCACGACAGAAAAACACTGTTCATAGCCAAAAATAATGTTCATTGCCAAAAAATTGTTCTGTTCATAGTTGGAGTTACTGTTCACGCAGTTATTATTTTATTTTTAAGTTGCATAACTGTGTAAAAAATTATCGTTAAAATAATACTAATTAAAACTATACTAGTCTTTATATTTTTTCATAAATAATTGTGCATATTAAAAATTTTACAGATTTTATCATGTGTGTAAATATTACAAGTTAAAATCAGATAATTTTCATTCCCAAACCTCCTTTGTTGTCTACATACTTTGCTTATTTATGAAAAAATATAAGGAGTAGTATAATTTTAATCGATATTATTTTTACTTATATTATTTACACAAATTATACAACTTAAAAAATAAACAAGATAGCCTTAAAAAGGTTGTAGGCTCGACAGATGATGGTCGACCATGTTAAAGAATCCAAAGAAATAAAGAAATAGTTACTAGCCGACAATAGTGATGGTGACGATGTGTAAAAAAAAAAAAACGAAATTAACTTAAAAAAAAACTAACCTAAAAAACATTAAACCGAAAAAAAAATCTAACTTAAAAACATAACTTTGATTCCAACAAGAAGGAAATGAATTTGTATTTTAATAAATAGCAACTTGAAAAAAAATGTTAACCTAAAAAAAAAAACTTTCTATTGTAGGTAAAAGGTAAGGTTTATTATACCTCTAAAGAAGGGTGTATAATAGCACCTGCCCAATATCCAATAGCTTTTAACAAATCATCTATCATCTAATATAATAAACTTCCATGGTTTGGGCGGGAAAAAATTTAAACCATTAGATTGGATTAGGTCTTTAATTTATAGCCATTAGATCTTTAATCAATTGTCTTCAATTTTTAATAATTTTCTCTATCTTCATTGGAGTGTATGTAACTTTTCTTTCATTATTACTTTTGAGGTTTGAATTTTTTTTTCTCTGTATTTTTTTTTTTTGTACTTTTTTTATTTTTTTTTTAATTTGAAGATTTTTTTATCTTCAATTTTTAATTTTCTTATTGACCAATACTAATTGCCTCATAACTGTACCAACAAATTGGCTGAAACTGTAGCTTTTTTTTTTTTTTTGAGTTTGTAAAACTAATTTTGAGACTTGAGGATGTTACTTACTTTTTTATTTTTGTTTACTTTTTTTTCTGAACTAAAAAAATTATATTATAATATCAGACTTAATTATTGGCACTAAGTTCTTCATTCATGTGGTTTTGGTCTTTCAATACGTTTGTAAAAAAAAAAATTGTGAATTTGATGTTTCTATTTCATCTTCATCAATTATTTTAGGCATTAATTTATCTCAACTTAGATAGATATTTAGAGTTAAATTGTGACTGATTTAAAAATTTATTGAAATTTATTTAAATTAATTTGAACAAAATGGTTGGTTAATTTGTTAAGTTTTCTCTTTGTAGTAATTTATGTTACCTATTAACAAATTATTAACTTGGTTATTTGGACCTTATTATTTACCATCAAACTTGGTCCTGACCAAGTCTTTTATATATTTCTACTCTATCTTGTGCACATAATTTTTAGTTAATTTTTAAATACATTTTTTTAGAAATATTGGTATTTTTTCTTATTTCTGATTTTTAACTTCATAACTTTTTTTTGTTGTTGTAAACAAATAACTTTGTCTTCCAATCATATAAATGTTGATGGGATGTGAATTTCCCCCGCTCTGATTTTATCAAAGTAAACGTTGATGTGAGTTCGAGGGGTAATCCAAGGAGAGCTGGCTTTGGTGGTCTTCTAAGGACCTCGGATGGGATGTGGATTCTTGGCTTTTCAGGTTTTATTGGTAAGGCTGATAAGCTTTTGGCTGAGTTATTGGCTCTTCGACAAGGTTTGCAACTAGCTTGGGACAATGGCTATAGAAACATCATTTGTGAATCTGATTGCTTACATGCTGTAAGTCTAGTTAAGGGTGATTTTCCCATGTTCCATCATTACGCTGCTGTAGTGCATGACATCCAGAATCCGCTAGCCAGAGAATGGGTTTGTCATGTTAATCATGTGTTGAGGGAGGCCAACGTGGCAATTGATTTTTTTTTGCTTAGACAGGGGCAAGCATTGATGTTGAGATTAGCTTATGGGACATTCCTCCTGCTGGGGTAGAGTTTATGCTGCTAGCTGATGCCACTGGTGTTGCTTTTTTGAGATAGTTTTTCCTTTTCTTTCTTTTTTTCTACTATTGTAAAATAAATAAGTTTGTCTAAAGATGGATTTATATCAGTATCAAAAAGTTTGCAAACATGATACTGATGAAATAACTTCAATGTCATGGAAGTTTATTTAAAAAATATACTTCTGTAGTTGATCTTTGTTGAATTGGTTGTTGGCTATTATTACTTATAAATTGTCTCTTAATTTCATTTAAGAAGTTTTTACTCTTATGTGTTCATAATTTGCTCTAAATTATCAAATTAAATTATCACTTTCATCAATTATATAAAAATAATTTCTTGTGACTAAAGCATTTTTCAGTAAAAACAAAATATAATGTCACGTTTAGTATATGGTATGATAATTACACGAAATAAAAATGGAATAGGAATGAGATATAATGGAATCATCATCCCAATCCATTGTTTGGTAACTTTCGGAATGGAATGGCTTTCCAAGTCATTTAATTATTTAGTACATAGAATTAATGTAGAATTGAGTCAATTTTGATCTAAATGACATAAATACTCTCACAAGAAAAATAAACTAAATTTTCTCATGTATAATGTTGAAATTCAATTATTTTATAACTTAATAACGAAATGTCATTGGTAAAAGGTTTTATTTTCCTTATGATACTTTGAATAATAATTGCACTTCACAATATTATTATATATTTTTTTACACTTTTCACGTATTTACATAATTAATATATTTTAAAAGTTTACAAAAATATTTGAAATTAATTTAATACATGAAGGATATGTTGACAATTAAATTAGAATTTATAAAAGATAAATTTGATGAAAGGCAATAATTGTCATTCTAGAGAACAAATGAGGTTATGATAGGAAAAAAAAATAAATATCATTCCACATGGAGTATGAAATTAACAATTCCACCTCTCTTGGAATGAATGGAGACTCCTGATTCTACGGATGTCAGGTGGATGGATGGGTGGACTCTGCAGTATTTTTTTACCCGACTTGCTTACTAGAGTAGTGGTTGGATTTGGTTGAGTTGAGAAAAAAATTTTCCTCAACCTGACCCACCCTGACCCACTCAAGTGTAAGTTGAGTTTAGTCGAACTCATGGGTTGGATATACGTTGAAAAGAAATTTTTCTATAAAAAAAAATGTCAAAATATAAAATCAAAAATTCGTTACATATAACATGTCTTTTATAAACATAATAAGTCATATATTAATTCACATAACCAACTTTATACAAAATTAATAGGTCTCAAATAAATTAAATACACATAAGTACGTAACAAATTAACAAGTCTTACTAAGTTTGGAATAAACTAAAGTAAGCTAATAGGTTTCAATAGTCATAAACAACAAATTACTCTAACAAATAGAAGTCAATGTCATTAGACATAGCATGTGAATTGACATAATCATTGACTTCATTTTTTATTTTTTTCAAGATACTCTTTATCATCTAAATGATCCATTAATTTTTCAACACAATAGTCATATAAATGCATCGAGAGTCTCAAGAATCTATTTTATTTGTTCACATTGAGAATGAAATTAGAATGTCTACACTTAAACTTAATTGGAACAATAGGAAAATCAAGAGAAAGCATCCTAAAATGTCACCATGGCCTTTCAGGATACATGGACATCTCATAGAACTCAGCATGACAATTTGCCCTCCTCTCCTCCTTGGTCTGCACAATCAACAAGATAATTGTCAAAATTTATACAAATTTAAACACAACATTGAAATTATAAGTTTATAAGAATTAGAAAGCTAACCATCAAACCGTAAATAGTTAAAAGAATCATAGATTAAGACCCACAATCTCTTCTCTAACAGCTGACATATCTAACATACCAAAAATCATTAATAATTAGTAATATATAATTAGTAATCCATTCAACAAATTGAGGGACTTCTGTATAATGCACTACCAGCTTTAAGCTTCTCAACCTCATCCATCTGAGCCCGTAAATCAATGGGTTTATCAGGAGTCCTCAACTAATTCTGAGTACAAATTAATGCCTCAATAGTGATGGATTGTAAAGAGCAATGACAAGGGTCAAGAACTCGCTCTCCATTACTAAATGCAGACTCAGATGAAACTGTAGAAACATGATTTGCTAAAATATCCTTAGCAGTGAGTAAAAGAACATGATACCCCATTTGTCTTCCCTCTCCACCATATCAAAATATCAAAACCATCAACATCCTCCATATCATCCTCCATATAGCTATCGAACTCATTCTTTTTTACCTCATGTTGTTTTCTCTTTACTTTTATTCTAAACTCATATTGATAACTACTACTATCATTATCATCATCAAGTGTAGAGGAAGGAACATCGAATGACATACAATTAGAATCATTAGCATAATGAGGAATAGGATACATGAGTTGATAATGTTCAAACAATGTCAATGTAACACATTTCAACCTCATCAATTTCTTACTCAATTCCAAGTCACAGATCTTATCCAAGCAAAAATTAACATAATCTATTTTATACCTTGGATCAAAAACAATAGGCATCAAGAATAAATAATTTAGAAGACCATCAATGTCATCTCAATATTTATCTAACTTGATTTTCATAGAAATAGCCATGTCCGTCAAAACTGGATCTTGCCCTCCAATCTACTTCTTCAATACCTTGTTGATGTTACACAATTTATGGAAGAAAATATTTGAAGCAACATGCAATGATCCAGAAAAAGTAAGAGTAACATCATAAAAAATCTTCAAAAACTTAATAAAAACACGAGCATGCAACCAATCATAGAATGATGGAGTTCCCCGTTCAACATTCACAAAAGAAGGTTCTTCATATTCATAGCCAACAAATGTTTTCTCATATGTTTTAGTAGCATCTAACATTAAATAGGTGGAGTTCCATCTAGTTAGCACATCAAGACACAACCCTTGCTTACTCTCCATTTTGGCATCTACCACACACCTTAGGAAAGAGGCTTTGCTTGTAGGAGAAGACTTCAAAAACTTGCATGCATTTCTAATCTTAAGGATTGAAGAATCTATTTTCTTCAACCCATCACTCACAATGAAATTAAGAATATGAGCACAACACGTTAAATGCATAAACTCTCCATTCAAGATGATTGTACCATTCCAATCACTTAACCTATCTTTCAAATAGGCTATAACCACATTATTAGGACTAGCATTATCAACAGTGACCATGCAAACCTTCTCAATCCCCCAATCTCTAATGTATTTTTCTAAAGTTTTTCTTATGGTTTCATCTTTTTGATCACTTATAATAATAATAAAAACCAATATCTTCTTATTCAAATGTCATTCATCATCAATATAATGAGAAGTCACACATATGTAATTCAAGTTTTCGATTGAAATCTAAGTGTCAATAGTGAGTGAAACCATTTGAGAGTTAGATAATAAAATAGACTTCAACTTTGCTTTCTCAAACAAATACAATTGTATAACATCTTTAGCAACAATTTATCTAGAAAGAACTTGGAATTGAGGTTAAATAACTTTAGCAAAACTTCTAAAGCCTTCATTTTCAACAAATTTTAATGAAAGCTCATCAATAACAATCATTTTAGCAAGTTCAATCCAACACTCTTCTTGATTAAAAGACAACAACTTGAGCTTTACACTACCATCATCTTCTTCTTCACATTTCTTTAGAAATCCAAGGGTTTTTTTTTTCCTCTTGTCAACATGTATATTGGGGTTTTTCTTACACATTAATAAGTACCTAGACAAATTAGTTGTGTCATAATTCCTAGAACCACATGCATACACTTTTCCAAAATAATTGCATTAAGCTTTTTCACTATTATCTTTCTTGGTAAAATGTTCCCACACATATAAAATTGGTCTAAAAGGCTTTTTGTTAAGTGTCAATACTACCTTACCACTGGATGATCATCCTCCTTGTTCAGTAGATATACCTCCTTACCACTAGAAGGTTGTACACTATTTGGGGGCGTAGGAACACTTCCAATTTATTCTATACCAGTTAGTGATTAGTCAAGACTTTGAATTTGCCATTCATCAATTATTTTTTGTCATCAATAAGTAAATAAATATCAACCAAAAAATGTAATAACCATACTACTAATTTTAGCTTCAAACCCTAACTATACTTAGTAACAAAATATAAAATAAGAATGAGACATGATTCTATAGGTTGGGTCGACCCAACTTGCATTTTGTGGGTTGGGTTAGATCGAAACCTGCAAGTCTGTTAGTTGACCTAACCCACTAGACACCCCTACCTAATTCTATAAAATAAGACATGCCATTTGTCATTCTTTTTTTTTTTTTTGCTAACAAACATGGAAATGATAATTTCTATAAAAAAAAGTATGGAATTAAATTGTTATGAAAGTGAATGACAAACTTTATCTTATCATGACTTAGATTTTGAACTTATCATTTGGATTAAGATAAGATGATAGGAAGACTTGTATCTGATAAAGATTTGTTTTTTATTACCTCACCATTGGGTTATAAATACCCCTTTGGGTAGCTATTGTTTCATACCTTTTTTAGATTAATGAATTATCTCACTTATTCTCTCTATTTTCTTTTCTCTACTTATTCTATATCTTTTGAGTTCTTTACATTTATTTTATAATATGTTATCAGCATGAGGTTCGACCATCTAAGTGAAGGCTTAATCAACTTAAAGGTTTCATTGAAGAAAAAAAATGGCCAAGATAGATAATGAAGATACATGTCTTGTGGATGGTGCAACAACGCATACTATTCTTAAAGATAAGATATATTTTTCTCATTTAATAATAGGAGAGGTAAATGTTAATACTATTATTGGTAGTACAAAGATGATTGAGGGCCCCAGAAGAGCTAATATTTTGTTACCTGAAGGAACAAAATTTATTATACATGACGCATTATTATCTAACAGGTCACAAAGGAACTTATTGAGTTTTAAAGATATTCATCAAAATGGGTGAGAAAATTGTATTTGAAAATTTACTTGCCCTTTCCTCTGGTCTACATTATACTAATTTTAGTGCAATTAAGGCATATGCTATTGTAAACCATAAATTTACTAGACCTAATGATTTTATTATTTGGCAAGACCGATTAGGACATCTTGGATCAATAATGATGTAAAGAATTATTGAGAATTCATAAGGGCATTCATTGAAAAACTAAAGGATTCTTCAATCTAATGATTTTTCATATGCGGGGTATTCTCAAGGTAAATTAATTATAAGGCCATCACTAGCGAAATTTGGGATTGAATCTCCTAAATCTCTAAAATGGATTCAAGGTGATATTTGTGAACCAGTTCATCCACTGTGTGGACCTTTTAGATATTTTATGGTTTTAATAGGTGCATCTACAAGATGGTCTCATGTATGTTTATTATCATCTCACAACCTCACTTTTGCAATATTACTTATGCATATTATTCAATTAAGAGTATAATTTCAAGATAATCCAATTAAGACAATTCATTTTGATAATACTAGTGAATTTACTTTTCAAGATTTAAATACTTATTGTATGGCCAAAGGTATAAATGTTAAACATCCTATTGCTTATGTTCATTCACAGAATGGGCTAGCAGAATCCTTTATAAATGCCTCCAATTGATAGCAAGACTATTGCTTATAAGAACAAAACTCCTAGTTTCTGCTTGGGGGCATGCTATTTTACATGATGCGGCACTTTTTCATATAAGGCTAGCAAGTTATCATCAATTCTCTTCCCGACAATTAGTTTTTGGCCAGCAATCAAAGAATCTTTTGATATGTGATATATGTCTCAATTGTCCTACCTCATCGCACCAAAATGGGACCCCAAAGAAAGTTGGGAATATATGTTGGATATAATTCTCCTTCTGTAGTCAAGTATCTTGAAATACAAACAGGAGATGTCTTTAAGGCCCCATTTGCAAATTGTCATTTTGATGAAACAATGTTTCCAACATTAGAGGGAGAGAATAAATAGTTGGAAAAGGAAATAAGTTAGAATGCATCATCTTTATATCATTTAGATCCTTGAATAAAGCAATGTGAACTAGAAGTTTAAAAGATAATACATTTGCAAAGAATAGCAAATGAATTGTTAAATGCATTTTCTGATACAAAAAGGATAACTAAATCCTATATACCAGTTATAAATACTCCAGTTAGAATTAATGTCTCAGTAGGACAATCATTTAATGATATATCAAATAGGTTGATCTGTCGATTATTTCTATATCTTGAATACCTTGTCTTTGATCTAATTGGACTTCATATATGTTTAATTGTTAACTTTTAGATGAGTTTCTAGATATGAAGCCTAATCGAAGTCTTATTGTGAAACTTTGCTTAAGTATGTTTATAAGCACTCATAATTGCGTTATGTTTTTCAGAGATCTTTGAGTGTCTTAGTCCATTGGATTCAAACCAAGCTTAGTATTCACTTGAGGAGAGAGCTAAGGAGTTAAGGAGATCAATATCACCCCTTAGAAGCAAAGAGAGAAAATTATATATGAAGAATCAGGGTGAACATAAAGGAACTAAGTGACACGGCCTGTGTCACCAAACACCAGGGGAGCCATGTCCTTCTCTGGTATCTCAAGAAGGATCAAAATCCAAGTGTACTAAGTGACACGGCCCGTGTCACCAGACACCAGGGGGGCGTGTCCTTCTTTGGCATCATAAGTTGGGATCAGTTTTGAATTTACCCGAAGACACGGGGTAGGTCGTGTTTCTCTCTGACTTTTAATTCTGTGGCATTTCAACTGGAAAACTCAGACACGGGGTAGGTCATGTCATATGACATGGCCAATGTCTGCGAATTAGGAAATTAGTTTTGAATCTTAATGAAGAATTAGGTTTCCAAAGGTTTATATAAGGTTGTTTAGGGTTCCAAAAGGGACATCTTTGGACTGCAAGCTGCCGAAGAACTGGGAGAGAAAGGTTGGATTGAAGATTGACGATTCGGGTTCAAATTATTGGAGATCAACTAATCGTGATCATTAGAAATCAGTTTGGTATGCAGTTTTTCTTCTGCACTTATGTTATTAATGATGACTTTCTTTAGCTTTTCTTTTGATTTTGAATTTGTCATGTGTGGCTAAGTTCTTATTTGGTTAAGGGAAGGTGTTAAGGGAAGATGAAACCTTAGTTTTGATTATGTGAATCCTTCATATTCCTTTATTTTCAATACAGTTATGTTTTTATTCATATGTTTCTATTCTTAATTCGATATAAAGGTTTTTATACTCTTTGTTATTTTTTAAAGTGATAAAAACTAGGATTGCTATGCGCGGTTATGATGGTAGGACTAGTGATACATATTATCTAAGTAATTCAATCTCGGTGTGTGATTGGACCTTAGTGTGATTGATTTTCTAAATCTTAATGTTGTCATTAGGTAGATATAAGAGCGGTTGCTTTATAACTAACTATTGATTAGAGATTAATTTGAGCGATTGCTAAATTAACCAAAACCTAAGGAAACAGAGAATTAATCTCACAATTGCATAAAGACATAACTGATTATGTTGAAATATAGGATATGTAGGTTAGCATTATTATATAAATCTAGTGGTTGATTCCATCTTTTAACCAGTCTCTTTAAATTGGTAAATCAAATCGTGTTTGCTACTGTTAAATTCAATTTTTGTTCTTAGTTTTAATAAACAAAACTCCCTTTTTTACTGTTTATTGGTCATCAGAATTTAAATTTGGAATCAATTGATAATGTCAAATGAATTGGTTCTCTGTGGATCGACCTTTACTAACTACAACTGGTTGTAAGGTTTTTATATTTTTAGTGGAACTTAAAAACTATTTTTAATCACAATTTGTAGCACACTATAGGTCAACGACATGCCAAAAGCGTGATAGACCAATCTATTCCAAAGACAAAAACCCCACAAAAAAGGAGCAAATAAAATTACTAAGGTGGCAAATATTACTAAAGATGATACTCTCAAAGAAGATGTTAGAAACATAATTAAGACACAAGTAGTCCAAGCATCTGAAATAGTTCAAATTCCAGAAGCAGTTCAAGTACCTCTAAAGAGTAAAAATGATCAGATCTCAATAAATTATGTCTCTACAAGAAAAATGTGGAATCAAAAAGAAATAATTGTCAATAACTCATTTGCTTATAATGTAGCACTCAACATTATGAAAGAAAATAAAAATCATGAACTGAGAGCCATCGTAGAGTTTAGATGTAGAAATGATTGACCAAAATGAAAAAATGTCATGTAGGCAGAATTAGACTCACTTGCAAGACATAAGGTTTTTGGGCATATAGTTCGAACCCCAGAAGGTGTAAAATTTGTGGGATACAATTGAGTATTTGTGAGAAAACGAAATGAGAACAATGAAATTATGAGATGTAAAGCTCAACTTGTAGCACAAGGTTTCTCACAAAGGCTTGGTATAAACTATGGTGAGACTTATTCTCAAGTGGTGGATGCGATTATGTTTCAATATCTGATTAGCTTATCGGCACATAATAAGTTAAATATGCATATAATGAATATTGTTATAGCATATTTATATTGTTCTTTAGAAAATGATATCTATATGAAAATCCCTAAAGGATTAAAGGTATCCACATCATCCAATGAACATATTAATGAGATTTATTTAGTCAAGTTACAAAGATCTCTATACAGGCTAAAACAATTTGGACGAATGTGGTATAATTGTCTCAATGAATATTTGTTGAAAAGGGGATTTAAAAATGATGTTATTTGCCTATATGTCTATATAAAGAAATTTATAACAATATTTATTATCAGTTTTGTATACATTGATGATTTGAATATTATTAGAACTCTTGAAGAAGTCCCCATAACTATAGAAGATTTGAAGAAAGAATTTGAAATGAAAGATCTTGGAAAGAAAAAATTTTGTCTCAGCTTGTAGATCAAGCATTTAACAAGTGGGATTTTTTCCCATCAGTTAAGTTATACACAGAGGATCCTTAAGAGATTTTATATGGATAAATTATGTCCATTTACCCCAATGGTTGTTAGACCATTGGATGTAAAAAAAGATTCATTTCATCCTCAAGAGGGTAATGAAGAAGTTCTTGGTCTTGAAGTACCATATATCTTAGTGCTATAGGCGCACTGATGTACCTTGCCAATAATACACAACTCAATATAGCATTTTTTGTAAGTTTATTAGCAAGGTATAGTTTTACTCCAATCATAAGGCAATGGAATGGAATTAAACATGTCCTTCGAAATCTTTGTCGGATAATTGATATGGGTTATTTTATTTGAGTCTGTGTCACAATTGATTGGTTATGCATAAGGGTGTCAAAATGGGTCAACCCTGATGGGTCGACCTAAATGCCCCGATAAAATAGGAAGGCTAGGCCAAAAAAATTGATGTAAAATTGACTCGATTAGGTTGACCGGATGCTTAATTTTTAATTAGGGTATTATTATGTAATTTATATGATATATAAGGATTTTGTTCTTATTTTTTAATGTAAATTAATATTTTATCATAAAAATAATTCTATCTGATGTTTGATGGGATTTAAACTATGAAAAAGGAAAAAAAAAAGTGTTGAAGCATACAAATATATTGTTTTTTGTGTTGATAAATAAAGAAAAAAAAAGTATGATGCAAGTCCGACCAACTTAACTTGGCACCAGCATAGGGATCGGGTTGGGCATAATTCTCGACCAAAGAACATTTTTGGCCCAGCCCAAAATGTTGTTGGCTCGATGCGAGTCGACCCACCCTAGTTATGCAAATGTAGGATATTTGTTTATTCCAAATAATGTCAGGTCCCAAACAGGTTACTTATTTATATGTGAAAGTACTACTATATCATGGCAATCTACAAAACAAACTATAGTCGCTACTTCTTCAAATCACTCAGAAATAATTGCAATATATGAAGCGAGTCGCGAATGTTTGTAGTTAAGGAAAATGATTCAACATATTCGAGTGTCTTGTAGATTGCCTTATGAAAAAGAAACCCCCACTATTTTATATGAAGATAATATTGCTTACATAGGTCAATTGAAAGGAGGGTATATCAAAGGAGATAGAATAAAGTAAATTTTTCCAAAATTCTTCTTCACATATGATCTTCAAAAAGAATGAGCACTTGAAGTCTAACAGATTAGTTCAAGTGATAACCTAGCAAATTTATTTACTAAGGCATTGCCTACTTCATTTGAGAAGCTAGTTTGGAACTTTGGAATACATCATTTCAGAGATCTTTTGTGATGTTCCTTAGAGGGAGAGTAATATTGTACTCTTTTTTCCTTGATCAACGTTTTATCCCACAAAGTTTTCCTTAATAAGATTTTTAATAAAGTAGTTCCCATACAAAGGATACTCTTTTTCCTTTATTAGAATTTTTTATCCCACTATGTTTATTCTTAGTAAGATTTTAAGGACGCATATCCCTAATGGACATCCAAGGGAGAGTGTTATGAAAGTGGATGTCAAATTTTACCTTCTCATGACTTGAATTTTAAACTTATTGTTTGGATTAGGATAAGAGGATAGGAAGACTTGTATCTAATAAGAATTTGTTTTTTATTACCTCACCATTGGGTTATAAATACTCCCCTCGAGTGCCTATTATTATATACCTTTTTGAGATTGTTAATTATCTCTCTTACTCTCTCTATTTTCTTCTGTCTACTTCTTCTATATCTTTTGAGCTCTTTACATTTATTTTATAATAAGAATCATTATTTTGTGTACTAAACATAACATGATAAAATGAGTGGAAATTGAGTGCCTATAAAAGGATTTAGAAGGGATGAAGACCAAACTCATGCGATACATGAGTAAACGACTAGTGTTTAGTAGTAGATACTGACTTATACCTGAATAGGCAAAAATTGATATTTTTCTCCTTGCGCAGCAGCGAAACGTGTTGAAACAGGGGGGTTGATACTTACAAAGATACTCCAATGCTTAAATCAAGTTATGCACAATTAGGGTTTATGCTCAAGCAATAGTTACCTATAGAAGATGATTAAGACTGATATTTATAGAAATTGAATGGGAAGATACATTCTCTTAATAGTTGTAAAAGATTCCTATAAAATTGAAATATTAATATTATAGTTATGAGCAGTCAAAGGTGGTCATGAGTATTATTATTACGCAAGACCATGATTGGCAGTTACGGATACTTATGGGATTTATCCATTGTATAAATTTCGCGGTAATGTTGCTGTTACCCAATGTCGTGGTTCGACATCCGTTGTGATGGAATCTCAATAATGTACCATAAATTTCCGCTAGAGTGTCAACTACAGACTTCAATTGAAAGCGTACCGAGTTAACCCATAGGACAATATCCCAGATGCTGATCTTAAACAACTAGTTTCTTAAAATTCTAAGACCTGATCCCCAAAGATAACAAATTCAATAAAAAAAAATGAACTAAAATATTTTATGCGAATGAATATAATTGTTCACGAATCAGTTCCATAAAAGTCTCACCATGTTATATGAACAACTTAAACATTTATCCTTCCCTGCACCAGAACATAACCTCCATGATACACATTTAATGGTAATTCCCAACTGTACAATAAAAGTTACTATACTGAATTCCAAAAGAAAATACAGAAACGTGAAATTAATAACAAAGACTGCTACAAAGTAAAGTAGTTAAGTCTAGTGGCATAATGGAGTGAAAGAATGTACAAGAATCATCTTCTATTTTCCCTTGTGGAAAACAATACTTGGAAAAATGAGCAGGAAGAAAAAAATCATCTTTGTTAATAAAATCTCAAGAGAAGTGTTGCATATACTTTCATGTGCCATTCTCATTGTAAGTTTGAGTGAGTGTTAAGTTCCCTTCTCGCTCATTTGAGTCAATAAGCATCAACACAACTTCCCGCATTGATGGCCTCTCAGAAGGAGACATACTTGTGCACAGCAAAGCAAGTTTCAAAACAGTGAGCATGTGATTCACAGTGGTTTGGTCTTGAAGATCCAGACGATTGTCAAGTATCCCTGGTGTCAATGTATTGTTATGGTTCCGAATATGGTATCTCACCCAAGTGACAAGATCACCTCCTTGCTCCAGAGGCTGAACTGGAGTTCTTCCAGTTAGCAATTCCAAGAGCACAACGCCATAGCTATAAATGTCACACTTTTCTGTGACCTTCATGGTATATGCATATTCTGCCATGCAAGATATAATGACTCACTAAGCAATAATTGACAAATAATCAAGTTTGGTCTTCTAAGGTATTGACTAAATAAAAAAAAAAAAAATATAGAAAAATAAAAAATTGTAGGTGAAACACTAAGAAACGCAATTGCCATGCCAAAGAAATCAAGTGCTATCCTTTTTTTTTAATAATATAATGGGAATCAAACTTATAATCTCTATCCAAAATCCTGTTCAACAAACCACATGAGCAAAATCCATGTGGCATAAGATTTTTTTTAATAACATGTAACCTTGAGGATGAAAAATTCTATGAAAACCTCATCTCTAAATTTTTCATCATTAATTTTAAGGGGATACCAAATTAACTCTGAAAATATGCAGACATCAATAATATATTGTTACGTCACATGGTCAAGTTCAAGTGTGATTTCTTCTAATAATCTCAGCTTCAACCCTTGTACCAATGTGCCTAACAAGTATTAATTTATCTATCTATACATTACTGGATCATGAAAAAGATATAAAATAATTAACAAAGCCAAGTCAATATTAGAGTTATAACTGAACGGCAGTAAATATACGCATAGGCACTGAAGGCCAAATACTAGAAGATAATAAGGCATTGGCAAGTTGACAAGGTCACTGCAAACAAACCCGATTGTAACAATATCAGATACTCTCTTCTAAAATCATCAAAATCTATGGTAAGAAAAAGCAATTTCAAAACTGCTTAACGTGCCAAACTCAATTTCTTCAAATATAAATGTAAATATTATTTATAAGCATGAAGTGAAACTGCAAATCATAATAAGCTACAAGGCAGGACTCACAATAATTTGACCCACCCTGACAGACTATCTATATCAAAACAAGATGTAAAGTAAAAAAGAAGGTTTATGCTTCATTAACTAATTATACAAAAAATATGAGCTTACCAGGAGCAATATAGCCATAAGATCCAGCAACTGCAGACATTGATTTTGATTGGGGCATGTCAATCACTTTTGCCAAACCAAAATCACCAACATGTGCCTCAAAGTTTTCATCAAGCAGAATGTTATTAGATTTTATATCACGGTGAATAATCTTTGGTTTGCAGTCATGGTGCAAGTAGGTAAGGCCCTCAGCAGCTCCAAGAGCAATCATGAACCGAGTTGGCCATTCCAGATTACTTGCAGAACCATGCAATAGTTCACCTAAGCTACCCCTTTCCATGTACTCATAAAGTAGGAGATTGGAACCCTGGTGATAGTAAAAACCATACAACTTCACTATGTTTCGATGCCTTATCTTTCCCAGAGTCGATATTTCAGCCCTGAAGCTATTATCAATGTTGTTCCCCTCCCTGTTAGATGCTAGCTTCTTAACAGCAATGGTCTTACCAGATTTCATCACTGCTTTATAAACTGTTCCACATGCTCCCCTGCCAACAACATAACTTTCATGAAATCTTTTTGTAGCTTCAACTAGATCTTGGAATGTGAGACTTTCCTTTGAAGGAAAATAGATATCTGCATCTGGGGAGGAAGTCTCAGTGTCTCTCAAGGAAGCAACAGACTCTGCAGGCCGTTTCATAACATATAGAATGAAAAATATTAAAATGAGAGAAACACCACCAACAGAAGCTGCAATTATCATGATAATTTTACCACGAGGAGAATCAACACTTTTAACAGCGCGAGAAGATGGATTGGTGTTGCAGTCAGCAAGAGGCGGACCACAGAGGCCTTTGTTACCACCAATAAAGCTGCTTATAGCCATATTTTGAAAAATTTTAAAGGGAGGTATAGTACCAGAGAGGTTATTGTATGAGAAATTACACCCCAGCAAGCTTGAAAGCTGATCAAATGTGCTGGGAATTTCACCATCCAAATGGTTGTTATTGAGAAAGAGATATTCAAGCATATTGAGCTTGCCAAGCGCGGATGGTATTGTTCCAGAAAGATTATTGTAGCTGAGATCCATTTCAATCTGTAAGCTTGAAAGAGAACCCAACTGAGGAGGTATTTCACCAGAAAACAAATTGGCAGCCATCTGCAACCAGTTCAAATGAGACAAATTACCTAATGCTGCAGGAATATATCCAGAGAGTTTATTGTTTGAGAGCTTGAGAATCTCCAAATGCTGAAGTGTTCCAAGCTCATTTGGCAAGGAACCAGTAAAGCTATTCTCACTGAGATCAAGCCGCTGGAGATTTTGGCACCTAACAATTTCTGGTGGGATTCTTCCTTTGAAAAGATTTGATGAAACATTGAAGGTCACCAATTGAGAAAGATTTCCTATTTCCTTAGGCAACTCCAATGTGAAGTAATTGTTTGCAATATGAAGCCTTTGCAATTTTTGGCAGTTCCCAATCACAGGAGGAAGTGGACCACTGAACCTGTTCTCATTCAACTCAATGGCAGTGAAGTTCACCAGTTTACACAATTCTGAAGGGAAGGCACCGGTAAGCCTGTTTCCAACCAACAGAATCTGTGCCAGTGATACACAGTTCAATATCCCCGTCGGTATATTTCCATAAAGCTGATTAGATGCCAGATTCAACAACATCAAGCGAGAATTTCGGCATAGATGAGGAGGTATTCTTCCCGTTAAGTTGTTGTCAGAAAAATCAACCACCCAAAGAGGACTATGAAGTCCTAGTCCCTGGGGAATAATACCACTTAGGTTGTTGTCATTAAGTTGCAACTGAGACATTTGAGTCAAATATTGGAAGCCAAATGGAATTGGGCCTGTAAGATGATTTATTGAAAGGTCCAGCTTTGTCAGGTTCCTCAAGCTACTAAACACATTTGGTACAACACCAGTTAGCTGGTTCTGAAAGAGAAAGAGCAAATGTAGACCACTTATTTTGCTGAGCTCGGAAGGGATATCACCTACTAAAGAGTTCTCTGAGAAATCAATTTCTAAACCTGAAGAAAGATTTCCAATTTCCCTTGGAATGGTTCCGTTCAAATTATTTCTGTAGAGATACAACTTCTTCAATGATTGGAGACTCCCAATCTCCGGAGGTATAGGTCCAACAAGATCATTCCAATATAAAGCAAGGGTCTCAAGACTGCTACAATTCCCAAGCTCTTTAGGAATAGATCCTGACAACTGGTTATCCCATAAAATCAGTTCTGTTAACCTGTCAAGCATCCCAATCTCACTTGGTAGTTCCCCTCCTATCTGATTTTGGGCAAGACCAAGACATACCAAGCTCTTACATCCACTAATTTCCTTTGGCAAGCTACCAGATATGTTATTTGCACCTGCTCTGAAAGTTACAAGATTCTTAAGATTTCCAATGGAATTAGGAAGGGGGCCAACAAGAAAGTTGCTATAGGCCACTAACTCAACCAATGAAGACAAGTTTCCAAACTCCTCTGGAAGAACACCAGAGAGTTTGTTGTTGCATATATTCAAACTTGTCAAAGCAGACAGCTTACCCAATTCAGCAGGAATTTGTCCCTCAAATTGATTATTGTTCAAATAAAGAGATTCCAAACTCAAGCACTCACCAATCTCCTTGGATATATTTCCAGTCAGCTCATTGTAAGCAAGATTGAGATAAGTTAGATGGGTCAGACCCCCAATGCTAGCATTTAGAGTTCCAGAAAGGCCCATTGAGCTCAGATTAAGAGACTGGACCACTGGATTATTATTATAGTCAGGAATGCAATTTACACCAATCCATCCACATGGTGTTTCATCAGTGGACTTCCAATTTCCCAGAAGATTAAATTTATCATGAAGACCATTCTTAAGCTCTAGTAGGATTTGCCCCTCTGTGTTCAACCCCTCAGTGCTACAAAGAAGTAAAGCCAATAACAGTAAAATAACAGAATACCCTTCTGCCAAAGCCCTCCCCTCCTTGATATTCCCAGACATCTTAATATTTAAGTCCTGCACAAGGGAACAATCAATCAGTCACTAGCATAACCCAAATGGTTTTTTTCTGAGTGAAACCAGAAAAATTTGGTAAACTTTACACTTCATAAAAATCTCAAAATTCAGAGATGGGGTGGGGCCAATGAACTAAATTCATATTATTACAATTCCAAATGCTATTCCCAGAATCTTAATCAATCAGTTCAAAGGCAAAACAAAGATACACATGTATATTACAAAAAAAGTCACTCATCAAAATGGGACAATAAAGAAAGCCATAACATAACATAACATAACATACCTTTCAAAGGTTATCATCACTCATCAAAGAGGAGATAATAACAAAAGCAGCAAGTCCACCACTTGGTATCAACACAACAATTCCTTGTGAAGGAAGAGTGAGAACCATGGGGTTCATGAATCTCTTAACCAAAAATAGAATATACCCACCTCACCTTTTGGCATGAAAAGTGGGGATCTTCGACCAAAAACCGAAAAAGGCAAAATTTTGAGCAGAAAAATCCAAACCCCTTTTTTTCAGGGGCTCCTAAAAACTCCTCAGAAGGAAGGCTTAGTTCAATGAATCAGAAAATGAATATCCAGGTAACTTTTGTGTTTGTTTTTTTGTGCGAGTTGTGGTGTGTGGTGATTGAAAGGGAATGAAAATGAATGAAAGAATGAATGATGAGTGTGAATGATCTTTTGGGGGGGTTGAAGCTTTAATGGCCGACAAAGCATGCTTTCATCTTTCTCTCATTTGATCATTTTTCATTGTCTTTCTCTTCTCTCACAACAAAAGGGGGTCCTAGTTGTTTGTTTTTTCAATGTTTTGATTGCACCCTTTTTGAGTGCTGGGATAGAAAGTGTGATGCAGATGAGTACAGAAGAAGAAGAAGAGAGAAAGAAAGAAAAAAGGTATGAGGAATTTTCTCGGGAAAATTTTGGAACTCTTTTTTTTTACTCTTTGCTTGTGATTGGGTCCTCCTTCGTGGTTTGGGTAGGTAGGCGCTGAAATTGTTGCAGTTGTAGCTGTACTACTAGTACTCGCTACTCAGGTTCCCTTCTTTTACGTTTCTACGCTTAAGAAGAAAATCAACCTACCTTGTTTTGCCACGTGAACTTTGAGTAAATCTTCAAACTCTTCTATCAATTCAAGGTGGGAATTTTTATGTTTCTAGATACGATTAATACAAGTGTGAGTTGTATTTTGTATAACGGGTGCATTATGGCACTAGCCACTAGTTTTACATAATAAAAAGTAAAAAAAAATAATTATTAATATATTAATTTAAAAAAAAAGGTTTTAGTTTAAATTTTTAACAAATACTTTTAAGACATTATTTAACAAAATATTTATAATAATTAAAAAATAATTAGTAATCAATAAACTATTTAATAATTTTTTGAAATACCAATTCTTAAAAAAAAATAAAAGTATTATAAAATTCTTCAAAGTTTCCAAATTTATCTATCTATAAAAATATTTTCTTTTAAATTTTGTTAACAAGTTTCTTACCAATGTTTATTAAGGAATAAAAATAGTAAATTTTGGTAAATTTTATGTTACCAACAAAAGATAGTAAATTTTAAACAAAAAGTAATTTTTTTAATGTTTAATATAATAAATACTCTAGTTTTTATTTGAAACTTGCTTTTCTTGATTCACAGCACTTGTTGGCAAATTTTTTTTAATAAAAAGTTTTGAGATAGAGAATATGTCATCCCATGTGTTAAACTGCCACAGATCTTATACTCGTATCAATGACTTATATAATTCAGTCATGCCGTGTAAGTCAAACTAACATTTATATATCAATATATTATATTATAAGGTAGACTTAATTAACTTTTTAATCCCTATAAATATATTCACTTCTAGTTTTAGTCTTTATAAAATTTTTAACCTTATTTTGGTCTTTTTAAATTTTGAGACAAGTAAAATTAATTCATATTATTATCTCATTTCTATTAAATAGTAAAGTAACAAACGATGCTCTATGTCAATTTGTCACTTGGATAACAACCCAACTCATTTGCGCCATGTAGATAACAAGTCATCCACTAGGTCCCACGTCACCTTCTTCTTCCTCCCCCTTTCTTTCCCAATGTCGCACAGTAACCTTAACTTGCAGACATTACCATTCTCCTCTCTCCCTCACCTGTAGCAGTAATTCCAACCTTGATTCTTCTTCCATCAACTAGTTTTCTTCTTTCCCTACATTTACTTCTTTATTTATGATCAATTTGTTGCCATTTTTTGTCTCTCGCCCCTGACTTGCAAAGACATTATCGTGGCTAGTATTTTGCAATGTTCATCATCAACTTGGGGTACTTCTACCATGTCATTACGAATGAGACTTTGTAGCTGTGGATATGAAATGTTGTACCTCATTTTAAAGAGTGTGAAGAATCTTGGGAGAGCATATTAGACATGCCCAAATTTGAAAGTAAGCTTCACCATTGTCTGATACAAGCATATTTAAGTTTGTTAAAATATGTTTTCAGTCCCTATAAAAATTGTGAATGTTTTATTTTGGTCCCTATAAAATGTTTCGATATGGTTTTGGTCCATATAAAATTTGAGACATGTGAAATTAGTCATTGCCCTTATCTCATCTTTGTTAAGTGATGATGAAATTTCTAGATCAGTCAATTCAAATCAACCACTGGAGCCTTCTTTTTGAAAAAAAAAAAAAAAAAATATAGGTAATGATCATTTAAACTAACCACGGGAGCCTTCCTTCTGTAAAAACAAAAAAACAAAATATAAGTGGTTGATGGGATTTCTGAGTTTGAGAATTTTGGTCACAAATGAAGAAGCAAATGTGGAGAAAGAAGAAAACGAGCCGATGGAGGAAGCATCAAGGTTGAAGTTGTAGCTATAAGTGAGGGTGGGGGAGAATGGTAATGTATGCAAGTTAGAGTTGCTGACTTACTGCACCACACTGGGGAAGAAAGGGGGATAATGAAAAAGGTGACGTGGGACTTAGTGGATGACTTGTCATTCACGTGACATAAATGAATTGAGTTATCATCCAAGTGGCAAGCTGACATAGAACACTGTTTGCCACTTCACTTAACAGAGATGAGATAATGGCAGGAATTAATTTCACCTATCTCGAAATTTAAAGAAACCAAAATGGGGTTGAAAATTTTATATGGACCAAAATAAAAAAATAAGTATATTTATAGAGACTAAAATGTTAATTAAGCCTATAAGGTATTATGGTAGTGTTTGGAATTAAACTAAATTAGAAATGATTTGATATTATTTAACTTGATTTGATTTAGAAATTAAATTTTATATTTAGAATCTATTATAAAAAATAGGAGTTGAATTATTTTAAAAATTATTTTCTTATGTTTAAAACTCATTAAAATAGAAATTGATTTGATTTGATTTTATTATTTTATATATTTTTCTTATGAGAAGTAGTTATATGTAGTTATTAAAAATAAAATAATTTATTTATTTATTTAAAATCAAATTTAATCATAACAAATCATATCAAATTTGATAAAATTTCTAAATTAAAATAATGAAATTCATATAATTTTAGAAATTAAATTATTTTATATTTTTTGACATTTTAAACATAAAATTTAAAATTTCATATAATTTTAGGAATCAAATCAATTCCCACTTTTTTATATTTGATAGACACTCTATAAGAGTTTTAATAACATTACACATCTCCACTACTCAATAATGCTTAAAGGTACAAATATCACGTCGTCAATTTTGCTCGAAACGCTTTCATTGCAGCAATTAATTTGCTATAAATAATGTTCCTACACATTACTTTGGGAGAAATTATTACATGTTACTAAAAAAAATAACAAATATTTGCTCCTAAATAGATTTTTATCTTCAATTTTAAATTGATAACTTAAAATTTATATAAATTTGCTTAAAATCAATAGTAGATATCTTTTTTGAAGCATGCATGAAATGTGCTCTAAGAAATATGCTATAATTTCTCTTAATTTAGGAGCACATCTCTTATATCAGGGGTACGAGACAGAATCAAAGTATATCTGTACAAAAAATAAGGTGGACTTAACTATAATCAGTGAATAAAAAATAAAACTTAATTTTATTTTTTTATATTTATTACATTTATTTTATTAATCAAGTTATGTTATGTGTATATATTTTTTTTTTTTTTAAAAGAGTAGAAGAGAGAACATTTTAAACACATGTCATAATTTAATTTGTGGAATGAATGTAATAGATATAAAAAATGAAACTAAGTTTTATTCATAAAAGAATAATACAAAATATAAAGTAATATAAATATAAATGTATATGTGTAACATTATTTATTTGCTTTTACCTCAACCTCTTCTACGTTTTTCTCCCTCCTTATTTCTCCCCCCCCCCCCCCCCTTTTTTACCAAAGATAGGAAATTTATTCATGAAATGAAAAGGAAAAATTAAATCCCAAGCACATAGAAATAGGCAAGAGCCCAAAACCAATTCCGACAAGTTGAAAGAATGACTAATGTAAAGATGCAATGAAAGGAGTAGTGACTAATGACTATATAAGACATATTTAGTGATAAGAGTTTTTATTGTAAGAGGGTGAGAAAAGTAAATCTTGACTATATAGTCATAAGTAGATGAAAAAGATTAAAAGTTATTTAAAAATTACGTGATCACTTAAAAAAGTCACATGCATTTATGTTTTAATTTTAGTCATTCATGTAATATTCAATAATCAAGATTCACTTATCTCATCTCTTACAATAAATATTATTCTTATCAAATACACTTTATATATATATATATATATGAGGAATGACTAACAGTTGGCAACAGCTACCATGTGAACAGAGATTTTGCCTACTTTGAATTCTATGAATTCAAACTTAACATTACATAAGTCTTGTTGACCACTTGAGCGACAACTTATTAATTATACTTTTAGTTTAATTATTTTTTTATTATTTTATATTCTGAAAAATCATAAAAAAATAAATATTTTATTAGATCATTTCTTCAAGCGTGTTTGGAATATAAAAAATTAGTAAATGATTTAATTTATAAATCAAATATTTTATTTAAAATGTTAAAAATAAAAATGATTCAATTTCTAAAATCTCATGAGTTGTATTCTTTTCAATTTAGAAATTCTATCAAGTTTGATAATATAGAATTTGATTTAATTTTAAATAAATATACTATTTTACTCTTATTAACTATCTATAACTCTCTAACTACATTTCATAAGAGTAAAAATGTAAAAGAAATAATAAAATTAAATTAATTCTTATTTTAATAAGTTCCAAACATAAGAAAATGATTTCTAAATCAATTCAAATCTTATTTTTTATAATAAGTTCTAAACACAAAATATGATTTTTAAATCAAATCAAATAAATTCAAATTAGATCAAATTAAATCATTTTCAATTTTAATTGATTCCAAACACAAACTATGTAACTTTAGTAAAATATTTTATTACCAAAACTCAATACATAAAATTAACAAGACACTTATATAAAATTTTAGAATCCACGATGGAGCTATGAAATAAGGTTTATATTAAAATCATCGAATCTGCGCTCGCGCATTCTTGTTGCTAATTCGAATATATTATTAGTATTAAAGTTTTTTATGTTGACATTTAATTATGTATTGTTTGGTCATAAAAAATATTTGACTTTCACAATAATTATCTCAAAAGTTATATATATGATAATGTATGATTGATTAATAGTATAAAAAATTTATACTGACAATACATCAAAATTAAATACACAAGAATATACATGTAATAGTAATTTCTTTTTTTTTTTTTGTTTCTTAAAGTATCCTTCCACCTGATAGGTAAAAGATTAATATCTCAACATATGATTAAATATTTAAATGAGAATTCCTCTCAACGGTATTATTTTCATATACATAAATTTTAGAATTGAACCCAAAATCACATACTTAAGGGACCTGAGTTCTTTCCAATAAACTAACACACATTGGTTAATAGTAATTTGTTTTGTTTCATAAGGATTGAAGATTTTTATCCAAACCCTACTCCACCCGTGCCATACGATATTATATATATTGATTTCTATGTAGACAAGAAATTGAACTCTACCAATCTCAAGGGTTGGTCATGTGGTAGATGAGTATATATAATATATGGGTAAATGTAATATTTAAATTCAAAACTATGTTAACTAATTAATTAATTAGATTAATTTATAAAAAATATTTTTATAAATCCCTTAAACACATTGAGAATAGCCTATTTTTTTTATTAGACTGGATAAGTAAATTAATTGAGAGGCATAAAATTGATCTAGATACCAACTAAACACAATACCAAAAGAATTTGAACTCCATTATTATATGATATGCCATATAATAATTAGGGGTGTTTGCTGGGTGAGTTGGATGGGTTCAGTAATATTTTTAGACTCGACTTGTTCATCAGAACAGTGAGTTAGGTTGTGTTGGATCGAGAAGAATTTTTCGCTCAACCTGACCCGACCCAACCCGCTCAATAGTGGATTGGGTTGGGTCAAACTCGTAGGTCTAAAATGTTTATTTTTTAAATTCCTAAAAAAAAAGTCTAAATGCAAAATCTAACACACTAACATCATAAGTCTCAATCTCAAATAATAGGTCTCAATCTAACAAATTAACATTATAAATCTCAATCTCAAACTTAATAGGTCTCAAACTCTCAATCTACCAAATTAACACTACAAGTCTCAACTGACCTTACTCAAACATAATAGGTGTCAATCTCAAATTAACTAAATATCATAAGTCAAAAAGTACATAACAAATTAACAACTAACAAGTCTTACTAAGTCTGGAATAACCTAACCCTATGTTTGGATGTTTTTTCATTAACGGAACGGAACGGAATAGATAGGAATGGAATGGAAAGGAAAGGAATGGAATGGAACATAGTTTCTATTCTCTTTGTTTGGAAGTTTCATTAACGGAACGGAATGGAACGGAATTATTTATGTGTTCCCCTCATTCTAATTTTGGGGGGAACAAAAAGTTGGGCATTTGAGGGGAAGAGGGGGAATGATTCCCTAAAAACTCCCAAACAAGGAAGTTATTCATAACTCAAATACTCCAAACATAGTGTTTTATTCAAACTCAAATACTTTTAAGAAAACTTCTTCTACCCTGCTTTTGTTTTCTAGCTTTTTTTAAATGCATTATAGATTTATTACCATGTAAATTTTCCTAGTAAGTAGAGAACATCTTCTAAGATCATTCATCTAGTTATGAAATGTTAGTAAAACAAGTATATTATTTTGTTTGAGTTATTTATTCCTTTAATGATTTATAAACAAATATATGCAATCCACAATTCTGATTCTATGTTTATTATGTTCTTTTAATCCTTTCAGAGAGTTTGTTCTCAAGAACACAAGTCAATATTATAAATAAACTTAATAAGTCTTATTAAGCTAACATAAATTTAAAATAAACTAAAGCAAGCTAATATATCCTAAAATTTATAAATAACAAATCACATTAGCTAATTGAAGTCAATGTCATTACATGTAGAATATGAATTGACATAATCATTTAGTCTATTCTCAATGTTCTCATGATACTTTTCATCATCCAAGCGATCAATTAGATTTTCATCGTATTGGTATATCAGACGCTTTATGAGTTTCTAATAACTATTTTTTTTTTGTTACATTCTTAATGTGACTACAATGCTTATACCTAAACTTAATTGACCGTATAGAAAAGTCATGAAAAAATAACATAAAAATTGTCACTATTGTTAAATGACTTTTACAAAAAAAAAAAAAACCTACTTGGGTAGGTTAAGTTTGCATGGGTCGATACTTTTTAAACTCATCACCTGACTCGTACCTTGCAAGTTAGAGTATTTTTTAACCTGACCAAACCTGCAAACCCAACCCAACTCACATTTTGTAAGTTGGGTTGAGTCAAAACTCGTGAGTTTATAGATTGACTCAACTCATTGAACACCCCTAATAATAATAATATATTATATAATAACAAACTCTGTATACAAGGAACTGAACTCCAGCTTATAATATGATATATCATATAATAATGAATTCTATGCTTACAAGAAATTGAAGAAATTCCTTGAGTACCTTAACTTTCAAACTTTATCAAATAAATAATTCAATTTTTTATTTTGATAAGCTTGACAATTTAAAAAAAAAACCATTTTAATAACTTCTATTCATTTCTTTTCGTGATTTTGTCTTCAATACTACCTTCACACTCAAGCTGTTAGTTCTTAAACTATTAAGAGCAAATACTCATATTGCTTCTCTAAAAATATACAAGATATCAAATTAGTCTTCTAAAAATCTTGGACATCAATTTAGTCCTTTATAATATAAAATAAACATCAAATTAATGTCTAACAATATATTGATGGACTAAATTGATGTCCATTTTAAATATTAAAAGACCAATTTAATGGCCAAAGTCTTTAGAGTACCAACTTGATGTCTTATAAATTTTTGAAAGATCAATTTGAATATTTACTATACTATTAATTTACGTATGAACTCTTTAATAAGTAAATTTGTCCTTACAAACCAAATATTCACAATTTAGTCATTCTGATTAAATTTAAAAGAAAAGGCCCTATTAAATTATTTTCAAAGCTAAAATTTTAATTATCAATATTAAAATCCAATTTACTACATATTTTAAATTAATAATTACATTCATTGTGAAATATAATTAAATCTAAATTATTTACAAAAAAAATTACAATGAGACATTACATTATTTAGTTATTTCTAAAAAAATGTAAAGTATATAAATAAAGTAATATTATAAAACTGTCTGCTCTTTCAATTACAGGTGAGGAAAATGTTCACTACAACACACAGGGGCTGGAAAAGGGCCCTACCAAATATCCAACCAGTTATACTAGTGGCCCTACTAATCTGAAGGACACAGACTTATGGGGTTGGGTGAGATAGCTGCTTAAGCTTTCCATCCAATTGCTTTATGTCCCTATCAGAGGGTTCCCATTTGTGGGTTTTTGTTTTTCCTTCTCACTACCCATCATGCAATCTTGAAAAAGTTGACCTTTGGCCCCCCACAAAGAGCTACTCCACAAGCAATTGGAGCACATGTGAGGCCATTGCCTTCTAATAACTTTATAGGATCTTATCGTGTCCTTGTAAGGATGAATCTGCACTTCAATTGTGCTTGCTCTTCTGGAGTTTGGCTTTTATCCACTTAGAATCCTTCACAACATGGAATACCACTGTACCAGAATGGGTAGAATTTATTGACCTATTGATGCTTGTCCTTTGAAATTTTATGGCATAAACGCCAAAAGATTTGAACACTATTTACCAAATCTTCTCTACCCATTACCCTTTCCTTTTCATTATCTTATTAAGATTTTAGATAACGATTCTAGGTGTAAATTATAATAACAATTTTTGAATAAATTAAACAATAAAGGTTTTTTTTTATCTTTTATCAAAATATATCTCTGCAAACGTTACGAGTATTATCGTGATTAGAAGGCTTCCAAATAATGTGTTAGTTGAATATGCACATTCACACTCATAAATAGAGACTACTTAGTTATTTGATGATTTTTGTGTCCTGGGAGAGTATCCATTTTAAGCAACTTTTATATGAATCTCATTTCTATCCTCTTGTTGTTCCAAAACTCTTTTGCTTAGTACACTTTATTAGAAATGTTCATGACTCGTTCCAATCCAATGATTCATTTTCATTCGAAATTTTTTAGGCTAATTTTGGATTTTTAAATTTTGATTTAAAGTATTTTTAGGTTGGGTTTAAGTCACATTTTAAGTTGGTCTGATCCGACCTAATATAACTTAATATTTTAAAATTTATATATATTTTTAAAAATTAATAAAAAATTATAATTTTAGATATAAATTAATATTTTTATATAATATGATAATATTTTGATATTGATATAATTTATTTTATAATATTTGTTATAAAATATCTTTTAATTTAATTTTATACTTTTAAAATTTTATAACTTAACTATGCATAATCTCTAATATTGTATATTTTATATAAAAATCACTAGTCAGCCCAATCTCAATCTTATCATTAATTGAGAAATGGCGGAGTAAACATATCATATCATATTCGAGTTAGGCTAAATCCACCTCAATCCATCCCTTAAATACCCCTATACCTTACCCGCCTACGGAATGAGAACTTGAAGCTACCTTCCCTACAACTTTACATGCATCTCTAACTCTAAGCGGGTACTCCATTTTCAGCCAATTTCTGGTACAGAAGAAATTGTGTGGGGTAACACGAATTGCCAATATATTAAGTCCATTAGTCAAATATTTGCAGCTCCTAATATATATCAGGGAAAAAGAAACATTCCTACCTAGTCACTGTACAAGTTTTTCTCTTTCACATCAAGCAGTATACAAATTCTAACCAAGCCCTCTCTCTGCATTAGAGGTATCTTTGGTCATTAACTATTCCAATTCCTTTTTCTGGAGATTCTTCCATAATAGTTTTTAGCAGTGGCTAAAAGTTCACAAAAGAATTAATATCCCATGTCGAATTGTTATGCAAGAACTATCATGGTCACGTTAAATAATGTTCCTAGTGGAGATTTAATTGATTTATTATGCTAAAAGTGCATTCCTTTGATTCTCCAATGATTCATGACTAAGAAAAGTTTAAGTGGTGGTTATTAGGTTTTTGAATAATTAACCAAGAAAGTTGGGTTACTGATTAAAAAGGTGTGCTTTCTACCTTGAATATTCAGGTTCAAATTTTGGGTTAATACCCAAAAAAAAAATTTCTCCTAATTAAAGAGGTGTGTTTTCTATACCTTGACTATATTTGGTAGTCTCAATTGAGGTAAGGTAAAAAAAAAAATTTAAACAAATAAAAAGTTGAATAATTGCATAGAGAAATTAAGAGCTTCTAAATCGGTTTTGAAGACTTGGATATAAGTGAAATTTGAAGATTAATGCTCAGAACTTATAAAAACGAGCAGTCTAGAGCTCGTTAAAGCTTTGCAAACAATGGAGCAAGCACTCGACAACTTGTGATATCAAAAATGTTTTTTTAACACTTAATTACGATATTTATTTGAGATATTGTATCGCATATAAATATAATTCATTGTTCTTATATACTATATGCTAAACTGTAATAAATGTATTATATGCAAAAATAAATATGTGTTATTTGAGTATTGTATTTTGAATGCTAAAATAATGAAATTGCTTGTAGAATATAATATATACAAGCATTTTCATTATACCGCGTCAACACCGTCAGCAATGGTCAAATTCAATGTGCAAACCGATCCAGTGGGTGGAAGAATAATACTTTTTGCATACCACATGCTGTTTTATATCTCTCATATGTGCTGAGGAGTCAAAATTAAGTGTAGGTATATAAAAAAAATATGAGGTAGAGATAACTATAATCAAACAGTAAAAATTAAAAAATATATAAATATAAAATAATATATATGTATGTATATGTCTAATATTATTCAAGTAGAATTAGTACAAATGAGACTCCTAATGGTACAAAAACATTCAGGAAAAGATATTTGGAAAAAGAAAAATACTAAACAGCCTGGATGAATTTGTACCGGAGCTTACTTTTTTTTTTTTTTTTGTTACATGGAGGGCAAAGCCCCAGAGAAGCTAAACAAAAACAGTACAGGGAAAGGACACCCCTACCAAATCATCCAGAAAGAGTTGTGCACAGCAAGGAGGTGGCCTACTCCGGAGCTTACTTGATGTGTTTAATCGAGTGGGTTTCATTTTATAATATATACATATATTATAATATATTTAATCGATGTGTTTGATTTTATAATATATTCTTTATCTATTGGTGAGTTTATATTATATGTATTAAATTTATGCGTATGTATTTGGTAATTATATTTTGTGATAATTGGACACGAAAAATCCTTCTATTCACGGGTGTTAAATTTTTTAGACTATTGTTATTATATGTAATATTCTACACTTATAAGTGAGTTTATTTTCATATATGTTATATCCCTATTTTGGAAATTATTATTGTTATTTATTGTCCATACTATCATTTTTTTTCTATAGTTTCTAACCAAATGTTCTTTTCTTTAATAATACAATTAATAATATTTAATTTTCTAACTAACGTGAAACCCTCTCATTTTCCTCACATTTAAACGTAGTTTTGTGTGGATGAGCTTTGAAGATCCATTTCAAGAAAAATGACAATATAGTAGATAATAAGTAGTTGAATCAAACATTAGACTTATTATCTAATTTAATTCAAGATTTGGTGTGCATATGAATCTTGCTAAAGAAGAATGAATATTTTAGTAAGAAAATATAAATTTTGTTATACAAAATTTCCAAATGGAAATTAGTTGTGCAAATTACATTTTTGTTCGCAAATTATCAATGTCATAGTTGGATTTGTATGGCTATAATACTTAGCAAGTTGCTTGCACTGCCAATCTACTTACCCCGTTGTTATTGCCTGTTATACTTTTTAGTTTACTTACACCATAGATGCTTGTTATACCAAATGCTTCTTTTGTCACTGTAAACCCACATATCTCTTTTCCAACGCATGCTGCTTCCACTATAGATTTGCTGTTTGTAGCTTCCCAAGAGCCTTGCTTGAAAGAACCACATGTACCCTCTGGGTTTCCAAAGCTAGCAAATTGGATTTCAGAGATTACTTGCCCACCTTGACATGACAGTTCTAACTGTGCACCTTCATAGACATGAGCGCAAATGGTTCCTGTTGTGACTGTTTGGAAGGAAACGTTTTTAGGATTTCCACCTATTTCTTCAAACAAAACCAATGTGTTCTTGTCATTGTTCAAGAATGACCTTGGCACATGGTACCACCTTTGTGATGGATTGCCACAATTGGTGTTGCACTTTTCCGTTTGGTATTTTCCGCGGTAGTCACATGTGTCACTGCATCCATCGGTAGTAGTAATCCAAGAAGGCCAATAACGACCAATGCTATGCCCATTCACCCAAGCATGTCCTTTACCCAAGCCTTGCAAATCCACCACCATAGGGTTTGTTCCGGAAGGAGCTTTGAAGTCTGCCTTATACCAAGTCATGGGTCTTCCAACAAGATAAGGTTTGGATGAATCATTGATCCATGACACGCCAATGCGTGGTTGCAGATCATAGAGGCGTTTTCTCTCACCATTCAAGCCAACCTTGTAAGTCCAAAGGTTGGTTGATAAATCAATGGTCTCATTGTTCTTTCCAACTAATTGAACTGGACCACCTACTATACCAGTCTTTATCTTATCAAACCCTACACCATAATTTGCAAGCCCAACAGTGGCACTAAGCAAAGTTATGATGTTTGTTCCCTTCTTCAAAGAAACATCTTTCTCGTATGTGAAATCTTTTCCCCATTGGCTAAATTGGAATCCTGCAGCCTTTTTGTTAACATAACCATGAAGAGTATGACCCTTAGTGTCCACGCGAAGAGTTGCATTATTCCAAATAGAAGTGTCATTGATATCGACACTAGTCATGTACCACAAGTAATCACTGGCATCCAAAGTTAATTCCTTTTGCTCGAGAAGCTGGTGTGCCTTGAGTTTGCCCTGTCCTCGCAGGGTGTCTTTCATTGCCTCCGGTGTCCATGACCAAGTAAGCTTAGTAGATGCATCATCACTATTCTTCACCATTATTGAAGTCTGAATATTAACCTTTGCAGTGTTGAAAACTTCTTTGTTGCAACCATCAAGAATGGTCACAGACCAAGCGGGGACAAAGTATTTACCATCTTGCTGTAAGTCAACATTAGCATCATTGTTACTGTCTATATTGCTCAAGAAACAAAATCTTTCCCTTGTGGCATTGTTGTTGTATGTCGTTAGTGTGACTTGATTGCCAAAATCCTTGTCAATCCTTGTTCCATTAGTGAGGATCTTTTCCCCTAATTTTATTGCTGCATGAAGCTGCTTAAGATGTCCCCATTTGGGTTGATTCAAATTCCCATATTCATCAAGTGGTGCATCATAGTCATAAGATGTTGTCATATATGGACCTCCTGCTGTGCGACCAAAGTTGGTTCCTCCATGGTACATGTAGTAATTATTTAAAACCCCGCCATTCTGGAAAAAGCGTGCAACCGAGAAAGTTGAATCTTCAACACTTCTATGGGGAACCCTTTCACCCCATTTTTGGAACCATCCAATCCAATTTTCAGTGAACATTTTGGGACTTTTGGGGTTATTGGGTGTGAATTGGTCACAATAGTACCCATTACAAGTGTTGATGATAGGTTGGGGAGCATCTTTTTGCTGGCACATGATCCATGGGACACCAATATTTTGTGCTAGAGCCATTTGTGCACACCATTTGACATATTCCTTCCCTGCATCTTCGTAACCCCACATGATATCTCCATATTCATTCTCAATCTGAGCAAGGATAATGGGTCCTCCTTGTGATGCAAACAACTTTGCTTCTTTGGCCATGTTCACAATCTTTGTAGTGAAAATTTGCATTTCGTTCTTGTAAATTGGGTTGTTAGTTCTCAACTCAATCCCTGGCATATTGTGTAGCCACAATGGGAAGCCTCCATAGTTCCATTCTGCACAAACATAAGGACCTATCCTTAGAATGCCATACAGACCAGCCTCTTGGATGAACTTGAAAAATTTGATAAAATCCAAATTTCCTGAGAAATCATAATTGCGCCGAACAGGTTCATGGCGGTCCCAAAATACATAAGTTTCAATGGCATCAAGCCCTCCATCCTTAGCTTTTTGAATAATGTCAGGCCACATTTCCACTGTGCTTCGAGGATAATGGATAGCACCAGAAAAAATAATGCGCCTTTCTCCATTAAGAATGAGAGCATTGGAATCATAAGTAACCTCTATGGCAGAGCATGAGCCTAGCAGAGTAAAACTCAATAGAAGAATCCCAACCCAAGAAGAAGAAGAAACCATTGTAAGCATATGATTATTCAATTTTTTTTGCCCTCATTGAAATAGACTACGAGGTTTATATAGGAAAGCAAGTTAGTTAAAAATTTGAAATACCTTGTTAATAACTAAATTGGGCTCGTCGAGCTGGTAATTCCGGGAAAAAAAGGTGTAATAATGGATAAACTCTCTGCAAATATTGTCAAAATGGCCTTTGACTCATTCAATCTTTATCAATGACTAATTTTTCGTGAGAATTACAATTTGTGCCATTTAAGTTATATTTGTAATTTTGTCATTCTGTTAACGTCTTTATCTCCATATTCTTTGGCCTATCTGGTACATAACTTATTAGCTTAAATCCTACTGTCATTGTTGCTTTTAAGATATTAGAAAGTCTAATCTTGTACATGATGTGATGTTATTGTTGTAAATGATATGGCCTTAGATATGGTATTAACAACATGTGTCGATAATTTTTCTTTTTTTGCCTTGAATTATTGCTACCATTCCAGCATGTTCACAGTGCCAAGTTTATGATATATTAGTTATTTTGCCATTGTGTGTCATGTGTGTTTTAGGTGAGTTGTACAAGTTGTTTTATAGTAAGTATATATATAACAATAATTTTTTTATTTAACGAACAAATATTTAATGTATATTTTAATTAATTATTTTGTTTACAAAAAGCCTATATATATATATAAATTAGTAGGACCAAGTTTATTGTCTTTATGTCTAATTTTTTTCACAAAACCTTGTTATGTGAAAAATTCACAAAAAATAATCCATCCCTATACAATTTGAATTAATAATGGGATCATTGATTTTGTTTGAAACATGAGCTAGTAAAGACAAATAGTTTTGTAATTGAAAACCCTCGGGAATTATTTTTATTGTTTTAGTGCTCCAACTAAATGATCAATGTATATTAGTTTTCTTAGTCAACTCAATGGGTTTAGAAATTTACATTTCCAACTTTGTTGTGACTTGTGAAAGGTTATTTTTCATGGGAAAGGATTCTCTGCAATACTTAACCCCCTCGCAAAGGGAGAGAGAATGAGACATAGAAGTGGAAAAAAAATCTACATTTAAAAAACAAAAAACTTGTTTTATTGTTTCTTTCTCTCACCAACTTCATAAGATGTAGTTTTCTAATAATTTTAGAAGAGCTTGATCCATTTTTCATAGAGTAGGTTAAACACTTGGACTTATCTTTTGATATTAATTTTTCAAATTAGTCTTCTAATGTCCAAGTTATTATTTTGGAATATGTTAGATGGAGGAGTTTAGAGAAGGTAAGTGACGAGTAAATTTTTATTATTAGATAAAAAATCTAAAATATTTATAAAATTAAATAAATAATGACTATAGTTTTACATAATAATATAAAACACATTTTGTTGGTCTCAGATAAAAAATTAAATAAGATATTTAATTAAAATGAAAACTTATCGTTTTCCTCCTTTATATCTAAAATTCCTCAAATCAGACATAGTGTTAAGTTAATGAATTGAAATACTATATTTTAACATATTATTGTCAACACAATCTTGGGCGTGTTACGTCATTGGAGAGTTGGAGACACATGCATTAATTGTAATTTATGTATAAGTCATTTACACATTTTTCATTGGATGGGTTTCAAGCTAAATATCCAATTTTCCAATCATTGTCATCACCCATTACTCTATGGCATTCTTAGCAAAATTCTTAAATTAAATTGATGTTAACTTTTTTGTCCTTGAGTCCTTTTGTACTGTATGTGAAATATTGACTTGCAAGGTATTCGTGTCCTTGATACTCACTTTTAAAGAAAACTAGAATGACTTAAGCTCATGAAGGGAGTCCAACCTAAAAGACTAGCCCATTAGGTGGAAAAGCCTCATAGCTTAAGTACCACATTAAACTTCTTTAGTTACTCAATGTGAGACTTAGAACATTATCATCCCTTTCTAAAAGTAAGTGCTTGCAAGGGCTTCTACGTCAGCCAACTATCAATGACAGCACTAGTTGTTATAACTTAAGCCCGTGAGGAGAGCCAAACTCAAAAGATTAGTCCATTAGGTGAGAGAGTCTCATACCTTAAGTATTACATTGAACTTCTATATTTACTCAATATGAGACTCATAACATTAACATATATTATTATATGATGGAAGATATTCTTTATAAAAAAAATATCAACTTAAAAACTTAATTGAAGTCGAATTTGACTAGTACAAGGTTTGATCTTTTAAGCTTTTGTGATGATTTCAAAGATTTTATGAGTTTTTACTTTCAAGTTTTAACTGTTGACATTTTAAATCTCACTAACATAGATCATTTATTAATAGTTATATGGCTATATAGAATAATCCAATTACAAATGGATACAAAATGGTTATGGAAATCGAGTCAGGTCATACTGATGCCAACTATGTATAAGTATCAAGTATAGTTCTTTCTAAAGTGAAGTCGTCTCTCGCTCTTTTTCTTCTTTATTTTTATTTTTATTTTTTGCAAAATTGAAGACATGAGTTTATAAATTGATTAAAATATAAAAATACAAACTGCAGGTAAACCTTTGCTTTATCTACCTTATCATTGTATACTTAGGCTGCTGAGTAATAAGTTTGGGCAAGTTGAGATTGCTAGAAAGAGGTATTGCAATTCTTCAGCAGATTAATAATATGTTTGATTATAATTTTTTTTTACCATAAAAGTAAAAAATTTAACTTTCTAAGGCACGTTGACAAGAAAGAATGATTGATTTATTTGAAAAATGTTTTTAATTTGTACACCAAATATACGATACCAGCTTGATACATTGTGATACATGTAAGTTTGGCTCCTTGTTCTCGTATATCATATGTTTGGCTCTGGGATGTACATCATATCCACATGTGAGTGAAGTATCGTAGAGGTGTCATATTTCAGATGCTGAAATAATGGAACTCAATTTCTTTTGAATTAACATGTCTCTAGAAGCCAAAATTTCATTCATGTGACAAAATGATTTTAACCAAGAGCAGGCTATATCCCATCATCATAGGAAATGCTTCTAATTGAATTGGCGTATATTTATAATGTGTTTGAATGGGAGCGATTGAAGAAGAAATCGAGGGAGGACTTGATCTTGAGTTTTAATCATGTTTTGTAAATATAAATCTTGCATGTTATATAAGAATAAAAATAAATTTTTTTATGTGAGTATAAGAGGTAAAAGATTGTCAACTACTTGGGTAGTTGGGTCACATTTATATATATGGTTATATATATTTGTATAGTGGGTAAAAAATGTATCCATATTTTATTAAATGAATTATTCAAATTTAGCATGTGGTTAACAGTATGCTTAGGCCATTTAAAATTGAATAAGTAGTGTTAATATCTTATGTGATAGTGCAATGTTTATAGTTACCAATGTTAATTTGGCATGTTGATTTGAGTTGTATATATAATAATTAAGTTTAAGACATTGTTCAAAATATTATTGTTTTATTTTTCTATATATGAAATTTTATAAAAGATAAATGTTTCATGCCTTGGAGGCATGTGTGCATAAGTATATAGAGAAAAAAATTTAAGACATAAATATCTTGATTTTTTTGTTTTGTTTTGGTGTGTAATTATTGAGTTGATTTTTCGTGGCTATTCATGTGGAATGTGTGGGTTATGTTTGCCAATGAAATTTAATTTTTAATGTGTGTCTTCATGTTATATGGTCTTTGTCTTATTTTTTGCGAGACACATGATACTTGTTGGTTGTAACTCTTTAGGTACTTTATTGTGTTGGATTGTTTAATATCCATTAGCTGGATATGAAATTGAAGTTGCTTGTATTAACAATGTTATAGACAAGTAGTTGTCCATGAGAAATTATATATTATATATTAAATATAAAATATCTTTATGATGGGAAGGAAATCTTTCTAAAAATTACTCAAATCATGAAAAGTAATATTGTACATTGATAATTTTGATGTATTATGTGTTATGCATAATTGCATGTTTAAAAGGCAAAACATGACTATTGTTGTCTACGACTTTGTGACAGTCGAGGGAAAAAGTTGCAACATAGTCGTGGTTAATATGTGTTACTTTATATGTAGTATAAATGGCATTTTTGCCTTATATTTAACCTGGTTAAATGAATTGTATTTATACCATGCTTTATGCTCTTGGTATGATACTGCATGTTTCTTCATAAAATTATTTATGAGAGATGTTATGTGTCTTGACAATGTTAATTGTCATTATATGATATTTATTGCACTTTGTTATTTGATAAGTGCAATGAGGAGAGCTGTTTTTATTATGTTTCTTTAGAGAGTGTGGATGAATTATTATTGCTATTAAATTTTATTAGTCTGATAAATAGTGACTACCATAGTAGCTCATTTATTAAGCTAATGAAAAAAAGATTTCATTAAACCCTCTTAAGTGCTCTAGCCTTGGTTGGATTAATTTGTTTGGCTCTCTAAATTCTCTAAAATTGTAGTGTAATATTATTATTAGAATTTACACATTATATTTATTATATTTTGATTTTGTGCAAATTGATATTTTTCTTGTCATTTGGGTGATGTAATTATGTGAAGTGAACACTTCATGATATGTTTCTTGGGAAACATGTCTTAGGAAAACTTATGTATGAAGTTGAAAATGGTTCTTTGAATTGTAGCTTCATCCCTATTTTGGAGCCCTATTAATGGATGATTGTTTGTCACTATAGTGACCCATTCTTGAAATTAATGGAGCTACCTGTCTAATTATTTTGGGATGATTATGTTACTTAAATCAATTAGTGAATTAGTCTTCTCACAGGAAGTCTAGTATATGAGTTGGTTCAAATAGCTTGGAAAATTTGAGATAATGTGACAGTGAAAATTCTTATGTCCACACGTGTTTAATTTTTTTGAAACAAATGTATGGTATATTCTCTGCCCATAGGGGAATTTATGTTCATATTATTTTAAATCCCTATTATGGTGACTGTTGTCACTAGCTATTGTCCATTTGATCAACCAAAGGGTTGATTGTATTTGTTTTCAACTTCATATAGTATTTTTCTTTAGAAAAATAATTAGATTACATTAATGTTTTAAACTTTGACTAGAAATCTTATAAAGGATGTAATGTATATATAGTGGTTGCTTTGCCTTTAGCCATGATGGATATGTATATTTATTCATGAAATGTGCTTATGTTCATACCTATGTGAGTTTTCTTCCTAGGAAGAAAATGTTAATTACTTTTATAAGTGGGAGCCATAGTATGTGTTGTGCATTCTAACCACAAGTATTTGTACAATCATATGCTTAAAGTCCTCTGAAGAATATGATTGTACCTAATTAAATATTATTTGATCATATTCTTGTAATCATTTATATATATTGTGCAAGAAATATAATTTCATGAGAATTAAATGGGAATCAATTGCTTTGTGGCTTTGGATTTTTAAAAGAGCTGCTTTTGATATATCTACCTTGCATATATTGTTCTTTTGTTATACATTTATTTTTGTATTAGTTAACAATTTTGAAATTTAGAAATGAATTTTGTATGTGATTAATGTTTTCTAATTAGAGTGTCTTGCAAAAATATCACTTTAGATTTATTTAAGAAAAAAATGAAATTTATTTATTTATCATAAGTAAATGTGATACGAGACACATTATTCTTGGTTTTCTAAAGAAATGTGTTCTGAAGAAATGTGGGAGCATGATTTATTTGCTTCTGAAATAATTAATCACATGTTGATCTATGCCCTGCTTTTAAAAGATTTAAACAATTTTTTTTTTGGCATTAGATTGTACTATAGATATAAACTTAAGCTTATATTTTTAAAGTTTTTCTTAGTCTAAGAAGAGACTGGAGTATGTATTATACTCATGCAAATAATTATATTTCTAGTTTTGGGCAAATTTTATGGCTTAATGAAAAATGTTGGTCACTTAGGACTAGTTGTGCTTAGAACTAGTTGTTCTTGTTTATCTTTAATTTTGCGTGTACTTCATTTGATGGGATTGTGATTTAATAACATGTTCATTACATTAAAATGCATGATCCCCTAGGATGTATAAAAGTATATTTGTTATTGATCTCATTTGTGTATTTATTAATCAATTTTTTTTAAACAACTAGTTGATGTTTATATCCTATATATACAATTTTGAACATCATTGAGAGTCAAAGTTGTAAGAATAAAGTTTGTATTGTTAATGTTGGAATTAACAGTAGATCTATATTAGCTTAGGTAAATCATTACCTAATCACTCATTTAAACCATGTTGGTTATGTCTTATGATGTGATTGGTTAGTGAGAGCTGATAAAATTGTGATTGCATGGGATTTGTGCAATTGGAATTCCTATGAATAATACTATAAACTTTTCTATATGTACATAGTGGTAATTTTACGTGAAAATTGACTTTATAATGTTATAATATTATTTTGGTACCATTAATATATCTCAAGATATAGATTTTTTTTTTTTTGGAAAACATTGGTCTTTCATGAGAAAGATATGTTTTGTTCCTTTTGGGGAATAGTGTTTCATGTGAAACATATTATGATCTCCTTGGGGAGATTGAATTGTGTTTTACTAGGAAAACACGATAAGGATTCATACATAGTAGCATAAAAGAATCGCAATTATGCTATGAATGTGTATTACACTTGCACACTTGTTTGTGATCATGCCAATAGAGTTATTAGTTATATGGTCATGGGTGAACTAGATACTCTAAATAGTTTATTTTCGCCTATGGCTCTTAGCTGATAGTTTTGTTGATGGTTTTTATCATGTTTTGTGGTGATTATTACCAAGTTATACATGGTCACAAAGTTGTTCAACCTGAGAATCATTTTCAAAATTATTTCAAAATAATTAAAACACAATTAACATTGCCCAAGTAGGAGAACGTTTGAATTTTATAAGTTGAATGAATAGTTTGATATCTTCCCTGTGAACCCATATATTAGTCGATCCATGTAATTATGTGATTCATTATGGGTTTTTGGAGTTGTCATGTTTATTGGGCATGGGTCCAATGGTGAGTATGCTAGATTAAGGTAGATTATAGTGTAGGCATAGTAACTTAGGGCCCATGATGGATGAAAATTATGTTCCAAATATATTATAAAAAAGGCAAAATTTCTACTTCACTCTCTTAACATTCTGATTGAGCACTACTCCATCTAGGTGTCAGTTATAAACTTAAGAGTTAGAATATTAGACTGCTCCGTATATACTTGTGTATGCTTCTATTGAAGAATACATTTCTTGGTAAATTTTCTTCAAAAGATACACATGTTATTAATTTATATTGGTGTTCTAAATTCCTAATACAGATCCAGTAAAATCTAACATTTTTGGCAATATTTTAAGAAAGGAAAACTTTGTTGCCTTGTTTATTCACATGATTTTGATGATTATGTATACTTGAGTTTTATTGTCATATATATCCTACTATTAGCTTTGTTTTAGCTAGCTTTCCTAACTCCTTCAAGTTGTTTCTCAAATAAAATAGCTCCATATCACAATCAGCGACCCTATCACATTGGTTTGAATGTCTCAGTATCTCACGCCACTAATTGCTTTATATTTTTCTTTCTTTAAGTATATAAAGCTTGTGTTGAAATATTTGCTTTGCATTGAATATCTTTTTTATCATTGTCGTAATGTTTTTTCTTTTTTCTGTATTGCATTTATCTACTTCCTCTTGTCTTGCTTATTCTTACAGTTTAATGGCAAAGCATGTAGCATGGAGTTTAGTTTCATATGCCTTGTCTGGTTTATGACTGATCCTGAGATTTTTACCATCCTTGTTTTTCTTTCTGGTGGCTATTATGGTGGATCATGACCTATTGTAACAAGTTTTAGTTATTTATAAAATAATCTATTAATTTATTTACAATTAGATGTGTATTTATTTTTACAGTTTACTCCTTAATCAACTTTGACTTTCACTTTCACTCTCTCCTGTTATTTCTCTGGTGGTCACCTCCTGTTATTGAAACCCAACTTACAACACAACACAACTCAGAGTATGAACCTTCTATGCCTTCAACAACCATTCATTTCAATTAAACAGAAATGGGTTCACTATTTTAACACCAAATGACCAAACCCCATCCCTGCAATATTCCATAACAGAATTATGTAGATATTAACTTTCAGAAGTTACCTGCACAATCGGTAACCATTCTTCAAAATCCACCGTTGATCTATCATGAAGTTAATCCAATGGGTATTTATCACGTGATCCATTTTATACATCGCCTTTCTTGGTTACTATTTCATCTTGTTCCGTGTTAACGTTGTACTTTGGTACAATTTAATTATTTATTTTAATGGAATATCTATTTGAACAAAATAAAATACAAATTAGTAAAAGTCGGTGCATATTATATTCTACCCTGCAAAATGCCCTCATAAATTATGTAATGGTTGAACTTCAACTTTGACAAACATGATGCCTAAGAAAAACTAACACTTCAAAATTTGACTGACTATACTTAACTCTGCAATTTGCTATATATGATTATTTAATTTATTTAAGTTCATCTTCTATGAAAATTATCGAAAAGGACATATATATATATATATAAAAGTGAAAAAATTTAATGCCTCGAATAAACAAAGTGCGGAAGCCTAACGATAGGGACATTTCAAACTAGCTTGCATTTTAATATAGCATAAGCCCAAACTGAAGCAATACTTTTTTATTTAAATAGTGAAAGTTGAAAATCAACTTTTTACGCAAGTCAAAATTTAATTTTTAAAATAAAAAAATAAAATATAAGAAGTGTATTTTTCCAATACAACTTATATTTAAATAATTTTTTAATTTTTTAAAAGTAAGTCATGTCTTAAAAGCATAACTTACCAAACAATATTTTTTTAATTATATTTAGATAAGTCAAAGTTTTCATCCACAACTTAATCTTTTTTTTATATATATATTTGGATAAGTTATGAAAGAGAACCACAACTTACTTTTTTGTTTAAGAGAATTTATATTAGGATTTGTAATTTATTAGTTTTTTAAAGTTTTTTAAGTGAATTTCCTATCATCTATCCACAAAATCTCATATTAATAAACATATAAAAGTTGTAATAATAAAAGTATAATTAACATTCTTAATAAATATATCTAGTAGAGATAATTAAATGAGAATGAGATAAGTTTGATACAAAGTATCAATGATGAATAAAATTATAAAAGCAATTAAATATGAAGCAACAACAGAAGGAGATGTTGGAATCAATGATGGAGAAAACTAAAAAAACAATTAAATATAAAGTAGCAACAAAAGGAGATACTAAAATTTATAGGTACAAGGTTGCTAAGTCATGACTTATTATTAAATTGAAAAGCTTAATAGAAGTTGTAAATGACACTCACAACTTTCTATGACATTTAAAAAAAAATAAAAGTTGTAGATGTCACTCACAATTTTATATGAATTTAAAAAAAATATATAAATGACACCAATGACTTTATATGAATTTAAAAAAAAATTCACAACTTCATATGAAATTTGAAAAACAAAAAAAGATAAGTCATACTTCACAAACATGACTTACTTAAATTAAAATATAAAAAGGGATAAAGTGTATTTGAAAAGTACAAGTTACCTAAAATATAATTTAAAAAAAATGAAAGTAAGTCATACTTTCTAACTATGACTTATTATATATCACTATTTTACTTGCTCCATTTTAAAAATTAAATTTTTACTTATACCTATACAATAAATTTATTTTTAAAATACACCATTTTGTAAAAAAGTCCTGAACCAATATAATATTTTACGTTTTCTTTCGGTTTTTGACCGTTATTAGTAACCATGAGTGGTTTATTTCTATAGATAAAATATGTATTTCTAGAACCTGTTCTGATAAAAAATATGTACTCCTAGAAGTTTTAGGTAGCATGCATGCACGCATACTTCAAAATAATTACCATATTAGTATTTAATATATATTGTTTCCGATACTTTTTGATATGCTTTTTGATATTTTTAGTCTATATTTTTTAATTATTTTTTAAAATTTTGTATCAATATAAGTAAGATATTATAATAATTACATAAATGATAATATTTTATTGTGTTTACAATAATTAAAGCTGATTATGAATATTGATATCTTTATTCTAATTTAAGATTTTATTTTTATGTTAATATTATATTAATTTTATATATTATATCTCAATTGTATTGTGTTTTATAATTTTTAAAATTTATCATATTTATTTATCGATATCGTATTGTATATATATCTGCCTCAGTATCTACACTTATGTTCTTATGCTCACAAATTAGTGTCCTAATAATATATATGAGAATACCTCGGTGAAAGATCTATATATATTTATAGAAGTTTTAAAAGTATCATTATCCTTTTTAATAATAGTAATAGTTTAATTAGGGGTATAGATACTCAACAGCCTGTACAAATAAATAAGCAATCATGTTATAGCTTAGCTGTGTAACACTTTAGGAGCGGCTAGCACATAGATTATAGTTTCTTGTTGGATTGAATGGTATGGAATGAGAATCAGAATGGTTAATTTCTATTTTCATATTTGGTAAGGTCATTGGAATGGGAAAGAGGATTCCTAAAGAAATGAGCATTTCAATAATTGCAGGAATAGGAATTCCATCACTTTAATCACTAAAGTGATGAAATTCTCATTCCATTTCATAATAATAATACAGGTGTTTCAAAATTTTTTAAGTTAGAGGAGTGATTTATTGTGAGTGAAAGACATAAATTTTAATCATTAAATTATATACAATTAAGATTAAAATATAAAATTATGTAAATTTCTTTAAGAGATTATATGATATTTAAGTAACTTTTAATTATAATTATTCATATGATATTAAATGATTAAAATTAACACTTCTCATATCTTATAATAAAATAACGCTTTCACTTAATATATTTCCTATATATGTGTCTGAGTGTACGTACATGCGTACCCAAGTGATATGACTGCTAGTTAACTTTTTTCCCTTTTGATAGAGGTTAGCAAGCTCACAATTTCATTTGGATAAAAATGCATAATTATTTTAAAGTTTTTTTAATTGAGTTATTTTAAAGATTTTTGGTACAGTGTTTTTTAAATATTTTATTAAAGAGATATAGAGAAATTAATGAGTTGAGGGGAAAAAAAAGAGCACTAACATTTAGTACGAAGCATTTTTTTTTTCACGAAGTGCATACCAATCTAGATAGCATTATGAAAAAAAAAGAAAGACAAATCATGGATGAGAAAAAAAAAAGTGGAGGAGGTTGAGGTGGAAGAAACCCCACCAATCAAAGATCCTTTGCAAAATTCACAAAAACCTTTTAGTGCAAAACAGCATTATTCAAAAACAAAAAACAACAAAAAAATAATGAATTGACAAAAAAGGAGGGAAATAACGAATTGAGAAAAATAAATTAATAAAATAGATATTAACGTTATGAGAAAATTAAAGGATAATCAATCAATTAAATTAAAATTTTAAAATTTTTATGACAATTTTAGTTTTAAAAAAATAGAAAAGTAATATTTTTTTTACAGAATGAAAAGGTCAGTTGAATGCCCCCACCAAATGAGGTTAGCAAACCCTATTTTTTCACAAACAATGCTGCAATTACAACTCCCAGCAGAAAAAAAAAATTACTCACCTTCAACTCCACCAAGAAAAACTCTCAGCAGAAAAACTCATTCACCCATGGTGCAGGGTTAAGAATAATAACGCATTATAGAAATCACCTTCAACGATGACTTGCTTGCAATAGAGTCTAGATCCCAGGCTAAACAAAGACCATAGCGGATACATCGAAGTGCGTGATTGAGCGGTATTCAAGACTGGCCATGAAGCCCCCACAAAAGCTCCATCCCCATTAGTGGTAATTCTTGTTTTGTACCATAAATTTTGACATATTCTCATAGATGATTATAAAAACAATTGTACACTAAAGTGAATGCAATGTTGCAGCACTGATATCAATTATCTTATTAGTGTGATCTTAAACAAGTTCGAAATGAGAAAGTGCAAATCAGTAATGCAATATCCATTCTCAACATAATAGACGGAATCAATCACATAGGGCAGCCTGCCAGTTAGAACCAAAAAGGAAACAAAAGAAAGCTTTTCAAACTATTCATGTTTGCAATTGTCACCAAGCAAGACAACGAAAACAAAAAGATTAAATGTCGCCAACAATTAGTCAGGGCTTGATCAATTCAATTTTGTTGCATACATCTTGACCTCCTTAGAAGGAGGATCAAATAATAAAGAACATACCTGTCTTTACATCTAAGATAGACAGCAAATTTTTTTCTTTCTTTCTTCAAATACATGGATGATGTCACAACAACTTGAATACAACCTGAATGGTGTCACAATTCCTCAACAATCAACTACAACATAGTCCATCAATTTAGAATTAGTTCAGATAAGCATAACAGCTTCTCTCTGGTAAAGGGACCACAACCATCATTCCAGCAACTCACCTTTTCCCTGATCCCCAATCAAAGTACATGTTACAAGCATAAAAACAGCCAAATCAACAACCAAAATAAAAAATAAAAAAATAAAAAAAATCCCAAGTTGGCCTGTTGTCTCCAGCACAACAAAAACACAAAAATGATTTAAGACCTCCCTAACTTCAATTTCCATCAAGAATTTTCACTGCCTATCTAAATCCATCCCATAGCAAAAATTGACGAAAAATTGAATTAGAATAAATCAAAATCGAAAAGAAAAACCAAAACCCTAAGTCCTAACATGCTAAATGATAAAAGCACTGCTCACTACCACTTGCCCTTTTATCCATGGCCTTCAAACCATTCCCATTTGCTTCTGCCTCCTCATCTCCATTATCTTCCTATGGGAATTAGAATGCAATTCACTACGAAAAGTTGGGCTACTTGCAGGGCGGTACTCAGGAACAAGCCGCCCAGACTTAAACCTAACCCCGCATGCATTACAAAGTGTTTTTGGACCAAGGGGACCTGCCCGCCATTGTGGAGTTTTTTCGGCTCCACAGTGCTGACATTTCCTCCCGATGGATGAAATTTTTATCACTTCTTCTTTGGCAATTTCGTTACTTGGTTGTCTCCACCAGAATTGCTGGCTAGAGATGTCAACAATGCCAGGGCGACGCCTACTGCGACACTTGCTCCGTGCACGGACAGGGACCTTCAGGTGATCATAGCCATTTAAGAGGGTAATGCTGTTAGTGCTGTTATTACTGTTGCTACTGCTTGTGCTGTATTCAAGCTTTGATATGTCAGGTTGAATAGAGGGTATGTCAACAAAGGTTTCAACCGCTGGAAATGCATCTTTGTTGGATAACCATTCAAGCTCTTCTTCTGCAAACTCCTGGAACATAAAAATGGGAGCCAGTTAATCTTCACATCACTCTTTAGGTACGAAAAAAATTGGTTTTTCCAAATCAACTCAGACATCAGAATGCAACTAGTCATGGACGCGGTGACCTTCGGATCAATAAATTAGTGTCCACACCATTTTCTTTTGTTCCAAGCCGAGAAACATATGGCTTTAACCTCCACAATATAGAAACCTTGGAACCATAGTGATCATCACAAGTAAATGAAAAGCATGACAAAAAGATTGAATATATTGTTCTTTTAGCCAATCTAGGGTTTCCAATACAATGATGCTAAAAGAGAAGTAAACATCTGTGAGCACCTGATAATATTCCACTTTTAAGAGTACACCAGGACAAACTTGTCCTGCAACAAAAGCTACACAGTTATAAAACAAGTTGAAAGCCAATTAAAAACCTTTTATACTCACTAAAAGATAATGTATATATCTTTTTTTTAATAGAAAAAGAAATATTATTAGAAGAGAGAAGAAAAGTACAAAGAAGGAAGATAAGTAATCCCCTAAAAAATCACAGCTAAAACCTATGAGATTGTATCATGCAACAAAGCAAGCCAATCTCTCTGCATGTCTAACAAAGAAACACCATCAAAGAAACCATGAGCTGAACACCAAAAAGAAGCCAAAAGGAGAACCCTATCCCAAATAAAGTCTAAACTTGAGGAAAGCCCCTTAAATTCTAGCATTCCTTTCCAACCATAAACACCACAAAATAGAGAAGATAGAGCATTGCCAAAGGATCTTTGCTTCTTTGTGAGAGCCAAAACCTCTAAACTTAGTAAGAATAAAATGATGCAAATCCTTTGGGTAGATCCATGCCTCTCCAAAAAAACCAAACAACTTGTTCCAGAGATAATTTGCTACAAAACAATGCAAAAAGAGGTGATCCCTTGATTCTGAGGTAGAGCAGCACATTAAGCACATATCAGGAGACAAAGCAGTGAGAGATCTGCGCTTCTGAAGCATGTCATTAGTATTAATTCCATTAAGAACAGTAGTCCAGACAAAAGCTTTAACCTTTAAGGGAACTTTAGACTTCCAAATGAGCTTTTCCAAAAGGAATCTTTCTCTATTAGGAAAATGAGTCAAGAACTGAAAATAAGATTTACAAGAGAAAGATCCAGAAGACTCAAGAGTCCAAGTTCTAGTATCAAGAAGACAAGAAAAATGGGCAGGTTCAAGCAAAGACAAGAGTCTGAAGCTCAGTAACCTCTCTATCAAGCAAGTTTCTGAAAAAATGAAAATTTCAAGAGAAATTAATCTGAGAATAAAATTAACAAACAGGGGCATTGTGTAAAGAAGAAAGGCGACAAAACCTTGAAAAAGCCTCAGAAAGAGGAACACTACCAACCCAAACATCTTCCCAAAACTTTATACGAGATCTATCACCCAGATGCAAGGATAAAAGAGAAGAAAAAGAAGGCAATCCCTAAGAAATAAATTTCCAAGGACTAGCATGAGTCGCTCTACCTGCAGAGTTGGTGTCTCACCCATTCGAATGCAAACCATATTTACTTCGAATCACCTGATGCCATAAAGAAAACGGTTGAAGAGGAAAACACCAAAGCCACTTAGCTGCCAAAGCAATATTCTTAGACACCAAGACCCAACACCCCTCCTTCTTTGGTCTACAACAAACCTCCCAACTAACGAGGTGTTCCCTACTATTTTCCCCTACCCCCGACCAAAGGAAATCCCACATAATTCTCTCTATTTTTTGTGCCACAACCACGGGAATGCGAAAAAGGGAAAGAAAATATAAAGGGATGCTGGACAAACACAACTGAATAAGAGTGATCCTACCCCCTAGAGAAAAAAAGGCACCTTTCCAACTATCTAACTGCTTGGAAATCTTACAAACCACGAGATCCCAAAAGGATAGGACACAGGGATTACCTGCTAGAGGAATGCCAAGATAAGTGAGAGGCCATTGAAGAGATTGGCATCCTGCCAGAGTAGCAAAAACAGTCACAATTTGACTATCCACATCCACACTCGCTAAATCACTCTTGGCCCAATTAATCTTAAGACCAGAGATGACCTCAAAGAAAGTCAAAATAGACAAAATGTTAACAAAAGTCTCAACATGTAGTTCCCAGAAAAAAAATAGTGTCATCAGCAAAATGAAGATAGGAAACAAGAACTCCCTTCGAACCAACTGACAACCCTTTAACCAACCAATTATTAACAGCTCTAGAAACTAAATGACTAAGCACATCAACCACAATAGTAAAGAGAAAAGGAGATAAAGGATCCCCTTGCCTCACACCTCTTTGACCCTTAAACCAAGACTTTGGTTCTCCATTAATAATGACAACAAAAGTAGAAGAAGAAAAACAACTTGAAATCCAATTTCTCCATCTGACCCCAAAACCTTTCCTGTCCATAACTTTATCCAAAAAACCCCAACTCACACAATCATAAGCTTTCTCAAAATCTAGCTTAAACACCAGACCTTGTTTCCTCCAGGTTCTAACATCATCCACCACCTCATTAGCAATTAAAGTAGCATCAAGAATATGTCTACCTGGAATAAAGGCACTTTGATTTTCCGAGATAGTACCAGAAAGGACCTCACTCAACCTAGAAGCAAGAACTTTCGTAATGATTTTACAAACACTAGAAACCATGCTAATAGGGCGGAAGTCCTTTACCTTCATTGACCTGTCCTTCTTAGGAACGAGAGAGATGAAAGTGGAGTTCATACAAACTCTAATTTTACCATTATTGAAAAATTCAGCAAACACCTTAAGGAGGTCAGGTTTAACAATATCCCAACACTATTGAAAAAAACCAAAAGAAAAGTCATCTGGACCAAGAGCTTTGTCTTAGCTTTGTCTTTCCCCAAACTAAATAAAGCCCTACAAATTTCATCCTCCTCAAAAGGCCTTCCCAACCAACAAGCCTTATCTAGATTGATGGCGCACCAATCTAAGTCTTCAATGAAAGGTCTAACAGGCATATCCTCAGCAAATAAATCTAAGTAGAACCTAGAAATTTCAGAGGCAATGACCCCCATGTCCCTAACAACCGTACCATCCTCCAATTCCAATTCTTTAATAAGGCTTTTCCTACGCCTCCCAAAAGCCACCTTATGAAACAACTTTGAGTTAGCATCCCCATCCTTAACCCATGAATTTCATCTTTTGTTTTCTACTCATTTCTTCCCTAAGCAAAATTTCATCTAAATCAAGCCTCAACTTCTGCCTCCTAACACATAGATCCTCAGTAAGATTTCCCTCTAACTCCAACTTATCCAACAAATCATGTTATTTCAAAATAGCATCTTTGCTAAACCGAATATCACCAAAAACAGACAAATTCCACTCTTTCAAGCTTTCCTTGAGAAGCTTCAATTTCCTCATAATTTTATATCCTTCCCAACCCTAAACTGAAGTAGTCTCCCAAACTTCCTTAACAAAAGGAATAAAAGAGTGATGAGTAAGCCACATGTTTTCAAACCTAAAAGGGGAAGGACCCCATTTCACCTTACTAGACTCCAAAACAATAAGAAAATGGTCAGAAACTGGATGAGATAGACTCTCTTGCACAAGATCAGGAAAAGCATCATCCCAGGTAGTGGTGAACAGGAATCTATCTAAACGGGAAGCCACAGTGTAGTTTCTTCTAGCTGACCAAGTGAAACGGGCGTTAGAGAGGGGAATGTCTCTAAGACTACACTCCTTGATAAAACTATCAAAACCCCTCATAGAGGAAGTGAGATGATCACCCCTCCCCCCAACTTTTCAGCTGGAGATCTCACAACATTAAAATCCCCACCCAAACACCAATTCAGACCACAAACCTGATAAGAAACCTAATTCCTCCCAAAAAAACAAACAATGCCTAGGATTGTTAGGACCATAAACTGATGTTAGCCACCAATGACCTCTCCCCTTGATGTCCAATAAGATTGACACTGAAACAACACCAAGAATAGAGTCTAACTTAGAAGCAAACCTAGTGTCCCAAACCACAACTGTACCACCTGAAGCCCCAAGAGAAGGAAGACATTCTCAATCCTTAAACCTAGAATCCCAGACATCCCTTATTACCAAAGCATCAAAAACTTCTGCTTTAGTTTCTTGAAGCATAACAATATCAGGCGTTGCCTTGTTGATCACCTCCCTAACTCTCTTCTGCTTCAAGCAACTACCTAACCCCCTCACATTCCAACTAAGGATCTTCATTAAGTAACTTACCCTCCCGCTTGCTAGCCTTTCCTCCATAATTAATTGTTGAAACCAAACGATCAAGTTCCCTCAACAATTTCTTTTTCTTACGAACATAAGTATTAGGTGACTCAATTAAGGAACTAGGCACCCTTTTAGGATTGAGCACCTCAACCCCCAACTCCTGAACTAGAGGATGGGAACCCAAGTTATCATTAGCATTGTCAAGGTAGCTAGAGACTTTGGTGATTTCCTCCACCTTGTCTTCTTTGACGCCATTTTGGAAAAGTGGAAGGATTTTGCAAAGGAATGGGTAGAAGACCATCTCCTTGAGGTAAATCCCCAATTAAATCACCTGAAAAAAATAGTAGAGGAATGAGGACACACAGGTTTAAGAGGAATAACAAGATGAGCAGATAAAGAGGGGAAGGACATGCGAGGAGATAGATTTAGACAAACACTCCCCGGCTTAGTCAAATCTCCAGGCTGAACATTAATGTTCTTTATAGAATTAACACCAGCTCCCAAGCAAGAAGGAGATCCTTCATATGCCATGCCTTCTTTTTGTTCAAAAAGCTCTGGAATTCCTGTCAAATCAGCCTCAGGTTAATATGATTGGTTTCGTTAGAGAAGTCCTGGAATAGCTGCTGCATAGATTCAACAAGCAACCCACCATCATCAAACGCTTATGAACCAAATAGTGAGTCTATATCTTCATCTGCATTCTGAAAAAAAGGAATATGAATCTGAGTCATAATCTGATTTTTGATCAACCACATCATCAAAATCTTGTTTACCCACTTTAGAACTCAGTTTGTCTACCCCCTCTGACATCACAGAATGTACAACCTAAGGTGAAGCCACAGGCGTGCCAGGTAAAGACCGAACCAGCTGATTAGGAACATTTAGACAAGGGAGAGAAGGTACACTCCCTCCAGATCTCTCTGCAGTAGAAATCTCCCTCAAAAGCCCAGTCTCTTCTTTGCTAGGTGAAGTCAATCCCTTCACTGCAAACTGCTCAACGGAAACAGGGTGATGGGTCGAAGATTTAGCTTGCTGAATCAGAGCACAGATTGGAGTTAAGGGAGATGGTTGAACCTTAGGCACCCATAATTTTCTCACTCTTACAGTCTGTTTTCCAAGCTTTTTAGTGACCCATCTGAAGTTTTGGGCTGATTAGAGCCCAACTTCGGCCCTAATCTGGTGAAGACACTCAGCTTAGGCCCTATCTTTGAAAACACGTTTTTTGGGCTTGCTAACAACTTTAGGCCCACTTCTAACCCATTTAACCAGTCTTTTCCCCTCAGGATCCACCACAATTTTCAAGAAATACGTTAAATCATTCACCATAGCGTCATTCTTCTTCCCAGTCGAAATTTGCGCACTACCACCCAAAATATCCACCTTTCTTAAATTTGAAACATTAACACTGGGTTTCAAAATTTGAACACTTTGACAATCATCTCCAGCGCTACAACTCTTTACCGCATCAGAATAGGATATTCCTCCGATGAAAGACTGCTTTCTGATTAGGAAATTCTGTTTCACCTGAAATTCAGCTCCCTTTGAGTGGTCCACCAACAACAACTCAGACAAGGCTCTCCCAAAATGATTCCAACCTGTATGTAAGCGACCTTCGGGGACAAAAATGGAGCTCCTCCTTCCATTGCCAAAGAATTCTGTAACCATAACATATCTTCCTCTGTTATTATGACCTCGGAAAACAGAGAAGATTTTTCCTTCACCTTCAAAGCTTCTGACAAAAGAGGGTGTAGCATACAAAGATTTGTCCTTGAAGGTAGATAATAACCAAAATGAAGCATCTCTGCCAAGTAGCAGAGACTTGATAAATCCTCAACCTCTTTCTATGACTTGTACACGAAAAAATTTCCCACTTTCATCAAGCACCAAATCAAAACAGTTGGATTCAATGACAATGAGTTTAACACCACCCATTAATGATAACATACAAGAACTCTTAGGCATGCATTTTAAATCATGACATTGGAGATCCTACAAGCATGGAGAGAATCCAGAATGGCACACATCCAATAAAAAAATAAAACCCTGTTTCTCCCTTATGATTAAGAACAATAGAGGAGCAAGGAATTGTGCTTTGGTTCCTATTTCCTCTCTTCAAGTTCGTTTTCCTCTCTCAATTGCCTCCCCCTTCTTACCTTTTTATTTTATTTTTTATTTTTTCAGAACCCTTTTTATAGAGTCCTCCCTCCTAGATTGCCTTTCTGCTGCACCATCCTTCCTTGCGTGTTGAACGCAATTGCCTCATGTGCATAAGAAGCAAAACAGTGAATTGGGTGAACGATTTGTGGTCTCCGAATGGTTGGCATACAGTGGAGGAGAGTTGGTGTACGGTGATGAAGGGGACGAGTGAGCTTGCACAAGGGAGTGATAAATTGCAGAGAGAAAAGGGTTTTTTTCGCAGAGAAGAATGGTGTGTGTACACGGTGATGAGGGTTTGTGAGGGGGGTAGGTGGGTGTTTGCAGAGAGGTGAGTGCCTGGGGGCGTACGGGTGAGAGAGAAGAGACGAGAGAGTCTGTCTATTATATTTATGACTGATGGCAGTGACCATACCAAAGGGTTCTATAGGCAGGTAAAATATGTTACTAATGAATGATACTACTCAGAAATGAAAGAAATGAGTGTGACCTGATGGAGCCAACCTGAAACCAAAGGATGGTCTCATTTCATCTTATTGCCTTTCTGCAATTGATTCACCCAAGTAAGCCCAGTCCAAATCCAAATTCCAGCTGATTCCAACCAAACCATAATTAAATGCTTTTCCTATCATATCTCTTTTCATAATCACACAAGCCCTAAACAAGTCATAACTCAATCAAAAACCAGCATATTCAATTTTCTCATGGCCTGATAAACATTTCAAAAAAAGGTTAAAATGGACCATCAAACTTACAGAAAACGAACGGTTAGGATCACCCTGGTCCAATGGGTTAAATGATGGTTGATCACTGCATTTTGGGTTAAGTGAAGGAAAGGCTTTCCTGGTTTTGTCTTCATCTTCATCTTCCTCACCAATGTCTAATGAAAAATCCAAGAGGTCATCCACAGAACCAAGTGCCTCCATCCCTGAAAAGAAAGAAATGTTGAAGCCTAAATGTGGATTTTACAGAGAGACAAAAAATTGTATGGCTAGAGATGTGTAGACAAAAAATATAAACTAGTGAAGAGCATGCCGAAAAAGATATGTCTGCACGTATCTTTTACTGTTTAAAGTACAAAGTTGAAGACTAGCGTAGAATCAAGTTGAAATCTAGAAGCTTATGATGTCATGTCTGCACATATTGCATGAGAATAAGATATGGGCACACAAGTAATATGTAAGTGAAAATATTGAGACATAATGAATACACTTATCCCAAATTAGATGATATGTATATTTATAATTAATTTAAGTTAGCAGCCTTGTAAGAAAAGGTAGGATTGTAAGGCAGATACTTGTTGATGGAGTAACCTTTTTGGGATGTTTGGCAAGCATGGGGTGTGTCCCCCTACTTTGGAGCAGTTTTTGTTGGTCTGTTTTAAAGGTTTAGGTAAAAACAAGGAGGCTGTATTGTGTGGAAGTTTCCAGTGTGTGCCATCCTTTGGTTCACTTAGTTGAAGCAGAATGCTTGCATCATCTTTGCCCCCTAAAGTTGCACCTATATGCACTATGGTGGCCATAGTGTAGCAAGTGCTATATGCACTAAGCAAAAATATGCCTCTGAATACTTAATCCACCTAGGGTTTTACCCTAAATGATGCCACAAAGCCTCAAACTCCCATGAACCCTGTCTATCAGCACTTTCTGACTGGATTAGAGCTGCCCTACGTTGTCACTTGCAGAAACTAGTGGCTCCCTGATCAGGTGGTATTCTACTTACTTTTTCTATCCCCCTTATTCTCTGTTTTGCTCCTTCGTTCGTTCCCTCCACTCTCTTCTCTGTTCTGTTCTCTGTTCTTGGTTCCTTCATTCTCTGTTATGTTCTCTTCTATTATGTGGTTTTGTTTGATTTTGTTCCATGTGTCTATGTGGTTCCACAACTTTTGCTTGATTCTGTTCCACGTGTCTATTCCTTTTGTGTTCCAAGTCTAACTCTATCTTCTATCTCTGTTGCACACTCATTATATATCCATGTAGTTTTGCAGGTTTTGCTTGATTCTGTTCAACGTTATAATCTTTTTGGGTTCTAATTCTATCTTCTAGCTCTGTTGGACACTCATTTTGGATAGAGTCAATAATGCTCTGCTCTCTTTCCTTTTTGGCTCTCTTCTCTTCCTTTCCAATGGTTTTACATAATACTATTACTTTCTATTCAAGTTGTTATAATGAGTAAGAGCAGTAGAATTTCAGAGCCTACTTGGATGGTTAGTTTTAACTAGTATTTTAAATGTGAGTTTAGTTTCTCATGTATACATTAGCTGTTTTGCTTGTAATTTTTATATTGTTGTCATTTTGAATAGTATTAAAAAGATTTTTATAGCATCACTATTTTTCGAAATAGCCATGCCACGCTAAGTGCTATTCAGTATAGCCATATGAGCCACCTATCACTACAAGCGCACTATTCACTATTAACAACTATGACTATGACATATGTAATTTAGTAATTAGACAGTCAGATATTTGTTCAAAGATAAAGGATTTTGAGATACAATTTCAAATTAGAAAAGGGTCAGAAACTAGACGTCTTGAAGCTTACTATTTAAGCATGACATTTGTAAAGGAGATAAGATAAGGTATCGTTGCCAAAGAATAGATTGAAACTGTAGGGCTACCAAAAAATTGATTATAGGAGCTCAATCCAATGCCATTATATAATCCCAAAAAGGCCTCCAGAAGATATCACAGTAGGCCCAAATTTTTTGGAGTAAATCTTGTCATTGTTGTATATTTAGAATAGATTTAAATTATTCTAGTAGTAAACCCCTTTGGAAGTCCAAAGTTGCCTCTAAGGTCAAGTCCTTTACTTGGATAGTGATACTTAATAGAATTAATACTTAACACTTGTTGCAGGTTCGCAGGCCACATAAGGCTCTTTCCCCTTATATGAGTGTTATGTGTGCTAATTTAGAATCAGTTCCTCATCTATTCTTACATTGTTCTGCTGCTGTCTCTTTATGGACACTGTTTGGCATTTTTGGTGAATGCTAGGTGTGCCCCAGGTCCCTGGACCAATTTTAGCTGACTATCTCTGGTTTTGGTAGAAGTAAAGAGGCTAATATTTTATGGGAGTATACAATATATGCTAGTATTTGGTGCATTTGGTGGAGTGGAAAGCTCATATTTTTAAGGACATTTCACTGGCTCAGCAGCTGATTTTGAATAAGATTAGGCTATTGGCTTCTATTTGGTGTAAAAGCACATTGTCTTTTTTAAGGGAGTTTTCTTAACAGATATGCAGAGGGAAAGAATTTTAAACAGTCATTGTACCGGGGGCTATGTAGATTCTTTGTTACTGTCATATTTCAGTATAACTATAAACATAGTAGCCATGATGGGTTTTATATGTACCATAACCCTCTTCGGTATTTTACATTGATGTTAAGTCATACATAGTGCAGCCATCTTGGGAAATCCACGTTTCACCAGAGGTAGCAAACATTGAGCACAAAGGTTTTGAGAAATAAAATTACGGAAGATTGAACAAAGTTAGAAGATTTTATATAATAGAAACCAAAATAATGAGAAACACATCTTATGGAAAATAAATGAAGTCTAGAGGGTCAAAAGTAATGTCAAGAAGCTGCTTTGGAACAAAACATTAACCTTCTCAAGCACAGTAAAAGTGCAAACATATTATGTACACAAGCTTTCACTAAAAAGAAAGAAAAACAGAGAGAATAAAACAATGTTCAGTAAACTAAGGGAGGTTATGAGATGATTAGTCAACCGTATGAGAACCAGTGAATTATACTCTTTTTTTATGCAGCTAAGGAGGCTAGTCAGAAACAACTAAAGGACTTCAATCAAAAAGTAAAGAATAAAAAAATGTATGAAATGAATAATTAAAGAGTTCATACCTCATACTTGTAATACTGCATACATACACTATTCCACATTTCCACACACTAAGGTATATAAAGCATTATACAAAAGGAGAGAAACAATGGAGATAGAAGTAAAATTAAGAATTACATAAATAAAGAACAAAAATCAGAAGAAAGAGACAGAAATGCAGAAACAACCCTCAATCTGAAGCAGGCAAGAAAAAGGTCAGGTTCCAAGTGGGTCACCTACCCATTTCAAGTTTCAACTAAGACTACACACCCACTTCTCAAACCATAAGTAATAAAAACCCATTTTGCGGCATGTTCAGTTAACACAGGCAAATTAGATATGGTAGCTAAAAACCAAGCAACTAATGAAAAGTGAGACTTTTGGGAGCAAAGATAAGGGAAATGAAAACATGGGTAAGAACCAAAAAGAACAAAGAAATAGTACCTCCCAGCTTGTCACCTTGTGCACTGGTTGAGACCACAGTGAGTTGCATCAGTAACAAAGGAGGGGTTGGTGAGAGAGAGAGAGAGAGACAGAGAAGGAAGAAACCCCAGAAGAGAGTTGAGGCTTTGAGATATTGAGGGACTGAGAACGAGAGATGGGGAGGCACGTGTAGTAGGGATTAGGGAAGGCCCATTTTGGGATTTTTGTTCTTGCCATTGTCCTCTTCTGTCTTTTTAACTCTGTTGATTATCCAAATTTTTCCTAGGAGAAATAAAGAAAAAGTTTGAATAGGAAAAGATTTACTGAGATTCATGATCTTTATTTCGTTTTGAAATATTTATTATTAACTTTCGAATTCGGGTGAAATTTTGATAAGAAAAAGATTTTTAGAGATTTTACGAATTTTATTTCGTTTTGAATCATTATTATGAGCTTTCGGATTGGTGAAAGGTTGTTAAAGTTTTCTAAACTTGTGCATATATTTTTTTTGTTTACCAATGAAACGAAAATCATTCATCACTTGACTTATACGTAGTCATTACTCATTAATGCATGTAGTAATTTCTCGTTTGTCTATATCGTTTTTAAATTATTTGATATTGGACCGCACTAGGCCTGAAATACTTAACCCAACAAACTTGGCCCGTCAAGCCCAGAGAGCTTAAATAGGCCCCTAACCTTTCACTAATCTTGAACAATCAAAGCACCTAACCCATTTTAACCCGTATATCTCACCCGTGACTTACTCGAGCTTCACCCCTTTACATAGGACCAATCGGACCATATACACCCAAGCTGATATCCCTATGACCCGTAGCCTTGCATGCCCAACTTGAACGACCATGTTCCTTAGGATACAAATCCTATTTGTGTGACCCACACTCCAGAATATTCTTCTAACAAAAGGACACGTGTTGCCACACAACTGCCAAGCCCCGTAATAGGAAATCTCACCACAATCATGGCAATGATTAGCGGGGGGTGTCGTACGCACCATCCCTTAGATGTCACCTTTGATACCATTTTCCTTACCTATGAATATTAGGAGAAATAATTATGTACATCATTTTTTAATATTATTTTTTAAATTTAATTAATAATATATAAATTCATAATTAATCACATATATTAATTAATTAATGAATAAATCTATAATTTATGTTGAAGTTTAGATTTATTCATTAACTACTTAATACATGTGATTAACCACAAAATTATACATCATTAACCAGGTATAAAAAATAGTCTTAAAAATGATGTAGGAATATAAGGGTTGAAATACCAGTGACCTTAGTAGTATACAAGTTAGGTTCTCTCATTACTCTTTTTCTTTCTAATACACCTATTTCAGAGTCTGACCTAAGAGTCGAAGTGGCCTTGCAAATACACTCCCCAATGTCTCTTACAGTTGAGTAACCATCTTCTAACATCGAGTGAGCAGTAACGAACAAGTCCACCACTGCGTGACGAGAACAAATATATTTTATTTTGAAAAATAAAAAGTATTGTATATTTAAGTGATAATTGTTGAAACTATCAAATTACATCAATTTATAAACTGATTCACCAAATTACTTACTGTATATAGTACCACCAGGTACCCTTGGATCACTCTAATTAAGTAATTATATTAAGAAGTTAACAGAGGGAAAAAGGTTGCATAATTGATCCACAGAAAGCAATTAAAAATTGTAAATAGAATTAGGTAGACAACCAATTCAAGGAAATCAACTAATCTTAGGCTTAATCCATCCTTGATCATTAGGAATTCATTCAATTGCTAACCAGATTCTTGACCATAGATCACATCAAGAAGCCTTAAGATGATCTATGAATTCTCTACTAGATAAGCATCTAGAATTTAGTTAACCAATGTTACACGAATTAAGCACTCATCTAAACCTAAATTAACCTAAATCCAGAATCTAACCAAGGTAAACAATCCATCAAACACCTTTGATGCATTATTTAGTCTCTGTAATCCTCCTTAAATATATCGTGATTATGCAATTATCACATTAACATCCAAATCAAATTAGCAATTTAATCTAGATTCAATCAATATCAAAAGATGAAGAAGAGAAACTTAATTAATAATTAAATGTAGAACAACCAAAGCAAGATCTCAGAGTTAAATATCAACATTGTCAATCCTTAAGATTGATTAAAAGGTTCTAACCCTCCATGGATGAGAGGGAAGAAATTTAGAAAAAAGAAAGAAAACCTAGAGAGAAAATGAGAGAAAAGTGCAAGAGAGACTAAGAAAAAAAGGGTCTCCCCTCCCTCTTGAACTCTCTGTTTTTCCCTAAATAACTACCTCTGAAGCTAAAAATTCAAGTTTTCCCCTAGCTTATAATTAATCCTCCTCCTCTTAACTTTAATTAGACACCTAATTTTTCTAATTTGGGCTTAGGATGAAATAGTTATGTCTAAAACATTCTTAACAGCTTTCTAAACCCATTAGCCAACTTCAAAGGAATAGAACACCATCAAAATGTCACATTTTATAAGTGGTCTTCATAAAAGTTGAATATCTATGTCTTATCTTTTTAATGGCACTACTCCCAACTCCATATGACTCCTACAGCCCAAATTATGGCACAATCCCTACATATTGTCCAGGTTTCAGCGATAGAATCTCTATTCTAACTTCCCTGCTCAATCTGACCCACTAGACATCTGATTCAACCTTGGAGATCTTTATCAAAGTTGTAAAGATTTCTCTCAGCTTTCTTATAAGGTAAAATTCATAATTTTTAGATGCTTAGAACTCAAGTTATGCCTAAAATATAAAAATAGTGTAAAATTCTTAATAATACTGAAAAATACAATTAAGCACATAAGAGGTTTAAGAGACTAAATATGAGAGTTAACTAATGTATTGAAAATTGTGTTTATCATTAAGCAAGTAATCATATTAAAAAGAAAGACATATAAACCAACAGGTTGCGACTAAAGTGCTAATCAAGCTTAAGTTAAGTAGTTATGGGGCCTTTGCAACATATATTCATTCAAAGAATTATAATGTTCACATATGAGAAACTATCATATGTATCACTGAATGAGTATAAGTCACATGATGAATAGTTTCTATTTAAATGACTGATGGAATGCTTCATTTGCATGCTTTGAAAAATTTAAGGACCTCTCGACTAAATTTAAAAGTTCATAGGGACTATTTCAAAATTAAGATAAGATTACCAACGCAGGTTGGCTCAATTAGTTTAAGAGATCCGAATTAGGTTTTGCACTCTTCAAGTGCAACGGTCCAAATCCCCTCTTGGCTAGTAGTCCCGCTTAGTGATCATCTTTCCCCAAGGAGATCCCCTAGTGCCTAGGGCTACAAGTGAGTAGTTTTCATGTGAGAAAATCCTTTGAGTGAGTACCTTGGAAGCAATCCTTTCGGTAGACCCTTACTTGCCCTTCTGGATCCCAAACATGTCACTAGAGCCCTAATCGATAATATTAGATTAAACTATCCTTAAATTGCTCACTTAAATTGTGTATATGGTTTTTAAATGTGTATAGATTTTCCCAATTTAACTAATACTTAAATTGCTCACTTATAATATCAGAAAAATTATATAGGCTTACTTGTTCTTCGTTTCTTTATTAAATATTATGTATATCATACTCTGAAGCTACCACAATAGTTAGAAAAAATTGAAACCTATTGAGATTATACAGGTCATCCTAACCCGATTTATAATAGACTAGCCTTAAGTAAGGGTATTAAAATGGGTCAAGCCCAATAAGTTGACTCGAATAAACCAACAAAATGTGTGGGCTAGGCTAAGAAAGTTTAAGCAAAAATACATATTGACCCTTGGGTTGCGCTAACCTACTGGCTCGATGTTTAATTATTTTATTAATAATTTATATGATATGTAAATAGTTTTAAATTTTCTATAATATAAATTAATATTTGTATCAATAATTATTTTATATTGATGTTTGTTGGGATTTAAAGTATGTAAAAGAAAAAGAAAGTGATGAAGCATAAGAATAAAATTTTTAAGCATTGAAATTTAAAAATATATATAATAAGAGCCAACAGGATAGCCACAAAAAGGTTGAGCTGGGCTAGGAAATTAGTAGACCGCCATAGTTTTGGCTCGACTTAGCCTAAAATTGACTTGATCCACAATGTACCAACCTAAACAGGTTGGGTCAGCTTGAATTGATACCTCTAGCCTTGAGTGGGTTGAGTCAGGACTAACCTGCTAAATAAAGGGCTAAGGTAATTACTTAAATTGAACAGGGAATAGAGGACTTTTTCCCTCACGAGGTGGGAATAGGGAAGAAGTTTCTCCTTGTTTGCATTTCATGACAGGGTGAGGATCACACTTTTTGTCCCATGAAGACTGAAAATATTAATGTTAAAAAATATCCTTATAATATAGTTTAAATTCAAATATTTTAAGGATGTATTAGTTCTTTCTTATAATAACTTTCTAATAAATAAAATTAAATATTTAGCAACATACACACTTTTCAATTCAATAATATCTATCTTTCCCAATTTTCATCCTAATCCATAATCCATTTTCCTTTCTCCTTCATTATCTACCATTCCAATTTCTTGACTTTCCTTTTCCTTTGCCTTAGCCACAAGACATCATCATTAACAAGTGAATGAATCAAATGCTAATGATAGGTTCCAGGATTCATTGGCCACAAGTTTACTTAGGTCCATCCCTGCTCATCGAATGTGATAGAGCTCCTCCACAAGAATTACCATGAAGCACAATGATCTCTGTAAGAGTGAATCTCGATTAATATTGAAGGATAGAAGGTGGTGAAATAGTCCATCACCATTTATTGGTACTAATATTATTGCGAATATGATTTGATTGCTAATTTGTGTGATATGATTGCTTTAGTGCCTACTCCACCTTGATCTAATTGATTCCATCGAAGATTGTTTTAATTTGTTATTTGTTTATTTGAGGGATAAATTCATTTGAAGAAGAAGGATGAGTATTTTGTGATGTTTCTTATTTATCTGTGGATACTTGCTTCTCTACCAAGATCAAGTATAGGGACCCATTATAGGAATAGGGAAGAAAATGAACTAGTAGAGGTGAGGTATCACTCCCTATTCCTATCCTACCCTATTGGCATCCCTATATTAAGCCCTAACCTTGTCATATGAAGCTCATGAGGTTAACGCACCTATTAACTTGTCGACTCAACCTTTTTCAGTTTGACTTCTTTTTCAAATTGCTTCGAATATCTCGTGACACAAATAATGTAGTATATAATCATATTATCAATTTTTATCAAAGGGTGAGGGATCACTCCCTATTCCTATCCTACCCTATTGGCATCCCTATATAAAGCCCTAACCTTGTCATACGAAGCTCATGAGGTTAATGCGCCTATTAACTTGTTGACTCAATCTTTTTCAATTTGACTTCTTTTTCAAATTGCTTCGAAAAATCTTGTGACACAAATAATGTAGTATATAATCATATTATCAATTTTCAACAAAAGAAAGATTTTCTAAAAGAAACTTGATTCATTGACATTACAAGAAAAGACTTGACTAATGCAAAAGTGAGAGATGTTTTGGAAAAACATATCCAATGTGGTTTCAAGTCATGTTTTATAAATAGTAAATAGGCTAGCAAAACATTGTAGTACATGATAGTATAAAAAATAACATAAATACCCTCAAGCATAGTAAACATTTATTTGATACATTACTCTTAACACTCCTCCTCAAGTTGGATTATAGATGCTAATAACTTTTACAGAGGTAGTTAACCTTACTCTTACTAAGTTTCATGAGGATGTAAGCTATTTGTTCTCTAGTTTTTGCATGTCCTATAGATACCAATCCCTATTAGATTTTTTCTCAAATGAAATGACAATCGACTTCAATGTGCTTTGTCCTTTCATGAAATACTGGGTTCGAGGTAATGTGAATAGTAGCCTAATTGTCACACAATAGCTACAAAGGTAGAGAAATATTGAATCTAATCTCATCAAGTAAATGATATACCAATAATAATTCACAAGAGGTTTAGGTCATTGCTAGATATTAAGGCTCTGTGTTTGACCTTGCTACTATATTTTGTTTCTTATTTTTTCAAGAGATCAAATTGTCTCCAAGAAACACACAATAACCATGATTGATTTCTTATCTATAGGATGCCCAGTCCTGTCTACATCAAAATATCATTCCACTATACTAATGTCCATTATCTTTATAGAGAATCCCACATCCCTGGGCTTCTTTCAAATATCTTAGAATATGTAATACTGCATCCTAATGAAAATCTTGAGGGGATGTCATGAACTAACTGATTACAGTTATTAGAAAAGTGATGTATGGACATGTCACAATAAGGTAGTTAAGTTTGCTAATTAACTTTCTACCTCTTGAGATCTAATAGTAATTCTCCATCACCTGTAATGAGTTTTATATTTGGAACCATGAAAGTATCATAAGGCCTGGTTCACAACATATCAACATCATAGAGGAGATCAATGACATATTTTTGTTGAGAGAAGAAAAAACCCTTTCTGCTTCTGCTTACTTCAAATCCTAAGAAATACTTCAGGAGACCTAAGTCCTTCTAAAATTTGGTTTAAAGAAAACTCGAGTTCTGAAATGCCATAAGTGTCGCTCCTAGTTATCACTATGTTATCAACATGGACAACCTTGAAAATATAATGTCCCTTGGATTGCTGATAAAAGATAGAGTGGTCATAATTGCTCATTTTCAAGCTAAAGTCAAGATCTGCTTCACTCAACCTCCCAAACCAAGGCGAAGGAAATTGTTTCAATCCATGGATATATCGTTTGAGCTGGCAAACTTTCCTATGTTCCCCCAAAGCAACAAATCCAAGTGGTTGCTTCATGTAGACTTCCTCATGTAAATCACTGTGAAGAAATGCATTCTTAACATTAAGCTGATGTAAGGGCCAATTATAAGAAGCAGCCAAAGAGATAAATAAGAAAACATAGTTGTCACAACCATCCTAGAGGGGGTGCCCATGACGAACAAGGCAACTTAATTTAAAAATAAAAATTTAGATGATAGAGTCCTCTAATTTTATTTTGGTTTAGAAAAAAAATGGAAAACTCTTTAAAAAGATTTTTAAAACCAATATGCGAAAACAAAGATAAGTTCGAGAGTTTATTTATACATAGAGAAGGGTGAAAATCGAATCCAACTGTGCCCCCGATACCCTAAAACGGTTACCCAATAATTAATTGTGCGAATTACAATATCCTAAACATATTAATTTATCCCCAAACATAAACAAAGGCAAAGATAAAAAAAAACTAATAATCAACAATTCAAAAATTAAATCACAATATTTACAAGCAAAGTAGAAAACAAAGGTAAAACATAAATTAAAATATTTACAAGTGAGTAGTTGGAATAGGGCTACCATATATTGTAGTACAACAATCACTCGCTGCCCCCTTACAAAACTTCAAAGTGTGATAGCTTGTGGGAAGGTGTTCATAACCCTAAAGGAATATGACCTACCATTAGACAACACCCAAATAGCTTCTACAACTGCAATTGGGAAATACCCTAGTTTCTTTCAAAACATTTTTAGTCTCAATAAATTTGACATGCGTCTTCTTAACAATAAAAAGTGAAGGATGATGCGTTTTAATAAGCTCATTAGCCTTCCTTTGCCCAGTCGTATTAGCACCTCCTTTAATATTTTAGGAAATAATAGAGAATTGATTAAAATCTATCATGATAAACAAAAAAGGAAAAAGAGCTAGAGAATTCGGAGCAAAGCTATTAAAATCGGGTCACCGATTGAACCAATGAATCACTAAGCAGTCATGTAACTAGTCCGAGCTACATGTTAAACTGGAAATGTTATTAAACTAGTACATTTAGTGCAACTTGGCTAGTTCAACTAGAGACTTGGTGAACTGGCCGAATGTTAATGGGCGACCAAGTCAAAGGCTCTTTAGTCAACACACATTTTGAGTCATAAATATTGCCAAACTCTTTCATTTTATAGTGAGAGCATTTACTTCCTCTACCTGCTTTTACTCAATGTGGGCTCTTCCATTTTATAGTGAGAGCACTTCTTCCTCTACAGTTACACTACTCGATATTTGCTTTGTAATTTAAGTGGATTTTATATTATGCACTTGCTTCCTCCCATAACTCCATAAGTAATGCCAAGAAGTATTTTAACTGTGCTATGGAATTAGCAGTGAATTTCATAGAGAACCCACCGAATAATTAATATTCCTTTTTGAAGGAGTACATAGATGCATTCAACAATATAAGAATGAAGGAAATGGAATTTAATAACTTTACGATGGGTGGACCAGGCTTCATCATAACCGTAGGAATGTGTATATGAAGCTTCTTTTTTTTTTCTTTTAAATATAAGGAGGGATACTTATATTCGTAATAGAACTAGACATCATCAAGGGTAGGGGTATCCATGGGTTGGGTTGAGTTGGGTAAGTTCAGCAGTGTTTTTGGACTCAACCCGCTCATCAGAGCAGTGGGTTGGGTTGGGTTTGGTTGGGTTAGGTCTAAGAAATTTTTTCGCTCAACCCAACCCGCTCAAAAGTGGGTTGGGTTGGGTTGAACCCGTGTGTCCGACGTGTTTTTTTTTTAATTTGAAAAAAAAGTCAAAATACAAAATTTAACAAATTAATACCATAAGTCTTAATTTTAAATAAATTAAACATCATAAGTCAACAAGTGCATAATAAACTAACAACTAACAAGTCTTACTAAGTCTGAAATAAATTAAATAAACTTAGTCATAACTCAAATAACAAATTAGTGTCAAACACATACAATTGCATAATATCTCTACCAACAATTTGTCTAGAAGGAACTTAGAATTGAAGTTGCATAACTTGAGCAAAACTTTTAAAGCCTTTATTTTCAACAAATTTAAATGGAAGCTTATCAATGATAATCATTTTAGCAAGTGTAATCCTACACTCCAGGCTTGCTCTTCTTCTTCTCTAGCGATACTACATTCATCACCTGCCCACTCTGCTCGTACCCATAGCTCTGTTACCCACTCTAACCCCTGTAGCTTCCTTGCCCGGATGGTGTAGCTACACTGTACCCAACTGTACTCCCTCTTATGTTCTAGATTTACATGAAAAGAGTAGAGGAAGAAGGCTTACCTGCTGGAGCTGCGTGGTGCAGAAAATTGAAAAAGCCGCAAGAGGGAAGAGGGACATGTGGTTGTGTAGTGGCGTGACTAGTTGTAGAGAACGACTGGGAGATCGTTGGAGAAGAAGTAATGGTCACGGACTCACAGCAATAGCATAATCGCTTGGACTGGAAGATGGGGTGGGAGAAGAAGTAATGATCACTGACTCAAGGTGCAAATGCTAGAAGCTTGGGAGAACGGCTGCACTGTGAAGAACTAGTTACAGAGACTAGTTGTAGAGAAAAAGAGAACTACTAGTTGCGCTGGAGCCAGTGGAGAGGGAGTAGATAGATAGGATTTTAATGCCTTTTTCTCTTCCCACTTTGGCCTCTATTTGTTAGCGTTTTACATGGTCTAACGTTGTTCCTAGCTATATCAGAGAGGATATTTACAAATCTTAAATGCATTTTTCAAGCAAAACACACACTCTGTTTGGGTCACTTTTTTTTTTTAAAGGTGGGTGGGTTGGGTTGGAAGTGTTCCAACTCGCTACCCGACCCACACACTGTGGGTTGAAGCATTTTTTAACCCGACCCAACTCACAAACCCAATTTAACTTGCATTTTATGGATTAAGTTGGGTCGAAACATGCAAGTTTATGAGTCGACCCAACCCGCTGGACACCACTAATCAAGGGGAAGCAAACAACATATATTAATCTTGGTAAAGTATATTACATGACTCATAAGTAAGAAGAAGCATGCTCTTATTATGAGAAGGCACTGGCTTTGGCAAAGTGCATGGAGGACGAGGATGCTCAAATTTGTGTAGGTTACTTGTATTTTGAATGTGAATTTGTGTTAGTTATTTGTATTTTGAACTTGTGAACTTGTGATTTGAATATGAACTTATGTTTTAAACTTATAATGTTGACATGTATCAATTTTATGTACTTTTTTATTTTATTATTATATATATATATATATATATATGCAGTTCAATCAATGACTTGTTGGTGAAACCAGTGACCATTGACCCAATATCCTAATTGTAATGTCCTATCAACACGTCTTGAGAAAATTTACTTATTTTATTTATGTTGAGTTTCATATTAATTTTTAATAATTGATTTTCTATATACTATTCATAAATATTATATATATATATATATATATATATATATATATATATATATAATAAAAGTTGATCAACCTATCATACTACTATTCTATTCATAAGTAAAATAGATTACAGAAAAAAAAAAATAGAATATATTACTATTTTATTCATTCCATTCATATATACGTTGTGGAGCTAGCGTATATTTCTATGTTTGTAAATTTTATTTTATATTTTTATTATTTTTCTAATTTCACGATTGATAAGTATATTTTTTAATATATTATTATTATTATTATTATTATTATTGAAAAATGTGTTAAATAAAATAAATTATATAATATGCATTGTTGACGCTAACCTCATGATGGAAATTTAAAACTCTTTTAAAACTACATTATTATAAACCAGGCAAGGGTTGATCACATTGCAACAATTACTTCTTTCATATTCTTATATTGGATTTGTTGAATAACATATATTGTTTAATTAACTATAAAGATAATAATGCTAACAACTCAAGATAAGTGTTGGAATAAATAATTGCATTATATCAAAGTTCATACAAGACTCATTCATTCCAAAGTTAGCCTAGTCATAAGTCATGCTAATCTAGTCATGTAGCACCCCCCTCAAAAGATACAAGCACCCTTGTTAGCTTTATACATATTTTACTCACAAAATGTGGGCCTTATACTAATGTCCAAAATATGGTGCATCACAAAATTAACATTGAAGCATATTGGATGCTAAATGCAACCTAAGACTACTATCCATCATCTAATTTCATGGTGACCATGTCAGTCGAGATGATGACTTTGACTCACTCTCCAAGCTCTAGAATGAATGCCTAGACAAAACGTACATGGGTAACTATGCGAAAAACTGGCATCTTCACTGATTTGGAACATCATAATAAACAGTGGGAATAATTTTTTTCAATATAACAAAAAAGAAACAATAATTTTTTTGATTTAATGATATTCCAGTTGTACGTATATGAAAAACATTTTCTATTTCTTTCCTTCCAAATCTTTTCTAAATTCTAACCTCAAGGTTACCAATAAAATCATAAGTAATAAAAAGCATAATGTAAATCATAATAAAAGCAATCATAATATGATATTGTGAATAAACTCAAGAAAGAACTTAAAGCAATCATAATTCCCCTTTTCTCTTTTTTCTTAATTCAATTTGCTTCTTTGTGTGAGCTCACCATAAGATCATGGATGTCCCCTCAATCATTTTCTAGTCTGGTCTCTTTGGCCATATTCTTTATATCATAGCACATAGATTCTAAGGGATATTTATTCTTCTCTTGAGATCAAATTCCCTTGATTTTAAAAATAATAATAAAATCTGTAGAGTTCAAAAATACATACATAATTAAATTTAACAATAACACCTCAACTTAAGGAAAATTGTTGGAAATCATAGTCAACGTCAATCAAAGCTTGATTTGTGGATCGAATCTCAATGAATAAATCAAATTGTAATTGTTATAATTAGGTCCTAAAGTTTAGGTGTTTGTCTATAAGTTTATCTCTTTTAGACTAGGCATTTTCCTATATAACCAATGTATATGAATTGTACCAGAACACAATAACATATAGAGAAATCCATTCAATTCATTCTTTTCATTATCAGTTTCTTTATGATATCAAATAACCATCTTGTTGCCAGATATTACTCAATTTTGCTTTTGCCAACATCATTGACGCACCATGACTGAAACTTTATTAGAGAAGAATTCAACAGATGTTATGGATTTCAATGACCCCCATTATGGTCATCCCTCAAATCACACTGGGTATGCTATCGTCATCCGACCCTTGGAGGGTGACAACTACACAACATGGAGCCATGCCATGATGATGTCTCTGGAAGCTAAGAACAAACTTGGCTTTATTAACACACTACTAACAATGACTTAAATAGCAATGGAATTTTTCCGTCGCTGATCCAATAAATTTTGTTGCTAAAATAATTAGCGACAAAATCTGTCACAAAATTGTTTCCATCACGTAATCTTTGGTGGCTAATTTTTTAGTAATGGAACTTCTTTTCGTCGCTAAATAGTGATAGAATTTTCTGTCACTAGTTTAAAAAATTCCGTCACTAAAATCCATAACCAAAGTTTCCTAATTATTAAAATATTTATTAGTTAGCAATTGTTTTAGCGGCGAAAATTATTTTCTTGCTAAATTGAAGTAAAAATTTGTGCCTTTTAGCGACGGATGATTTCCGTCGCTGGTGAGCTAAATTTTTTTATTTTTTTTTTATTTTTTCAACCAGTCCAATTATACAATTTAAACATGTATGCAACACAACAGTACAACAATCCAATCCAAAATTCAACAACAAATTTTTAAAATTTAAAAATATCATTATCATAATTGTATATCAAGTCACACCATAAAGTATTTCAAAAGGTCAAAGTAAAAGTATTTCAAAAGATCAAGATAAATATAAATTAAGTTATATAAGTTCTTTATCAAAACAAACATTAAGATAATGTATCAAACATCATGAGGAAAAAGATCATTGTCATCCTCATCCATGTCATCCTCATCCTCATCACTAAGTGGCTCATCCTCATGACCGCTGACAGTAGCTTGTAAGCCACTAGTAGATGCGTTCAAATGCTGTAGGATTGTGTTGATTAAGTTTCCATGTTCCACCACCTGCATACCGAGACTTGCAACCAAACTCCTCATCGCTTCCATCTCCGACTGTGAACAACCTTCAGCAGATGTAGAGGAAGATAATGCATAACAAGCAGCATCAGATCCCAAGCCAAAGATGTGTTTCTTCTTAATAATGCCTCCAAGAACATCTAAGTAGATGTTGTTGTCAAGTGGATGTCAATAGTCTCCTCCCCTGGTGGCCGCTGTGAGTCCCTCTCACTAACATATTTGTGGTACTCATCCTGACAAATGCAATTGTTAATAAATATTTGTGTTTGCAAATTGACTTAGCCATATATTAAAATTTAATTGTAACATTTATACTTACAGCAATATTTTTCACTTTGGTGGAGATCCACTTCCCTTTACGTGGGTGAAGTTGTGAGAATAGCTCTCAATGTCGTGGATCCCTCTTAATTGTTGTTTTTGAAAATATGTAAGGAGAAATAATATTATGTGAAGACAAACCTAATTAGCTCTAATCACAAATTTGATGGAAGTTACTCACCAATTTCTTCTTATGCATTATTGCTGGAATTAAGCCTCCAGTGTGTTTTGACAATCCCTCCTCAGATTTTCTATTTTGATTGTTCTTTCTCTTCTTCTCCAACCATTTAGGATCTTGCTGCCATTGTCTCTCCAACTCTTCCTGTACATGAGTTGGAATCCAATTGCCTCCATCTTGGTTGCGATAAACCTTGCACAAAGCATTCTTAAGCAGTTCAGATCCTTTGTGTAACATCCTAGATAATCATGATAGACTTGTAAATGGTTCCGTTGGTAGCCTAACACTAATTTGTCATGCTCGTGAATTTTTGTGACCGTTTGAGCACGTTTAGTCACTTTGTCGTAGTATTATATGTGAAATATAGTTGTTTTTGTTAGCCATGGCAACCATTACCCAAGAGGGGGGTGAATTGGGTGATGACTAATTTTAATGCAAGTTTGACAAATTATGCATTTTGAATAACTCAATTAATAAGTGCAGCGGAACATGCATAGCAAATACACAATTATTAAGGATTACTCAAATATAACTTGGGTTATGGGATAAATCATGCAAATAAGCTAGGTATCAAATTTAACTCAAGCATATATAGTTAAAAGCACAAATATAAAGAGACAGAGTTGAGAATAGCAAACACTAAGATTTATCCTAGTTCAAATTTTTTGTGGCCTACGTCCAAATCCCCAAGCTTAACTTGAGATTTTCTTCACTATCTCTTAGACTTCACGGGTGCTAGGAAAACTTTTGTACAAATAAGAGTACTCCTCACACCTTGGGATACCTCACCCTTGTGCTAGAGCCTCCAATTCTTCAAGCTTTACGGGTGCTTGATGACCTTTACAAACTTGAGCACTCAACACACCTTGGGATACCTCACCCTTTGTGATTGAGCCTCTATTTCCAAGGGATACCTCACCCTTACAATTTTGAGGGATACCTCACCCTCTCTTTTACAATTTATACAAAAATAGAATTGATAGAAACTCTCTCAAGAGTGGATAATACAAATTGAAGATCAATGAGTATAAATAATTTACACACTTAGCTCAAAACAAAGATTTGGAGAAAAAGATGATGAAATTCGTTTTCAATACTCAAGGATAATTTTCAGAATATTCTCCAACATTTCTTTGATGCCCAAACACTTGTATTTATAGCCCAAATAAATTTAGAGCCGTTGGGTAAAGTGTGGAAGTGATTAATTAAGAAAACTAGCCATTTGAGATCGCTATGCTTGTTTTCCTGTTTTATCATAACCGGTTAGGAACTAAGCCTAATCGGTTAGGCCTTTAATTTTTGGCTTCTGGAATTCACAATAACCGGTTAGGCCGTGAGCCTAATCGGTTAGGCTCTATTTAAAATGCTATTCACGTTCATTTTGAAGTCACACTAACCGGTTAAGGAATTTCCCTAATCGGTTAGGCCATTCAAATGGCCAATTTATATTTCATTGAAAAACACATGCTAACCGGTTAGGAAAACTTCCTAATCGGTTAGGAAGTCATTTAAATCATGAAAAAGCCTTATTTTTATCATCCTAATCGGTTAGGACAAGTTCCTAATCGGTTAGGACATTTCAGAAACGTTAAAATGGTTTCTGGTAGAGTGAATAATCGGTTAGGGAAAGTCCCTAATCGGTTAGGACACTCTGGTTTTGAAAATCAACTTTAAACGATCATAACTTCTTCGTTTCTTATCCATTTTATGCAAACGACCAGTCATTGGAAAGATCTTTGAGTCTATTTTCATATGAAATAAGTTTCAATGCAAAACTCAAAGTATTTTGAAAGATATGATTAAAAGAGTAACTAAAGGTCAGTTTTGTAAAACACAAACTTAGCTATTTTTCATAGAAATGAACTACCACCATGACTAACTTTTCAAAATCAGTTTGTTGGGCATTTAAAAATTTTAGAAATACTTTTAAAGATGTTTAAAACTTGTTTGAGTTTAGTGTGAGTTCTTTTTAGCTTTACACAAGATCTAACTCTTATAAGCTATTCTTGAAGATGTTGGACTTGATCTTTACACTTTCAATCCTTTGGCTTATTGATGTAATCCAAGCTTCTAAAGAAAATATTCTCTTCAAGACTTGCAAATGCTTGGAACACCTTTATCATTTTCATTCTTCTTGCGTTGAGCATAATTGTGATATTTTACTTTCTTGTTGTAATGCTCACTCTTGGTACTTGGACTATCCTACAAAATATTGCTCACTTAACCAAACATAGTTAGTCCAAATTCATAACTCAATATCTTCATATGCATGATTCATAAATGTATAACTCTAGTTAGTCTAACATGCATACAAGACTTTTATAAACATATCCAATATTGATTCATTTATGACTCATATAAAATATTATTGGATATATTATATGATGAATGTTACATATATCTCATTGCATGATTATCAAGTAAAATATAACTAGATAAAGTATATAATCATGCATGATATAATATATCTCATTAAGCACATTTATGTAACATGATCAATATTCTTTTGTGATGCATTTGTTATCTATAAAGCACATCTATTAAGCATAAGCATCATTCTTTTGTCTTGTATTTGTCATCATCAAAACTTAACATATTAAACCATTTGGGGCAAGCTTATTTCCACAATCTCCCCCTTTTTGATGATGACAAATCACCAAAGAAAAATATGTTTAGCAATATATAAGGATAGATATTCATGTAAGCATATCAAGCAATTAAACACAAGACCATATTTTTCTTTCCAATTTTCTCTCCCTATTTGACATCAACAAAAAGGCTTAGGAAGAAAAGATAATGATTTTCTCTCCCCTTATAGATAAAACTCATGTTGTCAATGAAATGAAACAAGCATGCTTTCAAGATATAAAAGATTATTCATGCAATACTTGTCACATTTTGGTACATCAACATTTAGCATATGATAAATAAGTGCCACTTGATGTCACTTGTTAAGAGATACAAAATATTCGTGTAAGATCATGAAATTAAGATTTTCAAATGAAAGATCATACAACTTGTCACATATGAAACATTTCTCAATGAAAGAATCAAAAGATATGAAATTTAAGAATGTTTACCTTCTTTCATTGATAGAGAAAAAGAACAAGAGATAATCTTTGTTGACATGTTGATAGTATTAACAATAAAATATTTCATGTCAAATAAGGATGTAAGTCAAGAGATATAACATATTTACCACTTGTTAGCCAAGAGATATGAGCAACAATTAAGAGCTAGGCTCCCCTCAAAATATGCATATTATCAAAATATAAAATATAATAGTTTAACATAGTCATGCATATATTTTAAGTCAACAAGGGCATGAAAGAAATATATGTAAGATGAGTAAGATAAGCTCCCCTTATTGAAGCACAAGATAGACAAAGGAAAATATGCATGCCAAGATCATGTAAGCACATTATCATAAAGTAAAATAAGGCAAATATACATATTCTTAATCTATCAATAAAAAAAAACTATTTTAAAACTTCTCCCCTTTCAAAAATAATTTTATAACACATTACATTTCTAAAAGCATTTTAGAAGGGTAGAAGAGGTTTTGTATTAGAATCACATATTCATTGAAAGTGATCAAACTTAAGTCAAATGAACATTTGAAAGTATATCTTTTTTTTATTGAACAAAAGCCTTGAAAAGATAAAACACTTTTGAAGAACAAGACTTATCTTTTGAAGTATTAAGATTGGCTCTATAGAGCATTTCAAAAGATTTATTTGGAAACTTTTGTAAGTATTCTCTTAAGATTTAGTAAGACTTTTCAAAGCAAATGAAGAGAATACTACATTTATAGCATATATCCAATGATTTCCAAATTTTCAAGATAATTAGGAGATGATAATACTTTCAAGGTCTTAAGACAAGTTCAAAGGATCCTCAATGATATGGAACTTGAAAAGCTTCTTTCAAATATGATAAGAGATTTAAAAAAAAACTTTTTAATTAAAATTTTTTTTTTTCAAAAAGAGCATGATTATCATAAGTGTTATATCATTAAGAAACCATAGGTCAAGAGAATCATAGATATTAAACATTCACCTTGATGAAATATGCTATAGGGATCAAAACATGTATAGAACTAATATCATCCACCCTATATGCAATGACAAAATTAACAAGTTAATATCCAATTAGGCACTTTGTCAATGCTAAGCATACTTCTCATGTAAGGAAAGCATCTAATCTTTTAAGATTAATTTATCAACAAGTATCACAAAATCCATAGCATATAGAACACCACAATAGTTTAGGGATAGAGATACTTATTGAGTGAGTGATGCTCTTTAGAATGTTCTTCGTTTATTGGTCCTTTGAGTTTGTACTTTCTTCCATTGAGTATTCCATTCCATTGCACTTGAAGAAAGTCTCCTCATATCCCTCTTCATTCAACTCTTCTCTTTATCCATTTATGCTTGACATTTCAATATTTGATGACTATATTTCAAAAATTCTCTAAAACATAGGTTAGCATCAACTATCATTTAAACTTATTTACAAGCATAGATTAGGTTGATATATAATGTAAAACATGTACCACATTATCAACCATGTAAAGTTAGCTCTAATAAGAATAAAGGAAGAATATATGCACTTGAATCCACAAAATATAGTTTAAGCATTTTCAAAGCAATATTCAAGTTTATCAAGAAAAGCTTGATCATTATCAAAATATAAATAAACAATTTGGGGCAAACAATGATCATGCAAGACATGTAGTATCAAGTATAGAATTCTAGTATGCATACATGCTAATCAAGAACAAAAAAAATTCCGTTATTGTAATGCAAGAAATGAAAAACCTTGGAATTGTAAATTTTAAAACCATTTATAATTCATTTCAAGATATACTTTAATGTAAGAATAATTAACATTCAAAGGCAAGTTCAAGATAAAACAAATCCAAAAACTTAAATGACACATTGTGCAACAACAGAGTATTATGCATCATACATCAAATGGTATAACAAATGAAGTTATGTAATAAAATTACTCATTATGCAGCAAAGAAAACATATTATGCAGAAAAATGTGACTTTGTGCAGCAAGAGAGAATTGTGTGCAACAAGATAGAATTGTGCATTAAGAGTTTAGATGCATTTGATTGAGGAAGGCTAGTCCAAACTTGTGGTGAGTGGTGGTATGGATAATTTGAGAGGAAGAAGATGGCAGTGGAAATGGAGGGGGTGCGTAAATGGAGATGAAGGCTGCTAGGAGGTGTTTATTTGGGTTGTCCTAACCGGTTAGGAGAGGTGGGTAACCGGTTAGAGCCATTAGAGTTAAGCCACTGTGTTCTCCAATAACCTGGTTAGGATGGGTGGCTAACCGGTTATTCTTAAGTCAGAGCGCACAAATGGAATCCAGAAACAGGGTAACCGATTAGGGGCAATTGGCTAACCGGTTATTTTGCTTGACAGAGAGCACGAACTTGCTTCCAAATACAGGGTAACCGGTTAGGGGCTTGGCCTAACCGATTATTTTGGCTTGACAGAGACACCTTCAATGTACCAAAAATTTTCAAAGGCCAAAACCAAATTGTTCCCTTCTTGGATTGATTGTTTCACTTCCATAGCTATTGAACTTTCATGAAAACATCACTTAAACAAACAAAATCATGCCTCCTTGAAGATCATTCTTTAGATTAGCTTTATTTTTCATTTACTCAAACCATAAATGCAACTCAACATGACAAGTTATGCAAAAAAATATTTTTAGCAGGAGTTAGATACATGATTTATTCAATATGCCAAGATCAAGGATATTTTCATCAAATATGTTATTTCAAGCAAGAATCAAACTAATCTAGCATATGTAAAGATGTGTTCAAGAAATTAAGCTAGAGAAGCATAAACCAAGTCTCCATTTTACCAAAAGTTGCAAGTCCAAGCTTCTTGGAGCCAAGGAAGAGAGCTTGAAGTATTTTCTAGTTTTGTGCTTAAAGCAGCCACTTTTCAAGATATCCCAAGTCAACTTTTGGCCTTTAAGCATACCTAGGAGTTGTAGAACCTCATGTACCATGATATATATAACAAATTAATGAGCTATGGTATAATAAGAATAAACATAATCATGTGCTAAACATAATATTCAAATTTTACCAAGCACACATGATTCTATCCTTTACCTAAGGCCTATAAGGAATATACCTCAAATTCATTGACTTTACAAGTGAATGTGCATAAGAGGTAGAAACGTTGATACCTTGGCCTTGGTAATCAAGGAAACTCTTTTCCTTACCCATTGCTTCTCTTTTGGTGTTTTGAACTTTGCAAGTTTCACATTTTGTACTTGAGAAGCTTTGGTTGAAGCCAACTTCCTTCTTTGACCAAAACTTATACCATTGGGCTTTGGAAGCATTTCCCTTGATGATTCCTTTTTCACTTGACTAATTTGTCCATCATTTTGAAAAATTTTCTGCATAATTGAAACACTAGGAGGACGTTTTGGTACCCACTTCATCTTAGGTCCTTCAAAGTTAGTACTAGGGCATTTAGGATTTTTGGGAACCCATATCATATTATTTCTCATATAAGAATTTTTTCTATAATTGCACAAATGAGAAATATGTCCTAGATGACCACAAAAATTACAAACAATTGAATTCAATGATGGTTTGGTCCTTTGAAGTTCATTTTTGGAAAACTTAAGCCTTTTGTTGTTAACATATTCTATGTTATTTTTGCCATAAGCCTTACTTGTATTTCCATGTGAAATAACATCAATTGCATTCTTATTAACACACATGAATTGTAAGCAAATAGAATCATTAGCTTTGACAAATTCAAAAGATAAGTCCTCAACTTGATTTTCTAAATCAATGTATTTTTCACAAGAAGTTGAGGTTTCACATTTCAAAGGCATTTTCTCATCAAGAAAAACATATTCATCTTTCAAGATATCAATTTCATTTTCAATGGAGAAAATGTTTTTCAAACAAGATGAGTTTTTCTTTTCTAAAAGCAATAAACCATCATATAATTCATCATATGCATATTGTATCTCATCATAAGAGGGACTATAATATAGTTTAGCATTGTTTACCTCAATGTCCTTTTTAGCCATATATGAAGTAGTCTCCATTTCTAGCATATTTAGCTCTTTAAGGAAATCACCATCTTCCTCATTAATTTTGTTTTGCTTTGCCTCTTCTTCAAATTGAGCACCATCATCTTGATGATATTTTTCACAACAAGATTTCTTCAATGACTTTTGCTCTTCTTGCTCTCTATATACAACTTTATGTAAAAAATCATTGTTAGCAAGATATATATCATCAAGAGTATCCCATATATCTTTAGCACTAGAGCAACTCTTAATTTTAGCATAAGTATCATCATTTAAACCACTTCTCAATATTTGCATTGCTCTAATATTCAATGAAAAATATTTCTTATCATAGGCATTCCAAGTTTGTTTTGATTTGCATGTAAATCCATCAAGCACAATATCCCACAAATCAATATCAATGGATTGCATATAAATTTCCATTCTAGCTTTCCAATAAACGAAATTCACACCATCAAAGAATGGTGGTTTATTAATTTCAAAACCATTCATTTTGAAAAGCTTTTAATGGTTGCCAAACAAACAAGGATCTTTAACTCCAAGCGGTTAAGCTTTTACCGTGAGCACGGCTCGATACCACTTGTTAGCCATGGCAACCATTACCCAAGAGGGGGGTGAATTGGGTGATGACTGATTTTAATGCAAGTTTGACAAATTATGCATTTTAAATAACTCAATTAATAAGTGCAATGAACATGCATAGCAAATACACAATTATTAAGGATTACTCAAATATAACTTGGGTTATGGGATAAATCATGCAAATAAGCTAGGTATCAAATTTAACTCAAACATATATAGTTAAAAGCACAAATATAAAGAGACAGAGTTGAGAATAGCAAACACTAAGATTTATCCTGGTTCAGCCACCAACCACTTGTGGCCTACGTCCAGTCCCCAAGCTTAACTTGAGATTTTCTTCACTATCTCTTAGACTTCACGGGTGCTAGGAAAACCTTTGTACAAATAAGAGCACTCCTCACACCTTAGGATACCTCACCCTTGTGCTAGAGCCTCCAATTATTCAAGCTTTACGGGTGCTTGATGACCTTTACAAACTTGAGCACTCAACACACCTTGAGATACCTCACCCTTTGTGATTGAGCCTCTATTTCCAAGGGATACCTCACCCTTACAATTTTGAGGGATACCTCACCCTCTCTTTTACAATTTATACAAAAATAGAATTGATAGAAACTCTCTCAAGAGTGGATAATACAAATTGAAGATCAATGGGTATAAAGAATTTACACACTTAGCTCAAAACAAAGATTTGGAGAAAAAGATGATGAAATTCGTTTTCAATACTCAAGGGTAATTTTCAGAATATTCTCCAACATTTCTTTGATGCTCAAACACTTGTATTTATAGCCCAAATAAATTTAGAGCCGTTGGGTAAAGTGTGGAAGTGATTAATTAAGAAAACTAGCCGTTTGAGACCATTGCAGTGTGTTTCTGGTTTTATCATAACCGGTTAGAACTAAGCCTAATCGGTTAGCCTTTAATTTTTGGCTTCTGGAATTCACAAAACCGGTTAGGCCGTGAGCCTAATCGGTTAGGCTCTATTTAAAATGCTATTCACGTTCATTTTGAAGTCACACTAACCGGTTAGGGAATTTTCCTAATCGGTTAGGCCATTCAAATGGCCAATTTATATTTCATTAAAAAACACATGCTAACCGGTTAGAAAAACTTCCTAATCGGTTAGGAAGTCATTTAAATCATGAAAAAGCCTTCTTTTTATCATCCTAATCGGTTAGGACAAGTTCCTAATCGGTTAGGACATTTCAGAAACGTTAAAATGGTTTCTGGTAGAGTGAATAATCGGTTAGGGAAAGTCCCTAATCGGTTAGGACACTCTGGTTTTGAAAACCAACTTTAAACGATCATAACTTCTTCGTTTCTTATCCGTTTTATGCAAACGACCAGTCATTGGAAAGATCTTTGAGTCTATTTTCATATAAAATAAGTTTCAATGCAAAACTCAAAGTATTTTGAAAGATATGATTAAAAGAGTAACTAAAGGTCAGTTTTGCAAAACACAAACTTAGCTATTTTTCATAGAAATGAACTACCACCATGACTAACTTTTCAAAATCAGTTTGTTGGGCATTTAAAAATTTTAGAAATACTTTTAAAGATATTTAAAACTTGTTTGAGCTTAGTGTGAGTTCTTTTTACCTTTACACAAGATCTAAGTCCTATAAGCTATTCTTGAAGATGTTGGACTTGATCTTTACACTTTCAATCCTTTGGCTTATTGATGTAATCCAAGCTTCTAAAGAAAATATTCTCTTCAAGACTTGCAAATGCTTGGAACACCTTTATCATTTTCATTCTTCTTGCGTTGAGCATAATTGTGATATTTTGCTTTCTTGTTGCAATGCTCACTCTTGGTACTTGGACTATCCTACAAAATATTGCTCTCTTAACTAAACATAGTTAGTCCAAATTCATAACTCAATATCTTCATATGCATGATTCATAAATGTATAACTCTAGTTAGTCTAACATGCATACAAGACTTTTATAGACATATCCAATATTGATTCATTTATGACTCATATAAAATATTATTGGATATATTATATGATGAATGTTACATATATCTCATTGCATAATTATCAAGTAAAATATAACTAGATAAAGTATATAATCATGCATGATATAATATATCTCATTAAGCACATTTATGTAACATGATCAATATTCTTTTGTGATGCATTTGTTATCTATAAAGCACATCTATTAAGCATAAGCATCATTCTTTTTGTCTTGTATTTATCATCATCAAAACTTAACATATTAAACCATTTGGGGCAAGCTTATTTCCACAGTTTTTAGCCCTGATTTTGACTTAAACTGCTTAGTTAGTGGAAATAAGTGTGGAGAACTTGTTTCTAGGTCACAAATATGTGGAAGAAGTTGTGGTTAAAGTTTGAGATTTATCGAACTTGGTTGGACATTTTTAAGCATACTGGTTGTGTGTTTTAGTGCCGAGTTGACCCCCAATTGATATGAAAAATTATGAAAATGGTGAAATCAAATTTTTAATAAACCTTAGGATTTATTTTAAGTCCGTTGGAAGCTGAGAAAATTAGATTTGGTGAAATCGGAGTGTTCTTAGCAGATCGAGGTTTTAGTACCTTTTTAGGAGAAGCCAAAGTTGACTTCCCCTTTTATAAATATCCCACGACAGGAAGAGAAAGGAAAAACAGAGAAAGAAAAGAAAAGAGAAAAGAGAGAAAGGGGGAAACCGAAGGAGAAGAGAAAAGGGAAGGAGAAAGAGGATTCAAGTGGAGGCTTGACTTCATATTCATCTTCAAGGCCTTGAGGTAGGGGAAAACTTCTTCTTAACTCATTTTCCTATTTTCTTCATCTTTGTTCATGAGATTTGGCTTAATGTGATGAGTTAGGTTTTGAGTTGTTTTTGGTGATTTGATGCTTGAATCTTGTTGTGAACTTGAGGATAACATGATTTTTAGGTTGTTTGATGCTTGATGATAAGATTTCATCACTTAAACACCTAGGTTTTCTTTTGAGATAGAAGATGAGTTTTAGGGTTTAAATGGATGATTTGATCTAAGAATCCAAATTTGGTGTTGTGAGTTGATGGTTTATGTTTCCTATGTATTATTGAACTTGTTAGGGGCTTATAACCACTTAGAAACCCATTGTGAGTGAGTAAATTTCGTGAGAACCATTTTTGGAGCATTTGCACGTTCTATAGAAAATTCTACAGAATTGCTGTCATGTGGAGAGTTCCTAGATGCCTAGTATTGAGCACTTAGACGCCTAGAGTCCAAAGAAGATTGGTCGCACAGCAAGTGATGAGCGCCCAGACGCTCAAGGATAGGGCGCCTAGACGCCTAGAGCAGATTTCATCAGAATCATTATTTTGATGTTCTGAGATTCCTAATTGTTAGGATCCTTTGTTTATGCCTAGTAGGAGGTGTTGAAACTCTAATAGGAGTAATTGATGAAGCAAGAATGTATTAAGTCAAGTTGGCTTGAAATGCTAATTACGGGAGGTAATTAGACATGGCTATATATATACATATTTTGTGTATTGTGATGAATTGAGGAAATAAGTTTCCCTAAGTGTGAGAATTACTTATGTTTGTTCTTTTAAGAGTGTTAAAGTACTCCTACAATTATTTGATGAAGTGTTGAGAATTAAACTTGAAATGCATATAAATCAATAGTGAAACTAGTTATGGGAAATAATTAGTAATTATTTTGCATGAGAGATTTGTGGAACATAAAGAGGCGTGTAATACCCTCTCTATGTATGGTTGAATCATATTGATTTGTAATGCTAATTATGAGAGTTTAATTAGTAATGATGATTTACTTGATTGTACGTATGCCTTTTTGAAATGTGTGAGTTTCGTAGATGTGGGTGATCTATATTAGGTGAGGTGGATTGTATCCTTCCTAATATAGTGTTAAAAAGGATAGATTTCCTTGTTCATTATCGATAATTGTGTAGTTGATGGACTTCACTACCTAGTGGGGAAAATGGATTTCCTCTGTGATAATGATGTTTGCTGGATGGACTTCTAATGCTTGTTCAAGGTTATTGTTGTAACTTCCATTACTTTGTTAAAGTTTCATGCATTCATGACATTTTCATGGAATTGGAGGTTCTTGAATACGGTATCATACATTATACATTTCCATACTTAGGATTTTGCATAGGCATAAACACTAGACATAACTTGGCATAACATAGTAATTGTATGGGCGATTGCGTATCTCTGAGATGAAGTTGTTTTTGCTTCTGTGATTGAAGTGTTAATTCTATAATTATAAATAATATCTGATTGTACATATATATGTGTATATGCTGGTATTGGAATACTTCTACTGAGATATGTTATTTCTCACCCCGTTTGTATTGCCATGTAAATCTAGGTATGGGTTCTTCGAAAGGGAAGAAGAAGATGTATGAGGATTAGCTTAGTACAGATGTTGTTTTGAGCTGAGCTTATATATGTTTTATATTTGCTTAGTTGTTCAGAGTTATGTATAACAGTATGCCTTTTTGAGGCTGTGATGTATATATATAACTTTTGATCTCATGGCTCTCCATAATTATTGGTATAAATGTTATGGGTTTAGTTGTGGTATTTTAGAAGTAGCATAGCCAGTGTTGTGTTATTTTTTATATGACGATATATCAGGATAACAAATACTGGGATGTTACACTTTGCCGTCGAAGGACTTTTTGATACGTTTATGATCCTCAGGCAACCACTTATACTTTCTCTGCATTATTGAAAAGCAATAATTATTCTATCATAATAATTTAAAATTTCAGTCTTATTAACATAATAATAAATGCAATTAGAAATACATTACCCCAAACTCAGCAAACCACATCTTTTTAACTTTGTCATTAACCTCACGATAAGATTTCCAAACCCATTCAAACTTAGATTTCATAATGTTTGAGATTGTATGTAGTGGTCCAACTTTAGGTTCAAACCTATAACAAGAAAAGTCATAAAGTGTTTGTGTGTATAACAAAATTGATTATAAGAAATTAAAATGCACAAGTCACAAGTACTTACGTCATTCCTGGTCTAGTTGCCGTTTGTATTGAGGAATAAAGTCTTTGCAACCTTAGGACAAATGGGAAGTACCACATTTTTTTCAAAGGAGTTTCTTTAACCTTACTGTTTCTAGTCATTCTTTTATATCGCTTCTGACCACAAAATTTACAACTTTCTAGATTATCTTCAGGAGGATAGTAAATCATGCACAAACTATGTCCTATACCATGTGGTTATTGAAAATTCTACTTTTTTTTTTCTTCTGTTAGGTAATATATGTAGCTTTTTTTTAAATAATAAAAAAAATGTTTAGCTTCTGTAAATTTCAAGCAACAAGAAATCTATAATGGATTTTTCCACATAAACTTAATTTCAAGCTCAATTTAACTTCCAAATTTCAAGCATAAATTGCTATTGATCCTTGAGCAATACCAACAAGTTAAAATTTATTTGCACTGTTACATGCAGTAATTGTAGCTTCTAAATTTTCATGCATGTATAAACTACAAAAAGATTTTCTGCAAGATTTTTGATACAAGAATAATCAATACTAATCTCTTAAAAGAAAGCAAAGGACACAGTTAAGATGAGTCAAAACTGTAACATTCTCTCCAACTTAATAGATTTAATCAGGGATATAGTAGCTCAATAAAGATGGGTATAAGTTACCTGGAATTTTGGAAATTATTTGGATTGAATTAAGCATAAATCTATAACACTTAATGTGAGAATTAACTCCTATAAAATTTGGACTTCTGTGAAAATGATAGAGAAGATAGAAACAAATGAGGAAGATCTATTTCTAAGTATGCACAATTAAAATGGGTACCTAAAAGCTTCTTAATTCAATTCCACAGGTTTAATTTAACCCAAGAAAAGAATAATGAATCTTAGAGACTGATACTGCAGTATAATAAAAATGGTGGAATAATAATATGAAAAATAGAATGAAATCATAGAATTTTCTATGATACCTATGAATGTTAGAAAATTCATTTATGAAAGACTAAGGTGTTCGTAGCAGATAAAAACTTATTAGCTGGATTTCACTTTTTCCCTTTTATTTTTTTCCCCACTGCCTTATACCTCCCATCATTACCCCTTGAGATATTTTCTCTCACTCTTCTCTCCCTCACCCATGTTCTGCCAGAGAAAAGAAAAGAGAAAAAGAAACATAGTAAAGAAACGAAGTGAAACAAGAAAGAAAAAGGGGAGAGGGGCGTGAGACAGAGAGAAAATTTTGAATAAAGAAGCAAGAATTAAGAAGGGAAAAACAAGGAAACAAGCAAGAACAACAAGATCAAGAAGCCAAGAAAGGTAAGGTAGGGGGTTTTTCTCACTTTTTCCTCTTTATCTTTTGTATTTCAAGATCTGAAAACTTGATGATTTTGATTGAGATTTTAATTTGATGATGGAAGATTTATGCTTTTATGCTTCGATTATGAGTAAAGTTTCAAGCTTTGCCTTTGATTTCTTGATGAACTTGAGCTTTGAATAATGGGTTGAAACCCACAATTGATTTGTTGATTTAAATGGATTTTTGGATGCTTGTATATGAAAGAAACATGGTGATATGGTAAGATTTTGCGTTGATGATGGAAGATGTATGCTTTATGCTTTGGTCATGATTGAAAATATTCAAGTTTGGGGTTGTATTCTTGATGAACTTTGAGCAGCTGGGTTTTTTTTGCTCAAACCCAGAAATTTCAGGGAGAGCTGCGACACATCATACGGAGAGCTTCGACACCCAAGTCTCTGGATCATAGAATTTATGCACAGAGAGCAACGAGTCGCGACACAAAAAGATCATGAGCTGTGGCACATACCAAATAAAATTTGAAGTCGAGACATACTTGGAAGGTGAAGCCGCGGCACAACTTGTAAAATCTTCTAGAATGAGATTTTGCCATGAATTGCATGATGTTTTGGCATAAAATGATATAATGGAAAACATTAATGCTTGATTGATGAATTTGATTACTTTTGATGAGAAAAATTATGATGTGCATATTATTGCATGTTGATGAAATGTGAGGCCTGGTGCTATGTTACGAGATGATGAGATAAATATCATAGTATATAATTGATTTGATTATTATGTATGAGATTATGATATGAGATTGATGATTGAAATAATGATTGAAATTCACTAGATTGTGAAAAGATTATGCATCCAAACAAATTTAAGAAAATGATTTCATGATATGATTGAATCAAATGAGATTAATGATTTGAGAAATAACTTTTATGATGTTTTTACATTAAGTGAGATTGAATGATGGATTTGATTATAGATGATAAGAGAAATCTTCATATGCATATTATTGCATGATTGATGAATGACTCAAAATGAAATTTGATTTCTTATGGGTAACCCATTATCTAGGATATCCTTGGTCTTAGGGGAAGACTTAGAAAAAGGTTGTTGAGGATGAATATTTCCTTACCACCTGAGTTATTGAGGCTGAGGATGAATAATTCTCTCCTTCTTTACCTGAGTTCTCCTTAGATAAAATGTAGTTGAGGATGGATAATTCCCTCTCTACTTGAGGCATTACTGGATTAAAGATAGTGTGAGGAAGGAAGATACCATCCCTATCTAAGTAATTGAGGGGATAGTGTGAGGAAGGAAGATACCCTCCCTATCAAAGTAGTTAAGCATGGATAATTCTCTCGCTACTCATAACTCTAAAATGAGGACGGATAATTCCCTCATAAGTTGTGTTCCCTCTCTACTCACAACTCTGGAATAAGGACGGATAATTCCCTCATAAGTTGTGGATTGATTTAGGTTACTCTGACTTCGAAGTAGCTCTGTGTGGCAAATGATCATCATAAATAGGTTGATGTGTACTAACCTAAAAGCTGGATACTACCAAGTGAATGGTATTGTAAGGCTAGTACACCCTCCATACCTTGATTTGAGATGACATATGTGTCCTAATGATTTGAGATTTGAATCTTGAAAAATAAGATTTTGATAATCGATAATATAGATGAGATTTTATTGAGATTTTATAAAATGATTTATGATTTGATTTCATGAGATTTGATGAAATGAACTATGATTTGAGACATGAATTTTGATGAACGAGGTCTCTTGATTTGAATTTGAGATTTTGATAAGATTTGATGATTGCTTTAATCATTCAAATGATTTTGATAAAAGATATAAATGAACCTCTATTTCGGGAAGAAGAATGACTCGATTTAGTTTTAGCCACCTTCCTATGGATTATACAGTAATGATTTGAAATAATTTTTTTCCAAAATAGCTGGAATTATTGTGATGACACAATTTTTATAAACTACTGAGAATTTTATGATTCCCACCCCCCACTTCTATGATTTGCATGATAATTCCAAGCAGGATCCAGTCCGCTAAGCGAGATGGAGCTTTAGCATGAAGAATTAGTTTGTGCTTTTACTTAGGTTTTACTAATTAGTTATACCGATTTTGTGCCATGCGGCAATCTATGTATATATTGTTCAAGGATGTACAGTTTGTATAAACTTCATTTCTTAATATATGTCATTATGCTTCCATGAAAGGCTTATATTTTGATATTCATTAAAATTATGTATTTGAAAAAAATTGATGATATTCGTAAGTAATGTACCAAATTCTAATTACTAATGCGTAAATCGGATACATCATTAGTACTAGTATTTGGCATGTTACAAAAACTAGTTCCACAGTACTCTAAGGCTAAGTAGTCTAGTGCACAGGTAGAGATGTATTGTAAACAGCTGAAGACCCACGTCTTGGTGCCCAAGGATGGATGCCTGCAGGGTATAAATGCATCTCCTCTTCCCTACAAGGAAAATGAATTCCTTATTAATAACATATACAATTTTATTTCAAAATGTGTGGAAGGGTATAAAGGAATGATTGATGGTGGTGAAAGACATGGATGGGCGTGTTCTAAAATGCTAAAACTTTGTTAGACATGAATTTTTATGTTTTGGTAATTTTAAGCAGGTGAAAAATAGAGAAGGAGAGAAAGTGTGTGCCATATTCAAGTACAACAAAAACACTCAGTGAAGATTGTTCATAACTATATTAAGAGGAATTAAAGCTCTAGTCATATGAAGCTACACGTTTAAAAAAGTCATCCAAAAATACAATTATAAAAAGTATCTAACTTCACACATTCTAGTGCAACAAAATTATAACAACGCCATGATTAATATGAAATCTAGGTCAAAGGTCTAACATCCCTACTAATAAAATCATCTTAATAAGTAATAGTGTATATATAATAAAATATGCTATATTAATGATAGAATAAAATTTAGAGATAGAAACATTTTAAAATTAAAATTTAAAGAATATTTAATTAATAGAATAAATGAAGGAGTTAAAAGCTATCAAAATGAGCCTAAATGATAGCTAACTAAGAGTGAGACTTATTCCATTAGCCAATTAGAATTTAGGAAAGGCTACAAAGAGGGTAAAACACTTTACTGAACTCCTGACTGTAAAGGGAAAAGGTGTCGTATAGCATGGAGTGGGAGAAGTAAACACACCTACCTGTCCTAAGTAAATTATTACCACACCCTTTCATATACCACCATTTTTCTCCTTTTCTCATACTACATCCTATCAGAAAACTGAGACAGAGAGATATGGGAATAGAAGAAAGAAACTGAGTTAGAGGCAGTCTTGATCGCCAAGCTCTTAGCCATAAGGTGGTAGGAAAAAAGTTCTTTTTGTACATACTGACACTACAAATACAACTTTGTAGAGTTCATAACTGACATCACTTTCATTCTCTTTTCCTGTCCTTCATTTCTTTATTGAGATGACAAAAATAACAAATAGTCTAACCAAAGTAAAAAGAAATAGAAATTCCATAAATGAAAATAAAGGGTTGGACCCACAATAGAAAAGAGATAAAGCAACATAAATATAACCCAGAAAAAGAAATCCCCAAACGGTAAAAAAAAAAAGATAGATAAAGATAGTCAAGCAAGCAAGTTGAGAAAATTACAATAGGTACCTCTTGTTTTCTTGCTTTCAACTTCAAATTAAAGTCCTTCAGCTGGCCAAAATAACATTTCACATTCTTTATCTCCTGTTTGGATTTTCATACATCAACCAAAACTAGTAAGCTATTTGTTTTTTTTTTAAATGTCGTACCTATATTTAAGAGTCCAAAAACTCAAGAAAAAACCTGAATTACTTGCTAAGTGCTAATTGCTACCTCTCGCCAGAGAGGAAAAAAACAAATAAGAAAAAGAAAAACTTACTCCATCGAGCAAATCATTGTGTTTGGTGAGTTCTTTTATAATCTTTAGATAGTGCTCTTTCTTCTACGAGGAACAACCAAAAACCCAAAAATGAGATTACCAAGAAGAGAATGAAAGATAGAGGCATAAAAACAAATATAAATTTGTATGATTAGTGGAAAACATAAAAATGTTTAGAGAGAGAAAACAGCAAAGTTGAGGAAGAAGAGAGAATAGAAGAGAAAAGGGAAGGAAATATACCCTTTTGAGATAGACATTTTTTTTTCTGAGGAGGGTAGGCTTCTCTTCAGATTCATTAGGCGAAAAGGATAGGGGTTGCAAGACTGGGAGCCAAAGTAGTGAAATATTATATAATGAGAGGGTGTAGAAAAGAAAGAGAGGGAAAGAGAAGAGCGATCTCGCAACAGTGGAGAGGTGTTGCTTCAGTAGCAATGGGGAATAGGGAGGTGTTGATTTGCAAGAATAAGGAATGGGGAATGAAGCAGTGCATTTAGGGCAGATAAAGAATGGAAATGAGAGGGAAGAGAAAAATAGAAAGGGAAAGATATAAAAGTATTACTTTAATTATAAAGATATGAAATATGTAAATAGGAGCATGACCACCAAACATGGTGTAGTGGTAATTGGCGCGTTCTTTTTAACACAAGGTACAGGTTTCAATTCTTGCCCTTTTATTTTTTATAATAAATTTTCATGTTTTTATATAAAAAAAATTAGCTACAGAAACTTTCTGTCGCTATATATTCCATTTTAATAATAAAATTATCATGTTTTTATATAAAAAAATTAGCAACAAAAATTTTTGTCGCTATATATTTCATATAATAAAACGTTTATTTTTCAATAAATAAAGTAATTTAACGACGAAATTTTTCATGGATAATTTATTTTGTCGTTAAATTTCATCGCTAAATCTAACAAATGAAATTCGTGGCAATTTTCATCGCTAGTAGTCGCAAAATTTTTTTCATCACTAAATTTCATCGCTATCCACAACATTTTTAGTAGTGACAGCATAATCAAAGCTCCATTAAGGAAGGATCCCAAATATGGAGCTTAGAAAATATGCAATCAGATCGTGAAGTCATGGATCCTCAATTCAATTAGCTCAACCTTGACCAATACTATGATCTTCTCCAACACAGTCGCTGACGTCTGGGTAGATCTTAATGAACGATTCTCACAAGGGAATCTTTCCAGTATTTTTGAACTCAAACGAGGGATCATTGAGCACCGTCAATAACAACAGTCCATGGCAGCCTACTATACAATACTTAAGTCTTTTTGGGACGAGTTGGGATCGTACAAATGATCCACCTTCATGTAACTATGCCAGTTTGAAGCTGATTGTTGAAAGGGAAGAGCAAAAGCAGATCCTTCAATTCCTCATAGGGTTGAATGACTTTTACTTTTCCATTCGTGGACAAATCCTTTTTGATGTAGCCACTTCCTAATATATAAAAAATCTACTCACTTCTACTCCAAGAAGAAAAATAGCGACAACTTGCTAATGCTTGTAACGACATTATTCATGTCGTGAACGTTGATGAATCTGCATAATATGTAGATTTATAGGCTAAAAAGGGTTGTGGTTATGCGAACTTTTAATAGAAGTTGTTGATTTTAGATTTAGGATCAGTGAAAATAAATCTCACATCAATTGTCCTCACTTATGGTAATTTTCTTAGATTGCACTAACTTTGGAAAACCATCCTTTATAGGAATTCAAGACCATCAAGTTTAAGCTCAGCATCTGAGTCCTATGCTCAGCGCAAAAGGATGAATTCACTACTGACTTTTGCATGCTCAGCGCAGATTTTCTATGCTCAACGCAAAAGGATGAATTCACTACTGACTTTCGCATGCTCAGCGCAGATTTCGCATGCTCAGGGTAAAGGGGAATGCTCATTTCTGACTTGCCTGCGCTCAACGTGGATTTCTCATGCTGAGTGCAAACGATTATTCCTAATATTTTTAAATACGAAGCTCAGCTCATTTAAAGCACTTTTGACATTTTCTGGGCACGAATTGGAGGATTCTTAGAGCTTCTTGGGATCCATTTGTGTTCAAGTGCTTTTGGAAAGAAGATTTGAAGATCCAATGCAATCCTCATCCAATTTCCACACTGCTTCTTCTACTTTTCTCAATTTCATCATATGTAACTAAACTCTACAGGTTAGGGTAGGATGAATTTTAGTTCAAATCTTATGTACTTGTTCTGATCTTGAATTCAATGATGATTCATAGTAATTGAGTAAATTTTTCTACTCTTAATGCTTTCCTTGACTGGCTATCAATGGAATTGTTCTTATGACTTGATTGTTCAATTGGAAAATTGACATTAGGTTAGATCTGAAGAAATTTACCATGAATTGCATAATCTTAGGAATAGGATATGGAATTTATGCATTTGTATGAATTCTTATGCTTATTGCTTGGTTTGAATTGAGAGCACATAAGGGATTAGGGTTCTTAGTTAAGACTAAAAGGATTATTTGCCAAGAAATTTGGAATAATCTGAATTTGTGAATTTGAATATCAATTGCTTCAGTTTAAATTGAATTCAGAACAAAATTAAGACATAAGAGGAGAGCTAAGAGGATTCCGAACTCTAACTGATTTTATTCTAAAAATCTCAATTCACTTGTGTTGTTTGATTCTAGGATAATTCGTTTCACACTTTCAGCACGATTTATAATTCATCATTAATTTTACTTACTCCAATCCCAAGTTCTACTGCAACTCTTGACCCAAATATATGTTATTCATTAGTTCAATTAGTGATTACTTATTTTACATTGATAATTGACACACAATCCTCGTAGGATCAAAACCCTTATTCATTCTTTTTTACTTGTACAATTTGGTATACTTGCTAATTCATTAACAAGTTTTTGGTGCCGTTATTGGGGATTTTATTTCTATATTAACAAGACTATAGGAATTCTAAATTGAACATTTATCTATTTTATTTTTTGTTTAGATTCTTATTCTAAATTTTCTATAAAAATTCTTACATTGTGTTCTATTTTTGTGTTGTTGTGTATGCGAGGAAAAGCATCAGGTGAACTGTTATACGATCCCGAGGTAGAAAAGACCGCAAGAAAGAATAGGAAGAAAACAAGAGAAAGAAAGCAGTAGAAGAGGAGTTTGGAAAAAGGAAATTTATCAACATCACAAGTTCAAGTAGAAGTAGGCATGGCTGATAATGGGAATAGAGTCCGAAGAACTTTGGGAGATTATAACAATGCTACGGTCAATAGAAATTTATTAAGCATTGTTAGACCACCAGTGGCAACCAACAACTTTGAAACCAAACCAGCTCTTTTGCAAATTATAGCACAAAACCAGTTTGGAGGAGCTGAGGTAGAAGATCCTAACATTCACCTCTCAAATTTTCTTGAAATTTGTGATACACTCAAGATAAATAGAGCTACCGAGGATGCAACACAATTGAGGTTATTTCCCATTTCGCTTAGAGATAGAGCGAAAGCTTGGCTCCAATCTCAACCAAGGGGTAGCATTACAACTTGGGTAAAAGTAAGATTCTTATCAAGAAACTTTTCTCCGTCTCAGTTTGTCAAGATGAGAGGGGAGATCACCAGCTTTAGCCAAAAGGAAGGGGAAACATTATATGAGGCTTGGGAGCGTTTCAAAGAGCTGCTAAGGAAGTGTCCCAACCATGGATTTGATGATTTACAATAATTTCAAATTTTCTGCAATGGGTTGAGGCCAGCCACTAAGTTAATGCTAGATGCTTCCGCCGGAGGTTCTATGAATACGAAGACTGCGGAAGAGGCTCAAAGTTTAATTGAAGCCATGGCATCGAATAAATATCTAATGCATCATGATAGAGGATTTTTGGAAAGGAAAGGAATGTTAGAGCTTGACTCACAAAACTCTTGGCACAAAACAACTTATGACTCAGTAATTAGAGGCATTGACAAAACAGATTCAAAACATGAGTTTTGGTCAAGTCCAACCATAGCAAGTTATGAGGTGTGACTTTTGTGGAGGGGAGCATGACAATGGGAAATATGAAACCACCCCAAATTCTCAAGAGGAGGTGAACTACATAGGGAATTATGGAAGACAAAATAATAATCAATTCTCTAATACCTACAATCAAGGGTGGATGAACCACCCAAATTTCTCATGGAAGCAAGAAGGCCCTCAATCTAATAAACCACCACCACCACCGCATCCTCCACAAGACCGAACCACTGTTTTGGAGAATACTTTGGCACATTTCATCCAAGTGTCTCAATCTAACTACAAGAACACCAAGTCATCTATCAAGAATTTAGAAAACCAAATTAGACAGCTTGCAAAATAACTTGCAGAACAATCAAGTAGCAGTTTTTCAGCAAATACGCAAGTTAATCCCAAGGAACATTGCAAAGTCATTATATTAAAGAGTGGGAAGATTGTTGAACCAGTTGTCAAGGAGTTGATAGAGGAGAAAAAGCAAGGTGTTGAAGACTTGATAGTGGAAGAGGACCAACAAAAATCAGTGGGACAAGAAGACAACAAAACAAAAAAAAAATAAAAAGATAAAGCTAGTTGATGAGGACTCCATCTAGAGGAAAACAAAAAGCCAATTATTGAAAGAAGATTGCAAGCCTCAATAGATCCCTCCCTACGTTAAACTGCCATATCCATATTTAGGGAAAAAAAAGGACAAAGAAGAACAATTTGCTCGATTTCTCAACATTTTCAAAAGATTACAAAGTAGTATTCCATTTGCCGAGGCATTAGAGCAAATGCCTACCTATGCCAAATTCATGAAGGAACTCCTCACCAAGAAAAGGAAGTTGAAGGAAGATGGGATGGTGGCCTTGATAGAAGAATGCAATGCAATTTTACAGCAGAAGCTACCTCCAAAGCTCACTGACCCGAGTAGTTTCACTATCTCTTGCACTATAGGGAACATAACTATAAAGAAAGCCCTTTGTGACTTGGGGGCAAGCATCAATCTCATGCCTATGTCCATTTTAAAGAAGTTAGGAGTGCATGAGGTGAAACCTACTCGCATGACACTTCAACTAGTGGACCGGTCCATTAAACACCCTTATGGAATTATGGAGGATGTATTGGTAAAGGTAGATGAGTTCATCTTCCCAGCTGACTTTGTCATTTTAGACATGGAGGAGGATTCAGATATACCACTCATCTTGGGGAGACCTTTCCTAGTCATTGGCCATGCTCTAATAGATGTCCAACAAGGACAGTTGTGGCTTAGAGTTCAAGATGAGGAGATCACTTTCAATGTTTTTGAGGTTATGCATCACCCGAGTGATAAGGGGCAATATTTTCAAATGGATATGGTTGATGTAATGGTCAAGGGAGTCTTGGGACAACAACAATCTTTTACTGCTCTTGAGAAGGTAATGATTAATTTTATTAAAAATCTTTGTGATAAGGAAGAGAAGGAAGTAGAAGAATGCATACGGAATTTGGAGGCTCAATAAGTTCAGTTGGCTGTTGACACCAAGAAAGAAGAGCTAAAGAGAGATGAAGTATAAGAGAAGCCTAAGTTAGAGCTCAAGCTGCTCCCTCCACACTTGAAATATGTTTTTCTTGGCAAGAATGATGAAAATCCTGTCATAGTGAGCAATGAATTGTCCAAGTTGGAGGAAGAGAAACTTGTAAGGGTACCTAGAGAGCACAAGACAGCTATAGGGTGGTCTATTTCAGACTTGAAAAGCATTAGTCCCTCATTTTACATGCATAAAATTCTGCTTGAGGGGAAATTTAAACCAGTAGTGCAACCACAAAGGAGGTTGAATCCTACAATGAAAGAGGTTGTGAGGAAAGAAGTGCTGAAACTTCTTGAAGCAAGGATGATATATCCTATTTCGGATAGTACGTGGGTAAGTCTGGTCTAAGTGGTGTCAAAGAAAAGAGGAATGACAATTGTTAAAAATGAAAAAAAATGAGCTCATTCCCACACGTACTGTTATGGGTTGGCGCATGTGTATAGATTATTGTAAACTCAACCTAGCCACTCAAAAGGACCATTTCCCGCTACCATTTGTTGATCAAATGCTAGAGAGGCTAGATGGTTAAGCTTTCTATTACTTTCTAGATGGTTATTCCGGATATAACCAAATTGCGGTTAATCCAGAAGATCAGGAGAAGACAGCTTTTACATGTCCATTTGGGATCTTTGCCTATCATCGGATGCCATTCGGATTGTGTAATGCACAAGCTACGTTTCAAAGGTGTATGCTTTCTATTTTTTTTTATATGATTGAAAAATCAATAGAAGTTTTTATGGATGAATTTTCTGTTTTTGGTTCATTCTTTGATTTATGCCTTACTAACTTAGTTGCTGCATTGCAAAGGTGTGCAGAGACCAATCTGGTTTTGAACTGGAAAAAATGTCATTTTATGGTACATGAGGGAATTGTCCTTGGTCACAAAATTTCAGCTAAGGGAATTGAGGTAGATAGAGCAAAGATAGAGGTCATAGAGAAGCTACCACCACCAGCGAATGTCAAAGTAGTCCGAAGTTTTCTTGGATATGTCGAGTTTTATAGACGTTTCATTAAAGATTTTTCCAAAATGACTAAACCCTTGTGTCTTACTTAATAAGGACTGTCCTTTTGAATTTACTACTGAATGTTTGCATGCCTTTACTATTTTGAAAGACAAATTAATCACTGCACCCATCATTGTTGCACTGGATTAAAATTTACCATTTGAATTAATGTGTGATGCTAGTGATTTTGCTGTTGAAGCTGTGTTAGGACATAGAAAAGAGAAATTCTTTCATGCTATTTACTGTACAAGTAGAGCGTTGAATGAAAATCAAATTAACAATGCAACAACTGAGAAGGAACTACTTACAATAGTGTTTGCATTAGAAAAGTTTAGATCTTATCTCATTGGGTCTAAAGTCGTAGTGTTTACTGACCACTCTACTCTAAAATACTTGCTGACTAAGGTTGATTCCAAGCCACGACTGATTCGTTGGATCTTACTTTTACAAGATTTTGATTTGGAAATCAAAGACAAGAAGGGTAGTGAAAATGTCGTAGCAAACCACTTGTCTAGACTTGAAGAAAATGACTCAAGAGCAGAGGAAAAAGATATTCGAGCAGAGTTCCCGGATGAAAAATTGTTCATGGTGAAAGGGAGACCTTGGTTTGCTGATATGGCAAATTTTAAGGTAGCAAATATCATTCTAGAGGACCTTACATGGCAGCAAAGAAAGAAATTTTTCAAGGATGCGAACTACTTCATATGGGATGATCCATTCTTGTTCAAGTGGTGTCCAGATGGTTTACTTAGAAGGTGTGTTACTTATGATGAAGCACAAAGCATTTTGTGGCATTTCCATGGATCACCTTATGGAGGACACTATAATGGAGATAGAACTGCAGTGAAGTTGTTGCAATGTGGATTTTACTGGCCCACACTTTTCAAATATTCTCATAAATTTGTGCTGATATGCCATAGATGCCAAAGAAATGGAGGAATATCAAAGAGAAATGAGATGCCACTCAATAGCATTTTAGAGGTAGAGTTGTGTGACTGTTGGGGAATTGATTTTATGGGACCATTCCCATCATCCTTTTCAATCCAATGTATCCTTGTAGCAATGGATTATGTCTCTAAGTGGGTGGAGGCCATAACATCACTTACCAATGATGCTCACACAGTTGTGAAATTCCTCAAGAAAAATATTTTTGTTAGATTTGGAGTACCTTGTGTGTTAATTAGTGATAAGGGCAAACACTTTTGTAACAATTACTTGCAAAGTATATTGACCAAATATGATGTGTGATACAAAGTGGCAACTCCATATCATCCACAAACATGTGGACAGGTTGAGGTTTCCAACAGAGAAATTAAAAAAATCTTAGAAAAAACTGTTACAATTTCAAGAAAAAGATTGGTCAAAAAAATTGGATGATACATTGTGGGTGCATAGAACTGCATACAAGACCCCTTTAGGATTGTCTCGATACCAATTGGTTTATGGCAAGTTATGTCATTTACCTGTGGAGCTTGAACATAAAGCATATTAGGCTATCAAATCCTAAATTTCGATTCAACATTGGCCGGTGAGAAGAGGTTGGATTAACTGCATAAGATGGATGAGATGCAATTGTTGGCATATGAGAATGCATCAATCTATAAACAAAGGGTAAAAGTCTATCATGACAAGCACATTGTCAAAAGGACTTTTCACCCTGGCCAACAAGTCCTATTGTTTAATTCAAGGTTGAAACTCTTCCCAGAGAAGCTGAAGTCTAAATGGTCTAGCCCATTCACTGTTAAGGATGTAGCGTCACATGGAGCAATTGAAGTTGAAGACCCTATATCCAAAAGATCATTCAAAGTGAATGGACAACGCTTGAAGCCTTATTTTGGAGGTGACATTAAGAGGGCAATGGCATCTTTCAGTTTGAGTGACCCTTGATGAACATTCAGGCATCAAGCTAATGACATTAAAGAAGCGCTAATTGGGAGGCAACCTAATTTCTTTTATGTTTTTGCATTCATTCATTAATTTCTTTTTAGTTTAGTTGTGTTGGATGTAACTTGGTTAACTTCTGAAAGTTTGATACAAATCATTCTTGTTTCAGGAAATGTCCTTTATTTTGTTCAAGTTGAGTACAGAAGAAAAAAACTCAAGGATGGCACCAAAGCACCTCAGGCATTCTGCAAATTTTTTACAGAATAGATGCTTCATGCTAAGCACTATGATCTCATGCTGAGCGTAATTGAAGACTGGCTTCATCATGTTGAGCGTATCAGGAGCATGCTGAGCGCAAGTTGTCCCTGGAACTTTTGTTAAAAATATGTTGAGCGCCTTGAGCTCATGCTGAGCACAATTCAGATTTGTTGCTACTGACTTATTTATGCTGAGCGGGATATGGTCATGCTAAGCATAAGTCTTCACTGTAGTTTTTTTTAATTATGCTGAGCGTGCCTCACCACCGCTGAGCGTAATCTCAGTTCTTAAAGGCTCCTAAAGAAGAATTACTCACTGTGCGTGTGTTCAAGTTCATTAGGTTTAAACTTCAATATTTGTTCTGTATTCCTCACTTCCAAGTCCCGTGTTCATTTACGGTTTTCAAGAGCCTTAGTCCATTAAATTTTCTTTCTTTAGTTAGTCACAATACCTCCCCACGCCAGGTATGTCTCCTTCTCCTCTCTCTTTTATTTCACTTTTTTTTCGATTGCTCGTCTAACACTGGATTTTGTCTTCATTCTTGGCTAAGTAGGAATTTAGGTAGTGTATTTTGATTTTTGGCTATATTGGGGAATATTAGTAGCTTGTTGTATGCGTTAGGGAGGGAGTTCTATCATTGAAATGAATTTTTCCTTTAATTGGATGATGTGTACCCCAAGTGCTTGACAGAATGCCCAAATGTGAATAAATTTTGATGTTTGAGCAGGAGCTGATGTCTGAGTAGGAGCTGATGCAGTTAATAAATTTTGATGGTCTTGAGCAAGCAGAGTAGCAGGGTGATATCGAGACAGCCACCACCATTTTGGAGGAGCAAGGGGAACCAGAGCTAAATAACTTCTTTAGTCATCACTATCAGATTATGACGTTACTAGAGGTTCATCGATGGTTTGCTTCGATGGAGGGAAGTTTTTTTTCCCTTACTCATATTTCTGTTCATTTTATCCCTGTTGGGACATAGTTGGGTGATATATTTTTGGATGCATGTCATTTTGTTAGTTTTGCATGGGCGTGTATCAATCATTCACTGTCCATGAACTCCTTGTTTAGTTCTTTTTGTGACCATGTGCAGTTTATGGCTACATTGCATGATTCTTTCACTGCTTCCTTATTAGAATGTGCGCCAATTAATTTCTGTTGGTATTGACTGTGACACATATTGGTTATGATTGTTTCCTTGATACACTCAATTACCTATAAGGATTTGAGCTCACATAAATGCATTTTCATTCATGTGTTTACTTCATCACTTGCATGTTTTCTTCAGAACTTGACTTAGTTCTTAATTAACTTTGTTTTTCTTGGGCACACACATATGATTGAGGTAGTTTTTCTTCAATTACACTTAGTGCCAAATAAGCTTCCCTTGCCTTCATTCCCTTGCTATGCCCAATTGAGCTGTTTACCCATTTTTTTTTTGTACTTAGTTTATTACAAGCCAAGGCCGAAAAACAAAGTTGTCCTTTCTTAATTAGGATTAAAGGATCCAATTTGATTTATGAGACTCTAGCTCTTGCATTAAGTTTAGGGTTATGCTCATTGCTTGAGGGCAAGCACAATTTTGAAGTTTGGGGTAGAGGTAGTGCATAAACAAAACAAATATACAGGAATGGTGTACAAAGAAAAAAAAAGATGGAAAAAGAAAAAAAAAGAAAAAAAAAAGAAATTGTATATGTGTATACAATAAAAAAAAAGAAACAAAAGAAAATCCCAATGAAAAAAAAAGAGCAAGTATGGCACAAAGTAAAAGAAAATGTGGGATTGAATAAACTTAGGAGTGAAATTTTTTTTTTTTTTGTAAATGAGGAAAAGTTCAAAAGAAAGGAAGCCTCATAGCTTGGATCCTTTTATTCTAATTAGAGTTAGCTTAAATCCTTCAATGTACCTACCTTCACCCTAGCCTCATTATAACCCAAAGAAAGACCTCTTGATGTGTGTTGTTCTAGAAAGTACAATTGTTATTTGAGAATTTTGTCAAGCCTATGGTAGGAAATTGCATGATGATGATAATGTTAGAGAGTAAACTGACCCTAAACAGTTGAGTGAGAGTGAAACACATAATTTGGTGAGGAGTGTGAAAAGGAGTCAATCACATTTAGGAAAGTCAAGGTTCAATGCTCTCTTAAATTACCACAATTGGGAATCATGAACTCAAGGGAATAAGTGCATTGGTTGTGTGATGCATGTTACATTGTGTGCATTGATCAAGACTTGAGCTTAGCATGGATGGATTGGTGCGAGGTGAAACTGACCCTTGAGAATTCAACCCGATCCCTGTGTGATTCTAGTTGTTGCTTAGGGACAAGCAAAATTTCTAAGTTTGGGGTTGTGATGAATCTGCATAATATGTAGATTTATAGGCTAAAAAGGGTTGTGGTTATGTGAATTTTTAATAGAAGTTGTTGATTTTAGATTTAGGATCAGTGAAAATAAATCTCACATCAATTATCCTCACTTATGGTAATTTTCTTGGATTACTAACTTTGGAAAAACATCCTTTATAGGAATTCAACACCATCAAGTTTACGCTTAGCATTTGAGTCCTATGCTCAGCGCAAAAGGATTAATTCACTATTGACTTTCGCATGCTCAGCGTAGATTTTCTATGCTCAACGCAAAAGGATAAATTCACTACTGACTTTCACATGCTCAGCACAGATTTCGCATGCTCAGCAGAAAGGGGAATATCATTTCTGACTTGCCTGCGCTCAGCGTGGATTTCTCATGCTGAGCGTAAACAGTTATTTCTAATATTTTTAACTACGAAGCTCAGCTCATTTAAAGCACTTTTGACATTTTCTGGGCACGAATTAGAGGATTCTCAGAGCTTCTTGGGATTCATTGGTGTTCAAGTGTTTTTGGAAAAAAGATTTGAAGATCCAATGCAATCCTCATCTAATTTCCACACTACTTCTTCTACTTTTCTCAATTTCATCATGTGTAACTAAACTCTACAGGTTAGGGTAGGATGAATTTTTGTTCAAATCTTGTGTACTTGTTCTGATCTTGAATTCAATGATGATTCATAGTAATTGAGTAAATTCTTCTACTCTTAATGCTTTCCTTGACTGGCCATCAATGGAATTGTTCTTATGACTTGATTGTTCAATTGAAAAATTGACATTAGGTTAGATTTGAAGAAATTTACCATGAATTGCATAATCTTAGGAATACGATATGGAATTTATGCATTTGTATGAATTCTTATGCTTATTGCTTGGTTTGAATTGAGAGCATATAAGGGATTAGGGTTCTTAGTTAGGACTAAAGGGATTATTTGCCAATGAATTGAGAATAATCTGAATTTGTGAATTTGAATGTCAATTGCTTGAGTTTAAATTGAATTCAGAACAAAATTAAGGCATAAGAGGAGAGCTAAGATGATTATGAACTCTAACTGATTTTATTCTAAAAATCTCAATTCACTTGTGTTGTTTGATTCTAGGATAATTCGTTTCATACTTTCAGCACGATTTATATTTTATTATTGATTTTACTTACTCCAATCCTAAGTTCTACTGCAACTTTTGACCCAAATACATGTTATTCATTAGTTCAATTAGCGATTACTTAGTTTATGTTGATAATTGACACACAATCCTCGTGAAATTGATAACCTTATTCACTCTTTATTACTTGTACGATTTGGTATACTTGCCAATTCATTAACAAACGTGAAGAAGAGTACAAGGAACACAGAGCATAAGCAAGCTGTAAAATCACAAGACAACAAAAGGAAATTCGTGTATTGTACTACTTGTGAGGGTGATACACATACAGTTGATCGCTGCTACTACATCATTAGCTTTCCACCAGGACACAAGTTCCATGTCAAAGCAGTTAAGCCACCAAACAAGAACAAGCGTTTTATAACCAATAATGCTCACAGCACGACCAAACCTACCACTGCAGAAAATGCACATCAGAACTTTCCTCAATTCACAAAGGATGAGTACAATCAGATAAGGGTCTTACTTAGTAAAACCCAGTTTTGTGGCAATGTGATGAGTAAACTCAATCCCAAATGTTATATGGCCTAGATCATTGATAGTGGTGCAAGTGATCATATATCCTCCTTTTCTCATTTTTTGCATCAAACACTTACCATGATACTGTTCATTTACCCAATGGCTCAACATAGATATCTTATCTGTTGGTTTAGTACAACTCAATCCAAATTTGTCCATAAAAAATGTCCTTCATGTACCTTCCTTTCAAGTCAATTTACTTTCAGTCAGTAAAATTACTCGTGATTTAGGTTGTATCATCATTTTTCATCCTAACTTTTGTATCTTACAAGACCTGGAAACAATGAAGGTGATTGGCTTGGAAAGAAGCATAATGGTCTTTACTACTTGTCCAAACACACAACCATCAAAGCCACCACCAGAAATTCAAGCCAACACCATCTCTACCATTCCAGATTTATGGTAATGCCACCTAGGACATCCCTCTACTGCACCATTACAATTTTTATCCAAGATAGTTCCTAACATTTCTTTTCATCCTAATAAGCATTGTGAGACTTGCCCTATTGCAAAACAAACTAGATTGCCTTTCAATTTAAGTTCAATTTCATCACCTACACCTTTTGATCTTATACATTATAACATTTTGGGTCCCCATCGTACTCATTCACATTCTGGTGCCCATTACTTTTTAACTATTATAGACAATTTCTTACGCTACACTTGGATACATCTTATGATATTTAAATCGGAAACACAAGATTTACTAAAATCCTTCATTGCCTTTGTCAAAACACAATTCCAATGTAATGTTAAACAAGTTAGGGCAGATAATAGGGGTGAGTTTCTTTCAATACGACCTTTTTTTAATGATTTGGGAATTCTTTTTCAACTTTCTTGCGGAGCAACACCATAACAAAACGGAGTTGTAAAGCACAAACACCGTCATCTCTTAAATGTTGCTCGTGCTCTACGATTCCAAGCTCGTCTACCACTTATATTTGGGGGGGGGGAAACATTCTTACTGCTATTTACATAATAAAAAGATTACTCACACCCGTTATTTCTAAAAGCATGCCATATGAAAAACTCTATAATACCACATCTCATTATAATCATATGAAAGTTCTTGACTATTTATGTTATGCCACTAGCACTAAACCCTCAAACAAGTTTGACTCTAGGGCACACAGATGTATTTTTGTGGGTTACCCTCTTGGCCAAAAGGCATATCGCCTATATGATCCCTCTACCAAAACTTTCTTTTCTAGGCGAGATGTCACATTCCATGAAATAATACTCCCATTTCCCACTTAACCCCAAGACACACAAATTGACTACCCAGATCCTTCGGTCTTACCTTTGCCTTTACCAGATGTTATATATCAACCTACACTCACCACTCCCTCAAGCATGTCGCATGAACGGGCTGACCCTACGTCAATACCTTCATCACCAACATTATACCACACTCAGCCTGATCCCACTACTTCATCTTCACCACCCTTTCTGCAACTACTACCTCTTGAACCCATACATACTACAATCGAGACACCCATGTCATCAACAATAAACACCCCACCTATCATTCCTTAATGTAGTCACCGTGAATGCCATCCACACTACCACACCTCCGAGATTACCATTGCTCTAATGCCATCATGCTTCCTAACAGGTCATGATTTTCTCGTTAAGGTATTCATCACCCTTTATCTAATTTTGTTTGTTATAATCATTTATCTCCCTCTCACCGTTGTTTTATCACTAGTCTTTCTTCCCATAGTAAACCAACATCCTTTGCATAGGCTGATACAAATCTGAGATGGAGGAAGGCTATGTAGGCTGAATTGACAGCTCTTGAACAAAACAAAACATAGACTTTATGCCCCTTACCACCTAGAAAATGAGCCATTGGGAGCAAATGGGTATATAATATTAAATATCGATCTGATGACATAATTGAAAGATACAAAACTCGCCTTGTCACCAAGGGCTACACACAAATGAAAGGTCTTGACTATACCGAAACATTTTCACCCATAGCTAAAGTGGTCACTCTCAAATGCTTACTTGTTGTCGCTGCTGTCCGACATTGGTCCTTGCATCAACTCGATGTCCAAAATGACTTCCTCCACTGCAATTTGGATGAAGAGGTTTATATGCAGCCTTCTCTTGACCTTCAAAAATAGGGGGAGAATATGGTGAGTCAACTTCAGAAGTCACTATGCAGTTTAAAGCAAGCATCACACAATTGGTTCTCAAAATTCTCAACTGCCATCAAAAGAGCCAGATTTCAACAATCTAAGGCAGACTAATCCTTATTTACTAAGGTACGAGGTGTTTCTTTCACAGCAATATTACTTTATATAGATGATATGACCAACACAAGAAATGACAACACTGCAATTGAAGAGCTTAAGAGATTCTTACGCAACAATTTTTGGATCAATGACTTAGGAGAATCCTAAGATCATTTGTAATTTATACTTGCCTTTTCTCAACAACTAGAACTCAAGCTTTTCTCCCCTTTTTGTCATGATAAAAAATATTGGACAAGAGAAAGTATAGAGCTAATATCCATTCAAGTTCAACATTTGACATTCACTCAAAGCAGCAAATCAATTCAGTAAGAACCAATTTAGCAACAAATCTAGTATTCAACAAAGCAAACATAAAAGAGTTTAAAAGAGATATTTTCATTCATTGATCAAAAAGTAGCCAATTACATTTACCAATTGTGCATTTGAATTCAAGTTCAACAAAACAACAACTATTAACATAAAAATAGCCAAAAAGCAAAGATCTTAGCATTATGGATCTTAACAACTAAAGGTCTTCCAACGGTGGTGGTGGTGGAAAGCGTTGCTCCAGGTCATCATAACGTCACTCCAGGGTATCATGGCGTCACTCCAGGGCATCCAAGTGATCATAAATGATGCCCATGTTGTGCTTCAAATAAGCTTGGAAATTAGCCATCGCATGTAAGACCTGATCATCATATGTTAGAACGGCAGCAACATCAGCATCTTCCTCTCCTACAGGAAGGTCGAGCGCATCTTCAGCTTTGACTTTAGCCTCTTCATTTCTATACACCCAAACACCCTGCTCCTTCTTCATCTTCATATTGTTGAGTGTGGTGCGACCAAACTTGTTATATGCAGTAGGGGATTCTTCTACATCCACTATAGCTCAGTATCTTTCAAAAAAACCTAGAGATCAGGAAGGTATAAGGTAAATCCATGTTCTCCTTACTTTTCACCTTCATCATGTGGTTCATGATGAAATATGGCCAGTTAATGTTGAGCCTTTCCTTCAAAGCCCATAATATGAAGATGTCATTCTCATCCAAGTAAGTGCAGTTGCCTCCTCTAGGGGCAAGAATGCGAACGAAGGCGTAGTGGAGCAGCCTATCCTAACAAGTCAGTTTCCTACTGTGAAGGAAGTTCCAGACATAGCAAGGCTGGGTTTCAACATTTCCTGAATTTTGTTCATTTGGTTATATGCCTCCTATTATTTGTGGTTGTGCTTAGTAAACTTTTTCCCTTAGTAGTGCAGTCCAAACATATCTAGCCAATCACTTGGCAGTACCACGATCTTATATCCTTTCACCTCAGACACCAAATTATCACCATTAAGTTCCAAGTTGCAGTAAAAGATCTTTACAAGATCTAGATAGACTTTGTTTGGTAAGTGCAGAGCTGAATGACCCTTTGGTGTTGTAGGAGAAGGAAAATAAGAACCTTTCCTGAACAAAGAAGTCCAAGTCCATATACTTTGACTGGACAAGGATTCTAGGTAAGAAATGGCGCTTGAACCTATTCATTTGGTCATTGTTGGAGGCTAGCCTGCGGAAGTCAATAGGGTTGTTCGTGGGTGCGTTTTTAGTATGCGCACACTTTGGGTTTGAGGTGGAAGCCATTGAAGCAAGCTAGAGGAAAGAGAAGATAGGTTTTAGGGAAGAGGTTTTCATGTGTGAGAGAGAGAGAGAAATTGAGAGAAGGGAAATGAGTTTCAAGTTGTGGGTTACATAGTGAAGGGAAAATGGTGGAGAGACAAGGTGGTTTAATAGTGGAATTTAGGGAGTTTGAGAGAGAGGGGCTAAGGTTACTGAGCTGCGCAGAGCGTTCTGAGATAATAAAGAGAGAGTTTTTGAAAAAGTGAAGGGGGAAATGTTGGAAATTGCGGATCAAAATATCTCGCAGTGGAATAATAGGATTCCCACACAGGATCCATGCGAAAAGTCCATAATCCGAGTTTTTTTTAATTTACCTTTTGAAGCGTGATAAACACAAGCGAGGTGAATCACCAACACCGTAATAGCGACGATGTTTCTGCGGTATCCACACGAACAGACTTGCAAAAGGAGTCACGCCTCTGTTTCGCGGTGCTAGGCTGCGAATAGAAGAGAAAGAGCCTTTCACTTTGTCTCTCACTCACTTTCTTAGGTGCGGCTAGGGTTGTGATGTAACATCTATAGCAGCCCCCTTATGAACTATTTATAATAGTGGCTGCCTTAAGTGAGTGTGAGCGTGCTAGCAAGGTAAGCAGTGCAACCCTAAAACCCATCTGTCATGAGTTAGGCCCACAATTGAATCCGAGTCCAACTTGGATCCTTATTGCTCCAATTTAGTCTGTTCTAAGTGTGCGACCTGCAGTTCTCATGACGTTGGTAGTAATATTAAAATCTCATTTTAATATTACAAACGATGTGTATCTAACAACACATCACTGCTACCCAAGTAATGAGAATGTCGGTGATTTGACATAACCTATCCGTGATCAATGTTTCCGTGTAGTTTAGTCCCTTTGTCCAGATATCCAGATTGAACACAAGGCATGGAACGTGTCACCCTTGTTTAATTCAATCTTCAGTTTCTTGATTCCCGAGTAGACATAGTAATAACAAATGAGATCAATATCTCATATTGACTCATTTGAGCATGGCCATGCATTTCATAGTCTCACTCAATCAGGGGGCCCGAAGATATCACCCCTGTTATGTAGGAGGGACAAATCTCATCTAGGTCACTCACATTCCTCCACATGCATCGCAATATGTCTAATAACCAACTTTATAATCATCTTGTTACAGATGACGTTTGATGGCATTTAAAACACACAACTCCTCATGTAGGAATCGTAGTGATTTCGGTCAAAGAACCACATACACCATTATCACTATGAGAAAACATGACACTCACGTAACGATCCACGTGGCGTTCTCATGGCGGTCTGTCCAATACATCATTACTCTAATATGTATCCATGTGTAGACTTGATATCTCATATCCATGACCCGTGAGATGTGGTCATCGGTCTACGCAATACTAGTCTCAATGCATTATTGTTGTCCTAATTAACAATAATACTTGACTAGAGACATTTAAGAATAGTATTTTATCCAATAGGATCTCACCATCAAGTCATCCACTTGATGTCCTATGGTATCAAACTTACTATTCTAAGGACTTTATTATGTCTATCAAAAAGAACACAATAAATGAAATGCCTCATATATCAAAAATAGCATAATATAATGTATGTCAATACAAACAAAATGTATTGGCCACTAGGGCATACACCAACAGGAAAGTGTTGCGTCCCTTCATATAGCACACCCATAATCGATTATAAGCTTCCATAATCAATTATTTTCATTGGATTTAGACACCCAGTGCTTCAAATAATCAATTAGGCCAAGGCCTTAATCGATTATGACTGAAGAAGGCACACAAACAAGGTATTTTGCCAAGTCCTAATCAATTAGCTATATGTGATAATCAATTAGAGTTAGATAAAATTTCATGCACTACTGGAAGTTGATAATTGAATAGCAACAAAAGGATAATCAATTATAAAACATCAGAAAACACCAGTAACTTAAAGTAGTAGGTCCAAAAGTGATCAAATTGAATTAAGGAACTTACCTAAAGACGGAGTACCTGTAAAACAAATTTTGGATACCTCCAACGCTCAAGTTAGTAATGATTTTAATGAATAATTCAATGAAAAAGCATCAAGCATAAGCATTCACTCAAATGCATGATTGATCAATTATGCCTAATTCTCAACTTATATAAAAGAAAGCTTCTTTAGCTAAAGTTTAGTGAATAAGTCTGCTAGTTGTTCAGTTGTTTCAACAGACTCAAGTACGCAATCTCCCTTTTGTACATGATTCCTTATGAAGTGGTGTCTTATTTCTATGTGCTTAGTCCTAGAGTGTAAGATGGGATTTTTATGCAAATTGATTGCACTAGTGTTATCACAACTTATAGGAATGTGATCAAGCTAGATTCCATAGTCTAGAAGTTGTTGTTTCATCCAAAAGATTTGGGTATAACAACTTCCAGCAGCAACATACTCAGCTTTAGCTAGTTGTAGACAATGTCACACTATTTTGCTTCTTGCTATGCCAAGAAACTAGAGAGCTTCTAAGCAAGTGCCATATCCTACTAGTGCTCTTCCTATCCACTTTGAATCTAGCAAAGTCAGAATCGAAATAACTAATTATACTACATAAGGCATCCTTGGGGTACCACAAACCCATTTGTGAACTGCCAACTAAATATTTCATTATCCTTTTTACTACACTTAGGTGTGATTCTTTAGGATTAACTTGATATCTTGCACATATGCACATACTAAACATAATATCTGGCCTACTAGCAATAAGATAAAGAAGTGAGCCAATTATATCTTTATATTTTATGATTTCTACGAGTTTACCTCATTTATCCTTGTCCAAATAATAAGAAGTGCCTATTGGTGTAGCCATGTGCGTGATATTATCCATTCCAAACTTTTTGAGCAACTCCTTGCAATACTTGGTTTGGCTTATGAAAGTCTCATCCTTTGTTTGCTTGACTTGGAGTCTAAGGAAGAAGATGAGTGCACCCATCATAGACATCTCAAACTCACTTTGCATGGTACTAGCAAACTCCTTACATAAAGACTCATTAGTAGCACCAAATATTATATCATCTATATAATTTTTTCGAAGGAGAATATCACGCTTTTTGTTTTTAATGAATAGTATTATGTCAACCTTTCCTCTTGAAAATCTTTTTTCTAAAAATAATTTGCTCAATCTTTCATACCAAGCTCTAGGAGCTTGTTTTAAGCTATACAATAACTTTTTCAATTTAAAAACATAGTTAGGCAGTTCATAACTTTCAAAACCAAGAAGTTGTTTCACATATACCTTTTCTTAAATAAAACCATTTAAAGAAGCACATTTAACATCTATTTGATAAAGTTTAAAATCTATGATGCATGCAAAAGTAAGTAGCATTCTAGTGGCTTATAATCTAGTTATGGGTGCACAAGTTTCTTCATAATCTATTATTTCTTCTTGATTATAACCTTTTGCAACCAACCTGGCTTTGTTCTTTATTATTACTCTCATTTCACCAAGTTTGTTCCTAAACACCTATTTAATGCCAATTATTAGATGATCAATGGGCCTTGAAACAAGTTCCCAAATTTGATTTCTTTCAAATTGATTTAGTTCCTCTTGCATGACCAAGATCCAATATTCATCGACAATGACTTCATTTAGGTCTTTAGGATCAATTTGAGAAACAAAAGTCATATAATTACAAGCATCTCTAAGAGAGTTTCTAGTAGTTAACACTTTTGATACATCTCCTATCACTTTTTCAAGAGGATAATATCTTGAAGTCCTCCATTTCTTGGGAAGGTCCATAACTTGTGAATCCTCTTATCTTGGGGGATCAACTTGGCTTTCCTCTTACTGTTTTGATTCTTTCTCCTTGCCCTCCAAGTGTGTTTTGGCCAAGATTTTTGTAATATCATCAACAAAATCTTTTCTCAGTCCATTTGAGTTAGTCTCATCAAAAGTAACATGTATGAACTCTTCTATGGTCATAGTTCTTTTATTATAAACCCTAAAAGCTTTACTATGAGTAGAATAGCCAAGAAATATACCCATCAAATTTGCCTAAGCTATCTTTCTCATTGTTTAAACAAAATACTTGCTTTCAAAGACATGAAGGTGTGAGATACTTAGCTTCCTTCCTTTGTATAGTTCATAGAGGGTTTTCTTTAAAATTGACCTTATTAGGACTCAATTCATTACATAACAAGCGGTACTTACCGCATTTGCCCAAAAATACTTAGGAAGGCTAGCCTCATTGAGCATAGTTTTTGTCATTTCTTCTAAAAATCTATTTTTTCTTTCTATAACTCCATTTAGTTGTGGAGTTCTAAGGGCTGAAAAATTATGTTCAATGTCATGTTCATCACAAAAGGTTTCAAACTCTTGGTTTTCAAACTCACTACCATAATCACTTCTAATGGATGCAATGTTAAAACTCTTTTCATTTTGGATAACTTTGACAAGTTTTCTAAAGGCTTGAAAAACATCATTTTTATGAGATAAAAATAATGTTCATGTAAACTTAGAAAAATCACCCACAATCACTAATGCATAGTAATTCCTACCAAAACTCATTGTTCTAGAGGGTTCAAAAAGATTCATGTGTAAAAGTTGTAATGGTTTAGAAGTTGAAATAATATTTTTTACTTAAAAAAGAACTTTTATTTGTTTTCCCTTTTAACATGCATCATATAATTTATCTTTTTCAAATTTGAGTTTAGGTAGTCTAATTACTAGTTCCTTAGAGACCAACTTATTTAAGTGATCCATGTGAATGTGCGCAATTCTTCTATGTCAAAGCCGTGAATCATCTTCTTTACTCATAAAATATTTAGTATCATTTGATAATATATCATCAAGACTGATCATATATATGTTATTGACTCTATGACTAACAAACTTGTTTATTATCTTTTCCTTCAATTATGTAACAATTTGAATCAAATATAACTTTATTCCTTTTGTCACATAATTAACTAATGCTAAGCAAGTTATGTTTAAGCTCTTCAACAAGTAATACATTATCAATAGAAGACAAAGAGATTTTACCAACTTTGCCAACTTCAAGAATTTTCCCTTTGTTATTGTCTTCATAGGTTATATGTCCATGCTTCTTGGGAACAAGGAAAGAAAACTTGGAGTCATCTCCAGTCATGTGCTTAGAGTAACCACTATCAAGATACCAATTTGAGCTCTTGGCCTTCAAGCACACCTACAATACACATTTAATTTTTAACCTTTGGTACCCAAATCTTCTTGGGTCATTGTGTGTTAGATTTGGACAAGGTGCCATTGAGGACCCAAACCATCTTATTCCCTACTTTGTTGTTGATATTCTTCCTTACATTGTAAGTTGATGCACTATGTCCTTTCGTGTCACAATGAAAACACTTTATTAAAAGGCTAGTCAATTTGCTTGAGGGAACAAAGAAGTTCTTATATAGTTTTTGTTGGCTTTTGAGATTGTACTATAAACTGGCCTTTTGAAAAACACATCTTTGTTTCCTAAGTAATATGTTCAAGTTGTCCCTTCTAAAGGTAAATTTTGAGAGAATATTTTTCAAATCTTTAATTATTTTTTCAAAAACTTTACATGATGAGCAAGAAGAGGATGTAGATACATTTTTATGTGAAGAGAAAGTCATGCATGAAGAATTTGCATTAATTAATCCAAGAGTTTCATTTTCAATTTTAAGTTCCTCAACGTCCTTATTTAAGATAGAGATTTTGTTTTCTAAAGAGGAAATTGTTTTCTTGGATAAGGAAACAAGTTTAGCAAGTCTCATAGATTCATCATACAATTCTTCAAATGCATCTTGCAATTCACTATAGGAAGGGAAAAAGTCAAGGTTAGAAGATATTACCTTCATTTCATCTTCTTCTACCTCTTCACCTCTAACCATGAGACAAAAATGAGCTTCCTCATTATCGAAGCAATCCGTTGTGCCTATGTTATTATCATATTAAGCAATATAGGCTCTCCTTCCTTTCTTGTCCTTAGAATGCCTATTCTCAAACTTCTCCACTTTCTTTTGATAGATAAGATACTTCATCTTCATGTGTTCTAGCTTTCCACACTCATAGCATGTAAGAGTGGATGAAGTTCATTCCCCTTTATGATAGAGGAAAATGTGGTCTTCTTTGAGTTCTCTTCTTCTTGAAGAATTTCCCAAACCTCTTTACAAGGAGACTAAGGTTCTCCTAATTTTGCTCAAGATTCTCCAAGTCATCTCCATCATCTTCATCATCATCATCAATCATGGAAGAAGTGGTCTTGAGAGTAATTCCCTTCTTTTTCTTGTCAAGCTCATCATGTTGGTTGAGTCTATTCAACTCTAATTCATGCTCTTGAAGCTTGCCAAAGAGTGTGACTAGGGTCATGGTTGAGAGATTTTTTGACTCCGCAATAGTCATCACTTTTGGTTGTCAATGCCTACTTGAATACCTCAAAACTTTGTTAATAAGGTCATTATTAGGAAAAAGTCTTTCCTAATGAAGCAAAATGATTAACAATATGTGTGAACCGTTTTTGCATTTTTTGAATGCTTTCATCTTAGTTCATTATAAAAAGTTTATACTCATGAGTGAGAGTATTTATTCTTAATCTTTCACTTCACTAGTACCCTTATGGGTTACTTGTAAAGTGTCCCACATTTCTTAAGCAGTTTTGCAATTTGAGATCCTAAAGAATTCATTATACCCTAAGGTTGTGGTAATGATGTTTTTGGCTCTCAAATTGTATTAAACATTTTTCTTGTCTTCATCGGTCCATTCACTTCTAGGTGCATTGAATCTTACATGATTAGCAATATATGTGGGAACAAAAGGACTATTTTTTATTGCATCCCACACATCTAGATCAATAACTTCAATAAAAAATTTTATTCGTTCTTGCCAATATGTATAACCATCAACATTAAAAAATGGAAGTCTATTGATAGAAGAACTTTTTGATGAAAAACCATTTGAAGAAGCCATCACTCCTCTTGAAGTTATTAAGCTCTTTACACAAGAGTTAAACTCTGATACCACTTGTTGCTAAGTAGCTTCAAACTCAAGAGAGGGGGTTGAATTGAGTTTATAAAAAAATCTCGTAAACTTTTCACAAAACAGTTGTTTATCAAATTTTGTTTAGACTATTGATTGATTGAGGTAAATAAATACATGAGATTGAATACTTCGCTCATAAATAAACTAGCCAAGATGAAGAGAATTCAAGTAAGCATATAAAAGTAAAGCACAAAAGTAAAGGAGTTTGAGTAAAAAAAAAGCAAACTCAAGATTTATCCTAGTTCAGCCACTCCTTGTGACCTACGTCCAGTCCTCAAGATTTATCCTACTTCAACAGGTGCTTGCAACCTTTACAACGAAGAGCACTCAACACATCTTAGGATACTTCACCCTTTATGCTTGAGCCTCAAAACCAAGGGATACCTCACCCTTACAATTTTTAAGGGATACCGCACCCTCTTATACAAGAAATCAAAGTATATTTGAATGATACAAGTTGAAGATCAATAGGCATAAGGATGATAACACTTTTAAGCTCAAAACAGAGTGTTAAAGTTTAAGGCTGGTAAAGCTCGTATTAAATGCTCAACAAGATTTTCAAATGATTTCCTTACTCCCCTTAATGCCCAATAACTTGTATTTAAAGCCTAAGTCATTAAAGAGTCACTGGGGGTAGTTAGGAGCATTAAATGTAGCTTACTAGCCATTTATTTCTGCTTTTAGAAACCCAATTAATCGATTATGGACGTTGCCTAATCTATTATCCACGAGATAGCATTGCAGGATTGAGTTTCTGTAACTCCCTAATCGACTAGCCATTTGGCCTAATCGATTATGGGCTTTAAAAAAACAGAAGGCACGCAATCAATTAGAGCTTGATGGAATTAAAACATTGACATTTTGACTTTTGCTAATCGATTAGGAAAATCCTCTAATTGATTAGGCCTTTTGAAAAACTCTTCATACAACTTTGAAAACTTAGCCAAATGCCACTAAGAGTTCCAACAAGCTTTTAGACACCTAAAAGTCATTTCTTGTGAATTCAAAACTCATTTTAACACTTTGAAAAACATGAGTGCTATCTTGGGTTCTTGAAAAACATATTTAGAACTTAAGTGTGAACCTTTTTATATTTACAAATGATTTAAGTCTTAATACTAATCTTGAAAGGTCTTGGACTTAATCTTGCCGTCATCTTCATGTTTTTATCATCAAAACTATCATCAATACCTAATTACCATTTACATTTCCTAGCCTAGAAAAGTCCTCAGCATTGATGTACTTGTTGGCTCGAGTGCGAAATTCGTCCATAGTCTTGGGCTCCTTCTTGGCAAGAGAAAAAGAAAGCGGCCCATGGTGGAGTCCTTCCCTCAAGTAGTGTAGTCCGAGTCTTTCATCTCAATCATGTATATTCATGATTTCTTTGTTGAACAGAGATATAAAATCTCGGAGAGACTCCTCCTTTCCTTATTTAATCTAGGAAATGCGTGAAATGGATTTCGACTGCACCTTACTAGTTGTGAAGTATAGCAAAAATCTTGAGGACAAACATTCTCAGTCAACAACGGACTTCAAAGTTAAAGGGGTGAACCATCTTATGGTAGTCTTTTTCAAAGACAGAGGAAAAGCACGACACATGAGTGGATAATCTCCCCCAACAAACACGAGAGCAAAAATATAAGCATCTAACTACTCTTGAGGGTCTATGGTCCCATCATAGGCTTCAATATTTGTTGGATATTTGAAATGCATGTGGATCTCATAGACCATCATTTTGTCATAGAAAGGTTAGTTTTTGTGTAACCGAGTTCCTCACTCCTTGATCTTGCTCCTTTTTTCCCCGAACTAGGATTTCAGCACTCTGATTAGGTTTTGTGATCTTGGAATACTTCGGATTTCAGTACCTCGTCTTGGGCTTTGTCCCTTCAATTTTCTTGATTCTTGTTAGGAATTCAATTTTCGTCTTCTTTCTCGTAGTTGATAGCTTTCTCCAAGTTGTGAATACGTTCATTCTGGAGTTTAAAGAGAGAGATGAGTTCTTCTCTTGATAGCTTTGGGATACCAGATTCAACATGGCGAGATCAAACTTCATCATTCTCCACCCATGCTCCTAGGCACTGCAGCGCTGACACCCATTGTTTAATATCTCCAGAAGGTGCTCCTTGCGGATCGAGACATTGCTTCATCGGAACTCGTTGTGGAGGAGGAGAGAGATTTTTGCTAGTATGGGAAGTCTCTACACCATCCTACTTGGGTTTCGATTAGGCAACAATTGGCTCCTGGATCGACTCATGGACGAGAGCGAACGCCGAACAACGGCTGGAAGACGGTTGATTCTGTGCAGTAGAGGTGCGATTCTGAATGGTAGAGATGTGATTTCTCCTCGTGGTGACCATGATGGTGATAATAGGAATCAAAGTTTAGCGTTTCCTACAGACGACGCCTATATTCTGAACTAAATTCAGATTAATATTTGAATTGGTTGACAATGGTGGTTTCCTCCAATGCACGGTGGTTGCGATAGTGGTGCGAGGAGTGAGTACTTGTAAAAGATACCCCGACGCTCAAATTAGACCGTGCACAAGATGGGTAATGTTTGAGACTAGATGCATACTTTTGTGACCTTGTGTGATATTTATAAGAGTGTCTTAGGTAATAAGAATCGTAATTCAATCTGAATTAAATGTTGTTAATTAGGATAAAAATCCATGAGATTATTATCTTTTATAGCTAAATCCCCTATTTATGTGAGATATAATTGATGTCCATATCTATAAAGAATTCTGTGAGAGATTTACTCTTTATAAGTAGGTAAATTTACTTATCTAATAACTGCGTATAAATATTTGAAATACTATTTTAATTGGTCAGGTTGCTCTTGAATTATTAAGCTTAAATCAAGTCTAGAACAATATATATATATATATATATATATATATATATATATATATATATATATATATATATATATATATATATATATAATATTTTAAAAATGATGAAATTAAATAAAAAATAATTTTAATGTGACAATATAAAATTTATATCATTTTCAATAATTACATATTCAAAAGTAATTTTGATTAATGTCATCAAAATAATATTCATTTTATCAAAATTATATTTGCAATAAAAATTCTTAAATATAATTCATTATAAATTTTTTATTTATTAAAACCAAGTTAACTCAAATTCAAGTTTACAAATCGTAATCAAACACACTAAGTGTGTGTTTAGGATAAACTGCGAAAATTTGATTATGTTTAGTAATCGATTATTGTATAAAAGCTTTTTGTTATAATCGATTATAATTGATTCATTTTTATGTTTGGATGCATTAGTTGTAAAGTGATTTTAAGTTAATCTAATTCGTTTGGATGATATAAAAAGAATCGCTTTTATGTATTAAATTACTAAAATAGGTATAGAATGATTAAAAAAATTATTTGATTGAGAATAAAATAGTATTTACATATCAAATAAAAATCTCTATAAAAAAAATAATCTAGATTAAAAATCATAAATAAAACGATCTTTGAAATTTTTATAAAAATTAGCTTTAAAAAATTTTTATTTTACATTGAATTTAATTTTATAATAAATATAAAATTCATTCAGCAATTTTATCAAACATAATTAAACACTATTCAAACAGCTTTTTTCCCAAAAAAAGCTAATCATAATCCTATCTAAACATGCCCTAAATAATTCTTTGATTGAACTTGAGCTGGTAGACTGATCGGCCCACGGTCTAACCACTTCAGCCGGATCGGTTAGACCGGTTATTAAAACACTGGTTTAGCTGTCCTTTTATCTCCCTCTCCTTACGTAGCAGCCTGGACTCTTCTCCTGGTTTCATTCAAAGTTCCAAACTTTCTGCAAAATTTGAGTTCTGTTGTCACAGATTTGCAGAACCCACAAACCGACTAAGGCGAAAGGAAAAATAAAAAAATGAAACTGTAGAAAGCAGTTTCAGAAAACATGAAAGGGTTAGGTCCTCATGTACCATTGGTTTCAAGGGGAAAGCCTCCTCTGTTGGCGGTGGTGGACTCATTACCATGCTGTGCTCATTTGTCTAGAGCCACCATTTTATCCCCATGTAAGTTCTTCTTAATATTTATGCTGTTTCCTTATTCAATTTTTAATTTTTAATTTTTCATCTGGGTTTGACTTGGATTGAAAATTTTCAAACAGGGAGTTACGATTTCATCCTTTAATTTAAAGTTTACATACATTTTTGGTCTGTTTTGATAAAGACTAGTTGAATTTGAATATGTGCTATTTGTGTTGGAAGAATGAAGGGTCAAGTGGAAAGATACCCACTTGGTAAGATGAGTATATCAAGTTATCAACAATTTTAGCATTACTGGTTCTTTTTTTTTTTTTCTTCCTGTATCTATATCAAGTATGATAGATTTATATGTTCAACTGAGTTGATTTTGTTATTACTTGCCTGCATTCTGGTCAGATGGATATCCAATTCAGGAGGGTCAAATTCAAAATCGATCCAATTGGGTGTTTGATAAGAAAATTATGTTGCTTGAAGTAATTTAATTGTGGTAACAAATTTAAGATTGTGTTGTGTGCAATAATTATTAATTTTTCTATTGTTGTTTGAAGTAACATTTTGTTATCGTTTTATTTGTGGTGTTCAATGTTCTTCTTTTTGGTAGTGAATACTGGTCAGATAAATGCTTAGTCTAAGTTGTCGTGCTAATCATGTTTTGCCGTTGATTGTGATCCTAGACATCTGAATCAAATCTTATCTATGGATTGTATGCTCTCACCGTTATTGTGCAATGGTTAGCTTTTATATAACTTATTTTCTTTGGAACTTGTATTTGTTGTCTTACTGAGTGACATTATGCCTAAATTATATATAGTAAGACGCAGACAGAAATTGAGGTTGAGCTTGGCCCATGGCACAATCCGAGCCCAAGCATCCAATGTTAGCATTGGACCTGGAGAATATGGAAGCAATAATGAGAAAGACAGCCAGAATGTCTTTGAAGAAAGTCCTCTAATTGACAGTTCATCTAAAATGTGAGTTACATTTGATTGATTTCATGTGGCTATGCAAGATTGTTAAGAATTATAGGTTTAGGATTAGGGAAAGGAAAAGAGAGATAGACGGCTAAATGTAATAAACTGAAAATATAATTGATAGATATAACGTGTTACAATATCCTAATCTAATACTCCTATTTATACTAATAATTAGGTCAAGCAAGTACTAGTACTTCTAGTGCAAACCCAAGTCCACTAACAATAAGAGTAATAACCTAATTAAATTAGGAAATATATCAAAATCAGCAAACAACTCCTAAGATTGTTTCCTCAATTACAAGACTAATTGATTCAACAATACATTCTAAACATATTCTAAGATAATCTAAAGATTTCCTAAATATATTCTAACAAAGATGCTGGCCATTTAGACCTTTTGCAGGTGCTAGTGAAGTGAAGGTGGTGTTAGGAACTTATCAAGATATGATTGTAATCTGCCTCTAAATCCAACTTTTTGCATGGGATATGTGAATTTGTTGCAAACTTGCTATATAATACATGCATACTTATGAAATTAAGGAGTGTGGGCAATTCCATGATTTTACTCTTTAAATCTTATACTGTTAATGTTGCTATTAAGTTGAAGCTTTCGATACACAGGGCAACAAGCCTTAGTCCTAATCTTAAAATATGAAGTTGGCTACCTTAGCTTTGAATCAATCCTCTGCACCACTCTCTTTCTCCACCTCAATTATTTTATTTGTTATCAGTCTGACCCTTTAATTCTTGCTTATCTCCTTTTATTCTCTTAGTAGAGTATTTTTACTGTTGCATACCAGGACATGGGCATTTTATGTTGTTTTTGTCCAAACAATCTCACTTGATCCTCTTCCTTATATTGGATCAAGTTTAAGCTTGAGTTTGTGCTAGTATTTTTATATGAGGAAATTGTGTTCCTCCATGCAATATATCACTTATGCCTCATACTGGCTTAGCTTGATTGCAAGCACAATATATTCCTCCTGAAAGCTGAGATAAAGATACATATTGTGAAAGGTAATAATTTGAAAAGAACATCTGCGATATTCATGTCACTGTTGGAAATATAAAGGAGGAACTGTTTAGGTCTCTCTCTCCCCCCCCCAAAAAAAAATAATATCACACATGTGGAATGCATTCAAAGAGAACAACTCTTCACTTAATTTATTCAGCAAATTGACATTAGAGATTATGTTTATAGGTTAGTTTTGTTGAGTGATTTAACATGTCATTCAATTCTTTTCAGATGAAATCTTTTTTTTTTGTACTACTCTTAATTCTTTTGGTGCAATTCAAGAGAACAAGTCTTCGCTTATATTTTTTTTTTCAATTGAATTCTTATTTTTTAATATACTATGATCATTGACGGCCCTATTACAATTCTTATGTGAATATATTTTATGGCTTGACAGTGTGAAACCTCCTAATCGGATCCCTTATCCTATCTCTATAGCTCTTGTTCTGTTTGGATGTGCTCTTGTGTTCTCACTGATAGCCTTTTTGAAAGGGGGACCTTCATCAGTTCTAGCAGCAATTGCAAAATCAGGATTTACTGCTGCATTTACATTAATATTTGTTTCTGAGATTGGGGACAAGGTAATTACTGTTATTACCAAGACTTTATGTTGTTCCTTTTTGTTTACATTCTTAACTTCATCATTTGATCTTTGTTTTTTGTAAATTATTATTTCTTAGAGGCTTAACCTACTTATTTAGGTACAAATAAATTCCTAGGACGGCATATAAACTTAAATGAGTTTGTGAAGGACCAATCTCCTAAAAGCTTAAGCTGTTAGGTGGAGGCCCAAGAATGGTTTTTACATTTTAATTATATTTCTAACATGCCCCTCATGCAAGAGCCCATTGGGATTGAATTGTGGACAATGCACATGCCCATTTTACCTTATGCTGAAATTTAACTTAATTATGAAGAATGGGGCCAGCAAAGATCGAACTCCTGACCACTTGGTCACAGAGGTTTTGATACCATGCCAAGGAGCAACTCTCCTAAATGCTTATGCTGTTAGGTGGAGGCATTTCTAGCAGAATTTATTAGAAATAAATGGACCTTATCTGAGATCTTGGTGATAACAATCAATGTTCTTCCACCTCAACATGTCAAAGATCAAATCAATGTCAGTTTGACATAGATTTATTTTATGCTTATAAGTGCCATTGGCTTGTGGTTAGTCAACAGTTATCATAAACATGTGAAGTGAAAGTAGTGTTAAGGGATAAACAAGACAGTGATTTATGTAGAAGACCATATTCTTTCCTGCAGTGGGGAGGGGGTGAGGGTTCTGCAGCTAACAAATTAAAATTTAATAAGAAACTATAAGAATAGTTCTGCAGCTATCTGGATCAGCAGAACTCTTCATGCTCTAAAAAAAATATCAACTTAGTCATGAAAATACTACGGGGATTAAAATATTGGAACATGATTTTGTTTTTAATTCTACTTTAAATGTGTTTTATGTGGTTGAGTTGAGTTTTGTAATGCAACAAACTTATACCCAAAAAACAAAAACTTAGGTCGAGTTGGTCAAGTTTAATTTTTTTTTTTAACATTCATTACACTTATATGTATTCATGGACCTAAAGTTAGCTTTATGTTTTGACCAGACGTTCTTTATTGCTGCACTCTTGGCAATGCAATATAAGAAGGGATTGGTAAGTCTTCTGACTTCTTTTCTCAACAACTGTCTCGCTACTCCTCCTCCTCTGTCTCTGTGGCACAATTCCGTTATTGACGTGAGATCTATTTTCCTGTTATTATTTTAATTTTCTTGGCTTGTCAGTTTTCCTGATTTTTAGGATTGAAATTATTCTTCAATATGGTTTATTTCCTCTCTAGTATACTTTATCGACTAGGCAAATTCCTCTATTTCCTGTATACTGTAACTGTGTCTAGTGAGTCTCTACTGTGCTATATTATAGGCTTGATGTGCAAGAAATGACAAGAATGCAGCCTGTTATGGAGTGTTTGAATATTTAACACATTTTTTAAGAGATAGTCAACTGTATATATTAACATGCTGTAAATTAGCTAGATATAGCTCCCTGATTGATTGTACCCATACCATTAATAAGAGATCTGTGTGCAAACCTAGACACAATTTTACTCAAACACACTGTTTCTATATAAACCATGCTTAAATCAACATCTAGTCACTTGTTTGTGAGTCATCACTTCTAGTCTTCTACATCTATTCCCATACTCAATTTGGGACTGTTGTACCTTTCGACATTCATGGTCATCAGAACTCTGTAATTTATATTTTGGAACATAATTTTATATATTTTAACAGAAATTTTATATATTGACCAGGTCTTATTGGGGTCAATGGGTGCTCTTGCACTCATGTCTATCCTATCAGTTGTTATTGGCCAAGTCTTTCAATCAGTGCCTGCTCAGTTCCAGACAAGTAAGTAGTAAAATATGGTATTTTTCTTCCTGATCAGATTTACTATATTTTAGTATGTCTCTAGAATGAAAGAGTTCATCTCAGTGCATTATAGGCAATGAATAACAAGCATGATACTACATTACTGTAATCTGTTTAACAAACAAAAGCAAAGCATGCTAATAAATTATATCTGGTGTATGATTTGGTTTTTTTTGTTTTTTGATAGAAAAGAAATTCATTAAGAAAGAAGAGAGATACAAAGAGAGGAGGATAAGATATCCTGCACAACGAACAAAAGAAAAAGAAAATGACAATGACAACAAAGAAATAGAGCTCAAGTTTAAAAAATGCACAATGGCAGCCCAATCTCTATGTAAAACTGAAATGGCAACCCCCTTTAAAAGACCATTAGCCGAGCACCAAAGAGAAGCCAAAAACTTTATTCTTTCTGACATTGAAAAACCTTGAAAAATCCGAGCATTCCTTTCCAACCAAATGCACCATAAAATAGCAAACACAGCTCAATTCCATGAAGTCTTGGCCTCTTTTCTTCTTCCGAACCATTTATACCTTATTGTCAAAAAAGTCTCTAAAGAGTTAGGACAAGTCCAACGTTCATCACAAATGCCAAACAGCCTATTCCACAAGAACCTAGCAGACTGACAATGCATGAACAGATGTGTAACTGATTCTGAACTGTTCATACACATAACACAAATATTAGGTGAGAGGGTTGTTTTAGGTCTCCAAATCTGCAACAAGTCATTAGTGTTAATCCTATTCAGTACCGCAGTCCAGACAAAAGACTTCACCTTAGAAGGAGCTTTGGATTTCCAAATAAAATTATCAAGGATGAACTTGTCTCTATTGGGAGAATGAGTTTAGAAATGAAAGAAAGAATTACAGGAATAACCACTAGAAGGGTCAAGAGTCCAAATTCTCCTATCTGGAATAGATAGAAGATTTATATTTTCTAGAAGGAGTTACTGTAAGTCTTGAGTATTTCTATCATTAAGATTCCTAAAAAAATGAAAGTTCTAGGAGACTGAATCACCTTGAAGAATGCAAACCTAAACTGTAAAGTATTCTTAAAATTGATATAAGTATCACACAGTGGAATGCAAGTTACAGTTACATTGTTTAACATTGATATAAACTGAGCTGCTATTTTGGCCCTTCTGAGGTTCTGGTACAAGAGAGCTTAAGATTTATTCATCTGCAATAAGTAGCTCTTGTTTTTCAGACTATCAATTTGTCTCCATTATTCACTCACTATACTTTTCATACTAGACGGCAATATTTGAAGTTTGTATCTTAGCCCAGCCAAAATTCAAGAAACCCCCTCAACTATGGTTAGAAAACCCCCTTATAATTTGAAACTCACCAATACGACTCGTTGAACTCATCAAAAGGTGCATACTAATGCATATTGACCCCCTGTGCATGTGCAGAAAACCTCCTTAGAGGGAGTCAATATGCACAGTTTGCTGATTTTAGAGAGTTTTAACTTGTATTGGTGAGTTTCAAAGCCCAGGGGGTTTTCTGTACAGACCCATAGTTGGACTTGGAGGGGTTTCTTGAATTTTAGCCTTTTCATTTTCTAATTTAGTTTAAAAATTGTAGTTTTTATCAGTGTTTGTACAACTTTCATTGAATACTTTTGTTTTTTGGTAATCTGTAGTATTGAATTCTCTTTTTAACCTGGAGGAACGTTGCATCTAGATCATTTGTTATGGTGATTGCTGATGTTTCTGCTTTGTGTGTCTACCTTCAGCCTTGCCAATTGGTGAATATGCAGCAGTAACTCTTCTTTTGTTTTTCGGCCTAAAATCAATAAAAGATGCATGGGATCTTCCATCAGATGTTACGAATGGTAATAACAGCAGCCCTGAACTTGATGAACTTGCTGAAGCAGAGGAGCTTGTGAAAGAAAAGGTGTGAATCCTATATATAACCTGGAGTCCTGGACCCTTATTCAGATGAGAATTTTTTGGTTAAAAGTTTTATAATATGCAACAACTTAGTAATATATGCAAGGCATGTGTGGTTAAATTATTGTAACTTTGATATTGGCAATTTAACTCTCATCCCCCCTCCCCCTCTCTCCTCTCCTTGCCTTCCCAAAATGTCTTCAGGTGTCGAAACGGCTTTCAAATCCATTTGAGATTATTTGGAAATCATTCAGCCTTGTATTTTTCGCTGTAAGGCTCCTTTTCCCTTATCCTTATATTTAGCAACAGCTTGGCATATATTTCTGATTGTAAAGTCATCTCTAAAAAACAACAAAATATGTTAAACTCGTACAATTTGTTACTTTTGCTCAATATATCCCCACTGATCTCATAAGCTTAGGTACCCTCAAATCACTACTTGTACTGTTGATCTGTTTTTAAGTCAGAATGTGCAGTCTCTGAATACTTATTTCCCAGCTGAACTTTAAATGTCAAGTTGTTGGTAGCGATTATCAACGTGCCATATATGGAACCAAGCATTTATATTGGTTTATGTCCTCGCATGAATTTTGATTTAGTAGCTATAATTGCCTAGGAATGGGGAGATCGCTCAATGCTTGCAACAATTGCACTCGGGGCTGCTCAGGTGCACTTTTAAATTCTGGGACAACTCATAATATCATTTGCTCCATATATTAACCTCATTAATATCTTATTCTTTACAGTCCCCTTGGGGTGTGGCAAGTGGAGCCATTGCTGGACACCTACTTGCAACATCTATTGCCATTCTTGGAGGAGCATTCCTTGCTAACTACATTTCTGAAAAACTGGTATTAGTCATAACCTGATTTCACGTTGAATGTTCAAATTTTTAATTTAATATCTAATGTTAGTTGCTTTATCTTCCATCAGGTTGGCTACTTGGGTGGAGGGCTGTTTCTATTATTTTCTGTAGCCACCTTTTTTGGGGTTTTCTGATTTATTGTTGCATAGCTCAACTCCTTTTTTGTATGCAATAATATATCACTGATGGAAATACAAGGAAGGACACATGTTCAAACACAATGAATGCGCAGAGAATGGAGAATAATTCATTCTTCAACTTAGTTGAAGATTTCGTGAAGTAGACATTAGGAGCAAATTGCTCATATGGGTAGAGAATGAGAAAGCATGAAATCTGGCATTAGGGATTAGAAATATGGAAGTATAATGAGAAACTTGTGTAATTCTTTCTCCTTGAGATTAGCTTTTGTTACTTATGCTTATTGTAATAATAAATCTACCCTGAAGATGTTGATCTATCATAAAAACTCCAGCTGTTGTTAGAAATGCAAGCTTGTTTACTGATTATTCATGGGTTGTCAGGAAATCAAGGACGTTGGTTTCAATCCCTGTATTTTTATTTCATTAAAATAATTTATGTATGTCTGGTTGCATGGATGGCTCTGTATCTTACATATTCTTTATGTTGCTATTTAAAATCTAGTAGAATTAGTCATCTGACAAGTTTGACTGAGAAAAAAGCTGATAGATTCTGCATGTTTGAAATTGATTGTTAGGGAGTTCATTTTGTAGGTATTTGATTTTGCAAGATTTCATACATGCTTGGATACCTGGTCCTGATTACCTTTTCCTGAATTACTTTTCAACCCTGCAATTAATTCTGTTCAGTATTCACAAGTTTACATTTATTGGGAAAACCAGTTATTATTATTTATTTTTTTGGTTTTGGGGGGGGGGGGGGTGGGTTCAAAGGTACAAACATTTGATGATACGTTTCAATTACAAACCATTCTGCACATGTTTCTTTTACCGACCGTTTTCTAGAACTAAGTTGCACTTACAATTGCAAAACCATTTTCTAAAACTGTGTCATTTCATTTGAATTCCATATTTCTTTTATCCAATGCAATTTTTGTGACAATGAAGTTAAATTATGATCACATGAAATTACCTAATTCCCCACTAGCCCCATCTTAGTGGCTTTCATATATCCAATTTAGTAAACTATCAACACTAACAAGGAAAAAATTTAAACTGCATATCATATCACATGATAACAAAAATTTGGCACTTATTTTTATATAAAATGATTCCCAAACATAAATTTACTTTTCTTAAAATAGTTTTAAATACATTGTTTCAAATGTTATTTTATGCCAATCACAAAACATGCATGCAAATGCCATATCAATTTCTATGTCTGTCTTATAGAAGATGCCAATGATTGTTCTCTGATATGTTATAAAAAATTAGAATAGCCAACATTTTATCACGGTCAGGAAGGTTTTCATTGATGGCTGGAACATTCCTGAAATGAGTAAAATTATGAATGAATGCGTTAGGGAACTTATGGTAGCATCTTCAAAAAAGATAACTTTAAATAATGACTTCTTCCAGAATTTCTAAGCCAGTGGACAATCAGGCCCCAAATGCTATATAGCACAATGTTAATGTTGTCTCCACCGAAGATTAAAAAAGATTTAGATTTGAATGACTTTTTAAGACTTGATTTATGATATGACTCATCACATTTAAGCATTGATCCTCAACAACCTAATAGGAAAATTCCAAACTAGTGGTGACTTTATAACCTTCTCTATGATTTTCACCAGTTACCTAATCCCTCCCAAACTAGAACCCTATCTTAAATGGCTTTCTTTTATCCAATGTAATTATCAACACTAACAAGAAAAAAATGAGTAAACTGCATAACATGATAACATTATATTTTATATTATAATGATTCCCAACATAAATTTGAATTTCAAATAGTTTTTAATACATTGTACTCAAATGTAATTTATGTTCAATCACAAAACATGCAAAATGCCATATCACTTTATGTCTGTCTTAAGAAGATGCCAATGATTGTTCCCTGATATCCTTAAAAAAATACATTTGTCACGGTCAGGAAGGTTTTCACTGATGGCTGGAACATTCCTGAAATGAGTAATCCATGAATGTAAGCGTGGGAACTTCTCATCTTCAAGTAACTTTACTTCAATGACTTCTTCCAGAATTTCTAGCCAGTGGACAATGGCCCCAAATGCTATATCCACAATGTTAATGTTGTCTCCACCAAAGAGTTTCTTCTCATCACGTAAGCATTGATCCTCAACAACCTTGAGAATTCCAAAGTATCCTTTATGACCTTCTCCTGCTTTTCACCAGTGCTACGAAAGAGTGCCCAAACTGCAGAACCCTATAAAAATTGAGCCAAGTTAGTGTCACCTTGAGATTGAAAAGTAATGATCAAGTCTTCTATATATTATATTTTGAGAAAAGAGCCCAAACTCCAAACTTTAACTTTTTTTGTAAATCATTATCATAAATTTTAAAATTTTTTTAATTAGTTTTTAAATTTTAATTAATGTCCTATATATCCTTCTATTTAATTTGAATACCATCAATTAATGGGCGCATGATATAGCTTGTTTGACAATATCTTATTTATTTTAAAAAAAAAATATATTTAAAATTAAATTATTATTAAACAAATTAATAAACAATTCTTCTAATTAATGTTAGTACAAATAAAAGATATCATGTAATATTATTGTTGATTGAAATTCATATCTTTTAATTAAATATAAAATTTATAAAGATATTAATTAAAGTTTATTGATTAAATCAAACATTTAAAGTTCATAGTCCATCCTTCGATTAAATTTAAGAATCTCTATAATTTTTCTTTATATTTTACATTATACCTTATCTCCAACTTTCTCAAGATGGGAATTTTAGTGCACGGAAAATTTATTTAGTTCAATTTGATGTAAACTAAACATGAATATTTATGTTAGTAAAAGCAATCACAATGGTGACCTGGAAAGACCAGAACAATACATATGAGCAAGTTTCAAAATATACCTTGTCTTCAGCATATTTAACCCAAAACCTAGCCAAGGCTCTCTCAAGGGGATCAGCAGGAAGTAGTGAGTTCTGTGGCCAAATCTCATCAATGTATTCAACAATGATCATGGACTCACAAATGGGTTTTCCAGCATGAACAAGCACTGGAATCTTCTTGAACACAGGATTGTATTGCAGAAGTTGAGGACTCTTATTGTGGATGTCTTCCTCTATGTACTCGTATGGTATACCCTTTAGCTTTAGGGTCCATACCACCCTTGTACTGAAGGGACTAGCCCAAACTCCATGTAGCTTCACCTCTTCCATCCTAGTTTGTGTTTTCCTAAGCCAATGTTATGTGTGTATATATAGCTCTCCATATTACCATCACTTTATGAATAATCATATCTTATAGCTTGTTTGACAAGCTCAAATTTTAAAAAAAATAATAATCAAATTATATATTATAAAAGTATAAAAAACAATTATATTAGCTATTTATTTTTTAGTATCAGTGATGCAAGAGCTTGCGTCATTGTGGTTGATTGATAATTCATATTTTTATAATTAATTGGTGATGTTAGATTTTTAATTTTCATCATTGATTAATAAACATTATATAGTTTAGATCATCCTTCGATTCAATGAATGAAATTTTACTTTAATTACATTTACCCTGAGTTTCTATGGGAAATTGAGGATGAAATGTAACTTTACAGTATTTGATGTGTCACAGAAGAAATGTGATGTTTATACATGCGAATACACAATTGGACCTAGAGTAGGGTTTAATAGGCGGCTCTAGTTTTTCTTTTTGTGGTGTTCTCTGATATCTTAGAGTATTCTCTTATTTTTTTTATGGTGCTTTTTCATGTTGTGGTGTGGTGTTATCTTATTCTTTGCAGTATTTTGGTCTCTTTTTGAGTTCTTCAATAACAGAGGTTGTCACTTGAATCATTTAGTCATATTTATTTTCTTGATTTTTTTTTCTTTTTGCAATTTATTTTAGTAATTTTATAACAAATCTTTTAGGTTTATGATTTTTGGATAAATCTAAAGAAATTAACTAATTTTTCTGATTTGACTCATGTCGCTTTATAGGTGAGCCTGACGTAGAAAAAAATATTGTTTGGAACAAGACACCTAGTCTTGATAGAAAAGACTAATGTATCTTAATTCCTTCATGTCTTTTCTCCCTCTTAATTTTTATTATTAGGATTTTATAGAATTTTTGGTGAGGCTTATTTTTTAGCCATTCTTCTAGGCTTGTTGGAGATTATTTGAGTAATAGCTCTTATTCCTATACCTTGGAACTTAATTTTCTATTTCATTTTCGTTAATAAATTTTACTATTTTTGGCAAAAAAAAATCATTTAGATAAATAATAAAAGAGTTTTTCAAAAAATTAGAAAATCTAAATTGGATAATTTATTATTTAAAATAAAAAATATGAAATTCCACCAAAAGGGAATTTCTATCACGCCCACTAAAGACACCAAATTTTCTCATATAATGATATTAGCTATAAAATCGTACCTTAATAATTTCATCACCTCATACTAACCCAGGAGACAGTTTATTGGATGAAGTTTGTTGTACATTATATATGTGTACTTTTCTTATATAAGGGGGTAGTGACAGAATAAATTATAGGTATATAAAAAATTAGGTAAAATCAATTATAATTAGACTGTATTAAAAATTGTGTAAATTTAAAATGATTTGTGTGTAAGTGTGTAGATAATATTATTATAGGTTATTAGATGCACAAGCTTAACCACTTAATCTAATAAGATGTAGTCATCCTCCCAAAACTGGTTGGCTCAACTGGTTTAAGAGATCTGGATAAAGTTCTAGACTGCCTAATTGCATGGGTTCAAATTCCCTCTTAGTTAGTAGTCCCTCTTAAGGAGATCCCATGGCACCCATGAGCTATGTGTGGGTAGCCTCAGTGTGGAGAAATCCTTTGACTGAATACCTTGAAGGCAATTATGGGTATATCTTTGCCTATTATCCCATGCATGTTAGAGGTGTCTTGGCTAGTAGTATTGGAGTAATCTATCTTTATTACCATTTTGTTAAAAAAAAAAATTAAAAAAAATTAACCTAGATCCTCTCATGATTCAAGACACTAGTAACAACGCGCATGCCTGCAAAATGTTTTGGCGTACAAAGTTAACACAAGTTAAAACAATATCGTCCAGCACAAAAAAAAAATAAAATTCATGCATTCTCGTTGCTGGAAGGCTCCTTTCCAGGGGCGGAACTACGTTGAACTTAAGGGGGGCAGCGGCATCTCAAGTCAAAAAAATCGGCTTCTGGTTAAATCCACAATGTAATTATTATAATAATATTTAATATTTCAACTGTATGCACCCGACTCTTTCATATGGTTCCGCCCCTACTCCTTTCCTCCTATATTTATATTAAACAACAGCTTAGTACATATTTCTGATTGTAAAATCATCACTGAAAAACAACAAAATATCTTAATGCATTGTTAAACTCTTGCATTTTGTTGCATTTGCTCAATATGTCCCCATTGGTTTCCATAAATGTAGGTACCTTCAAATCCCTACTCTGTATTGCTGCTATGTTTTTAAGTCAGAGCTAGAGATCATCACCCTACAATGCAAGAAGTTATAAAAAAAAAAATTAAAATTTTAAAAAATTAAAACTTCAAATTATGTAATAAGATATTAATATTTCTTTTTCATAAATAGTATATTAATAAATTTAAATTTAAATTTTAAACTGTTTATTTAAATTATGTAAAAATATATAAATAAAATCTTGTATAGATAAGATATTAATAAATATTCAAACTTCGAATTTTTTTGGTCATAATATAGTAATAGAAATTTAGATTTTAAGTTTTTGTAATAATTTTGGCATAGAAAAGACTGTAGCATGTGTCAAGATTTGAATGACATATAAGTGTCATAGGGCACTTGACAGAATTTCACAGATTCAATTCTCATTTTATATTGATATATTGATCAATTGATTTATCAAATTTTCTTTAATTTATTTAATAAAATAATAATAAAATTCAAATTCAAATTGCATTGATGACAATTTAAGAAAAATCATTTCCTGGCTGAACTTTTAAATGTCAATTTCTTTTAGTTATTAATCAACACCAATCAAGCATTTATATTGTTTGATGTTCTCAGGCATGAATTTTAACTTAGTGACTGAAATTTCTTAGAATGTTAGATTTTTTTAATTTATTCTAATTTTCATAAAGTGTTCCCACATTTTTTCTCTTTTTAAGTTAAAGTGGAAATTGATTAGAAAAGTCAGTTACTTATACTTTGACTAGAAGATTTTTCTCTAATCTAATGGAGAGAAGCCAGGCCACCTTAAATAATAAGGAACAAAATTTCTAATCTGTGCAGTCACAAGTCAAAAGCAGTAGCCAAAAGGCTTTCAATCAATTGAGGGCTGGAAGTTAGTAAATGCAGTCCACAATTTAAATTAAACATGCGTATGCCATATCACTTCCTATATGTTTGTCTTTGGAAGATGCAAATAATTATTCTCTGCGACGCTTGAAATAAGCCAACAATTTGTCACGGTCAGGAAGGTTTTCCCTGGACCCTGATGGTTGGTACATCCCTGATATTAGTAATTCATGAATGCAAGCGTGGGAACTTGTCATCTTCAAGTAACTTCACTTCAATGACATCTCCCACAATTCCTAGCCAGTGCACAATGGTCCCAAGTACTAGCTACGAAAGAGAGCCTAAACAGCAGAACTCTATAAGAACTGAGCCTTTCACCTTGACCTTGAAATTGATCAAGTCTACTATGATAAATTTTACATTACCTTAATCTATAACTCATTTGACTCAATATGAAGTTTTAAAGCATAGAAAACCACAAGAAAAAAACAAGAAGGTTCACTAAATTTAAGAGTAATGATACTTGCACATACTTCATCCTCACAAACTCTTCACAGACTCCCATATAAATCATTAGATAACAATTGATCCCATTACAACGTTTTTTGAATGGTCCATATGAATCTACCTTAGAGTATGTAAGGAGTTCGTAAAGATAAGTGTCTGTACAAATGCTATCTTCCTAAATTAGATTATAATTCAAAGATAAACTAAACATAAATTTTATTAGTAAGAGCAAGTGCCAATGATGGGAGGACCAGAAAAATATATATGACCAAGTTTCTAAACATATTTACCTTGTCTTCAGCATATTTAACCTAAAATCGAGTCAGAGCTCTCTTAAGGGGATAAGGAGGAAGCAATGGGTTCTGTGGCCAAATCTCATCAATATATTCAACAATGATCATGGACTCACAAATGAGTTTTCTAGCATGAACGAGCACTAGAATCTTCATGTACACGAGGTTGTATTTCATAACTTCGGTCCTACAAAATGACAGAGTCTTTAGTGAAACTAATGCAACAATCTAAAGAACGTGTCAAACGACAAATGAATAGTAAATTAAAAAGACATCCTGGGACATAAAGAATTGAATCAACAAACAGAGAAGGGAGGGGATGGACAGTTCCAATCCCTTGGGGCTGTGTTTGGGAACCATTTGCTAATGTAATCATAGATAAATAGTCAGAGTTAGAAAGTTTGGAGAAAAGACACTTATTACCAGAGATATGGTCAAATGCACCAGAGACAAGGACCCAAGGACCTAAAGGTGGTGATTGAGATAGACAAGCAAATGCATTACCAATGTACTCAACAGATGTAGTAGAGTTAGAAGTCTGCTGTTACTCAAACCATTTCAGAAAGCCTGCATAGGTAGCCAGAGATGAGGTCGATGGTGCAGAAGGCTCAGGTAATTCAAGTACAACAGCCTGGGCAACATTGGCAGCTCGTGGAAGACGGTCATGTTTGGTCCAACATTTATCCTCTGTATGACCGAACTTCTTATAGAATGTACACTTCGGACAAGGCCTACCTGAGACTCCAGTGCGAGAATGACCACGATTAGCACTTTGGGAGACGAGGGCAGAAGTATCAACTGGAGCCGAGGTTAGAACATAATTAGAGGGGTGCTTAGCCAGGACCCGAAGCAAAGTAGACCAAGCAGAGGACAAAGTAGGGATAGTAGGCAAACCCAAAATATGATCACAGTTAGAAGAATATTCTGGAGGCAAACCATACGAGGTCATGAGCGTGAAGAAGGTGTTGCGTTGCTCGAGTTCTTTCGCTAAAGTAGTAGCAGAGGGTAGCAACTCATTGAAATCATAGAGAGCACCATGAGCCTTTCCCAAGTAAGCAGACATAGATACATTAAACTGTCGAGCAGCAATAACACTCATGAGATTGTGACAAACCCCATATAGCCGCTGAGTGTCATTAGTGTAAAGAACCTTAGCCTACTCCCAAACAGAGGCACAAGTGGTCTGAGCATGGAAGATCTGCTTGAGGGACGAGTAAATGATGGACTTGATGACAATGCACAACTGTCTATCAATCTTCTTCCACTTGGGTTGTTCTTCCGTATGCACAGAGGCAAGTTTCATGGTGAAGTGGTCTTCATATCCTTGACCATCAAGTCACAACTTGACATTTGAAGCCCAAGTATCATAGTTGCTGCCATCTAATTTATCAGCGAAGAGAGGGGCATTGAGGTAACTCTTGAAAACAAGAGGCTCAGTATTTGGGTTGTCTTTAGAGCCATCTAGGGAGGTAGAACTAGCCATGGGTCAGAATACAAAGTGCAAAAATTGAAACCACAAGGTACCTGAAAGTCCCAAAGCAAGTGAATAAGGGGACAGAGATGTCTGACAGAGGATCTGAGGGCAGATCGGTGTAGAGGAGGCGGAGATGAGTCACGCGAGAGAAGCAATGGCCAGAGAGGCAGCCGGACACACCGTCACGCAACGAAGAATGGATCGCGCGGTGTTTATTTGGCAGTAGCTGTGGACGGCGCATGGGGGCGCGTCCCTGGGGCGTTGGGGCTAGGCTTCTAGGGTTGGACCGATCGAAGGGAGACAATGCCGCTGGTGTGGTAACCGGTTGGAAAGGGTGACGACGAGGGAGAAAGGTCGAAAAGAAGTCACGACAAGGGAGAAAGGCCGACAAACTAGAATGGAAACATTGTTGGCCCAAAAAAAAAAATTTCACCGAAGGGCAGTAGACCCACCAAGTGTGTGCAGTTCTAGGATTACCTCTATTTAGGCTCTAGATACCATGTTAAAAGAGAGAAAACAAAAGCATAAAGACTGTGAAACAGCGTGTCTCAACTACATGACAGAGAGCTGATTATATAGAACTATGACAATAAATACAAATAAATACAGAGATTACTGTTATGATTTGATTAGCCTATACAAGGAAACTACATAAATACAAAACATCTTTACACTAGAAAAGAAGAATATTAAAGACTAATTATTTCATTCATTGAGTATTCTTTTATACAATTACAACCTAACTAAAAAAGGAAGAAATATCACTAATTCTAAGAAGCAAATAACTGCTAATTGAAACTTTCCTAAATATATAGATTTGACACCTAATAATACAATTACAGATATACAGAGATTCTTTCCTAAAACAGTAGCTAATAATACAATTACATATATACAAAAATTCTTTCCTAAAACAGTTTATATTTTGCTACACTCCCCCTCAAGCTGGCTTAAAAAAATCTTTCATAGTCAGCTTGTTTACTAGGAAATCGAACTATTTTTTAGGTAGTCCCTTAATGAGCAAATCAGTTACTTGATCTGTAGTTGGAACATAGATCATGTAGACCAAACCACCTTCTATTTTTTCTTTAATAAAGTACTTGTCCACTTCAATGTGCTTTGTGTGATCGTGGAGAACTGGATTATGAGCAATAGAAATAACAGCCTTATTGTCACATTATAATTTTATAGGTAGAACTTTAGAAGTTCTCAACTCCTCCATTATTTTCCTGATGCACATTATTTCACAAATAACAAGGGCAACTACCCTGAACTCATCCTCTGCATTACTCTTTGCAACAACATTCTGCTTTTTACTACGCCAAGTTACTAAGTTATCGCCAACATAGGTATAGTACCCAGAAGTTAATCTCCTATCAATTATACTCCCAGCCCAATCTGCATAGGTATAGGCTTCAATTTGAAGATGCCCTCGGGATATAAAGAGAAGTCCTTTGCCTAGTGTCCCCTTTAGATACCTTAGAATCTTGAAGACAGCCTCAAAATGCTCAGTGTCGGGTGAGTGCCTAAACTGGCTAATACACTAACAGAAAAAGCTATATCAGGGCGTGTGTGTGACAAATAAATAAGTCTACCAACAAGCCTTTGATATCGCTCCTTATCCTTTACATCTTCAGCTTTAGTGGGTTACAGCTTTATATTTGGTTCCATGGGAGTTTCTGCTAGTTTGCAACCCATCATGCCTGTTTCCTCAAGTAAACCAAGTACATACTTACGTTGATTTACAACAATTCCTTCCTTAGACCTCGCGAACTCCATTCCAAGAAAGTATTTTAACACCCCCAAGTCTTTGATTTCAAATTCCTCGGCTAATCTTCTCTTCAATTTATCTATTTAACCACAATCATCTCCTGTTAAGATAATATCATCAGCATACATAATTAAGATGACAATTTTACCTTTCCTTGAATGCTTGTAAAACATGGTGTGATATGCTTGACTTTGTACAAATTCGTACCTCCTCACTATATTGCCAAAACATTCAAACCACGTCCTAGGTGACTGCTTGAGTCCATACAAGGATTTTTTTTCAGTCTGTAGGCTTTTTCAATCCCAAGTTTTTCCTCAAATCCCAGTGGTAGGTTCATAAACACCTCTTCTTCCAAGTCACCGTTGAGAAAAACATTTTTTATATCAAGTTGAAATAAAGGTTGGTTAGAATTTACAGCAAGGGTCAACAGGACCCGAATTGTATTTATCTTCGCAATAGGGGCAAAAAGTTTCTTGGTAATCTATTCCATAGGTGTGAGTAAAGCCTTTTGTTACTAATTTGGCTTTATACCTTTCTATATTACCATCAGCCTTACTTTTGACTATGAACACCCATTTGCACCCCAAAACGTTCTTCTCACTAGGTAACTCAACCACCTCCCACGTACCATTCTTCCTCAATGCCTCCATTTCTTCAAGCACAGCTGATCTCCAATTCGATTCATCTAATGACTCCTTAATATTTCTAGGAATCACAAGTTTTAAAATTTTTATAGTAAAAGCTCTATACTTGGTAGAAAGTTTGTTAGGCTAACAACCACCAGAAACTACTTAAAAGACGCCGACAAGCTGACCGATGCCGATCGTGAAGTGATCTGACCTCCTGAGGGTGGCGCGTGGCTCACACGTGCTGACGGGGAGAGATGCGCATGGCAGTGTGTGGGAGTTTTCAGTGACGCACTTGAAGGGGTTCGTCGGTCGGACGTTTACGACCCCACCTGTGTCTTCACATGCTCAACATTCCACCCTTGACAGTGGTTGGGATGTCATGACTCAGCCTTGATGGTGGCTGGGACTCAGCCTTGACAATGGCTATTATAGGTGATCTAGGGTTTGACAACCCCAAGATTAACCCGCTCTTGATACCACATTGAATATGATGAATGCTTAAGGAAAACACTCCTTAGCACCTATATATTTATATTAAAGTCAATCTACACTAAAAAGGAAACAAAGCAATCATCCTTAATTACAAATCCTAATTATATACAATCTCTTATTATATATCATCCCTGATTTATAGGGATACATAATCTCAACACAAAGATCTGGGTTCAACAGTTGTAGCAGTTCCGGGGGTGGAAGTTTTGTTGGCATGCATGAGAGCCAATGCTCCATCGTAGCCAATGTCTCATTCGCCACAATGGACAAATCCAAGTCCAGTGGTTCCAGCGGTGGTGGTTGATTGATCGGATCTTCAGATACGTTGAGTTTTATGGCCATGGCTGGCCAGTTCCCCCTCCGTTCACCAACTGTGGTTAATCTCTCTCCCCATTCACAGACCCCTCATCCTCCGATGATTCAAACCTCTTCTCCCTTGGGCTATGACGTACGAGTTTAGTTCCATCTGCACCAGACACTTTTCCAATCCCCTCTCCACAGCGTCGAGTCTAGCCTCCATTCTCGTAAAAACCATGAAAAACTCCCAGAATTTGGAAGCTCTAATACCAGTTGATAGAACTGGACCAAAAATTAAAGAAAAAGATATAAACTTTGTTGATAAACTCTCCTCTCTGTATCAAAACCAAAGGGAGATAGAATCAATAGGAAAGATTACAAGAAACTATCAAGAAATAGCAATCACCAACCGACACTTAACACACTCACTCCAAGGACATTCGAGAGGTCCTTACTCTCCCTAAACCCTCCTTACAATTCAGAAACAGATTAGTTTGCCCCATAGAACCCCTCTCTATTTATAACTCCTCACAATTCCCCCTCTAACAGAATAACCAATTAATATTTATTGTAATAGACTAACTAACTAACAGTTATTTTAACATAATAACTGCCCTCTTAATTAGAGGTTTGCTAACAGAAAGTTGTATCTAGATCATTTATTATGGTGATTGCTGATGTTTCTGCTTTATGTGGTCTACCTTCAGCCTTGCCAATTAGAGAAAATGCAGCAGTAACTCTTCTTTTGTTTTTCGGCCTAAAATCAATAAAAGATGCATGGATCTTCCATCAGATGTGGTTAAGAATGGTAATAACAGCAGCCCTGAGCTTGATGAACTTGCTGAAGCAGAGGAGCTTGTGAAAGAAAAGGTTTGAATCCTATATATAACCTGGAGTCCTGGACCTTTATTCAGATGAGAATTTTTTGGTTACAAGTTTTATAATATGCAACAACTTAGTAATATGTACAAGGCATGGGCGGTTAAATTATTGTAACTTTGATATTGGCAATTTAACTCTCATCCCCCTCCCCCTCTCCTCTCCTTGCCTTCCCAAAATGTCTTCAGGTGTCGAAACGACTTTCAAATCCATTTGAGATTATTTGGAAATCATTCAGCCTTGTATTTTTCGCTGTAAGGCTCCTTTTCCCTTATCCTTATATTTAGCAACAGCTTAGCATATATTTCTGATTGTAAAATCATCACTAAAAAACAACAAAATATATTAATTCATTGTTAAACTCTTACAATTTGTTGCATTTGCTCAATATATCCCCACTGATCTCATAAATTTAGGTACCCTCAAATCACAACTTGTACTGTTGATCTGTTTTTTAAGTCAGAATGCACAGTCTCTGAATACTTATTTCCCAGCTGAACTTTAAATGTCAAGTTGTTGGTAGCGATTATCAACGCCCCATATATGGAACCAAGCATTTATATTGGTTTATGTCCTCTGGCATGAATTTTGATTTAGTAGTTGTAATTGCCTAGGAATGGGGAGATCGCTCAATGCTTGCGACAATTGCACTAGGGGCTGCTCAGGTGCACTTTTAAATTCTGAGACAACTCATAATATCATTTTCTCAATATATTAACCTCATTAATATCTTATTCTTTACAGTCCCCTCGGGGTGTGGCAAGTGGAGCCATTGCTGGACACCTACTTGCAACATCTATTGCCATTCTTGGAGGAGCATTCCTTGCTAACTGCATTTCTGAAAAACTGGTATTAGTCATAACCTGATTTCACGTTGAATGTTCAAATTTTTAATTTAATATCTAATGTAAGTTGCTTTATCTTCCATCAGGTTGGCTACTTGGGTGGAGGGCTGTTTCTATTATTTTCTGTAGCCACCTTTTTTGGGGTTTTCTGATTTATTGTTGCATAGCTCAACTCCTTTTTTGTATGCAATAATATATCACTGATGGAAATACAAGGAAGGACACATATTCAAACACAGAATGAATGCGCAGAGAACGGAGAAAAATTCATTCTTCAACTTAGTTGAAGATTTCCTGAAGTAGACATTAGGAGCAAATTGCTCATATGGGTAGAGAATGAGAAAGCATGAAATCTGGCATTAGGGATTAGAAATATGGAAGTATAATGAGAAACTTGTGTAATTCTTTCTCCTTGAGATTAGCTTTTGTTACTTATGCTTATTGTAATAATAAATCTACCCTGAAGATGTTGATCTATCATAAAAACTCCAGCTGTTGTTAGAAATGCAAGCTTGTTTACTGATCATTCATGGGTTGTCAGGAAATCAAGGACTTTTGGGTTCAATCCCTGTATCTGGTTTCATTAAAATAATTTATGTATGTCTGGTTGCATGGATGGCTCTGTATCTTACATATTCTTTATGTTGCTATTTAAAATCTAGTAGAATTAGTCATCTGACTGTTGTGAAAAATACTTTATTTCAAAAGAATAAATGTTCCACATTGGTTGAAAAATAAGTTTTTGAAGAGGTTTAAAAATAATTTAGTTTTATCCGAGTTTTGACCTGCTCATATTCCAACGGTCATATTCTAACGGTCATATTCTAACGAACATATTCCAACGGTCATATTCTAACGGACATATTCCAACGGTCATATTCCAACGGTCATATTCCAACGACCAAAAACTGTTTTCTATAAATACTATCCTTTATTAAGTTTTGTGGTTAGAACTTCCTCTTCATTATTCTCCACTTCTATTCTCTTTTTCTACTGGGTTACGTGACTTAAAATCTCTTGCAGTTCTTGAAGCCCTGTCAAACAGGAAGAGCCTGCAGTACCCTGGGGGATTTTCGTCTATACCGAAATAATCCTTGAGGGCAGTGCTTTGCACGCTACAGGTTTCATGATTTTGCTGTCTCATTTTGCAGGTTTCGGTTAAGGCTGCACGGGTAACAACAATCTCAAGGATTAAGGAACCACAATTCGCCACCCTCTCAGCAAACAATGAGTTTTACAATAATCTCAAGGATTACTGCTGCACATCAATATTATCCATGCAATGTTTAATTTTACCCGTTCGTATATTATTTTATTTTTCCTACAATCTCTGTGATACTAATATAACTTATTTAAATGTGAGGTTTTTATGAGGAAATGGGTAACACAATGGAAAAGGAAAGAGAAGCTCGTGGTTTTGGACGTAGGGGCAGAGGTGCAAACGGCATTACGTGGGTTCACACGTTGGTTTTGGGTAGTGTTTGCTGTTATGGTGCTTAGAGGCCATGGGTTCTGTGAATGAGGCAAAGATTTTCTTTGGAAAATGCTTGGCTTGAAGGAGATCAAAGTTGCAAGAGCAAAAACACACAAAACCCTCAAACTCGTTTTGGAGAGTGAGAAGAGACTAAAGTCGTCACTACTCCACCGTGCGCTGTCGTCAGCCACCAGATTTTTTTGTTTTTTTTGTTTCTATTAAATTAAAAAGAAAAAGAAAAATAAGAACATTTAGAGTAAGATTAATGTTAATGGTAAAGTCGTGTGTAGGTGAGGGTAATGCACTAATTTTGTGATATGGAGTTTTACTATTTAATTGTGTTTTGAATTTATGTTAATGACTTAGTATAAATATTTTAAAGTGTGGGAGTGTCTAACTAAAATTCTCTACCTGAACCAAGAAAGAGACATTGTGGTGCTTCTAATTGTGTAAAATAATTTTTAGAAAGACAATTTTTGTTTATGTCTCTCTCGGATAAATCCGTTTTTATGTTGAAGTTTTTTTAAATTCAAAATCATGATTTAATGAGATTAGAAGTGAGTTAAAATGCTACTTAGTTTAGAATATGATCTAGTAGTGGTGCATCACAATCTGAATATGCTCAAATATTGGTAGCATTTATATACTTGATTTTGCATGTGTTATAAATTGAATGAGTAAATACACACATATAATCCTTATAATAGTTTATGTAGAGTTTAAAAATTAAAATAGAGCATTTAAGTGCTTCATATAATATCTTACATAGTATCTCATATATCCTTGTTATTTTTGAGTTATTATTAACTTGGTTATGTGACATGCATAGTTAATTATATATGTATAGAGTGTGATAACCATGATCTAGATGTACATGATCAAGTATTTGATGATGTTTGCATGAATGAATTCCATGTCCCTATTGCACTATAAGATTAGTTGAGATTGATGAGACTATGGACCAAGAGCCATGGTGTTGAATTTGAGGTGTGGACATGATGATCATAATGCTAAATAAATCTTTGATTCAAATGAGATTAAATCCACAAGTGATTTATTTTTAGCCTCAATTGAGGTGATGTCACTTGGAAGTCATCCAAGCAGACCTGTATAGCCAGATCTACAATAGAGGCATAGTTTATTACTATTAACTTGGTAGGATCTGAGGCTGAGTGGCTAAGAAATCTCTTAGCAAATATTCATTTATGGAAGATACCTGAAGACATAAATTTTTCAGAGTCTGTGATTGCCAAAATGGCAAATAGTAAGAGTAAACAAAATTGTGTATAATGAAAAGTGACATATATGTATACGTCACAATTCTGTGAAGCATATGTTAAAAGATGGAATTAAATCTATTAATTATGTAAAGCGGAAATTTGGCCAATCCTCTGACAAAATCTCTGTGTAGAAAATGAATAAATACCACATCGAGGGGAATGAGACTTAAGCCAATTTGAAATAGACAGTGATGGTAACCCAACTTTTATGAGTGGAGATCCCATGAAAAAAGTTCATATGGGTAATAACAAGTCACTTGTTAGTTCTGCTAGCACTATGTTTGTCCCTTCCTATGGTGTGAGAAGCATGAGAAGTGCTAGACTGCATTTAATGTGAGGATAAGCTAAATGCTTTTAATGAATTTCATATCCCTTATGGGTGGTGTATAAAGTGCAATATACACTTGATGAAATCACCTATATGAGTGTGGAGTGGGGCCACTCCTATGAGATAATAGCATAGTCTTTAGAGCACTCATGAACAACCAGAACACGCACACTGGCGAAAAGTGCAAAACTGCGTTAACAGCAAGAGATAAATGAGGGTGTAAATATGATTAAGTGGGATTCTAATTTACACGAAAAATGTTTTGGTTCATAGAAGTTTAAACTTCACCAATTACATTGTAAGTTAAAATCCTATTTATCTAGGTCTGGTTCATAGTCCGAAGACACCAGTTCGAAACGTTTGCACTCATGATGTAACCCATATTCTGTTTTTAAAATTATTGATTTTATTTAATATTCTTTTGAAATATGTGGGGGATTGTTGTGAAAAATACTTTATTTCAAAAGAATAAATGTTCCACATTGGTTGAAAAATAAGTTTTTGAAGAGGTTTAAAAATAATTTAGTTTTATCCGAGTTTTGACCTGCTCATATTCCAACGGTCATATTCTAACGGTCATATTCTAACGGACATATTCCAACGGTCATATTCTAACGGACATATTCCAACGGTCATATTCCAACGGTCATATTCCAACGACCAAAAACTGTTTTCTATAAATACTATCCTTTATTAAGTTTTGTGGTTGGAACTTCCTCTTCATTATTCTCCACTTCTATTCTCTTTTTCTACTGGGTTACGTGACTTAAAATCTCTTGCAGTTCTTGAAGCCCTGTCAAACAGGAAGAGCCTGCAGTATCCTGGGGGATTTTCGTCTATACCGAAATAATCCTTGAGGGCAGTGCTTTGCACGCTACAGGTTTCATGATTTTGCTGTCTCATTTTGCAGGTTTCGGTTAAGGCTGTACGGGTAACAACAATCTCAAGGATTAAGGAACCACAATTCGCCACCCTCTCAGCAAACAATGAGTTTTACAATACTGACAAGTTTGACTGAGAAAAAAGCTGATAGATTCTGCATGTTTGAAATTGATTGTTAGGGAGTTCATTTTGTAGGTATTTGATTTTGCAAGATTTCATACATGCTTGGATACCTGGTCCTGGATTACTTTTCAACCCTGCAATTAATTCTGTTCAGTATTCACAAGTTTACATTTATTGGGAAAACCAGTTTTTTTAGCATTTTGGTTTTTTTTTTTTGGTGGGGGGGGGGTGTTAAAGGTACACCCAATTAATTATACTTTGATGATAAGTTTCAATTACAAACCATTCTGCTCGTTTCTTTTGCCGAGCGTTTTCTAGAACCAAGTTTCGCTTACAATTGCAAAACCATTTTCTAAAACTCAGTTTCATTTCCTTATTTCTTTTATCCAACGCAATTTTTTGTGACAATGAAGTTTAAATCTATGATCACATGTAAATTACCTAAGCACTTCCCCACTATCCCCATCTTAGTGGCTTTCATTATCCAATGTAACTATCAACACTAACAAGGAAAAATTATTAAACTGCATAACATGATAACAAAAAGGGTGGCACTTATTTTATATAAATGATTCCCAAACATAAATTTACTTTTCTTAAAATAGTTTTACAATACATTGTACTCAAATGTAATTTTATGCCAATCACAAAACATGCATGCAAATGCCATATCACTTTCTATGTCTGTCTTAAGAAGATGCCAATGATTGTTCTCTGATATCCTTATAACGAGCCAACATTTTGTCACGGTCAGGAAGGTTTTCACTGATGGCTGGAACATTCCTGAAATGAGTAATCCATGAATGCAAGCGTGGGAACTTCTCATCTTCAAGTAACTTTACTTCAATGACTTCTTCCAGAATTTCTAGCCAGTGGACAATGGCCCCAAATGCTATATCCACAATGTTAATGTTGTCTCCACCGAAGAATTTCTTCTCATCACATAAGCATTGATCCTCAACAACCTTGAGAAATTCCAAACTATCCTTTATGACCTTCTCCTGCTTTTCACCAGTGCTACGTAAGAGAACCCAAACTGCAGAACCCTATAAAAATTGAGCCAAGTTAGTGTCACCTTGAGCTTGAAAATTAATGATCAAGTCTTCTATATATTATATTTTACATTATACCTTATCTCCAACTCATTTGAATCAAGATGGGAATTTTAGTGCACGGAAAATTTATTTAGTTCAAAGGTAAACTAAACATGAATATTTATATTAGTAAAAGCAAGTCCTGGTGATGGAAAGACCAGAACAATACATATGAGCAAGTTTCAAAATATAGTAATATACCTTGTCTTCAGCATATTTAACCCAAAACCTAGCCAAGGCTCTCTCAAGGGGATCAGCGGGAAGTAGTGAGTTCTGTGGCCAAATCTCATCAATGTATTCAACAATGATCATGGACTCACAAATGGGTTTTCCAGCATGAACAAGCACTGGAATCTTCTTGAACACAGGATTGTATTGCAGAAGTTGAGGACTCTTATTGTGGAGGTCTTCCTCTATGTACTCGTATGGTATACCCTTTAGCTTTAGGGTCCATACCACCCTTGTACTGAAGGGACTAGCCCGAACTCCATGTAGCTTCACCTCTTCCATCCTAGTTTGTGTTTTCCTAAGCCAATGTTACGTGTGTATATATAGCCTCGCCATATTACCATCACATTGTGATGGGCGCAGTCTTATAGCTTGTTTGACAAGCTCAAATTTTAAAAAGAGAATAATAATCAAATTATATATTATAAAAGTATAAAAAAAACCACAAGGTATTCTACGTTTTTAGTATCAGTGATGCAAGAGCTTGCGTCATTGTGGTTGATTGATAATTCATATTTTTTAATTAATTGGTGATGTTAGATTTTGCATTATCATCATTGATTAATAAACATTATATAGTCACGGTCCATCCTTCGATTCAATGAATGAGAAATTTTACTTTAATTACATTTACCCTGAGTTTCTATGGGAAATTGAGGGTGAAATGTAACTTTACAGTATTTGATGTGTCACAGAAGAAATGTGGTGTTTATACATGCGAATACACAATTGGACCTGGAGTAGGGTTTAATAGGCGGCTTTAGTTTTTCTTTTTGTGGTGTTCTCTGATATCTTAGAGTATTCTCTTATTTTTTTATGGTGCTTTTCCATGTTGTGGTGTGGTGTTATCTTATTCTTTGCAGTATTTTGGTCTCTTTTTGAGTTCTTCATTAACAGAGGTTGTCACTTGATTCATTTAGTCATATTTATTTTCTTTATTTTTTTTCTTTTTGCAATTTATTTTAGTAATTTTATTACAAATCTTTTAGGTTTATGATTTTTGGATAAATCTAAAGAAACTGACTAATTTTTCTTATTTGACTCATGTTGCTTTATAGGTGAGCCTGACGTAGAAAAAAATATTATTTAGAACAAGACACCTAATCTTGATAGAAAAGACTAATGTATCTTAATTCCTTCATGTCTTTTCTCCCTCTTAATTTTTATTATTAGGATTTTATAGAATTTTTGGTGAGGCTTATTTTTTAGCCATTCTTCTAGGCTTGTTGGAGATTATTTGAGTAATAGCTCTTATTCCTATAGCTTGGAACTTAATTTTCTATTTCATTTTCGTTAATAAATTTTACTATTTTTGGCAAAAAAAAATCGTTTAGATAAATAATAAAAGAGTTTTTCAAAAAATTAGAAAATCTAAATTGGGTAATTTATTATTTAAAATAAAAAATATGAAATTCCACCAAAAGGGAATTTCTATCACGCCCACTAAAGACACCAAATTTTCTCATATAATGATATTAGCTATAAAATCGTACCTTAATAATTTCATCACCTCATACTAACCCAGGAGACAGTTTATTGGATGAAGTTTGTTGTACATTATATATGTGTACTTCTCTTATATAAGGGGGTAGTGACAGAATAAATTATAGGTATATAAAAAATTAGGTAAAATCAATTATAATTAGACTGAATTAAAAATTGTGTAAATTTAAAATGATTTGTGTGTAAGTGTGTAGATAATATTATTATAGGTTATTAGATGCACAAGCTTAACCACTTAATCTAATAAGATGTAGTCATCCTCCCAAAACTGGTTGGCTCAACTGGTTTAAGAGATCTGGATAAAGTTCTAGACTGCCTAATTGCATGGGTTCAAATTCCCTCTTAGTTAGTAGTCCCTCTTAAGGAGATCCCATGGCACCCATGAGCTATGTGTGGGTAGCCTCAGTGTGGAGAAATCCTTTGACTGAATACCTTGAAGGCAATTATGGGTATATCTTTGCCTATTATCCCATGCATGTTAGAGGTGTCTTGGCTAGTAGTATTGGAGTAATCTATCTTTATTACCATTTTGTTAAAAAAAAAAATTAAAAAAAATTAACCTAGATCCTCTCATGATTCAAGACACTAGTAACAACGCGCATGCCTGCAAAATGTTTTGGCGTACAAAGTTAACACAAGTTAAAACAATATCGTCCAGCACAAAAAAAAAATAAAATTCATGCATTCTCGTTGCTGGAAGGCTCCTTTCCAGGGGCGGAACTACGTTGAACTTAAGGGGGGCAGCGGCATCTCAAGTCAAAAAAATCGGCTTCTGGTTAAATCCACAATGTAATTATTATAATAATATTTAATATTTCAACTGTATGCACCCGACTCTTTCATATGGTTCCGCCCCTACTCCTTTCCTCCTATATTTATATTAAACAACAGCTTAGTACATATTTCTGATTGTAAAATCATCACTGAAAAACAACAAAATATCTTAATGCATTGTTAAACTCTTGCATTTTGTTGCATTTGCTCAATATGTCCCCATTGGTTTACATAAATGTAGGTACCTTCAAATCCCTACTCTGTATTGCTGCTATGTTTTTAAGTCAGAGCTAGAGATCATCACCCTACAATGCAAGAAGTTATAAAAAAAAAATTAAAATTTTAAAAAATTAAAACTTCAAATTATGTAATAAGATATTAATATTTCTTTTTCATAAATAGTATATTAATAAATTTAAATTTTAAACTGTTTATTTAAATTATGTAAAAATATATAAATAAAATCTTGTATAGATAAGATATTAATAAATATTCAAACTTCGAATTTTTTTGGTCATAATATAGTAATAGAAATTTAGATTTTAAGTTTTTGTAATAATTTTGGCATAGAAAAGACTGTAGCATGTGTCAAGATTTGAATGGCATATAAGTGTCATAGGGCACTTGACAGAATTTCACAGATTCAATTCTCATTTTATATTGATATATTGATCAATTGATTTATCAAATTTTCTTTAATTTATTTAATAAAATAATAATAAAATTCAAATTCAAATTGCATTGATGAGAATTTAAGAAAAATCATTTCCTGGCTGAACTTTTAAATGTCAATTTGTTTTAGTTATTAATCAACACCAATCAAGCATTTATATTGTTTGATGTTCTCAGGCATGAATTTTAACTAAGTGACTGGAATTTCTTAGAATGTTAGATTTTTTTAATTTATTCTAATTTTCATAAAGTGTTCCCACATTTTTTCTCTTTTTAAGTTAAAGTGGAAATTGATTAGAAAAGCCAGTTACTTATACTTTGACTAGAAGATTTTTCTCTAATCTGATGGAGAGAAGCCAGGCCACCTTAAATAATAAGGAACAAAATTTCTAATCTGTGCAGTCACAAGTCAAAAGCAGTAGCCAAAAGGCTTTCAATCAATTGAGGGCTGGAAGTTAGTAAATGCAGTCCACAATTTAAATTAAACATGCGTATGCCATATCACTTCCTATATGTTTGTCTTTGGAAGATGCCAATAATTATTCTCTGCGACGCTTGAAATAAGCCAACAATTTGTCACGGTCAGGAAGGTTTTCCCTGGACCCTGATGGTTGGTACATCCCTGAAATTAGTAATTCATGAATGCAAGCGTGGGAACTTGTCATCTTCAAGTAACTTCACTTCAATGACATCTCCCACAATTCCTAGCCAGTGCACAATGGTCCCAAGTACTAGCTACGAAAGAGAGCCTAAACAGCAGAACTCTATAAGAACTGAGCCTTTCACCTTGACCTTGAAATTGATCAAGTCTACTATGATAAATTTTACATTACCTTAATCTATAACTCATTTGACTCAATATGAAGTTTTAAAGCATAGAAAACCACAAGAAAAAAACAAGAAGGTTCACTAAATTTAAGAGTAATGATACTTGCACATACTTCATCCTCACAAACTCCTCAGAAACTCTTCACAGACTCCCATATAAATCATTAGATAACAATTGATCCCATTACAACGTTTTTTGAATGGTCCATATGAATCTACCTTAGAGTATGTAAGGAGTTCGTAAGGATAAGTGTCTTTACAAATGCTATCTTCCTAAATTAGATTATAATTCAAAGATAAACTAAACATAAATTTTATTAGTAAGAGCAAGTGCCAATGATGGGAGGACCAGAAAAATATATATGACCAAGTTTTTAAACATATTTACCTTGTCTTCAGCATATTTAACCTAAAATCGAGTCAGAGCTCTCTTAAGGGGATAAGGAGGAAGCAATGGGTTCTGTGGCCAAATCTCATCAATATATTCAACAATAATCATGGACTCACAAATGAGTTTTCCAGCATGAACGAGCACTAGAATCTTCATGTACACGAGGTTGTATTTCATAACTTCGGTCCTGCAAAATGACAGAGTCTTTAGTGAAACTAATGCAACAATCTAAAGAACGTGTCAAACGACAAATGGACAGTAAATTAAAAAGACATCCTGGGACATAAAGAATTGAATCAACAAACAGAGAAGGGAGGGGATGGACAGTTCCAATCCCTTGGGGCTGTGTTTGGGAACCATTTGCTAAAGTAATCATAGATAAATAGCTAGAGTTAGAAACTTTGGAGAAAAAACACTTATTACGAGAGATATGGTCAAATGCACCAAAGACAAGGACCCAAGGACCTAAAGGTGGTGATTGAGATAGACAAGCAAATGCATTACCAATGTACTCAACAGATGTAGTAGAGTTAGAAGTCTGCTGTTACTCAAACCATTTCAGAAAGTCTGCATAGGTAGCCAGAGATGAGGTCGGTGGTGCAGAAGGCTCAGGTAATTCAGGTACAACAGCCTGGGCAACATTGGCAGCTCGTGGAAGACGGTCATGTTTGGTCCAACATTTATCCTCTGTATGACCAAATTTGTTATAGAATGTACACTTCGGACGAGGCCTACCTGAGGCTCCAGTGCGAGAATGACCACAATTAGCACTTTGAGAGACGAGGGCAGAAGTATCAACTGGAGCTGAGGTTAGAACATAATTAGAGGGGTTCTTAGTCGGGACCCGAAGCAAAGTAGACCAAGCAGATGACAAAGTAGGGATAGTAGGCAAACCCAAAATATGATCACAGTTAGCAGAATATTCCGGAGGCAAACCATACGAGGTCATGAGCATGAAGAAGGTGTTACGTTGCTCGAGTTCTTTCGCTAAAGTAGTAGCAGAGGGTAGCAACTCATTGAAATCATGGAGAGCACTATGAGCCTTTCCCAAGTAAGCAGACATAGGTCCATTAAACTGTCGAGCAGCAATAATACTCATGAGATTGTGACAAACCCCATATAGCCGCTGAGTGTCATTAGTGTAAAGAACCTTAGCCTACTCCCAAACAGAGGCACAAGTGGTCTGAGCATGGAAGATCTGCTTGAGGGACGAGTAAATGGTGGACTTGATGACAATGCACAACTGTTTATCAATCTTCTTCCACTTGGGTTGTTCTTCCGTATGCACAGAGGCAAGTTTCATGGTGAAGTGGTCTTCATATCCTTGACCTTCAAGTCACAACTTGACGTCTGAAGCCCAAGTATCATAGTTGCTACCATCTAATTTATCAGCGGAGAGAGGGGCATTGAGGTAACTCTTGAAAACAGGAGGCTCAGTCTTTGGGTTGTCTTTAGAGCCATCTGGGGAGGTAGAACTAGCCATGGGTCAGAATACAAAGTGCAAAAATTGAAACCACAAGGTACCTGAAAGTCCCAACGCAAGTGAATAAGGGGATAGAGATGTTTGACAGAGGATCTGAGGGCAGATCGGTGTAGAGGAGGCGGAGATGAGTTAGGCGAGAGAAGCAGTGGCCAGAGAGGCAGCCGGACACACCGTCACGCAACGGAGAATGGATCGCGCGGTGGTTATTTGGCAGTAGCTGTGGGCGGCGCATGGGGGTGCGTCCCTGGGGCGTTGGGGCTGGGCTTCTAGGGTTGGACCGATGGGAGGGAGACAATGCCACTGGTGTGGTAACCGGTTGGAAAAGGTGACGATGAGGGAGAAAGGTCAAAAAGACGTCACGACAAGGGAGAAAGACCGATAAACTAGAATGGAAACATTGTTAGCCCAAAAAAAAAATTTCACCGAAGGGCAGTTGACCCACCAAGTGTGCGCAGTTCTAGGATTACCTCTGTTTAGGCTCTATTTACTATGTTAAAAGAGAGAAAACAAAAGCATAAAGACTGTGAAACCGCATGTCTCAACTACATGACAGAGAGCTGATTATATAGAACTATGACAATAAATACAAATAAATACAAAGATTACTGTTATGATTTGATTAGCCTATACAAGGAAACTACATAAATACAAAACATCTTTACACTAGAAAAGAAGAATATTAAAGAATAATTATTTCATTCATTGAGTATTCTTTTATACAATTACAACCTAACTAAAAAAGGAAGAAATATCACTAATTCTAAGAAGCAAATAACTGCTAATTGAAACTTTCCTAAATATATAGATTTGACACCTAATAATACAATTACAGACATACAGAGGTTCTTTCCTAAAACAGTAGCTAATAATACAATTACATATATACAAAAATTCTTTCCTAAAACAGTTTTGATTTTGCTACACTCCCCCTCAAGCTGGCTTAAAAAAATCTTTCATAGTCAGCTTGTTTACTAGGAAATCGAACTGTTTTTTAGGTAGTCCCTTAGTGAGCAAATCAGTTACTTGATCTGTAGTTGGAACATAGATCATGTAGACCAAACCACCTTCTATTTTTTCTTTAATAAAGTACTTGTCCACTTCAACGTGCTTTGTGTGATCGTGGAGAACTGGATTATGAGCAATAGAAATAGCAGCCTTATTGTCACATTATAACTTTATAGGTAGAACTTTAGAAGTTCTCAACTCCTCCATTATTTTCCTGATGCACATTATTTCACAAATAACAAGGGCAACTACCCTGAACTCATCCTCTGCATTACTCTTTGCAACAACATTCTGCTTTTTACTACGCCAAGTTACTAAGTTATCGCCAACATAGGTATAGTACCCAGAAGTTGATCTCCTATCAATTATACTCCCAGCCCAATCTGCATAGGTATAGGCTTCAATTTGAAGATGCCCTCGGGATATAAAGAGAAGTCCTTTGCCTGGTGTCCCCTTTAGATACCTTAGAATCCTGAAGACAGCCTCAAAATGCTCAGTGCCGGGTGAGTGCCTAAACTGGCTAACTACACTAATAGAAAAAGCTATATCAGGGCATGTGTGTGACAAATAAATAAGTCTACCAACAAGCCTTTGATATCACTCCTTATCTTTTACATCTTCAGCTTTAGTGGGTTGCAGCTTTATATTTGGTTCCATGGGAGTTTCTGCTAGTTTGCAACCCATCATGCTTGTTTCCTCAAGTAAACCAAGTACATACTTACGTTGATTTACAACAATTCCTTCCTTAGACCTCGTGAACTCCATTCCAAGAAAGTATTTTAACACCCCCAAGTCTTTGATTTCAAATTCCTCGGCTAATCTTCTCTTCAGTTTATCCATTTAACCACAATCATCTCCTGTTACGATAATATCATCAGCATACATAATTAAGATGACAATTTTACCTTTCCTTGAATGCTTGTAAAACATGGTGTGATATGCTTGACTTTGTACAAATCCGTACCTCCTCACTATATTGCCAAAACATTCAAACCACGTCCTAGGTGACTGCTTGAGTCTATACAAGGATTTTTTTTTCAGTCTGTAGGCTTTTCCAATCCCAAGTTTTTCCTCAAATCCCAGTGGTAGGTTTATAAACACCTCTTCTTCCAAGTCACCATTGAGAAAAACATTTTTTACATCAAGTTGAAATAAAGGTTAGTTAGAATTTACAGCAAGGGTCAACAGGACCCGAATTGTATTTATCTTCGCAATAGGGGCAAAAAGTTTCTTGGTAATCTATTCCATAGGTGTGATTAAAGCCTTTTGCTACTAATTTGGCTTTATACCTTTCTATATTACCATCAGCCTTACTTTTGACTGTGAACACCCATTTGCACCCCAAAACGTTCTTCTCACTAGGTAACTCAACCACCTCCCACGTACCATTCTTCCTCAATGCCTCCATTTCTTCAAGCATAGCTGATCTCCAATTCGATTCATCTAATGACTCCTTAATATTTCTAGGAATAACAAGTTTTAAAATGTTTGTAGTAAAAGCTCTATACTTGGCAGAAAGTTTGTTAGGCTAACAACTACCAGAAACTACTTAAGAGACGCCGACAAGCTGACCGATGCCGATGGTGAAGTGATCCGACCTCCTGAGGGTGGCGCATGGCTCACACGTGCTGACGGGGAGAGATGCGCATGGCGGTGTGTGGGAGTTTTCGGTGACGCGCTTGAAGGGGTTGGTCGGTCGGACGTTTACGAGCCCACCTGTGTCTTCACATGCTCAACATTCCACCCTTGACAGTGGTTGGGATGTCATGACTCAGCCTTGATGGTGGCTGGGACTTAGCCTTGACAATGGCTATTATAGGTGATCTAGGGTTTGACAGCCCCAAGATTAACCCGCTCTTGATACCACGTTGAATATGATGAATGCTTAAGGAAAACACTCCGTAGCACCTATATGTTTATATTAAAGTCAATCTACACTAAAAAGGAAACAAAGCAATCATCATTAATTACAAATCCTAATTATATACAATCTCTTATTATATATCATCCCTGATTTATAAGGATACATAATCTCAACACAAAGATCTGGGTTCAACAGTTGTAGCAGTTTCGGGGGTGGAAGTTTTGTTAGCATGCATGAGAGCCAATGCTCCATCGCAGCCAATGTCTCATTCGCCACAATGGACGAATCCAAGTCCGGTGGTTCCAGCGGTGGTGGTTGATTGATCGGATCTCCAGATACGTTGAGTTTTATGGCCATGGCCAGCCAGTTCCCCCTCTGTTCACCAACTATGGTTAATCTCTCCCCATTCACAGACCCCTCATCCTCCGATGATTCAAACCTCTTCTCCCTTGGGTTATGACGTACGAATTTAGTTCCATCTGCACCAGACACTTTTCCAATCCCCTCTCCACAGCGTCGAGTCTAGCCTCCATTCTTGTAAAAACCATGAAAAACTCCCAGGATTTGGAAGCTCTAATACCAGTTGATAGAACTGGACCAAAAATTAAAGAAAAAGATAGAAACTTTATTGATAAACTCTCCTCTCTGTATCAGAACCAAAGGGAGATAGAATCAATAGGAAAGATTACAAGAAACTATCAAGAAATAGCAATCACCAACCGACACTTAACACACTCACTCCAAGGACATTCGAGAGGTCCTCACTCTCCCTAAACCCTCCTTACAATTCAGAAACAGATTAGTTTGCCCCATAGAACCCCTCTCTATTTATAACTCCTCACAGTTCCCCCTCTAACAGAATAACCAACTAACATTTATTGTAATAGACTAACCAACTAACAGTTATTTTAACATAATAACTGCCCTCTTAATTAGAGGTTTGCTAACAGAAAGTTGCATCTAGATCATTTATTATGTTGATTGCTGATGTTTCTGCTTTATGTGGTCTACCTTCAGCCTTGCCGATTGGAGAAAATGCAGCAGTAACTCTTCTTTTGGTTTTCGGCCTAAAATCAATAAAAGATGCATGGGATCTTCCATCAGATGTGGTTAAGAATGGTAATAACAGCAGCCCTGAGCTTGATGAACTTGCTGAAGCAGAGGAGCTTGTGAAAGAAAAGGTTTGAATCCTATATATAACCTGGAGTCCTGGACCTTTATTCAGATGAGAATTTTTTGGTTACAAGTTTTATAATATGCAACAACTTAGTAATATGTACAAGGCATGGGCGGTTAAATTATTGTAACTTTGATATTGGCAATTTAACTCTCATCCCCCCTCCCCCCCTCTCCTCTCCTTGCCTTCCCAAAATGTCTTCAGGTGTCGAAACGGCTTTCAAATCCATTTGAGATTATTTGGAAATCATTCAGCCTTGTATTTTTCGCTGTAAGGCTCCTTTTCCCTTATCCTTATATTTAGCAACAGCTTAGCATATATTTCTGATTGTAAAATCATCACTAAAAAACAACAAAATATATTAATTCATTGTTAAACTCTTACAATTTGTTGCATTTGCTCAATATATCCCCACTGATCTCATAAATTTAGGTACCCTCAAATCACAACTTGTACTGTTGATCTGTTTTTTAAGTCAGAATGCACAGTCTCTGAATACTTATTTCCCAGCTGAACTTTAAATGTCAAGTTGTTGGTAGCGATTATCAACGCCCCATATATGGAACCAAGCATTTATATTGGTTTATGTCCTCTGGCATGAATTTTGATTTAGTAGTTGTAATTGCCTAGGAATGGGGAGATCGCTCAATGCTTGCGACAATTGCACTAGGGGCTGCTCAGGTGCACTTTTAAATTCTGAGACAACTCATAATATCATTTTCTCAATATATTAACCTCATTAATATCTTATTCTTTACAGTCCCCTTGGGGTGTGGCAAGTGGAGCCATTGCTGGACACCTACTTGCAACATCTATTGCCATTCTTGGAGGAGCATTCCTTGCTAACTACATTTCTGAAAAACTGGTATTAGTCATAACCTGATTTCACGTTGAATGTTCAAATTTTTAATTTAATATCTAATGTTAGTTCCTTTATCTTCCATCAGGTTGGCTACTTGGGTGGAGGGCTGTTTCTATTCATCTACGATGTTTTCATGCTCTTGGTCTTCATATTTTCTGTAGCCACCTTTTTTGGGGTTTTCTGATTTATTCTTGCATAGCTCAACTCCTTTTTTGTATGCAATAATATATCACTGATGGAAATACAAGGAAGGACACATGTTCAAATACACAATGAATGCGCAGAGAATGAAGAAAAATTCATTCTTCAACTTAGTTGAAGATTTCCTGAAGTAGACATTAGGAGCAAATTGCTCATATGGGTAGAGGATAAGAAAGCATGAAATCTGGCATTAGGGATTAGAGATATGGAAGCATAATGAGAAACTCGTGTAATTCTTTCTCCTTGAGATTAGCTTTTGTTACTTATGCTTATTGTAATAATAAAGCTACCCTGAAGATGTTGATCTATCATAAAAACTCCAGCTGTTGTTAGAAATGCAAGCTTGTTTACTGATTATTCATGGGTTGTCAGGAAATCAAGGACGTTGGTTTCAATCCCTGTATTTTTTATTTGTTGCATTAAAAGAATTTATGTATGTGCCAGTAATTCGAGTAAAATTATGAAGAGGAGAATGGACATATAGATCCAACACCCGATGAGCCGAAACATCATGCACCACAAAGGCAACGAAGACTACCATTAAAAGAATTTATGTATGTCTGGTTGCATGGATGGCTCTGTATCTTACATAATGTTCAGGTTGCTATTTAAAATCCTGTAGAATTAGTCATCTGACAAGTTTGACTGAGAAAAAAGCTGATAGATTCTGCATGTTTGAAATTGATTGTTAGGGAATTCATTTTGTAGGTATTTGATTTTGCAAGATTTCATACATGCTTGAATACCAGGTCCTGAATTACCATTTTCCCTAGAATTAGAATTACTTTTCAACCCTGCAATTAATTCTGTTCAGTATTCACAAGTTTACATTTATTGGGAAAACCAGTTATTATTATTATTTTTTTTGGTCTGTGGCGGGGGAGGGGGGGTTCAAAGGTACAACCATTTGATGATACGTTTCAATTACAAACCATTCTGCACATGTTTCTTTTACCGACCGTTTTCTAGAACTAAGTTGCACTTACAATTGCAAAACCATTTTCTAAAACTCTGTCATTTCATTTGAATTCCTTATTTCTTTTATCCAATGCAATTTTTGGTACAAATGGGAAGTTAGAATTATGGAGATGAGCTTTAAAAGAACATGGATTCCGTCTAAGTAGGAATAAGATGGAATATATAGAATGTAAGTTTAGTAAGAAGCCTGCTATTGCTAATTGAGTGGTAAAAATTGGAAATCACATCATACCACAAGTTACACGGTTTAGGTATCTTAGATCTATCATAGAAAATAATGGAGAGATAGAAGGAGATGTAAATTATAAGATTTAAGCTGGATAAATAAAATGAAAGAGTGTTTCACGAGTTATTTGTGATAGAAAAGTACCTCTTAAATTTAATAGTAAATTTTATTATACAGTTATAAGGCCCATGATGTTGTATGGTACTAAATGTTGGGTGGTAAAAAGTTAGCAATATCATAAGATCAGTATCACGGATATGAGGATATTGCGATGAATGTGTGACCATACAAGACAAGATAAGATTATGAATGAATGCATTAGAGAGAAAGTATGGGTAACACCTATTGTGTAAAAGATGAGAGAATCTCGCCTTAAGTAGTTTGGACATGTAAGGAGAAGATCTTTAGAAGTCCCTATAAGGAGAGTAGATCAGGTGAAGGATAACCCGATAGCTAGAGGTAGAGGGAGACAAAAAAAAAGACTATAGTTGGAACGATTAAAAAAGATTTAGATTTGAATGACATTTTTAAGACTTGATTTATGATATGACACAGTGACGTCATTTAATCCATGTAGCCGACCCACATAATAGGAAAAGACTTGGTTATTACTGTTGGTGACAATAAAATTTAAATCTATGATCTCATGCAAATTACCTAATCCCCTCTCCACTAGCCCTATCTTAGTGGCTTTCTTTTATCCAATGTAATTATCAACACTAACAAGAAAAAATGAGTAAACTGCATAACATGATAACAAAAAGGGTGGCACTTGCTTTATATAAATGATTCCCAAACATAAATTTGCTTTTCTTGAAATAGTTTTACAATACATTGTACTCAAATGTAATTTTATGCCAATCACAAAACATGCATGCAAATGCCATATCACTTCCTATGTCTGTCTTAAGAAGATGCCAATGATTGTTCCCTGATATCCTTAAATAAAGCCAACATTTTGTCACGGTCAGGAAGGTTTTCACTGATGGCTGGAACATTCCTGAAATGAGTAATCCATGAATGTAAGCGTGGGAACTTCTCATCTTCAAGTAACTTTACTTCAATGACTTCTTCCAGAATTTCTAGCCAGTGGACAATGGCCCCAAATGCTATATCCACAATGTTAATGTTGTCTCCACCAAAGAGTTTCTTCTCATCACGTAAGCATTGATCCTCAACAACCTTGAGAAGTTCCAAAGTATCCTTTATGACCTTCTCCTGCTTTTCACCAGTGCTACGAAAGAGTGCCCAAACTGCAGAACCCTATAAAAATTGAGCCAAGTTAGTGTCACCTTGAGATTGAAAATTAATGATCAAGTCTTCTATATATTATATTTTGAGAAAAGAGTATGCAGTTCCCCTAAACTTTAACCTTTTTATAAATCATTATCATAAATTTTAAAATTTTTTTAATTAGTTTTTAAATTTTAATTAATGTCCTAATATATCCTTCTATTTAATTTGAATATGTTAATTCATTAACGATGATATTGTGTAACAATATCTTATTTATTTTGTAATAAAAAATATATTTAAAATTAAATTTTAATAAAAAATTAATAAACAATTTTTAATTAATGTTGATATAAATAAAATGATATTATGTAATATTATTATTAGTGAACTAACAGATCTAAATTAAACATAAAAATCTATTAAGATATTAATTAAATTTTAGAGGCTAATTCAAAGATTTTAAAGTTCATAATAATAATTTACAAAAAGGTCAAAATTTAAGGAGTATCTATACTATTTTCCTTATATTTTACATTATACCTTATCTCCAACTCATTCGAATCAAGATGGGAATTTTAGTGCACGGAAAATTTATTTAGTTCAAAGGTAAACCAAACATGAATATTTATATTAGTAAAAGCAAGTCCTGGTGATGGAAAGACCAGAACAACACATATGAGCAAGTATCAAAATATACCTTGTCTTCAGCATATTTAACCCAAAACCTAGCCAAGGCTCTCTCAAGGGGATCAGCAGGAAGTAGTGAGTTCTGTGGCCAAATCTCATCAATGTATTCAACAATGATCATGGACTCACAAATGGGTTTTCCAGCATGAACAAGCACTGGAATCTTCTTGAACACAGGATTGTATTGCAGAAGTTGAGGACTCTTATTGTGGAGGTCTTCCTCTATGTACTCGTATGGTATACCCTTTAGCTTTAGGGTCCATACCACCCTTGTACTGAAGGGACTAGCCCAAACTCCATGTAGCTTCACCTCTTCCATCCTAGTTTGTGTTTTCCTAAGCCAATGTTATGTGTGTATATATAGCCTCACCATATTACCATCACATTGTGATGGGCGCAGTCTTATAGCTTGTTTGACAAGCTCAAAATTTAAAAAGAGAATAATAATCAAATTATATATTATAAAAGTATAAAAAAAACCACAGGGTATTCTACGTTTTTAGTATCATTTTGACTGGGTGATGCAAGAGCTTGCGTCATTGTCGTTGATTGATAATTCATATTTTTTAATTAATTGGTGATGTTAGATCTTGCATTATCATCATTGATTAATAAACATTATATAGTCACGGTCCATCCTTCGATTCAATGAATGAGAAATTTTACTTTAATTACATTTACCCTGCGTTTCTATGGGAAATTGAGGGTGAAATGTAACTTTACAGTATTTGATGTGTCACAGAAGAAATGTGATGTTTATACATGCGAATACACAATTGGACCTGGAGTTGGGTTTAATAGGCGGCTCTAGTTTTTCTTTTTGTGGTGTTCTCTGATATCTTATAGTATTCTCTTATTTTTTTATGGTCTTTTTTCATGTTGTGGTGTGGTGTTATCTTATTCTTTGCAGTATTTTGGTCTCTTTTTGAGTTCTTCATTAACAGAAGTTGTCACTTGAATCATTTAGTCATATTTATTTTCTTGATCTTTTTTTTGCAATTTATTTTAGTAATTTTATAACAAATCTTTTAGGTTTATGATTTTTTAATAAATCTAAAGAGGTTGACTAGTTTCTCTGATTTGACTCATGCTATTTTATAGGTGAGCCTAACGTAGAAAAAAATATTGTTTGAAGCAAGGCACCTAGTCTTGATAGAAAAGACTAATGTATTTTAATTCTTTCGTGTCTTTTCTCTCTCTTAATTTTTATTTTTAGGATTTTATAAAATTTTTGGTGAGGCTTATTTTTGAGCCATTCTTCTAGGCTTGTTCGAGGTTATTTGAGTAATAGCTCTTATTCCTATACCTTGAAACTTAATTTTCTATTTCATTTTCGTTAATAAATTTTACTATTTTTGGCAAAAAAAAATCGTTTAGATAAATAATAAAAGAATTTTTCAACAAATTAGAAAATCTAAATTGGATAATTTATGATTTAAAATAAAAAATATGAAATTCCACCAAAAAGGAATTTCTATCACGCCCACTAAAGACACCAAATTTTCTCATATAATGATATTAGCTATAAAATTGTACCTTAATAATTTCATCACCTCATACTAACCCAGGAGACAGTTTATTGGATGAAGTTTGTTGTACAATATATATGTGTACTTCTCTTATATAAGGGGGTAGTGACAGAATAAATTATAGGTATATAAAAAATTAGGTAAAATCAATTATAATTAGACTGTATTAAAAATTGTGTAAATTTAAAATGATTTGTGTGTAAGTGTGTAGATAATATTATTATAGGTTATTAGATGCACAAGCTTAACCACTTAATCTAATAAGATATAGTCATCCTCCCAAAACAGGTTGGCTCAACTGGTTTAAGTGATCTGGATAAAGTTCTAGACTGCCTAATTGCATGGGTTCAAATTCCCTCTTAGTTAGTAGTCCCTCTTAAGGAGATCCCATGGCACCCATGAGCTATGTGTGGGTAGCCTCAGTGTGGAGAAATCCTTTGACTGAGTACCTTGAGGCAATTATGAGTAGATCTTTGCCTATTATCCCATGCATGTTAGAGGTGTCTTGGCTAGTAGTACTGGAGTAATCTATCTTTACTACCATTTTGTTAAAAAAAGAAATAAATAAAATATTAACCCAGATCCTCTCATGATTCAAGACACTAGTAACAACGCGCATGCCTGCAAAATTTTTTGGCGTACAAAGTTAACAAGTTAAAACAATATCTTCCAGCACAAAAAAAAATAAAAAAATTCATGCATTCTCGTTGCTGGAAGGCTCCTTTCCAGGGGCGGAACTACGTTGAACTTAAGGGGGGCAGCCGCATCTCAAGCCAAAAAAATCTGCTTATACTTCTGGTTAAATCTACAGGGTAATTATTATAATAATATTTAATATTTCAACTGTATGCACCCCTGACTCTTTCATATGGTTCCGCTCTGCCCCTACTCCTTTCCTCCTATCTTTATATTAAACAACAGCTTTGTACATATTTCTGATTGTAAAATCATCATTGAAAAACAACAAAATATCTTAATGCATTGTTAAACTCTTGCATTTTGTTGCATTTGCTCAATATGTCCCCATTGATTTCCATAAATGTAGGTACCTTCAAATCACTGCTCTTTATTGTTTTTAAGTCACAGCTAGATCATCACCCTACAATGCAAGAAGTTATAATAAAAAATTAAAACTTCAAATCATGTAATAAGATATTAATATTTCTTTTTCATAAACAGTATATTAATAAATTTAAATTTTAAAATTTTTATTTAAATTATGTAAAAATATATTAATGAAATAATAAATATTCAAAATTTGATTTTTTTGTCATAATATAGTAATAGAAATTTAGATTTTAAATTTTTGTAATAATTATGCCACAGAAAAAACTGTAGCATGTGGCAAGATTTGATGACATATAAGTGTCATAGCCACTTAACAGAATTTCACAAATTTAATTCTCATTTTATATTGATATATTGATCAATTGATTTATTAATTTTTATTTTATTTTTTAATAAAATAATAATAAAATTTAAATTTAAATTACATTGATGACACAAATGTCAATTTAAGAATAATTATTTCCTGGCTGAAATTTTAAATGTCAATTTGTTGTAGCAATTAATCAACACCTCATATTGAATTAAGCATTTAATTGTTTGATGTTCTCAGGCATGAATTTTAATTTAGTGACTGGAATTGCCTAGACTGTTAGATTTTTTTTTAATTTATTCTAATTTTCATAAAGTGTTCCCTCATTTTTTCTCTTTTTAAGTTAAAGTGGAAATTGATTAGAAGCCAGTTATTAATACTTTGATTAGAAGATGTTTCTCTAATTTAATGGAGAGAACCCAAACCACCTTAAATAATAATGAACAAAATTTTTAATCTGTGCAGTCCCAAGTCAAAAGCAGTAGCCGAAAGGCTTTCAATCAATTGAGTGCTGGAAGTTAGTAGATGCAGTCCACAATTTAAATTAAACATGCGCATGCCAGATCGCATCCTATATGTTTGTCTTTGGAAGACGCCAATAATTATTCTCTGCGACGCTTGAAAAAAGCAAATAATTTGTCACGGTCAGTAAAGTTTTCGTTGGAAAAAAACTTCACTAGTTTTATATATTTTTTTATTTAGTTTTCAAATTAAATAATGATATATGAATTTTTTTTTAACTAACTACTATTTAGTAGTATTAAATGTGCATCGTCGAATTAAAAAAAATTACATATTATTGTTTGATTTGAAAATTAAATAAAAAAATATAAAAAACTTATCTAAGTTTGATCTTGATCTTAATAGTAATTTAAAGGACCGTATTTTAGTTGAAAGTTATAAGGTTATGCCTTTGTGGGTCAAGGATACTACATCCCTAAACCCTAATCTTGATGGTTTGATACATCCCTGAAATTAGTAATCCATGAATGCAAGCGTGGGAACTTACCATCTTCAAGTAACTTCACTTCAATGACATCTCCCACAATTCCTAGCCAGGGCACAATGGTCCCAAGTACTATATCCACAATGTTAATGCTATCTCCACCAAAGAATTTCTTCTCATCTCCTAAGCATTGATCCTCAACAACCTTGAGAAATTCCAAGGTCTCCCTTTTGGCCTTCTCTAGCTCTTCACCACTACTACGAAAGAGTGCCCAAACAGCAGAACTCTATAAGAACTGAGCCTTTCACCTTGACCTTGAAATTGATCAAGTCTACTGAAATGTGTGGTCATAATTTGAGAAAATTGTGTGGCTCAAATTTAGCCACACTTATGGCTAAAAATTATGCTACTTGGCATCTCCAAAGACCACATGTTTGGTCCTTCTTCTCCTATAAATACCCTTCCCTTCTCATTTGCAAGACACACCTAAAATTCTCTACTTCTCTAGTCTTTATTTCCTTTGTATCATAATAAGGAAAGTTCTTATAAAATAGAGAGGTTCTGAGAAAGAGTTTAGAGAGTGAATCTAGGTGTAATTGGGTTCTAGGTTATGAGTGATACTCTGAGTGACTCTTGTAAATTCTTTGATCACATAGTGAAAATTTTCTCACTGCTCTCTGGCCGTGAACGTAGGCAAATTGCTGAACCACGTTAAATCTCAGTGTCATTTTCTCTATTTTTTTTTTCTAAATGGGCCTTTCGTTTCAACAAACTGGTATCAGAGCTCTCAGAGCTCTCGGATAAGGTGCCGAATTTATAAGAAAATTCTTAGTATGCTCTGTGTTTGCAGTATTGTCTGATCTTCCACATCAGAAAAGAATTATTATTGTTCCTGGAAAAGTGTGGTAGTGTGAAAGTGCATGTCTAGGAAAGTTCTGGCTAAGGAAAGACTTGGTATTTAAGTGTGTTACAGACACCACCTCTCTTTCCTGGGAACTTACCTAGTGTACCGTTCATGGACTACGGCATTGTTCCAGTATACGGTACTATTCACCTGTACGTCACTATACGGTCATCATGGCGAGTGCTAAATTTGATTTGGAGAAATTCAATGGAGAAAATGATTTCAGTCTCTGGCGGCTGAAGATGAAAGCGCTACTGGTTCATCAAGGCTTGGGCAAAGCCTTGGAAGGTAGAGACAAGCTGCCACAAAGTCTAACCGACATCGAGAAAAGTGAGATCTTGGAAAAAGCACACAATGCAATTTTGTTGTGCTTGGGAGATGAAGTGCTACGAGAAGTGTCAGAAGAAAATACAGCTGCTTCATTATGGCTAAAGCTGGAAAGCCTGTACATGACGAAGTCGCTCACCAATAGATTGTATTTGAAGAAAAGAATATATACTCTTCAAATGCAGGAAGGAAAGCCTATAAAAGAGCACCTAGACGAATTTAACAGAGTTATTCTTAATCTAAAGAATATTGATGTTAAAATCGATGACGAAGATCAAGCAATTCTTCTATTATGTTCCCTTCCAAGTTCTTACGAGCACTTTATTGACACCATGATGTATGGTCGAGAAGACCTTACCTTGGAGGAAGTCAAGGCTGCGTTGCACTCGAAAGAACTGAAGAAAAGAATATCAAATTCAAAATCTGAAGGCTCGGGTGAAAGTCTCTTTGTTCGAGGAAGAACAGAGAAACGAAATCAAAATAGTGGCAGAGGCAAATCTAGGTCAAAATCCAAAGCGAAACCTAGAAAATTTAAATGCTTCCACTGTCACAAAGAAGGGCATATAAGAAAAAATTGTCCAGAGCGCAAAGGAAAGGAGAAGATCTCTGAATCTGGAAGTGCAGTTGTAGCAGATGGCTACGACAGTGCAGATGCTCTCATAGTCTCAGATCATGACTCAAAAGATGAGTGGATTCTTGATTCTGGATGCTCATATTATATGTGTCCCAATAAGGACTGGTTTGCTTCTTACCAACCTTTAGATGAGGGCAAGGTCCTTCTAGGAAATAATGCTCCCTGTAAGGTCGTCGGCATTGGCACAGTTAGAATCAAGATGTTTGATGGAATCGTGAGGACATTGACGGATGTAAGGCATGTTCCAGAATTGAAGAAAAATTTGATTTCCTTGGGAACGCTAGATTCAAAAGGTTATAGCTACAAAGGTGAAGGTGGAGCTATAAGAATCTCTAAAGGCGCTCTGATTGTGATGAAGGGAAAGAAAGAGAATAGTCTCTATGTGCTACAAGGAAGCACAATTACAGGTACTGCCGCTGTCTCCTCAACAGCTGATTCTGATGTCACCAAGTTATGGCATTTGCGAATGGGGCATGTCAGTGAGAGAGGTCTAGCAGAGTTGAGCAAGCAAGGATTACTCTGTGGTCAACAAGTTGGGAAGATAGATTTCTGTGAACACTGTGTATTCGGAAAACAGTGTCGGATAAAATTCAACATTGCAGTTCATCTAACAAAAGGCACGTTGGATTATATACATTCTGACTTGTGGGGTCCTTCCCAAGTACCTTCTCACGGTGGTGGCAGATATATGTTAACATTCATTGATGATTATTCAAGGAAGGTTTGGATCTTCATTTTGAAACATAAAAATGAAGTATTTTTCAAGTTCAAACAATGGAAAACCTTGATTGAAAAGCAGACGGGACGGCATATCAAGCGACTGAGAACTGACAATGGTTTAGAGTTCTGTAGCAGTGAATTTGAAAAGTTTTGCAAGGATCATGGTATTTCCAGACACCATACTGTGAGGCACACTCCACAACAGAATAGACTTGCAGAACGAATGAATAGAACTTTACTTGAAAGAACCAGATGTATGCTGTCAAATGCTGGGTTACCAAAAGCATTTTGGGTTTGAAGTTTAGATAATACACCACTTGATAAACAGATGTCAATCAACAGCCATTGGTTTTAAAACTCCAGAAGAGATGTGGTCAGGTACTCCTGCAAATTATGAAAATTTAAGGATATTTAGTTGTCCTGCATATGCTCATATCAAAGAAGGAAAACTTGATGCAAGAGCATTGAAATGCATTTTTCTTGGATATCCTGACGGTGTGAAAGGATATAAGCTATGGTTGCCAGAGAAAAGAAAATGCATTATTAGCAGGGATGTTACCTTTAATGAAGCTGAAATGCTAAAGCCTCATAAAGAGTCATCAAATGAAAACAAATATCCTAATATCTCGAAGAAGGTGGAGCTTGAGGTGGAGTCTTCCAAAGAAACCTCGTTGGATCAAGTTCAAGAAGAAGAAGAACAAACCCCACTTGAGGATTCAGACACATAACAATTGCAGCACTATCAGTTAGCTAGAGACAGGCAAAGAAGAGAGATAAGACCTCCTTCGAGGTATGGCTATGATGACTTGGTAGCATATGCTCTAAATGTTGCTGATAATATCAACAATTGTGAGCCTCAATCATATCAAGAACCTATCAGCAGCAAAGAAGCTTCTCAGTGGACTGTTGCAATGACAGAAGAAATTGAATCTCTTCATAAGAATCATACTTGGGTTCTTGTTGAAAGGCCGAAGACTCAAAAGATTGTTGGATGCAAATGGGTCTTTAAGAAGAAGGAAGGAATCCCTGGAATTGAAGATGCAAGATTCAAAGCACGATTAGTGGCTAAAGGTTTTACACAAAGAGAAGGTATTGATTTCAATGAAGTCTTCTCTCCCGTGGTAAAACATAGCTCTATTCGCATCCTACTTGCCACCGTAGCTCAATTTGATCTAGAACTTGAGCAGCTAGATGTCAAGACAGCATTCTTGCATGGCGAGCTGGAGGAACAAATCTATATGAAGCAGCCTGAGGGATTTGAAGTCCAAGGGAAGGAAGACCATGTTTGCTTATTGAAGAAATCTTTATATGGCCTAAAACAGTCTCCCAGACAGTGGTACAAGCGGTTTGACACCTTCATGCTTGGAAATGACTACTGCAGAAGTGAGCATGATAGTTGTGTCTACTACAAGAAGCTTGCAGATGAGTCATTCATCTATTTGCTCCTGTATGTTGATGACATGTTGATCGCCTGTAAGAACATGTCTGAAATAAAGAACTATAAAGCTCAATTGAGTTCAGAGTTTGAAATGAAGGATTTAGGAGCTGTAAAGAAAATTCCGGGAATGGAGATTCATAGGGATAGAAAAGCAGGGATGCTCTTTCTATCACAAAAGAAGTACATTGAAAAAGTGCTAGAACGTTTTGGCATGCAAAATGCTAAACTTGTCACTACTCATTGGCAGCCCATTTCAAAACTTTCAGTAGCCTTTTCACCACAAACTGAGTGTGAAAAGAAGGAGATGTCAGATGTACCTTATGCTAGTACAGTTGGCAGTCTCATGTATGCCATGGTATGCACTAGACCAGATATTGCACAAGCAGTAAGCGTGGTAAGCAGGTATATGGCAAGTCCTAGTAAAGTTCACTGGAAAGCTGTAAAGTGGATTTTGCGCTACCTGAAAGGTACCATGAATATAGGCCTAGTGTATAAAAAAATCAAAGATGTCGGGAGCAAGATCACTGGATACGTTGACTCAGACTATGCCGGAGATCTAGATAAGTGAAGATCACTCACAGGGTATATCTTTACACTGTGCGGTTGTACTATTAGTTGGAAAGCATGCTACAATCGATTGTTGCTTTGTCTACAACTGAAGCAGAGTACATCGCAACAACAAAAGCTGTAAAGGAAGCTATTTGGGTGAGAGGATTAATTGAAGAGTTGGGTATACAACTGGAAGAAACAACCATCTACTGCGATAGTCAAAGTGCTATACATCTGAAAAAGAATCCTATGTATCACGAAAGAACTAAGCATATCGACGTCAGAATGCACTTTATCAGAGATATCGTGGAAAGAGGAATTGTTAGAGTTGAGAAGATACCCACTGATAGAGATAACCCTAAGAAACATGATGACGAAGCTGCCTCCGACAACCAAGTTCAGACATTGTCTGGACTTAATTAGAGTTCAGAAACTCTAAGGGATATGAAGGGGAGCAGTTCAGAAGAAAAATACTATGCATAATTTCAGCCAAGGCGGAGATTTGAAATGTGTGGTCATAATTTGAGAAAATTGTGTGGCTCAAATTTAGCCACACTTATGGCTAAAAATTATGCCACTTGGCATCTCCAAAGACCACATGTTTGGTCCTCCTTCTCCTATAAATACCCTTCCCTTCTCATTTGCAAGACACACCTAAAATTCTCTACTTCTCTAGTCTTTATTTTCTTTGTATCATAATAAGGAAAGTTTTTATAAAATAGAGAGGTTCTGAGAGAGAGTTTAGAGAGTGAATCTGGGTGTAATTGGGTTCTGGGTTATGAGTGATACTCTGAGTGACTCTTGTAAATTCTTTGATCACATAGTGAAAATTTTCTCACTGCTCTCTGACCGTGAACGTAGGCAAATTGCTGAACCACGTTAAATCTTGGTGTCATTTTCTCTATTTTTTTTTTTCTAAATGGGCCTTTCGTTTCAACATCTACTATGATAAATTTTATATTACCTTAATCTATAACTCATTTGAATCAATATGAAGTTTTAATGCATAGAAAACCACAAGAAAAAAACAAGAAGGTTCACTAAATTTAAGAGTAATGATACTTGCACATACTTCATCCTCACAAACTCTTCACAGCCTCCCATGTGAATCATTAGATAACACTTGATCCCATTACAAGTTTTTTGAATGGTCCATATGAATCTACCTTAGAGTATGTAAGGAGTTCGTAAAGATAAGTGTATGTGCAAATGCCATCTTCCTAAATTTGATTATAGTTCAAAGATAAACTAAACATAAATTTTATTAGTAAGAGCAAGTGCCAATGATGGGAGAATCAGAAAAATATATATGACCAAGCTTCTAAACATATTTACTTTGTCTTCAGCATATTTAACCCAAAATCGATCCAGAGCTCTCTCAAGGGGATCAGGAGGAAGTAATGGGTTCTGTGGCCAAATTTCATCAGTATATTCAACAATGATCATGGACTCACAAATGAGTTTTCCAGCATGAACGAGCACTGGAATCTTCTTGTGCACGGGGTTGTATTTCAGAAGTTCGGACTCTTATTGAAGAGGTTTTCCTCTATGTATTCGTATGGTATGCCCTTTAGCTTTAGGGTCCATACTACCCTTTTACTAAGGGACTAACCCAAGCTCATGTAGCTTCACCTCTTCCATCCTAGCATGTGTTTTCTTAAGCCAAAGTTGGGTATAACCATAAATTAAATGTCATATTATTCGCAAGCTTCTTGTATTATAATTTCAGAATCATTTAGAACAAATATTCTTTAAATTGACCAATTCGTAACTAAATAATCACAATTATTTTGTTATATAAAATTTTTAATGTTTAAGCGTAATTTACTCTTATATTATAAATGAAAATACTCTCTTTTGAGAATAATAAGATCTGAATTGTATTCTCCTTCTCATGTGGCTATGTCTATTTTCTATATAATTATCATACATCTTTACATAAGCTTTCTTTTTATCTCTCCTCTCATATGTGCTTCCATTTGATTATTTGAAGAGAGAAGTTATTCTCTTTAATTATCTCCTTAATTAATCAAGATTCTTTTTTTTTACTTTAATTATCTTCAATTAAATTTTAAATTCCTTAATACCATTATTTTTTATTCTAAATTATGATAGAATTTTATTTTTTATTTTTTTATAATTTTTTATTACTTTAAGAATAAAATATTAACAATTTAAAGAATTCAAATTTATAACATTTTATATATATATATATATATATATATAACATGCTAAAAATTAAGTCTAAAAAAATATATTTTAAATATATATTAAAATTTGAAAAAAATTATGCAATGCACAAATTACTGACTAATTCTCTAACAGAAATAATCACGTCTACTCAGAGAGAAACGATAAACATGACGAGATTTTTTCATACAAAATCCTCGAATCCAACATAATATAACATCAGTTACATATATAAAACTATTTTATCTCCAACTCACCGTACATGAATATGAAGAAAAGAAAAAGATTATTATACATTCTTTTTAAGGATATATTTATTATTATTAATACCTTTTTTAAAGATCAGACTTAATAAAAATAATAATAATAAAATAAATATAATGAATGATATTTAAAAAATATATAAAAAATATATATACACAATTAATACAATTAATGATAAGAAGAATATGATTGTCCATTGCTAATTCGTGAAGGCATTCGTAGAAATACTTTCATAGGAAATAGCGCTGCGCCCTCAGTTTCCAACGTCTTGTATTCAAAAATCCGCATGATAATGTACTTTTTTGTATATTAATGAAAAATGATATTATCACAGCTCTTTTTTAAATTATATTATTATTTACATTATTTTTAATAATTGTGATAAAAAAAAATTAATGTAATTAATAATATAAAAAATATTTATAAAAAATAACATAAAAGAAAATAATGTGAAAAAATCATGGTTATATTTTTTTAAAATATCCTTGTTGTCTTGGTGATGCAAGAGCTTGCGTTATTGTCATTAATTGATTATATTACTAATTTTGATTTGGTGATGCAAGAACTTCCGTCATTTTCATTGATTAAAAATATTATATTGTCGTGGTCCATGATTCCATCTTTCGATTTTCTTTTCTTTTCTTCTAATAATCAGATATATTTGATTAACATTTAACATGTGTTTGGATAGTAAATTGAGGATGAAATATAACTTCATAAAGTATTTAATGTGTCACAAAAGAAAATGTATTGTTTATATGAATGATAAGTCAACATGGATTGGCTCGACAGCTTTAATAATTTTGGATAACGTTACACACTTCTAAAGTGCACGAGTCTGAATTCTTTCATCAATTTTATTTGATGGATGGTCATTACTCCCTAAGGAGATCCGTTACCACCCACGAGTTACAAATGAATAGCCTCCATATGAAAATATCTCAGAGAGTACCCTGGATGTATATCTACAATTTTATTTGATGGATGAATATCTATATGACCATTGAAATCCTTAATATGTCATTGACATCCTGACCAGTAATATTCAAATAATATATCCTTACTAATCTTTTACTAAATAAAAAGATAGATGATAAAAGATCTTAAGATAGTTAGAGAATTTAAATTGAGTAATTTATTGCTTAAAATAAAAAATAAAAAACTCCACCAAAAATATGGAAAATTTTCAATTCTCTCACGTCTCTTGTTCTTCAGATTGGGCTTAAACGCTTTCTTTTATTTTTCCTTTTAATATACAACCAATTTTTTAACTAGAGCTTAATTTTAATTTATTGTAAATGCAAAAAAAAAATACATTATTATTCAATCATATGTTGCTATATTATTAAAAGAGCTTGAAATTTTATGAGTTTGACCTGATAACAACTAATTAAGAAATAAAACACTTAATAATATGACAATTATAATTAAATAATAGTATAAACATTTTTTACCATCAAAATCACATACTTGATAATAATTATAAAAAAAAAAACCTTTTCAACCACATTCATTCTATGTGGTCAATAAAGATGAAATGGGTGCCAAAGTAACACGAATATGTCTTGTACTCATCATTTTCTATCTCATCCACCAAACACGCCAATTTTTCTCATAATAATAGTAGTAGCTACAAAATTGTAACTTCACAATTTCATCACCTCAGATTAGCCCAATATCTTCTCATTATTTAAGACAACAGTAGGAAATAACAAGGGGCATGTCTTTAAACTCTTAAAACACACAAATACAAAATTGAAACCTTGACACACAATTGAAGGATGGGATTGGAGAGGATTCCCACCTAGGGTGCATTTTGTCCACTTTTCAGTATGCAAGTGCCAAGCAAACATCTCTTAGCCAAGAGACAGTAACCAAATCTGAACATACATGCATATTGACATCCATATTAAATTGTAAAAATGCAACCCAGAATTAGCAAAAAAAATAAAATTATTTGTGCTAACAGAATTAGTAATCATACCTAACTTGTATAAAGCACCACCCAAAAAAATCCATCCCGACTTTGCTACAAGATTTCCAATAGGTAAGACAAACACCAATTGGTTCTTAGTTCTTACCAATCCTTTTCAATTTCTTTCAAGGTGGGTTTCTATTCTGTTACATTGTGTGAAATCAGGCTAGAGTCAGTTCATTCAAATATACACTGACGGGATCGGAAAGTTCCATTTGACAGCAATTCAACAATTGCTTTCTCAAGTCGTCGAGAACCTGATCCAGGTCTCAAGATATTAGCATCTCCCCAAGTTAAACATGTGCTATTTCCAGGCTCACCTAAGCACCATCCACCGGGAACAACCAATCCAGGACTTCGACCCAAAATTTTTTGGTCAATGAGATCAAGCACAGGGTCATTTGGCTGGAATTTTCGAGCAAAGGCAGCTCCACTCTGAATCATGTCACCAAAATCACTGGAATTGAGCAGTTGAGGATCATTTATATGGTTGTCAAAGATAGTATATAATAAGTTCTGATTTATGACTGTCCTGTTGAACTGACGAGAATTACAGAGAACTGTAGGGAAATAACTGGACAGGGATGAAGGTGTGTTTGCAAAATACATCAGTAGAATCCTGGGGAGATTGTCGGTTCCCAAGATACAGAACTCCATAAAACTACGACTTAAGATAGAAAAAGTTGAACCTGCACAAATAAAGACTAAGTAAGATCTACTCAACGTTTTTTTATGACAGAAAAATAATTGTTTGCTTTTTTTGGTTTAAGAAAAATACATTCTATTAGTGAGAAAAGCGGGTAGTACTACTAGGGCAGGATAAAATATCCTCCAAAACATGGACAATAGATAAAAAAAAAGGACCATAAAGAAAATCTCAAGAATGCAACAAGGCTGTCAAAGTCTCTCTGCATATCCAACATAGCACCTCTTTAAAGCAATCATGGAACAAAGCAAAACACCAAAGAGAAGGCAAAAACAAAATCTATACCCTAGGATGCATGACAGCTATTTTGTGTGACCATAGAATGCCTACAAAACTGAACGGAAAGTTTTGCTGAACCACAGTTAGAACCTCAATGTTGTATAGATCAAAATCCTGGGCAAGCGGGCAGTGAAATGCATTCACAAACAAAAAATGGTCACATACATGAGGATGTTGCAATAGACGAGTGGGCATACCAGGATGGATAAGATTAGGAATGAGATCTTTAAGGAGGTCGTTGGAGTGGCCTCTACAGAGGAAAAATTATGAAAAATTGCTTAAGATGGTTTGGGCAAGTAAAACGAACTACACATGCTTGGGTAAGGAGATGTGAGAATAAAGACAATGACCCTTTAAAGACGGTAGAGTTACTGTTAGGAACCAGAAAGGAAATAGCTAGGACAGAGATGAAGAAACACTGTTTTATTGCAGAATTCAGGCCTGTATCAAGGTGATAGCAGTGCCTGGTTCTGAAAAACGAAAATAAAGTATACAGTGAGAAAAAAAGGGCCTAGGCAGTTAGAGAGTGTCCAGTCTCTCCCAAAAGTCCCAGCCAACTTCAGCCTGCCCCCCCAATCATCACTCCTTAGCCTTAAACCCATTACAACCAAATCACTCTTCCACTACCCACATTAATTCAGTTCTCCCACTACCCCCATTAATTCAGCATTCAATCACTCTCCCACTAATTCAGCAGTTGGTTATATTCACTCTCCCACTACCCTCCCCCTATTAATTTAGCAGTTAGTTACATAGTGGGTAACCTTCCATTGCAACCCTTCTTTCTCCTCACATACACTTTATTTAATTTAGGGGTCCTATCAACACCCCCCCCCTCAAGACACACCTTGTCCTCAAGGTGGAAGTCAGGGAACTGATCCTTGAGTGTAGATAGAGTCTCCTAGGAGTTTTCGATGTCTGGCAAATTCTTCCATTTAATGAGAACTTCTGTATCTCCATTTGAATTAGTTCAGGCAGCAAGTGCTTCAGCTGGCTGTACTGTCAGTTCCCAATCCTCTGCTAAAAACAGAGGTAAGGGCTGGCTGGTGATATCTGCAGAGATGAATTTCTTTAACAAGGAAGCATGAAAAACTGGATGCACTTGGCTGCCCTCAGGTAGCAGCAGCTTATAAGCAACTGGGCTGATTTTTTCCACAATTTCATAAGGTCCATAGTACCTAGGACTCAGTTTCTGATTCACCCTCTTAGCCACAGTCTTCAATTTATACAGTTGAATCTTCAGAAAAACAGCATCTCCAACTTGATATTCTACCTCTCGTCTATGTCTATTGGCTTGATTGCACATTCTGTTTTGGGCCTGAACCAAATGTTCTCTCAGTTCGTCCAGCATGTGATTTCTTTCTGCCATCAGCCTATTGACTTCTGATTTACATCACCTCTAATTAGTAAAGGGGCGTCTCTCCCGTACAATGCTTTAAAAGGGGTCATCTGGGTAGCAGAATTGTAGTTGGTATTATACCAAAATTCTACCCAACTGAGCCATTTAGGCCATTGCTTAGGTTTAGTCCCTGTTAGACACCTAAGGTAAGTCTCCAAGCATCGATTAACCACCTCTGCTTGCCCATCAGATTGGGGGTAATAGGCGGAACTGAATTTCAATTTGGTGCCAGCAAGTTAAAATAGTTCTGCCCAAAAAGTACTGATGAAAACCCTGTCCCAATTAGAAACAATGGAGGGAAACCCATGGAGCTTGACTACGTCTTTGATGAAAATCTCTGCAATATTTGAGCAGTGAAAGGATGAGATACTACTGTAAAGTGTGCATACTTCATTAATCTGTCTACTACTACTAGAATTGTGTCGACCCCAAAAGTCTTAGGTAGTCCGCCTATAAAGTCCATAGAAAGGTCTGACCAGGTATGTGCTGGTATTGGAAGTGGTTGTAGTAAACCCACGAGACTTAAGGCCTGATATTTATTCCTCTCACAAACTTCACATCCTTGTACATACTAATGTATTCTCTTCTTCATCCCTTCCCAAAATATCAATCTAGAAATCCTTTTGTAGGTCCTAAAAAATCCTGAGTCTCCCCCTATGGCTAAGTCATGGAATTCCTTAAGTATTAAAGGAACTTTGGGTGAATCCTTAGGAATCAGCATTCGCCTTTTAAAATATAATCTCCCCTTCTTAAATTGGAACCCATGAAGGATGGGAGTCGGCTGCCTCAATAAGAGCACCGAAGTCTTTAATAATCCCCCTCAATTTTTCATCAACCTAGATTTCATCTTCCAACCCATCCCACTCATAAAGAGCTTGATTCGGCTTATGTAAACCGTAGAAAGTACCGAATATTGTAACTTCCTTGAAAGGGCATCGACTACCCAAATTGTGACGTTTTCATTTTCGGGTTTGTTGTATTTGATCTAAAATCATACCCCAACAATTTCGAGACCCATTTCTACTTCGTTCTTCCCCTTTATTCTCTTTGGAAGAGCCGACAAGGAATCTTAGGCTTTTCGATCCGTATGCAAACGCAAAAGTTTCTCCCCAACAAATAATGCCTCCATTTTTGAATAGCTAAAACTATAGCCAAGGGCTAACTCCCTCTCATTCTTGACGAACTTCTTGTACCAAGTTATGATAGCCGAATGGCTTAAGCTGTTCTCACCGATTTAAAGGTTTGACTCATGTAAATACAAAATCCCTTGATTTTAGGGATTCCAACTTCTCAAAACTATATCAATATCAACACTATATATTCACTCTCCCACTACCCTCCCTATTAATTTAGCAGCTTAGTTACATAATGGGTAACCTTCCATTGCAACCCTTCTTTCTCCTCACATACACTTTATTTAATTTAGGGGTCCTATCAACACCCCCCCCCTCAAGACACACCTTGTCCTCAAGGTGGAAGTCAGGGAACTGATCCTTGAGTGTAGATAGAGTCTCCTAGGAGTTTTCGATGTCCGCCAATTCTTCCATTTAATGAGAACTTCGTATCTCCATTTGAATTAGTTCGACAAGTAAGTGCTTCAATTGGTCCGTACTTTCGCTTCCCAATCCTCTCGCTAAAAACAGAGGTGGTCAGATGGCCGGTGATATCTCGGAGATGAATTTCTTTAGCCTCTCTTTAACAAAGCTGGATCAGTAGCAAGGCGACTTATAAGCAGCGGGGCGATTTTTCCACAATTTCATAAGGTCCATAGTACCTAGGACTCGATTCGATTCACCCTCTTAGCCACGGTCTTCAATTTATACGATTGAATCTTCGAAAAACAAAGATCTCCAACTTGATATTCTACCTCTCGTCTATGTCTAGCTTTCTCAAATGTTCTCTCGGTTTGCCATCGCCTATTGACTTCGATTTACATCACATTAGTAAAGGGGCGTCTCTCTCCGTACAATGCTTTAAAAGGCTGGGTAGCTTAGTTGGTATTATACCAAAATTCTACCCAACTGAGCCATTTAGGCCATTGCTTAGGTTTAGTCCACCTAAATCGATTAACCCCTCCCCATCGAGTGCCTCCCCCCCGTCCCAATTAGAAACAATGGAGGGAAACCCATGGAGCTTGAAATATTTGAGCACACAGTTTCATCTGTCTACTACTACTAAAGTAGTCCGCCTATAAAGTCCATAGAAAGGTCCGACTGTGCATGGCCGGTATTGGAAGTGGTTGTAGTAAACCCACGAGACTTAAGGCCGATTTCTAAAAAATCTGAGTCTCCCCTATGGCTAAGTCATGGAATTCCTTATTTGGGTGAATCCTTAAGAATAATAAGCCTTTTAAAATATAATCTCCCTTCTTAAATTGGAACCCTGGATGAGAGTCAGGTTGCCTCAGCAAGTCTTGAATAATCCCCCTCAATTTTTCATCAGCCTAGATTTCATCTTCCAACCCATCCCACTCATAAAACTGGCCTGTAGAAAGTACTGAATATTGTAACTTCCTTGAAAGGGCATCGACTACCCTATTTTCATTTTCGGGTTTGTATTTGATCTCAAAATTATACTCCAACAATTTCGAGACCCATTTCTAATTCCCCGTTATTCTCTCGGGTCAAGGAATCTTTATGCGACAAAAATTTCTCCCCAACAAATAATGCCTCCATTTTTTAATAGCTAAAACTATAGCCAACTCCCTCTCAATAAAACCTCCTTTCTCAAAATTTGGGACCGCCAACAATATCCTTCTTCAAAAGCCCCCTGAGCCTCACTCCCCCACTTGAAACTGTCCTTCTTGAGCTGCTGTGTGAGGGGCTAAGCTATTTTACCATAATTTTTTACAAACCTCCTATAATATCCAGTTAAGCCCAAGAATCCTCTCAACCCCTTCACATCCACAGGGACATATCCATCACCTTATTCAGATCCGCAGAGACACCTTTTTTCTGAAATTAGGTGTCCCAAATACTCTAGTTGCTGCTGGCCGAAACTGCACTTCTTCTTATTAACAAAGAGTTGATTCTCCCTCAACAACTGAAGCACTAACTTGAGATGTTTCTTATGGCTGTTTTCATCTTGACTGTAGATTAGAATGTCATCGAAGAATAATAGAACAAACTTCCTCAAGTAAGGTTTCAGGACCCTATTCATTAGAGCTTGAAAAGTTGAGGGGGCATTGGTTAAGCCAAAAGGCATGACCAAAATTTCATAGTGCCCCTCATGCATCCTAAAAGCTATTTTCGGGATGTCTCCTTCCTTCATCCGAATCTAGTGATAACCAGATTTAAGATCCAATTTAGAGAATACCATAGCAGCCCCCAACTCATCTAGCAACTAATCAATTATAGGAATAAGGAATTTGTCAGGTATTATCAACTTATTTAATTTCCTATAATCTACACAGAACCTCTATCCATCATCCTTTTTCTTTACTAAAATAACAGGGCTGGAAAAAGGACTAGTACTGGGCCTAATTATACTCGCATGCAACATTTCACCCACTATTTTCTCAATCTCATTTTTCTGGTAATAAGGATACCTGTATGGCCAGATGTTAGGGATTTGAACCCCTTCCTTGAGATTGATAGCATGATCCTGTTCTCTCCTTGGGGGTAATCTGTTTGGTTCTTGAAAAACATCAGCAAAATCTTCTAAAACAGCCCTGATTTCCTCGGATAGAAGCTACTGTTCCCTCCCTTCTCCTTGCAGCTGCTGGTATTCTACATAATATCCTTCTCCTTCATCTCCTCTTCTTCCGCTACGTCTTCCATCATAAACAACTAGTAGTGCTTGAATTTGCACACATGCTCAGGCCCCCATTTTTCCCCGCACTTAAAACACAGTCCCTTTCTACTTCTTTCCTGTAATTCAGCTTGGGAGAGTTTTTTGCCCCCAACAATTCGTTTTTCTCCCCCTTGCCCATCTATTGGTTTGGGTTCCACAGGGCCTTTACTCCCATAATTGGTCCTACATACAAAGGACTGGGTCCTCCCAACTTCCCTCATCGTATTGGCCTTGAAAGTAGAAGGACCTTTTTCGTACAGCCCTCCCTTGTCATTTGGTGCCAATCCTCCCTTCCTTAATACCTAGTTCTTCGCTTCCAACAATAGAGCTCTATCCACGAGTTCCGATTGTGTCTCCAAGTTGTACAACTTCAGTTCATCTTGCAACTCCTCTCGTAACCCATTCAAGAAAATCCATTTTAATATCACCTTGTCCGCATTTTTCAACGGAGTAGAAATCATCTCAAACTTCTCACGGTACTCCATAACCGAACCAGTTTGCTTAAGACTAAACAGTGGCCTGAAGGGATTCCAAACCAATCCTGGTTGAAAACGTCAAATTACCGCCTCCTTGAATTTTTCCCAACTTGGAGAGGGTGTTTGTTCCTCCCACCATTGGTACCAATTTAGTGCTCTATCTTCTAAAGCTACCAACACTGCATCTAATTTCTCTGAATCTGCCATGGCATTTACCTTGAAATACCGCTCCACTCGGTTAATCCAACCATAGGCATAGATCGGAACCTCCAACTTTCTGCCTCCATTGTCCTGCATCATAGGATGGCTGCCCCTCGAAGAACCTCCTCTGTGTTTAGTTGAAGAATCACGTGTTTTGGAATGCGATTCTGCAATTCGAACCAAGCCCACCTTACTACCGCTGCGCCTCTTGCCCTGACTCTCCTCCTCATCATGTCGGTTTGGAGAACGCCGACGTTGAGATCGACCTCGGGAGTAACCTCGGTCTTTCCCCTTCAACAACCGCTTGATCTCATCCAACTGTGTTTGACTCTCATGCCTCCAATCCAGGAAACTCTTCTCCAAGCTCTCCACTCGAGACTCCATTGCAGCTCGCATAGTGACCATCCAAAGCTCCCAGAATCGGGAGCTCTGATACCAGTTGTTAGCAACCAAAAAGGAAATAGCTAGGACAGAGATGAAGAAACACTATTTTATTGCAGAATTCAGGCCTGTATCAAGGTGATAGAAGTGCCTGGTTCTGGAAAACGAAAATAAAGTATATAGAGAGAAAAAAAGGGCCTAGGCAGTTAGTTAAAGAGTACCCAGTCTCTCCCAAAAGTCCCAGCCAAATTCCAGCCTGCCTCCCCCCCCCCAAAATCATCACTCCTTAGCCTTAAACCAATTACAACCGAATCACTCTTCCACTACCCACATTAATTCAGTTCTCCCACTACCCCCATTAATTCAGCATTCAATCACATTCACTCTCCCACTAATTCAGCAGTTGGTTATATTCACTCTCCCACTACCCTCCCCCCATTAATTTAGCAGTTAGTTGCATAGTGGGTAACCTTCCATTGCAACCCTTCTTTCTCCTCACATACACTTTATTTAATTTAGGAGTCCTATCCGTTACACTTAAAAAGACATAGTTGGAGACTATTAAGAAGGATTTAGGGTACATGGGGCTCCATGAATCTATGATACAGTAACGAACACAATGGCGAATAAGAATCCAGTAGCCAACGCCACTTGGTGGGAATAATAAGACTTTGTTGTTGTTGTTGTATTCTATTTGCTTGGGTTTCAAAGAGTGTGATAGCAAATTTGGATTTAATACTAATCCATTGATAGTGTAAAGAGTTTTACACTAACAATGAACCATGTGTGCCATGTGTTTAAAAACTGTTAAAAGCTTTTATTGCAAGTGAAAACTTTTGCTTACCCCAATGATGTGCCACTTTCTTGTTTACTGATAGTAAAAAAAATTTGTTTCGCTTTTGCTACTGAATCAACAATTGAAGATTAATCATAATTGCTGCTGCTTATATTCATTCTAAAATGTTATTTTTTCAATACAATCAAAAAGAAATCTCTGTGAAAGTGCACAGAAATAAATTTAAAACCTTATTAGTATTGACAATCCCGTGAATTCCTTTCCAATTTAAAATCTAGTCAACTATAGAAGCCAGTTTTTCAGACAGAGTCCAATGCCTCAAGTAGCCCAATTTTCCTAAGCAACTGATTGGTTCATGTGGCCAAAATATCTACCTGGAACTTACCTTTTAGACAATTACTTAATGGCTTGCATGAATATGCTATAGAACTCTATCTCACTGTATCACACAGCATAAAACTTCCAGTTTGTTGCCCATGGTTTTAAAAGAATCTCCAGAATTCACTTCCTGTCCCTGAGTAATGCTCCACAGGATTAATAAATCACTCCCTAAAGCTTTTTTCAGTTGTGTATCAAGTACTAAATTTGAATTTTGTACAACAACTGAGTTTATGTTATGTACCACTTTTATCTGTGTCTTGTGATGGGTCATAAATTTTATTAAAATTACAATTGGCACAGTTTAGGAAGGAATTGAAAAAATAATGAAGCATGATTTGGACCAAACCAAACCAAGCCCAATAGTTCAGTTTGGCTGGAAAAATAAGTTCCCAATGGTTTGATTTGTTTTCCAAAATTTGAGGACTGTGAAATCTGGTTTGATTCAAGTTTGAGCCTCAAATCAGTCAACCGGAACCAAATGAACCACAAACAAATAATGCCCTACTTCTTGTTACCAATAATGATTCAAGGTTCCTTTCATGCAATTGAAAGTACAGACCATTAACAAGCTTCCCAAATGTATACTAAAATATAATTCCATAATTTCACTCCGCCATATACACTTCTACTCTGGTCCATTTTACACCTGACTAGAATTGCAATCCTCATTTTAGCATAAGATGTGGTCATAATTAGAAAAACTATGATGCTGCAATTCATGAAGATTGCAGCCTCAACCATGCTAAAAATCAACTAAATATCTGAGACTGAAAATTATGTCAACTATGCAATAAAAAACAGCACATAGTCTATATTAATAATTTAATAACAACCAAACTTCTATTTTTCTTGATTGGTTCTAATTAGTTTATCCAACCGCTGTCCTATTTCATTACTTTCAAAATGTTAGAAAGAGCTGTAACTAGATCTAGCTTACTAGGATGTCACATTCAGCCTGATATGCAATATTATATCACATTCGCTACATGAATCAAACGATGTCATGGGACTATATCAAAAACCAAAATTTCAATAAATCCATTTAGAGCAAGATCTTTTCTTGATCTTATCCCAAATTTCCAAATTTATCCCAAACACATTCATTCTTGATCTTATCTTTTCTTATATGTCCAGTCATCCACTACAACATTATCTTCTCAGCTATGCTTGTTTTTCACTCCTGTTGGCATTCCCGAATCAAATAAAACGAAAAACTGAAAGAATACACAGACTCAGAGACAATGCAAAAAAAGCCACACATACCTGTAAACAAGTGGTAAGCACTAGGGAGTTCCCTCTTCTGAGTAGCATAAAACATTTCAGTCCCTTCAGAAAGATACAGGCCCGGATCAACAATAATGGGTTTCAACTTCCTCGACCTATAGCATCAAAAGCCATCGAAAATAAGCATCTCTATTATCTACACAACACTGAACAGTTAATTCATGTTTTCCCCCATCCAAAGCATCAATTAATCATTTAAATTAAATAAAAAATAAAACACACACACACACACAAAAGAAGAACATTAGCTTACTCTTTCCAACCAATATAGCTTGAATGATTCACAAAGTTCATATCTTTAGGCAGAAATGACAAGATGTGGAGAAGATCTGACACCCACAAAAAGATTATTCAAGATCAAAACATCAATATATACAGCAACAACGAAAACCTTTTCCCATTAAGTAGGGTCTAAGTCATTCTGTTCCCTCAAAAAACAAGTCTTCAGATAGGCCAATATACATATTTGCAAACAAATTAAAAAAAAACTCAATGGAACCAAAAATTCACCATACCATACCATCTTGAGTGACAAGAGGGTAAGCATCAGCACTGAGGCTAACAAACCAATCCCATTTGAGGTTCAACCTCAGTAATATGGATGCTCCATGGAGGGTCAAGGAAACGGGTGAGGACCCTTTCGGGTATGCAAAATCGGGTTTTCCCATGACATGGACGTTCCGGGCAGCTCTGAAAACGGGGTGGGACTGCACGGTGAGTGCGAGGTTCTCACGATCCGCCATGGGTGCAGAAGGGTCGAGGTGGAGGAGGTAGTGGTTGAGGGGGTGGTATGTGGCTTGGAGCAACCGGAAGACCCGACCCGAATCGCCGTGGGACCCGGAGATGAGGTAGGCGATGGAGGGAGGGGAAGGGGTGGCTTTGTTGTTGTAGTCATAGATGATGCGGTGGTGGGTCTGTTGGGTCGGGTAGAGAAACGGGTCAGGGCCGGAATGCGATGTGGATGAGGAGGAGGAGGAGAGAGAGAGGATGATGATGATGGAGACAAGAGAGATGGGAAGGAAGGTGTAGAGGATGATGGGTTTTGGTTTTGGGTCTCTGAGATTGTTGAAGAACGTTGTTGGGAAAGTGGGATATGAAGTGCACTGATGTGGTGGTGGAGGTGGTTGTGGTTGTGGTTGTGGTTGTGGTGGTGCTGAACCTGGATTTTGCATTTTTTTTTGGTTTCAGGGGATGGAATGGGTTGGTGGTTCAGCTTTGGTTTTTACTACTGAGATGAGATCTCCATTCCCTTTGTTGTCTTTGCAGTCTGACTCTGGGTGTGAGGGTGTCTTTCTGTATTTCTGTCTTTTTCTTGTGTCTCATAACTCAATACTATTTTTACCTAACAAAATTGAAAAACTAACATGGAGGAACTCATAAATTGCCTATTAATGAAGAATTATTTAAGAAAGTAATAATAATTGTTCAAACTTTATCTTTGTAAACTTTCCACATACTGTCATGACAAAGATTGAAACCGTTGAGTAGGAAAGCTTGAATCTCTGATTAATCATGTTCATGAAATTTCATATTAATGTAAGATTAATTTGTACTCCATCAAAATATCTTAAAAATAATAACGTTATTTTTGAATAAATAATAATATCAACTATTTTATCACCATTTTGTTTTTGTTTTAATTTTTTTAAAAATCAACATTTAAAATATAAATAATAATTAGTTATTTTTTAATGTATAAATTTATCAAATTATTCTATAAAAAGTTGGCAAGTGATGGTGTAACTACATCAAATTTTATGTTGGTTCAACTTTTAGGCCTTTCCTTTTAAGGTTGCGCTAAGGTTCTAATTCTCACATTTTCGCCTTTAGAATAAAAACATCCAAGTCTATAATGTGGTGCAATTTCCACTTGTTTGACATCTTCTTTAATTGGTTATTCATTCTAGATGCCCCTCTAACCCTCAAATTAATCACAGTCTAGACCTGAACATCATCTCCCTCTGAATGTCGTTTATACCTTTGATGGCATTCGTTCCACTTGACTTTGGCCATGGTCTATTCATTGTCTCCGCTTTGTATCACTACATCTTATCAACAACCAATAGCCATGGAATCATAGAATCATAGATCTCTAGTAGCCAATGACAAAGATGACGTTGTCCATTTTGAAGAGGATGAGCTACAGTATGAGCTTGCTGCCCCAAAGAATAGCCTAATTGAAAAGATCTTCTCCAACCGCAACTAGGTTCATGCCACCATGCTCACAGTGCTCTTTGCAATTTAGAATTACCCCAACGGGTTCAAATGCGAAGAATTGGAGCAAAAAACCTACCAGTTTTATTATGATAACGAGATCAAAAAGCATAGAGTTCTAAGGAACCAAACTTAGTTATAAAAAAAAAGTTATTGGTGCTTGAATAATGGGAATAAGGACGTGAGATATCGATATATGAATTGACCATGGTTCTATTCTAGGTGCAATGTTAGGAGGTTTGGGGCCACTATCAAACCGTGGATTTTGGTAGAAAGCTCTATGCCTGAATAGGTGAAGTCAAGGAAGCAAGTATTCTCTGTTAGAGGTGTAGAATTATCTTTGCCCCAATAGTTCAATATGTTAAGTTTTGATGATGATAAATATAAAACAAAAAGAATGATACTTATGCTTCATAGATGTGCTTAATATATGACAAATGCTTTACAAAAGGATATTGATCGTGTTATATAAATGTACTTAATGAGATATATTGTATCATGCAAGATTATGTACTTTATCTAGTTATATTTCACTTTATAATCATGTAATGAGATATGTGTAACATTCTTTACATAATATATTCAATAATGTTTTATATGAGTTATAATGAATTAATATTGAATTTAACTCTATTTAAATGAAGATATGTAAAGTATTCTTTGTTGCATTCTATATAGAGCATATCTATTAGTAATTAATAAATGTATTTTTTGGATATGTCTATGAAATTCTTATATATATATTAGACTAACTAAAGTTATACATTTATGAATATGCATATGAAGATATTGAATTATAAATTTGGACTAACTATGTTTGTTTTAAGTAATTAATACTTTGTAGGATAGTCGAAGTATCAAGAGTGAGCATTGCAATAAGAAAGTAAAAGATCATAGCTCAACTCAAGAAGAATGAGAATGATAAGATGTTCCAAGCATTTGAAAGATTTGAAGAGAAGAATTTTTTGGAAGTTTGGATTACAACAAGAATTGATTATGGCAAAAGATCAAGTCCCAAGGTTTTTCAAGAATAGCTTATAGGATTTAAATCTTGTGCAAAAGTAAAAAGAAATCACACTAAACTTAAATATGTTTTAACATCTTTAAAAGTGTTTCTTACATGTTTAAATGCCCAATAAACTGTTTTTGGAAAGTTAGTGTTGGTGGTAGTTCAAACCTTTGAAAATAGCTAAGTCTGTGTTTTGTAAAACTGACATTTAGTTACTCGTTTAATTATAACTTTTAAAATAATTTAATTTTTATTGTAAAATTAGTGCATATGAAAATAGACTAAAAAATCTTTTCAATGAGTGATCATTTGCTTTAAATGGATAAGAAATGAAGAAGTTATGACCATTTAAAGTCAGTTTTAAAAAACAGTCAAGTTCGAGTTTTGAAAAGCTGACCTTTGATTACTCTTTTGATCATACCTTTCAAAATACTTTGAGTTTTGTCCTAAAATATTTCATTTGAAAATAGACTCAAAGATTTTTTCAATGAGTGGTCATTTGCTTTAATCGGATAAAAAATGAAGAAGTTATGACACTTTAAAGTCAGTTTTCAAAACCAAAAGTGATGTAATCGATTACACAAGTCCTATAATCGATTACAACTCTGGTAGAGATCATGTAATCGATTACAACATCCATGTAATCAATTATCAAGTGCCCAGAAACATTCCCAACAGCTATAAATGGCTAGTTTTCATAAAAATTTATTTCTAAACACTATTAACAGCTATTTTATCACTTGAGCTCTATATATAAGTGATATTTGAAGCTTTTACAACTCAAGAATACTTGATTTGATCCTTGACTCATCAAAATCATATTTTGATCTTCAAAGTGTAAATCCTTGATACCCATAGTGCTTCAATTTGTATTATCCACTCTTGAGAGAGTTTCTTATTATCTATACTTTGTATAAACTGTAAAAGAGAGGGTGAGGTATCCCTCAAAGTTGTAAGGGTGAGGTATCCCTTGAATTTGAGGCTCAAGCACAAAGGGTGAGGTATCCCAAGGTGTGTTGAGTGCTCCACTTTGTAAAAGTTTTCAAGCACTCGTTCAAGCTTGAAGGTTTAGTAGAAAATCTCGGGTGGTTCACTTAAGGACTGGACGTAGGCCACAAGTGGTTGGTGGTTAAATCAGGATAAATCTTTATGTTTGATCTTCTCAACTCTATCTTCTTTACATTTGTGCTTTAATTATATATGTTTGATTTGAATTTGATATCTAGTTTATTTGCTTGATTTATCCTATAGCCCAAGTGGTATTTGTGAAATCTCTAATAGTTGCACCTTTGCCAAACTTATTCTGCTGTATGTGTTGATTAAAAATGTCTAAATGTATAATTTCTCAAAGGTGCTTTAAAAAATTTGTAATCACCCAATTCAACCCCCCTCTTGGGTGATGGCTAACAAGAGGATCTCAAGGATTTATAGCAAAATCCCTTTTAGTGATTGATGTGCAACAACCTACAAAACGAGGCATCTACTCTTCATTAGAACAGGAAGGGAAGATTTTTATAGATTTCCATTATGAAAAGCTCTCCTCCTACTGCTATTATTGTGGGAAGATAGGGCATGAAGAACATAATTGTGCCTTGCATATTAAGGATAACCTTTACAACTCAATCAAACAAAATAAATTTGGGTCATGGCTTTGGGCAGACTGGTAGTGCGTCAAATAGAAAATGTTGTCAAGTAACCATAAAGCTCATGTTTGTGTCTCATTTCTTTCCCCACGAAGGGAGCAATAGGACTGTTGTTTATCACACGGTTAACAAACTTTCATCATTGTTGATTAAAGAACGAGTAGCCCTTCCAATAGTTGCTCAACGGCTGTGTGATCAGAAGAGGTTCTAATTTGTCCAATGAGTGGATTCTTAAAAGGAACCTACCATAAAACTGATGCAATTTGAGGACAACACTACTTAACTTAAAGAACTTGGACCTAATGACATCAATGTTTTAAAACTAGTCCAATTGGTCAAGTTAGACCAGTTGGAGTGTGGATCAGCTATGGCAGGGGTCCTAGTTGGTTCAAAGAACCATTTGGATGATTGGGTCACAAGAAATTGGTAAAAGTTGGCAAATCGGATCGACTTAAAACCATCTAGATCTCTTTTGAATTTTTTTTGGAAAAAAAAAAGAAAAAATACTCAAATTTGAGGTTTCAACGTTTCCCCCTCATGGCCTCACTTTCAAGTTAGATCGACTTAAAACTGTACGTTTCTTTTTTTATTATTTATTTTTGGAAAAAAATAGAACAAAACTCAAATTTGAGGCTTCAACATTCTCCCTCAGATATCATGCCTCACATTCAGGCCATGGCTTTGGGCAAACCAAGTAGGGCATCAAATAGAAAACGTTACTAAGAAATCGTAAAGCTCTTGGTTGTATCTTATTTTTTTCCCTATGAAGGGACTAATAAAATTGTTGTTTATAACATCGCCAACCAACTTTCCTCATTGTCGATTAAAGAATAAGTAACCCTTCCAATAGATGCTTAATGGGTATGTGATTAGAAGCAAGTAATACTGGAAGGTTCTAATCTATCCAAGGAGTGGATTCTCAAAGATAAACTACCACGAAACTTATGCAACTTGAGGACTGCACTACTCACATTAAAGAACTTGGATTTGATGACACCAGTGTTTTAAAATTAGTTCAATCGGTCTAGTTAGACTAGTTGGACTGTGGATCGACCATGGCACTAGTCCTGGTTGGTTCAAAGAATCATTAGGACAATTAGATTGTTGAATCAGTAAAAACCAACAAACTAGATTGACTTAAAATCATCCAGTCCTCTTTTGAATTTTTTTTTAAAAAAAACATAGAAAAAACTCATATTTGAGGCTTCGACGTTCTCTCTTATGGCCTTACTTTCAAGTAGCCCTGCCCACTACGCAGTAAGAGCTAGTGTGTTCTGCATCTCCGAATCATGACCTAGTTCTGCATCTCACACCAGTGACTGGTTCTAGCGTTTCAAGTGAGCCTCTTTGCAATTACAGCAAGGTGGCGACTGAAGGTACATTCTTTAGCTTTGGTTTTGCATCTCTCCTTCTTGCTATTATGGTTTTTTGGTTACTGCTCAAGACCTAAAGGTGTGTATTTTATTTTGAATGTCATCACTATAAGGTTAGTTTGTGGCTTTGTAACTTTCAATAAAAGGTGCGTTTTGGCTTTTTAAATTCCTAGATTCATGAATTTAGTCACACATTACAATCTTAGTTTGTGGCGTGATATTGGGGATTTTTAACTTAAATTTATTGTTCTGTTTTGAGTAGTTGATTAATTTTTTATATTTATATTTTGAGCTTAGTTTGTGGCTTGATATTATGAATTTGTAACTTGAATTTATTGTTGTGTTTTGAAGAGTTAATTATTATTTTTAAAAAAAATTGTATGTGTGTGTGTGTACATATATTAGCAATTCAAAAATTAGTTAAATCGGTTGAACCATTAATCACTCACCTCGCCAATTCAACAGTTTAACAAGTTTTTAAAACATTGGATGGCACTATCATTATCCACCATAGTCAAAGTGGATGTGCATTAGAGTAAGAGACATGGAGTTACTATGTCAAAGTTTGACAACTTGATTCTGGATCTCGAGAGCTATGTCTCATAAACTGATAGGAGCCAGGTTATTCCCCTTCCTTTCATCATGCAATTTCTTGCCCAAAAATCAGAGTTCAAGTGAGTGGGAAGCCTAAGAAAAGCTTTATCGGATCCAGTAAAGGTAAAACAAATAGGAAAAACTCAATTATGCTAAGTGGGGCAAGCAAAGCAGATATAGGTTTCAGTAAACCCAACCAGAAAAAGAGAAGCCATGGTTCAATGGATCAACGAGAGGGTAAAAGAGTTTGCTTGGAAAATCTACCTCCCCTTGTTGACATCATTGAAATTGGTAAATGCAAAAGAAAAGGGGTTGAATTGTGCTTCACAAAAACTTTGTTTTTCTGTACAAAAGCGCATTAACCTGACTCAAACCTTTCTCAAATCACTAACTTGGAGTAGAGTAAGGTTATAATAGGTACAAATTGTGGTCGAGTAGAGTTACTGAGCACTTTGCTTAACTTGGTCAGATATGATCAATGTGTAAAACTCAAATACTTTATGTGGAATGTAACCTTCTTTCATCACAAAAAAGAAACTATTTAGATTATTCAAGTAATGGTAACTTGAAAGAATAATAGTTTAGTTTCACAATATGATTTTAACCAAAAAGTTTAATCTATCTCTTTGAAAATGTTTTAGAATTAACATAAATAACTTAAAAAATAGTACATATGAAAGAGACAAAGAGGAAAGAAGCTCAACATCGTAATTTACACTGGTTCACCCTTAACCACTTGAAGTACATCTAGTCCCCAGTTATTACACTAGGATTTTTCATTAATTTTGAGTAGCTTTTGTACAACCCAGCTAAATACATAAGTATTCTTTGTAACCTAACTACTTCCGACTATATACGCAAAGTGTTACAATGACTAGTACAACCATTAGCTCATTAACACTCAACACTCAGGGTTTAAGTGTTTAAGGTATAATGAAATGTGGGTAGCTCTCAAAAATTGCTCAAAGAGTGGATACACAAAGTTTAGGTGCAAGAGAGAAACCTATAGCAAGATATTTGATAAGTTCGCACAAGTAGATGAAGAATAGTAGAGTTGAGTATAGTGTAGAAGTGAAAGTATTATTATATCAATTTCAGCTCATTAAACCCTTGATTTTTCAAGTTTTAAACCTTTTATAGGCATCACCAACTAGTCATTATGATTCTAGAATAGTTTGAAGCTCAAAGGACAAAGATTAGCCATTATTCTGAACGTTATGATGATTCTGAGCTCAATCGTACTATTTTATCCTGTAGGTAACTTGAGTAGGGTCCATGCGACTAGAGCTGTCAAAATGGGTCAACTCTAATAACTTGATAAAAGGTGCAGCTTAGGCTAGAAAAATCCAAGCTCGAACTTAATTTAGCCCAACTTGGCCTGACTCGATCTAGCTTTAGGTTGAGCCAGCTTGTTGACCCTAACTTTAATTATTTTTTTAATCTAATAAGGTACAGATACAAGGATACTACCTATTTTTTTCTTGAAAAATTAAAACTCAATTGATAGTTGGATTAATTATCTAATTTATTTCTTATTGACCCATATTTAGGTAACCCAAATTTCTTATTTTTCATTGATTTTGATGAAATTTGGGAAGTCAGTTTAGGATAGGATTTTTTTTCATTTTTGTATCTTTGTTTTATCCTTGTTTAAAATAAATATCCAAGTAACTGACTTGGATAAGGTTTAAGATTAGGATAGAGTTTGTTTCTCTCAAATAAGAGAGATTTATGTAGGGCAATATTCCACTTTTCTATATCCATAAATAAGTGTAAATTCTAATTGGCAGTCAATATAAAATTTACGTTTCCCTTTCTATATGGTATTAGAGCTCTAAGACACACAGGATCTATGGTGAAAACAGCCATGTCAGGCACCAACAAAGTCACAACTGTCTTAGGAGAAAAAGTCAATCATACTTCTAAGGTTAATTGTAGACCTTCCACCATGGCAATCAAGGTTGATCTGGCCTACTCCACCACAACCAATAGTCATCAATTGACTGCCCATAAATTAAATAGTAAGAATTACCTAAAGTAGGTACAGACTGTAAAGCTTGTGATTGATGGAAAAAGGAAATTAGGGTACCTCAATAAGGAAGTTAAAAAACTAGGAGAGGATGATCCTACCTATGTGACATGGAGAACAAAAAATTCCATGGTTATCGCATGGCTTGTGAACTCAATGGAACCTTCAATTGGGAAGCCATTTTTATTTCTTCCAATAGCAAAGGAGGTATAGGATGGAGTCAAGGGAATCTACTATGACTTAGAGAATTCCTCTCAAATACTCGCACTTAAGACATAGCTTTGGAATAACAAGCAAGGGGATTGTGATCTAACTACTTGCTATAATGAAATGCTGACATTGTGGCAAGAATTGGACCTTTGTTATGAGGATAAGTAGCACTGTCCCAATTACAGTGTGAAACACTTAAAAAGAGAAGAAAATGACCAAGCCTATATATTTCTTGCTTGTGTCAACAAGGAATTGAATGAAGTTAAATGAAGGATTTTGGGCAGAAAACCTCTTCCCAATATGAGAAAAGTTTTCTCAGAAGTAAGAATGGAGGAGGCATGAAAGAATATCATGATAAAAAAGACAAGATCAAGAATTAGAGGGCTCAACCTTGGTATCTGGAGGACCATATTCTGATGGAGATAAGAAAAACACCAAGAAACCATGGCATACTCGGATACATGCTAGAGAATCCATGGTAAACCTCTGAATTGGAATAAAAAAAAGGAGAAACACATGCATTTTAGGTCTCAAATGAAGATCAAAGCCAAAATTCCACTCCAAGATAACTTCCATTCACACAGGAACAAATGGACGTCCTTGTCAAACTCATTCAATCCTCAAATGCGCCATTAAATTCTACCCTCTTCGTATTTCTTAGCCCAATCAAGTAATTACCTTCTTAATGCTCTTAGTGTTAGTCATTTTAAATGTCCTTGGACTATAGATGCAGGTGCAGTTGATCATATAACCAGATCTATAGAAATTTTTTTCCTTATACCATCCTTGTGCAGGGTACCAAAAAAAGAAAATTACAAATGGTTTTTTTTATTGCTATTGTAGGAAAAGTTTCTATAACTCTATCTTCCTCAATCATCCTAAATGATGTCCTTTATATCCCAAAATTATCATGTAATCTATTGTTAGTTAGCAAGTTAGTTACTGATCTGAAATGTAAAGCTAAGTTTCTTTCATCTTATTGTATACTTTAGGATCTAATCTCGAGGAAGATGATTGGCAGTGCTAAGTTGCAAGTTAGCCTATATTTTTTTGAAGATGGACCTAAAATAGAGAGACTGGGTCAAACTATTTGTTTTAATTATGTTTATTGTAGATAATGAAGTCATGCTATAACACTTCAGGTTAGGTCATCCAAGTTTCTAGTACTTAAAGTTTTTGTTTCCAAATCTTTTTATTAATAAAAATCCATCTTCATTCAAGTATGAAACATGTAAATTGGCTAAACATCACCACAACATTTTTCCTTTGCAACCATATAAACCATCTGAACTATTTTCACTAATTCATAGCGATGTTAGGGACCTTTAGGGACCTTCACGGGTCACTACCTTAATAGGTAAAAGATGATTTATAACCTTCATTGATGATCACACTAGGCTCACATGGATATACTTGTTAAAGGAAAATATATAATCTAGAGAATGTTCATTACTTTTCATAATATGATAAAAACTCAATTTCAGAAATCAATTAAAGTTTTGAGAAGTGATAATGAGAAGAAATACTTTAACAGCTATTTGAGTAAATATTTTGTTGAAAATGACATTATTCACCAAAGTTCTTGTAGTTACACACCTTGATAGAATGACATAGCTGAGAGGAAAAATAGACATATCCTTGAAGTTACAAGAGCTCTGCTCTTTACAGCGGTACATAATTATTTGTGGGGGTGAAGTTATTCTCACAACAATTTTTCTAATAAATAGAATGTCATCTATGATCTTAAACTTTAAGACCCCAATCAGCATTCTCAAAAATTCTTTCCCTCACTCACAATTAATCTTTAACATACCACCAAAAATATTTGGTTGTAGTGCATTTGTCCATATTCATGATCAAAATCAAGAAAAACTTGAACCTCGAACCAAAAAGTATGTTTTTGTTGATTATTCTCCAACCCAAAAGTGTTATAAATGTTTTGATCCCATTTCTTGAAAGACCTTTGTGACAATGGATGTCACCTTTATTGAAAACCAAAGGTAATTTGATTATCATCTTTAGGGGAAGACTTAACAAGAAGATGATAATACCAAATCTAGAAATATTTTTGACTTTTTCCAACTAGAACAACCTTTTTTGGACTCTACTCCACTTCAGGAGATAGGTTAGAATGATTCTGAAACCATTCGTAGCCAAGAACTTATATCACCCACAAAACAACAAAACAACCAAGGGAATGAAACTACAAAAACTAACAGTGCAAACACCTTAGGAAGTGAAATAATAAGAAATAATGATGCAAGAACAGAAATGGAAGAAAAAACAAATGGAAAACCAGAACTACGTGTTTTTACAAGGAAGAAATATTTTCAAGAAAAAGAAGGCCTCTCGTTGAAACACAACCATGATACTAATCCGAGAAAAGGACTAAATCCAACAAAAATGTCATGTAAAATTTTCTATGACCCAAGTAATCCTGAAATTGAGTCTATTCTGTCATTAGATATTCCAATTGCCATTAGGAAATGTGTTCTTGCATGCACTTGAAATCCTACTTCCAATTATGTGTCATATGAAAAGTTGTCAACCGTATTTAATGTTTTATTTCAACTTGTCTAGCATTGAAATTCCAAAAAATGTATAAGATGCTCTAATTGTTCCTGAATGGAGGGAAGCTATCTTGGAAGAGAGGAAGGCTCTTAATAAAAATAAGAGTTGGGATGTTGTACAGTTACCTGTAGGAAAGAAGACTATGGAGGGTGTAAGTGGGCTTTCACAGTAAAACACAATTCAAATGGCACATTGGAAAGGTATAAGGCGCAACTGGTAGCTAAATAGTTTACACAAACATGTGGCATAGACTATTCAGAGACTTTCGCCCCTATAGCTAAGCTTAATATAGTCAAAATCCTCTTATTAGTTGCTGTAAACCTAGACTTGTCACTCTAATAGTTAGATGTCAAGAATGTTTTTCTAAATAGGAATCTTGAAAAAGAAGTCTACATGGACTCACCACCTGGCTTTGAAGAAAAATATGGCTCCAAGGTATGCAAACTAAAAAAATCCCTATATGGCCTAAAATAGTCACTTAGACCATGATTTGAGAGGTTTACACAATTTGTAAAAAAGGAAAAGGTATTCCTAAGCACAAACAAACCATATATGGTTTATGAAATTCTCACCAATAGGGAAGGTGGCTATTTTAGTCGTTTATGTTGATGACATAATATTGACTGGAGATGATAATGTTGAAATGGAGAGGCTAAAAAAATACGTAGGATCAAAGTTTGAAATAAATGACTTAGCTTCACTAAGATATTTTCTAGGCATAGAGATTGCTCGATCAAAAAAGGGAATTATGGTTTTACAGAGGAAATATATCCTTAATCTCTTAGTTGAAATAGGGATGAGTGGCTGCAGACCAACTGAGACTCCAATGGAGCCAAATCATAAGCTTGGAGATGGAAAAAAAAAACTTGTTCCAGTTGACACTAAAAGCTACCAAAAATTAGTGGGAAAGCTCATCTACTTACCCCACACTAGGTCGAACATAGCCTTTGTTGTTAATGTAGTAAGTCAATACATGCACTTTCCCTATGAAGAACACCTCGAGGATGTATATAGAATTTTGAGGTACTTAAAAAGTACTATGGAGAAGGACTATTTTTCAAAAAGAACATGCAAAGGGGAGTTTAAGTTTTCACATATACTGATTGGGCAGGTTCTGTTGATGGCTAAAAGTCAACCTCAGGGTAGTGCACCTATGTTTAGGGAAATATGGTTATTTAGAGAAGTAAAAAATAAAACATTGTAGCAATAAGCAGTGCAAAGGTTGAATTCAAAGCAATGACACATAGAATTTGTGAAATTTTGTGGTTGAATAAAGTCTTAGAAGAACTAAGAAGACCAATTGAAGGACCAATGAGATTGTACTATGATAATAAGGATGCAATCAACATTGCACATAATCTAGTACAACATGACAGGACAAAGCATATAGAGATTGATAGACATTTCATAAACGAGAAGTTGGATAGAGGCATAATATGTATGTCTTTTGTTCCAACAACACAGCAAATTGTAGACATTCTAACTAAGGGGCTCCCAAGGCCAAATTTTGAACATTTAATAAGCAAGTTGGGTGTGATAGATATCTATGCACCAACTTGAGGAGGAGTGACAAAGGTTGGGAATTCATTTTAGGAGAGGATTTGTTTTTATTTTTTTATCTTTGTTTTATCCTTGTTTAAATTAAATATAAAGCATAGATCTACATACGTAAACTTAATACAAACTCACACAAACCAAGTTAATCCACTTTAAGAGTATGAGAACAATAGTAATTATATATTCAACCGAGTTTGTTAATTATCAAGACTCAATATGAAGCTCATCAAAAGGGATTTAGAGCTAGCAATCGTGACTAGGAGAAGTTATATGGCCTAGCGCCTAATTTGTCTGTGTGTCTATCTTGAGGAATCCCTACTATTGGTTCTGTTTTTCTTCTGACTATATGTGAAGCATATATTTTAGTTGTTCTTCTGGCTCTTCTAAAAGTAACCTTGGGAGTATCCTGTTCTAGCTTTCTTTTGGGAATTATGTATTCTTCTCATTTTAAGTAATGAATCGTTATTTTTTTTTTAAGAAATCATATCCATATTGAGAATTAAAATCTTTTTCAACAACTCTCAACATTAAAGCATATACATTAATACTAGTATACCACTATTATAAAATGTAAAGATTTTAACTTTGACCTAATTCAAAAGCATTTTCAAGTTGGGCATTGAATTTATCATAATTGCACCAAAAAATCGGTGAATCAAGTTTGTCTAGTCTAGTCAAAAAATTGAATAGTTTTCTTAAACCTAGATTTGATTAGCTAACCCACCTTGTTTTGCATATGAGCCGTTCTAAGCTTCAACCTTGTGCTCACTCAAACCAAGTGAAGTCGAAAACTTGCCTCTCCATGTAATGCCACTTCTTTTGTTGCATGTTCATTGATAGCAATATATTTTATTCATTTGATAATCCTATCAGTGGGCTTCTTAAGGTTCAATTAGGCTTAATTAAGTTAGTTTTGTCACATTTTATGATATTGGGCCTAATTGGATCATTGAAAGAATTATTGCATGAATTGACCATAATTTGTTTATTTGGCAGTATTCAATACATTGACTATAATCTGAATTTCAAATATTTGATTGATGTGATTCTGGTCTTGTACGAAAGTTAAGATAATTCTTTACAAGTTTCATGAAGACTCAAGAGAGGAATCACACGTTTGGATAATTTAAATTAAAGTGAAAGCAAGAGTCAGAATTCTGATCTTGATAGTTTGACCTCTGCTCATTCATCAGCCCATTTCTTAAGCTATAGAAGTTCAATTCACTCCAAATTAAACTCAAATGAAAGCTAAGACCCAAATCTAAAACTTTCATGAAGAACACAAGAACATAGTCGGATGTTTAGTATGTCATATTAGGCCTAGAAATCAGAATAGAGGTGCTGATTGTTGGAACCTGAACACTGTGCAAAAATTATGCCATATCTTGGGTTGTAGGGGTCAGATTGTGATGAAACCAGTGGCATTAGAAAGCTGAGACAAAACACTTCAACTTTCATGAAGATCACTTATGCAATAGGTGACGATAAAGTGAGGATAACCTAGAAACATGAATAACTCCTTTGTGAGATAAAGTGAGCTAAGAGTGCATGTTTACTAGAATTTGTTAGTTCACTTAGTTAATGTGGACCTTGTGATGTTGTAGATATAATGAGAATATTACATAGAGTAAGTATGTGAGTATTCCTATAGTAATGAGTGGAAGCCTCGTGAAGGAGGATAGACTCATGTTTGAGTGAAGGATATAAACTCGTGTAGGAGAGTATCATTTATGGTGTTTAAATGTGTTCTGCAAAATAACTTTGCATGTTTTCACATGTAAAACCCTAATACAAATATCTCGATATATCTTACATATATAAAGATATAAAGTATTAGTCATACTACTACTATTCTTGCAAACATTCCATTCTCATATCATTGAAACAAATAAATATGGAGAGCCACGATAAAAGAAGGTCATACATATATACATCAAAAGCCTCAAAGGCGAAATGTTATATACAACATCTTACAACTCAAAGTAAAAATGTACAAGAGTTGTTTATAAAACATAAACTAAAACTATCTAATCTTGTTGCTCTTTCTTCTATTTCTTTTTTCCTTTTGAAAGGTCTTGACTTGCTTTTACTATGGAAACACAGAATGGGGTGAGAACATGAAAATTCTCAGTAATATACATATATTTCATGACACAAAACTATGTAAACTGCATATATATCTAAACTATTTCAATATTACACAATCGTCCATACAACTGTATAACATCAATTATATTTGGCAAATTGCTTAAGTTGCTTCTTTGCCTAACTTAGGACTTAACACATCCTATTGCTCTTAGTAGAAAGCTTGACTCACATTACTACACTTGCATAAGGGCTTATCTCACTCCTCATGTTACTTGACAAAGAGCTTAACTCACTACTTTGTCTTAGGTAGAGTGTTTACCTCACTCTTCTACTAACTTTGGTAAAAGTTGTTCTAACTTACTTGCCCTATGTAGAGAGCTTGTCCCTCTACACTACTGACTTTGGTAAAGTGTTTTACTCACAACTTTATCCTCATAACTCCATCCTTGATAAAGAGCTTTACTTACTCCTTTACAAGGTCAAGGGGTTTAATTCACTCCCTTAATTAGGATAATTATGCTATGGTTCAATTTTAAGAAGTAAAAGAACCACTCTTTGCTAACACTCCATTTTAACCCAACTTAATGAGATAATAGAGTATTTCTCTAAAAACTTGCATATTTAACTCAACTTTAACTATAAGAGAGTAAATTATACCTCTATGATAAGTATAACTTTCTTATCAAACTTGTATCCAGCTTACCTCACAATCACACCACAAGTGGTACTCTAAGCCACACTAATGTATTTAAGGTCCTAGACACCTCTTTTATAAATTCTTAACTCTTGGAATGCTTAAAAGTTCTAACTTGTACATATATGTTATGTGGTTATATCTTTTGTGAAATACCTCTATTAGTGTCTTAACACACTCTGGAAAGCATATATGAAAGATCCCAGCTGGTAGGGAATTCTATTTCAACAAGATAAAAATGTTGTGAAAATATGTATTGGGCGCCTAAGTGCAGCGCCCACCCAAAGACTTAGGCTGGTGAGGCAAAGCCTGCTTTCTGTTTTCCTCTGCTTCAAGTGCTCAGGCATTCACGATGAGTGCTCAGGCGCTGGCTAGGCAAAATGACTACCAAAATTCTCTGGCTAATAGGCACTTAGGCGTTGGCTTGCAGGCGCCTAGGTACTCATTGCACAGAAGCTAATTGCTAGGTTTCTGGGCAGTGGCCGCCTGGCACCAGTGCACCAGAATAAGTTTTGCAGATTTCTGCAGAACTGGTCACTGATCCATTGGGATTAAACCAATTTCTAACCATCCAAATATTGTTTTTAGGTGATCTCTAACACTAATCACACCCTCTAAAATGTTGTAACACTCATACAACCTATTGGCTCAATTAGGCATGATTCTAGGGTCAAAGCTACACCTACATATACCCATTTTCTAAGTTCCATCTCAAGGAACCAAATGGTTTTGTCTAAAGACAAAGATGACTACCTTATACTCACTAAGCTGAAAATAACTAATTCCAACCATTAAAAGCAAGAAATGAGCAAAGAAAATAGATTTTTCCTCTCAGACCCATTTTTCTCTAACTATGCAACCTAACATCAAACATGAAGTTGATGAAGGAAATAGATGAAACTTAAGAGTTAAACACCCTTACCTCAAGTGGTTGGATGATCAAGCTTGGCTTTCCCTTTTGATTTCTTTTTCTTCCTCTCCTCTTCCCCCTTTGTTTCCTCTTCTTTCTTTTGTTTTCTCTTCCTTTCTTATGTTGCTGCTATTTTTGCTGCACTTCCACAGGTGAGAGAGTGAGAAAACAGATGGGAATGAGTTAATAAATATAAAGGAAAAGTCAACATAAGAGGCTGAACGTGGGTGACTTAAAACACTTGGTTTATTTCACTGAAACTTCTTGATTTGTTAAGAACACTTAAATTTTACTAAATCAAGTTTTCTAACTTCCATAGGTACTAAAATAAATCTTAGGACTCATCTAAATCCTGGTTTTATCATTTTCCTATTTTTTCATATTTGCGACTAGTCAATCCGCCATTAAAACACACTCTCAACATACTTAAAAATACTAAACTAACTCTGATTATTCTCAAATTTTAACTACATCATCTTCCACCTATTTGTGACCTAAAAACAAATTCTCTAGATTTATTTTCCTCAATTAGCAATTTATGCTACTATCTAAGTCATTTTAAGTTATTTTTCACATTTTTAGTTGTAACAAAGTGTCTAAACTAACTCAGTTTGTCACAAAAATTAAGTAGACATGTCAAACTAGTAATATGCTACCTTTGTAACCATAAACTAGTCTAACATGTTAAAAAGAGGATGTTACATCACACACTTGCTATTCCTATGTATCTGTAAATAGTATATGAGATGGTAATAGTATACTCATTGTAGTAATATGAAATAGTCTATTTTTTATCAGGTAGTGTTAAATGGTCATAGTCATACTACTCAGAATAATACAAGGAACCGAGTTCTTGGGAATAGTCGAGTTTCATGACATTACACCAACACTATTTTACTACATTTTAAATTCATTATCTTGGGACATACTGTAGGTATAATCATATGACATAACATGAGCATTTGCCTTCCGATGACAATTGTATGAGCGATTGTCTTATATTTATAATATGGTTTGCTTGAAAATAATACATAGTGCTAGTATGCGTATATTCTTTTGGTAATGAGTAGTGACTCATATACCTGCCGCGAACATATTCTAATATAAATTATTTGTTTATTCTTTATGAATGTTACAAATGCTGATTTTGAAATACTTTTACTGAGAATTTGTGAATTTCCATCCCATTGTGTCTCCATGTAAATCTAGGTCAAGACCCTTTAAAGGGAAAGAAGAAAAAGCAGAAGGACTAATATAGTTTATTACTTTTCAAGACAAAGCTTATGTTTTTTGTTATATTTGCTTTGTATTGTATAGAAATTTAAGTATTACAATATGCCTTTTGAGGCTGAGGTTGTATATATATATATATTCTTTTCTTTCTCTCTTGACTCTTTATAATAACATGTATGATTATTATGAATCTAGTTTAATGTTATTAGTTTAGAAGTGACATGGCTAATACTGTATACTATTGTATATTCAGTATATACTACGGTATCTGGTATTAGGATGTTACATTATGGTATTAGAGCAATTTATCATGTTAAGCCGGATGGTTGCATTTGTATGATGGCGAAGGTACGATGGCTCGGGCAAAGAGGGTGGCTCCGCGAGGTGAAGGGTCTAAGGTGTTTGATGGTGGTGTGGCAGAGCTTAGGTGGTGATTAGGAGCGGCTGGGTTTGGATGGAAATTCGGGTTCTGGGTCAGAGATGCAGATATGGTTGATGGCTGTTTGGGTATATGTTTCATGTCTTTTTCTTAATTTGAATTACTGGTGATTCTAGGTTTTGTTGGGTTGTTGGAGCTGTGAGGTTCTTTGGCATGTTCTTTGTTTTCTGATTTTTGGTTGTGGATTTTGTTCTAAATCGGGTTTTAGATAAATACCTGAATTGGTTGACGACGGTCGATGCATGGTAGTTATTGTTGATACTTAATTTTGTCCATTTTTTATTTTTATTTTATTTATTTAATTTAATTTCCTTCTTTAAAAAAAGAGAAAAAGAAATAAAAAAAACTTTGTACGGATCAATCCATAACCCATTCTCCATCTCTACCCATGACCCAATTCTCCAACCCATAACCCAACTTCTTCCTTCATGCTACTGCAGCCTTAGCCATCGAACCTTAGCCTCCACAAATAGCTACTTTAAGTTGGATTAAAAGCGGTTGTCAGTTTTCTTTTTTCCATTGCCTTCCAATCACGTTCAAATGACTTTTGATCTTTTGTCTTTCAATAGTTACAAATTGAATGAAAAAACTATTGCAAATTAAATGGAGTCTTAATCACAAGGTAAGAATAAAAAGAGCATACAATCACAGAGACAGGGGGGAATGATTCGGAGAGAACAAACAGAGATTAATCACAAATTCAGATATTCTCATACATAGATCAATTGGAGCTACACAGATCAATTCTGACAGCCAAAACCCCCTCACTCCAACTTTCACTCACACAAGAACCTTCACACAGCCATCACGCCCACTACCTCTCTTACCATTTGGCCTCCACGTACCACTACTCTTCCTCTTCCATAACCTTCTCAAATAACCACCTATTCCACCAAATCAACCCTCCTTAACATACCCTACGCCATCCCTCGGCCATCTTCACCCTCACCCATCGTCCCAAACAGCCACCACGATCCAAACAAACCATAAAATAGAGCCACTCCCACCATCAACTAAATTACCATCTTCATCCAACAACCCGTAATCCAAACCACCCACAACCAACCACCCACGTGAAGCCACCCTGTTGTACGGCCTCTCCAACAGCTCCTTCATTCCACCAATAGAATCACCATCTTCAACCCAGAAAAATAGCCCCAACAACCCAACCAGACACCGTCAACTGTGCACCGTCCTCCGAGCCGTAGACCCGCACCGGATCTATCCGGATTCGCTGTTAAAACCGCCACTCACCACCGTTGTGCGCTATCCACGACCCGCGAGCAACGACCAGAACCCGATTTGTACTGCGTCACCGGAGTCGCTCCCCACCATCGCGATCTCGTCACGTGAATCTGCCGACCGAGCCACTGCACCCCACGCCGCTCGTAGTCTCTGTCGCGACCCACGCCTACGCCTCATCGCCGGACTCCACCATCTCCCCTGTTCGCGCTGCGCATTCCCAAGCACCACCGTGAGCTCCCCACCGTGAGTTCTCCTTCTCCCCCTCATTTTCTTTCTTTTCATTTTCGTTTGGTAGTTTCTGAAACTAAAGTCTCTTTTATCTTCCTATGCATTTCATTTTTTTTTTCTTTCTTCTTTTTTCTCATGGGCTTCAGCCATTTCTTTCTTTTTTTTCTTTCTTTTCTTTTTTTTTTCTTTCTTTCTTTTTTTATTCTATTTTACTAAAATAGATAAAAGGTGTGAAATAAAAAAAGATCCAAATATGTTTTTGAATTTTAGGATTTAGTACTTGTTTGACCATATTTATTTTTCTTAATGATATGCTTTATATTGTGTTTTGTGATTAATAAAAAAATAAATAAATAAAATAAAATAATCATAAATAAAAATGTAATGAAAGTGAACTTGTGATTTAATTTGATTTGATAGTTTGTCTGTCTCTTTATAATTTGTGAATTTATCTTATTGATTAAAACTGGCCTATGACGGAAAAATTGGGAGAGGATCGGAGCGCCGATCGATTACACTCTTTCCGATAATCTTGAGGTTTTATATTGGATTTTGCCAGAGTCGCCAAAATCTAATTCTCACACTAAATTAAATAATTTTTTTAAATTTTTTTTAAATAAAAAAATATACAAAAATAAAAATCATTTTGTAAAATAAAAAAAATCCTCAAATAAAAGTGAACAATTTCATATAGTTTCAACATCATGATTGTGGTGAATTAAAACTTTTATCTTTTTTATGAAGACCTTTTTTGAAAATTACTACAAAAATCTCTTTATGCTTAAAAATATTTTTTTTTCTTAATTATAAACGAGATTTTATTTGGCCATTTACTTTTAAAAAAAAAACTTTCTCTTACCTCAAACAAATTTCTTTGAATTAAAATTATTCATTGAAATATTTTTTTTATTTGGCCATTTATTTTGAAAATTACTTCTCTTCAAAAAGATAAAATTTTAATTCACCACTTTTATATAATATGTTGTAGACTTAGAATTTGTTCCAAAATAATAACTATTTAGTCACCCATTGCTTGTCTTAGTCATTTATCATTCTTGATATTATGCTTGACAAAATGGGACATGTCAAAATAAAAAATAAAATTTTTTTCTTTTAATTAATAAAGGACCAATTAAATTAATTTTGCAAATAACATTAGATTAAATAAGTAACCGTTCTTAGAACGGACGATGTAGGGTGCTAACACCTTCCCTACCCGTAATCAACCCCCGAACCTCAAACTCTGAAACGTAGACCATCTTTTAGGTGTCCAATTGCGCTATTCCATTTAATGGATAAAGCGATTGGTGGCGACTCCCAACACCCCGAGGTCCTATTTTCCTCTTTTCTTTTTATTTTCGCGACGCCCTTCGGGACGGTTGCGACAGTTATGACATTGGTGTAAGGGGAGGATACATGCAAAAGCATTTCAACACTCAAATTAGACAATGCACAAGGTGGGTAGAGTATTTGGAATTAGATGCATACTTTTGCTGCATTATATGATATTTATAAGAGCGTCTTAGGTGATAAGAATCATAGTTTAATGTGTATTAAATGCTATTAATTAATATAAGAATTCAATAAGATTGTTATTTTTTATAACTGAATCTCCTATTTATGTGAGATGTAATTGATGTCTTTATTTATGAGGAATTCTATTAGAGATTTATGCCTCATAAATAGATAGATTGACTTATCTAATAGTGTATATAAATATATGAGATTTAATTCTAGTGAGTCAAGTTACTCATAAATCGCTAACTCAAAATCCGTTCTAAAACAGATTTTATGTTTAAAATGGTAGAAGTCTCTGTTTTTGGTGGCTTGGTGAGAGCTCACAGATTCTGTTTGAGGATGATTGTGACTTTGTTTGGGTTAAATGGTGCTTTGAGGAAGAGGGCAATTATGTGTCTTGGATTGCAAATTTTCGGATGAAATAATGGATCAAGAAATAGGTTCATATCCAATCAAACCTTAAGAAGAATTGAACCATAGACACATAACATCATATTCACACACATTCTCAAAGATTCAAAACATTCAACATTGCACAATACGAAAACCAAGTGTGTCCAGAAGCAACAAACTATATCTGAGAAAGCATCCATTCATTCAATATATACATCATTCAAGGGCAATCCATGTGGCTAAAAAAAATTTCAGAGAACAAAGTTAAACCTTTACTTGGCTTTCAACGCCTCCAAGAGTGGCTCCTGTAAAGCACTGATATGTTCACCACTCCCACTCACTCTCTGTTTTCAGTTTTTTATCTATTTGCACTCTGCTCCCAGGGAACAAAAGGCAACCAATAATTCTACCTCTCTTCATTCTCTCTTCTTTGTTTTTTTTTTTCACTCTCCCTCTCTTCATTCTCTTCTTTTTTTATAAACATGAGAATCTTAAGCTGGCTGTGCTAGTGGGAACTAGGATTGTCAAAAAAAATTCATTAATTTTTAATCTATTTAATTTATTTATATTAAAATCAATCTACTTCATTCAATTAAAATAATGTATTTTATTATATTAAATTTAATGAATTAAATTTAATTATAAATAATTAATAATTTGATCATAACATGATTGAATATCCAACAAATATTCAATTAAAAATCAATTCAACGGATATTAATATTCAATTAAAAATCAATTCAACGGATATTTAATTTATTTTTCATTTTTTTTCAAATAACTAAACGTTTTCAAGTTTTTTTTTGTTCAACATTTTCACTTTTACTAAAGCTTAAAAGCACATAACACACAACATTAAGTCTCAAAATTTTTAAAGAGATTTTTTTAGAGAGAAAAATATTTTTTAGAAAAAGAAAAAAAAAATTAAAAAAGAGAATGAAAATCTTTAGAGAGTGAAAAAAATTTAGACAAAAAATATTTTTAGAGATAAAAATTTTTAGAGATATCTTTTTTTAAATGAGTACGTTGAATATTTATTCCTTTAATTTATTAAAATAAATTAAATATTCATATATTAAATTATATCATAAATAAATTAAATAATATTAAATATTTTATAATAAATTTTAAATAAATAAATTATTTATTTTAAATTTATCCATTATAATTTAATTTAAAATTAAACTAATTCATCCATCAGCCTCTCGTAACGAGGACAACGGAGAGAAATTCTTCATCTTAGGGTGACTGGTAGCAGGTGCAGCTCAAGACTTTTGCTCCATTTTTTTTCCAGATTTAACAGCCTGATTGCACTCTTGTCTTGTAGTGCATTCATGGCTTTCTCACTCTTTTCCTCACGTTGAAAATCCTGCAGTGTCTTTCCCTCTTTTTTTTTTGTCAGATGGCTATTAGCTTGTGCGCTTCAGATATTGCGTCATATTCAAATGAGCATCATTTTTTCATTTTTTTTAATTTTTAGAGACTTTAGTTAATATAACATCATTTAACATTGTTGATTCATTTTTTAAATTTTCTTGAAGCTTGGACAAAATGGAGTGTTCACAAGAAGATAATTCCATAACAAATAAAACTAATGTTTTTGCGGTAAATTTCTTATCACACATAACTACATACCTTACTGTATTCACAGACTCAATTATGTTCTTTTGAGCTTTAATTCAATCCTTCCTTTTTAGTTGATTGCAGATGATTTAAGAGTTCCCTCTTCATTCCTTCCAAATCTAGTTCTTAATCCTCTCCCTTTAAATGAGTTGCATGCAACAAATATAAAGATAGTACACCTTAATTACAATACAACAACGCTTTCCTTTTTTCTCTCAAGCTCTCAAGTTAACTTCTTAGTCTCAACTCACTCTTACATTTTTATCTGTCTTGCTCTTTGCTTCAATCTATCTCCCAATTCCCATGAACCGCTGAGGGTTTACAGAAAATTATGTACCATGATTGGATAATTTTTAATGAAAGGGAACACTTTCACCTCAAAATCCAAAATTTGTCTCCCTCAAATTGGGGGTAGGGAGGGGAAAAGGTTAGCTTTTAGTTAAATATTGATTAAATTACATATATACCTTCAACTTGTATTATAAAATTGGTGCTATTCTTTTTTATCAAAATTTTGACATTGCCTCTCCTACCACAAATCCTTATGCATTGTCTCTGTTGCCAAAAATCCATTGTGGTCATCACAGAAGAACATCTTTGTGCAATAGAGACGTTACAAATAGACTATATATATATATTTGATCTACTTGCCAGTTGTGAGATAAACAGAAACTTTGGTAATTGACATTGTTGTTAGACATTTGTGTCTCTATATCTACCAATAACTTGAAGCTACAATTGCATGACTCAAATAATGAAATTGTAAATTAAATGAATAGTTATTACTAAGAAATTGAAGTTACTGATCACTAGATAATCATGTGTTACATAATAGTATAAGAGTTTCTATGTTTTATGTGTTACGTTCTGACTGTTATAATTATGAAATTATGTATAATTTGATTTTTTTCCACTTTGTATTAACTATTCAGTATCATTAATACTTGTAATTTATTATAAATGGCGAACGAAGCTCTAAGAAATATTTTCATGTTAATACAACATGTATTTCATATGACTATCATACAACTTGTGTGCTTTTTTATTATATATATGTTATCTTGCTCAAAAGCAATGGGAGAGACCAAACAAGATGAAATTATATTTAAAAAAATTGATTGGAGAACATGCACATTTTCAATTAATTCTGAAAAATTGATTGGTTTTGCAAGGATAATATTGAAAATTTAGTTTTATAATTTATCCCTTCCCTCTCAATTTTACCACAACTGTTTATTTTCACATACTAAAATTATTTTAGCTTAAATAATAACCTTAATTAGAAAGGTAAGTTAGTATATAAAAAGATAATTTATCTATAAACGCATGATATTACTAAAACAAATATTAATAAATAAAATTTTTAAAATATTGAAATTATATATGTTATCATCAATTAATATAATATAATATATAAAAGGAATATATATTGTCTAAAAATCTATCATATGTCTTCCCAATCATCAATTCAATGCTTAAATTTCTTGGCATGTGACATTAAGGGTGTTCAGATCCAAACCAATCTAAAAAAAAAACCGAAAATCGATCCAAAAAAATCGAAAACCAATAAAAACTGAAATAAATTGGTTTGATTTGGATAGAAATTTTAAAGAATCGATCGGTTTGGTTCGGTTTTTTATTCCATTTTATAAAACCGATCCAAATCGAACCGAACCGAAATTATATACCTAAAATTACTTAAATGCCCCTGACCTAACTTATGCCATTATGCCCTCCCCCCCTCTTGAACCCATTCACGCAGGCGCACACACCAGCACGACAGGCGGTAGCACCCCAAATTCCAATTCAGCCTCCATTCTCCATTCTTTCACCAAACCTCTTCCCAAAACCCACCAATCCTCTGCCTCCAGTCCACATACACATCCTCTGCCTCCAATCCTCCACACACGGCGTCACACGCATGCTCTGTATCCACCCACCATCCACGGCCAACAACGCCATTCACGGCCAACAACCGGATCGGTGAGTCAGACCCACCGCGCGCCACCGCGACCATAGGTACTCTCTCTCTCTCTCCTCAGGTACTCTCCCTCTCACAAAAAATTTAATGAAACAAAAGTGGTTCGCTGGTTCACTAGTTCGCTGGTTCGCTGCCGGAGCTTCCATGGCAGGTTGTGGCCTCGCCGGTGAAGCTGTAGATTCTGATTGCGTTGGAACCCCTTGTTACAGATCTCACACACGAAACGGTTTGTCGCCTTCAGTGACTTGCAGGTCTCGCATTGGTGAAGGATTCTCAGGCTCTGTCGCCTTCAGTGACTTGCAATTCTATTGATTCTGTGTTAGATTTATTCGTGCTTGATTTTTGATAATTATTTGATGTTCTATGCACATTTAAGGAACTCTGTTTTTATTTGAAATTGGTAAATACCCGTAGGGGTTCTGTCAAACTGCTCTTGAATTGTTAATTTAAGTGCTGAAATTGTTAACTATGCAGATATTTTAGTGATGAGATTGTCAATTTGAGCTGCTTTATTTTTTTCTTTTCTTGCAGTAGCAGAAGTATATCTCCCCCCCACTGCACGAGCACGATCCACGAGCACCACCATGTCCGAGGTGTAGTCCCTATTTCTTTCAATGTTTATCTGGTAATGATCTATATAATCATGTAGAATTACAATTGGTGTTGCTATGTCTCTTTGTCTTTGTTTGCAGGCCCTCACCTACTGTCTTTGTCTTTATTTTGCAGGCTGAAAATACTTTAAGTAATGAGAAAATGGTCATTGCAAATGTTGAATCCACGAAGTCTACAACTGAATCAAACTGTGAGGAGCAAAATAATTTGAACAAAGAGGAAGGTTCCAAAGTTTCCAAGGTTGATAAGAAGAGGAAAACTGTAGAAGGATCCAGTGATGGTAATGCTGATGCTGAATATGCAGGTAAGAGAAAACCTTCTAAGCCTAGATCTTGGACTTGGGATCATTTTACAAAAGATGATTCTACTAATCCTAGAGCTAAATGTAAATGGTGTAGGGCAACCTATGTATGTGATTCACATAGGAATGGTACAAGCAATCTTAAAAACCATTTGTTAAGTTAATGTAAAAAGTTTCCCAAAGAGATGCTTGATCCTACTCAAACAACACTTTCTCTCCAACAATTGAAAAAAGAAGATGGGAAAGGGACTGGTAGTACTTTTGCTGGTGTTGCTTTTGATGTTGATGCATGTAGACAAACTCTAGCTAGGATGATAATTGTGGATGAGTTGCCCTTTAAGTTTGTTGAGAGAGAGGGATTCCATTATTTTATGAGTGTTGTGCAACCTAAACTGTCAATTCCGAGAAGGATTACAATTGCTAGGGATTGTTGGAATCTTTACATGAATGAGAAAAATAAGCTGAAAAGTATGTTTCGTCAATAAAATCAGAGTGTGTCTCTAACAACTGATTGCTGGACTTCTGTGCAAAACTTGATTATCTTTGTCTTACTGCGGATTTTATTGATAAAGATTGGAAATTACATAAAAGGATTCTTAACTTTTGTCTAATCAAGAATCATAAGGGAGAAACAATTGGTAGAAAAATTGAGAAATGCTTGGAGGGTTGGTTAATTGGTAGAGTTTTTACTATCACGGTTGACAATGCTAGTTCAAATGATGTTGCCATCTCTTACTTGAAAAGTAAAATGGAGGATTGGAATTCACATCCATTAAAAGGAGAACATATGCATGTTAGATGTTGTGCGCATATTTTAAATCTTGTGGTCAATGATGGATTGAAGGACATGCATTCTTCAATTACAAAAATTAGGAACGCTGTTAGGTATGTCCATGCATCTCCTGGTCGCATGGATAGGTTTAGAACGTGTATCAAGGAAGCTAGGATACAAGAAAAGTGTTCTGTGCAATTGGATGTTTCTACTAGGTGGAATTCCACCTACATTATGCTTGAAAGTGCATTGAAGTTTCAAAAGGGATTTAAGAGGTTGGGAGAGAGATATGCTGAATTTGTGATGATGCAAGGTGGTATCCCAAAGAATGATGATTGAGATAATGCAAAATATTTTGTTAAGTTCTTAAAAAAATTTTATGATGTCACTAAGAAGGTGTCGGGTTCAAATTTTGTGACTTCTTCTCAATATTTCCATGAGTTTTGTGTGATAATGACTACATTTAAGAAATAGATTGGTAGTCATGATCCATTGCTTGCAAGCATGGCTGGAAAAATGAAAGCCAAGCATGATAAATATTGGGGGAACATTAAAAATATGAACATGATGATTTTTATTGCTGTGGTACTTGATCCTCGAAGCAAGTTTCATTTTGTTAAGTGGAGCTTAGAAAAGTTTTTTGAGAAGGATGATGCTGAATTCTTGAGTGAAAAGGTAAAGGAAACATTATACAAAATGTTTGATAGCTATAGGTTTTTCTTTAATCAAGGCCAAGCTGAAAATTTTGCACAATCCTCTCATGAAGTGGAAATGGTTGATCTTGAACCAACTAATGACATTTCATTTGCTATGGAATTCGAGAAGGACATGAATCTTAATGAGAGTATGAATAAAAATGAAGTGGATTTGTATCTCATGGAGACCTTGGAGAAGACAAGTAACCATAACTTTGACATATTGAACTGGTGGAAGGTGAATTCCACTAAATATCCTGTTATTGGTCATATAGCTAGGGATGTATTGGTCATGCCTGTGTCTACAGTTGCTTCAGAGTCTGCATTTAGCACTGGAGGTAGAGTGCTTAATTGTTATAGGAGCTCTCTTACTCCAAAGACAGTTGAAGCTTTAATTTGTACACAAAATTGGTTCTGTTCCACCCCAATGTCAATGGATGTTGAAGAGCCCGTGGAGGACTTAAAAAGGCTTGAGCTAGGTAATTTTATTGTTGATGTTGTCTTTTATTTATTAAACTCTATTACACTTGTCTATTTTTGTATAATTTTGTCATTCATATTGATTATTGTATTTTATACATTTTTTAGAACTTGCCCCAATCCCACAACCAAATGAAGAGGATTTTGGTGCTGACTCTTATTAACTTTGGAGTTGCTACTTTGTTGACTGTATTAGTATGTTGCAATTGCTGACTTAATTCCGGGAAGGATTACAATTGTTGAATTGTCATTTTGATTTTATTTGTTTGAATTCTGAACTTTGAAATTATTGCTGGATTTTATTTGTTTCTATGGTTTGTATGACTTTATGAATGGTTTGAACTTTGGAATTTGAATTATATTGTTTATTTAGATTACATTCTTATTATGTTATTGGACAAAAACTGAATCATTCAATCCAATCCAAACCGATTAAAATTGGTTTGGATTGGATCGGTTTGGTTATCAGAATTCATCCAATCCAAACCGAACTGATGATACTTACCTTGTTTGGATCAGATAGTTTTTTGCCTCAAAACCGATCCAAGAACACCCCTATGTGACATTTATAGTAGTTAATTTTTTGTTACATATCATCTGATATGACATTTTTTTCCACGTGTGATCTGATGTGACAACTATCACATGTACAAAAAATTAAATAATAAAATATAAAAAAATAATCATCAGAAAACAAAATAAAAACAAAAATTGAAAAAAAAATACTCAAATAACCAAATAAGTTTAAAAAAATAAATCAAAATGGTTTTAATCAATAAAACACTACTTCTTCCATACCCTAATCAAAATGCTGAATAATCCCCTCTTTCGTCAAAATTACAAGCAAATTAATCTCCCATTTCATCAAAATCTCTCCATGAGAATGTCCACTCCTCCTACCAAAGACCAAGCCTTTTCTCTTCTCGCCACTACTAACAACCACAACGACCTCTCCATCAAAATAACATCCCTGAAACAAGCCAAAGACCTTCTTTCCATCGACCCCTCTCTTGCCGCCGACCCTTTCTCTTACTTGCTCGAGCTCCAGCCCTCCCCAAAAAGCTTACCTTCCACGAAATCACTGTCATCTCCTTGGTAGTCAAAGAAATCAAAGATTTCAGTGGTGGGCCAACTAATATCCATATCCTCTTTGGGGCTGAATCTTGGAAAGACCACGCCATGCGGCTTAGAGGTTGAAGAACACTCCCTAGAAATTGGGGATGAAGCCTGAATCTGGCTAAGCCTGATTTGGAAGTCCCATTAAGATGACTTACAAGTACCCTTTGCCCTAAATAATTTTGAATCTTTATGAATTCATTTCTCTTTTAATTATGCTTAATCGATTCAAATTTGAGATTTAATCAATACATTTTTGTATATGTCGACAGTATACAAATTGAATCCATTTCTTGTCCAAAAAAAATAAAATAAAAATTGAATGCTCTTAGTAAATATTGAAATAATGTTGTCGGTAGATTTTTTTGTCTAAATTAAATTTATTGTCTACATATATAAATATAAAAATTTATAATCACAAATTAATTACCTTGACATATATACATTTACATATTAATTCATATTAAAAAATTCAAAAAATCTCTACCTATCTTTAGTTGACCACATTATTAATTATTTTTATTAATAATTGATATTAAAATTTCATAATTTTCATAGGTATCTGATATAATCTCTACTATATATGTACTATCACACTAAACTTAAGATCTAATTTGCTCATAGTCTACACAAAAGTTAACTTGTTGCTTTTCTTCTTTATGCTATTTCTTACTCTTTTCTTTTTGTTTTCTTCTTTCTTCCTTTGTGTTTTCTTCTTTCTTCCTTAATGACACCATTTTTTTTACCATTCATATAGTGTTTGCAAGGCAGGTGGATCTCTTCATCATTTTTACTGCTTCAAGATATTGTATTTGCTTCTTAATTTGATTGTTTTGTTTCTAATTACTCTCTTAAAACATACAGTTCTATGTTTCCTAAATTTCTTGGTTTTTTTAAAACTTTTGTACCTGCGTTACTTTGTTAATTAAAGCTTAATATCTCTGGTATCTGAGTTATGTTAATGTTGATTTCTTTTATTGTCATTGTCCTTTCTTAGAACGAAGAGCAGCTCATCATGGTTCAAAATGAGTGATACTGGTAACCTTTCTTTTTAGTTGTTTACTGACTTACAAATTCTTCTAGGTATTACTGGGAATTAGGAGATTATTTCTTCAAGTTCCTGCCTCAATGTATTTCCTTATCATGTTACTATACACATTGTCTTTGCTCATTGATAGAAAGTGTTTGCCTTCCACTCTGTGATATTAGAGGTATCTACACTTGATAAGATTGTTTAATTCATATGAAGTCTTGGACCCTGTTTTGAAAGAAATAACTTGTTCAAGGTGGTCTAGCCACTGCTTGACTGCAACACAAAGAGGCAAGATGAGACATAATCTTAGTTTTCTGATTCTGAGTTACTGATGAGATTTAAACTTTAAAAGTCTATACATGGCATGACTGTGTTGCCATTATTGAGTCACATGCCCTTGCTGATTCACATCGCAAAACTTGAAAAGAATTTAGCGTGTACTCTAAAAAACTTTTAACAATTAAAATATATATTACTCAAATTGCGTTTCCTATGCATTCGATCGTTTGTTTTAAATTTAACATTTATAACTATAAGCAAATTATTTATTATTGAAATATTTAATACGTGAATAAATGACAATCATTTAATTTTAAAATAAAACTCCACCAATATAAAATAAAAATTACAAACTATAGTTTAATAATGATAATTAATTAAGAACATCAAATATTTATGATCAAATTCAATTTAGGCAATGTCATTAATTATTCAATTTATGAAATAAGAAAATAATAAGGCAGACAATTCTTTAAATTAGTTAAAGCCATTTGTTATTCTTTAACAAATAGAGTAGAAAAAATATTATCAACTTCAATATTTATATCATTTAGATAATAAATCTATTTTTATAATGAAATATAGATGTTTTTCAACTTTAAAAATAATAAAGGAACATAGATGCTTTTTATCATATAGGAAATCATAATAATAAATTATTATAAATTGCGTTAAAGCTAAACAATTTATCATTTTTTATTAGGAATTTTTATGGTACTCAGCTTTTTTTTTTCAAGATTTGATACTTACGATGAGCTGTCAAACACTTCATTGATTATTGATTATTTTTAAACATTTATTATGAACTCAATATTTAATGAATGCTTGACAACTCACCCTTGATACCATACCCATCAGGGTACCATAAGAATTTCCTCTCTTATTTATTATGATTAGGATACATTCACCATTCACCATCATAATTATGTTACGAAGTATATGAAAAGTATTATCATGAGAGATGTTTAAATTACAACCCCTCCCCTTTATTTTGAAAAATTACACTTCCCTCCTTTAAGAGATAAAAATGTACTATATTTTAGTTCATTTTTATGTTTTTCATTAAAACTCTTGCAGGGTTGAAAACTTGAAGTTGTAGTACCCACTAGCCAACAGGGTTGATGTCATAGATGTTGGCTGTTGGGCATGCAACGACACTACTGGCCCAAGTCAGGGACGATTAAGAATATATTTAAGAATTTTTTAAGGAATATTTCTAACAGTGTTTAGTTAACAGGACAGAATTGAATCGACAGTGTCGCCGTTGTGCCTAATGGCCAAAACCTACGACTTCGACCCTACTAGCTGGTAGTTACTGCAACTTCGAGTCTTTGATCTTATGGAATTTTTAATGAAAAACATAACAATAGACTAAAGTGTATAGCATTTTCATATCTCAAGGAAGGAGAGTGTAAGTTTTCAAAATAGAATAGAAGACAGTGCAATTTAAACATCTCTCGAAGTGAAGTGTAATTTACTCAATATATATACCCACAAATGTATTTATTCAGACTTATGTTGTTTACTTCCTTATAATTAATTCTAAAAAAATGAACTTACATAATAATTGATCAAATACCTAGTTAGGAATTGCAAATGGTATGTGAATTGCTATATAGTAGTTTTATACTTGCTATAAAGTTCACATAACTGGGTATAACTGGTTGTTAGATTAGATCACTTGAATAATTTCTATGAACATTATATTATCATACAACTGATGTTCAAACCCTTTGATTTGGAGCTTGACAGCAAGCCAAGTCAGATGCCGGAGGTAACCAAAGAGAGAGTAAGTTTAGAAGGAGAATGAAGTTCATCTCACCCCTATTGTTTCCACCTAAAGAACAAAAGCAACTTTATCTAAAGAATTGGTAATGAAGAAATCTAATGAAGTTTATCCCTATCATATGTTAACAAAATCAATAGAACAACCTTTTATGAAACACACATATAACCATAAAGAGTTATATTTGAACAATGTTCTAGACTATATATCCAAAGCAAAATCTAGTTTGCAAAATCAGAGCTATATTTTAATATACATACACTTCAAAGAAATGATAGAATAAAGTATTATCCAATTGGGCAGTAAAAATTAGAATAGAATGGGGAATAGAAACTTTGGAACATGGAATTTGAGAAACATCATTATCCCAAAATCAAAGAGCAATGCAAACAAAATAACAACTAGCAAGTGAAGACCTTTCTCTTTTCTTTCTGAGAATAAAAAATAACTTCTACAAAGTCAAAATCACAAAATTTTTTCTTCTCCTCTCTTTCCCCAAGTTTTCTCTCATCCAAAGGAGAATAAGAAGATAGAAAAGGCCTTAAATTTAACTGGCCTTCAACATGGGGTTCCCTATGTAAGAAATGTCCAACAACCAAGTCATTGTCCAATAAAATAAACGTCACCTCAGCAAAAACCACCCATAACTCCTTAGTATTTGAAAATTAATATATTGAACAAAACATGTGTTCCTACACTAATTCAATAAGATATGGTTTGAGAGAAATAAGGTAATAAAGTAATAACATAATATCTTCAAAAACCACCATGATTCGACTAATGCAAATAATTAAAATAAAACACACGTTATGAAGACATTTATGTGCAATAGAACATGTAATAAATCTTAGAATAGAAACTTTTCCTAATGTGAGAAACCCTATTCATAGAGACACCAGACAGATCATCCAGACTTGAAGCTTCAAATTGTGCAGCAAAACACCTACTTTGTGGTTGAGATTGTTGATCTGTAGGGAAAGTTCACCGATCATATTGGAACTATTTTCTTCAGGACCACCTCGAACAACAGCCTCTTGAAGTTGGAGAGCATACTCCAAATTCCTCAAGACATCTCCCATAGAAGGCCTGTCAACACCAAAGTCAACCAAGCATTATTCAGCATTTTTTCCAAACTTCCTAAGACAATTTGGTCTAATTTTCCCTGCAAGTGTTTGGATCTATAATTTGCTCCAATTGCCCTCTTTTCTTCCATTTCATTGCCCATTCTGCCAAGTTTACCATTTCTCCAGGAAGGAATGGATCTATAACAAGTCTTGCACAAAGAACCTCAAACAGAACCACCCCAAATGAATACACATCTAACTTTATGTTAATACTCTGGGTTGCATATGTTAATACACCTCTGACTTTATGTTGCCTCTTGAAATACTCTAGGTTTCTTCCTCTTATTTTAAAAAAAAAAATAAATCAAATGAAGTAGCTATCATGCTAAGCAGTTACCATTAACATGAGCAAGCTAGCATCATAGTGAATAAATCTTGTAATTATTTTTTATATAATAGCAGGGCAAGTAGCTTTCCAATATTGTGTAAATGGGATTTCTAATAGCCATCGGTTCAAAAATTTTAAGAATGAGAATTGTTTATTAATTCATTCATATCTTCATGTCAATTATCAAATTCTAAACTCCAAAACCAAAATCTCAATGAACAAAGGTTCTTTCCAAGTTTGAATTGATTGAAAAGAAAAAGAAAAATAAGGAAATGAGAGAAATAAAAGGAAATCTACAATCTCAAAAACTTCAAATAAGCATTTTTACTTTTGGATGATAAATATAGGATCGTGCAAGACGTCCCGGCAATTTATTGCCCGGAGGAGCCCGGCTTTTATAAGTGTAGTATAGGTTTTTTTTTCTTCTGAAAAAATTAAACAAGATAGAAACTAAAACTAGAAACATTAAAATACGGATTTGGCTCTACTAAAGTGTACCTGCTATTTAGAGAGTAAAGTGTAAAATCTTATTTGTTGATGAAAAAAATCAAGAATTTAAAATTTTATAAAATACATGCATCTATATAACAAATTATATATGTGTAATAATCTATTCTTTTAATTTTCTTATCAATGATTAAGATTCTGCACTTTATTTTCTAAAGTGCATCCACAATTTAGAGGAGCCAAATCCTTAAAATACAGTTTGCATGATACTCGGGTAACTAAAAGGCTCGGAACATATAGCATTTTCCATAAATATATCATAGAGAGAACCCAGGAAAGAAAACCTCACCTAATTTTGGTGTATCTCTTATAGATTGTTTCTATCTCCACTGTGTATAAACAAATATGGTAAGAGGAATCTAAAACAATTAAAGAAAAAAGACCATTCCAGAGAAAACAGCACAATTAATGAACATTAAAATCAAGAGGACTCAGCTTACCTCCTAGTAACTACTAAAAATAAAAGTTTTGGTTCCATAGTTTACACTTAAGGTTAAATTAAAATTTGGGTTTCTATAATTTACATTTATTTTTAATTAGTCCCTATAATTTTTTTTCAAATAAGTTCTCATACTTTTAAAAGGTTTTAAAATATTTTTTGTTGTTAACTTCCGTTTTAACACCGTCAATTCAATCCTTACTAAATATTTTATGGAGAGAAAAAGAACATTTAAAAAAGTATTTATTAGATAAAGGAGCATTTACCCAAAAGAAATAAGCATCTATTAGAATCATGAAACACCTTATTTGATGTTTTACAAAAAAAAATCATTTAAAGGAGTCTTTATTGGATAAAAAATATTTATTTTATTAACTAACTGACAAAGTATTATAATAGAGTTATAACATAAATTAATGACGGATATTATTTTAAAATTTTTTGTAAGTATAAAGACTAATTTAAAAAAAATTATAGGAATTGAATTAAAAATAGGTGTAAACTATAAGGACCAAAGTTTTAGTGTCTCCTGTTTAATAAAAAATATAGTATGATTGAGTTCAATTACAAACATTAATCAAAGCAATAGATGGTAAGAAAATTGAACAAATAAAAGAATGAGCAATAGCATTTAAAATCCACTTTTATTATAAAACACAAAAACAAATACATGTTTTTAAAATAAAAATAAAATGTAATATTCTGAATAATATAATAACATTACTGTGTGCACTAACACAACATTTGCTTCCACCGTTTTAAACAAACAACATTGAAAGAAAGGTATGGGAGGAAAAGAGACTTCAGAAATATCGAGAAAAGGGATTGAGAGAGTAAAGAAACGTCACGGGTGGAAGGCAATGAGGGTGAGGAAGAGTGTTAGTAGAGATAAGTTTGAAATACGAATGAAGAGTCTTGGAAGAGAAGCTTTCAAGAAGGAAAATGATGCCCTTACCCTCATACACCCTTTTTAGGAATGTATGTATTATTTACATCTTTTTTAATTTTGTGTTTATATTTTTTTTATTAATAGAACAAAATAGAATAAGTGCGGATGAAGCGGAAAGAAAATGAAAGGAATGAAACATAATTTTTATTCTCTTTGTTTGAAAATTTTATTAACGGAATAAAACAGAACTTCATTACCCATGTGTTCCCCTCATTCCACCTCAATTTTGAAGAAAACAAAAGTTGAACATTTTGGAGAAAGATGGAGGAAATGACTCCCTATGTGTTCTCTTTCATTTTCAGGTATTTTAAAACTCTTCAACCAGAGAAGTTATTTCTGTTCCCCTCATTCTCTTTCTGTTCCTCTCATTACCTATCATCCAAACATAATGTAAATGTGTCAGATTTAGTAAGAGAAAATGATAGAAAAAAATAAATACGATAAATGGTATTGAGAGGAGTATAAAAAGAAGTGTATGCATTGTTAATAGTAAGAATATCATAACTGTTTTAAGAAAAGTTGAATGACATCAATAAACTTTCTCACTTAAACTCTTTAGTGTGTATTTAAGATAGTTGTGAAAACTTGATTATTTTAATAATTAATTATTGTATAATTTTTTTTGTTATAATCGATTATAATTAAATTAATTTTATATTTAGATATGTTAGTTAAAAATTAATTTTAAGCTAATCTGTTTATTTGAGTGATACAAAAAAATCACTTTTATGTATTAAATTATTAAAATAAGTATAAAATAATTAAAAAAAGTATTTGATTAAAGATAAAATAATATTTATATATCAAAATATAAAGAATAATTTATAAGATAAAATTATAAATTTTAATATTTAACATTATAAAAAAATTAAAAAACTTTTGTTATACATTAAATTTTATATAAAAATTAAAATTAATTTTATCAAATATATAAAAATATTATTTAATTTTTTTTTAATAAAAAAGCTGTTTGAAGCATTCCAAAAACATGCTCTTAATTCTCTATTCCTTCTCTTTAGTGATGGACAACTAGCATCTAATAATTTATTGTGAAGGTTATTGTATCGGGGAATGCTGTTGAACGGTCCAGCATTTTGCCATTTTGCCATAGACCCTTTTATCTCTTGGATTGCCAAATTCTTTGATATATGTGAACATGTATCAATTAACAAATAAAAAAAATAACAATAATCGTGAATGAAACTCGAGTTTTCCATAGCTTAACCTTATTGTATTTCTTCTTTGATAAAGGAAATTTGATTGAGAAAACAAAGAGAATGAATTTAAAATAATAATTACGTGAAATAACTGTCACACATAAAGAGTGAAGATTTGAACATAATGTAATTTATTTAAATTCATTATTTATTTTTTAAAAGAACAAAAATAAAAATTTCTATAAATGAAAAGAAGTAAGTTTTGCAAGAAAATTTTTACCAAAACCATTCCCAGGTTTTTTAAATTAAAGTTAAGTAATGTTTTAGTCAATTTATACATATTTTAACTAATCTATCTCTTCTATTTACATCCACGTCGGAGGATAGAATTTATAAGATAATCCTAAAGCCTAAGCAATTGGACATTGGTTGGTTGTTTGGTTCTTCCCTTTCTCACTCTCTCCTCTCACTGTTCCATCTTCTTCCTCATGGAACCCAATCCCAACACTCAAGTTGGAACCTCAACCTCAACCCCAACCCCAACTCCAACCCATTGGGGCACAAAGGCATGGCAACTCCTCTCCCAAGTCCGAACCCAATCCCCACTCATCCAATGCATCACCAACTTTGTCTCCATGGACCTCATGGCCAACACCCTCTTGTCCGCGGGTGCATCACCCGCCATGCTCCACTCCTTGGAAGAGCTCCCAGACTTCACCCCTCACATCCAAGCACTCTGCATCAACATCGGCACCCTTTCCCCCACTTGGTTGCCGGCCATGAAAGCCGCCGCTGAGCTTTGTTCCAAGCTGGGGAAACCGTGGGTTCTCGACCCGGTTGCTGTTTCTGCCTCTGGTTTCCGCTTGAAGGCTTGCCTGGAGCTTGTGGAGTTGAAACCTAAGGTTATAAGGGGAAATGGGTCTGAGATTATTGCCCTTTCGATGGCTTCCACTCAACCCACCAAGGTAATTTTCTAACAAATTTTCTTTTTTTTTTTCGTTTCTTTTTTTATGTTGCATTTTTGTGTCTCCTGTTTTGTTCAAAATGGGGTTAATTTTCTTGAAAGGGGTAATTATTCACATGAGTTTAACGCGTAATACCCTCTTTGTTTTGGAAATTATGTCTTTCTCCCTTGTTTTGTTATTTTTAAGGGGAATTTGTGTAGGTTCATAGAATAGGGGAGGTATGTGTAGAGGTGTGAAAACAATATATAAAGTAAGGGAAGTATGTGTAATTTCCCAAACAAACAAGAAAGGTGTGAGTGTAATAAGCACTAACTTAGCAGACGGCAATGTAATTACTCCTTAATTTGTCTTCATTTTTTATGTTGCATTTTTGTGTCTCAAGTTTTGTTCAAAATGGGGCAGTCAAAAGGTTCATGGGTTTTGAGCATAATTTCTCTGGGCATTTGTTTGTGCTCAGAGACCGTGATTGATTTTTAGAGTAGTACGATGTTGTTGTTGGTTGTGTCTTGTTGTCTTATAATGCATTAGGATGAGACAATTTGTGTATGCACACAGCATTTCTTCACTATCATTTGTTGCTTGGGATTTTAGCATGATACGATGTTTTTGGTGGTTGTGTTCTATCTTAGAACACATTACAATGAGACAATTTGTGTATGCATATGCCGTTTCGGTCAGTATCATTAGTTGTTTGTTTGGGATTTCAGTAAAGATGCAAAATTTAGTTGTTTATGGCATTGTCTTTGTCAGTCTGTTTTCAGATGGAATGAAATTTTGAGTAAACAGCCATTTTGGTCTTTCAAAGATATTTGCAATATCACATCGGTCCTCCATTTATCGACAACATCAAATTGGTTCTTCAATGATAAATTTATCAGTTTGGTCTTTCAAGGACCAATTCGATGTCATTTTAAGGACTAATTTGATGTTGTGAATATCTTTGGAGGACCAATTTGATGTATTTATAAATGGAGGACCAATATGATGTAACGTGATAGGAACTGAAAATTACTTAACTCAGAGGTAGACCTGACCTCTTCAATTAGAGAATTATCTGGAAAGAATTACAGAGACAAATAATTAAAGATAACATTGGGAGTCCTGCATATGTACAGAGACATCCCACCCCTTCCAATTCCTCCCCAAAACCACTCAATTTCTGCCTGCTCCCTACCCATTTATTAACCACCTTCTGGTGGTGATACCACTATCATTTATGCCTACACATTCCACTATCATTAATTTCTGGCTGTTAAGTAGCTTCTTCACTTGTCTTTATTTATTCCTACTCATTTATTCTTGACTGATAACAACCTTTCATTTATCTTTTCTCTGTTGTGAGGGCAATGGCTGTTCATTTGTTCCTGACTGTTAAGCTCACTAACAGCTGCTTCTTGCAATGCAATTCCCACGTTTGGCCCATTTGTTCCCAGCTCATTCCCCTTCTTTCTACCTCTCCTCTTATAAACATGAGTTAAAGGCCCATCAATACCCTCCCCTAGCAGTTTCACCTTGTCCTCAAGGTGAAAATCAGGAAATGCCCTGTCAATGACTTCAAAATCCTCCCAAGAATTCTCATGGGCTGGTAAATTAACCCACTTGATTAGAACTTCAGATGTGTCATTCAAAAGCCTTTGGACAGTACTTCCCCTGGAAAATTAATGCATTGATCAGTAAGAGAAATTAATGTATGGGGTGGCCATTGAACCAAAATTCAGCCTAGGCCAACCACTTCACCCACTGATTTGGGTGATCATTCACAAAGCACCGCAAGTACGTCTCAATGGTTCAATTAATGACTTCCGTTTGGCCATCCGTTTGAAGATGATATGCCGAACTAAATTTCAGCTTAGTGCCAGAAAGTTGAAACAGCTCCTGCCAAAACTGACTGATAAAGATGCGATCGCTATGTGAAACTATGGAACTTTGGAACCCATGTAAGCGGACTATCTCCTTTACAAACACAGCTGCCACCTCCTTTGCAGTATACGGATGGCTGAGAGGAATGAAATGAGCTAATTTACTCAATCGATCCACCACCACTAGAATAACGTCAACATCCTTAGATTTGGGTAGTCCACATATAAAGTCCATCGAGATATCATCCCATACATGAGCAAGGATTGGTAATGGTTGGAGTAACCCAGTTGGACTAAGAGCTTGGTATTTATTCTGTTGACAAGTAGCACAACCAGCCACAAACTGCTCAATATCCTTCTGCATACCATGTCAATAAAAATCATTTGCTAGTCTTTTATAAGTTTTAGTTACCCCAGAGTGCACACCCCATAGGAAAGAATGGAATTATCGCAAGAGAAAAGGAATCCTTACTGATTTAGGAGGTAACAAAAGCCATGACAAGTTACAAAAGTCTATTAACATTCACAAAAAGACAAAGAGTGCTATGATCAGGATAACTAGCCACAAAGTAACTAAAACCATATCTGGTTTCAGTTTATCAAAAAGAGAGCATGAAAGAAAAATCAAGAGAGCTTTTGGAGAATAGATTTTAAAAAACCCTGGGTATGTTCTTGATTAGCCATCATTTTTTGCTGATTCTCCAAGAGGCTTGTAATGTCCATTTGAGCTAGGTAGAGTTGCTTCTCTACGTCTTCAAGCTTCTCTTTATTTGAATTTAATTTAGCCTTTAGCTCAAGAAATTCAGAAGCATTGTCAACCACTTTAGGGGACTCACCAAATTGTTTAGAATTTTGCATAGGAGCAGAAACTATTTCAGGATCACAATTGACATTCTCTTGGTCTAGAGCATCTGTGGTATCATTCGGGAAGCCAGTCTCAATTTTATCATCAATTTCAAGTAAATTTGAATTGACTGGTGGTTAATCTGAATCAGAGTTATCAGGGGATGGTAGATTTAGTTGTCTTCTTTCTTCTCTAGAGCCCGATCGAACCCATTTTCCATTTGGCGACTTTTTGAATATCATGTACGACATTCATTGTTCATCATAATTGCTTCGAGGAGTAGAGGATGCTGTGGGTTCATCTTCCGGTATTTGAATATCAAAGGCATGAAGAATCTTAGTGATCACCATTCCATAAGGCAAATGACTAGAGGGACGCTTGTTTCATCATGCCATTGAAGATGATAAAACTCAAGTTGATCTTTGTGTCTTTTATCACACACCACAGCAAGAATAAGTGAAATAGAGTGATAGCATTCTGTGTTCCATAATTGGGCAGCATAACATTGTGAAAAAATGATAAAGCAATCTATACTCAACAGTTATGAAGTCTCTTGCATCAGGAAACAGAGTAGGATGCTTTTCAGTTGTAAGACTATGTGCATCATTGAATGAGAAATTAGCACATTTGAAAGAATTATTAGAGAAGAAAACCTTTTCTGAATAAGATGCGTCATATCCCAAGATATCATTAATGCATTGATCAGTAAGAGAAATTTCAGTTCCAAGTTAAGACTTCAATTCAGTTCCTTGTGCATTGACAGATAAATATGGATAGAATAACCGAACAAATCTAGGGAATACCTCCTCATTTAAACCTAAGAAAGATGTCCATCCCAAGTGCTCAAGTTTTTGGAAAGCATTAATTCCTTCACGGCTGAAAAAATCCAGATTCACTGTCCTTCTCATGATCAGATTTTTCTTTTCGAGGCACTTTTTAAATTTTAGCTTGGCCTCCTTGTCTCGAAACAAAAGGGCATCAGCAGCGGATAGAAAACTACCCTTAGACTTAATGGCATTGGTCTGCTTAGTAACTTTCTTCATGGGTTGCAATTTCTTGTTTGTCACCTTCTTAGTAGATTTTCCATGCTTCTTAGAAGCCATATTAAATATCAATTAGGTGCAGCACCACACTAACACAGAACCTCACACTAAGAATGGAAGTTCAACTTCAAACAAACAGATAAGCACTACTGACAATGGGTAAGTATAGTTGATAAAAATGCCCAATCAAAATAACACTCCACAGAGAGTAAACCAGCTCATTTAACGTTCAAAATTTCCAGATTAAAGCAGAAAACCAACTAGTAGAGTAGATAACCATAAATGGAGAATCCATTACCGGATGGCTATGAACAAATCACAAGCCAGAAATGGCGCAGGAGTCTGACCCAGGAACTGACCACAGATTGATCTCTGGTGGACCATGAACTAGCAGCAGTGGCGCGGCCTAGGTGAGCGAAACCAGTGGCCGGTGGCACGTCATTAATGGCTCGCAACGGCTTTGTCACTGGAAAAAATGGAGGACTGACGCTGGCAGCTTGAACTCAGACTAACAGAGCACGATCGCTGCTTCAAGCCATGGGCATCAAGGGTTCCAACAAGCACAAGATTCGTGTTTGTGAGAGTAATTTGAGATTAAAAAAAAAAAAGTTCTTGGGATTTTATGTTTTGAAAGAAAGAAACCCGAGAGAGTGAGAGAATGACGAGAAAGAGAGAGAAGATGCAACAAAAGCAGGTTCTGAAATCTTTTTTTTATTTTTTTAAAGAAAACAGCAAAGGACTAAAATGTCCTTAATGGAAAACGTGAATGTGGAAGCTTCCCATACAAAAAACAGAGAGAAAGAGTAATTACAACCAGTAACTACAGGGTAGTTGCTATTTCTCCCAATCAAAACTTGAAAATTTTGAACAAAAAGCTTAAGTATGACTTGGATATGGTTTCAATCACTCTAAATAGCATCAATATCATACACTATCATCATCTCATGCACTTTAATACATAAAGCACAAAATTAACATAAAACACATAATATGCTAAGATATGAGTAATATAAGTAAACATGTTAATTATTTTAATTCAAGTGTTTCTCATGAATTTTTCACTTAAGCACATCATGTATGACAAAATTATCATTTGGATCAAATAAAAAACATGTTATATCTCTTTCATTTATCTTTTTACCATTCTCAAAATGTCTATCTTGGTATGAAGGTTCATTGATAGCAAGAAGAACTTCATTACCTTTATATTCCTTGCATAGCAACTTCCTGATAAAAGAAAAATAGTTAACACATAATATGCTTTGAAAAAATTAATTGAGCAAAGGCAATAAAAAAGCATGAGTTGATACTAGTTTTACCAACAATGCTTATCCTTTCTCGTTGTCTCCAATGTGATAGTTCTTCCTTGTTTAAGCTTGTGAGAGACGAAATTTACTAACTCTTGAGCATCCAATATCAAGGAATCATTGTTCCTTGATGAACACAATGAATTACAGAAATTTCCTAACCCTACGAAATTTACTAACCCTATATCCAATATTCTTGTATTAGGGGCCTTGTTTGCTAATTTCTTTTATGAACACAATGAATTGATTTGTTTTGAATGGGCTTCTTATATTGTGAGGACAGGAAATTTAGATTGCTCACTTTTTTATTCCACTTGGATAGGTTTTATACTTTTGTATTTATTTGGGAGAACCTCTTAGTTTACGCTCCTCCCCTCTATCAGGAGCATCAATTAACAACTTTTTTCTCATCCCTTCTTTTTCCAAACTTTGTCTCCCTCCATATGGAGTCCTAGTGTTGCATCCATTGGTGTAACCGATGATTTTAAAAAACAGGATTTATTAGTGAGTATATGCATATCAAGTATGTTTAACTTGATACCCAATTTATTAAAACATTTCTGGATGAGAGTGAGGATGTTCTTAGGATGTGTTCTCTTTCCAATAAAAACAAAACAAGAGTATTATATAGTGAGTGAGCTGCATGCTAGGTATGTTGAGTGACACTTAATTTGTTAGAACTTACTGAAATTAGGCAATGGATGTCCTGAGGTTCTCAGATGAAATATGATGAAAGTAACCTTTGGACAACTTTTGCCTGGAATTTTGGAATTACTTTACCTGAACCTTTTTAACAGGTATTCTTGTAGTTGTTGGGCTGTTACAATCTCAGAGAAGAGTGATATTGATACCTTATTCCAAATTTTTACTTTATCGGAACATTGTAGGTTATAGGGTATTCTCTTACCTAATGATGTTAATATCGTTTTTCCAATGATGCTCTTGCAGTAAACATCATAATTCTTGTAAATGACTGGCCCTTAATATATCTTGAGAATTTTCTCAAAAGAAAAAAGAAGAAGAAGAAGAAATTGAAGAAAAAGTTGGATTTTGGGGATTGGTTTCAAACTTCAATTAAGTTTTTTATTCTTTCCCCTTTAATCTGAGAAATTTTGCCATTGCACTTTGTAATTTAGCTCTTTTGTCAAGGGTGTGGACAGCATTCATGAGTCAATGGATGCAGTTGAAGCTGCAAAGTTATTGGCTCAAAAAAGTGGTGCCATAGTTGCAGTGACAGGAGCCATTGACATTGTCACAGATGGAAATCAAGTTGTTGGTGCTCACAATGGGGTGGCATTGATGCAAAAAATAACGGCAACTGGATGTTCAGTCACTGCATTGATTGCTGCTTTTGTTGCTGTTGACAAATTCCATGCTTTAGATGCGGCAGTATCAGCATTAGCTGTATTTGGTGTTGCTGGTGAGCTAGGAATGAAGATGGCTAAAGGTCCTGCGTCATTGCGGATGCATTTCATAGATGCGCTCTATGGGCTTGATGAAGCTGCTTTGCAATGTCATGTTAATATCACAAGTTTGTCCTGAAATGTGGAGATGCAGATGTACCACCTGCTAATTGGTTAATATCTATATAATATCTGTCATAGTTGTCTATGGTGAGCATCAGTTGAACATGAAGATGGATCATTAATTGGTTGACATGTGTGGCAGTAAAGATCCATGCACGATATTTGTCAATAATCACTATTGGCTGCCTCAAGTAATAACAGGATGTTCATATATAGTTCAATTATCTCATGGTTTCACCAGTAATGCCCTGGTTAGAAAGAATATAAGAGATTTTTTTTTTCTATTCTAATTTATTTTGGTCAACCATCCCCATATATAGGTTTATTTTTTCAAAGAAGTTAACTCTTGATAATTTCTGTTTGATGAATAGGAATTGGTTTGGTGGAAGTAGTTTATGAACTCCTGATGCACTGTTAACCATATTGATGACGGATAGAATCTAGTATATATGGATGAATGAATAATATTTTCTTACATGTCATGCTTCATATGCAGTAAACTTTTTTCTCTTTGTCTGGATTTTGCCTTTTTTTGTTTTTATTGATTATTTTCCGTCACGCTTTTTTCTTTCTGGCTTATGTCACCACCATAGCTAATGCTTTCAGCACTCACGATAGCTTATGACTGATTTGCTTAATTTTTATTTTTGTAAAAGCTTTGTTATATCTTCCTAAAGCATCTTCCTAATAATTCTTCTATTATTTAATAAAGAAAATATTAAATAAAAATTTAAATGTAACCACTATCTTGGGAATATAAAAGACATTTAATATTTTCTTCATTTAGTAATTAGGAAGATTATTAGAAGGATGTGTTAGGAGAATTAATCATTTTTCTTTTTGTAATTGTAACCTGTCAGTCTGAGGCATTTAGAGCTTCTGCTTGCATTCAAAATCCCTCTTAAGATTGTTTCAGTGTCACTAAATAAGCAGTAGAATACCAACATGACTCCAAGTGTTATAAGTTACCAAATTAAAAAAAATAAAAATATAAATCACCATATGGTTTTCATGGGATTACAATTAAGATTTCAAATACATTTTGCAATCAAACTGACAACATACAAGACCAATCTATTAAGTCATCTGTAATCAAACAGCACCCTGTTGCTTTTACATGTCCATCTCACAGTTTTAGTAGTTCAAATGGACTGTAATCCTCAGCAATGTCTCTGCACCATCAGTGGCAATCTGTCCCGGTGGGATAAGAGCTCTCAGTTCTGCAAACCCCCTTGCATTCTTGAACTTGCCTGTGCCCCCTATCACAGATAAATGTGACATGGTGCTTCCAATCTTGTACAGGCCATAAAAGTTCAAGCTATCGCCGTATTCCCCTCCTTCAAACAGGGCTGTGAATGCCATCATCTGTCTAGTCCCATCTGCTGAACTTGCCACATACACTCCTTGAGCTTTCCCAACTATCTGTGACCCCAATTCAGGTTGAGAGGTCAGAATATCATCGATTACAGTGATTGTACCAAAACCTAGTCCCAGTCCATCAGGTCCTAATTGTAACTGGCCATTATTTTGGTTGTTGTTGCCTGAGTTTGGTGCAAAGGTAGTACCAGCCAAACCAGTTCCTAGTGGGATGCCAGTAACTCCATTGACAGTGGGAATAGCACCATTGGCATTGGGGATGGGAATTGCACCTTGTGGGGTCTTGAATCCTACTGGGGTTGCAAAAGGCACTTGACCACTGTATATGTTGCCTAGCAAGCCAGTTACTGGGCGAGCTGTTGGGTTACTGCCCCCAAGAATGTCATGCATGTATAACTCAATAATGGGTTCTTTCCCAGTGGCTGCAACAGGGTCAACTGCTGCTATACTCATTGCAATATGTGCAAAGGCAAGCAGCAACATGGCCAGGGAAGCTGTGGTTAATGATCCCATACACATATTGTTTCCAAGTATTTGTATTTCAGATGTAGAGGGTGGTTCTTGTGTTTTGCTAAAATTTGTATGAGTGCAATGAAATGCAAATTATGGTATTATATAGGAGGGAATGCAGAGTGTGTTGGAGTGGTTGTGAGAATGGGTGATAATGAAGTTGTTGAAAGTAACAGGAAAGTAGATTAGTTGTGCCTTAAGCAAAATAAAAGAGCCTATATTTCTGTTTAGGGGCATTTTTGAGGTGGAATGGAAGAAAGTAACAGTGCACTGAGGTTCTTTCTGGTGAAATCCATGGGAGAAACTAGTAGTTTCTTGTATCACAACCACTCAATTCCTAAATGCTTTGGTTATGCCAGACCTGTTCTAGGGTAGGGGAAGGAAGTAAGTGAACTTATGAGGTGGGTACAACTAAACCAAAATCGCAATACAACAGCTAATGGCCCTCTAATGAGTGGAAAGTGCGATTTTTTAGGGTATGAAGTATGAGTATTTTCAAACATTAATTATTATTGTTCAAAATAATTATAAATATCTTTGGTTAAACTAATTCAAGTTTATTGTGTTAAAGTGAAAAAAAATAAAATATTGACCTTTATTTAAGTCCTTACATTTGATAACAAAAATGTACAAAGTTGACTACTTAAACTGATTAACGATATTGGACTCCACCAAAAATTAAATTTTCAGTGAAGTTATTTAGAAAGACATTTTTTAATGATTTTTTTTAATGTTTTCTTAGATATTCATCTATTCCTTTTAAATGGATCATCTTCTATTGATTAACTTTTTCCACTAAAACACTAAAATCTCTATTGTTTTTTGATCAAAACAACCCTAAAATCTCAATGACGATAGGTGCCACTCTAATTTATTTTTAGATGATGTCGAAAAAAATAATTATTTTTAGATACATTTGTTCATAATCTTGTCTTGTATTTCAGCTAGTGATTTAGTTAAAATGTCAATAAAATAACAGTATGGTTCGCATTAAAAAGATACACACAAGGCATTTTATTTATTTCTTTTATAAATCATACTTGGGTTCAATAATGAGACTGGATTATCTATTCCTATAAAATTCCTTCACCTCTTCTGTATCATTTGAATTCAGACTTTCAAAATACTTAATCACCAAGATGCCCGCTTAAAGACAGAATTTTCTTATTAACAGTGTGCTAAATTATAAAATTAAGGTTATTTATGTATTTTTTTTATGTGGTAAAGGGTATTATTAGGTCTAGTTTTTTTTTTTTTTTGGTATTGTGAATAGGTGATGTTTGGATCAGCTTGCATGTACATTAACTAATCCACTTTCTCGATTTGGTCAAAGATAAATCATTCACCCCGAGACTAGGGGATTTACAAGGATATTCCTTGTGGATTGACCCCAAGAAATTAGAATAGCTAAGATTCAAACCTGTAATCGTGTGTATATCTATACATCATATATTTGTCTACTACTAGACCAATCCCTTGGGGTTATTAGGGCTAATTTTCACGTCAATTGAGATTAAGTTCTCTTCCAAGATAATTTTAAAAGTGCATTCCCAACACATCTATCTAGTTGCATTTTGGAAATTAATTCCTTTGTAAGTTGGTCAAAGATTCGAACTCAAGTAGTTAAGGTAGGGAGCACACCTCTTTAATTACTAAATCAACCTTCTTAAGTTAAGGTTATGTATAAGTATGTGGAAATTAAGGAGGTGAAAATTTTTAAATAAAAATTATCTGACATTTAGTCAATATATAAAAAATGTGAGAAGATTAAAAGTAAAGTATAAAGTCTACAACTCAATTACATATGCATAGAGCTAGCAACGAGCAGAGTTAGCTTGTGAACCTACTCGTAACTCGATTTATTAACAACAAATTTGGGCTTGTTTGTTAACTTACTTTGGCTTAAACTTTCTTTTATTAAGTTCATTAGCTTGTGAGTTGACTCAATATATATTTATTTATTTATTAAGAATAACAACAATAACAATAATACTTTAATTTAATATATAATATTAGCAATTAGTTTTACTTTTAGTCTGACAATTATTTTTAAACTAAATATATGCAACCAACAAGAGTTGAGTGCCTTGGTAAGTAAGTTGTAACCTATGAAAATACCTAGTCAAAGACAAAAAAAAAACTATATATATGCAAAAAGAGAATTATTGAGTTACAATTCGAGCCTAATTTATTGGTAGACATTGTTTGCGTGACAATAGAAGACTAGCTTGTATTGACACAAAATTTGAAAACAATAAATTAAAATTCAAAGATTTAAGCTAACAACATCTGATAATGTCTAAGGATTCGATATGCGTATGTATCTGACATCAGGAAGATATATTTTTTATAAGTATTTGCGCTTCTTAGACCATAAAAGATTCAAAAATAGCATAGATCCTTGAATAGAATAATTACGCTCTAAAGGAACCTCTAGAAAATTACTTGTAAATATCTTAAATATTTACTAGATGTATTTTACATGCTTGTAAATATCTAGATATTTTAAAAGTTAAGTGAGTGAAGGTTCTAGAACCTCATCATCATCACACATTTGACTACATCTCTACCCTCTACCACCCTCCATTGAGGAGATGAAGCAACTATAAATAAATGAGGTCCTATTAGGCCAAATCATAGAGAATTATAATTGGCTTCCAAATCAATTTTTTCTTTAAGAGCATCCACTAACCTTAGTCTCTTAGCTTTGCTGTTGAACAAAGGGCTCAATAATATTTTGTCATTATCAGTTGTTTGAAGGAGTGTGGATAATCAACTACAGAAAATTCATTATTTTGTTACTCAACATATCTTAAGTGCATGATCTCTTAAGTGTATAAATCACATGAATCAGAGCTTGGTGAGATGCATGATCTCTTAAGTGCATAAATCACCAACAAATGAACACTCCAACCAAACTAACAAATTCGTTAAGAGGGTAAGAAGGGCAAAAATGAGATGTCGTTAATAATAAAATATATGTCTTTCACAATATCCCCTTTTAATCTCCTTGGAACATACCATGTTTGTTTGTCATTATTTATGGTATTTGCACGTTCACTTCATATTGGTTTATTGAGTTTCAGCTGTTTGTGAGTTTAAGGTGAGTCGATTTTGAGTCAAAAAAATGGATTCGACTTTTATTGAGCTAAGACACGACTTATTTCTAGCCTTACATTTGCATCAAAAGCTCAATTACATTTGCATCACAAAATTTTAGTCACTCCAAAGCATAGTTGTACAACTAAGGCCAGAGGTTGACCCAATCGAAAGATAGGATCATCGAGTCAGTGGTCTAATAATGGGTCAAGCGATTGAATTGGAAAATCTAGACAAAGAAAAAAAATTAAAAAGAATATTATATGAAAAACATCTCATATAAAAAATACTATATGAAATAATAACATACAAAAATTATTATATGAAAAAATACGTCATATGAAAAAGTATTGTAAGATGTAACCAAGCTAGCAATAATAGTAGTTTGACATCATGTTCGAAAATTAAATTGATTAGATAATAATATGAATTAAAAAATTAAGAACATTATTTAATAAGAATATGTGATCTAATGACATAATACACTTGACCACAATAATTTTTTATGTACCAAATTGAAATCTTATAAGTAAATTTTTTTTTAAGGTTTTAACATTTAAAAGAATCCGAATCAAACTAGTCCGGGTGGATCAACCAAGTTTGATCGAATCATTACAAAAATTCGTAATAAACAAGAACCTGACTGGTCTAAAAGAAAATTCTTTTCTATCAAGTAAATGAGTAAAACTTGAAAAAATTAAAATTATTTCACTCTAATTTTAGAGTCATGTTATTTGCACGATGGAGTTTTACACATATTACCCAAAGTTATGCCATTTAATCAATTGTCAAACTAATTTAATTACTTGGTAAGATGGTAGAGAGTAGTTGATTAACAATTTATCAAATATATATATATATATATATATAAAAGATATTTAGTGAAATAATTTTTATTGTGAGATAGTAAGAAGAGTAAATCTTAACTATATAATATATATAATTAGTTAAAATTAAAAGTTATTTAAATATTATATGATCACTTAAAAAAGTCAATTTCAATCTTAACTATTCATATAAAATTTAATAATTAAATTTCGTACAAAATGAATTCCGTACAAGAAGCATTTCCACTATTTTTATTCCCTTTATTAATTTTCATTTGCCTCTTTCACTTATCCAAATAGACATAACCCAAATATCCAATAAGACACTTTTAAGTCACACGGTACTATGATCAGAGAACATTAGATAATATTCTTATTCGTAATAATTTGTTTAGGTCATACACGCAATCTCAACAATTAGCTGCCAGAATGATCGAACAAACTTTGTATTTACACATTGAAAATGCTAATTGCACAACCTTCAAATCCTTAAACAATAAACATTGTACAATATTTGATATTAAAATAATAAGATGAATGAAATCTGTAATGCCTTAAGCCATTAACAAGTTGAAAAAATAAATTAATTTTAAGTTTGTCGGCATAGTCATTGCATAATCTTCATTTATATTTCGCTGATCTTTTAAGTGGAGGACATTCAAGGCTTCTTGATATATTATACACATTTGCGGAAAGATTATATCAATAAATCAATTATACTATTCAACAAAAAAGTTATAATTTTTTTAATATTTTTAAGCAAAATTTTTGTAACTTTATCTTTTTCACGACAAATCAAATTTACATCTTTCAAATACATAAAATGCAAATTTTTATAATTGCAAGTATCTAACATCAAAGTTACTTGAGAGATTTTTAAGTGTTCTCAGAGTAAAAAAAAATCATGTTATGCATTATATAATGAGTTTTTTTACCACAATGCCCTTTGCCACAAATTTATTTACTAAATTGTCATAGTTTTAAAACTATTTATTATAATATCATCATTTTTGTCATGCTAGATTATTTTATTATTTAGGGGTCACGTGGGATGCACCAACATGCCTAACGCAATCAAGCCACACGCCAATAACCCCCCCCTCCCCTCTCCCTTTCACGGTCACTTCATTCATTTCTCAAATTTTCACCTTTTCTTTAAAAATTTTATCTCTCTAAACTCTCTGAAGCTCTCCTTTGATTATAACTTCTGAGAAAGATATTTACTGCTTATACATATATGTAAGTATTTTTATCCTGACACTTATTTTGTTTATTGAAAATTATATTATTGTGTTTTTTTAAAGTTTGTATATTTATTGTGTGTTGTATATTTAGTTTATTTGTAGGATTATTGATTATTGTTATCTCCTGTACATTTGTTTTTTTGTTAGCTAGTAGGTTTTTGAAATTTGTTCATACAAAAAATAACAATTTGATTATTAGTTGAGTTTTGTAATTTTATTTATTATTTTGAATTGATTTAAATTGTTGATTTATTGAGATTGAAATCAGTTGGTATAAAACATATTTGTTTCAGTTGTCAAATGTGTTAATTGATTTCATCTTATGTTGTGTTGTTATTATTCAAAAGTTTAAGATGACCAAACACCTTGTTGTTCTCATTTACTACAATGGGAGAATGTACGAAGGTGAAAAGGGTTTAATGTTTGAAGGTCCTCGTCCTGAGTCTATCATGATTCAACGTGATACAACTTTTGAGCTTCTGAAAAGGAGAATTCATTTAAAATTAAAGCTCCAAGAAAATCAAGTTGTCTCCAGTATTGTGTATAGATTTCCACAATGGAGCAATGTACTGAAATGGATAGGCCTTCCATTAGAAGATGATGAAGACGTTGGTTGCATGATTGATTGCTTTGATCAACATGTTAACTTAACTTCCATGGAGTTGTATGTGGAGACAGAAACGAGTGAACACAATGAGCATGTTGCAGGTCCTTCTGAAACAGGGTTACAAGCTGGTCCTTCTAATCTTGTTGAATCATCGTATCCTATCAACGCTCAATTCTCTATGACACATGCTCTTGTCCTAGTACAATCTCAAGAAGTTGGTACATCTGCAATGCCTGAAGGGAGCTCATTTAGGTTGGATTTCGAGTCCGATAACCCGCTTATGACAGATGCATTATCTGACACAAGTGATGATGAAGGAGAGATGCTTGAGGATGAAGATGCAGACACTGACTTAGAAGAAGATCAATCTGACCCTGATGTAAATATATAACAACTTGCTCCTCCATTGGTAGTTGCTCCTGAATCTACATTTGTGCCTCCATGCCCTCGATTTTCTAAAATCAATTGGGATGCGTTGAATACACCTGATAATTTGTTTGAATTAGATTTTCGTGGTATTTGGAGTCCAGATGAAGAATTTTATGTTGGATTGCAATTTCCCTCTAAAGATGTTGTCAAGTTGGCCTTAAAATATTATTCGATTATTAGACATCAGAATTACAAGGTTGAAGATTCTGATACACAGCGGCTAACTGTTAAGTGTCCGAGATGTGTTGATGGTTGTAAGTGGAGGGTCAGGGGCATTCAAGGCAAGAAATCAAACATGTGGGAAATTAGAAAATATGATGGACCTCACACTTGTGTCAACCCAACTCTGTCACAAGATCATCAGAAGTTAGATTCTGTTATGATATGTTCTTGAATTCTGGAGATGGTTAAGCAAAAACCTGATTTACCTGTATGCCTGATTATTGAAAGGGTTCGATGTTAATTTGGATATGATGTGTCTTATCGGAAAGCTTGGAAGGCAAAACAAATTGCCATTGTGAAGGTATTTGGAGACTGGGATAAATCTTATGCGGTGTTGTCTAGATGGATACTTGCTATGCAAAGAGACATGTCAAGCACAGTGGTGGAGTTACAAACTGTTGATTATGTCGAGCGCAATAGAGTTGACTGTTCAAAACTTGTATTGCATCATTTACTTTGGACATTCAAACCATGTGTTGTTGGATTCCAATACTACAAGCTCATTATTCAGATTGACGGCACTCATTTGTATGGTAAATATCGTCATAAACTATTGATTACAACAACTCAAGATGGTGATAGAAAACCTTTGCCAATTGCATTTGCCATTGTTGAAGGAGAAACAAAGGATGCTTGGAGTTAGTTCTTAGCCTTGATTCGCAAACATGTCACACAACAACAGGACTTGTGCTTGATATCTGACCAACATCAAGGCATCATACAGTCAGTGGCGAACCCACAGCTGGGATGGCAGCCACCGCATGCGCATCATGTCTTTTGTATGCAACATATTGTTAGCAACTTTAACAGCGCCTTCTGCAATCTGGCCCTAAAGAAATATTTGATTAACACAGGTAATTAAACATTTCGATTCCTATGTGTTTACTATACTACTTATCATACTACAAGATTTGTTGTTAATACTAACTCATTCAATATTCTATACATAGGGTATGAACCAATGGCATACAAATTTGAGGCTAGGTTGGAAAAGTTGTCCGCTACTCCCGAAATGGCACATTGGATTAATTCGATTCCAAAACAATAATGGAGTTTAGCATATGATGGTGGCCATAGGTTTGGTCATATGACGACGAACTTGTCTGAGTGCATGAATGGAGTGTTGAAAGGTGGCAGAAACCTACCAATAACCGCACTGGTTCAGATGACATATTATAAATTGGTAGAGTACTTTGTTAATCAAAAGGATGAGGCAAACGAGAGAGTTGTTGATGGGGCTGATTAGACTGATGATTTTATGAAGAGCTAGAATTTTAACGTGCTCAAGGTAAGCTCTCATCAAGTCCGTCGATTTGATATACATTCTACCAGATTTTTGGTCGAAGAGGTATTCAACCCTATAACACAGCAGGGTGAAGTTAAATATTCTGTAAACCTTGATGAACGCACGTGTGACTGTGGCCTGTTTCAAGCGTTGCGTTTCCCTTGCTCTCATACAATAGCTGCATGTTCTTCTAAGACACTTGACGCTTTTCAATATATGCATAGTATTTACAGAATGCATACTTTGTACAAGGCTTATGAGATTGATTGGGGAGTCATTAAGGATGAACCATGGTGGTCACCAGCTCCGGCGATTACATTAGTACCCGATCGTCAATTACTTAGATCTAAAGGTCAACCCAAATCAATTCGACTTAGAAATGAGATGGATTGGCGTGAACCAGGATCGAGACAAAGATGTAAAAAATGTGGTGAATCTGGACATAACTCTCGTAGTTGTCGTCGTGGTGGATCGACTTCCTTGAGGAATGACCAAGACGGGCCATCTACTTGATTATGACATAATTTCATAATTAGTGTAACATTTGATGACTATTAGTGTGTAATTGAGGCTTGATTATGTTTGTTTACATTTGATTATATTTGACGAACCATCTACTTTGTTAATCGACACAGATTTGATTATGTTTGTTTAATATCATTCCTCCTTGTGCTTTTATGTTTAATACACTCATGTTTATTATGTATATTCATTTTATAGTATGTCTTATTATTTGAAGACTTATCTATTGTTGCTATCTACAGTTGTAGACATGGCATTCCACTTACGCCCAAGCCCAGAAGACCCTTCAATACTGGAGTTACATGAGTTTTATGTTTCACAGCATATATGGCAAGGCCAACCTAATCGTCATCTACGTGTTAGACGTGCTCATAAATTCTGACATATGGACCCAGATGAGCGGATGCTCTCATATCTACATCAGGCTGGTTTCATGGGGGTTGCCCACATGGGATATTACACCATCGATCACTCATTGATTACGGCGTTAGTTGAGAGATGGCGTCCCGAGACACACACATTTCATATGCCGACTGGAGAGTGCACCATCACATTGGAGGAGGTAGCCATTATCTCAGGACTTCCTATTGACGGCGATGCCGTTACTGGCCATACATCATATGAAGATTGGATGCAGCTATGTGAGGACTTGTTAGGTTCGCAGCCGCCTGAGTCACACGTATCGGGTGGACGTATTGATATATCATGGCTTTGGAGTGCATTCAGTAGACGACTTACTGAGGCCAATGGAGCTGCTTATGTGATGCACTGTATACTAGCATATATACTTCGGTTGATCGGGGGATTGCTATTTCCTGACCATTCTGGTAGATTCGTGCATATGATGTTCCTTTCACTCTTGGAAGACTTTGAGGGTACTGGACATTACAGTTGGGGATCTGCGATCTTGGTGTACTTGTACAGAGAGCTGTGCAAGGCCACAGATCACAGTGTGCACGAGATTGGAGGTGCTTGCATTTTGTTGCAGTATTGGGTTTGGCATAGATTTTCACCCCTGGTCCCTACACTTGTAGATGATACTGATCTTGTCCTGCTGGCTGCCTATGCTGCTGATCGTGGTCACCAACGTATACTGAGATTTTAGTAAGTTTCTCAAAATATCTTTTATTTATATTAGTTTGTTATATGCAATACTTGTTTTGACATCATATAACTTTGACATTTAAATAGGTGGCATAAACACAATGTGTTGAATGAAACCCCAATGGGGGTGCTTTCGTACTATCACCGATTCTTTGATCAGTTGAAGAGTGATGAGGTCAATATTTTTTTACATTGATTTATGCATGTTATTTCCACTTGCTTTCTAATGTTTTGAATACATCATTTTGCAGATAACATGGCAACCTTATACAGATGAGATTGTGGCTTCACTACCAGATTTTTGTGTCGCTGGTAGAGACATTATATTGGCAGTGGTTCCGCTCATCTTTTTTCACATTGTTGAGTGGCACCAACTAGATAGGGTGATGCGTCAGTTTGGTCTGAATCAACTAATACCGCGGAGACCACACTAACTTGATGAGTTACACTCAATTACTTTAGCCGGATGACATGACGAGGATTGGCGAGTTACACATCTACCACACATAACCATCTGGGACAGTCGGAGGGAAAGATGTGTTACTGGACGGCCGGGGGTAGCTTCCCTCACCGCGCATTTTGAGTACATGAGCTGGTACAGAAGAATTACCAGACGTTGGATTTCTCATACTGGTGCTTCTATTGGATCTGTGGTTAGTTTTTTTACCAATATGTTATACTATTTGCTAAATATATTTTATATTGATGATGACATATTGAGATCTGTGTCTTAGGCTGATATTACGGAGAACATCCATGCTTCGGCTAAGGTTCGGGCTTTAGTACGGCTAGCCTTCTACAGTCCATGGAGGACATATTAGCTTCAGTGAGGGAGCATGATCGCATTACCTTATCTCAGTTTCGTCCAGCTCCTCCTGCAGATGACATCCCAGGACCATCCGATATATCCGATGAGCAGAGACCACGCCATAGAAGAAGAGGGTTAGCGAGTACTCGATCTCGACTACGACCTTCAGAGGACTTTGATTCTTCGGGTGTGCCTAGGACTCAGCCCCCGTCCAGTTCTACTGCTACTTATCCACCATCTCAGCCACCACCTCTATCTTGCCCACCATATCCAAGTTATCCACCATCTACAGCATACCCACCACTTGCTTACACTTATCCACCATATCCTTTGACTTTTACCCTGACACCGTCATTTCCATATCCACCATATATGGGTTACCCACCATATCCTCCTCACCCCTCACAAATGGTCCTTCTTCCGATCCCCTCACGACCACCACATTCTGATCTTGGTCCTTCTCATTGATGTAGTCATTGTACTTCATGTATGGATTTATTATTCTTTTATTATATTTTCTTAGACTGGATGATCGTATGTATATGTATAAATGCACTTCATAATATATATATATATATATATATATATATATATATATATATAAATGTCTCATTATACAGGATGATATACTTTTGAGAACGTCTAATTTTTAGGGGATATTCTGTCGAATTTTTCATAGAATCAGAACGATTGAACTATTAAGGTTAATTGAATTTGTTAGGTTCTATAGGATTATATTCTTGTCAATGAACCGGTCATTACGTTAAGAGTGTGATCAACTTCGATTTTTAAAATCAATCCAAAGTGTAAAAATTGATTGATTGTAATACGCTAACAGTGCTAATGGTTGCTCATAACTAGATTTAATTTGCAACGTTTAGTTTCATTATTTCATCGAAACAATTTTCTAAACCTGGACTTGACATAATTAAGAATAGACGCATTGTATCAGCTTTGATGGTAAAACAGTTTATTTTTCATATCCACTAGGCTCATATGACCAAATGACAACACTACACAACATTTTCAGCATGAAAAGATGTAATTTTTTGTAGACACAGTTATGTGATACTTATATGTTAAACACACCTACGCATCCACGTAAAATGTGCCAATGCTTCAGGCGCATCCACGTAGGATGTGCCAGGCGCATTGGCGCATTCACGTAGGATGCGCCAATGCACATCCACGTAGGATGCGCCAGGCACATTGGCGCATCCTACGTGGATGCGCCAGGCGCATTGACGCATCCTACGTGATTCAGTAATTAATAAAATAATTCAGCGTGACAAAAACGATGATATTTTGATAAATAATTTTAAAAAAATAGTAATTTGGTAAATAAATTTGACACTAATGACAGATTGGTAGATTCTCCTTATATAATGTGTGACTAATTAGTTAAAAATATAATTAGAGTGAGAGACAATAATGACTTATAAAATTGATTTGTCATACATTTAATTATATAAAACAAAAAAAAAAATCTCACTCTGAGAGCCCTTAAAATTTTCTCAAATTACATACTTTTAAAAAAAATTTAAAAGAATTATATCAAAATATCACAAGTTTGCAATTGTTTTTTTTTTTTTAACAAATGTTGTACATGACCTAAGGATACGCCACTCTTTTCAAATGTGTAGCATAATAATAATAATGAGTCCCATGCATCAAATATGTCCCTGAAAAAATTGATTTATGTATTTCGCATAATTCTTTCCTTATCTTAATGGAGCTTACCACCCTCTTTGCTCTGGTCTCAAGCTATTGGTACAAAACATTGTATGTCTACAGCTTAGTTGCTAATTTGAAAAATGAAGTTTGTACCCAAAAAAGAAAAGAAAAGAAAAGAAAAAATGAAGTTAACAAAAACTACAAGAAATGCAAACAACCCAATCTGCCTGTTTCAGAAAATATTGTAATCAAAACTCTGTAGAGATAACTTAACTGAAAATTTGTTTTTGGGTAAAAATTAATCTAAAACCCAAATTGGCACGTGATCTGTCGTCGAATATAGGTTATTTTCTACCTTTTTATATGCAACATATTGTAACCTAAGTAAAAGTTGCTTTGCATTGAAATAGTGTAGAACGATATTATTGTAAAGTTATAAGGACAGAGTCAAATGAAGACCAATAAGCTTTGGAAAATAAAAATTAAAAAAATCAGTCGTCTGTGTCACCCAAAGCAAAATATTTTATCTTTTTATTGTAACGCCTTTACCGTGTATAGTCAATCTTATACTTAATTGGTTGAACCAGATAGAAGTTCATCATATGTTACTTTCTAATTCTCATTACCAGTCTTCTTTTATTCTTTACTTATTTTAATCATTTTTTATTTCATATTTATTTGTTTTTTTAATTGGATTGTCGGGTTACCTAGCCTTTAACTTCTTTTTATCTTTAACTTTAAGTTCTTTAACCTTCAAGATGAGTTAGGCCAAAATCCTTCAATAAACATGCAATGGAAATAGTATTAAAGAGTGTATTTAGTATCTTAAAGTGAGTCCTTATTGCTAGAACTCTAACTCTTTTATCAATATATTCATACAAACATGTCAACATAAACACATATTAGTGTTACCAGTCCTCTAGGCCTTCCTCTAAAATCATTTATCAAAGTTTGTTTATGCATAGCCAAAAGTATAAACATGAGCATCAGTACCCATGATATAGTCATCTAGAAAAGTAATCAGTCAAACAAATAGAAACATGTAAAGTTAGAAGTGATAGACATCTTTATTCAGATACATCAACATATGCTCAGACATATATATAGTCAAGATGGGATCTATGGACATCTATTTGTTAGTCCCACTAACTAGTATCCAACTCTACATAAAACCTCCAAATTCGTCACTAGGTGCGCTTGGAGTATATGTAATATGAACCCAAATCAAATCTAGGAAAGAGTAGGTGTTCGTCTCTAGAGAGTACACTTACTCTCCTTCTAAAATCTCAAAGTATATACTAAACAGTAACATTCTTCGTCTCCAAAAATATCATAGAAAATAAAGACGGGTGAGAATTGTAAGAATTCTCATTAAACTACATGAATAGTATCATCATAATGAATCTAATTGTCTCGGATTGAAAAATAGTTCACAAATGTAAATTGAAAATCTTGTACTTTATTTATCAAGAGTCAGAAGTTCCTTTTATACTAGTTTTCTCCATATGAACATAAAACTCACAACATATCTGTAAGAAAACAATGTCTAAGCATCATGAATGCAATGCCTATGAATTTGGCTATTCAATCAATTTTTCTGCTATTCTTCTTTCATATGAGGCAACCTTTATCCTTTTTCATGAGGCAACATTTGTTCTTTAAGGGAGAATGACTCACTTCCATAAGATAGTTTTATTGTCAGACATGAGCTAGCACACTCTCAGTGGCCGTACGTGCTACACAAATTCTATCATAGCAAGGTGAATTCCTTTCTTTGCTCTCTATGATAAGGACCTTACTTTTTTTGGTGAGATACACATTTTCCTCTTTTGGGAATGCATACTTTCATGAGTAATTGTATAATGCACAACATTTCATAATTCATATTTATACAGCTACTAAGAGCATCATATGACATTATCATCAATTCTTAATTCATCATAATAATGCATCAGTCAGTATAGGGTATACATAATCATATAAAACAATTACAATTACAAACATGCAATCTCATGCATGTACTCAAGTCTAACTAAGTTAACTTGGCAATCAGGTAACCTATCTTTCATAATCCTTAACTCATAAAATTGAATAATCTCAAAATTCCTACAAAAACATGACCTCGAGGATGACACTTATTTCTCGTTAGTCTTAGGTCCCTTATGCATTTATTGACCTTACTAATCATGTCATTGACCTTTAATGATAACAAATACCTTATTCTAAGATTGTAGCCAATCCTAACAATTAAGTGTAACTAGGGTCACTCTGACTTAAGGCTAGTTTAAAGTCAGAGACCACTTGGACCTAACCATGAACTTTACCATTTATTTCTTTCTCCTCCATGGCTTGTGGTGACACTTTGGGTGTGAACACCTAATTTTATCTAATCATATTTTTATTTTATGTTAATGCAATAATAATAATAATAATAATAATAATAATAATAATAATAATAATAGTAACAAAAAATAGAGTGAATTTTTTTTTTAAAAAAAAAGGTATAAAAATTAAAAATTTGATAAAAACAACATTATTTTGTGCCTTGACCCAAACCCATGTTAACCCAATTATAAGATTGAATTAGTATCAACTTGAATTGATATTCTTCTCTATCTATAACCCATGAAATCATGACCCATAGCTACAACCAATAACCCACAACTCAACTTTTAATCTAAATAAAAAAATAAAAAATAAAAAAAAATAATTAAACGAAAAAAAGAAAAAGAAAAAAGGTTCAGCCACTCGTTCTCCTGTACGAAAGTTCATCTGCTCTTTTACTCACGCCACTCTCCTTCACCCACGCCCCTTCACTCACCAAACCTTCTCCACCGTACACCGATTTCGTCACTTACCTCTGCACACACGCAATTTTCATCTGCTCCTCACTCACAATGCGGCATTCAAAGGGGCTTCACGCAAAAGAGGAAGAAGGAAGCAGCGGATTTAGAGGCGCAGGCAGCATGAGAAGACGCAATCCAGTACCATCCCCATACCTCCTACACCATCTCATGTCAGAAGCAATCCCTTTAGCACCAATGTAGTATCCAACCGATCATACAGCGACAGGCGTCTATAAAAGGGAAGGAGAGGTGTTGTGAATGGGGATTCGAAATTTTCAAAAAGAAGAACAATTCTGGACCAGAGAAAGGGCAAAGAGACTTTTCAGAGTGATTGATTCCGAGTTCCTTTTGGGTTCGTATGGGAACGGAAGAAAGAAAATAGACCGGGATCGCACTCGACAACTAGTGACCATTTCAGTTTCAGGTAACAAAATTCTTCCTTTGATTCTGCTGCCCAAAGTTTTGCTAATTGTAGAGAAAAAAAAAATTAATGTAACCCGAAATAAAAAACAGGAAAGCTGTGTTGCTCACAAGTTATGTATTAATTTTTTTTTGAATCTCAGTGGATATTAAATAGATATTAACCTAGAAATTAAATTTAAATTATTTAGGTTTGAAGTTATATAATAGAGTTTTGTTCAATATTCTTAAAATATTTTTTTAATAATTTTTTATTATTTAATAAAAAATTATTTAATAAAAAATTAAATACAATTAATATTTTAAAAATATTTATTTAATATTTTTTATTTAATAATTAAAAAAATTATTAAGAGAATAAATTAAAAAGATTAATATTTTTTATATAATAATAAAAATTATTTGTATATAAATACAGTTATACTTCATTTAATGTTATAATTAAGTTAGTTTTGTTATTGTGTTAGTGTCATTGATAACACTAAGTTTTATCCGGTTTTTTTATTTCTATTTTTATTTGTAAGGTAATAATAATTTTTAAGTGAAAAATAAAGAAATGTCCTCTCTGCTGCCGCTGTCCACTTTGCGTCTTGGATTGAGTTATCGTGCGGATGGAGTTTTCGTGCGTGGGTGAAGGAGGAACACAGTAGAGTTGGTAGGCTTCGTGGGGGCGTGGAGACGTCGCCTGTTGCAGAGGTCAGAGTGATTGTACGTTAAAAAAATGTGTGGGTGAAAGCGTTTGGGTTTGGATTTGCTGACAGAGTGAGGAGAAGGGGGTCAGAGAGATGAGGAATCTTTTCTGATCTGTTTTCTTGTCTTCCTTCGTATTTTCTTTTCTTTTCCATTTTCTTTAATTGTTTCTTTTCTTTTTTTTTTATTTTTTTTTTAAAATTTGAAATTTGTTGTTGGGCCACGGTTCAGTTATGGGTTCTGGGTTGTGTTCTAAATTTAGGTTAGCTAGGTAATGGGTTCTGGTTGTAGGAAGATCCAGGTTTCATTAAAAGAGTAGAGTAGAAGACCGTGTTTGAAATGATTATTTCCATCTCTAATAATTTTTTTTTCAAAAAAGTTGTTGTAACTTAGATAAATTTAACTTTAATTTTTATACAAAATTTAATATATTTTAAATTTTTTTTATAATATTAAAATTTTAACTTATAATTCTAAATTATTTTTTATCATATGTAAATATCATTTTATCTTCAATCAAATAATTTTTTCCAATTATTTTATATAAACAAAAACAAAAATAAAAAAAACCATATGACCAGATAAAACTAAGTGTTCATAATGATGCAACACAGGACACTAACAAAATTTATCTCAAACACACGCTAAGCAGAGTGTGATTGTGCTTATATATAAATAATTTTTGTTGTTATAAAACTTCAAGTCCAAGTAATTTAGATTTAATTTTTAAGTTAATAATTAGTTTAGATTCGAAAATATAATAAAAAAATCGGGTGTCAAATGGATAGATTGGTTTGATTTTGGATCGGATCGTAATGGATGGATTCAAAATAAATCATTAATCCATTTAAGATCTATTATAAAATGTTTAATATTATCCAATTCATCTATGATTCAATTTAATGGATGGATATTCAATCCATCCTTTAATCTATTTTAATGGATTGGATGGATGGATATTCAAACCACTCATTAAAAAAATGTTTCTCTCTCTAAAAAAATTCATTCTTTTTCTAAAATATGTTTCTCTCTCTAAAAAAACATAAAATATATTGGATATTCATTGAATTAGTTTTTAATTATGGATATCCAATACATGTTTTGGTTAGATTACTAATCATTCATAATTAAATTTTAGCCATTAGATCCAATCCAATAAGATATATCATTTTAATTGAATGGATTGGATTGGTTTTAATATAGATGGATTGGATGGATTAAAAATTAATGAATTTTATTGTTAGGCCTATAAAAAATATACAGTTTAGATTTTGAAAGTTTTAATGCATAACTTGCGAGAAACAAAACTTTCCTGTTTGTATTTCGGGATACAAAATTGTCAAGTTGGAATGTAAATTGGAGATGTCCAGATTTCTCTAATTTGTCTGTGATGTTGATTTTTTTTTTTTTTTGTTTTAAAATGTGTACTTTGCTTTCACTGTATTTAAGCATAGTAACTATTTGAATATGTATGATAGTAATGAAGTTGTGATAAACAATAACATGTTTGGCTTATGTTCTATTTCGGCCCGTGCTGAATTGTCATGAAAATGCTGTCTTCTTTAGTTTATTTTATCATATTCTTAGGAAGTTAATGGCTTGATTCCAATTGAGTTCTTGCTGTCATTATTAGATTAGTTCCATATCTTGAGTATGAATAGTTGGCTGTTTTTTGGTGGAAGGAGCAGGGCGTGTTCTGGGGTATTGATATTGTTCTCTCTTTAATAGACTGATACCATGTTCATAAAGTGCTAATTTTCTTTGTGGCTGAGTCTAGGAGACTTGCTCGTGATTATATGAATTGTTTTAAATGATGATAATGGGATTGTGCATTTCACTGACTTGATCTTGTATACTTGTGCTATTTTTTGCCTTCTTTTCAAATGATGTTGGGATGATTATGCTTATCATTGGAAGCTTGTTGAGATATTTGGTGTAGCAGTTCTTTATAAACTAGTTATTATGTAAAGAAGTTGCATCTTTGTGTTGCTTAATGTTTAGGTCACAATATAATGTCCTTGTGTCATGACCTTTGAGTGGTTTGGGTTCACTTCCACCCACTGCACAGTTGTTATATTGCTAGCTGTTAAAACACTTAATGGTGGCTGCTTTCATTTGTGTAGCACTTTCGCACTTTAGGTTGCTGATTTCCTCTTTGTTGCCGCAAGCCATTTGAGTCGTTTGAATCTTTTAAACTTTGCTCTAGGATACTGTCGTAAGCCTCCTATTAGCATTAGGCAATTCATTTTATTTTAAAAATAGCCATGTGAGTCACATTGTAAGGTTGTTGCTGTTTGCTTCATGTTTCTGTTGGTTTTGTAACATAAAGTCCTGTTTGACACCTTAATAGTATCTTTGATTGTTCAATTGGATTGCAATTATTTGAAAAGCTAACTGTTTCATTTGATTCTTGATGGCTCTTTGCATGAATTTAAGTATGGGTGCATTTGGGATTTGGAAGAGAATGATACAGGATTATTCTGTAGTGATCATGATTGTTAAAGCTGCCTATTGCTTAGAATAAATGAATATCATATATTGATAACAATATAGGTTGGTGTCGATTAATTAAATGCTGAGTATGATTATTGTCTTTTTCCTATCCATGTTATTTGGTTTATGGCCCGCAATGTTTGAAAATATATATGCATAGTCAGATCTTGTTAAAGCTTGTGAATCCGTTTTCTAGTTGGTGAGTTACACCACTTGTGAATCTACAGATTAAGAGCATGTGTAGCTTGTTATGTTTGAGGCAGCTTATGATCCATGATGATTTACTTTTAACTGAAATTAATCTTCTAAATTTGGTATGTGGTGTATAAAGAAATTTTGCTTGACAGTACATGTGCTATGCAAGTTGGCACTCCATTTTGCCCTCCAATCGAAATATATATAATTGGGGTTTAGCTTTTTGTGTGAATTGGTGAAGTAATGTCCTGCTGTACTTCCAGAGTTGTTACTTGTTATTATGTCTTTCCATTGTGCAGAACAAAAACTTTTAATAGAAGAACTATTAACTCCTAGTCATTTTTATATCAATAAGATCAGTAGTAAATCAGTTACAACTGTCAACTTTAAGACAATAGCACAAAAATACAATATTAGGTTAGAAGAATTAAAGTAAAAGCACCTTCTTGTGTCCAAATCTCACCGGTGCTCTCTAGTTGTGAAGTTCTAAAATAAAGGAGATTTAAGGGAAGAAGAAACCTCAAATAAAAAAATTAAGGATGGAGTAGAAGGTGAAAATAATCCAGGATACAAATATTATGCCTAAATAAAAAAAAGGGTTAAAAAAACCAAACATTCTTAATCATTAGTTAATTTAGTCATATTAGCAATCATTAAAGAATGTCTACAGAAGAAGAACCACCATATAGAATCCAAACTACAAATATCTGAAAATGGTGGGGTGAACTTAGCCTACAATTTTAGATCTCTCACAAATGTAGTACCACTAAAACTTTTAATAGAAGAACTATTAACCCTTAGTCATTTTTATATCAATAAGATCAAAAGTAAGTCAGTTATAACTGTCAACTTTGAGACAATAGCACAAAAATACAATATTAGGTTAGAAGAATTAAAGTAAAAGCACCTTCCTGTGTTCAAATCTCACCAGTGCTCTCTAGTTGTGAAGTTCTAAAATAAATGAGATTTGAGGGAAGAAGAAACCTCAAATAAAAAAAATTTAGGATGGAGTAGAAGGTGAAAATAATCCAGGATACAAATATTATGCCTAAATAAAAACAGGGGTTAAAAAAATCAAACATTCTTAATCATTAGTTAATTTAGTCATATTAGCAATCATTAAAGAATGTATACAGGAGAAGAACCACCATATAGAATCCAAACTACAAATATTTGAAAATAGTGGGGTGAATTTAGCCTATAATTTTAGATAAAAAATTTCAGTCAATGACAACCAAACGATAATAGAAGAAACATATGCCTAATACTAAATAACAATAACTCCACTAATCATATTAATAAAAGTATTCTGGTTCAAACCTTAGTTAGTGTGATGTCTGTCCCAAGCAGATGAAACATGGTGAGGATTGTATCATCCTCACATACCCTCTTGACTCGATACGACCCTTCCAAATGAGTAACTTCAGCAATTTTTTGTTCAACTTTGAACATAATCTTCTTCTCAACTAATCCTTCCAGCATAGCAGAATGTAGGCGCTCATTCCCAATCTTACCCTAGTGCATATTTTAAAAATCAAAACATTGATTAAATCGCAGCTTAGCAGGGAAAAGTAAACAAATAACCAACAATTGTTCAACACAAAAATCATTAATATTACCTTTCTCTACACCTCAACAACCAAGTCAGCACATGGTTTTTGTAGGATACATTGGGCATCACGGTCAAAAAGCACAAAGACTGCACAACCACTTCCATCTTCCACATTCACCTTTATCCTATACTTGTTGACAAATGAAAAATTCATTTGAAATAATAAATCAAACTTATGATCATTAAGCAATTGCAGTAAATAAGTAAGCAATTTATTAGTTAAAATGGCACAATCACGTATACTAAGATTGGAAGTGCAAATAATTAGATTTTATATCCGAATAAGACCTTGGAGTATCTAATACATCGTTTTGCAGATTACTAATCCTAGAATCGGACTTGACAACCCTGTGGCACTTGCATGCTGGATACCACTAGTCAACATCCTTGATCACCCCATTAATTGTGGCTAAGATAATAAAATTTCCCTAATTCATGGTACAAATAAAACACCATTTATAGAAAAATATGAGATTGTAATATGTAAGATTTTATTTGTTATTGTCTAAAAAAATACATAAAAATAATGAAACATGCAATTAACAGAAATAAAAGAATCAACCATAAACATTAGATGGACCAATCCTTGTGGATTAATATAACAACAGTAACAAATCAAAAATCAAGTATCAGACAAGATTAGAAATGGAATTATGTAATCCAACCTCTTCAGTATCTGATAATTGTTGTATGGTCTTTCGCACATGAAGACGCATGAAATCATCTTCAATAGACACTCTAAGACCATTAGGAACAATTGTCAAGGTCTGAGAGTCATCAAACCATGCTATGCAAATCTGAATATGATAGATAAAATACGTCCATATCATTACAATTACAACCTTAGCAAATATTTTAGACACAAAATTTGAAACAAATAAAACTTACCCATTTCTAAATTCAATGGCTTCAACAATATTAGGATTAAACATCAACTTGGTTGCATGCATGACATTCTGAATAACAATGTTGCCTACAAACAGTACAATTAGTGAAAAATTCTATCAGTCCTATGCTCATGTAAATTTTTTTTTTAAATAACACAATAGCAGAGTAGATAGTTATAAATAAAGTCACGCCTTTGAACATCTTAATTTTTGCTAGCTGAACGACTACGACTAGTTTATTCAGATCACCACTTCTAAGGAATGCATTAAGCTCCTCAACATAATCACTAAACAGAGAACATTTTATTTTTTTCACTACAAAAACCCAGGTCAATAGATACCATCATTAACCAATGAAAAATTCAAGGCATTATATTAGATACGAATAATTATCACAACCAACAGAGTTATTAAACAGTTGTAACATTTTGTAATATAATGCTAAAATAACATTGTATATCACTTACTGACAATCCATAAGCTCCATAACCACCATTTTTGTCATCTTCCCATCCCTCTCATATTGTTTTTCATTTGATACACCAACTAACAAACAAATAACATCTACACACAACAATCAAATAGGGATTAAAACTTGAAGCCAAACAACTAAAATTTAAAAATGAAGACAACATCAAAACAATTGTTAGGAAATAAAATTACCAACTGAAAAGCCAGAATCTCCATTATGCTTGTAGACATCACCAAATAGAATTAGAGACAACCCATTGAGAGGAATAAGCTCAGATTGAATGGTTGAAATGGTAGTTCTGAATTGGAATAACAATCGGTTATCATGAGTTATGGCTCTATAACAACTAGTGTTAGGCTCAACAGTGAAATAAGCAATCCTATACACTGCTTTCTTTGTCAAGATAGGCAGAATTTTGTAAACCAGAGTTTTTTTTATTGAAGCTTGAATTTTACCCCTAAAAAAAAGAGATTAGCACAAATAGTATTAACAGAATAATAAGAACCAAATAGCATTAAAATTGTTACATATTCATCCAGCAGAACCATCTCGACAGAACTTGTTTGTGATGCATTGTTGAAGGTCAGGACAGTCCAGAGGTGTACAATGCGGACCTTGAGCCTCCAAGCTTTCATCTCAAGATAAATTTTGTTGACAAGATCAAATGGAGGTGCCATATTAGCCAAGCACAATATGAAAAAAAGGAAATCGGTAAAATAAAACACGTTGAGGATCTGAGAATACGAGGATAAGAACTTCAAGTTAAATGCTTGCAGACAATCCCAAAGGAATGTCAATCCATATTTATAGCACATGAATTTAAATCAAAAAATGAGGTACCATTACATTAGCATTTGTAACATTTAGGGTACAAGAATTGTTTCTGTAGTGATCATGATTTTTACTGCCTATTATAAATAATTTATTATTGATTTGTTACGATTGTAAAATATTTGTTATTTATTTGTTTATTATCTAAATGCTGAGTATTAGATTAATTAGACTTTATGTATCCATGGATTGATTTGATTTTATTTTTATTCTCTCCTACTTTATAAATAGGAATATACCTTATTGTGTCTTGTTAGAAAATATACAAAACTTTTTTCATCTTCCTGAGTTACTACACTGGATCTACAGATTAGAGTTCATCTGTGAATTTTTTATTTTTGGTTGGTACTTAGGTCCATTGTGATTTACTTTTTAAGTATTTCGGTGAATCTTTTCATTTTTACTTTGGTTTTTGTAAATGTATAAAGAAATTTTTTTTTTAAGTTTATTGTGCTATAATGGAAAAATCCGATGTCTGCTTCCTATTCCCTTGTTCTTAATGAAAATTATTCCCATTGGGTTAAAGCAATGTGTTTTTTGAAAGTGAATTGGTGAAGTAGATATCCTGCTGATATAAAGATCCCTACCAAAGTTGTTACTTGTTATTATGTCCTTCCATAAATTAGAGGAATGGGATAGCAGAACCATCGAATTACTTTTCGCAATAGAAGAACTATTAATTCATCTAGTCATTTTTAGAACGCCAATAAGATCATTAAAGCAATGCTACACTATTATTTATCACACTGTCAACTTTATCAAGAACTTAATACTTTGAAACAAAAATTGGTCAACCCGTTTATGAGTTTTTAAGCAATGGAAGTTATTTGGGATCAAGCACCTTCTTGTGTTCTCTCAAATCTCACCGGTGCTTCTAAACGTTGTGACTTCTAAAATAATCCGGAGATTTAATGGCTCTTCTTGATGATTATGAACCCGTCCACGCATCCTTACTACATTAGAATCCTTTGCCCACACTTGAGGATGCCCTTCCACGAGTAAGAAACTAGATTGAGTCTTGTTCGTCCCAAAGCCGATATTGCCTTTGCCATTCCGGATAAAACAACCAAATTTTGCCTCCTTTAAATAAAAAAAGGGTTCCTACTTCGAACCAATTGAATGTCACAATTTAGCAAATTTAGTCATATTGCTTCAAATTGCAATCATTGCAAGAAACCAGTCTAATTCGAAGAAGTCACCACCATACACGAATCCAAACACAAATCAACCTGTCCTAGTTCTTCTGGCTTGTATTTGACCACTTAGCCTACAATTCCGAGATCTTCTCACTACCTTCTAGTGATCTTGAGTCACTCCTTAAACAACTTCTTTCTTCTCGGTAATGGTAATACTCCTGCAGAACCACACCGGTAATCCTAAATGGTATTTAGATTCCCTTAGTAACCATTTTACATCTCATTTCTTTTCCTCCTTATCTAAAAATGACAGAAGTATTCAGCTCATCTCTTATGCATGTAAGTGTCTATCTCCTTGTCCAATCTAAAAGTTTACTTGACACATCTCAAAACTAAATTTTAACCTTATCTCTGAAATTACGTGATCTTGTATGAACTTACTTTTTCTTCCTCTGTTGTTGTGTAACCCATGGACCAGGACAACTCATAGTGGACTCTGTAAGATTGGAAGACTATTTGAGCTCACTCAACTGCATGTTTCCCAAGTGTCCAACATTTGCACTGCTTCCACCACCTCTTCCATTCAGATTTGGCATCAACGTCTTGCTCATAGTTCTCTTGGAAAGCTGCGTCCTCTTGTGTCAGGGTCTTTTAGGATCTGTTAAATAAGTCTCTTGATTGTATATTTGTCAAATAAACAATCAGGGGTTATCAAATAAAATTACTTAATTTCTTAGTTACCATTTGATCATTGTAGCATTCATATTTGGGAATGCTCCCACACCTACTAAGGGAGGTTCTCGATATTTTAGTTATTTATCCATGATTATTCTCGCAATATATTTGATGAAAATAGTGAGGTGAACTTCCTCAGTTTACATTAACTTTAGCCAATATGAAAACACAATTTCTAAAGTCATTAAAGTTTTTCGACATATAATACCATGGAATAGTGATTCTAAACTCTTATCTTTTCTTGGTGCACTACCTTGTAAGTTCTCATGTCCATATACCTCTCACTAATCATATTAATAAAGCACCGTATTTCTTGACTCAAACCTTAGTTATGCTTCTCTCGATGTCTTGTCCTAACGTGCCGGAGTGAAGCTAATCTTACTTCTTGTGTTATTAATCGTCTCCCTCTTCCTCCGTCCTTGGTAATGTCTCTCCAAATGAGTCTTTATCACACCGCACTGATTATAACTCACTTAAGGTGTTTGGTTATAATCTTCTTCTCAACTAATCCTTCCAGCATTATTCGCAGAATCAAGGGTACCTTGTTTTATGTCTTCATTATTTTAAATCAAAACATTGACTCTTCGAGCCTACTCGATGCTTGATTGGGCCGGTGATCCTAGTAAACGTCGCTCCACCAACAATTTTGCATTTTTCTTGGAGATTCTCTTTATTTCTTGGAGGAGTAAGAAACAAACTCGAGCACATGGTTTTGTAGGATACATTGCCCTTGCATACTACTTCAAATCTTGTGGCTCACAACCTTCTTTCCATTTAGAGATTCCATCGGTCTTCCTCCACCTCTTCATCCTACAACTTGTTGCCATCAAATGCACAAAATGATGTTTTTCATGAGCGCACCAAACATATTGAGATTAATTGTCACTTCATTCATCAACATCTTCTAGTGGTGATCTTCATCTTGTCTCGATTGGCACAATCTTGATCACTAAGATTTGTTCACCAAACCTCATTCTCCTATCGTTAGATTTTATATCCTCAAGTTGGTTCTTGTTGCACTTACTTGAGTTTGAGGGGGATGTTACGATAGTGATTGATTTGTTATTGATTTGTTACGATTATAAATAATTTATTATTGATTTGTTACGATTGTAAAAGATTTGTTATTTATTTGTTATTATCTTGTAATCAACAGGATTAATTAGACTTTATGTATAGGATTGATTTCGATTTTATTTTTATTCTCTCCTACTTTATAAATAGGAACACCTTATTGTATATTGCCACTTAGAAAATATACAAAACTTTTTCTCATCTTCCTGTATTTCTACAAGAATGATGACAATGTGCTTAGAATGGGAAGTGGGTAATACTAAAATGTAAACAAATTACCACATCTCCAAATATTATTTTTTGCAAAAACATTAGATGGACCATCCTGAATGTGAGATTTCCCATATCAACAACATCAAAAAAAAAAAAATCTAAGATGGCAACTAGATTAGAAATGACTTACCTAGAAACGATTTACGTGAAGGGCTTCTTGAAAAACCCATTCGATTGTCATATCCAACATGCGAGTCATGAATCTGGATTACCTACCCCATTTGACAACCATGGCTAGAGCCCCCCATCTTATAAGCCTCATTCAATCAGACAACATCAACGACACAATTTCAGGATAAAGGCAATTAGTCGGTCCCTACTTAGATCATACAAACCATGCTATGTAAAAAGGTCATGAATATGATAGATAAAATCCACTCCATATCATTATAATTACAACCTTAGCAAATTATTGTTTCTTGACACAAAATTTGAAACAAAAAGACACTTACCCATTTCTCATCATTAAATGTTATCACATAGGATCACTAGAGAAAAGAAATTAAACATCAACTTGGTTGCATGCATGACATTCAAATAACAAATGTTGTCACTAGTTTTCAACGTGAAAAAAGCACATATTAGTGTTTAGCAATAGTAACATATACAGTACAATATATGGTTCAATAATTGTATAGTGTATGTTACTATTGCTGAACATGTTTCAGCTAAGCAACACATTGTTTTTTTTCATGTTGAAAACTGGTGGCATGTGATTTTGGTTATTTTGCATGTGATGTGTGGGGGCATTTGAGGAAATTTCTTTTCTCTGGTGATGCCATGTGATAGCATTTAATAATGATGTGCTTTGTGGGGCTAATTGTCTCCTTTTTTTCAACATAATCAAAAATAGAGAACAATTAATTTTTTAACTACAAAACCCAGATCTATAACTAGTTCTTCATAACCTTTTGAAAAATTCATGGCTTGGTATGATGTTTTAGATGAGAGCATCTACTTTGTCTTTATACTGAAACTAGGTGTTAAACGTTGATGTTGATGTGTGGTTTAATGATGCTTATAAGAGTAGGGCTTCAGTCATGACTGTCAAATAGGGTAAGTAATCTAGATTCATGAAACTCATGTGTTGGAGACGACAACCGAATGAGTTTTTCAGGAAGCCCTTCATGTAAATCATTTCTAGGTAAGACATTCCAGACGCTCCTCCAACTGTAGCTGCCATCAAAGTTAGCTTCTTTTTTTCTTTTGAAGGTTTGTTGATGTGGGAAATCTTATCCAACAAAGTGGAGTTGCAACATCTTTCACACAAAATGATGTTTGGAGATGTAAAACTTGTTTAGCCAAACAACTTCGCATTATAAAGTATGAATTGGTTTTACCCACTTCCCATTTTAAGCTATTGTCATCATTCCTGTATCCTAAATGTTACAGGTGCTAATTTAATGAGTATGATTGTGGTTTTCCCTCCTTTTTTTGATTTCAAAATGAGAATTGTATGTCTATAAATATGGATTGACATTCCTTTGGGATTGTCTGCAAGCATTTAACTTGAAGTTCTTATCTTCGTATTCCCAGATCTTTAACTTGTGCTTCATTTCACAGATTTCCTTTTTTTCCATATTGTGTTTGGCTGATATGGCACCTCCATTTGATCCTATCAACAAAATTTATCTTGAGAGGGAAGCTTGGAGGCTCTAGGTCCACATTGTACACCTCTAGACTGTCCAAGCCTTCAACAATGCATCACAAACAAGTTATGTCGAGATGGTTCTACTGGATGAATATGTAACAATCTTAACGCTATTTGTTTTTTATTATTCTGTTAATACCGTTTGTGCTAATCTCTTTTTTTTTCAGGGGGTAAAAGTCAAGCTTCAATAGAAAAATTTTAGTTTACAAAATTTTTGTCTATCTTGACAGAGGGGGCAGTGTATAAGATGACCTATTTCATTGTTGTGCCTAACATTGGTTGTTATAGAGCCACAATTCATGACTATCGACTGTTATTCTAGTTCAGAACTACTGTTGAATCTGAGCTTATTCCTCTCAGCGGTTGTCTCTGATTCCATTTGGTGATGTCTACAAGCATGATGGAGATTCTGTCTTTTTAGTAGGTAATTTTATAACGCAACATCTATTTTGATGCTGTCTTAATTTTTAAATTTTAGTTGTTAGGCTTCTGGTTTTAATCTCTGTTTGATTGTTGTGTGCAGACGTTATTGGTTTGTTGGGTAGTGTGTCAAATGAAAAGCAATATGTGAGGGATGGGAAGATGACAAAAATGGTGGTCATGGAGCTTATGGATTTCCAATAAGTGATATACAATGTTATTTTAGCATTATATTGCAAAATGTTACAACCGTTTAATAACTTTGTTGGTTGTGGTAATTATTCATATATGATATAATGCATTGGATTAATTGGTTATGATAATATCTATTGATCTGAGTTTTTGTAGTGGAAAATTTCAATGTGCTCTGTTTGGTGATTATGTCAAGGAGCTTAATGCATTCCTTGGAAGTGGTGATCTGGATAAACTAGTTGAAGTCATTCAACAAGCAAAAATTAAGTTGTTTAGAGGTGTGACTTTATTTATAATTATATGCTCTACTGTTGTGTTATTTTTAATTTTTTTTACATGAGTGTAGGACTGATAGAATTTTTCACTAATTGTACTGTTTGTAAGCAACATTGTTATTCAGAATGTCATGCATGCAACCAAGTTGATGTTTAACCCTGATATTGTTGAAGTCATTGAATTTAGAAATGGGTAAGTTTTATTTGTTTCAAATTTTGTGTCTAAAGTATTTGCTAAGGTTGTAATTGTAATGATATGGATGTATTTTATCTATCATATTCAGATTTGCATAGCATGGTTTGGATGACTCTCAGACCTTGATAATTGTTCCTAATGGTCTTAGAATGTCTATTGAAAGATGATTTCATGCGTCTTCATGTGCGAAAGACCATACAACAGTTATCAAATATTTGAAGAGGTTAGATTAGATAATTCTATTTCCAATCTTGTCTGATACTTGATTTTTGATTTGTTATTGTTGTTATATTAATCTACATGGACTGGTCCATCTAATGTTCCTGGTTGATTCTTTCGTTTCTGTTAATTGCATGTTCCATTATGTTTATGTATTTTTTTTAGACAATAACAAATAAAATTTTACAATTTACAACCTCATTTTTTTCTATAAATGGTTTTTTATTTGTACCATGGAGGGGAATTGTATTGTCTTAGCCACAATTAATGGGGTGGTCGAGGATGCTGACTAGTGGTATCCAGCATGCAAGTGCCACAGGGCTATCAAGCCTGATTCTGGGCTTTATTACTGCGACTTAGACTTCTGTCATGTCCTTGCTATTACTCCGAGGTCTTATTCAGATATGAAATCTAATTATTTGCACTTCCAATCTTAGTGTACATGATTGTGCCATTTTAAATAATAAGTTACTTTCTTATTTATTGCAATTGCTTAATGGTCATTGGTTTGATTTATTATTTCAAATGAATTTTTCATTTGTCAATAGGTATAGGATAAAGGTAAATGTGGAAGATGGAAGGTTGTGCAGTCTTTGTGCTTTTTGACCGTGATGCCCAATGTATTCTACAATAACCATGTGTTGACTTGGTTGCTGAGGTGCAGAGAAAGGTAATATTAATGAATTTTTTGCTGAACAATTGTTGGTTATTTATTTACTTTTCCCTGCTAAGTTGCTATTTAATTAATGTTTTGATTTTTAAAATATGTACTTGGGTAAGACTGGGAACGAGGGACTACATTCTGCTATGTTGGAAGGATTTGTTGGGAAGAAGATTATGTTCAAGGTTGAACAAAAAATTATTGAAGTTGCTCATTTGGAGGGGTCGTATTGAGTTAAGAGGGAATGTGAGGATGATGCAATCCTCACCATGTTTCTACTGCTTGGGGCAGATGTCACACTAACTAAGGTTTGAACCGGAGTACTTTTATTAATATGATTACTACATTTGCCGTTGACTAAAAATTTTCATCTAAAATTATAGGCCAAGTTCACCCCACCATTTCCAGATATTTGCAGTCTGAATTCGGATGAACATGATTTGGATTCCATGGATGCCAATGTTAACCTCTTAGGAAATAAGAGATATATCATTTAAAATTAAATATCTGTCAATGTTGTAGGACTTTGTATCTTAGTTGATTGCAAGTCCTGTTTCATTGGGATCTGATGGTTGCTGTTCCAATGCAAAGTTAACCCCTGCGAAGAGGAACTTCAATGAAGCAATGAGTGATAAAATTATTATGATTGATGGTGTTGTGAAGATGATTAAGAAGGAGCCTGATTGAAGGATATATAGTGTGGTTGACATTTTGGGTGATTGTATGTAACTAGTGTCCTAGTTAAAGTGTGTTTTGGAATGTTTATTTTGGAAATGTATATTTTGTTGTGTTGGGTTACCACCATGCAAATGAGTGTCTTTGGGTTGGATAGCTTTGTATAGATGCAATGCCAGACACTTGTCACCTAACATCATGTACTGTAAGGAAACATATGAATTAATGAATGACCACTTTTGACTTTCTGTTGAAATTTTTAGTTTTGGAGTTATCTGTTGATGTTGTTTATTTTATATTAATTGTTCAAGGTAAATTCGTCCTTCTGTCATCGTACCATTGGTTGATTTCAAGATTCCTTTCTCATTTTCTTCCCCTTTCATCCTTTTTTTCCTCCTTTACTCATTGTTGTTTCTCTCACACTCACAAGTATTTTGCAGTGAACCTTTGCTTTGTTGGGAAGTTGCTCAAGACAAGCTCTTATTTTGTTCTAAGCAAGTTCTTATTTCATTCCTTCTAATTTAGTTCTATTCCTTCTTTCTTTCAAATCTGAATGTTGAATGTACAAAAAAAAAAAATCTAAATGATGAAAACCCTATTGTCTGCCCATGGTTTTTATGCAGGTTAACTGAGTTTTATTTGATTTGAGCTATAGGGTTGAAGATAACCCAAATTTCAATTTGTTTTGTCAATTATCATTTGTTCATTTTGCTCCTGGCCATTTGCTCCATTTGTCTAGGCTTTGTGCTTGCTGCTGCATTTCTTTGTTTGTCATCTATGCGTCTGTTCCATTAGCATGCTACTCTTTGGAAAGTTGGAATAGAAATGGGTACCACAGCATAGGCGTTCTTAGTGTCTCTTGCTCTCACCCAAGACGGTCTGAGTTACGAATCCCCTTTCTTTTTCTACGTTAAAATCACCTTCTATGTGGTGGTTCTTCTATATACATTCTTTAATGATTACTAATATGACTAAATTAACTAACGATTAAGAATGTTTGGTTTTTTAACCCCTTTTTTTATTTAGGCATAATATTTGTATGTTGGATTATTTTCATCTTCTATTCCATCCTAGATTTTTTTATTTTGAAGTTTCTTCTTCCCTCAAATCTCCTTTGTTTTAGAACTTTACAACTAGAGGGCACTAGTGGGGTTTGGACACGGGGTGCTTTTACTTTAGTTCTTCTAACCCAATATTGTATTTTTGTGCTATTGTCTCAAAGTTGACACTGACTAACTTATTACTGATCTTATTGATCTAAAACTGACTAGGGGCCAATAGTTCTTTTATGAAAAATTTGTGCTGTACAATGGAAACCATGCTAAGTACTAATATGGCTTAATGGCATGTGATAAACTTAGTATGTTCTTTGTATGAAATATTTGACAGTTGTGACTAACTTATTACTGATCTTATTGATATAAAACTGACTAGAGGTTAATAGTTCTTCTATTAAAAATTTGTGCTGCACAATGGAAACCATGCTGAGTACTAATATGGCTTAATGGCATGTGATAAACTCAGTATTACGACTATGTTCTTTGTATGAAATATGTAGGTCTTTTTACAAACCTTGGCTTAGTTGTGCTTAAGACTATTAATTATTGGTTTAACTAATACTATTATGTTTTGGTTTATAGTCCAATAACTTACTAGTAAGTCATTTTGTCTAACATTATTTCCTATGTATTTGGTATAACTAACTTAAGTCCAATTATATGTTGCTATATCTCGTGTTAAATGTAGAAGCGGATTGAAGATATTGATTTGCAATGATGATGGGGATCTTTGTTCAAGAACAAAGATTGTTGTATTTAAGGAAGTTTTCCATAACATATAAAAACATGTTTGTTATGTTTTTTTCTAAACTCTGGTATGTGGATAAACTTATCAATTATTGTACAAAGGTTGCATTGGTACTCATATTAGCAAGTGGATTTATTTGTTGTTAAAATGATTTTGTGATGGCCTAATACTTATTTTTGTTCTTCACTCTATCACTTTACCATGGCGGTGGGAGCCAAAGTGGCAAAGCAAAAATTGATTTTTAACAAAGGTTAAAAGTTGGAAGCTAACAACCAATTTTTGAAATGGAAATAGAAAGATTAGAAGCAAAAACCGCATGAGATCTTCAACGACAACAGAGGAGAAGGGTTGGCAAAGCTTCTTGAGCTTGTCGATGAAGGTGACAATGGAGGATTTGGCCCGTAGTAGTTCTTGCTATTTGGATTGCCTTGAGAAAACTAACGAAAACATGAAGCATTTTGCAAAGGAAAGAAGAAGAGAGAAATGATTGAGATGAGATAAATTTTTTTCTCAGTAAAGAGAGAAAACATAAGGAAAAGTTGAAAAGATGACGATAGTTACAATAAATAGAAGGTCTAGAGTGGCTTACCTCAAAATGCAATGAGATGACAACTCACTAAAATAGCCTCAGTATTTACCATCTATAACACGCATCTCTCCCAATAACTCTCATCTGCTCTTCCCAGCATTGAACCCACCTCTAAAACTTACTCACTAACCCTAATATATTGAAATAGATGATCTATCTTGTGTGCTCCTTCTTTTTTGTATTCAAGACCAAAGAAATAAAAAAATGACTAGTAAACACATGACCCATTGGCCAAGAAAAAATGGCCATTGGTCAAAACACAGGAATGATGCCACCTGGAAGTGAATAGAAGATGCTACAATAATGTAAACGGTTCAATAGTTGTATAGTCTCTTATTCCGTTTGGAGATGTTTACAAACATGATGGAGATTCTGACTTTTTAGTTGGTATAGTTTATAGATTCCAAACTAAATCATTGCTGCTTTCTTTCTTTTTAATTTCTATTTGTTTGAATTTATTTTTTAACCCTTATGTTATTGTTATGTACAAATGTAATGGGTTTGTTGTCTAGTGTGTCAACTGAAAAGAAGTATGAGAGGGATGGAAAAATGATGAAAATGGTGGTGATGGAGCTTATAGATTGCGAGCCTGTTTCTTACTATACATTTTCATTATTATATTATATTTTTTTACACTACTATTGATTCTGATAATAATTGATAACTGATATATTCTCTGGATCTTATAAGTGCTGATAGTATCTATTGAATTTGTTTTTGGTAGGAGAAAGCAGGAATGCACTCTGTTTGGTGATTATGTTGAAGAGCTTAATGTATTCTTTGCAAGTGGCGATATGAATGATCCTGTGGTAGTCGTCCAACTAGCAAAAATTAAGTTGTTCAGTGGTGAGGTTGCTTTTGTAATTGACTTTTTTTGTTGATTTCTTATATTTAATTTCCACACATTATCTAATTTCTTTTATTTAATTTTCTCTTTAGGTAATATTGTTATTCAGAATGTGATGGATACAACCAAATTGATGTTTAATCCAGACATTGTTGAGGACATTGAATTTAGAAATGAGTGAATTTCCTCTATTTCATTTTTTTTCCTATTAAAATTTGGTTTGGGTTTGTGAATCTGGCCTACATTTTCTTTGCTTTATTTCCCAAATTGATCAGGTGTAATTGCATAAGGGTTAATTTAGAGTTTTTAGGCTGCATTCCCCTAATTAGGCACTTAAAAAAGGGTGAATTGTGTTTGTGCTTTCACGCTCTAGTTAACTTCAACATTCCATTGTTTCTTTTAACTTAAAAGGAAAAAAGAAAAAGAAAAAGAATAAATGATAAAAACAAAATTTCATATAATTAAACAACCTAGTGTCACGTAATACTAGCGAGGGTATTTGTTAGTCAATTTTTGAGGTAACACAGTGGTCCAATGCCGCATTTGCTTGATAGTCAATAATTCAAATAACTCGTGTCTAATAACTCTTGAAAATTCTTGAATTTACGCAATGGTGGGTGCTGATGATTGTATAGCTTTATGTTATCTTCAATATCACTCAACTCATCATGATTTATTGTCTAATTTAATGTTATCTTCAATCTTACCAAAATAATAAAGATATTAAAAATAATAATTTTTAATCTCATGTCTGTGCATCTTTTAAAATCCATAAAATATTTTTTATATAATAAAAACAATTGTTTGATGATTTAATCCACATAATGGTCAGTGATAATGATTGTATAGTTCTATGCTATTTTTAGTGTTGTTCAAGTCATAAAGATTTATTGTATAACTCAACATTATCTTAAATCTTGTGCCAAAAAAAAAAAAAAAAAAAAAGGTTTTTAAGTTAAGCTCAAATGAATGCCTTTTTTTTAAAATATTTTGTTTTTTCTAAAAAAAAGAAAAGGAGAGAAGAAATAAATAAAAAAAAAAAAAAAAAGAAATAGAAATAGTTTATAAATACATATGTGCAATGGTTAGCGATGATAATTGTATAGTTATATACTATCTTTTTCATCGTTATACGTTATAAGGATTTATTGTATAGCTCAATGCTATCTTGTATGTAATGTTTTAGAATACTTTTTAAATAATAATCAATAAAACAAGTTAAATAAAGTAATTCTTTTTAAATAAATAAATCTTTTCTATTTTAAAAGAAGTAAACTAAATATTTTAAAGTTATTGAATTTGTACAATTAACTCGAGATAAACTGTCTAAGGACGAATGTGTCATAAGTGTAGTATGATTAAGTTCTTATACTTTCCTGTGCATAAATAAACTCTTAAACCTAACTTAATTTATGTCAACCTTTTTTTTCTTTATAATAAAAATGAGTTTTTTCAAATGTATTCTCAGCATAAATAAAATTTAGTGGTGACTCTAAATCTCCATTTCTTTTTAATCTTTTTCACCAATTCTGTCGCAATCTCGGTCGTGACAGATGACGACTCCAATAAGACGGTTGGAGAGACAAGCTGGTGATAGTTAATTGTGCAATTATTAGTAACTCTTATTTATTTGTTGTACTCTTTTTTTTATTATTTTATTTCTGTATATATTTTGTTTTACCAATTTTTCCTTTTACTTTGTATATTCTTTTTGTTGGACTTTATTACAAATTTATTTTTTTATTGATTATTTATTCTTTTATTCTCATTATTATGGCGATTTGATTATTGTAGGTATGACATATTTGTTTCCCGATTTAGCTCTATTTTAGGCAAAATTATTGTCATAAAAATGATATAATGTAAATCATACCGAATGGTAGATACAATATTATCAAGAAATAATATTCGAAATATTCTGTCTCTTTCAAAAATTGGTATCGAATGATCCCGATGCCTGGGAGTCTCTAATTGTTTATATGTCTTGATCAACCTTCATTTTTGATCGAGGTCGGGGATAATTTTCTTTTTATTTTTATATATGGCGTATGCTCTTCATTGCTTTGCCTTGTACTATCACTTAATCGACTCACGTTTTTGGGCTCTATAACTAAGCTCCACCACCTACTTACATCGTCAGGATCCTTGTCCGCTATTGTGGGGCGTTACACCGGTCCTTGGCTGCCACGAGCTCCTTCACCTAGATTATAAAACTAGTCCATCGTGAGTCTATTTTTTCCTCTTCAGATGTTTCACGTTTATCTCTCTTTTCTTTGCTATTTGGTTGTTTCGTGTTTGTAATAGCTTTTTCCTATGGGAAAAAAAAAAAAAAAGACAAAAAACCAAGCAAAAAAAAAAATAGAAAAAAAAAATGTTGTCCCATGAGTACGCCATGACCATTTAGGGATATTATCCACCCCATTAGGTTATACCTTATTTAGGACAAATGGAGCATACTTTCTCTCTCTCAATCCCATATGATCTCCCGGTCTTGCACCCCATACTATCGCATAATGGAAAAAATTACTTAATATGTGGGCCCAAGTCATTCGTACTACTCTTAAGAACCGTCGGAAGTTAAAACACATTGAAGGTAGATCAATGATCAAGGTTTTGAAAGATGACTCTCACTTTGAGACGTGGGATGATGAAGACTCTCTTATTATGACGTGGCTCATGAACTCCATGACACCCGAGATTAGCGAAATTGTATGTTCCTTCCTTCCTCCAGAAATTTGGGACAACCTTTGCCTTAAGGACATTCTCTTGAAACAGATATTGCCACTGCTTGAGTTGAAGACTAAAATCTTTGCCACAACAAACAAGGTTAGTGCCAGCACTCTCATAGCAAGATTATTATGGAACTCTTAATGGAAGGATTGAATTAGATCAATACCAACTCTAAAAATGGAGTGCGGTGATAGTGAATGCTTCCACGTTGGCTAGTTTTGTGAAAAGGGATGGATCGGATCTTTGAGTTCCTCTCGCAAGATCTATGACCCTATTCGAGTTCGATTCTAGGCAATGAGACATATATTTCCATCTCCTGCTCTCGAGGTATTCTATTAGAATTTGTCCGGGGTGAGGAAAGTCGTAAATATGGATCTGACATGCTTGATGATAAGCCCACTAAGTGGATCAACTTTGGCTACGAGTAAGACAACTAAACCAAGGGCTCTTCTTCTTCCTTCTCCAAGCCCAACCTGAGAAGGTCGATGGTGTACCTATTGTAAGAAATCTCACATACCAAGGAGAACTTATGCTTTTAGACTCCATGGGAAGAAGCTAAGGTTCTTAGGACCGAAATGGAGGGTTCAAGAGTTTGCAAGTCGAAATATGACTACTTCCGGATTCTATGTCTCTCGGACTCAAATGTGAGTGATGAAGTTCCATGGTAAAAATGAGTGGAGTGCTTGCGGACTCTCATTGACTCTCTCAAGAAGCCTTCGCTCTGTTCTCTAACCATGTTTAGTAAGAATTTTTGTTTTCAATCGTTCAATGCTTGAAACGTAAAGAGAATTTATGGATTTTGGACTCTTGTGCTACCTATCATATGACCTTTTATTCACCACCTCTATTATCTTATCAACCTTCTTCTAGTAAGCATTATATAACCGTAGGCGATGGCTCTCAAACCTCGGTTATTTCGTACTATTACACTCCATCCTCTCTACACTTAAACAATGTGCTTCGTGTTCCTAAGCTTTACAATAATTTGATTTCCATTCATAAACTTATTAAAGAAAATAATTGTGCTGTAACCTTTTTTCATTCTCATTGTGTCTTTCAGGATCTTGTCACGGGGAGGACGATTGGAGTTGCTAAAAACAATGGAGGGTTGTACTATTTCCTTAATATGCCGCTAATGGTGGTCCCGATCGAAGTTGCTTCTTTCCCCGTCATAAGTCCAGTTCTGAGTCTATTCTTTGCTCAAATTTGGCTACAACACAAGCGTTTGGGACATCCTTCATTTTCTTTGCTTAAGTCTATGTTTTCGTCTTTATTTTTAAAAGAATCCATTGAGTCTTTTCATTGTGATGTTTGTGAGTTGGCCAAACACCATCGTGTAACCTTTTCACCTAGTTCTAATAAAAATGTTGAGCCTTTTGCACTTATCCACTCTGATGTTTGGGGTCCTGCATCTATCTCTAATATTTCCCACACTAAATGGTTTGTTTCTTTCATTGATGATTGTACTCGGGTAACTTGGCTTTTTCTAATGAAAGATAAATCAGAGGTGTTTCAATTGTTTGTCCACTTTTACCACATGATTTAAACCCAATTTGGAAAATCCATTAAGCGTTTGCGTTCTGATAATGGTAAAGAGTATGTCAACCAAAATTTCTCTACATTTATTAAAGAGCATGGCATTGTGCATGAACTTACATGTGTTGATACTCCTCAGAAAATGGTGTTGCTTTTCGGAAAAATCGTTATTTACTTGAAATCACTAGAGCCTTACTATTTCAAATGTACTTTCCTAACTCATACTCATGGGGAGGCATTTCTGCTAACTGCTACATATTTAATCAATCGGTTACCATCTCGTGTCTTGGGTAATGTAAGTCCTGTCCAATTAATGACCTCTCACTTTCCATCTGTTCCTATTATGCAGAGTTTACAGTCTCGTGTCTTTGGTTGTGTGGCTTTTGTTCATGTACATCGCCAACATCGCAACAAACTTGATCCTCGTGTTGTCAAATGTGTTTTTCTGGGTTATGCTCCTAACAAAAAGGGGTACAAATGATATCACCCTTCAAGTCATCGTTTTTTTGTCTCCATGGATGTCACTTTTCATGAAACATAATCCTTCTTTACTCGTCCTCAGCTTCGGGGAGAACACTCGGGAAAAATTTGAGGCATAGTTCTTCTTGATATAGGCCCTTCCTTCCTTTACCATCCGACTCTACACAGAATTAGCATCTTCTTCGGCACCCCACTTGAACCAGCCCAACAAAGAACTAGACGTCCGAACCAACGGTAAGTACTAAAGATACAAGTTTTCCTATCTCTAAACTTCCTATTTTTGAACCTAACCCGAGATAATACTATTCTGAACCTCGTTAACATGTCTTTGAATAATTGTGAACTGTCTAGATGACTTACCCATTGCATTAAGGAAAGGGAAAAGGTATTGTCCCAATCCAAAGTACCCTATTTCTCAATTTGTCTCTTCTAAACATCTTTTAATGCATCTGACACGAGTTTCATTTCATCCATAGATTCTTTTAAAATCCCAACTTAAATAATACCATACATGAAGCATTGAAGAATAAGAACTGGATTCAAGCCATGAATGAGGAGATGAGTGCATTGGAAAGGAATGGAACATGGGAGATTATTGAAAGGCCAAGTGACAAAAGGCCAGTTGGGTGTCGATGGATATATACTTTGAAATATCAGTCTGATGGTACACTAGACCGGTATAAAGCAAGGTTGGTGGCAAAGGGATACACTCAGACTTATGGAATTGACTATGAGGAGACATTTGCGCCAGTAGCCAAGTTGAATACTGTAAGGATCTTACTCTCCCTTGCTGCTCACTTTGGGTGGGAATTACACTAGTTCGATGTTAAAAATGCTTTTCTTCATGGAGACTTAGAGGAGGAAGTTTATATGGAAATTTCCTCTGGATATGATTCCACTAATGGAAGGAACAAGGTGTGCAGGTTAAAGAAGATGTTATACTGGTTAAAGCAGTCTCCCCGTGCTTGGTTTGGAAGATTCACCAAAACAATGGTGTCCCTGGGTTACAAACAAAGTCAAGGTGATCATACTCTCTTTTTTAAACATTCACAAGAAGGTAAACTTACAGTTTTGCTTGTGTATGTTGATGACATCATTATATCAGGTGATGACTTAGTTGAGAAGCAACTCCTAAAGGAGAAATTAGCTGTTGAGTTCGAAATGAAAGATCTTGGAAGACTAAAGTACTTCCTTGGAATTGAAGTTGCCTACTCTAAGCAAGGTATTTTCATTTCACAAAGAAACTGGAAAACTTGGGTGTAAGCCAACTGGTGTACCAATTGAGTAGAATCACAAAATGAGAAATGATGAAGAGAGTCCCAAGGTAGATAAATCTCAATATCAGAGGCTAGTTGGGAAACATATACCCTGCACATACTTGCTTTACTATTTAGCATATCTTGATCGTCGGTATTGTTAGTCAATTCATGCATGATCCGAGGGAGAGACACATGGTTTTGGATCGAATTCTACAATATCTTAAAACCACGCCTTTGCAAGAGGACTACTTTATTTAAAAGGGGGAAACTTGTCCATGGAAGTGTATACGGATGCGACTATGCGAGGTTCTAAAAGTTCGACAGAGGTCAACATCGGGTTATTGTATGTTTCTAGGTGGAAATCTAGTAACATGGAGAAGTAAGAAACAAAACGTAGTGGCACTTTGTCGAGTGCTTCTTCTGAGTTTCGAGCTATGGCATGGCAAGGAGTTTGTGAGTTGCTATGGATGAAGATCATACTAGATGACTTGAGAATAAAGTATGAAGCACCTATGAAGGCATTTTTTGTGATAACAAATCGCCATTAGCATTGCTCATAATCCTGTTCAACATGACTTTTTAAAGCACATTGAAATAGACCGACACTTTATCAAGGAAAAATTGGATAGTAGGCTCATAGCCACAAAACATACGTTCCTTCTTAGACATCGGTTTTCCGGATGTGTTAACTAAGGGACTACCTAAACACCCCCAGCACTTTCAAGATCTTTAAGTTGGGAATGATAGATATCCATTCACCAGCTTGAGGGGGAGTGTTGGACTTTATTATACAGATTTATTTTTTTTATTGTACAGATTTATTCTTTTATTCTCATTATTAGGGTAGATTTGATTCTTGTATTATGACATATTTGTTTCCTGTAATTTAGCTTTATTTTAGGCAAGACATTATTGTCATAAACCTATATAATGTAAATCATACCTGTACAATATTATCAAGAAATAATATTCAAAAATATTCTGTCTCTTTCAAGTCTTTTGTATAGCTCATTATTCTTTATATTTGGTACGATTATTGGAACCTTAGGGTAGATGATTGCTGACTTGTTGTGGTATATATGTCCTGTTTAACAGTTATTTTTGCAGGTTGGGGAATAATTTTCTTTTTTATGTTTTATATATGTTTGTATGCTCCTTCACACACATTGTACTATCACTTAACTCACTCACGTTTTTGGGCTCTATAACTAAGCCTGTGTGACCCTAGAATTAGAAAGGAGGTTTGTAGTGAAGCTATTGTGGGGCTTTATGCTTCCTTGGCTGTCACAAATTCCTTCACCTAGATTATAACTAGTCTCATATGAGGTCATATTGTGGAGATGTTATCACCCTTGTGATCAAATTATGGGATGGGGTCTTTATCTTGGATAGGGGCAATCTGGGGCATTTTTCCTATGGGAAATTAAAACTACCATGAGAAACCATGCACTAATAGAATAAGCCTAAATGTTGTCCCTATTGTTAGAGCCATGACCATTTAGGGATATTATCCACTTAACCATTAGGTTATACCTTATTTAGGACAAATGGAGCATACTTTCTCTCTCTCTCATCCATATGATATTATAACGTTAAACTGTGCCATACTTTGCATAATGAAAACCTATAGAATATGGGGTGGGGGGGGGGGGGGGTCCATCGCTGCCTTAGGCCCAAATGACATGCTAAAGTATCATTGCATCTTTGATACCTAGTAGATCAATGATCAAGGTTTTGAATTAATGGCCAATACCTTACCTTATGGGTCCATGACCCTGCAGAGGTTCATGCATAGTATTAATAAAAGAAGCATTTTTCTTTCTGGTTTTATTTTTTTCATTAGCATGCAGAAATAAAAACCTCCTTAAGGCACCTTTAGGATGCATGTGTTTTTGTTTTAATTTTGCTAGCAACGCAAAGAGAAAATCCGATCACATTCCTATCTTTAGGTTGTCGCCGTGAAGGAAAAGGTGATAGGTGGATGTGTTATGCTCAACTATTGTACGTATGGATTATCACCCACATGTACGACCATTAATATCTGAATCGTGCACTTGAAACACCAGCACTTGATCCACTGTGGGATTTTAGGCGTATACCTGTATAGAAACTGGGGGTGTATGAATGGCTTGTGAAATTCAAGGATCTAAAAAATGGAATGATCAAATGGGTTTGTCCTTGGTATGATGATGAAGAGGTGGTCTATAGTTGTAGGCAGTTTCTTAATGTTCCACTGATAGGCGCAAGAGGTTCCATTGCCTACACGCCAGCTCTAATGCTTAGCCAACTGCATTGCCTCCAAACTATTCCTCGAATTGAGCAACTAGGAGGAATATGCTTTTTCTATCAAAATGATGAAATGAACAAGAAACTACAGAGAGATGTTAGGACGGCTTAGGGAGATATCATTATTTAAGGAAAGAATGAACTCAGGAAAAGAGCTGTGATAGCTGCTGATGGGTACTTTGCATGGAGAGATTAAAGAAGGAAAAAGAATGTAATCCCGACCATGTTTTAAAGGTAAAGGTTAGCAAGGAGTACCAAGTAAGAACTAAATTAATGGTGCAAAAAGATGCTATGAAGGCGAGTATGGAAAAACTGGATAAAGAGAAAAATGTAGTTGAGAGTAAGTTGGAAGACTTGCAAGTAAAATATCAAGCACTAGGAGAAGAAGTTGAAGCTCTGAAAAAAAGAAATGATAAGGGCAAATGACTGAAAAAGGGATCATGAAAAATTGGAGGTAAAGCTAGAAGCCACTCAGAAAATGGTCCACACTTTGGAGTCCAAGCTCTGAACTCAAGGCAAAAGGCTAGCAAGCATAATGAGAGAGAAAGATGCTTTTAAAGCAAGAGCATAAATTCGTGACCAAACCTATAACCAGCTTAAAGAGGAGGTTGATCAATTGAAAATGGCAGTGGAACAGCTCATCTAGGAAAACGATCAATGTCAGATGATAGCTGGGGAATTAATGGCCCAATTAGAGGAATTTACAATCAATGAAGTCAACTATAAGCAGCAGGCACAAAAAATGCAAGATGAGAATCAATACTGGAGGGCAAGGTTCGTGCAGATAATCTTTGAGGCTAATCGGAAATTCTCGAACTTCATCTATCACTTCAACAAGGTTGATGCATTCACCAGTGCACTTAAAACACCCCCTAAAACAGAGGAGTTTATGGAAGTGTGTGGGGAGCTCGTCAAGAAGCTGAAGATTGTCACTAGGTTTTCTGTTTAGAAAGTAAGATGAAATGGCCACTATTTTGAAGTGCTTTGTAATGAGCTCGTAATCACCTTATATTGGCTTAGTAATGGTGATTGTTGAAATTGTATTGTAATGACCTCATGGCTATGGTGGAGCTACTTTTGTCACCTCATTTTTTTTTTTTTTTTTTTGTAATGGTGCTATTGACTACCTTTGTAATGAATATTTTGTTGTGATGGCCTCTAGAGTCATGGCTTTGTAATGATGATGGATGTTAATGATAATCAGATGTTTAAGTTCTTATAATACTCTACCTCTTGTTCTCACCCGTGACAATCCATTGTGGGAAAAATTTCCCCTTAGATTTGTGGTCAACCACACTTACCACTTATAGGGCCATGTGCCCTTTTGTGAAAAGTGTGGGGAGCTTTATTTCTTGCTATGAAGAATTTGCAGTAACTTCTTCCACGAAAGCATAACGATCTCCCTAAATGGTAATAAATTAAAACTTCCTTTTAAATATTTTTGTTTCTATACATGTCTGTTTTCAGGAAAATTTTTGTAACAATTGCTCGTCCTCGAAAGACAAACATTCCACAAACCCAAACATACGAAACTAGGTTGCAAACTAGGCTCAGGGAAATGGCGTCCGGAGAATTAGGTCCAGGCAGAAATTTGGGGCTAAAGGTTGATGAGATGAAAGAAAGGATGGATGCCATGACAGAAGGACAAACAAGGGTGGAAAATTTGCTAAAGCAACTAATTGAGGCCTTAGATGTTGAGGCAACGAAAGGAACCTCAAGCGGCATCGGGACAACTGTCCATAGGACATAACCAGTTACAAACGCATCATAAGGGAGTCTTGAAGGAGTTATAAGCGATACCCAAGAGGACATAAAGGGAAGCAAGGCAGTTGACAATACTCAAGGGGATGATGCTGATAACACGAATTTTGAATGGGAACAGCCTGTTATAACCACCCATGGGCTGCCTCTTAAAATACAGCTGAATAGCAACTTAGAAAATGAGAAATTAAGAGATGAACTGATCGAGAAGATGCAAGATCAAATTAAGGTCATTCAGGGTCCTAATTGTTAGTTATGATAATCATCATCCAAGAGGGAGGTGAATTGGGTGATTACAAATTTTTATAACAACATTAAGAAATTAATCATTTTGAAACACTCAATTAATAAATGCAGTGGAATATGTACAACAAAAGTATAACTATTATAAATTACTCAACTACAACTTGAGATATAAGATAAATCAAGCAAATAAACTAGATATCAAATTTATAGAATCAAAATATTAATATGACAAGATGTACAATAGGTAAATATATTATACCAAATACTGAAATTAAGGAGTGTAGGGAAGAGAGAATCAAACTAAAAAATTTATCCTGGTTCAGCTACCAACCACTTGTAACTTACATCCAGTCCCCAAACTTAACTTGAGATTTTCTTCACTATCTCCTAGGCTTCACAGGTGCTAGGAAAACCTTTGTATAAATAATAGCACTCCTCACACCTTGAGATACCTCACCCTTGTGCTAGAACCTCCAACTCTTCAAGCTTCATAGGTGCTTAAAAGTCCTTTATAACCAAGATCACTCAACAAACCTTGAGATACCTCATTCTTTGTACTTGAGTCTTTACTTTCAAGGGATACCTCATCCTTACAACTTTGAGGGATACCTCACCCTCTCTTTACAGATTACACTAAGTATAGATGAAAGGAAATTCTTACAAAAGTGGATAATACAAATTGAAGATCAATGAGTATCAAGAAATCACACTTTTAAGCTCAAAACAGAGTATTTGATGAAATGATGGTAAAATTCGTGTTCAATGCTCAAGAATCATTTTCAAATTATTTCTCTAACTTTTCTTTAGTGCCCAAGCAATTATATTTATAGCCCAAAGCATTTTAGAGTCGTTGGTGGCGGTTGGGATCATTAAATGTCAAAATAGAGCCATTGGAAAATTGTTCTGGTTTGTAAATAATCGGTTAAGAGATTGTCCCAATCGGTTAGGAGGTAATCGTAATTGGTTAGGAGCCTCAAAATTTGGCCTTTGACATTTAGAAAAATCGGTTAGGAAAACTTCCTAATCGGTTAGGAACTTTTATAAAAACATTAAAACGCTTCTTTCTTTTACACTAACCGATTAGGTGAATTGCCTAATCGGTTATGAGCTTTTAAAACATGAAAAATGCTCTTGACATTCATAATAATCGGTTAGGATCTTTTAGAACATGAAAAACGCTTCTGACAGGGTGAATAATCGGTTAGGGATATTCCGTAATCGGTTATTGCACTCTAATTTTGAAAACTGACTTTAAATGATCATAACTTCTTAATTTCTCATCCGTTTTAAACACATGACACACTCATTAGAAAGTTTTTTGAGTCTATTTTCATATAAAACAAGTTTCAGAAAAAAAAATCAAAGTATTTTGAAAGTTATGATTAAAAGAGTAACTAAAGGTCAGTTTTATAAAACACAATCTTGACTATTTTTCATAGTTTAAAGCAAATGGTCATAACTTCTTTATTTCTTATCCGTTTTAAGCAAATGACCACTCATTGGAAAGATCTTTGAGTGTATTTTCAAATGAAATTAGTTTCACAACAAAAATCAAAGTAATGTGAAAGATATGGTCAAAAGAGTTATTAAAGGTCAGTTTTTCAAAACTCAAACTTAACTATTTTTCATAATTTTGAACTGCTACAATGACTAGCTTTTCAAAACTTGTTTGTTGGGCATTTTAGCATATGAAAAATCATCTGTAAATATTTGAAAGCATATTTGAACTCAGTGTGATTCCTATTTTCCTTTACACAAGAACTAAGTCATATAAGATATTCTTGAAGAATCTTGGGACTTGATCTTTTGGCATCATCAATTTTTGATGTAATTCAAGTTTTCAAAAATTTCTTCTCTTCAAAACTTGTAAATGCTTGAAACATATTTATCATTTTCATTATTCTTGAGTTGAGCATAGTTGTGATTTTTTGCTTTCTTGTTACAATGCTCACTCTTGGTACTTGGACTATCCTACAAAGTATTACTCACTTAGAACAAATATAATTAGTCCAAATTCATAACTTAATATCTTCATATGCATGATTCATAAATGTATAACTCTAATCAGTCTAACATGCATATAAAACTTTCATATACACATTCAAATAAGATATTTATCAATTACTAATGGATATCTCTATATAGGATGCAACAAAGAACATATGCAAAGTGTTCTTTTTGTCTTATATTTGTCATCATCAAAACTTAACATATTAAACCATTTGGGGCAGACTTATTTCCACACTAATCTATACGGCTTAGTAGGAATCGACGAATTGTGCCCTGAGGTTGATGTCGTTATTCCTAAAGATTTCAAAATTCCATACTTATTAAAGTATGATGGAAGCACCAATCCAAAGTTCCATTTTAAAACTTAAATCACCAAAATGGGTATTTAGTAATAAGATGAAAAACTTTTTATCATTTTCTTTCATGAGAGCCTGACTGGACCAACCTTAGAATGGTACATACGACTTGATCACTCTAAGATTTCTTATTAGGATGATCTGACGAATTTCTTCCTAGGGTAATATCGATTCAACATCGACACTGCACCTACTTGAGAACAATTAGGAGTAATGCAAAAGAAGAATGATGAAACTTTCAAGTAATATGCTTAGAGATGGAGAATGTTAGTAGCTCAGGTTCAACCACCACTGACTCTATCAGAGATGAGTTCATACTTCCTGGAGACCTTAGGGGTACCTTTTATTAGGTTGATGGCAGGAGCTACATACATGGATTTTTTTGACCTATTTTCAGCCAGAGAAAGGATTAAGAATCTTGCAAAACCTAGTAAGTTACCTTCTGGCAATACAGAGAATATTTTGATGAAAAGAAACTCTCACAAGAAGGGATAATACAAATTGAAGATCAATGGGTATCAAGAAATCACACTTTTAAGCTCAAAACAGAGTATTTGATGAAATGATGGTAAAACTCGTGTTCAATGCTCAAGAATCATTTTCAGATTGTTTCTCTAACTTTTCTTTAGTGCCCAAGCAATTATATTTATAGCCCAAAGCATTTTAGAGTCATTGGTGGCGGTTGGGATCATTAAATGTCAAAATAGAGCCATTAGAAAATTGTTCTGGTTTGCAAATAATCGATTAAGAGATTGTCCTAATCGGTTAGGAGGTTATCCTAATTGGTTAAGAGCCTTAAAATTTGGCCTTTGACATTTAGAAAAATTGGTTAGGAGAACTTCCTAATCGGTTAGGAACTTTTATAAAAACATTAAAACGCTTTTTTCTTTTACACTAACCGATTAGGTGAATTACCTAATCGGTTATGAGCTTTTAAAACATGAAAAATGCTCCTGACATTCATAATAATCGGATAGGAGGTTTTAGAACATGAAAAATGCTTCTGACAGGGTGAATAATCGGTTAGGAATATTCCGTAATCGGTTATTGCATTCTAGTTTCAAAAATTGACTTTAAATGATCATAACTTCTTCATTTCTCATCCATTTTAAACACATGACACACTCATTAGAAAGTTTTTTTAGCCTATTTTCATATGAAACAAGTTTCAGAAAAAAAATCAAAGTATTTTGAAAGTTATGATTAAAAGAGTAACTAAAGGTCAGTTTTATAAAACACAATCTTGACTATTTTTCATAGTTTAAAGCAAATGGTCATAACTTCTTTATTTCTTATCCGTTTTAGGCAAATGACCACTCATTAGAAAGATCTTTGAGTGTATTTTCAAATGAAATTATTTCATAACAAAAATCAAAGTAGTTTGAAAGATATGGTCAAAAGAGTTATTAAAGGTCAGTTTTTCAAAACTCAAACTTAACTATTTTTCATAGTTTTGAACTACTACCATGACTAGCATTTCAAAACTTGTTTGTTGGGCATTTTAGCATGTGAAAAATCATTTGTAAATATTTGAAAACATATTTGAACTCAGTGTGATTCCTATTTTCCTTTACACAAGAGCTAAGTCATATAAGTTATTCTTGAAGAATCTTGGGACTTGATCTTTTGCCATCATCAATTCTTGATGTAATCCAAGTTTTCAAAAATTTCTTCTCTTCAAAACTTGTAAATGCTTGAAACATATTTATCATTTTCATTCTTCTTGAGTTGAGCATAGTTGTGATCTTTTGCTTTCTTGTTGCAATGCTCACTCTTGGTACTTAAATTATCCTTCAAAGTATTACTCACTTAAAACAAATATAGTTAGTCCAAATTCATAACTTAATATCTTCATATGCATGATTCATAAATGTATAACTCTAATCAGTCTAACATGCATATAAGACTTTCATATACATATTGAAATAAGATATTTATCAATTACTAATGGATATCTTTATATAGGATGCAACAAAGAACATATGCAAAGTGTTCTTTTTGTCTTATATTTGTCATCATCAAAACTTAACATATTAAACCATTTGGGGCAGACTTATTTCCACACTAATCTGTACGGCTTAGTAGGAATCGACGAATTGTGCCTTGAGGTTGATGTCGTTATTCCTAAAGATTTCAAAATTCCATACTTATTAAAGTATGATGGAAGCACCAATCCAAAGTTCCATTTTAAAACTTAAATCACCAAAATGGGTATTTAGTAATGAGATGAAAAACTTTTGATCAATTTCTTTCATAAGAGCCTGACTGGACCAACCTTAGAATGGTACATGCGACTTGATCACTCTAAGATTTCTCATTAGGATGATCTGACGAATTTCTTCCTAGGGTAATATCGATTCAACATTGACACTACACCTACTTGAGAACAATTAGGAGTAATGCAAAAGAAGAATGATGAAACTTTCAAGTAATATGCTTAGAGATGGAGAATGTTAGCAGCTCAGGTTCAACCACCACTGACTCTATCAGAGATGAGTTCATACTTCATGGAGACCTTAGGGGTACCTTTTATTAGGTTGATGGCAGGAGCTACCTACATGGATTTTTTTGACCTGTTTTCAGCTGGAGAAAGGATTAAGAATCTTGCAAAACCTAGGAAGTTACCTTCTGGCAATACAGAGAATATTTCTCTTAAGAAGGTAACACAAACGAAAAAGAAGGAACCAGAAGTTAGTTATATACAACAGCAAAGCCCATGTCTTCCTCAACCATACCCGCCCTACCGAGCATCACCAATTCCTCGCCCACCTTACCAAACTACCCCACCTTACAACAACATCCCATAAAACGTCCCCCATCCAAGTTTCCCTTACTAAATCAACAATGTCCTTCCACCCCCTCCAAATGTTCTAACTCGTCCTGCCTATACCAACCGTCCATTAGCACCTCAAAATCCAGTAAACCAAGGGCATGCTAGACCTCTTTCGAATTTAACCTCTTTTCTAGTGTTATCAATCTCCAATGCTGATTTGTTTCAACAATTGTTTGAGGCGAACTTAATTGCACTAATCCCTGCTTGCTCTATGGTGCCTCTATTCCTACCCTAGTACAATCTTAATGTGACTTACAAATTTCATATGGATAACCCAGGACACTCAATTGAAGATTATGAAACTTTTAAAACAATGGTGAGAAAATTGATTACTTGTGGAAAGTTAGAATTCAAGAAGAGGAAGGACCAAACATTACCAACAACCCAATCCCAAATCATGGGAGAAAAGCTGTGAATGCACTGGAAAAAGGGAATGATGGAGTGAAGAAGGTAGTAAATGTCAAAACTCCTATGAGGATGATATTCCAAGTCTTGGTCCAAGCAGGGTACTATGCTCTGATTGCCTTTAACAATGAGAAAGAGGAAGGTAGTGATGAAGCTCATTGCGAATACCATCGTATAGAGGAAGGACGCGATATTGAGAACTTTTAAGAATTTAAAGCTCTAGTGCAGAAACTCATGCCTTTGGGGATGATGGATGTTACTCAAACAAGAAGATTCACGAAAGAAATAGATACTCTGGAGCATTTGGTTCTTAATGTTCCACATACCAATGAGGCCTCAAGTTCAGGGAATATGGTATTAGTGGTGAAAAAGCCAACATCTTTTGCCTACACGGATACTCATGCGGTCCCCTGGAAGTATGATGTATAGGTGGAAACACAAAAGAAGGAAGGTGAGACCTCTACAGCCCAGGTTGCTAATTCAGCCGAGCCAGCTCAAATAGTGTCAAATGTTGTAGGCATAGGAGGAACCATAAGAAACAGTAGATGCTATGGATAGGGAGAGGAGAAGATCAGGAAGGAAAAAGAAGATCTCACAGAAACAAAAGAAAAAAGGAAAAGGATTTTCTTAAAAATCATGAAGCAAAGCAAGTATGATGTTGTTGAACAACTCAAGAAAACTCTGGCTAGAATCTCTCTATTATCACTCATTCTAAGCTCTGAGTCTCTTCGCAAAGCTTTACAAAAGATGCTTAGTGAAGCTTATGTGAAGTCAGAGGTTAATCCAGAAAGCTTAGTGAGCATGGTAGACCTTGTGAGACTTGTCAATATGATTATTTTCTCAGAAGATGAAATGGTGCCATCAACAGGGAATAACTCATGTGCTTTGCACATCACTTTAAAATGCAAAGATTATGTGATTATGAAGGTTTTGTTTGATGGGTGTTCTGCCTCAAATGTTCTCCCTAGGTCTAAATCATCCAAACTGGCCATGGGCATAAAGGATATTAAGCCCCAAGAAATGATTGTGCGGGCCTTTAATGGAAGGAAAAGGGGAACTCTAGGTGAAATGAATCTTCCGCTTTAAGTAACTCCAAGTTGTTTCCATGTGTTGTTTTAAGTAATGGAGATTGAACATGCCTACACTATGGTCCTAGGAAGACCATGGATCCATGCAGTTGGTGCTATCCTCTTTATTCTACATCAATGCCTGAAGTACATTGAGATTGGGTGTCTGATTACTATTTGAGGTGAAGAAGAAATCTTGGTGATGAAGCCTACCTTATCGTCATATATTGAAAACACAGAACAAGATATGGAAGATTTCTTATACAGTTTCCAATTGGTAGAACTAGCAGCGGAGAAAGAGGATCCATCTCCTAAGGATGTTCACCAAATTGTGGCTCGTATCATGGAAAAGAATGGTTATATATCTAGAAAAGGCTTGAGAGCACAACTGCAAGGAACCTAGTCTATGATTACTTTGCTAGAATAAGAATAGGCATGGGTTAGGATATGAAGCATCATTAGAAGAGAAGATGAAACATGGCTTGGTTATCAATGAAGAAAAGGTTGAGAAAGAAAAGGGAAAGCTTGTTCTACATCTAAAAGAGACATTCCCTATTCCTACTGAGGTCATCAACATAACTGCTAACCCTAGAGTAAGGGTGATCATTAACAACTTGGAGGAAGACTTAGAGGAGGACAATGCCATTCATCCCTTCAACAATAACGAACCTCTAGGCAATTGGCAATCTGAAGCTTTAATTGATGTGATTTCCAAAAAGTAAATGTTTAATCATGATGATATATTTTCCTATTGTAATATTGCACTAATGTTAACATTTTCGAAGCATTAATATAATGAGCTCATGCTATTTTTAGTATCATATTTCTCATTGTTCTTTTTCTTTCCCTATACTTTTTTCTTTTTATTCCTACCCAGCTATCATTCATCATGATAGTTTTGTTATAGTTTCCAACTTTGCATAAATAACTCTTCCAGGGACTTCGAGCTAATAGAACATTACCTTATGAAGGAATTCTTGAAAATTCATGGATTAATTCTCATGCAACGATGAAAATAGGTAGCTATAACCCAGATGAGGATGAGGATGCTACTGAGGAGTTAAAATAGCTAATAGAATTGACAAAAAAGGAATTTGGCCTAATTGAAGAAGTAGTGGAAGTAATCAATATAGGAGCTCATGAAGATTAATAAAGAATTAAGGATAGTGGACAATCCAGAGCAAAAGGACATGATTAAGCTATTCAGGGAATATATAGACATCTTCACATGGTCTTATAGATATATGCCAAGGTTAGATGCAAAGACAGCATCCCATAAAATTCCATTATACCCTAATGTTAAAGCAAAGAAGTAGAAATTGAGAAGAATGCACCATCAGATGTCTCTGAAAATCAAGGAAGAAGTTACCAAGTAGTTTAAAGTAGGAATTTTGGAAGTATCTAGACACCTAGAATGGGTATCAAACATCGTACATGTTCCAAAGAAAGATGGGAAAGTCAGGGTGTGCGCAGACTATAGGGATTTGAATAAAGCCAGCCCTAAAGATGACTTCCCATTACCTCATATTGATGTCCTTGTCGATAAAATAGCAAAGAATAACATATTCTTATTTATGGATAGGTATTCTGCCTAAAATCATATCCCTACGGATGTAAATGACAGAAAAAAACCGTATTTATCACCCATAGGGAACTATCTGTTACATTGTCATGCAGTTTAGATTAAAAAATGCTGGAGCTACTTATCAACATACCATGATCGCTTTATTTCATGAAATGATGCATAAGGGAATCGAGGTATATTTCGATGATATGGTTGCTAAATCCAAAGAAAAGGAAAGTCATGTGGCAGTGCTACAAAAGTTGTTCGAAAGGCTCATGAAGTACAAGTTAAGACTAAATCTGACAAAATGTATCTTTGGTGCATTAACCAGAAAGTTGCTAGGCTTTATTGTTAGTAAGGAAGATGATGAGTGTAAAATACACTCATCTTTTGAATTTATTTATTAGGATTTTTAATTGATTTTTATTTAGTTTTTGTTTATTGTTATTTTTAATTTTTTTTAAATAATTATCTCTTCTATAATCATATTTGAGTTTTTAGGAAAATTCATCATATTTTGTGCAAAAATAAGAAATTCCTGAAGATAAATATTTGAAAGATTCTTATCCTATTCTTAGATGCCAATTAGAGTTCTAATTAGATGTAAAATCTTAAATAAGGATTAGATTGAAGATTTGATAAGGATTCTCAAAGAGATTTGATTTGAAGCAAAATTCAGATTCCCGCAGTTTCCTGACCATTCCTTATTAATTGAGCCATATCTTGGGCTACAGAGATCATATTGACGCACCGTTTGAAGCATTGAAAATCTAACAACAAATCATACAACTTCTCTGTTGAGATTGATGGCAAATTCGGCGGGTGAGAAAAATCGTGCAAGTCAGATACGAAAAACTGTCAGCTTTTCTATAAAAGAGGGAAAACAAGTTTAGACAAAGAACACACTTGGATAGAACGCAGCAACTGTCAAGAGGTATAAACCCTAAAGTGGTGTGGGCGCAATTAGGCTTGAAGATTAAGAATTCTCTTCAACATTTCCACCTTTCTACAATGGAGTTTGTCAAATTCTTCCCTTAGTGTTCTTTTTCTATAAGTAACTAAATCTCTTTTGTTAGGATGATGATGGATCTTGATACTTGGATGATGTAAATTCTTTTATGGGTTTAATCAATGTTTCTATTTCATGATTTATATGTTTATCTCTTTTCTTAATGTTTTTCTAAATTTGGTCAATTTAGGAATGATTTTTGAGTTGATGTATGATTTGAAAAAATTTGCATGAACCTAGAGCTTGTAATAAACACCATAATTTCTGTAATCGCTAGGAATAGACATTGTGGGTTGTGTGGTCTTTCTCTTAATTCCATCGTTCTTGATAATGCCTTTCTATTTGGGGTTAGACTAAGGGATTAGTTAATTCTAAACAGTGCAAGAGGATTAAAATACCAAGGAATTGGATATTGATTAATTTTGGGAATTGACCATGAATCATTGGAATAAAACTTGATTAAACCAATATTTGATTTTGCATTTAAAGAGTTCAAGTAAAATTTGACCCCTAACACCTTCATATCATTGTCTTTCATCTTAACCCAATTAATTAAATTTTGTTTTTCTTATTTTTGTTTATTCTTTCTTATTATTGTTTTCACCAATTCTCTTTACAATAACTTGAATAGTGTCAATTTGGCGAATTTAATAATTAATAACATAATCCTCATAGGAACGATACTCTTATTCACTCTTTATTACTTTTGCGATTCGATGCATTTGCCAATTTCACAATAAGTTTTTGGCACCGTTATCGGGAATTATTATTTTCAATATTAAATAGTAGTTGAAGAGACACTAATTTAAGAACTTACTCTTCTTATTTAATTTTATTTTTTTATTTTTTTAATTTGTTTCTTTTTATTTAATTTTTTTTTTTTTATTAGTCGTTTAGTTTTAGTTTTATTTTTATTTTTATTATAAATTTCTTTTCTTTACTTCACTCTGATTTGCTTGTTTGTTTGTTTATGCAAAGTATTGTGGATTCATAAAATTTACTTTTTGATTAGGAGATAACAAGAACAGAAAGAGCCTACAGGAAAGCAGCCAGAGAAAGAAGAAGCTTGGAAGAAAAGATGGCTGAGAACACTACTGCATAAAGAAGACGCACTTTGGATGACTATGTAACTCCATCTTCTAAAAATATCTCAACCAGTATTGTGTGACCTGCTATCCAAGAAAACAATTTTTAGATTAAACCAGCGCTTCTATAGCCAGTGTAACAAAATCAATTTGGGGGAGGTCAAACAGAAGATATTAAATTTATTACTAATTTCTTGAAGCTCTGTGACACTATCAAATATAATGGAGCTAGTGATGATGTCATCAGGTTAAGACTTTTTCCATTCTCTTTGAGAAATAAAGCTAAGAGCAAGCTACAAACCCAGTCTCAAGGAAGCATCTCCACTTGGGATGATCTGGTCAGCAAGTTCCTCACTCAGTATTTTCCTCCATCCATGTTTGTGAAGATAAAGAGTGAGATTGCTTGCTTTACTCAAAATCAAGGAGAATCTCTCTATGAAATGTGGGAAAGATTTAAGAAGCGTGAGAAAATGTCCTCATCATGCTTTCGAAGTTTGGTAGCAGGTGCAGATCTTTTATAATGGTTTGAATAATTCCACAAGACTTATGGTGGATGCATCTGCAGGTAGATCTTTGAGTACTAAGACTCTTGAAAAGGCGCATGAATTATTTAACACTATGGCTACCAACGAATATTAGTTGCCTAGTGGAAAGGCAGTAGTTAAACAGAGAGTTATGGAGCTTGGTACTCTTGATGCCTTACTTGCTTAGAATAAAAATATTTCGCAGCAGCTAGCCAACTTCACCAAGCAAGTTAGGAATATGCAGCTGAATTCATTTAACCACCAAGTGTTGATTTGTGATTTCTGTGGAGACAATTATGCCAATGGTGGATGTGAACCAAGTATTTTTGGTTTCATTGCTCCAGAACAAGTCAATTATATGGGAAATCCTTCTAGATTATAAGGTAATCCTTATTCCAATACATTTAATTCAAGTTGGAGGAATCATCCCAATTTTTCTTGGAAGAATCAAATGGCACCACTGAATGCTTAACCTGAGCAAAAATCTTCTCTTGAGAGTACACTTGAAAAGTTTATGCAGCAGACTTCTTCTTTTATGCAACAGACCTCCACTTTTATGGAGGAAACAATGGCTACTTTTCAGAATCAAGGAGCAGCTATTCAGAGTTTATAGAATCAAGTTGGTTAAATAGCAAAACAGCTCTCCAAGAGACCTTCAGGTACCTTATTGAGTGACACAGTGATCAATTCAAAGGAGTAGTGTCTGGAAATTTCTTTAAGAAGTGGAAGAGTTGTTAGCCCTCAACTGAAAGAAAATGTTACCAAGGAAGGAATTAATATTCCAAGACAAGTCCAAGAGCAAGATTGCAATAGAGAAGAAAAGGTTGGGAAGGACACATAGAAAGAGGAACAACCGAGATAGGGAAGAAAGAAGAAGGACTTAGTTTTGGGTAAACCATTGGACCCCTCACTGTACGCTAGGCTTCCATTCCCTCAAAGATTGAAGAAGGAAAATTGCAGAAGCAAGAGAAGCAGTTCTCAAAGTTCCTGGATGTTTTTAAGCAGTTGCAGATAAACATTCCTTTTGCTGAGGCACTTGAATATATGTCCTCCTATGTCAAATTCATGAAGGACTTGTCATCTAAGAAGAGGAAATTGGAAGAAGAAGAGATTGTAGCACTTATTGAAAAGTGCAACACCATAATTCAATGGAAGCTACCACCGATGTTAAGGGATCCAGGAAGTTTTAGAATCCCTTGCACTATTGGAAAGTTGAATGTTGATAAGGCTTTATATGACTTAGACATGAGTATTAATTTAATGTCATTGTCAATCCTACATAAGTTGGGAATTGAGAAAGTTAAGCCTACTATGATCTCCCTTCAATTAGCAGATTGATCAATCAGACGTCTGTATGGTATTGTGGAAAATTTGCTAGTGAAGGTTGACAAATTTATTTTTTCAATTGACTTTGTGGTCTTAGATATGGACGAGGATACTGATATCCCGTTAATTCTTAGAAGACCATTCTTAACAACTTCAGGAACATTAACTGATGTGCCTAGAGGAAAGCTTATTTTGAGGGTAGATAGAGATCAAGTGACTATAAATGTTTTTGATAAGTCTATTCCAACATCAGATCTTCATGCCCCTATTAATTGTATTCAAGGTAAAGTTCAAAAGGAGTTGATTAATAAGAACTTTGACCATCGATTAATGTTGATTCTTGTACCTTCAAGATGGTTGAAATGGAAAAAGGTCCTCCTAGTTCTCAGAATTTATTGCAAGCTGATATGAAATCTTTTGACAAGTTGAAACCTGGCATTTTACCTGTTGAAAAATTGAGACCTCCATAGCTTGATGAAATCTCACATGCCAAAGTGTATTCAGAACAACTAGGTTCAAGTCAAGTTCAAAACGCCTTTGGAGGGGATTCTAAGGCCAGTGATCGAGTATGGAGACAAAAATCTGCAAGAAGAAAGGCATTATCCTATTTCTCCTATTTCAAGCCACCATAAACAAAATGGCAACGTCAAGCTAATGACGTTAAACAAACGCTTTTTGGGAGACAACCCAAATTTTTTCTCTTTTTCTCTTTTATTTTTAATTTTGTTCTTATTTTATTATTTCTTATTTTATTGACTAACATTTTTCTATTTGTGCTTTGAAGTTAGCTAATGTTGAGTTGACTTAGGTGCCTCCTTGAGTTCGAGCATTTGTAGGGGGATGTATATAGTTGTTGGCCGCTAAAAAGAGTTTTTCTTTTCTTTTCTTTAATATTTTATTTTCATATTTGCTTTTTATTTATTTTATTTTGTCATTATCACCTTATTGTGTTTTGAGTTATTCTGTGCATGCCGGTGTGTTGAATTGAATATCCAATGATTGCATAAATTGTGGATTGATTTATTTTCTTGGGATATCACATGAGAATCCATGAGTTGCATTTATCTCTATTGTTTCAATTGTCTATAGATGTTCTTTCCATCTTTATGTTTGATAAACCTTGGATTATGTATGCATGTCAAGCTTAGAGAAAGTTTATGGGAATGCATATATGTGGATGATTTGTTTCTAAAAGTTGTTTGATTCTCTCTTGAGGTGAAATCCTAGGCCATGCATGATTAAGGAAATGATAAGGGCATTCTTTGGACCATTTGAGCCTTTCAAGCTAACTTGTGAACACAGTATATCCTTAGGTCCCTTTTGCAGCCTTATTATTGTTTGACCTTTATTTCTTTTCTTTACCCACATTTACCTTTCCCATACCCACATGAAAAAAAATCTCACTCTTACATATCTTTTGTTGAATGCATATCTTGTATTATTTTATTATTCAAGCTATCATTATTTTTGTGCATGAAGTTTTGTGGAATTGAAAAAAAAAATTTTAAAAAAAATTAAAAAAAGAAAGTCCACCCAGAGTATTGTAAAGAAATAAGTTTAGGGGTGGAAGTTGTTGAAAAAGAATAAAAAAAAAAGGATGATGTGTTGTTTATTATGCTCCGTTTTGCACTTTTTATACATTCTGTGACTTGAATGTTAAAATTTACATAATTATGTATCTCAACTTTTGTTTTTATTATCCTACCTTTTCTTTCTTAATCCTCACCATTGGCCTTACATTACAAGCTTTGTAAAGTCTATTTTGATCCTTGGTTTTGTGTTGTCTATATTAGTGGAGAGAAAGATGAAAAATAACCCTATGGATGTAGGTTTGATGTGCATTTGTATTTTTATAAGCCTATTTGGGCTTGTGCTCTATGAGTAGATTTGGTCTTACATTCATGGTTATGGGAAGTCATTTTTGCATGAGAGTTGCATGTAGGAGATAATGTAACAATTGGATTTTACATGTGTGGCACTTTGAAAATAGATTGTGAAGCAGTTTGTGAGGATATGCATGATATTCATTACCCAATATCGCCATGTTTAAGTTTGAATGTTTTTAGTTTGTAGTTGTTGTTTTGATTTATTTTTAATTCTTTTTCCTTTTCTTTTTGCTTCACGACAAGCAATATTTAAATTTGGGGGTATTTGATGAGTGTAAAATAAACTAATCTTTTGAGTTTATTTATTAGGATTTTTAATTAATTTTTAATTAGTTTTTGTTTATTGTTATTTTTAATTTATTTTTAAATAATTATATCTTCACAAAAATCATATTTGAATTTTCAAGATAAATCATCGATTTTATACAAAAATAAGAAATTCATGAAGATAAATATTTGAAGGATTCTTATCCTATTCTTATGTGCTAATTAGAGTTCTAATTGGATGTAAAATCTTAAATAAGGATTAGATTGAAGATTGGATAAGGATTCTCAAAAAAATTTGATTTAGAGCAAAATTTAGATTCCCGCACTATCTTGATCAATCCTCATTAATTGAGCTATATCTTGGGTTACAAAGATCAACATGATGCACCGTTTGTGGCATTAAAAAGCTAATAGAAAATTTTACAACTTCTTTGTTGTGATCGAGGGCAAATTCGACCATCTGAAGGGTGAGAAAAGTCATGCGAGTTTGATACAAAAAGCTGTCAGCTTTTCTATAAAAGAGAGAAAACGAGTTTAGTAAAAGAACACACTTGGATAGAACGCAACATCTGTCAAGAGGCACAAACCCTAAAGTGGTGTGGGCGTAATTAGGCTTGAAGATTAGGAATTTTCTTTAACCTTTCCATCTTCCTACAATTGAATTTGTCATTTTCTTCCCTTTGTATTCTTCTTTTTCCATGTGTAACTAAACCTTTTTTGTTAGGATGATGATGAATCTTGATACTTAGATGATGTAAATTCTTTTATGAGTTTAATTAATGTTTCTATTTCATGATTTATGTGTTTATCTATTTTCTTAATGTTTTTCTAAATCTGGCCAATTTAGGAATGATTTTTGGGTTGATGTATGATTTGGAAAAATTTGCATGAACCTAGAACTTGTGATAAACACCATAATTTCTATAATTGCAAAGAATAGATGTTGTGGGTTGTGTAGTCTTTCTCTTAATTCCCTTGTTCTTGATAATGTCTTTCTATTTAGGGTTAGACTAAGGGATTAGTTAATTCAAAATAGTGTAAGAGGATTAATATACCAAGGAATTGGATATTGATTAATTTTGAAAATTGACCATGAATCATTGGAATAAAACTTGATTAAACTAATATTTGATTTTACATTTAAAGAGTTCAAGTGAAATCTGACCCCTAACATTTTCATATCATTGTCTTCCATCTTAACCCAATTAATTAAATTTTGCTTTAGTTATTTTTGTTTAATCTTTCCTTTTATTGTTTTCACCAACTCTCTTTATGATAGCTTGAATAGTGTCAATTTGATGAATTTAGTAATTAATACCATAATCCTCATGGGAATGATACTCTTATTCACTCTTATTACTTTTGCGATTTGGTGCTCTTGCCGATTTCACAACAGAAGGAATCAAGGTGGACCATGAAAAAATCAAAAGCGATACAAAAAGATGCATGTTCCCAAAACAGAAATGGAAGCCAGATGTTTTCTCGGGCGGTTACATTATATTACAAGATTTATAGCTAATCTAACCAATACGTGTGAGCTAATCTTTAACTTGTTGAGGAAGCACCATCTAGGAGAATGAGATGAAGATTGTCAAAATACCTTTGAGAAAATAAAGGTTTACTTGCAAAGCCCTCTTGTCTTAGTACATCCTACACCGGGTCGACCTCTGGTCTTATACCTTATAGTTTTGCAGACATCAATGGGAGCAATATTGGGGCAAAATGATGAAGCTGGCAAGAAATAGTAGGCTATTTACTTTTTTAGCAAGAATTTTAATGATTGTGAATCTTGTTATATGGCCATTGAGAAAACATGTTGTGCGTTGGTATGGACATCCAAAAGGTTGAGGCAACATATTTGTACTATACGACTTGGTTGATCTCCAAAATGGGCCTAATAAAGACCTTATTTGAGAGCCCCCATGTCTCCACGCAAGTCTTTAAGTGGCAAGTAGTGTTCTCTAAGTTCGACATAAAATATGTGACTCAAAAATCTGTCAAGGGAAGAGTGATTGTAGATCACTTAACAGATAACCCTCTCAATAAGGAGCAGCTTATGACACTTGATTTACCAGATGGAGATATCTTGGTAGTTGAGAAGGAAGAGACAAATAAAGAAGATTCATGGAAGTTGTATTTTGATGGAGCAGTTAATATGTATGGGAGTAGCATAGGAGCAGTGGTTGTCTCACCAGATGGGAAACAATACCCTATTTCCATCAAGTTGGAGTTTGATTGCACTACCAATATTGCAGAATATGAAGAATGCGCTCAGGAATTGTGAGCCGCAATAGAATTGGGAGTAAAGCAATTAGAAGTATATAGGGATGCAGCCCTTGTAATATACCAGGTAAATCGGGAATGACTAACAAAAGATCCAGAGCTAGTCCCATACTAGAAATATATAACATAGTTAATTGAAAAATTTGAGGATATTACTTTTTCGCACTTGACTCAAGATAGGAATTAATTTGCATATGCTTTGGCCATCATGACCAAGTTAGATATTCATGCTAATGTCCATCCTATTCAAGTACGAGCACAAAATGGGCCTATTTATTGCCTTAATATTGAAGAAGTGGATGGTCAACCATGGTTCCATGATATCAAGCAGTACATCAAGTTCAGAGAATACCCAATTAGGGCAAATGAGGCTAACAAGAAGACCATTCATCGGCTATCAATGTCCTTTTTCTTGAGTGGGGAAGTATTGTATAAAAGAAACTATGATAGTACACTTCTTAGATGTATGGATGCGAAAGAGGCTCAAACTATCTTAATAGAAGTTTATGAAGGGATTTGTGAAATGCATGCTAATGGTCTCATGATGGCTCGCCAAATTATGAGAAGTGGCTACTATTGCCCGCTATGGAATTTGATTGTATTGAATATGTCCAAAAGTGCCAAAAAGACGAAGCTTACTTAGATCGCATCAATACATCTCTTTTCCCATTACATAACATGGTGGCACCCTGGCTATTTTCAATGTGGGGAATAGATGTCATTGGGTTGATAAATCCAAAAGCTTCCAATGGTCACTGATTTATTCTAGTAGCAATAGATTACTTCACCAAATGGGTAGAAGTCGCTTCTTATGCTCAGGTCACTCAAAAGGTGGTCCTCAAGTTCCTGAAGATGAACATCATCTGTCGATATGGAATTCCAGAAAAGATCATCACAGACAATGCTTCCAATCTCAACAATGGTAAAATCCATAAGTTATGTGAAAAGTTCAAATTCAAGCATCATAATTTTGCTCCTTATAGACCCTAGATGAATGGCACATTAGAAGCAACAAACAAAAACATTAAGAAGATAGTTGCCCAAATGATGGTTAGTTATAAAGATTGGCATGAGATGTTGCCCTATGCTCTTCATGTTTATTGCACTAATATTAGATCTAGCATAGGGGTGACACCTTATTCTTTGGTGTATGGAATGGAAGTAGTCTTTCCAATAAAGGTGGAAATGCCATCATTAAGAGTGTTGATGGAGGCTGAGTTGGAAGAGTCAGAATGGGAGAAAATTTAGTACGAACAACTGAACATGATTGAAGAAAAGCGAGTGACAGTCATTTGTCATGGACAGTTATACCATATGAGAATGACTAGAGCCTTTAACAAAAAGTACACCCTAGGGAGTTCTAAGAAGATGACCTGGTCTTAAAAGAGATGCTTCCTAATCAAGAAGACACTCGAGGAAAATGGGTACCAAACTACGAAGGGCCGTATATTGTCAAACAAGCATTTTCAGGGGGAGCTTTGATTTTGACAGATATTTATGGACAAGATTTACCAAGGTCAGTAAATACTGATGCTGTTAAAAGATTCTATGCCTAAAATAAAAAATATAATAAAAAAGAATAAAAGAATAAAAGAATAAAAGAAAGAGCTCGTTAGGTTGAAAATCCGAAAGGGTGGCCTAAACTAAAGTTAAGGCAATTAAAACAGACATAGAAGGAAAAAGTAGCATTTAAGACCCTCCTGTAAGGGGTTATTTAAGGGATTTGTTTGAACAACATGAAGAAGACAAATACTGGGGCAAAATTTTTTAAAGATAATTTGTGAAAAAGAATTTTCACTGCATCGAGGTCAATAGTTGAAATGTCCATTTGATGAATTAGTATCAATTTGTTGAGAACTAGGGAATCTTAATTGGAGCAATTATCTGTTCACCCTCTCTCTAATTCTTGTCCTTATAGAATCTTTTGTACCATGTCTATATTAAATACTTTTTACATTTGTGAATATACAAGTCAATGAAGAAGTCTATTCAGTAAATTTCTTCCTATTATATTTATGAATTAAGCATGTTTATTATGTAATGCTTCAAATAAGTGAACATTTTACGTTCAATGTCATGATTTGATGCCAATCTTTTAATTAATAAATTAGATCAAGAATGACTTAGTAATTTTCAATTGAGGGATAACATTGTTCGTGAAGAATGCAAGCTATAGAAGTCTGACATTGTCAGTTTAAATTTCCTAGTGGAATAAAAATGAAGTGGTCTTTTCTTTCCAAGTGAACTAATGTTGAGGAAAATTGGCCCGATTGTTTCAAGGTTAAGGAAAATAATAAGAATGTATAAGAAATACTTAAGAGAAGAGTTTTAGATGGAAAACTGACAAAAGGTTTTACATAAGTCTGTGAACCTTAGCTTGTAAAACCTTACTCACAAGTGCAGGTTTGAGGGATCAAATTTTTTTGAAAGAACAATTAGTTCAGAATTTTCCTCTATGAGTATTCCATTATCTTTAAATTTCAGGCAGAAGCGCCCATTGTCTTTTAAATTCTATATTTTAAAATTTCGGGTAGAAACGCCCATCGCCTTTTAAAATTTGTCTTTTAAATTTTGGATAGAAGTACCTATTGCCCTTCAAATTTTAGTCTTTTAAATTTTGAGCAGTAGTGACTATTGCATTTTAAATTCTATTGTTTAAATTTTAGGCAGAAGTACCTATTGCCTTTTAAATTCCTATCTTTTAAATTTTGTGCAGAAGTGCCCATTGCATTTTAAATTCTTCTGTCTTTTAAATTTTGGGCAGAAGCACCCATTGTCTTTTTAATTCTTGCCTTTTAAATTTCAGGCAGAAGTGCCCATTGCATTTTAAATATGTCTTTTAAATTTCGGGCAGAAGCGCCCATTAACTTTTCAATTCTTATCTTTTCAAGTTCGGAACAGAAGTGCCTATTGCATTTTAAATTTTGTCTTTTAAATTTTCGGGCATTAGCGCCCACCCATTGCATTTTAAATTATGTCTTTTAAATTTTGAGTAGAAGCACCCATTATTTTTAAATTCTTATTTTTTAAATTTCGTGTAGAAGCTCCATTTGCCTTTTAAATTCTATCTTTTAAATTTTAGGCCGCATAATTGCCCATTGTTTTTAAATTCCTGTCTTTCAAATTTCGGGTCACGGAATCATCCATTGGTCACAACAACCTGCATTTTTAAGCTATGAGCTTGTAATAGATTACAACTTGCATTTTTAAGCTGTGAACGCCCTTTTCCAATCATTTTCAAGAGTCCCTTTCTCTCTCTCTAATAATCCCAAAAACCTAACCTTTTTTCCTCAAATTTCTATCCCATTTCTCCACAAAATCCCTCTATTCCACTTCCAAATCATCACAAATACTCCCTCCATTTCTCCTAACAACCCACTCATCAAAAACGCCTCAAATTCAACCTTTCACCATCTCTCTCCTCTCTATCTCTCTATAACATGTGATCCACCCTCCAAAATTCACTCAAATCTCCATCAATTTACCTCTTTCTTGTTTCAATCAATCCCTAAACACTTCCCCCTTTCTCCCTCCTTCCATTACATACCAAAAATCCTCCCAAAATGGTTGAATCATCAAAAGGTACTAAGAGGCCAAGAATAAGGCATGCTACTGGCAAAGCTCCTCAGGCACCTATTCAAGGTTTAGATCTCTTTCAGCTCTTCAACAGTGAAAAGCGAGCAGAGAACTTCAGGAAGAACTTCCAAATCATAAAAATAACCTAATCAAGGTATTTGGACAATACCTTTTTCTCTAATGAGCCATTTCAGTGTTACAGATTGCTGGAAAATATTGGGTTGATTACTTTTTTGAGTGTTAGAAGAGACATATATTCAAATTTACTTAGAGTATTTGATGCTAATATAAAGTGTTTTAGACCGTGGTCCTGGATCCCATCCAGAAGGATCAACTCGGGTGCGCGATCTACCGGACTCCTCCATTAATACCTCAGAAAGGTTTGTAATGTAACACCCTCCATAGGGCGTCACATTTTTAATAAATAAAACATAAAACCAAATTAAATCATTTTATAAAAGCCTTGAATTCTAAAAGATAAAGTTTAAAGATTTTTTTTATTTGCGAAAATATAAACTTACCAAAAATTATAAGTAAAACAGAAATTTAAATTAAATTGATTAATACACATATTACATATACCACAAAATATTCAACAACAATTTAACACATAACATTTACAGACTCAGAGAAACAGTAGCAAACCCAATGAAGGTTACTACTAATAGCACGGTAACAACACTAACGAGAAAAAAAAAAAACCAACCTACATGTCACCTTCTTCACCAATTTTCATCCTATTGAAGTCCGGAAGACCACTCCTTGACGCCACGTCACCGTCTTGTAATATTGTCTCCCATAGGTTTAAGAATGTGCTCACCTACTATATAAATTTAACGAATACAAACACAACAAGTAATACGAAAGAAAGAGGTGATCCCTTTCACCAATACCAAAGATTTTTCATGTAGCAAAGAATGATTCGAATGACAAGGTCATTCCATACACATAGATATCACAAATTTAGTCATGTTATCAATTTACAATTAATTCTAATAAGCATATATTGTAATTAAATAAAAAACAAAGTAATAACATTATCGGGATAGATACGAAAATCATAATAATATAAAATAAAGATTAAATACAATAACAACATATAATATCACAAATAAAAGATCACAGATAAAAGATCACCAATAAATAATAATAATGTACCACATATAGACATATGCAATGTGACACGATCCTACTCCATGGAGCTACAACTCACACATCAATATCAGAGAGAATGATCTGAAAGTTCTAATATCTTTTTGCCTGACCACTATTGCCTTGTCCACCCTTTGTGTCTATAGCTTGACTACCCAGACCAGCTATTGCCTTTCAAGACTTTGTGTCTATAGCTTGGCTATCCCGACCACTATTGCCTTGTAGAAACACAAGACTTTGTGTCTATAACTCGATCGTTGTGATTCTTTTTACCTTTATTGCCGTCAATACTTTGTGTCTATAGCCCACGAAAACACCATGGCGTAGTACACAGTCAAAACATCGTGTAACTACAGGCAGTAAAATAGACCTCTCAAACTTTAAATATTTACAAAAATACCCTCAAACTTTAAATATTTATAAAAATGCCCTCAAAATTTAAATATTTACAAAAATGCCCTCAAAATTCAAATATTTACAAAAATGCTCTCAATGACAAAAATAATTATGTAAATGCCCTCAGTGGCACAAATCTCAAAATACAGTACGCTCCCACTTGACGCACTATATTTTTCCACATATCCGGGTCCACCATTTTGGCCCAACAAGAAAATTCTTCATTCTCATCAATCATATAAAATTTTTATTGTGTTTTTTTTTTTTAAAATCCCGATATTTTCCTTAAATAAATAGTTTATTTTTCTAGCGAGAAAAATTTATTAAACAATTTAAAACTGCTTAAAATATTTTTCAAGTAACTGTAAAATATTTTTGTATTAATGTAAATACGAACAACATTTAAACATTATTAATTCCATTAAATACCCTTAAACACTCTTTGAAATTAATTTAAAAACATCCAAAATCCACTTTTCAGGGTTATGACCGAATCCTAGGGTGTTGTATTCTTTGGAATACTCATGCATTTCTAACATTATACTAATACATACAACATTATAAAAACTAGCAACATTATAAAATTAACAAATCAATTTAACAATACATACCATATTTTTATCATGCATCTATGAACACATACCATATTTTAAAGCGATCATAAAACACATACAAACCATTAAAGCTATTAGACATGCTTGCACCTATAATCAATCACAATTAGGAAAAATAATAAACAATCAAGTGAATGAATCCTTATGGATTTCTTCACCACAACACAAACATTCCTCACCACCAACACATGGTTGATGAGGGTAATCTCCCTCTTACCTCTTGAAGAACCTCCAAAGTTCCTTGTATGTCTCTTTCAAGCAAATTTTCTCCACCAAGAGCTTCTTGAAAAACAAAGAAAACATACAATATTAATACCTAAGGCTCTAAACTAAAATAATCATGGATTAAAATCATGATTAGAACTTTGAAATGAAGAGAAACATAAAGATTAAAGAATTCCACCTTCAAGGCTTCAAACTTAAGCTTTGAAGAACAAGATAGAAAAAGGATGATTTAGGTTTAGGTTTTAACTTCAAAGTGTCTTGAAATGAAGTAAAGAAACAAGGAATAAGATAGTTTAGAATTATAGAAGAATGAATGGTACAAACGGATGAAGAGGCTGTGAGGTTGGAGAAGAAAAAGAGAAAGAAATTTGGGAGCTTTTGCTATTTGGAGAATTTTGGAGAAAGATGAAGAATTTGACTATGCATGGTCGTAAACCATTTTAAGAGAAAATGGAGTGAAGTCTTTGGGTGAGAGAAGGTGAATTTGTGAGGATGAAATGGAGAGAAAAGGAAGAAAAATGATACTCAGGTTCGTAGGATTTCTGAGAGAAAAATATGAATACTGTTTTTGATATGAGAGAAAATGTAATTTATGAGAGTGAAATTATGAGGCTATTGTTGCGTGGGATAAGCTTAAATAAAGTTTATGATTTACATGAAGTAAAATATCTTATTCTCAATGCACGTGGTGATGTCATTCATTTGACTTTCAAGGTTATTGGATTGTTCAAGAACCTTGTAGAACCTCCTTCAAGCAATTTACGTGGCCGACGAGAACCCCTCCAAATTGCTACATGAACGTGAGTTTCCAAGGAAATTTTTGATGAAAAATGACATAACAAAATTCAATAAAATGGGAGAACATCATTTCCCCAAGAATGGTTAAAATCAAGTGTTGTCGGATGAGAACTCTGTCGAATGGTGATTCTGTCAAACGAAAATGAAAGACTGTCGGATGAACTTGGAAAGATCAACAAATATCCTAATTCGTCGAACAAATGTTGATGTTGGAGAAATCTTCCAATTGTCGAATCGACGAAATACTATATGGTCAGAAGATCAAATTCGATGGATTTTGACATTAGAGAAGTTTTTCTACTGAAATCAGGAATTCTTACTTGACGGTCGTTAGCACCATAACTCGACGAACCTTATCATTCAAATTCGACGGACATTGGTATCCCCACTCGACGAAAATTGACATTCTAACTCAACAGACATGAGCCTCCTCACTCGACGAATTTTAACTTGGTACTTAATAATCAAAAGATCCAATTCGACGGATTTTAACATGGTACCAACTAGTAAGAAGATTAAATTCGACGTTTTTGGATAGAAGTCCAAATTCGATGGATATGACATTGTCTTAAAAGATCCTATTTCGACGGATTTTGGCATTGTTTTAGAAGGTATATTTCGACGAATATAAACATCTTCATTTTGACTTGTGAAATCGTCCAACAAGATTTAGGGAAAAGGAGAACCATATTGTTCTTGATTTGGTTCTTTGCTAACAAGAATGTCCATCGCTTTGTCGAACACGAGGACTTCTCCCATGTTTTGAATAGATGGTCTTATATCGGAAAGATGGTCTTGGTCGAATAGATGGTCTTTGTCGGAAGAGGCAGCCATAACAGCCAAAATCTTTGATTTCTGATTCAAGAATTGAGAATCAGTTTCATCCAGTCTTGAGGTATTTTGGGTTTTGTCGAACTACCGATTGATGGTGTCGGGAAAATGCTCTGAAGGTGTCGGATTCAACTCACTATTTAACTTATGCTTGCATTCAGTAATTAAATCCGACGGGATCAAAATGTTAGGAAAATTTCTTCAAGTGTTTGGATCTTGTCCAAATTACGATGTCAAGACCTTCAAAAATCTTGGATTGTCGAATGAGTTACGTGAGATTGATCTTTTGGATCCCTGTAAGGCTTGAGAAAGACCGAGTCTATCGACAGGGAGTATATTCATAAAACTGTCGAGCTTTGTTTGTCGGAATAGGCTTGAAATGAAGTCAGTATCGACAAGAATCTATTCTCAAAAGAAATTGTCGAATTCGGTTTGTCAAAACAGGTTTTGAAATGAAAACCATTTGGGAAAATGTTGAGGAACTTCATCGGATTGGGATTTCGAATTTTGGTCGAATTAGAATTCCAAATTTTGGTCGGTTGAGTATAATGGCAAATTAAACTATCCTAGGGTCAAAATAATTCATAGCAATAACAACTATGCATCAAGCAACATATATTTATCAGTAAAATAGAATTATTTTACCGATAAATCCTAAAAATTAATAGATTCTTTTCTGTGTTACTCAGATTCGGGTTAAGTAAGATCCCCCGTCTCTAAATAATCAGACAATAATTTCCCTGGCCCGAAAATTATTATTTTCTTGACCAAGAGCAAATCACACAAAACAATCACAAATAGTATCGAAATAATCAAATTATTTTTATAATGCACAGAAAACACAAAGTAGTGTGATTCTGTCAGCTCTTGCAACATAGTCTTAAAATTTGGGGTGTTACATGTAATACCCCGGACTATGACATTGGGCCATATGATGAGGATCACTGAATCAGCACAGACTTTTGTATCTGCTAATCAGAATCTTACGAAATTAACGGCTCTGTAACCTCTCCTCGCAATTAATAACCGTAACATCCACATTCTAATAATACCTGCACTTAATATCATGATTCCAATCATGCTCCATAAAGACCAGGCTGAATCAACTTAATAAGGTAACTGTGATCTAAACACAAAAACCCAACTTGCACACGGCCTGACTTGAGCGTTGGAGTTTTTTTGCAGGTACCACCCCCACTGGATCACCACACTTGAGTGCAGCTACGCAAGGAGGAAACCACCATATCATACCTCTTACAGGTATCCCTCTGAATCCATTTCAGAACATAAAGTATGAGAATGCAACTCTTATGAAGATTGTTATTACTCATGAACTGTGGACAAGGTTGACTAGGTTGATTTTTAATGGGGGAAAATTTACGGGTAGTGCTGATACATGGGCTGATGAATGTGACTATAAAACTGCTTTGAATACTTTGCTACGGGATGGATATAGGGCAAAAAGGAAAGTTATGGCTAGTGGCTTGACCCTGAAAAATTGCTTGCTACATTATATCTTAGTCAGAGCTCCCATTGCTAGGGCATGAAACTAGTCCCAAGTGCAATCAGATAATGTACTGACTTTGTGGGCCTTAAACACTGACAAGCAAATCGACTGGGGCTACTATGTCATAAAACATATGCTGAAGGCACAAAAGATAACCATCCTTTACCATATACCATGCTCATCACAAAAATTCTCCAGTACTTTCATGTTCAACATGTTGGGGAGGTAAAGGACCAAAGCTCAGACGGTCTGGAGTCCATTGATGAGCACATTCTCACCACGATAAATATGAAGAAGATTGGCGATGAGTGGTTCTACATTGATCATGGAGTAGATGGGAACATTACCCAAGGCAATGAAGATGAAAAGGAAAATGTTGAAGAACAAGTCATGCCTACCACACAACAAAGTGCTCCTTCATAAGTCACCATGGATTAGTTGCTCTAAGAAATGAGGAGCCTTCGGACTTAAATCGGGATGATCATTGGAGGAGTTCATGATAGGCTGGACCAATTTGAAGGCACTGTGCTCCAGCATATGAACCGTGCTGATAAGGAGATAGCCTTTCTTTGCTCCATGATGGAGGGCGCTGACTTTGAGTGGACTAGACCTACCACAGCCCCCACCACTTCTACTGCCCTTCTCATCCTCCACTAGCTACTGATGATGATGGTTCCGAGCACGATGATAAAGATAATGCTGACAGTGAGGAGACTGAATGAAGTCATAGGGCTTAATCGTGATGATCTTCTTGTATCTGTCTTTTATACTATTGAGTTTTGAAGGTCTAACCATTAGTTTTTATCTTGACATTATTGATACTTTTTATGGGTTATGACTTATGTTTAGCATGTTGGTCAACTCTTTTTGTTGGGCTGATATTTTTATTGATTATTATGATAACCTTGGTATGATATTTGGCCTATTTTTCATGCTTATTCCATGATTCCTTTCCTTTTGATAATACCAAAAGGAGGAGAGTATGAATTATATAAGTAAGAGAGAGAATTGCATGTAAATTATTTGTTTGCATGAGTAAGTGGGAGAATAATTATTTGTTTGTATGAGTAAGGGGGAGAACTGCATGTAAATTATTTGTTATAAACCTCTTTGCTTGAACATTTCTGCTTGAACCCCATGCATGGCTTAAGGGGGAGAATATGAATGTTTATTTCATGAATATTTTGATGATAACAAAGTCATGAGAAAGACCAAGTCAAAAGGAAGCTCTAATGAAATAGTTTATAGGACTTAGTGTAACACCCTTTCTGGGGATGTCACATTTATGATGTAGAAAAAATAAAAATAAATAAAATCCTTACCCAAGTTGTAAAACATTTGATACTTGAATAATATTTGTGGTATATTTTTTTTCCTTTTTATAATTATAACATTTAAATAAAATAACATGGAACACAAAATATAACAAACATAAATTCATCATAATATACATGTGATTCTTGTCTGAAGTATAAAATTAATTTACAACTATTAAAATTTAATAGAAATAATAAAAGACAGTATACTACTCAAACATAACACCTAAGATATGAGCCCTCGTCATAAGACAAATTCCTTAGTTAGGAATGTCTTGACCGATAGAAATTCGACCCAAAAGTGTATCGAAGTTCTCTCTAGGGGTATAGTGAAACTCGTCCCACAACTCCCTAATAGGTAAAATGATCTCTACGAAAGCAACTGTATAACGTGTAGTAACGAACCCCTGTCGAGTCCTACTTACTGATAAGGTCACGTTACCACTGTACTCTATGTGTCCTGTGTCCCAGTGGACATACCAAACCTCAGCGCCTTCGAGAAATTGTAGTCTAAAGAAACCTAATTGGCCTCCTCTTGCCGCCATTGTAGTATTCGATAATATAAATATAAAGTAGAAACAAAACAGACAATACAATAAAGAGGTGAGACAATCAACATCATTACCCGCATGGCAATTAAGAAAATGACTATACAAACAGGTATTACAATGGCAAGCAGATATTACAATAACACATACTATTATATCATATACAGTATAGCAATTTAATACATTCATGCATAATATATCTAAGCAATAGATCATACATTTTATCACAGAATATGATAAACAGTAAAGTGCAGAAGATGCATGAACAGTAAAATGCAGATAATGCATGAACATAATAAACATTTAAAATGCAGATGATGAATGATACACACACTGACTCATTCCTACTCCATGGAGCTAAACACGGATATCTGAGGGAATGATCCGAATAGAAACTAATAATACTTTATGGCTGCCCAACCAAACTATTGCACTGTCCAATCTTTGTGTCTATAGCCCACAGTCCAAAACATCGTGTAGCAGTACACAGTCCAACATCGTGTACCATAAGCATAGTACTTAATAGTCCCCTCAAGATCTCGATTAAGAATAGTGCTTGTCAAGATCATTAGTGTGTTGCCGTTACCACGGCCCGGAGGTGCTACCACTTTGTCCACATATGGGATCCTCCGCACACTAATGCCTCCAAGTTCATAAATGAACCACACTTATGCTTATCACACCAAACACAACAGTGTAATTCGCCTCGTCAATCAATCACCAATTATAACCCAAATTGGCACAACACTCTAAGTATGATCTAAAATGACAAAAATACCCTTATTATCCAAATTTTACCATAACTACAAAAAATTACCAAAATGCCCTTAGTCACAAAATATCAAAGTATAGTACGTCCCACCTGACAGTACTACACCACAACATGTCCGGGTCCACCACTTTGGCCCGACAGCAAAACTCACAATATCTTTCAATTGCGTAGGAATTTTATCGCATTTTCACAATCTCGTTATTTTCACAAAGGTTTTTAAATCGCGTAAATATATTTTGACATTTTTAAACATCGCAAAATCTTTTTAAATCATTTTCTCAATCGCGTAGGATTTTTAAATTCATTTTCTTAACCAAATAGCTTACAATCATCATTTTTGATATGTGTAAAACTATATCTAGTACTTTTAAAATACGTAGAGTATTTTCCTTGTGTTCTAAATATAGTATGGAATCTTTTGATTTTATACGTTTGATTTTAATAAATTTTGGCAGCATTTTGCCTATAAAATCAGTATAAGGTATTTTTAATGTTTTTCCTCTAAATATAGTTTATTTTATTTTTACCCAATAGTTTCACTTTGAAACTTACTAACGCGCTTCAAAATTTATAAAATGAGCTCTACGTTAGTATTTTTCAAGCGTCTGATCTAATTCTTACTTAAACTAATTTCTGCTAAGTTAAAATTCTAGAACTGAATTTATTCCTTTTATTTTCTCAATGATTCATTGGAATCAATTTATTTTGTAAATCCATTACCTAACCTATCTTAGAAAATAAAATGGTATGTTGGTCAAATTAAAAATATAATGGCATTTGATTATACACTAAATGACATGTTGGCCATAATTAACTTAAATCTTTATTAAATCCATTATTACACTTAGATCCTTTAAATCAGTGATTTAGAAAATTGCTGAGAACATTTTGGTTCTCTAGTTGGTGTAAGGCCGTGAGCCTCATAGTATGTTCTTTGGAACACTCATGCAAATCGTACATGTTATTCACATCCTACTTTAATAAGTATACAATTATAAATACATGCAATTATATAATCACATACAATATATTTTAAAACCATAAATATGCATAGCAAAAATAATAAAACTATAATCATGCATTAGCAAAATAAATCACAAATAAGAAAGCATTTAAACAATCACAAAAATAATAAAACCATAAACAATCACACAATAATAATACAAACAATAAAACAATCACACAAATGAATCCTTATGGATTCTACACACACATACAAATCCATTTTCCCATCACCACTTAGGGTTGATGAGATTAAATCTCCCTCTTACCTCTTGAAGACAAATTAATCGGTTTGTTCTCCTCCTTTCCTCTAAATTTCATACAAGCTCCAAAACAATTCCTAAAATTCTTAAACAATTAGTAAAAACACATACAAGGTACAAAATAGAAAAACCATGGAACAATCATGGTTAAAAAAATCAAAATTTTAATTTTGAACCATAGAAACCAAACTTACCCTTAAGTAAGTAAGCAAGAAATGGAATTTTAGGCAAGATAGAGTAGGAATTTGGGAAAACTTTGTGAATGAAAAGTGTTTAGAATAGGATTTGGGTTCAAGAAAAGCTAAGAGGAAAAATTATAGAAGATTGGTGGTAGTACTTTGGTGCTTGGCCGAAAATAGAAGAGAAAATAGAAAAGGAATGGTGCTTGGTGTTCTTGGGAATTTTGAGAGAATATCTTGAAAGCTTTTTGGTGAGAGAAAAGAAATGAATATTGCATGTAAATTGGGAGTGGGCTGCTGCCGTGGGATAACATAGAGAAAATGAAGAGATTTACTTGAAACAAATATCCAATTTAGGTGCACATGGCTTATGTCATTATTTGGCCACCTAGTGTGCATGCTAATTGGTTCAAGAATGATGTAGAACTTGTCCAATATTGCCTCCCAAGGCTGCTGCAAACCGTGTGGTCCAAGGGCACTTTGGGTCTCAATTTGTTTTTAATTCAAGTCTAATTACTTGCTAATTAAGTAGATAATTAATTAGGTTTAGTTTCCTAACCAATTTTAATTAATCATCCAATTACATAACTAATTAATTAGACATATAATTACATATATTATAATCTCTAATTAAAATTAAGATATCTAATTAAGAATTAAATTATAACTCATTAATAACTAAGCTAGTTTACTTAGTTTGCTAATTAAGTAATTAAATTAGTCAAATTAAGCTTAATTAGTTACTAACCAAATTCAAGCCTACAATTTTTGACTTAATTCTAACCATTGATTCATCTTTAATTCCTAGCCATAGATTAGATCTAAGGTAGATATCAATTAGTCATAAAACTAGCATTTTAATCTCACCATTGATTAGATCAACGGCTAAGGTTAAAGGCTTCCTAACTAAGTCTTCATCCAACGGTTCATACTAAAGTTCAAGCCACTAAGTTTGACTTCATCTTAGCCATTGAAATCATCTTGATTTCCTATCCGTTGATCTCATCTACGGTGGATATTACTTAGTGATTTTATCTAGATTCGTTTTACACCATTGATCGGATCAACGGTTAAGATCAAAAGCATCTAAATTATGCTTTTCATCCAACGGTCCTAAATAAAGTCTATGCTTCTTTTGTTGACCTTTTCCTATTGGTTTAGAAAGTCAAGCCTACTTTCGTTGACTTGCTCTCATTGGTTGAAAATTGTCCAACAAGACATTGATTGTTTTTCCTAAACGCGGTCCCACAACTTTTAAAGATCTGTGGTCAAATCAAAGTTGCATTTTTTCTTTGTTTTTGAGGCAGGTAGATCTTGTAATATAAAATAATATTATAAAAATATAAAATTATTTTATTGCACGATTAAATCTGAAAAATTACGAGATTAATATATATATCAATCAATTGGGTTTAGTAAGATCCCCACTCAATTAATTAAAATAAGATTTATCCCAGAATGCCCGGAAAATTTTTATTTCCCTAGGTCGAACAAATCACATACAACGATCAAGTACACTCACGAAAGCAGTCAAATTAAATTTACTGCTCACAGAATTCATAAAACAGTACATTTTGGGACTATATTGTAATTATCCCAAAAGTTGGGGTGTTACACTTAGGATCTTTTGTGAGAAGCAATCTAAGGGTATCTCAAAAAGTTAAAATGATTTTTTGAAAAGTCCATCATGAAACTTTTTAGTTGGTAGTTGTTGGTTTGAAAAATCTGGTTGGTTTTTACACAAAATAATGTTTTAATCTTGGATTATGAAAATCTAGTTTGAATTTTTTAAAAATCCAAGTTCTCTTTGTTAGAAATGTTTACCAAGCTTGTTTGAGCTCAAAATTTGTTTTAAAATGATTGTAATCTCCTACAAGAGCTTAGTAATCTATTACAAGCATATCATAAAGCTTGTAATCGATTACCATGATCTTGTAATCAATTACAACTATGCAAAAACCTGTTTTTCTCAAAATAAAGGTTTGGTAATCGATTACCAAGCATGGTGATTGATTATCACGAGCTCTTTTATCAAACAGAAGCTTGTTAATCAATTACCAAACACAAGCCCAGGAACATCCTTTTCAAAGCTAGTAATCAATTACCATATTTTGTAATTGATTACCAAGTGTTTTCAAACACATAGAATGTGTTTTAAGGCATGGTAATCGATTACCATATGCCTATAATCGATTGCCACACCTCTGAAACTAGCAACGACTAGTTTCCTATGCATTTAATGTTGCACCAACTCTCTTTAATGAGTCTATTTCATTGATGGGCTATAAATACAAGCCTTAGGACACTTAATGCTAATTCTTGAACATCTAACAACTTATTCACAAGCATTAAATTCGTGACTTAATTCTTTCATTCATATTGCTCTGTTTTCATCATTTTGAGATATCTTTGAGAGCTTCATAAAACTTCAATTTGTATTATCTGCTTTTTGAGAGAGCTTATTTCATTCAATCCTTATTGTAAACACTTGAGAGAGTGGAGGATCCCATGAGGAAATAAAGAGACTTCTACACATAGAGATGAATGATCCTTGAAGTGTAAGAAGGGCTCAAATATTGTAAGGGTTTGTCAAGCACCTATTGAAGCTTGAAAATAATGGAAACTCCTAGGTGGATGATCCTAAAGACTGGACGCAGATCACAAGGGTGATTGAACCAGTATAAATCTTGTTTGTAATCTTCTCTACCCTTATCTCTTTACTTTCAAGCTTGTTTATTGTTTGTGCATACTTGTTGCTTCATCCACTACTCATTCACTTTCTTTAAACTTGTGTGTGAACTTTTTGTTGTCATAAATCTATTCACTACATAAGAAAATAACTTCAACAAAAATCAAAAGGGACTTGTTTGCAAAAAGTTTTAAGAAACTCAATTCACCTCTTTTCTTGAGTTTTGAAGCCATTTGGTAACAAGTGGGAGTCTACTCATACGTTGTAATTTGAGACCCTTAGGCAAGATTACAACTACATGAGAGTATTCCATTGTGGTTATTTTCTCAATTTTATAATAGTAATGTGCTTGAAGAAAAAATTTCCCTTCAATATATTTATTTTCAAGCAAATGAATGGTTTTACAAAACTAAATGGGATGAATTATAAGGATTGGGTAGAATCTGTAAAACTATTTTTAACTGTCTCTAATTTTGATGATGCTCTCACTAAGGATGAGCCTTCGAAGCCCACATATATGTCTTCCACTACAATTAGGACGAAACATGAAAGGTGTGCTCATTCCAATAAAGTTAGCTTGATAACCATAAAGTATAGTATGAATAAAACCATTAAAGAGAGCATTCCTGAATTTGATAATGCTAAGGAATTTCTCAAGTTTGTTGGTGATAAATCTAAGAAGTTTGATAAGTCTGAAAAAATATTTTACCTCTCACTGTTGACAAAGATAAAGTATGAGGGTGAGACTGGTGTTCGCAAACATGTCATGAAGCTTGTGAATTAATTGGTATAACAAGTTGAAGTCCATGAAAGTAAAGTTAGGAGAGGATTTTTAGACTTGGCAAGTGTTTGAAGTTTAATAGTTGGCTTGAGAATTAGAAAAAGGAGTATAGAAGCAGGAGGAGACTGAGTGAAGGAGAGTTGGTAATCACAGTAAAAAATAGAGCTAGTGACAAAGTAGAATATATAGGAGTTATTTCTTTAAATTTACGTATTGGATGTAATTTAATTTTAAAAGACATTGTTTATGTATATTCTATGAGAAGGAATTTGGTTTCAATTTCTATTTTTGATAGTTGATTAAAAGGTTTATTTATATTAGAATTTTGATTATATTCCTTTTGGTGGCTATAGCTAGTCATGAAATTGATAAAGAATTCAAAGAAAAATACAAGAACATTTGTGAAGAAGAGACAAGGGTTTCATTAATTGTTGAAATGCAAAAGTTAATTTAACCTAAATACAAAGAAACTATATATAGGCTAAACAGGGAAAGGAAAATACTGTTCTACCTTTAATAAATAATAAAACAAAATAACCCAATATTTCTTAACATCTCCCCTCAAACTCACGATGCGGTAGCTAGAAGCATCGAGAGTTTGCCAACCAGAAAATGAAAACGAGAGATAGAATGCGACTTGGTAAAGAAATCTACAATTTGCAAAGAAGAAGAAACAAAGGGCAAGGTAATGGTGCCATGCTTGAGATGATGACAAATAAGGTGACAATCGATCTCAATGTGCTTAGTTCATTCATGAAAAATTGAGTTGTGAGCAATCTGAATAGATCTCCGGTTGTCACAATACATAGGAGTGGGATGAGAAAGAGAAATTCCCATATCTGCAAGTAACCAATGTAACTAAACAATCTCTTTGGTAATAGATGCCATAGCACGATATTCTACTTTAGTTGAAGATTGAGAAACAATAGATTGTTTCTTACTCTTCCAAGAAATAAGAGAATCACCCAAAAATATACAGAAACCAGTAACAGACTTACGATCTGTGGGATCACTGCCATGATCAGCATCAGAGTATGCACGCAACTCTAAGGAAGAGATTGATGGAAATAAAAGACTATGAAATACTGTACCTCAAAGATATCGCAAAATACGAAGAACAGTTGCCCAATGAACTGTAGTAGGAGAAGCAACAAACTAACTAACAACATGAACAACATATGCAATATCTGGACGAGTAATAGTAAGGTATACTAAGCTCCCAACAATAGCATGATATAAAGTAGGATCTGACAAAGGTAAACCATCAAAAGAAGAAAAGTTTGCATTAACCTCAATGGGAGTGTCTACAGTCTTATTATCAGTAATTCTAGCTCGCTTAAGAATATCTGCAACATATTTCGATTGAGAAAGAAGATAACCTTTCGGCGAGTAGGCTACCTCAATACCCAAGAAATATCGTAGAGAACCCAAATCCTTCATTTCAAACTGTCTAGCTAACTCTGTCTTCAAAACTAAAATACCATGAATATCGTCACCAGTGATAATCATGTCATCAACATATAAAGACAAAATGATACGACCTGCATCAGTGCACTTAACAAAAAGAGTAGAATCATGACTACTTGAAGCAAATCCAAGGGAAGAGATCACAACAGAAAATTTCTCAAACCAAGCACGGGGTGCTTGTTTTAGACCATATAATACTTTCTTGAGCTTGCAGACATACCCAGAATCATGTAAAACACCAGGAGGGGGCGCCATATAAACTTTTTCTTGAAGATCTCCATTCAAGAAGGCATTTTTAACATCAAGTTGAAAGATATGCCACTGATGAACCGAAGCTACTGCAATAAGAGTACGAATAGTAGTCATTTTTGCAACAGGAGCAAATGTCTCCTCATAATCCATACCATACTGTTGAGAATACCCTTTTGCAACCAACCTAGCTTTGTATCGCTCAATAGATCCATCAGAATTAGTCTTGATTTTATATACCCAATGATAACTAACAACAGTCTTACCAGGAGATAGAGGAACCAAGTCCCAAGTACCTGTCTTTTGCAAAGTAGAAAGTTCCTCATCTATAGCTTACTGCCAAAAAGGATCAAGAATAGCCTCTTTATAGGAAGAGGGCTCAGAGAGGCAATGAATAGAAGCTAAAAAGGAAGAAAACGATGAAGAATAACAAGAATAAGCAAAATCTGGTAACTTTGTGGACTTACGAATGCGTATGGATTGACGTAAGGGTGGATCCACAATCTCAGACGGAGCTTGAGGGACCATAGGAGAAGAGGAAGCTTCAGATGTGCCGGAGAGTAAAGTGTCGATTACTGCAGAAGGGGTATTTGAAGTACTAGGAACCTGAGATAACAAACTATCAGAATCCTCAGAAAAAGGATCTATACGAATAAGGTCAGATCTAGTCAAACTATGAGTAGTGGATGGAATAGAAAAGAAAGGTATATGCTCAAGAAAAATAACATAACGAGACACATAAAGTTTCTGAGCTATTGGATCAAAACAACGATACCCCTTTTTACCTTTACCATAACCAAGAAAGACACAAATAGCAGATCGAGAGGACAACTTGCTACGTTGCACATGAGGACGAAGAACGAAACAAGTACAACCAAAAACTCTAAAGAAAGAATAATCAGGAGCATACCCATACAACTTTTCAAAAGGAGACAGACCTGAAATATGAGAAAATGGAATTGTATTAATCAAACTTATAAGAACAGCTTCACCCCAAAACACACTAGGAACAGAAGCAGACAACAAGAGAGAATGAGCAGTTTCAACAATGTGCCTATGTTTTCTTTCAGCAACACCATTTTGCTCAGGAGTATTTGTACATGAAGTTTGGTGAATAGTTCCATTTAAGGCAAGTAGCTCGCAAAATTTATTAGAGGTGTATTCCCCACCCAAATCACACCTAAAACATTTAATAACAACAAAATGTTGAGTTTTGACAAGAGCCCGAAATGCTGTATATATCTCAAAGAATTCAGAACGGTGTTTGATTAAATAAACCCAACAATAACGAGTATGATCATCAATAAAAGAAACATAAAATCGAGACCCTCCTTTTGTGGCAACAGGAGAAGGTCCCTATACATCAGAATGAATCAAATCAAAAGGAGAAGAAGAAACAAAAATACTTCGATTAAAAGGTAAAGCTGAAAATTTTGCCAGTTTACATCTACTACAATCAGAAATATCACAAGTTTGTAAATTTCCTAAAGCCCCTGTGGATGCCAAAAATCTCAAATGAGAAGATGAAACATGACCTAGATGAGAATGCCATAAGTAAAAACTAGAAGAAGAATAACTCAAACGAAAAGAAGATAAATCAACACTATTAGCAAGTGGCGAAAGAATCGGCACTTTTTCATCCAAAATATATAGTCCCCCCTCCCTACGGCCTGTCCCAATCAGCTTCTGAGACTATAGATCCTGTACATAACAAGAAGAAGAGGAAAAAGTGACTAAATTACCAGAATCACATAACTGACTAACAGAAGCAAGATTTAATTTGAGTTTAGGAATATAATAAACATTAGGGAGAGACAAGTTAGGTGTAACAACAGAACCAACACCTGCTAAATGCATAGGAGTGCCATCAGTAGTCATAACAGGAATAGAAGACGAAGGAGACATAGAAGCAAAATGTGAAGAATCTGGAGACATATGATATGAAGCACCAGAATCCAAGACCCATACAGAATGAGACATACCTGAAGAACTATGAGGCAACTGACCCATGGAAGAAGAAGCAGACATAGCATATGGCTGTAAGGAGAGAAACTTCTGAAATTGCTCAGCCAGAGTACTAGGATCGGTGAAAGGACCGATGAAGTAAGCTAACTGCAAGTATTAGGTTCTGTAACCACGAGGTGGTCTATAAGCATTAGATTGTGACTAGTTGCCAGGCTTCGAAGCTTGAGATTGCTGTTACGATTGGTTATGTTGTCTCAACTTAGGACACTGAGCCTTCCAGTGACCTTTCTGCTTACAGAAACTACATTCGTCAATGGCAACCCTCGTATAAGACTTATTTTGATTATTGGAGGGTGGCTTAGAGGACACCGCTAACACAGAGGGATTAGAAGTAAAAAGAATTCCCTTTTCAGAATAAGACTTAAGACGTATTTCTTCAGCCAATAACTCACTGACAACTGAGTCAACAGAAGGAAGAGGAGAACGGTGCAAAATTGAACCTCTAAGTCCTTCAAAATCACTGTGAAGTGCCATTAAAAATTATACCAACCGCTGCTGTTCTCTACGAGCAATATAAGCACCACATGCCTTTAATTCTGCCGATTCTGTAAGAGCCAATTGATCCCAAAGATCTGTTATAGCAGAATAAAACTCCTGAATACTCATATTCTTCTTCTGAAGAGCTTGTATATCATTCTCCAATTGATACTGCTTTGCAAAATTTGATTGAGTGAATAACCTTTGCAAATGATCCCAAACCTCCTTTGCAGTCTCATACTTTGCCAGCTGTGTACCTATGGAATGCTCAACAGAATTGTTAATCCAAGTAATAATTTTTGCATTGTTTGCTTCCCAGGTATCTATCAAAGCAGCATACCACTCAACAATATTCTTAGGTTTTTCAAAAGTTCCACTAACATATCCCCACAGCTTTTTACCCTTAAGAAAATTTCTCATCACATAACTCCAATACGAATAATTCTTTTCATCCAACCTCACACTCACATACTGAAGCGAATCGTCTCTTTCAGTAGCCATAATCAAAAAACCAAGAAAGCCAAAAGAAAACGAAATACCAGATTGCAGAAATTGAGCGAATACTGAAATACCAAAATATAGAAATTGAGCAAATACCGCGAAAACTGTGTTTGAGATTAAGCTTCGTCCCATGGCTTTCTCTAATACCATGATAAAGAATTCAAAGAAAAATACAAGAACATTTCTGAAGAAGAGACAAGGGTTTCATTGACTGTTGAAATGTAAAAGTTAATTTAACCTAAATACAAAGACACTATATATAGGCTAAACAGGGAAAGGAAAAATACTATTCTACCCTTAATAAATAATAAAACAAAATAACTCAATATTTCTTAACAGAAATTTAACAAATAGTGGAAGCAAATTCATTTTTCTTGTCTTATATATATTAATGATATATTGTAGGCAAGTGGTGATATTGATTTTTTTTATGAGACTAAGCATGTATTGATAGCACATTTGGTAAGAATGTTATTGGTGTTTCCTCTTTGATTTAGGCATTGGGACTCACTGTGATAAATTAGTAGTATTCTTGGATTGTCTCATAAAGGTTATATTAAAATGATTTTGAATAGATTCAATGTAAAATCTAATAACCCTTGTAAAGCACCTGTTCAAAAGGGTGAGAGACTCTAATACCTAATATCCTCATAATGATAAACAAACCACTGAAACAGAGAAGGTCCTATATGCTTCCGTTATTGACAGCATCATGTATGTTCAAGTTCATACACATCTTGATATTATCTTTTTGTATTGGGAGATACTTGAGCAAATTTGGTATGGCTCACTAGCAAGATGCAAAGTGAGAGAGATCCTTTTGATGTTTTAGATTAGTGAGAGGTTGTTTTGTGTTTTGTAGTGGCCTTATTTTTGTTGTGTCTCGAGATTTTGAATTCTTATGTTGCTATTGTCATTGCCATACAATATTATTATTATTATTATTATTATTATTATTATTATTATTATTATTATGTGCAATATTATTTGAGAATTGTTAGGAACACACTCTCTATCACATTCCTTTCAACACACTCTTTTCTATTGGGCCACGTCACATATTAAGCACAAACTCAAACTTGATTACATGCTAATTGAGTTGATTATACATTAATCGAGTTAATTACATGCTAATTGAGATTGAGTGTGTGTTTTAGTGTGTGACGTGGCCTAATAGAAGAGAGTGTGTTGAAAGGAGTGTGATAGAGATTGTGTTCCTAGTATTTCTCATATTATTTATGTTATGACATATTATGAAGATATTTTGGACTCAGTCTTGCTTTGTTGTTGTGCTGAGATAATATTGTTAAATCTTAGAAAGTAATTTAGGCAATGTTTGGGCCATTTTGTTAGGAATTGCACTTTGATCATATATTGACATGCAATTTTGTTATAGTTTCCCATTACCTAAATACCATGTTTGTTGAGTTACTGAGATATGAGTATTATGCATGTATGATATTAGTGTTCCTTCAAGAATGGTTTTTTTGCATTGCTGAGGTACTTGTAGACCCATTTTGGACTAGTTGTTGAGAGTACTAGTTCAATTTTGACATCTTGTTATGGCTATATGTTGTTTAATTAATCTGGATATTTTTTTAATAAATAAAATAATATGACTTACACTGTCTAAGTGGGAGAATATTAGATTAACTTTATTAATTTTTATGTGGATTAGCATAAGTCACATTATATTTTATAAAACTAAGGTTAATTGGATGTCAAAATAATTAGAGCATATTATTGTAACCCAGATAGTGATTAGTATTGTTATAATTAAGCACTGCTCATAAGTGGATTTTGTTACTGGGTCTTGTGTGTGGACTTACCATGATGAGTAGGTTTAGTCTATTCTTATGTGATTATATACACAAGAGAAAAGCCTATATTCCTAGCCACTCTAATGCGTTATCCTATTGAGAATGACGTGTGAGCAACATCTATGGGATATGAATAACTCTCCTCTCTTTCACTATTCTTGATCACATTAATCATGACTACCTCATCATCATCTTTTTCAAGTAATCCTACAATTCAATCTATATTATTTGTGCATGTTATAATTTGAGATTAAATTGATATAAGGAATTTTGAAATTACTATATTTTAGTTTTGAAATAAAATTCCTTTAGGAACAACTCACCATATGATTTTCATGGGTTTATTACTAAGATTTCAAATACATTCTCCAATCACATCTGACAAAATAGAAGACTAACTCATGGTCATCTGTAAGTAAACAATACCCAGTTGCTTTTACACATCCACATCACAATTTAGTAGTTCAAATGGACAGTGATTCTCAGCAATGTCTCTGCACCATCAGTGGAAATCTGCCCTGGTGGGATAAGAGCTCTCAGCTCTGCAAAACCCCTTGCATTCTTGAACTTCCCTGTGCCCCCTATCACAGATAAATGTGACATGGTGCTTCCTATCTTGTACAGACCATAAAAGTTCAAGCTATCTCCATATTCCCCTCCTTCAAACAAGGCAGTGAATGCCATCATTTGTCTAGTCCCATCTGCTGAACTTGCCACATACACCCCTTGAGCTTTCCCAACTATTTGTGACCCCAATCCAGGTTGAGAGGTCAAGACATCATCAATTACAGTGATTGTACCAAAACCAAGTCCCAACCCATCAGGTCCTAACTGTAACTGGACAGTATTTTGGTTGTTGTTGTTACCTGAGTTTGGTGCAAAGGTAGTACCAGACAAGCCAGTTCCTAGTGGGATACCAGTAACTCCATTGACAGTGGGAATAGCACCATTGGCATTGGGGATGGGAATTGCACCTTGAGGGGTCTTGAATCCTACTGGGGTTGCAAAAGGCACTTGACCATTGTATATGTTGCCTAGCAAACCAGTTACTGGGCGAGCTGTTGGGTTACTGCCCCCAAGAATGTCATGCATGTATAACTCAATAATGGGTTCTTTCCCAGTGGCTGCAACAGGGTCAGCTGCAGCTATGGTCATTGCTAAATGTGCAATGGCAAACAACATGGTCAGGGAAGCTGTGGCTAATGATCCCATTGACATCTTGTTTCCAAAGTGTTTGTGTTTCAGATGAAAAGGCTAGTTGCAGTGGAATGCAAATCTTGGTCTTATATAGTTGGGAATGCAAGTGTGTTGGAGTAATTGTGAGATATGGGTGGTAGTGAAGTTGTTGAAACTAAAAGGAATGTAGATTAATTATGCCTTATGCTAATTAGATGAGCCAATAATTCTGTATAGTGACATTTTTGAGGTGTGATGAAAGAAAATAAATGTGCAATTAGGTTCTTTGTGGAGAAATCAATGGCAGAAACTAATAGATTGTGTAACTTATGAAGTGGGTGCAACTAAACCACATTCTCAAGACAATAGCAAAGTAACCCTCTAACGAGGGGAAAGTCAAAAGTGCGATTTTTTAAGGCTATGAACTATGTAGTATTTTCAAACATTAATTTATTTTAATCAATATCTTTTGTTAAACTAGTTAATGCTTATTACTTTAAGTTTCAATTTTTGAGGTAAATTATAAGCGAAATCATTCAGCTTTATTCATTGTCTCTTGCCTCATAATATTTCAATAAGTATAATTTATTCTGATCTTTTATTTAATTGTGTAAATTAATAATTAAGTTACATCTCCTTACAGTTGAAAACAAAAATTTAACAATAACGATAACAATCATGATAAAGCCTTATCTAAGATCTCCTTTGTTGTGAGAATTGTTTCAACTTTGGTCTTTCCTTAAGAATGTGGCTTACCATTGAGCCCAACTTGCCTTATTTTGTTTATAGAATTGATTATATGGATCAATTCATTCAATTGACACCACTAAGCTATATAAAAGGTAAAAAATTCAAATAAAACTATGTAGAATAAAATTCTTTAATAGTTTCCTTTAGTGTTTTCTTAAGTATTCCTATACTTCTTTTAAAGGTTTAATTTTCATTTGATCCATTTTTCATTAGAGTTTATATTGGTATTTTTCTTAAATGATCAAACTACCTTAGGTGAATTTCCATCATTTTTTTTCTCAATAGGTGTTATTTCAACTTTTTCTCAAATATATTCATTCGTAATATTTTATTTTCATGTACAATATTTTATTCTCAATGGCTACTTCACCATACACATGAGAAATGATGTATAGACATATTTTTTATATATTCACCAAATCCTTTGTTATTTTTAAGCTAATGTTTTGTGACTTTTTTTTATGAAGAATATTCTTACCTTTTTACTAAAAACCAAAAAATTACAAAGTTTTGCACTTGCAAATAACATCAAATACAAAGTTACATACTCTAAAAAAGAAGTTACAAAAGTTTATTTCAAAAGTTTGCAACTTTATTTAACTTAAGGATACATTACTTTTCCAAATGTGTGCTATAATAAGCCTCATGCATCAAATATGTCCCTGGAATCTCATTTTGATTAATTCTCTCCTTATCTCTTAATGGACCTTGCCACCCTAGTCCCATGTCTTTGCTATATAAAATTGTCCAAGCTATTGATACAAAACCTTGCATGTGATGTGAGGGCAATTTAGTTGCTAATTTGACAAATGAAAGTTAAAAGTATAAGAAATGCTACCAAATCACAAACCCTGTAGTTTGTCGTCCACTACAGGTTATTTTCCAGCCAATCATGACTTATATATGCATCATATCATAACCTAACTAAAACATGATTTGGATTAAAAATTTTAAATAGTGTGAAATGATATTAGTTATGAGGACAAAGTGAGTCAAATGAAGACCAATGCTACTAGCTTTGAAAAAAATATTTCAGTCATGTCTGTCACCCAAAGCAAAGTATTTTATCATTTTATTACATTCATGAGTTTTGCCTTTCAACCGTTGAAGATTAACTGGGTTGAAGAATAAAATATTTCAAAGGAATAGCAAAAATTAAGGGAAGAATAATATTGATCATTTTTCCATTGTCAATTATGCCATAACTGAGTCAGCTGTCTCCTGCACAGTTCCATCATTATCCATAACTTTGTTCTGTCTTACAACTGGGGAAATCAGCATCCATACTGTTTAAAGCAAATAAAATTCAGCAATGAAAATATTAGTTGGAGAGGTGGGTGCATTATCAAACTGCTCAGTTACATTAAACTGCCATTCCACTACCTGCTATTAATTGTAATATATGTTCATGTTTAAATGTACATCTCAAACATAACAGTTGTCTTATTAGTATGAAGGAGATCAGGGTCAAAGCTTATTGAAATTTAAGAAAAAAAATTGTTGTTATGTAAGCAATAATCGTTCACTTACTGTAAATTGTGGCTGCAAACCACTCGTTGATAATTTTCACCCATGTACTTGCCCAGCCAACATCAATGCTCCACCTGGTGGTTTGAAGAGTGCATTAGTTATACAAGAAAAGCAAATAAGACATAAAAGATCATCATACCTAAAGCACTGATTGACCATATGATGAATTAGGTTCCTTACTTCCTGGCTGTATTATTCAGATCCCAACTGATGAATAACATTGCAAAGTACATTGCCCCCAAGGAGAACACCATATGAAAAAATCCATAATTGTAAGGAATACCATCTTCCTGTTCAACTTTGTCATTGGAAAACTGGAAAGGACCAAAAAAAAAAAAAAAAAAAAACTTCAATATGTGGGGAATGAAACATTATTGTTATCTTCACACAGATGGTTTTCTATCACAATATGGGAGTGGCTTAGAAACAAATGATTTCTGCTTGGAAGTTGAGAAGTTGATGAAAGTAGTAATTATCTATCCTTTTGGTTCTTTTATGGAAGGAATACTTTTCTACCTAAAGCACTGATTGACCATATGATGAATTAGGTTCCTTACTTCCTGGCTGTATTATTCAGATCCCAACTGATGAATAACATTGCAAAGTACATTGCCCCCAAGGAGAATACCATATGAAAAAATCCATTATTGTAAGGAATACCATCTTCCTGTTCAACTTTGTCATTGGAAAACTGGAAAGGACCAAAAAAAATAAAAAAAGAAAAACTTCAATATGTGGGGAATGAAACATTATTGTTATCTTCACACAGATGGTTTTCTATCTATCACAATATGGGAGTGGCTTAGATACAAATGATTTCTGTTTGGAAGTTGAGAAGTTGATGAAAGTAGTAATTATCTATCCTTTTGGTTCTTTTATGGAAGGAATACTTTTCCCTTGATTTCTTAATGTGAGAGTTCCAACCTTTAACTAATTGGCATTAAGCGGAGTGGTTCAACAGATATATAAACTGCACCCGAAATATTAAAGCAAGCAATGTGGGACTCTTAACACTCCCCAAGGACCATACCATATGAAAATATCCATAATTGTAAGAAATACCATCTTCCTGTTCAACTTTGTCATTGGAAAACTGGAAAGGACCAAAAAAAAAAAAAATTCAATATGTGGGGAATGAAACATTATTGTTATCTTCACATTGATGGTTTTCTATCTATCACAATACGGGAGTGGCTTAGATACAGATATTTGGAAGTTGAGAAGTTGATGAAAGTAGTAATTATCTATCCTTTTGGTTCTTTTATGAAGGGAATACTTGTCCCTTGATTTCTTAGTGTGAGATTCTAACTTAAAACTAATTGGCATTAAGTGGAGTGACCCAATGCACTCGAAATATTTGTGCATTCAATGTAAGACTCTTAACACTCCGCTCCACAGATGCCTGGACGGAATAGGCGAGCCTAGTGAAGTAGGCGACAATGATGAGATCTTGGCTCTAATACCATATGAGATTCCAACCTAAAACCAATTGGCATTAAGTGGAGTGGCACAACAGATATATAAACTGCACCCGAAATATTGAGACAGACAATGTGAGACTCTTAACACTAGTACCAAAAGAAAGTTTCACCTTCAACTTGGCATTGTTAGACCAAAGAGTGGAGCTTTTGAAACCCCTAATTTCCAGAGGAACAAGATTGAGATTGGTATTTTGAAGTGATAGGAATTTTATTTATTTTATTTATTTTTGGATTTTAATGGAGATGAGTGATTCACCTGAAAGCTTTTTGAATCAATGCCCGTGGAAAAGGCTGCCATCACAATGGCAAATATGGCAACAAGGAAGCCCTGTTAGGAGAATAGTATATAGCACAGAATTACAGGATGAATAAAGCACTCATGAAAAGAAACATTCATAGTATCAGATTGTGTATATTCTAATTCATAAAAACAACTACATATCCACAGACAGTGTGCAGTGTCAACAAAATGACTGTAGAGGCCATACATGAAAATCTAATAGAAGCATTGGTTAGACTTGCAAGCATACTAGACAGCATATTGAACATCATGTGCCAATCACTTTAAACATGATTAGTTGAAATCTTTACATATAATTCTAGTTCATACTTCCTTATAGCTGGTTCTTGCCTTTAAACCACTGCATTTGACCATGGATATAGCAAACAACTGAAGCATAAAAAGTCAATGACAGCAATCAAATATTAAAAGTTCATTATTTAGCTTAGATTTTGGAAAGATGTATCAATTATGTAGGGCTGATGCTAAAAGTAAAAGACAGACAAGGCTTGGTACCATATCAGTAGGTGCACATCACTTTGTCAGATCCTATCCAAGCGATTTTCCTCTATCCAGAAATTATCTACTATCTAAACAAAATTTTAACTTTCCAGAGTTGCAGATACAAGTAGTGGAAAGATTCATCCCAAAATACTTCACAATATCATGAGAAAGAAGACACAAACCATGTTTTCATTTCATTATATCAACTCCACATTATAGATTTAAGATGCACAACATGGTAATGCTTATAACCTTTCTGCTAACACTCAAACAGAAAGTTCTACAATTTTTAACTGCAATAAATACCTATAGAAAACACTAGGAAGTATGAATCCTCAATGATTTTGAATTCTAGGGAAATTTGGAAGAAGCAAATAAAGGTTTTTCAAACTTTACATTAAGAGAGATAGAAAGACTTACAAGTATAGTTATCCAACCACCATTTCCTTTCTCCTGGTTCTTTGCCTCATATCTTATGGTGGCAGGTTCACTGAAATCGCACGAATGAGATCCATAAATATACAATGTCTAGAAAAAACTTTCAAAATTTCCAGATAAAATCTATGATTTGATGTTGACAGTGAATCGAGTTAACACATATAAAATCCAATATATTATATATATTTTTAATATATTATAATTTAAATTGCAAATAAAATTGTATCTCTTTTAGAAAAATCCGAGTAATATTATGGCATCAGCCACAACTGAGTGAATTACAAAACATTTTAGAAAGGAATTTCGTTCTATGTTCTAACTTTAATCCGAAAAATATATGCTAACTTCACTCAAGTATACAACAGTTGGGAGTCAGTCTGCTTTAAGTTTCCAATTATTTAGTTTCAAATATAATAAAAGCTAACAAATAACAATACTATATTGGCTACTAGAGTAACAAGAAATAGCCATCATGCACTAATCCTGTTGGTTGTGGGCCAGCATCATGCTTTGGCAAGGCCCAAGAGGGGTCAGAGTCAGATTGAACAGTAGGTTTGATTCCCGAAAAGGCAAGGATTGTTGGGTAAAGGAACAAAATTGGTTTTATATCTCTAAGATAGACTCGAGTGGTTGTCAGCTCCAGGCAACATTTTGCATATATTGTAATATATCTACTTATAGAAGTTTAATTTACCATAATAACAAGTTCGGCTAACACTAAAGAAGGACTTGACTCTGTTCTGTTTTTCACTTTTACTAAGAATTTTACAACCAACATACCGAACTCACAAGTAACTAATGACGATCACATGATCCTTATTTAATTTGTAGGAAATTTACCCACCACAAAGGCACTGGGGCTAATAGCTGGCAGGTATATAGATTAACAGCCCTAAGATATTTAGGTGAGAATAATCTGACAATTTACCATTCAAGTTTTGGGATGTTATTACAATTTTTATTACAAAAATGATGCTTTGATGGTGGTCTCATTCTCAGCCAGGTCATTGTTAGACAGAAATATACTCTCCAAATGGGTAAAAATTCTACAAGGTTTTTATTAAGATAAGTTGATATCATAATCAATGCATAGTAAAAATTCTGAAATATTAAACTAGAATTGATATATTGCCTAGAAGGAAACTTTTAAAAGAGCCAAGGAACCGTTATTGATATGTATGGGTTAGAATCCTGACCTTCTGATTGCACACCAACAGAGGAAAACAATGTAAGAAGCCATAATTCCTGAGGATAAAAGACCTCTATTAACCTGTAATAATTAAGCATTTAAATGACAAAACATAGATTTTATTGGTTTTAGTGCAAATTAAAATATTTGGATAACTTCTTGATATATGTCCTGATAGAGTTTTAGTAAGTTGAATGACTATATATGAGCTGTGAGTTACAATGCTTAATTACTCGCAAAATACAGAATCTAGCCATAGTAGTTTGCAACAAACAACTGCCCTTTGCGCAATATCAAACTATATAGGATCATGTTGAGGTAATTTGCAGGAGATCATAGGTTCAAGCCTTCGTGCTGTCTTTTGACTAATCTATATGAGAAGCATAATTACTTTTAATGCATAAATATAGAGGTTTAAAAAGAAAATGATGCATATTAACTAGATGCACTTTTCGTACCTTAACTTTACCTTATGTTTCATTTTTGTCCCACAATTATATTTTGTTTCATTTTAGTCCCAAATCTTTCCAAAACTCGCTAAATTCATCCCAGCCATTGAAAAGAAATTCTTGCTAGACACAGTGCAAAGCCAATTGTGCACTTGTGCTCACATACAATGCCATGTCAGCAAGTCTTGTTAGCATTTCTAATAAAAATAGTGATTGGGAGTTGGGATGAATTTGGTAGGTTTTGGATAGATTTGGCACAAAAATGAAATAAAATAAAGTTGTTAGGATGAAAATTAAACCTAGGGTGAAGTTAAGAAAGGAAAAGTGCATTTTTTCCAAAGATATTGTACAAATTATATTACCTCAAGGATAAAGAAAGAGGAAACAGAAGACAACGCTTTTCCTCTGTCACTGTAAAACCTTTAAAAATACCACTTGCTGAAACATTAGTAATCAAAACATAGTGTACCTTTGAATGTAAGGATACAACCATCATTACGGCAAGCAGAATTGCAGTCCATGTGATGAAAAATATATTGAGAGAACATGAAGATCTTGAGGCATATGAGGTGTACATATAGACAACTCCACATATAGAGGCAACATAAAACAGCGTTGACATAAAATGTCCAAGGGAGCACCTGTGCCAACTCAAGAAGATGCTAATGTATCAAAATCCAGACATTACTATTAACCTAGAAGGAAAATGTTCAATAATGTCAAACACTAATGAGGGCTATCTCTGCTTTAAAGTTACATTCCTCCCTCCATAAAGTAAAACGTAGCAATGGTCTAGATTTTATTATTCATAAGCTTGAAAGTTTAAATTACTCATTCTGAATTTAGGAGCATATCTTGCAAAGTAATTTTGCCAAGTTAAGTAGGTGAACAACACAGTGTATGAATATCACTGTCAATACAATAAAAAGGAAAGAACTTTGACATACTTTGAAGTTTTTAAACTACAATACAAACTTGTTGGGCAGTGATTTATAATTAAATAAAATCTACAATTGTTAGTGTACAAAATTTGTTGCTCCAAATAATTAATAAAATTAATCTCTTTATATAATAAACATTAGGGAAATAATTGACATACTGCTGCTGCATAGCAAATAATAAAGACCATGATGAATTGTTTCATATCAAAAAAAAATCTTGAACCTTCCATTTTTTCATAGCACCAAAATTACCTTTGCACAGTACTGATTCAGAAGTCAATTAGGTTGTCTTCATCCTTAGAACAAGGAATAAAAATGAATCAAAGCTGATCAATGAATTATTGCAACAACACAACTATGTACCTCTGCTTCCTTTCTTCATCTGCAGTCCAGTACTTATTCCACCAAGTGATAAAATGGACGACACTCACAAGTTGTAAAAGAAGAAAAATTCTGTGTAAATATGAACCACAATATACATGTTAGTACAATCTGTAGAGAGAAAAATTAAGCAGATACCATATGCTGATGGAGTCTCTCAACCCCTGCAAAAAGAAAAAAGAAAATACCAGTTTCCACAAGTTTTAAGGAGTATAGGAAAGGGATATTAAACTTACAAAAATTTCATACTTAAATGATCAATTTTATCATTTTGTCTTCTCTTCTCTAGCTCTTTCAAGTCCAAATGAATTTCAAAAAAGATAAAGAACACCCAGAAAAGTTCCATAGGGGTTTTTCTAATATTTTCATGGACACTGGTTATCAAATAGAAATCTCTCACAGATTGACTTTAGTTTGGTTCTTATAGATACTGAATTTTTGAAGCATATGGCTTTGCTTATCTGCGATAAGTTACTTACAAAAACACTAATACACAGTAGAAACAACTTCAATGAAAATTTAAGGTGCTGCTGATCTGCATAAATACGAATAAAGCCTGGACATATTATGACGGAACACTGGTAAACACTGGTATTATTCCAAGAATTAGGGCTGAATACCCCAAGAAACTGTATACAAGAAACAATGTACACTCTCACAACTCCTATCACAGATTCGAGGTCTGTGTAACCTCCCTCTAAGCCAATGTGGCTTCCCTTCCTTTACCCAAAATGCCAAGATCCCCTCCGTCATACAATTTCCCTTATTTATATCCTTATTCCCATTCCCCAGCTCCTAACCGAGTACCACAAAAACAGCAACTAATCTCTAACTAACTAAAGTTAGTTATGTCTCATTGGGTTTGGGCTTATGTCTTCTGACATAAACTCTATTTACTGCAGGCCCAATGCCATCATATTATCATTAACTTTGATGTCTGACAACTACCACATGTCTTCAAGTGGAACTAGAATAAGCTAACCAAGTTGAGATATGGTTTCAAAAACTAACTTTGCAATAGATATTATCTAGTGCATATGAAAGTACAAGATTCAAGACTTGATACCATGTGTAAAGATATTGATCATTCCCCAAAAGAATTATTTTAAGTGAAGGATCTGAAGCTTACCCTGCACCAATACGAGCAATTTCACCTGCATCACAATAGGTGTGCCATGGTTCTTACTTCTTATCAATGATTTTTAAGAAAAGGGATAGATAGAATGGATTTTTCATTTTCAATGAAGAAAAGATAAGAGTAATACTACTCAAAGAACTATTTGGGATATAAAAGAGGATAATTTCCTGCTCAGATTGTTGGATGATTGACTGTTTCTCAAATGAATGATTAGTACACGCATTTGTACTCTTTTATGGCTCAAATGGTTACTTGAGTACCATTACTCAAAATATAAATGTCCAACTACAACTAAAGATCCTAGTGCATTGTGCCCAAAAGGATTTGTTTCATCAATTTGACTATTTTACTACTGGCAGTTGTCAAAACTATGAAAAATTGAAACCTACCATATATTTGAACAAATTCTGAAGGGAAGAAGAATGGCAGTGCCATTGATACTACCAATAAAACAGACTTCAGTTCCCACCATCCAGAATGCCATGAGTGCCGACCATCACATAATTTTCTTGTTTTAACAGTAGTGAGAAACATAACTAAGAAAAATATCTGAATTCATTGTCAAGGACAATAGTTCTTATGACTAATAAAGCATTCTAAAGATTATATAGAGAATAGGGACCAACTTTTTCTTTGATATCAAATGCAATACCTGAATTATATTTTTTCACACATAATTAATAAAGAGGATCAGCTGCAGATAGTGGCAATAAGTAAGATTTGCAAGAATCAGGTCTATGTTTAGTTCAAATAAGACTCATGGTGTGCATAATACCTGTTTTTCATTTGATTACCTAAAATTGGTGGACTCTAAACCTTATTTTGTTATTTCGTTTCAAGAAGGCATATTCTGTCAACAATCTAATTCAGTAAGGGAAGTAAAAATAGAAAAAAATGTCAAGTTTAAATCCCTCTAAGTTTGGCCTTCATTCAATTTATAAATATTGTTTGCATTGAAAGTTGGCTAAAGATACAAAATTGCCAGAATATTTTGAAGTTGACGAGTAAGAATTGCTTTGTTTAAAGGCTTAAATCTAGAGATCCAGTGGCAGTATATGATGATTCCTCATGAAGCAGAAACTGTGTGATAACTGAAAGATACATAGCATCCTAAACTCACGCGAAGAACTCCCAATGAATGAAAACAGTCATCTCCTTCAATTCCACATACTTTGATATCTGTAGAAAGTAGAAAAGGATCAATAACAAGAATGGGTAAGAAAGGCCATAATATCATTCACTATAAATTCCTTCACAGTCCTAACTATATGGCAGGAAACACTAGTATTTGTCAAAATAATAAATTCTAGCTTCTCATGCTTAATAAAATCAAGGCCTCAAAAAAAGGTGATAAAATTAAGCAAGAAAGAGAAGAAAGAAAATCAAGTTTCAAGCAAGCATAATAACAGAAGTTACAAAGGCTCGAGCAGTTCACAGCTATATTATGGAGATTTTCCTTTTATGTTACCTATAGCAGTTATGGTGGATGCTAGAACTCTAAATGTACCGAAATCATCTCCATTTGCTTGGTCTTGCACGTGTCAATTGATACCACCAAAAGAATTAATTTCTATTAATTAATAATTAATATGTAAACATAAGATAATATGAAAATGAGCATGATGCCTCGCTCCTTTAATAATTCTAAAGAAGTGAAGTTACCTATCTCAAATTCTCACCCTAAAAAAAAGAAAAATGAAGCTAGATCAAAATAATTTGAAATCATACTGTACTGAAACTTATAATCCGCAAAAATTTTTGGAAAAAAGACAGATTCTGTAGACCATATTACTGGTGACCTGAGTTTGGAAATGGAAAGAACACTGACTTACAATGAACCCAAGGTATAACTCTTTGCCCATAGTCACGGAAAAACCAAGCTACAAGATTCGTTATCAAGAATATAATGCCGAAATAATAGCGGGCTTGCAGTGATTTCTTTCTTTCTACTGCATAATCAACCTTGTTTAACTCCAATGAAGCAGCTACTTCTTCCTGAGGAATACTTTGTCTGTCACTTAAATGAATATGTACTGCTGTTACTTGAGCTGTTGTTACCCCAGATGCACTCATTCTACAATTACAAAAAAGAACTTGGTTAATCACTATTAATGTCACTTTATCACAAGGTGGCAATGGAAGTGTTCCCCACCTACAGTGTTTTAAAGATTAGAGGTACAATATTGAACCACTGTGGAGCACTGAATACAACCAAAACATGTTTCGGTTGATCTCTGTAATTTTGTGTTGCAATGAGTAAACTCTACATTCTGCAACTAACTGCTCAGCATGCTACCAGAGGAGTACTAGAAATTCTATTTAAAGAAATGCACCTCAAGTTCCAAATGTTTATGGTTTTCTTTCTTTCTTTCTTTTTTCCTTTCACATATTTCACTATGTGCAATTAAATACATTAAATATAAGCATCAAAATGTCAAGCAAAATAGCATTCTACTTTACCTTTAAGAGAAGAGAAAGAATCCAAATAATACTAGAAAACTTCAAATTTAAGTTCAAAAACAGTGAAGTATGCTAAAAGCTAGAAACACCCAACAGAGATGCTCATCTTGAAAACAACAGATCGGACACCAAATTCATCTTCACTCAGGTAGATAATGCCCCACAAATGATGCTCACACAAGAAATATTCAATAAGCTGTATAAGGAACCTATGATGATGAGTAGAACATAGTGCAAATTTTATGAACACAATGTAGGAAAAGCCAATTTGATGCATGAAGGAACTAAAATTCTCACCTTATTTTGCTTAAGAGTACAATCTTTGGAAGCTAGGACGCTACTCAGCTGGAGTAAGAGTATGAAGCTGTTGGTCCTACTTGTACCAGTTAAAAGAAAATGCCCCTAAGTCCCAGCTTCTGAAGCAGCAGTTTGAGATGGGCATCTGAAATAGATTGTAATTATATGATAATTATATTGCAACTGGGGTTCAAACCGTTGGATACGTAGAAACAACTTTGTTGATGTCCACATTTGTGATGTCATGATGCTCCCTCATCCCATGCGCAGCACAATGTTGCTCACTCTTCACTTACTTTTACATATCAAATATATATATATATTGTCTTTTTTGACTTCTGCATGATTGTAGTAAAAATCATATTTTCTGTACAGCTCATTATCTTGAAGTTTCCTCCTCTTCCCCATAATATTCTATACAAGCTAAATTAGTATACAGAAAACCTGCCAAGAAGTATGGTAAACAATTCTAATTACCTTTTCCAACTAGAAAAAGCCAGCTGTTCGATGAAATTGTCGCAACAAGTTTCCTCCTCTCCGGGGTACTGAGGCTGCCCCTCCCCACTCACAAGTGCTTCCAGCAGGCTGAGACCCCTAACATTGCACAAGCTCTTCAATTATTGAACTTAAATTTACTTACCACTTAAACAATTCCTTGTTAAGTATAAGAATTTATATTTCAAGTCCCTGTAATTTGGATAAACAGCTTAAATACATAATTGTGTGCGACAACAACCAAACTTTATATCACTTTGAGGATGATGAGTCTCTAAAAAATGCTAAATACCCATAATTTTTTTTATCAGAATTTTTTATAAAGATGAATTGACATGCTTATTATTGACTATTAGATGAATAAATTATTCATACCATTTTATTTTATATAATAATTACAATTGAATTCCGCTATTTATTTTTTAGCTGTGTAGCACTCCTCAATAAATATTTGATAAAGTTTTAAGTTGGGTACTGATGCTTCTACGATTAGGGGCACAGTGTAAAAATTGATGTTATATTACAACATAAGTAGACTTATTAGCATGAATACCACCACACAAAAACAAATGGTAATGTCCAATTCTTAAGTGTTATGTCGTGTATAAACAGCTTAAATACTTATTAACATAATTCTATGGTTATTACATACATGATCCAATAATTAAGATTCGATTCTCTTCCATCTTCTTACTTCTCACAATAAAAAAAGAGAAATTATTACAATAATAAAAATCCAGCAGACATTTACAAATTAAACAAACATCAAATCTAGAAAGAAAAATAAATAAATACAGTCTACACTCAAAACTAAAATTAAGAAAAAAAGTTTTGTTTCTTATCCAAAAGCTATCCATGATTGAGAATATTTCACAATGGAATCTAATACAAACAATGCAGCAAATTAAAAATTGTATCTCATCTTCTCTCAAAGTAAATTTGAATGTTTTCTTTACTTGGGAGATCATAGAATCAAAATGGGAGTTATAGAAATCTAAAAGGGGACAATTTAATGCCATATGTGTGAGAAAAAATGTTTGAGAAAAATGAAATGATCTACCAAAAAAAGAAGAGAAAAATCAAATGGGGAAAGGTTTAGGAGATAGCGGGAATGGTTTGAATTAAAAGAGTTTGGGACATTAATAAAAAAGACTTGCAATGTGGACAAACAAGGCCAGGACAAGAATGGGTAGCCCCATGTTGACCTTTCCAGCTTTTCCTTGCTGATTGAAATTATAGGTCGAGCCTAACCAAAACACCTCCCCACGCGTCTTCAATGGGGATTAGTAACAGTTGAATATATTCGCGGCGGTGGCAACTTTGGTTTATATATTTAAAAAAAGTTTTGTTAAAGAGTATTTTAAATATAATTGTTAAGAATCTAAAATAAGAATATTTTTATAAAAAATAGAATATTTAATATATTAAGAATTAAAAATAAATATTTTTCATTTAAAATTTTTATTTTTATTTTTTAACAGGGCACTTGTTAGATAAAACTTTTTAAAAAAAGTTGTTAATGTACCAAAAAAAGTTCTTAAACTTTAAAAAATAATAATAATAACACAATTATTAATCAATCAATCAATATAATATAGAAAATAAAAATACATGGCTTGAAAATTTACTATATGTCATCTCAGTCAATAATTACATATTTTAATTTCTTGACATGTGTGACATCTATAATAGTTAATTTTTTGTCACATGTCATTTGATGTGATAATTTTTTGTCATATATGATTTGATATAACATATGTAAAAAACCAAATAATAAAATTTAAAAAAAATCAACAAAAATCAAAATAAAAAAATGAAAAAAAAGATAAAAAAATAGTCGAACTACTTTCTAGGTCCTTGAGAAACTTCTCTTGTGATAATCGTTTTTTTCTTTCTAGAAGAACTTCTTTCATGAAATATGCAGGGTTATGTTTGTCTCTGGGTTTGGCGTTAATGTACTTTCATTTTCATCATTGTCTTTTGAGTCTTCGAAGAATTGGTTTTCTTTATTCTTGATGGAAATGCCTAATGTTCCTCACATTTCATCAAAGAAGGAACAAAAATTTGAAGAACTTTCCGACGGTGGTGGAGGGACATATGAATGGCAGAGGATGCTGAGAAAACTAATATGAAGGCCACAAGCTAAAGCTCTATCACATGCAGGGAACCTATCATGCCACTAACAGGGGTTCTTATTGTTTTTGCTTACAGGTGGAGGCACAGTTTGGTCTGATGAAAGTGAAGCTACTATGGACCACCAGTAGCAACATGGTTGAAAAAGGTAATGTTTGGGCATATCGATAATAGAGAGGATGTTGAAAAAACTAATATGAAGGCCACAAGCTGAAGCTCTATCACACGCAGGAAACCCATCATGCCACCATCAGGGGTTCTTGTTATTTCTACTTAGTGCCTACTGGTCGAGGCATCGTTTGGTCTTAAGAAAGTGATGATGCTAATAAGGACCACCAGCGGCAACACGGTTGAACAAGGTAATTTTTTTTTTGTTTTGTTTTTGCTCTTTGTTAGTTTTTTTTTCATGATCACAATTATACCATTATCATAATAATTAAATTGCTTAATATAATAAATCATATTAGATAATAATATTGTTAATTAATATTACTGCATTGCTTTATCTCGGTGGTTGAGCAAATTGGAAAGAATCACCAGTCCCAAAAGTGGTTGTCATGTATTATAATTGGTAAGTATCTGTAATTCATGTATAATTCTTACCAAAATTATTTTTATGTGATAACACTTATTTGAATTAATATATAATTGATTTTGTTGCAACCATAAATCATTGCAATCAACTCTATTTTATCCAAATTTGATCTGAAATTAATTTTGACTGATATATTTGAAATTTATTTTGGATGATTTGGTCAACTATGTAAATCACAGAAAATCTATAATTAAATTCATATTAAAATTAAAAGTGGAGGTAGTGAGAAGTAATTGTTTTTCTATATAAAGACTGTTATTCTTCTTATTTAAAAAGGCCATTGGAACCATGAAAGATTTTTCTTATAACTTAAATAATAATTTTTGTTTCTTATAAAAATTTGGTTCACACTCTTATTTTAAAAAAACAAGTAAAAATCATATAAAATAATTCATGCAAAGCATATCAAGCATAAATAAAATAATTAAAAACACATAACAATTAAATAGTTTTTCCTCGCTTTTCATTGAAAAAAAGAAAAGTCTCTTGAACATAAAAATAATTTTTTAATTGAATATTTTTAAAATAAAATAATTCAATTAAATAGTTTTGCTAAAAAATAAAAAACAATTTTTATTTGGAATATAAAACATTATTTTAATAAAAATATAAAATAACACTCTAATAATCATATGAAAAAAGATTGAATTCTCTTACTTTCCCTTGGATACCAAATGACCCAATATTATTATGTGATATGTTTTAATATTGATCTATCCTAGTGATCTCTCCCAATGAAAATTATAGTAAGTTTTTACTGCTGACATTAATGTCAAATTAATCATGACAAAAAAGGAAATTAATCAATGCTATAATTTTATTTTCAATTTTATCTAATTGTCACAAGTCTTCACTATGATAATAAAAAGATATTATTATTGATTAATAATTTAATAATTTTTCATTTATAAACTAAGTAGACTTTCAATTATAAAGAGTTCATCTTTTTGAATTAATATTTATTTTTTATTTAATTTAATATTATTTTATTTTTAAAAAAATTTATGTGAATTCAATATTGAAATCTTACTTGGACAGAAGAATCTTACATTGCCATTTGAGAAGGATTTTGCCTGCAGTGAAGATTAGTACTCTCATAAGTCAAATGGAAAAAAATATTGAGTCTTTAAATAAATTATATTTAATAACCTAACATTGTATTTGAATGACAGAGAATGAGGGGAAGGGAAAAAAGTTTCTTTATTTGAGAGTTTGTTAAAATATAAAAATGAAAAGGAAATCATAAGAAACTATTCACCCTCTCTTCACCTCAAATGGCAAAGTTTTGTTCTCCCAAAATTGGAGTAGAATGAGAGAAAAATAAACTTATAGTTAAAATTAAATATGTTATATTCCATTTTGTTCCTTTATAAGTCAATTCCAAACAAGATAATGGACTTTCGTTTCATTCCCTTATTTATCTTTCAAACAAGGAGAAAGATAACTTTATTCCATTCCTTTCATTCTTTTCACCTCAAATGACAAAGTTTTGTTCTCCCAAAATTGGAGTAGAATGGGAGAAAAATAAACTTATAGTTAAAAATAAATATGTTATATTCCATTTTTCACACTCTTATTTTAAGAAATATAAAGACCTTTATAAGTCAACTCCAAACAAGATAATGGACTTTCGTTTCATTCCCTTATTTATCTTTCAAACAAGGAGAAAGATAACTTTATTCCATTCCTTTCATTCCCCTTTCCAGCTCATCCCCACCTATTCCATTCCGTTCTGTTAATGAGAAAACTTCCAAACACAATGTAAGTTAGTGCCTAAGCAGAGATTATGTAACTTATTTTTTGAAATTTATTTTAATGAAATAAAAGTGACTTATCACTTGGCTTACTTTTTTTAGATTACATAAACATAAATTAAAATAATTTTATGTAATTTTCAGTAAAGTTAGTTTATTAATTTTTTTATAAAATTATTGGATTAAATTATACATTTAAAAGACAAAGATTTTTGTTTATATTTTTTATAAAATTTGTTTATAACATTTTATATTTAAATTCTTTAGTATTTATATTGAAGTGAAATCATTTCATAAAATTATAATAAAAAATATATTTGATGTATTTTTAAACTAAACTTATAAATATTATTTCTCTTAATGAATTATTACATATATTCTATTTAATAATTTTTTATTTATAATTATATTAATTTTTATCATTTAATTCTTAATTTACACGGGTGAAAAATCCAATTATTACTTAATGTTAGAATCATGTACATGGTGCATAATTATCTTGTTAATTGAGGTTTTTTAAACATTCACTCCCTTAATCCCTATGGCACATGGTGAGATAAGGAACAACTATGTATTACATACAGATGGGTGGGATGTCAAGCTTGGTTCAAGTATGTACTTCATTTTTCTACCAATTGCTCCAACCTTTATTTTTTTCCGTCTAAGTGGTCCATTTCATGGATTTTTCATTTTATCTTGAGGCTTCTAATTTAGTTTTCTAATTGGGCATTATTGGTACTTTCTTTTTTTCTAATCTTTAGGATGCTTGGATTTGGAACTTTGATCCTTCAGCATCCCTTTCTTGCAATATTTTTTCAGTTTATTACTTTTAATTAATTCTTCTTCACTAACTTCATCTTTAGCGTGTTCTTTTTTGAAAAGTCTTTTTGGACAACGATGTATTTTTAATAGGATTTTGTTAATAATTTTTAAATGAAAAAGTAATTTTTTTAATTTTCAATATATTAAATGTCTTATTAATTTTCAATTTAAATTTTTTTATTTAACTTTTTTAATAAGTGCCCACAAAATCTTTCTTTAATAAGATCACCACTAATGGGTTTTACATGTGTCAAGGGCTTCAAAAGTTCCGAAACAAATGGTCACCTCTTTTAGCATTGCTAGCTAGATTAGCAAATTTGGTGTAAAACTTGGCTATTCGGAGAGTTTTATGGTGCGTTTGGATTGCCGTTTACAACTCTAGAATTACATTTGCATTCTTTAAACATGTCTTGAACGTCATGCTAACATGTTTGTTGAATTTTTCTCTAGAATTAAGTTTGAGTCCAAACTTAAATTTAGTCTCTCAAACATAAAAGTAACATTTTGTTGCCTTTATATTGAGAGAAAATTTGTTCGTGTGTATAAACAAATATATCGTTATAATTTGATATTAAATACTATTTTAATAATATTTGAATACTAGTTTGTATTTAGTATTACATTAAACTTGACTTCTACATCTTCTTGACTTAGTTTGAATTTTAAATTTCTAATTTAATTATATTTTTATGTGTATTTAAATTTAATTATAATTTATAATTTTTTATAAATATGATTTATGCAATTTGTTGTTTTTTAATTCATATTAGTGCACTCTCTCTCTCCATATATATATATATATATATATATAGGACATATTTAGTGAGATGAGTTTCTATTGTGAGAGGATAAGATGAATAAATCTTAATCATATAACTATATATGAATGATCAAGATTAAATTTACTTAAAGATCATGTAACTACTTAAAAAAGTTATATGCATTTATATTCTAATCTTGACCATTCATGTAAATCTAATAATTAAGATTCACTTTCTCACTAGATACGCTCTCATATATATATATATATATATATATATATTTATTATTTAAGTATATTTAAAATGATAAAATGAAATAAAATGATAACATTAATGTTGCAATATAAAATTCATACCCTTTTTAGTAATTACACATTCAAAAGTGATTTTGATTAATGTTATTCAAATAATATTCATTTTGTTAAAATCATATTTAAGATAAAAGTTTTCAAACATAAATCACGTTACTGTAAATTTCCTTTTAAACAAAATTATGTTTGTAAAATTAAGTTGACTCAAACTCAAGTTTACAAACTGTAATCCAAACACACACTTAGACGTGCCCATTTGGTTTAAAAGTATTTTTCTCTACTCATCATAAAGGCTTTGAAAATAGAAAGATTTAAAAAAAAACTTTTTGATAGAGTTTGGTGTATTTAGTTGAAACGTAATTTCAAAAACTTTTCAATAATTATCTTCCTCCACTCTATCATAGGACAAACTAGTTTTCTTAACCTTCTTATTAACTAGTAAATATATCGTGTATTGCATGAGTTTTTTAAATTCACATATAATAAAATAAATAAATTAAAATAGAAAATTTATTTAAAATTATTTTGGAGATATGTATAATTAATTTAAAAGAAGAGAAGTTGAGAATGACATGTGTCATTCTTTGGGGGAGAGCAGAGTAAGCGATTAAGACACTCTCAAGAAAATGTACTCTAATTTAATAATGATATATTATCTATTAGAGATTTTTTATTATTTTACTTTGTTAGTTAAAAGATCTTATCTATTTTATAATTAGGATTTTAGTGGGATTCTATCAAATCTCAAATCTTATTTTAATTAGTTATATTTGATTTAGATTTGGTTTGTTTTGTTTGAGGGTTATAAATACCCTTCCTATGCACTTTGGAAGTTGTTAAATATTGATTATTGAATTTAGTGAATAGTATTCCCTACTTTGAGACCTTGTCTCTTTGTACTGAGTGCCTTCGGAACCCCGAGGGTTCTTTATTATCTTTTCTCCATTGGTCCTACATCAATTTGGTATTAGAGCCTTGTTGATCTCATGCTTTGTGTTGTTTGAAAGTAAAGATTTTTCACAGCCAAAGTTGTCCACTGCTTACCGCTCACTAGATAACTATACAGATTTCTTTGAATCATTGCCATCTGGACCTCGTTTTGACCTAAAACCACCACCATCGGAACTAGGAGCCTCCGATTTACAAGACTACAAATTTTTAGCCTGATCGATTTTTGCACGTGCCCCCATGCACCACCAGAATATTTTGAGTGTGGCCCTATGCGCCACCAGCTTTTCAGCTCGTAATTTCATGTGCCAACACCTTTCACTGTGCTGATGCATGCGTGACGCGTTGTTAACATCATCTTTAGCATAACAGGATTGCTAACACGACTTGATTGCTGATGTCATTGCTGACGTTGCTGCTGATGTTTTGACACTGATGTGATTGACTGCTAACACGACCTGACACCAGATGCCGACATTAAAGTTGACTTTGACCATTGACCAGAGTTGATTTGATGATTGATTAGAATTAACTTTGACCATATTTGACCAGACTTTCTCTTCTAGGATTTTAGGCATTCCAGACCTATTTTTCCACTTTTTTTTACAGTTTGGAACCTCCAACAATGGGTTTTGGCTATTTCACTCTCTTTTTGCTTTATAATAGTGCATTCTTTCCAACTTGAAACTTGTCTAATTTTCATATTAGTTTAAGTTTACTAGTAAATGTGTTTTTAGGTCCTCAATTTGCTTCTTTTTACCTATTATTTTCCTCTACCATTTTTTCCATATTACAAAAAAAAATCAAAAAAATTTTAAAAAAAAATTACCTTCCATCATTGCTTCCTTTTTGCCCTTATTTTGCCATAATTGATGCCATTATCATTAGCTCTTTTACATTAGCAATCTGAATGTTGCTTGTGCATTTAGGGTAGTTTATAATTATCACTTATCTGTACTTTGTCTAGTTGGTGTTCCTATATTTCATGTTGCTCCTTATTTGGATTTTTCTTCTTGACTTATACTTTGCATGACCTGATCTCGCAACCAACCTATATAAGGCCAATTTGCTACCTTTATTATTGATTTTCATTCATTTTATACTACAACTATGGATAATCTTAATACAGTTAATGAGCGTCTTACCACCTTAGAGACTAATCAAACCACCCTTAGAGATGAGGTTGCTTCCCTTATGACAGATATTGCTACCTTTTAGGATAGTCAAATAACTATTACTGCTAGGCTTGAACAAATATTTGTGTGTCTTAATTTGGTAGATAATACTAGGGAAGAACGAGTTCCACCATCTGACATCGATGATGAGCTTGCTGAATATGAGAGGTGTGAACAACAAATTCATAACTGTCAGGGTAGAAATAATCGACAGATCCATAATCGTTAGGACAAGAACAATGATGATGAATTTAATGTCCTTAAGCTAGTAAAGATAGATAACCCAGTCCTTTGATGGTCGATTAGATCTTGATGCTTTTCTTGATTGGGTTCACAACATTGATGACTACTTTAACATTTATGCCTTTCCTAAACATTAGAGAGTTCTAGTTACTAAGATGAAGCTCACCGAGTCTACTAGGTTATATTGGGCAACTGCTGAGAGAGATCAAAATTAGAGGGGTCTCGTGCCTATTATTAGTTGGGCAGTTATGAAGTAGAAATTGCATGAGAAGTACTCCTTTACTTATCATAGGCATCACTTGTTGGACTACTGTATGAATCTTAAGCAGTTGTCTAGCCCTGTCTTTGAATACATTGTTAAGTTTGAATATTTGATGCTTAAGTGTGATATTCAAGAAGATACCTTGGTTACTCTTTCTCGTTTCCTCAATGGGCTTAGAAAAGAAATTAAAAGAGAAGTTCATCTTTATAACCCTTCCACTCTTAGAGAAGCTTACAACAAAGCTAGTGAGGTTGAGAAGTTTCCTAGAAACCCTGTCCCTAAGCATTTTGTTACTCAAACTTCTTTTACTCAACCCTCTACTTGTTCGATCCCTCAGTCTTCTACCTTTATGGGTCTTTCCCCCTCTACTCTTAGTACTGGTTCTACTTCAGGTTCTGTCCTAAAATCTACTAATAAGGGTAAATCACAAGTCTTGAATAATGATTCTTCTATAGAATGTCATTACTGCCATGCTAAGGGTCACAAAGCTTCTCACTGCCCTCGTAGGACTTTTACTATTGGAACTGATCATATTGCTTCCATTGAATCAGAGAATTTCATGAATGAGGTTATCGACCCTGTCAAATGTTTTACTGAGATTGAAGAGGACGAAGAGAATGTTGAGGACAATCCATCCAATTCCATCAACGTCATGAGGAGGTGCATTTTATTCATTCCCACACCTGATAGTTCTTGGAAACGGACTAGCATTTTCCTTGCATATATCAACTGAGGTGATAGGGTTTGCAAGTTAGTAATTGATGGAGGTAGTACCTTGAATTCCATTTCGACTTCTGTTGTGTCTAGATTTGATCTTAAACCTAAACCCTATCCTGCCCCTTGTAAGAAAGATGGTTCTATGCGCATGTGTGTTGATAGTAGAGCCATTTACAAGATCACCGTCAAGTATAGGTTTCCTATTCCTAGGCTTGAGGACATGTTAGATTAGCTTGCTAGTTCTCGTTGGTTTTCTAAGATTAATTTGCATAGTGTCTACTATCAAATCAGGCTTAGACTAGGAGATGGATGAAAAACTGCATTTAAAATCCAAGATGGTTTGTTTGAGTGATTAGTTATGCCTTTTGGTTTGTCTAATGCTCTAAGTACTTTTATGCTGATTATGTATCACATCTTTCAACCTTTCTTAGGTAAATTTCTGGTCTTCTACTTTAATGACATCCTGATCTATAGTAAGTCTAAGGTTGATCACTTGAGTCATCTTCGACAAGTTTTCCTCACTTTAAGGAGCACAAAGTTTTATGTTCATCTTAAGAAATGTTTATTCTTGTAGAGTCAAGTTGTTTTACTCAGTTTCATAATCTCTACTTAATGTTTATCGACTGACCTTGATAAAGTCAAGTCCATTAGAGAATGACTTGTTCCTACCTTTCTTTTTGAAATTCGCAGTTTCCACGGCCTAGCTTCTTTCTATAGGTGATTCATTCCTGGTTCTAGTACCATTATGTCTCATATTACTGAGTGCCTCAAACAGGATAAGTTTTCATGGCCTACTACTACTTTCAAAGCTTTTGAGACAATAAAGAAAAGAATGACTGATGCGCCTATTTAGAGAATTCCTGATTTTTCTAAGGTTTTTGAAGTCTCTTATGATGCATCTAGGATTAGGATAAGAGGTGTTTTGAGTCAAAAGCATCACTCTATTGCCTTCTTTAGTGAAAAACTCAATGGCACCAGACAAAAGTATTCCACTTATGATAAAGAATTTTATGCCTTGGTTAGGACACTTTCTTATTGGCAATATTACCTACTTTCCAAGGAGTTCATTCTTTATTCTAACCACCAAGCTCTGGCATATCTTCAGTCATAAAAGAAATTGAATCCTCAACATATCAAATGGGTAGAATTTCTCCAACAATTCACTTTTGTTGTTAAGCATAAGTTTGCAGTCAAGAATAAGGTTGTTGATGCTCTTAGTCGCATGAGCTTAGTGTTGCACACCATGAGTATTCATGTTACTGGTTTTGATTTCTTGAAGGATCACTATTAGAAAAATTGGATTTAGAGATGGACACAATTCTATCTCTAATAGAGATAGAAAAAGAGATGGATTTGACGATTTAGAAATGGAAAATAAATTTTATAATTTAGAGATGAAATTTAGGGACGAAAATTGCCTGTCTCAGAATTTTTTGACTTTATTTTTTGTCTCTACATGGTCAATCTTGGGTTTTAAAAATTTAAATTAATTTAGAGACGAAATTTACCCATCTCTAAATTTTCCATCTCTAATGGCATTTTAATTCTATCTCTAAATGACTCATATAATTTAATTAATAAAATTATTTTGTTATAAAAGTTAGAGACAGATTGTTTTCGTCTCTAATTCCTTCAAAATTAAATAGCTTTTCTGAAACCCCTTTTTCCCCAAATTAAATTCCTTAAGAATTTGAATCAAAACCGCCATGAAAGAATCATCACTGGACGCAGACCGCATCACTCTCTCCTTCCACCTCCTCTCTTCCCTCCCCAACCACGAAAACCCCATCGTCCAAAAATTCAAAGGCAAGTGGTCCCTCGCCCAAGTCAAACTCACCCACCTCCAATCCCACCTCAACGACTTCTCCGCCGAGTTCCCCAACAATGCCACATCCCACCCTTTCTCCCTCGACCTCCTCCACTCCATCTCCTACACCCTCAATGACGCCTTTTCCCTTGTCCAACACTACCAACCCCCACCTCCCAAACGGCAAGCTCAAGACCCAAAATGACCTCGACTCCCTCCTCGCCAAGCTCCACTGTCACATCACCGACTGCAACATCCTCATCTGCAGCAGCATCCTCCACGATAACCAAAATGTCATCATCTTAACCTCCTCCTCCTCCAAGAGGAGGCCGTATGATCCGAATCTAGAAACTCTTTTCTGCTTTCTCCGTCGCACTCCACAGTTCTCCCAGTTGTGCACTACTGTTCGTACTCCACGCTTTCCAACCATGCACCCCCTTCTCACCGCCCTTTGCGCTCCACGGTTCTACCAGCCGGCCACCATTCTTTTCAGATTTGAGTTTGGTACGCCATTATTTTGATTTTATTTCAAAATCACTTATTATTCCTGTGTGCATTTGTGGGTTTTGTGGATTTGCTTTGTTCCTTACTTTTGCTTTGTTCTCTCTATGCTCACGTTTAGGATTTGTAGATTTGTGGGTTTGCTCTGTTCTCTCTTTTGATTTTAACTGTGTTGATTTTAACTCACTATTAGGGGTGCACACGGGTCGGGTTGGGTCGGGTTTAGGGGAGAAAAAAATCCAAACCAATTATATGAGTTCGGGTCGGGTCGGGTCAGGTCGAGAGAAAAAATTTTGAGAAACCTGAACCGAACTAACCCGATTAGGATCGAGTTAGATAATCGGGTTAATCGAGTTGGTCGGGTCATAGGATCAGGTTGTAAGAAAAAAAAAACTTAAATATAGGCAAAACGACATCGTTTATTGGGTCGTCGGGTCGGGTTGTCGGGTTGTCGGGTTGGTTCACCAAACTCGTTACCCGAACTGATATTCAACGGGTTCACAAAATTTTACCCGACCTGACCCGATTACCCGAACCAACCCAGATATATGTGGTCGGGTTGGGTTGGGTCAGTCGGGTTGGCGGGTTCGTAGGTCGGGTTGTGCACCCCTACTCACTATTATATCAATTTGATAGCCCAGAATTTGATGACAATTTGTTTTCGATAAACCTTTTTCAATTGTGACATGCATATATTCTGAAACTAGATTCAAATTAGGCAAAAATAAAGTATTTCAATTTACCTTTAATAAAAATTAAATATAATGCTTTGTATAGTTATATGATTAATTGATACAAGTATAAAATTAAATCAATTTTGTAACTTCAAATTCACTCATTAGGAATTACTGCACAAAATATCAATCTTTGAAAAGAAAACTCATCATGCAGATCACTTTTTCCCTTTCTCTATTTTTTGTTATTTTCTAGCACTTACAATACTTGATTTATGTATAATAGAATTTCTAAAATGAAAAATCTAAAGCTAGGAGCCCGAGTCTGTGTATTAAGAAGCATTACTGAATAAACCAATCTCCTAGTTAATTATGTGTATTAAGTTCTCTTCAATAGGCACCCAGTTTAAGGTCTATTTCTTTTGTGAGCCTATGCTTGCAAACTTTCTGCTGTCTATTTTATCAGTTTCATTTTTAATGTATTGTTATGCAGCAACAACTGCAAGCTTTGCTTGAAACATTGAGTGCTACTAAACCACACTACATTCATTGTGTAAAGCCAAATAATCTTCTTAAGCCAGGGATATTTGAGAACAATAGTGTGTTGTAGCAGCTTCGATGTGGGGTAAGTTCATTATTTTTGCTATGGTCTTTTGTATGACATATGAGTATCTTTGTCAAGTGAATTAGGACTTTATGGATGCCATTTCCAGGGAGTAATGGAGGCAATTTAGATAAGTTGCACTGGATATCCCACTAGAACGAATTTTTACGAATTTGTTTGCCGCTTTGGGATTCTGGTATCGGAGGTACTAAAAGGATGGTATTGTTATCTCTTGATTTCCTTTTCCCTTTTTTCTAGTCATCTAGATGGATATGACTTCAAACTATTTTAAGCTAATTAATGTTGAACATATATTTACATCCTTGATGAGATGACTGCTTGCAAGAGGCTTCTAGATGAAGTGAACCTTAAAGATTGCTATTCCATACTATGCTACTATGACTGCTGAATAACAACAAAATTCTAGCGTAAAAGGAAATAAAATACTATATAGTGCTATGCATTGGTAGCTCTGTTAATAGAAATATGTGTTAGTTGAAATGGTTTTTGTGTTGACTGTTTGAGAAATTTGTTCCCTATTACCAGCCAAATTTTGAAACCTGTAATTCTATATCTTAATGTGAATTTTATCCTTTCAAGGAATATAATACAACTATTTTTCAGTATAAGATAATGTTGATCGTTCACAAATGAAAATTATTTTAATCTTAACTTTCTGCAGGTTGCTAAGGAAACTGGTCCTCTCCAAGCTGCCAAAAGTAAACTAGAAATGGAAGTTGAAGAACTAAGCTAGGGTCTACAATTGGAGAAGATGATGAGGCTAATTTATGTATTTACAATAGATCAAATTATAGATGAGCTTAAGTTTTTCTGTGACTACTCTTGTTTGATCGAACTACAATTGTTTCTTTGGAAATTACTTTATGTGCAGTCTGGTCACTTTTATGTTCTTTAGAGTCCCCTGTCAGTGTCTGCAATTGCTAAACTAGGTATTTTCCCCTTTATAATTATCATACTTCCTGCTTAAAAAATCTCACAACTTAAAGATTCACAACAAAACTAGATTTGTTTTATATTTAATTATGTTGCTGACTTTCTAACTTGATTTGTTTTATATTTAATTATGCTGTTGACTTTCTAACTTGATTTGTTTTATGTGTAATTATTTATCTGACTTTCTAAATATTTTAGTTTGTTGTAATTAATTTATCTATGAATGCAGACCGATATTGAGGAAGCCATGAGACAGGAAAATACAAAATTGTGATATGCTTTGCAAGAGATGCAGCTTCTGTAACATCCTCTTCAATATGTTAGACTTGTAAATAGTTATAGAGGTAGCTTAATACTTTCTTAACAATCTGAGTTAGTTTAGACACTTTGCTGCAAGCCGAAAAGTGAAAAGTAGCTTAAAATGACCCAGATATTAGCTTAAATGGCCTAACTAATGAAAATAGATGTGGATAATTTATTTATAAGTCACAAAGGTGTATTCTGTGATGTGGTTAAAGTTTGAGAATAATCGGAGTCCATTTGGTATTTTTAGGCATACTGATTGTGTGTTTTAATGTTGGATTGACTAGTCACAGATATGAAAAATTATGGTACTAGTAAAATGACTTTTTTAATGAATCTTGATATTTATTTTAAAGTTGTTAGAACCTAGAAAACTTGATTGAGCTAAAGTTGAGTGTTTTTAGCATATCGAGAAGTACCAATGTTATAACTAAAGGCCTAAAACACTCCATGGTTACATCCACTTGTTTGGACTTCTTTTATGTGACTTTGCTACTCATAATACTCACCTTTTCTCTTCTCTTCACGGCTGGACAGAAACAGCTTTAATGGAGGAAGCTTTGATTGGTGAAAAGGAGATCAAGAAGCATAAGAAGAAGGGGAAATTCAAGGCTAGAAGTTGAGGATTAGTTTTGCAACTTCAAGGTAGCATCAAGGCAGGTTGAAGGTAGGGGTTTTTGAGCTTGAACTTCATTTTTTCTCATTTTTCCATATACCAAAATGAGTTTTTGTGGTGTTTTAAGTGATTTTCTTGCTTGGATAAGTTTTAAATGTGGTTTATGACTTGTTCATGCTAAAAGTTTGGATTAGAAACTGAAAATTCTCCATTTGGACCTAAAATGCTCTAAGTGTTGATTTTAGGGGTTTGGATTAGTGATTTAGTGTTTTGATCCATTTTTTATGAAATCAATTGGTATTTTATGTTTCTCTCATGTTTGTGAACTTATTTAGGACTTAAAATCACCAAGAAACAAATTTGAAGTGATCAAATTTTGTATTTGTTCCAATGGAACAATACCCGATTTTGTAAAATTCTGTAAAACCTGGTTTCTACTGCTTGGGTCGCGGTGCAAGGTCTGGCACGCCGCGGCGATGGGGGAAAATTCTTGGAGAGAATGACCACATTGCATATATAAGAAGTTGAGAAACCTTAGGCAAATCTTTGAGTCTAGAATGCCTTAGGGTTATATCTAAGACCTTGCACAACATGAGGTTGTCTTGGAAATCACTTGTGAAATGATGATGTGAGGTTCTAGGCATGATAATGCTAGTGACATGGTTCTTGCTACTTTGTTGGATAAGTGAGGCTAAGATTCCTATGTTCTAGTGTTTAATATGTGGCTCAGATATTTGGTTTTCAAACTTGGTATTTACTTGTTTCCTATGTATTGTGACCTTAGATGATGTGCACAACCATATGACCTGAGGATGAGGTGTTGGATCTTGGTTAAGGTTACCAATATGGGGGTGGCAATAGTACTTTTATGCGGTGAAGGGAAAGTGTCTACCTATTACCAAACGGGTTTATGCTTTTAGGCTCATCCTACTCTGTATATACAAGAAACAGTGGTTTCTAGCAAATAAGTAAGTAGCTTGTGTTTTCAACTTTAAAATCTGTATTGGCATAGCACATCCATAATATTTGGACTTTGTTTAAGCATAATCATACTTCATAACATAAAGCATTACATGGTTGACAATTGTATGAGCAGTTGTCATTGCTTAAGCGATTGATTGTTTGGTTGCTCGTTTGATAGTATCTTAGATTTGTATGAGTTATTCTTTGATATTGTTGTTTATCATATATTCTGTTACATTGAATGATTTTTTGTGTTCAGTTGATTTATTTGTTATAAATGATGAACTACTGGTCTTGGTATGCTTATAATGAGAAATTGTGATTTCTCATCCCTATGTGTTCCATGTAAATCTAGGTGAAGTCCTTAAAAAGGGAAAAGACAACAAAAAGAAGAAGCAAAAGGCTTAGTTTAGCAACTTTATTTGTTTTTGAATTAGATTATATATTTGTATATTTCTGGTTGTTTGTAAAAGCTTATGTATATAGTATGACTTGTTAGCTAATGACATTTATATATATGACCTTTTTATCTTTCGTAGCTCTTTATAATAACTATGCAAGTTATTATGGATTTTTATGTTTTGCATTTTTTTGAAGTGACATGCTTAATGTGATTTATTTTAAAATATTCTATTTATTATACGATAATTCGTATTAGGGTGTTACAGTTTCAATTTCAAGAAACTAAGGCACTCCTCATTCAGGAACATGAGGCTGCTAAAAAAATAGCTGAGCAAACTCTGATTATTCAGGAAGTCCCTGTTAATGTTATTGATAATGAATTGATCAGTAAGCTTATTGTAGAAAATGAACATCTCAAGGTATCCATAAATTGTCTGCAAAATATATTCTTCTCATGTGCTATATTATGCTTCTATAGTATCCTAAATTATTGTTGTCTTTGATGCTTTGCAGGCACTTAACTCATTGGAAAGAAGATTGATGAAACATAGAGGAAATATCAAGAAAGTAACAAACTTAGTGAAGAGCGCTTGAAGCAAGCATTGGAGGCAGAAACAAAGATAATTGAGCTATAGATGGCTATGTAGAGGTTTTGATTATGACCTCTATTTATGTAAGACTGCATTAAGAGTATGCATATTTGATGCTTTCTTAGTTTAATAATAGCCTATGTTATACATCAGGCTTGAAGAAAAACTCTCTGATATGGAAATTGAGGACCAAATTTTACGATAGCAAGCACTATTGAGTTCTTTTTCTAGGCATTTTCAGTAAAATTCTCATTTTCTTTAGCTCAAGTAAACTTGCAATCGAAGATTTACAATGAAGTCAGAGATTTAAAGGGAGATTTGATTTTAGCCAATCTTTTGGAATTTGGATTACTTGATTAATATTTTGATCAATGTGTTATTGTGGATACTTGGGTAATACTTTGAACAATGTGTTAAATGTTAAAATTAGTTTATATTATAGCTTGGAATTTTATACTTGTATAAATGAATAGTGTATATATATTCTCAAATTAAAATTCTATAAAAATAATATATAAAATAATTTTTATATATTTTTATGTGCATAGGAAATAATTTTTTTTTTTTATAAAATGAAGATGTCTAGTTGTGGCTAACTGCAATTAGATGCCTATTTTTTGTTGATATTTCTTAAAATATTAGAGACAGATTTAGAGACAAAAAAATTTGTCTCTAATTTTGAGATGAAAATAGAGATGAAATTTTTTCGTCTCTAATTAAAGAACTGGAGATGAATTTTGATAATTGAATAGCGACGCAATTTTAAAATTTAGAGATGACAAAATTTCATTCCTAATTAGAGATGAAATTAGTTTTTCCATCTCTAACAATCAGAGACATCACTTTTAGAGATGGATCAATTTTCGTCTCTAATTTTGTCTCTAAATATTTAGAGATGAAATTTTAACATTTTAGAGATAGAATTTGTCTGTCTTTAATTCCAATTTTTCTAGTAGTGGATGATTATCCCACTTGTCTTGATTTTAGTGTTATGTAGTCTAATTTGCTTACAGGTAACCATCGCGATAATGTTGATTTTGTTATCCATGATGTCTTCTTGTTTCACAACATTAAACTATGCATCCCTTCTTTTTCTTTGCATGATTTCTTAATTTGGGAGATGCATGTAGGTGGGTTATCTGGCCATTTTGGCAAAGATAAAACCATTGCTTTGGTTGAAGATAGGTTTTATTGGCTTTCTTTGAAGCACGATGTTGCTCGAGTAGTTTTCCAGTGTTGAACTTGTCAAACTGCTAAGGTTAGATAACAAAACACTAGTTTGTATACTTCGTTACCTATTCCTCATGAGCCATGGAAAGATTTGAGTATGGACTTTGTTCTTGGCTTACCCCGTACTAATAGGGCACATGATTATGTTATAGTTGTTGTTGATAGGTTTTCTAAAATGGCTCATTTTATTCCTTGCAATAAAACTACTAATGCTTCCTATGTTGCTAAGTTGTTCTTTAGGGAGATTGTGCGCTTGCATGGATTACCTTCTTTTATTGTTTCTGACAGGGATGTGAAGTTTATAAGTTAATTTTGGAAAACCTTGTGGAAATTATTTGGCACTAATATGAAATTCTCTTCTGCTTTTTACCTATAGGCAGATGATAATACTAAGGTAGTTAACTATAGTCTAGGTGAATTACTTAAGTGCCTTGTAGGAGATAAACCTGGTACTTGGGACTTAGTGTTGCCTACTGCTGAGTTTGCATATAATAGTTCTGTTAATATGTCTACCTGTAGGAGTCCATTTGAGATTGTCCATGGTTTGTCCCCTCGCCAACCCATTGATCTTGTGTCTTTGCTTCTTAATGTCAGACCTTCTGATACAACTGAGAGTTTTGCCTTCCACATTCATGAAGTACATGCTGACATTAGGCATAAGCTTGTATTGAGTAGTGCTAATTATAAACTTGCTACCGATTTGCATCCTCGAGTTCAAGATTTTAATGTAGGTAGCTATGTTATGGTATGCATTCACCTTGAGCGTTACCCTAATCGCCACTTCAAAAAGCTCCATGCTAAAGCTAAAGGACCTTACTAAATTCTCCGTAAGCTTGGGCCTAATGCATATTTACTTGATTTAACTGCTGATTTGACTATTAGTCCTATTTTTAATGTAGAGGATTTGTTACCTTACCGAGACATCTTTGAGCCTCCTTTGTTGTTTCCTACTTCTATAGGATGCATTTCTCGACTTCCTCCAGTTTCTTCTGTTCCATCGTAGTATGATGAGATTGATGATGTGATCAATGATGATGTTATTGATCATATTTTGGATGACGAGTTTGTTGGTTCTTGTTCTGCTCCATCTTGCCGCTATCTTATGAAATGGAAGAACCAACTTATCAATGATGCTACATGGTTTTCGATGATGATCTTCACTTCCTAGATCTTGCTCTTTTGGAGGAGTTCCTGATTTATACCTCTTTGGAGGAGAGTCTTCTCGATGGGGGAGAAAGATGTATTATCTATTAGAGATTTTTTGTTATTTTATTTTGTTAGTTAAATGATCTTTATCTATTTTATAATTAGGATTTTAGTAGGATTCTATCAAAACTCAAATCTTACCTTTAATTAATTGTATTTGATTTAGATTTAGTTTGTTTTATTTGAACATTATAAATACCCCTCCTATGCACTTTGGAAGTTATTGAATATTGATTATTAAATTTAGTAGATTATATTCCCTATTTTGAGACCAAGTCTCTGGGCACTAAGTGTCTTTGGAATCCTGAGGGTTCTTTATTCTTTTTTCCATTGGTCATATATCAAATAAATAAATAGGAGTTAATTTGCTCATTTTTTATTAAATATTCCTATATCAAATTTGGAAAACGTTCGATTAATTATGTTTTACTACATTCTTCTTTAATTCAAAAAAATTAATTAGTATCATAATTATTATAATGGAGAAAGAATAAGATATAAAGAATAAATAAAAATTCTTACTTTTCTTTATCTTTGGTAAGAAAAATATATAACCAATAGTAAAAGAAAAATGAGATTAGTAGCCAAGGTCCTTTTCCATTGAATTTGAGCTCGACCATCATTATTAGCTTACTTCTTTCTTAAGAAGTATGAATACAAATATGAAATACAAATATGATATAACATAACTATGTTGATACGATAAAAACTCAAAAATAATTAAAAGATATATAGACAAAAATATTTAAAAGTATCAAAATATATATCAAATACCGGTACAATGACTATTTTAAAGTTGTGTTAAATATTTCTTTCCCGTTCCCTAGATGCAAAATTTTCTTCTTGTTCACTTTGCCCGTGTTTCGAAGTACCATGATTAACTTATTTGTAAAGAATTTGATATATGCTTATGTCAGGTATATCATAAATGGGTTAAGGTCTGCCTTTTAGAGTGAGTCAGAAAACTTGTAAGAAGTGTATTTGGTAAACGGTGTGGATTAGGTTTGGTGAAAGTTGATGAGAATTAAGTTTGGAAAACAGCAGTATATTCTTAACAATTGGAGGTTCTAATAAAAAAAATCCAAGAATACCAATTGATTTGACTAATGAAGAAGATGAAACTATTGGTAAAAGGTTTCCATCAATCAACTATTTCAGATTTATTCAAGAAGAACAGAGTTGAGGTTGATGACTTACTTGTTAAGCATTTTATATTGAATACCATTGCATTCAATGTTGTTCAACATCACCTTTCATTGAATCTGTTTCAAGTGTTGCTGCATATGGCCGCAGCTATGAAGTAGCAAGCATATCAACTTTGGGCGCAGAATTGATTCCTAATTGCAAAAAGAAGCAGATCAATATGTGAAAAATGTAAACAAAATGTCGTGGGTTGCAACTGGTTGCACACTAAGTCTAACATACGGTCTGATATAAACAAAGTTTTTTTTTTTTTCAATATCACTGCTTATTCCCAAGAAGGGTTAATATTTTTTAAAGAACAAAACTAAAATCAAGTTTCTTATATTCTTTCTATCTAGTTCTCAAATCAAATAATGATATGTAAATTTTTTTTTTCTAGCTTAGTAATACACACTTAACTCTATTAAATGGTAGTTAGTTAAAAAAAATCTACATATCATTGATTTAAAAACTTGATAGAAAGAATATAAGTAACTTGTTTTGTCCTTTTTTAAATTCATTTGAGATTTCACATGATAAAATGATTAATTTGCATTTGAAAATTTTGTCATTGAGGATATTGGATTGATAAATGAAAAGGTGAATCTTAAACTAAAATTATGGAGTGGTCAAAGATTATGATTCATTTGTTACATCATACACACTTAAAAGAAAAAACCTTATATAACTTTAAAGCATTCATATTCAAAAAAGTAATATATCGAAAGTTTAAAATAGCAATCAAATATTCCATAAAGAAAAAAAAGCAATCAAATAAAACTAACTAAAAATAAAGCTAAATAAAAAGATCACATTTCTTAAAGTGTTGCTATTCGTTCCTTTAAAAACTTTAAATCATCAATTATTGATTCAAAAGTGAGGCCTTCAGATAAAGATTACCATACCATTCGCAAGAAATTCATCATCCATCTTGTTACACAATCAAGTTTTGAGTATTTTCATCGCCGAAAATGATCATTCTAATGTAGCTATAGAAACTGGAAGAGTCAAAATTAATCGAATCAAACGATAAGCGAGTAATAAAAACTTTAAATTTCTTTGTCAAAGCTCGACATAATTCAGGTATGGCTGAAAGATTTTGCAAATCTGATTGTTTAAGAGCATCAACAATTAAATGCTTCTATTGAAGTTTTATAAATGAATTTTCTCCTGGTCACTATAATATCCATAAGATAATTTTTTTTCCACAAGATTATAAAGATTGTAGATGTTAAAATCTTATTAACTATCCTTAGGAACCAGAAAAAGCTTAAACTCAAATGCTCCATTATTCCATCATTAAACAAGTGATTCAACTCCTGTAGTTACTTATCAATTGTGACAAGAAATATTTCTACTCTAAAGTGAGCTCCAGTGTGATGTGATCTCCCTTGACGTGTTACACAAGAAGCATTCAAGTTTGTAATATCAATATCATGCTTCTCACAAGATAAATTCACATTTTCAATAGGTCATACCAAGTTGTGGCCATAGTCCCTCTGCATATGCAGAAAGAAGAGAAGTGAGATATTTCTTCTGCATCCCACAATCGCAACTCTTTGTACGCATGTACCTAGTTACTTGTATCTCAGACACAGTGAGTGTATTAAAAATGTCATGCATGTCATTTTCACATCGTTGATTAGCTTCAAAAACATAACACATATATCCTTTCTCTGTAAGCCACTTGACTGCCTTATGAGAGCATCCAATTATTTCAGGATATAAAACCAAAGCAACCTTTTTTGGGGACTAGGTCTTCCCTTCTATTCTCCAAGTCATAATGCAGCTCTCAATGGGTAAAGTACTTGTGGTTAGGAGTGGAGGAGGGACCTAACTTGTATTTATAGATGATGTCAACCTTAGTTTACCCTCCCATCACGGGTCACTAAGGAACTGACCTACATTAATAGCCGCCTGACACATCATCCCAATAAGGTGTAATAAACATAAAATTAATGGATCACTATTGGCCTATTCATTCTCCCATATGGATCGACCATTAACCTATTTTAATAAAACTCAAAACATCAATTAGTGGTAACCTATATTAAAAATATTATAACATTCTCCCACTTGAGCAACATTAATTGAACCATATTATTTTGAAAGACATTTGTTTTGAAAATGACTCTCGAGTTAATAATTGATTTTCGCAATGTACGTGGCCACGATTTCAAAAAACAATAATCCATAGGATAACACCTTCGAATTAACCCAGCCTATACAATTGATAATGTTGAATCATGGTAACAATTATACCCTCTATTGATGTAGGACCTTTCATTGTCACAAACATTATAAATAGCATAGACCAAGTCTTGAAGTGGTAGTGTAGCATGAAAATAGCACCAAATTTGTGATCTAATAATGCTATTTTCAATATCGATTCTCCAATGATTTCTCTTCAACACCTCCGCTCTCTCTCGAGCGTGATAAATCACTGCCATACTCTTCTTCGAGCAAGAAAACTAACATGCTCCAGCAAGCATGAATAATCAGCATGCTCATCAGAGCATGAACAACCGGCTTGATTCATCAAGTAAGAAAATAGACATGCTGAACAGAGCATGAACAACTGGCATGCTACTCCAAGCATGAAAAACATTGTCTGGCATAAAACCATATGCTAGTATATCTCATAAGGTACATAGTATAAAATATCAACCATATGTGCATATAATAATAATCACCAAGTGTACCAAATAGGCCAAACAAATGCACAATATAAAATAATCAACATGCAAATAAATCATAATATCTATCATGCCCTAAAGCAAAGGTCTCAGAATAGACAAGCAAGTGCAGTAAATAAATGTAAAACCTTTCCACTAACCAAGCACATCAATAGATCTCAACACTTCCATATTTTCATTGTGTCCTTTGAAAACTATGGGGTCTTAGTCCCTTGGTTAATGGATTTCTAGCATCAACTCGATGTTTATGTGCTCAACAACTATCTTATTTTTCTTCATAATGTTTCTAACTGCTAGGTACTTCGGCTCCAAATATTTGGATCCACTAGAGGGTTTTCTCTTCTGTTTGAATTATAGAATTGTAGTATTATCACAATAAACCTTTAGTGGTTTGGAGATAAAACACAACCTGAAGACTCGAAATAAGATTCTTCAGCCATATGATCTGACAAGAAACACCAAAACAAGTATTGAACTCAGCCTGCATAGTCGAAGAAACTATCATGATCTGCTTAACACTCTTCGAGGATAGTCGAAGAAACTATTTTGCATGATTCTTAGCATTTTAGACATTTTAGTTTCCTCCTTAGTTCGAGTTTGATTGTGTAGGATTAGTGCTAAATTGACCTTGGAATGGATGGAAGCTTGCATGATTGAAGTTGGAGCTCTATGGATAGCAAAAAGGTGCAAAAAGACCAACTACGGCCTGCATAAAGATGTGGAACTCAACAAAGATGCAAAATTGGCCTGGAATTGAAGTGGAATCGAGAAACCACGGCCAAAATTGAAATGAACCACGGCCAGTGGTTCACAGCCCGCAATGATTTTTATTTCTTTTGGGGCTTTTTAGCCAATTAAAACCCTAGGGTTATAAATAGCCAATGAGGGGGTTCTAGTTTTGTTCCAAATGAGGCACAAAGAAGGCTTGGATTCTTCATCTTTCTCCCTTCTTCTTCCATTGTTACATGTTTTTAGGTTTGATTTCTTATCTCTTCTTCTCTATGTCTCGAGTAGTTTCTTTTATTTCTAGGATTGGACAATGCCCTTTGATACAATAATGATTAATTGACGTTGTTTCCCTTTTATTAATCTTGATTGTTCATTGATTCAATTCTTATTGCTTTTATTCATGTGAATTTGTTGGCCACTTATTTGCATCTCATAGGCATTTAGGGATGTTAAGTTGGAACCATAATTACCACGAATTCAATGAATTACCACAAAACGTAATGGGTTCAATTTAAATTCAATTACCACGAGAGTAGGAATTGGTTTAATTGGGCACGGATCTTGTATCTTGAAAAAGAACATTAACTAATTTAGGGTAATTCACCTTCAATTGAATTTCAGATTTAATAAAAGGGTTATCAATTAGGATTTATCTTGTATCATTGTGGTATCCAAATCTTGGAAGCTTTCTTGAATCTGAAAATCCCTTTCTTGATAATTTGCTATTTTTGTTCTGAATTTTGTTTTCTTGATTTTATTTAATTGTTTTGTTACTACGTTCTTCTTAATCTACAATCATATTCCCTTTTGTTTAACTTAATTGAATTAATTAATTAATTGGTATTCATAGACACAGTCCCTGTGGATTCGATCTTTTATTACTTGACGACGAAACCGTACACTTGCGGATTTCACGCATCAATGGCACCACCAACTAGCATAAAGATGTAACCAGAAGTGGAATTGAAGTCATCGAGAAACCTTCCAAAATTGAATACTGGTGGGAATAGCCAAGTCAGGTCTAATGCAAACCTGAATATTCATCAAACTCCCTACAACACTCATATACTACATTTTCTTTATTGACTCCTGATGCGGATTAAAAGTTACAAATTCAAGTGCAGGTTATCTCAAGTAATAAATTCTCAGTGAGTTCGAGGTCGAACCATAGAGACTTGATGAAGAAAAATTAATTAAGATAAAGTAAATATTTTGTCACAATAAATAAAAAAGATTTACTTAGGTTAGGAGATCCACTCTTAGTAAAAAAAAATAAGAACAAGATTAATTCTTTTTATAACTCAATTAGAATTCATACATAACGGAGGTTCCAATCAGAAAATACATCGTTCAAAGTTCATTAAAAATTATATACATAATTATATTATGCTTCCTTTAATTATCTATTAATACCACCACTCATAAATGGGACCAAACATTCATTGTGCCAAAATCTTGTCTACAACAAATCAAGATCTCCACTTTACAAGGAGAGTTTCTAACACCAATACTTGTAAATAGGTTCAAGCATTCATTGTGCCAATCTCTTGTCTACAACAAATCAAGAACTCCATTTTACAAGGAGGGTTTCTAAATTAATTGAAAACAAAATACAACACGCATAATGACCACTTGAAAATATATCATTTAAGCATAAGAAAGAAATGAATCTAACCTTATTTAAATACCAAGAGCTTCACCCTTTCACCAAGCAAAATGAAACTTAGTTACTCATAGACAAGAAGAAAGAAAGAAAGAAGAAGAAGAAGAAGAAGAACATAACTTCAATTTAGAACAAAGGAAAATTACAACAATATAATAGCATGATCTTGGCCTCTAGGACCAAGACCCCTAAATGAGCAGCCAATGATGCCTTATATAGAGGATTAGGGATACAAAATGACAAGAGGGCTGATTAGTGAGTGGGTGGATGAGTGGAAAATGAGTGCAAAATGTCAAATGACTTTTGATGAGTGGAAAATTATAGAGATTCTTTGTCTCTAAATCATTTAGCTCTGAAGTCATTGCATTTGTCATTTTCTCACCAAGGGGTCTTCATGAAAGTTGTAGGCTTGGATCTTAGATTTCACATGCCGTTAGTTTCAGTCCAAAAGCATTCTTGCAACTCAAGATATGGTCTGATTACTGCATACTGCTCAGGCCCAGTGACAGCTCCTCTATTCTGACTTCCAATCCCAATATGACCTATTAGATCTCAGATTCTAGAAAAGTGTTCAACATGAAAGTTGTAGATTTGGGTCTTAACTATCAAGTATCAAAATTTCAGCCCATTTTACATCCTATAACCTAAGATATATTATGAAAAGTATGCATAGGTCAAGCTATCATGATCAGTACCCTAGTTCTTGCTTCAATTCCAATTTGAGTTATCCAAACGTATGATTTGGCCTTTGAGGTCTTCATGAAAGTTGTAGGGAATTGTCTTAACTTTCTACAAGACCAGAATTACATCGATCAGATATTTACAACTCAAGTTATAACCATTTTACTGAACATTGCCAAAAAGATAAATTAAGGCTAATTCATGCAATAATTCTTTCAATGATCTAAAAGGTCCAATATCATAAAATGTGTCAAAACTAACTAAATTAAGCTTAATTGAACCTTAAGAAACCTAGTGAGAGATTTATAAAATGTATAAAATATAGTGTTATTAAATTCTCCCATACTTAACTTTTGCACTCCTAGGCAAAACATATAAAACAAAAACTAGGGAATAAAGAAAAATGACACAGACTCAAAAGCTAAAAACTCTAAAGGATTCAATGAATCTAGAAGAGCAACTAAACAATCAAGGATCAAAATATTCATGAGGTAACATTTCTTCACATCTCAAACCAATAAGCAAGGAAACTTCAGTTGAAAAGAATGATTTAAGAATGATAGATCCTCACAGAATTCACTCTCAATCTCTCAAGTGTTTAAAAATGTAAGTATTTCACTCTATTCAACTTATGAATAATTGTACTACAATAAGCTTGCTTATCTTCTACTTCTCCGCTACTCAAAAATAATATGCACACAAAAATCAAGAGGACTTTATTGAAGGTTATAATGGGTTAAGGTAAATGAGGAAGTAATATAGATATGACAAGTTAAATACCAAAGAGAATAGAAGAGCATTATGTTACAGTTAGAGTGGAGAAGATGTTTGAGAACATTTAGTCTAAATTTTTCAAGGATTTTCTTAGTTCCTTCTCTGTTTGCTTCCTTCTCATAAAGAACAATGACCAATATTTGACTAATGTTTTGTTAAAGATCAATGCCAATATGGTAGATTGAATTCATTGTTAGGCTTGAACATTCTCATTCTATTCCTGTTATTTCCAAACATCCACTGGTCAACTCTTTTTTTTTTAGAAATACTTGCACACATATCCCCACACTTATTCAAGAAACTCATCCGACAACAAAGTTAATGTTCTCTTATTCCCTAAGGTCAAGCAAGAACATGATTTTTCATTTAAGACACATAATGAGTTCGAAACAAAGAATGGTCAAATAAGCTCAAAGGGGTTAAGCAAAAGAAAATATGCAAGGTTGGCTATTTGGTCAAAGTAGTTAATTCAAGAAAATGGCCTCAATCATGTTTATGTATGCATGTGAAAAAGTAGTCTAAAAAAGAATCAAAGCAAGTTCTAAAGTAACAATTCCATGAGTGAAAAAAAAAATCACACAAGAAAGAAGAGAATGGTATAGATGTTCAATTCATTCATCAATAGGCACAAAATCTCACAAGACATATTTTTATCATTCTCAATCAAAAAAAAAAAAATTCAATATCCATAACCAAGCATGTGATATTTAAGAAAGAAGAGAATTTACTCAATCATGTAAATTTTCCTAAATTTGAATTGCTACTTCTACACAAACTAGGTATCTACCCCAATCTAGATGCGTCTCAAGAGTAAAATTACCTCTGCAGCAAAATTTACTCCTTATTTTACCATCCTTACTTGGTTTAACTGTTAGAAAATTACTAACAAACATATAAACAAGACAAATATATAAATAAGCACACTTCCTAATTTTATTTTATTTTTGTTTTTTTTTGTTTTTTTGTTTTACAAAACTATTCACACAACTATCCTTTCCCCCAACTAGATCACAACATTGTTCTCAATGTTAAAATATAAATTAGTAAATGATAGAAGATAGTACCTGTTATTGCAATTACTGAAAAGAGAAACATTATACAAATTTAAATAAAGCCAAAATATATGCATGTAGTTGTGATTGTGGCTCACATCTTCTTCTGGTTTTACGTCCAGTAACTGCTTAAACGCATTCTATGAGTCGAGGATAAACTTTCTATCTAATTTTTTTATAAATTGGCAAACAAGGTCTTTTTAAGTCAGATTCCTAAGACTGAAGAACAATTTAAAACATATAAAATTAAAATACTAGGAATTTGACTTCACTTGATTCAATAATCTATCATAGATAATAGAGTAGCTTTGGGATCTTCTTTCTAATCAATTTCTAATTATTCAATTGATGGGGAGAATCAGTAATTAATTTTCATTTAATTCGTTGGTTTAAACCTCAACTTTTAAAGGCATGACCCTTACTCTTTGGATTCTCATGGAAAATACCACAGTTCTCCCACACAACCTATAACCTCCATTCCTAGACAATTATAAATCATGGCACTTTATTATTTATGGTCTAGGTCATATGCAAACCTTCCGATTCTACATACACCCACTAGATCAATTTATGAGTGACCAATTCATAAAAGTATTATGAACCATAATAAGCACTCAAATTGAATAGAAAAGAGTTAATTTGAATTCCAATCTTAATACATGTCAATTAAATTAAGCTACGTTTTCACCCTAAAAACACACAAATTTAACTACACATGACAAAAGAGAAAAATAAATAAGAAGAATTAAATAAAAATATATACAGAGCTCAACCTAAAATAAAATATATTAACAAGTAGGCGATATAAACCTGCCATGGTAAAAAGAAAAAAAAGAAAAAGAAAATTAATATTAACAAGTAGGTGGTATAAACCTGCCATGATAACTACTAATAATAATATTAACAAATAGGCGGTATAAACCTACCATTAAATATTAAAAAAGGTGTGGAATAAACTAACCACCAATTATATATTTACAAATGTGTGGTATAACCTAACCACCAAATATATATATTAATACGTAGTAAATGAATATTAACAAGGTGTGGTAGTAACCAACCACCAAATATATATATATAAAGGTGTGGTAATAAACCAACCACCAAATAAGTATATTTACAAAGGTGTGGTAATAAACCAACCACCAAAAAAAATAACAAAAAATAACAAAGGTGTGGTATAAATCAACCACCATATAAAAAAATAAAAAAATAAATAAAAAATACAAAAAGTAAATTACAGAAAAGTAAAAGGGAGAGATTTTCATTTTCCCCACTGAGTTAGTATGTACAAAAAAAAAAGTAAAAGGGAGAGGTTCCCCCACTAAGTTAGTATGTACAAAAATAAAATGGAGAATTTTTCCCCACTAAGTTAGTACGTTAGTATATGTACAAAATATTTACACCAGAAATTTGTTCTTCAAATCAAGTCCCCGGCAACGGCGCCAAAAACTTGATGCGGATTAAAAGTTGCAAACCCAAGTGTAGGTTATCTCAAGTAATAAATTCTCGGTGAGTCCGAGGTCGAACCACAGAGACTTGATGAAGAAAAATTAATCAAGGTAAAGTAAATATTTTGTCACAATAAATAAAAAAGATTTACTTGGGTTAGGAGATCTACTCTTGGTAAATAAAATAAGAACACTATTAATTCTTTTTATAATTCAATTAGAATCCACACATAATGGAGGTTTCAATAAGAAAATACATCATTCAAAGTTCATTAAAAATTATATACATAATTATATTATGCCTCCTTTAATCATCTATTAATACCACCACTCATAAATGGGATCAAGCATTCATTGTGCCAAAATCTTGTCTACAACAAATCAAGATCTCCACTTTATAAGGATAATTTCTAACACCAACACTTATAAATGGGTTCAAGCATTCATTATGTCAATCTCTTGTCTACAACAAATCAAGAACTCCATTTTATAAGGAGAGTTTCTAAATTGATTGAAAATAAAATACAACACGTATAATGACCACTTGAAAATATATCATTTAAACACAAGAAAGAAATGAATCTAACCTTATTTCATTACCAAGAGCTTCACCCTTTCACCTAAGTAAAATGAAACTTAGTTACTCATAGACAAGAAGAAAGAAAGAGAGAAGAAGAAGAAGAAGAACATAACTTTAATTTAGAACAAAGGAAAACTAGAGCAACATAATAGCATGATCTTGGCCTCTAGAACCAAGACCCCTAAATGAGCAGCTAATGGTGCCTTAAATAGAGGATTAGGGATACAAAATGACAAAGGAGCTGATTAGTGAGTGGGTGGATGAGTGAAAAATGAGTAAAAAATGCCAAATGACTTTTGATGAGTGAAAAATTATGGAGATTCTTTGTCTCCCGAAATCATTTAACTCTAAAGTCATTGCATTCGTCATTTTCTCACCAAGTGTTTTTATGAAAGTTGTAGGCCTAGATCTTACAGTTCAAATGCCATTAGTTTCAGTCCAAAAGCATTCCTACAACTCAAGATATGGTCTGATTACTGCATACTGCTCAGGCCTAGTGACAGCTCCTCTATTCTGACTTCCAATCCCAATATGACCCATTAGATCTTAGATTCTGAAAAAGTGTTCAACATGAAAGTTGTAAACTTGAGTCTTAACTATCAACCAGCAAAATTTCAGCCCATTGTACATCTTATAACCCAAGATATATTATGAACAGTATGCATAGGTCAAGCTATCAGGATCAGTACCCTAGTTCTTGCTTCAACTCTAATTTGAGTTATCTAAACGTGTGATTTGGCCTTTGAGGTCTTCATGAAAGTTGTAGGGAATTGTCATACCTTTCCTACAAGATCAGAATCATATCAATCAGATAATTACAACTCAAGTTATAGCCAATTTACTGAACACTGTCAAAAAGATAAATTAAGGCTAATTCATGCAATAATTCTTTCAATGATCCAATAAGGTCCAATATCATAAAATGTGTCAAAACCAACTAAATTAAGCTTAATTGAACTTTAAGAAACCTAGTGAGAGGTTTATAAAATGTATAAAATACAGTGTTATCAACTTCTTTTCAATTTCACTATGTGGGCACTGAGTCTTATTAATTTTGTCAACTTTATTAACAGGAACATTCCCAGGCTTTCAAACTTTCATATTTGACTCCACAAGGATTCTTTCAAAGTATAATTTCTACTTCTAACTTAATAAACCACTAGTCCTATCGCTATCAATTTCAATACCCAAAACAAACGATGTCTCTCTAAGATAATGAAAATATCATCAACGTAAAGAGCCAAAACAAAGAATTTGCTCCCACTAACCTTGAGATATATGCAAAGATCTACTTTACTCTCCACCAAGTGTAGGTTGCCTACTACTTGATCAAATTCAAATACAACTAATGAGAAGCTTATTTCAACCGGTAGATGGACCTTTTCATCTTACATACTTGATGCTCTCTCCCACTTTCACTACAAGAAAAATCATGATTTGCAAAGGATAAATTCGCCACCAATCACCTAAAATCTGCCACAAATTGTAAATTTAGGCAGATTTGCAGTGAATTCGTGACTGCTGCAAAAATGATTGTTACAATTTTGTTTGTGGTAGATTTTAATTTCCACAGCAAATTTGTGGCGGATTATTCTGCCATAAATTTGCAGCAAATTGCCTCGACAACATGCCAAAATTGTTGCTGGAAATGGTCTTATTTTGCAGCAAATTTTTTCACCGCTAATTTGTGGCAAATTTTTCTGCCGCAATTTGCGGTGGATTTGTCTGCCTTTCTACACGGATTTGTGACAGATTTTGCGGCATAATTTTTTGCCTCAAATTTTGTGACAGATTTTTTCACCACAAATTTGTGATGGATTTTACGGTGAATTTACCTACCTTTTTACGTGGATTTGCAATGAAAAATCTGCCGCAATATTTCTGGATTTTAAAAAATATTTAAAATAAATGTTCAAAATTCACAATTATATTACTGTAAATACATACAATACTCAAACATCAATTTCAACATGTCAATGCATTTAAAACAACACTCAAACATCAATTTCAACTTGTTAATGCATTTAACCAATCCATAAAATAAACATAATAATTATATTACTTAAACAAAGTTTCTTCAAATACAAAGTTTAAAAGAACTATCAGAATCCATATAGCACTCAAACATCAATTTCAATCAATATATTCATTATCATTGTCATCTTCATGATCATCTTCAGTATCCTCATTGTCTTTTTCTATTAGTGGTTGTTGCTGGCTTGGCTGAGTGCCAGTGACTTGTAAATATGATTTTAGCATATTACCAATCATTTGTTGCTGTTGACGCTGGTATCGTTCAAATCACATTTTCTACTCTGTCTCACATTATTGGTCACATTGTTGGTTCTGCTGCTCCATTTGTTGTTGAATCTCCTGAACCCGATCTAACATCTCCTGCTGCAACTGCTCCTTAACCTGATTAATATATGTAAATACAAATTCATCAATTCATTCCACAAATAAATTAATTAACCAAAAATACAAAAAATGAAATTATTGACTACATCCATCAAAATACAAAAGTCAATTAATAAAAAATGTTGTAGCTATTACTTAACTTGATTAATAACATGCTTAGGAACTTGACTCGATCTAGGCTTTAAGGAGGATGACTCTGCATAGTCATAGATAGATGCTTGAGAACCAAGGCCATAAACACGACCCTTCTTTATCCCACTAACAGTTTTAATCCAAAGCTTTCGACTGGTCACTTATGTACCAGATGCCCCTTCTTCATTTGAGTACTGAGAAGATTGTTTAGATTCCTTTGCTTTGAATTCCTCCTAAAGATGGAAATAAAAAATCTCTTATGGTTGTTGTTATAAGATGAGTTAATATTAAATTTTATAATTTCAAAAGAAATACTAACATATAAATCCTTAGCTTTTGTAGAAACCCATGCAGTACGGTCTTCTTTCCTTAAATGTACGTGACAAAATGTCTCATCAACTATGGGCTCTTTACCCCAATCCTTAGCTTGTAATAATGAGAAAATAAATTAATAACAAAATAATAAAACATATTACTAAACAACTGACGATGATAGTTACTACTTTCTACGCATGGGTGTAGGTAGAAATGCAACCACCAATGTGCAAGCATCCACCAATGTCAGAAGCACAATTTATCTTTGCTTATTGACATTTCTCCTTATACACGCTACTAGCCCAGTGCCTGTATAAGTCTTCCCATATGCCTTCTCCAATCCAAAAAAGTCTTTCATTTAAGTTGCGTGCTAGCCCTAGCAAATCTAATAGTCTCTTCGAACTACGACTATTATATGCCTTTCACATATGGTTATGATGCTGAGGCATCCACCAAATATAACCCTTCAAAAATATTATGTAAATAACATTAAAGTTAAAAAAGTTTGCACTATTACAAGACAAACAAACATAATTAAACAAATAAAAAATGATACATACTTGAAACTCTTGAAACCACATTTCTCTAGTATCCTTAGGTATTTCTCCCCAAGATGTCCAAGGTTGACTGTACCTAGATTATATAATCTTTGTTATGGCATCAGCAGCAGATTTAGATGGCAGAAACCTACAATACAATTTAAAAAAGGAAATGTAAATATTCTCAACAAAAAATTTGAATGCGCATAACTATAAATGAATAACAAATAGTTGTACACATACCCAAAATCACCATCAGGCTCAACAAACGTCTTGTTGCTTTGATTTGTTACAGAAATGGGAACATTAGAATCACGGGTAGCCGACGACTCACGGGTACTCAGTGACGGGCTAATAGTAGGTGACCCAGAATCATATGCTGTACCATGCGGTGAATGGGAAGTATGTGACGGACGCTGGGATCCAGGTATGGGTATCATAACGTACTCACAAGATGGTGGCTAAAGCACACTTGTAGTGGGTGATATTGTAACTAGGGGTGGAGATGATCCCGATGTTTGCCTCCTAGGTGGCCTCCCTATATTGATTCTAAGACGTCGAGGTTGTTACTTCTCCTTCTCCTTCCCTTTCACCTTATCTCATCGTGATGATGACATCTGCACAAATAATAAAAATATAATGTAAATATAATTCCAAACATAACACAATAATATATAACTAGTAACTACAACATATTAATATAATTCTATACTCATAGTTATGAGGAAACATTGTCTTCATCACTATTTGTTTCATATTCATTATTGGAAGATGTTTCATCATCGTCGTCATTAAAACTTTGTTCTTCTTCATCATTTTCATTTTGTCTACTAGAACCAACACCTTGAACTACATCAAAAACCTTATTAGTGTCTTGCAAGTGGTCAATGAGATCCACATCAACAATTAGATCCATAAGAGTCATAGTATCATATTGGAATGCAATTTCTTAGGCACTTTCAATTTCAACTCGACCTCTTGCCTTGGTCTTTATTACCACCCACCATTGGACTTTATCATTTTTCTTTCCAGGAAAAGGAACGTAATACATTTGTCTCGCAGAGGAAGCAAGGATAAAAGGATCAAACCTCTCGTATCGTCTAGTGTGTCGAACCTCGACAATCTTATAATCTTTGTGAACTCTTGTACCTCTATTAATCATAGGATCAAACCATTCACATTTAAAAAGAATAATTTTTTATAGTTTCCCAGGACATTCTAACTCAACCACATTTTTTAGTATTCCATAATAATCATTTTCATATTCTCCATTAGTTGAGCCTTTAACACATACGCCACTATTGATTGTTTTCTTCCCATCTGACCAAGCATCTGTGTGAAATTGATATTCATTGACAAAATACATTAGCCAAGATGTCACACATCTACTAGGCCCCCATGCCAAATCTTGCAAGTAAGAATTATTCACCATATTTTGTGGATTGTGAATCTAAAAAAAATATAATTAATGTTAATGATCTAAATCATATATAATGATTGGGAAAACCAATTTAGTAATGTTTAAATACTTACATAACTTTTGAATCACTCTATAAAATCTGCATTAATTATTTCATTTGAATGTTTCTCAAGAATATTGAAATATTGTAAAAAAATTAAAAAATTAAAAGTTTATGATTTGATTGTTAGTGAGCAATACATTTGAAATTTAAATTAAATTAATAGTACTACTTACTTGAGGTATGATTCAACTTCTTCACAATTTGGCAAGATGTGCAATGTCGCAGATTTCATCTCAGCATCATTTAGCCAATATATTTTTGATGTTCTATAACCTCAACCGGGTTGATTAAAAATTGACAAAGTTGATTCCATTGACATATTTTCATCTGTATCATCACTTCGTCTAACTCTAGTTCTCATTGACTTAACACGAGGCTCAAAGTAAAATAAACAGAAATGAGATATCTCTTGAATCAAATAAGCTTCACAAATAGAACCTTCAACCTGAGGTTTGTTCTTGACTGTTTTCTTTATCTTGTTTAAGTACCTATCGAATGGATACATCCATTTGTACTGAACTGCCCCCTACTCTTGCTTCATAAGGTAAATGGACTAGTAAATGTTCCATGGAATCAAAGAAACTCAGTGGAAATATCCTTTCCAATTTACACAAAATCACCGGAATGTTCTGTTTCATTTGGAGCATGTCTTTTTTCGTCAAAGTCGTTAAGCACAATTCTCTTAAAAATTGACTCAATTCAGTCAATGACTTCCAAATTTGATCTGGCAACAAAGAAAAAGCAACTAGAAGGAAACTCTCCATAAACACGTGACAATCATGACTCTTTATCCCAAACAATCGTAATTGATTCATGTGCATACATTTGACCAAGTTTGAAGTATAACCATCTGACATTTTTAAATACTGCACCCATTCACAAATAATTTTCTTTTGCTCTTTAGTGAAGGTATAATTAGCCTTTGGTTTCATGATTTTACCATTTGGCAAATCAATAAGCTCCAATTCTTATAGTTGACAATATTCTTTTAAGTCCATTCTTGCCTTCACGTTATCCTTTGTTTTGCCCTTAACATCCATAACAGTGTTGAATATGTTATCAAAGACATTTTTCTCAATATGCATGACATCTAAATTATTCCTAATTAAATTATCCTTCCAGTATGGTAACTCCCAAAATATGCTTTGCTTAATCCAATTATGATAAACACCATACCCATGGTGTTTGCACGACTGCATTTAAGTTATTTTGCTAAAAGCACTAACAATCTCACTTAATTCATGTCCAGATAATCTTGGTGGAGGCAAACCAATCACCATATTTTTCTTCTTGAATGCATTTTTATTTCTTCTAAACATGTGATCGACATGTAAGAATTGACGATGGTAGTCAAACCACGAATTTTTTCCCCCATGCTTCAAAGTGAATACCTTTGTTTGATCCATGCAATACAGACATGCTAATTTACTAGCAGTCATCCATCCAGACAACATTCCATATACAGGAAAGTCATTTATTGTCCATATCAATGCAACCCTCATCATAAAATTTTGTTTGCTTGACACGTCATAAGTTAAAACACCCGCCCATAAAATTTTCAGTTCATCAATTAATAGTTGTAAATAAACATCAATCTTGCTCTTGGGATTGTTAGGACCAGGAATAATACATGTTAGGAACATGTATGAGGCAATCATACACATTTCTAGAGGCAAATTATATGGAGTGACTATCAAAAGATAACAAAAATAAGGAGAAGCAGATTGATTGTAGGGAGTGAAACCATTAGCACATAAACCAAGCCTAACATTTCTAGGATCAATTGCAAATTCATGATATGTCCTATTAAAATACTTCCATGCTTCACCATCGGATGGGTGAGACATCTCCCCCTTCTTCCTATTATTTTTAGCATGCCATCTCATGTGTGCAGATGAGCTCATAGAGGAATATAACCTCTTGAGCCTAGGAATAAGAGGTAAATAATGCATTCTTTTCACCTGAACTTCATTGTTATTTCCATTACTGGTTTTACAAAGTTCGTATCTTTCAACACCACAAAACCTACATTGTCTGGCATTATCATAGTACAACATACAACCATTTACATAACAATATATTTTTCTTGAAGCAAGCCCGAGTTTAGCAACCAATTTATTTGTTCTATAGTAATTCAGAGGAATTTGTGATCCTAGTGGAGCAACCTCTCTTAATATCTCCATAAATGAATCAAAGCATGCATGCGTTACATTATAATCAGATTTGAGGCTTAACATTCAAACTGCTAAGGATAACTCAGAATGAGTTTCGCAGCTAGGCCATAATGGCTGACTTGAAACATTTAACAGATCATAAAACTCTTTGGCCTCTGGATGTGGAGGCTCCTCAACACTTTGTTGAAAATGACTCCTAAAATCCCTAAAGTTTGTTCCAGCCGCATCACAAACCATATTTTGATATCTATCAACCACGTCTTCCTCCTCTAATATAGGACTATTAGCAGTGTTCACATCAAAGTTTATATCTACACTAATTGGATCAGGCTCTTCCTCTCCATGATCTATCCAATACCAATACCCAGGTTTGAATCCTTGTTTATACAAGTGAACTTTCACAATCTTAGGTTTCAACAATTTCCCACTATAACATATCAAAGAGGGACACCTAATTGTTCCTTCACTTAAATAATGGGAAGATCGACATGCATAATTCACAAACTCTTCAACTCCATATACAAATTCTTGTGTAAGTCCTCTATGACCCAAATGAGTCCTATTATACATCCATCTACGATTTTTTGGAACTACTATTTTCAGTAATGATAATTTTACACTTAAATCAAAATACAAAAATACAAAATGCACAACATATGTTGCATAATTAATATATTTTAAAACTATACTTGTATAAATATTTCAATCTAAATAATTATTATTTTCAAAATCCTCATCTCTCTTAACATGGTATGACCCTATCTTATTCAAGAAGACACTTTTTTAGCACTTGATTGATAGTACTCACAAAAATCACACATCGTATACTTGATGAAATTTCGGTAGCGTTACCCATTGGTCTCCAAGTGTATGACTAGAAAGTGATGACATCTACCACGATCAAGTGTGCACCCAGAGAACAAAAGGAAATGTTGCATAACAAAATGTCATCAAGTATATGATATGAGATTTAAGGAGTAACCATAATCAAGTGAAGGAAAAATTTCTTCCCATACTATCCAACTTGGACAATTCAAGATTCAATACAATGAGCAGTACCTTCAAAAAGTACGTGTGCTCACTAGTATGGAATCTCAAATGGGAAACTAAGGCTTCGCTCACCAATACAATTTACCACAATCATCAAATGAGCATTGTTGGTAAATCAGAGCAGGCAATGAATAGAGCGTGTGATGATCACATATTTGATACATTAATAAGCCTTCATTTTTAGTCATTTACACTCTCCATGTACTTAATTGATTGAGTTTGATTATGTTTTGTAAGTTTAGACTCAAATTGGACTTAATTGAATTTTTTAGCATAATTTATGTCTTACATTATTTCTGTATTTGGGCTATATCTTGGGATGTAGGTGGCCAAATGTGGTGAATCTGGTGGCATTTTAAAGATAAGAGAGAGCTATATAACTTTTATGAAGACCTCAAAGGCCCAATCACACGAGTAATTAACTCAAATTGGAGTTGAAGCAAGAACTAGAGTGCTGTTCTTGACAGCTTGACCTATGTGTACTTTTCACACCAAATTTCAGGCTAGATGTTGTCAAATGGGCTGAAAGTTTGATACTGAATAGTTGAGACCTATATCTACAACTTTCATGTTGAAAGGTTTTCCTGAATTTGAGGCCTAATGGGAGATATTAGGCTTGCAAGTCAGAACAGAGGAGCTGTGACTGTGCTTGAGCAGTGTGCAATAATTTGAATGTATCTAGAGTTATAGAAATGATATTGGACTCAAACTAAATCCATTTGAAATCTAAGATCTATGCCTACAACTTTCATGAAGATCATATTTGCTCATTCTTACGTATTCAATGACTTCAGAGCTAAATGATTTCGAAGATAAGGAATCTCCATAATTTTTCACTCACCAAAAGTCATTTGACATTTTTCACTCATTTTCCACTCATCCACTCACTAATGACTCAGCCCCCTTGTCATTTTGTATCTTTAATCCTCTATAAAAGGGGGGCTTAGCAGATCATTCAGGGTGTTAGGTGTTAGGTACCAAAATGATGCTAGTTTGTTACTAAGTTTTCTTGTAGTAATTTTCTTTTATTCTAAATTGAAGTCATGTTCTTCTTCTTCTTCTTCTTCTTCTTCTTCTTCTTCTTCTTCTTCTTCTTCTTCTTCTTCTCTCTTTCTTTCTTCTTATCTATGAGTAACTAAGTTTCATTTTGCTTGGGTGAAAGAGTGAAGCTCTTAGTAATGAAATAAGGTTAGATTAATTTCTCTCTTGTGTTTAAATGATATATTTTCAAGTGGTCATTATACATATTATATTTTATTTCCAATTAATTTAAAAACTCTCCTTGTAAAGTAGAGTTCTTAATTTGTTATAGACAAGAGATTGGCACAATGAATGCTTTAACCAATTTACAAGTGGTTGTGCTAGAAACTCTCCTTATAAAGTGGAGATCTTGATTTGTTGTAGATAAGATTTTAACACAATGAATGCTTGATCCCATTTATAAGTGATGGTGTTAATAGATGATTAAAGGAATCATAATATAATTACGTATATAATTTTTAATGAACTTTGAACGTTATATTTTTCGATTGGAACCTCCTTTATGTGTGGATTCTAATTGAGTTATAAAAGAATTAATCTTGTCCTTAATTTATTTACCAAGAGTGGATCTTCTAACCCAAGCAATTCCTTTTTACTTGTGAACAATTTTATTTATTATCTTTATTATTATAACAAAATATTTACTTTATTTTAATTAATTTTTCTTTATCAAGTCTCTTTGGTTCGACCTCAGACTCACCGAGAAATTTATTACTTGAGATAACCTGCACTTGGGTTTGCAACTTTTAATCCCGCATCAAGTTTTTGGCGCCGTTCTTGGGGACTTGATTTGAAGAACAAATTTATGGTGTAAATATTTTGTGTATATATTCTACTCTTTTAATTTTTTTTGTACTTACTAACGTACTAACTTAGTGGAAACTCTCCCTAATTTCTTTGTAATCTTTAATCAATAATGAAATAATCTTTCTTCTTCTTCTTCTCTCGTCGGAGTAAAAAATTGGCTTACCGATTCTCTGGTTTTCATATTTTAAATTTACTTTTTGCACTTTAGTTTTTTTTGTATTTTATTTTCTGCACTTTATTAATTTTTTTTGTTATTTATTTTTTGTCATTTATTTTTGTTATTTTTTTGTCATTTATTTTTGTTTACTAACTTACTAACTATCTAACTTCTTACTTTATCAATTATCTAACTTTTTACTTTACCTACTTCTAACATTTTATTTTACTTGCTTCTAATATTTTAATTTATCCACATACTAACTTTTTAATTTTTCTGCTTATTAACTTATTTGGTGGTTGGTTTATACCACACCTTTGTTAATATTTAATGGACAGTTTATACTGCTAGCTTGTACATTTTATTTTATATTTTAAGTTACTTGTTTATGCTTAATTGGTATTGTGATTTAAATTCTGGTCATTTGGTTAAAGTTAATTTTAGTACTTTACATATTGATTTGTCTGAATTACAATCACACACATCAAATACAATGACTGAAAATGAAATTATGCATGATGAACATGAAAATCAACCGTTGCGAACTATGCATGAGTATTTGCAACCATCTCGAAATTCTAGTCCATCATGTTTTATCTTTCCACTCAATGCTAACAATTTTAGATTCAAGTCAGGTATGATTTCTTTACTTGCTAATTTCCATGGTTTAGAATCTGAAAGCCCATATTTACATCTAAAAGAATTTGAGAAAGTATGTACCGCTTTTCATGTTCAAACTTGCACTGAAGAGGTTGTTAAGCTTAAATTATTTCCTTTTTCTTTAAAAGATAAAGCAAAAGCTTGGCTTAACACTTTGAAACCAAGATCAATTGGCACATGGCAAGAAATGCAAGGTGAAACTTTAAAGAAATTTTTTCCAACACACAAAACCAATGCTTTGAAAAGACAAATCTAAATTTTTTTCCAAAATTCAAATGAAGCATATTTTCAAAGTTGGGAACGTTTTAAAGATTTATTGAATTCTTGCCCACATCATGGTTTTGAAAAATGGCACACTATAAGCTTCTTTTATGAAGGGTTAACACCTGAAACTAAATAATTTGTGAAAACAATGTGCAATGGTGAGTTTCTTGATAAAGAACCTAAAGAAGTTTTAGACTATTTAGACCATTTGGCTGAAAATTCTCAATCTTGGCATGGTACTAATCCTTCTGAAAATTCAATCAGATCTAACCTTGCAAATGCTAGTAAATAAAAATATCATCTTAGTCAAGAAGAAGATTTAAATGCTAGGTTTGCTAGTTTGGCTAGAAAGGTTGAAGCCATGGAATTCGGGAAAGTAAAAGAAATTAAATCTGTGCAAAATGAAGAAATTTGTAGCATTTGTGATGAATTGGGACACTCAACAAATGAATGTCCAAAAATTCCTGTTTTTAAAGAAGTTGTGCATGAGCAAGTAAATGCAATGAATAATTTTAAAAAGTCATTCACTTCTTCTTTTTCAGATACATATAATATGGGATAGAGAAATCACCTGAACTTCAGTTGGAGGACCAACAATTAGGCACAATTCATGCAACCACCACCTCCTCAGGCACAACAAGATTCTCAAAATCCTCAAGGATATGCACCCTATATCTCACCATATAGGAAAAATCTTGAAGGAACATTGCATGTATTCATGGAAAAACAAAAGGCCATCAATAACCAAAACACTCAAGTCATGATTGACATAAATGACACTCTTGCTAAACTTTCTTCTGCATTTGCCATTCATGAGAAAGGAAAGTTTCCCTCTTAACCTCAACCAAATCCTAAGGGTCAGTACAGCCTAAATGAGGGTAGTTCAGAAAGTCAAAAAATAGATCAAGTCAACTCAGTGATAACTCTTAGGAGTGGAAAGGTTGTTGAAAAACAAATTCCTGAACATTGTGAGAAAAATGATGAGTCAAGCCCCAAAGATGAGGAATGAGTTGATAAGCCACCTAGCCAAAAGGAGATCAAACCCTTGTCTTCACCCTCATTTCCTCAAGCATTAAACAATTCAAGTAAAGTGAATCATAATAGTGATATTTTTGAAATCTTTAAATAAGTGAAGGTCAATTTTCCTCTATTTGATGCTATCAAGCAGATTCCTTGTTATGCCAAATTTTTGAAAGACTTGTGCATTATTAAAAGGAAACATAATGTGAAAAAGAATGCATTTTTGACTGAACAGGTAAGCTCTATTATTCAAAATAATAATGAGTTGAAATATAAAGACCCTGGTTGTCCTACAGTTTCATGCATTATTGGTGAACATAAAATTGAACGAGCTTTACTTGATCTTAGTGCTAGTGTTAATTTACTTCCATATTCAGTTTATCAACAACTCAACCTTGATGAGTTAAAACCAACTTCTGTAACTCTTCTACTTGCTGATAGATCAATTAAAATCCTAAAAGGAATAGTGGAAGATGTGTTGGTACAAGTTGATAAATTCATATATCCTGTGGATTTTATTATCTTGGAAACTGAACCTTTGGTTAATAGTTCTAAGTCAGTTCCTGTTATTCTAGGTCGCCCATTTTTAGCAACATCTAATGCTTTGATAAATTGCAGAAATGGAGTGGTGAAGTTAACTTTTGGAAATATGACACTGGAGCTTAATGTTTTCAACATATGCAAGCAACCACATGAATTTTATGATGAAAAGGAAGAAGTTGAAGGGATTGAGGCATTATAGATGATCATTTTCAAACCAGGAGTTCTTCTGACCCATTAGAAATCTGTTTAATTAATTCATTTGATTCAGCTACACAATTAGAGGATGATGTTTCTGAAATATACTCTTTGCTTGATTGTACACAGGAAATGGAATACAAAGAAAGGAAGCTAAGATTTGAAGAGCTAAAACCTATGAATGATGATACCCATGAAGAAGTACCCACATTGGAACTGAAGTCATTACCTGCTGGGTTGAAGTACACATTTTTGGGAGAAGAACAAAGCTTTCCAGTGGTAATTTCCTCATCCCTGACCAAAGAACAAGAAGATATGTTGATAGAAGTACTTAAAAGGCATAAAAGTGCAATTGGATGGACATTAAAGGACATAAAAGGTATTAATCCATTAATTTGTACACATAGAATACATTTAGAGGATAATGCCAAAACATCTCAATAACCTCAAAGAAGATTAAATCCACACATGAAAGAGGTAGTTAGAGCTGAAGTTCTTAAATTACTTGATGTTGGAATTATCTATCCTATCTCTGATAGCCAGTGGGTAAGCCCTACACAAGTTGTGTCTAAGAAATCTAGAGTAACAGTGGTTGAAAATGAAAAAGGAGAATTAATACCTACCCGAGTCTCATCTAGTTGGCGTATGTGTATTGATTTCAGAAAATTGAATGCAGCCACTAAGAAAGATCATTTTCCATTGCCATTTCTTGATCAGATTCTAGAAAGAGTAGCAGGACATCCTTACTATTGTTTTCTTGATGGTTATTCAGGGTATAATCAAATTCTAATTGCATTGGAGGATCAAGAAAAAACCACTTTTACTTGCCCCTTTGGCACTTTTGCGTATAGAAGAATGCCTTTTGGTCTTTGTAATACTCTGGCAACTTTTCAAAGATGCATGTTAAGTATTTTCAGTGACATGATTGAGCATTATTTAGAGGTTTTCATGGATGATCTGACAGTTTTTGGAAATTCTTTTGAAAATTGTCTTGATAATTTTAAAAAAGTTCTTCAAAGATACGAAGAAAAAGGATTTGTGTTAAATTGGGAAAAATGTCATTACATGGTTACCTCAGGAATAGTGTTAGGTCATGTGATATCTTCTAAGGGAATTGAAGTTGATAAGGCCAAAATTGAATTAATTGCTCATTTGCCTTCCCCAAAAATAATCAGAGAAGTTCGTTCCTTTTTAGGACATGCAGGATTTTACAGAAGATTCGTAAAAGACTTTAGTGCCATATCTAGACCTTTGTGTAATCCTCTAATAAAAGATGCACCATTTGATTAGACCTAAGATTGTCAGAAATCTTTTGAAAAGTTAATCGATCTTTTGACTTCTGCTCCTATCATGCAATCTCCTGACTGGTCTTTGCCTTTTGAGTTGATGTGGGATACTAGTGATTTTGCTGTTGGTGCTGTTTTAGGACAAAGAAAGGAATGTAAGCCTCATGTAATTTATTACGTAAGTCAAACTTTGAATAATGCACAAATGAATTACACCACTACTGAAAAAGAACTACTTGCTGTAACTTTTGCATTAGACAAATTTTGAGCTTATTTAATTGGTTCTTCCACTGTTATTTTTACTGATCATGCTGCTGTTAGATATTTAATGTCTAAGCAGGATGCCAAACCTAGGTTGATACGGTGGATCTTGTTGCTTCAAGAATTCAACATCATAATAAAAGACAAGAAAGTAGTCAAAAATATTGTTACAGATCATTTGTCTAGACTTACAATAGGTTCATCTTTCGATAGCACACCTATCAATGATTCTTTTCCTGATGAATTTTTATTTTCTGTCAATTTCATGCCTTGGTTTACTAACATTGTCAATTTTCTTTCTAATCCTTGTTATAAGTAGAATTTATTTTAAGTTTGTTTCTTTCTTTTTGCAGTTCCCAGTTAAATGACGGATAACAGTACTCCGTGACTCTCAAGTCATTTTGTCTTTCAGTTTTCCATAATAACTGATTCCTTCTCCTTCAAAATGGATGTCATTCTCTTAAATCTAAGAAAGCATTTCCTTTCTGTTCCTAAAAATGCTCTAACCAAAATCTACAAAGCTAGGTGTGAAAGACTGAGACTGTTAATGTACAAGGGCATCCTAGAAGATATACGCTGGATAATTGAAGCAAAAGTTCATTTAGCTGGTGAATCTTCAAATTCATTTGTCCCATACATGCCTGGTCTCGGTAAAAGTTCATTTAAAAAAAAAAGAAGAGCAAAAAGAATGAAAGTTTGTTACAAGTGTGCACGATGGAATTGTAACATGCGATGTCGCTTTTTGGGGATGGTTTCTGTAAACAAAGAAGAGAAAATATTTTTCATTAAGAATGGACTAAGTAAGGAGTCATTAGATAATATCTTATTGACTCTTGAGACGCATTCTTGTGGAGTTGTGAAGCGTGAACTTCTTAGTTTGTGGAATCTCTTCAGGGACGAGCAAGAGCATTATAGTCTTGAGAATCTGACTCAAAAAGACTCTGTTTGCCAATTTATAAGAAAATTGGATGGGAAGCTTATCCTCGACTCATAGAAGGCGTTTAAGCCATTTCTGGACGTGAAACCAGAGGAAGATGTGAGCCACAATCACAACAACATGTATATATTATCTTGTACATTTTTTTAAAAAAAGACAAAAAAAAAAAGAAGAAAAAAGAAAAAAAAAAAAAAAAAAAGAGATAAAAAAAGAATAAAAAAAGATGAAACTTCGGTTGTACTTGGTCTTTAATTAGATTAGGAGCCCACATGGCAGCTCCGTCATTGACTCGGGTAGACCATCGCACGCCGGCCCATAAATAAGGTTCGTGTGCCATGCTCTATAGAGAGCCGCACTCCACAACCCAATGTTCACCATCTAGGTATTGTGGAGTTGATGGACAAGTAGAAACGTCCCACTTTGGTTATTAGTGAGAAGTAACCCGCGGCTGCCAAAGCGTATGGGGCATCTGAGCTTGATCCTCTCTTTTATTAGAAGGGGCTCTCAGAGCCCTGGGATGGAGCGTTCTGGATCTTGGACATTGCGGGTTTAAGATTTTAGCATCTTTATTGATGTTACGAACCCAAGTGTGAGCTCTCCAGGTTCTAGACCTAAGATGGAAACCCACGATGGTTTCTTTATTCTCTTTTCTTCAAATAAGCAGGAGGGAGAAGAATACCAATATTAGCTGAGCCGTCTTAGTATTACTGCACTCATGACACGTAGTATAAAGATACGCCATGAAACTTGTACATAAAGGTATGTAATCATTTATTATTATTATTTTTGTATGATTTTGTTAAATTTTGGTTTTGGACAGACAATCCTTTGAATGGGGTCCTTTGGGGGTTTCTAGACTTCTTTACCCTAATGGTTTTTTTAAAGTAAAAAAAAAACAAAAAAATTAATTTAAAAAAAACAAAAAAAATTGTATTTCTTAATTTATAAGTTTTCTGATAACAGCCAACCTACCCATATAGGAGCTATTATTACTTTTTCTATTCTCTTCCTTATTTAAACACTCCATTTTCTTCACTTTCCTACAACTCAAAATCATTCAAAGAGAGTGTGCGTGTAAAAATGGAGGGAGCTTCTTCTTCTGTTCATAGATTGCCAGTATCTGTGTATTTTGTGGGACAAGTTATATGGGAAGAGTTTAGAGTTTGTAAACGCAGCAAGCACTGTTAGTAGAACACTTGCTGCGAGGAACATTCGTGTAGTATATGGGGGAGGTTGCCTTGGGTTAATGGGGGCTGTATCACTTTTTGCATTTATAAGAGGTGGTCAAGTTTTAGGTGTCATTCCTGAACCTTTAACTCGAAGGAACATCGTTGGAAAGACAATTTGATTGGAAATTCAAGTATCATCTATGCATGGACGAATGAAGGCAATGCTTGAAAACTTTGATGCATTCATTGCCTTACCTAGTGGTTTTGGTACTTTGGAAGAAATCTTTCAAATTGCCTCTTGGGCCCAACTGAACATCCACTATAAACCCATAAGTTTGTTGAATGTTAATAATTTCTTTGATAATTTGTTATCTTTTGTTGATTATGCTGTGGAACAGAAATTTGTCACACCTTTAGCAAGACGACTCCTTATCTCTGCTTCCACTGTTGATCAGTTGATTGATAAATTAGAAGCTTTTGTTTATGAACCTGATCCAGTAACAACTCAGATAGATTAGTCTGAAGGAAGCGATGAGGGAAGTAGAATGAAAAGCAAGCCAACCAAGACACTCCAATTGTTTAAATAATTACAAGCTTTGGTTTTGTTCATCGTACTTTATTTCTGTTTATATTTGTGTGAGGTTTCTCTTTTTAGTAATTGCAACAATAGGTACTATCTTCTATGTTACCAAGTGGCCTCAATACTCAAGAGAGAGAGTGAATTGAGTATGAAAACTAAGTTAACAAATCTTTCACAAATCGTTTGATAACTTATTTTTGTTGAAGCTATTGAATGATTAGAAATAATTGGAAGGATGAGATAAACACTTTTACTTATAACAGAAATAGTCTACAGAGACAGTATCCAAGAAAATCAATAAAATAGTATTCAAAATAAACAGAGGAGGGTTTAGAGATAACAAACACAGTCGTTTATCCTGGATCAATCACCAATCCACTTGTGATCTATGTCCAGTCCCCAAGTAACAACTTGAGATTTTCCACTATATCTTCAAGCTTCAATGGGTGCTTGACAACCACTACAACATTGAGCACTCAACCCTTTTGGGATACCTCACCCTTGGAGCTTGAGTCTCTTCAACTAAGGGATACCTCACCCTTTACACTTTTGGAGGGATGCCTCACCCTCTTTACAAAGCAATAATGATAGATAGAATGAAGCTCTCAATAGAGCAGATGAATACAAATTGAAGCTCTAATATGCTCTCAAATATTTTTCACATTTTTGACAGAAAACAGAGTAAGAAAATGATTTGAGGATTGATTCACGTTTGGACGTATTGGTAATCAGTTTTTGGTTCAAGGTGAACCTCAAATAAAGACCCAACTTTGGTATTTATAAGTTTCTCATTTAATAGAGCCGTTGGGGTTTTCTGGGCATGCATTAAATGCATTAAATATAGCCGTTGGACGTTGTCAGGATTCTTGTAATCGATTACACAACTCAGGTAATCGATTACATATGTTGTTCCAACGTGTTCTTGACTTTCTGGGCTCTGTGTAATCGATTACATTCTTGGTGTAATCGATTACATTCTTGGTGTAATCGATTACATGGCTTCTGACTTATGTGTAATCGATTACATTCTTGGTGTAATCGATTACATGACTTCTGACTTGCTGTGTAATCGATTACATTCTTGGTGTAATCGATTACATGACTTCTGACTTGCTGTGTAATCGATTACAATATCCATGTAATCGATTACATGACTCTTTGAACGTGTTCATGCTTTTCTGGGCTTGATGTAATCGATTACATATATTGTGTAATCGATTACATGGCCTCTGACTTGCTTGTAATCGATTACATTTCTCATGTAATCGATTACATGCCTTCTGTTTGCTGTGTAATCGATTACAAACATCATGTAATCGATTACATTGACCTCTGAACACATTTTTCAAGTCCAATAAAGCTTGTAAGTCATTTCTAACACCTTGAGACAATTGTTTAAACATGAATCTTTTTAAGAGTGTTAGTTTTAAGATTGAAACACAAGTTTTCTTGAAAGCCATGTTTATCTTTGAAATTTCCCATTAATTTTGAAATAATATATTGAAAAACCATTTGAGAAATCTTGAGAGCATTTAACATTAGTGTCCTAAGTCTTATAACTAAATAAACTTTCTTGTCTTTTTTCTTTGATCTTGATTTTTGCTTTTGCGTTTGATCTTCACTATTGCACTTGATCTTCGCTTTTGTCTTTGTTATCATCAAAAACCATTTGACATGCCTTAGAGACATAAGCATTCACATTCTACCCCTTTTTGATGATGACAAACTGATCATAGGAAAAAGAAAGAATTTTTGCAATTTTATATAATAAACATTTAGGCGCAATGCTTCCCCGGAGTTTATGCATGATATTGGGTTAGATTTCATGTAAAAAGCTTAAGAGCGCAAAAGCTCAATAACTCCCCCGTACTCATGCAGCCTTAATTACTCATGCAACCTTTATTTCATTTTTCCTTATTTTCCTTATTTTCTCCCCCGTTGGCATTATCAAAAAGACATAAGCATTAAAAAAAAATGGACAGCATAATAGCTATAGTTCATGATTCCCTAAATTTTTTCAAAACAACATTGCCAAGAATATTAATCAGTTCATGCAATATTGACAAACAGCCAAACATTCAAAGCGGAAACAAGTTCATATTTTATTAATCAGCCATGGACAAAGTAATGTTCTCACAGTCAGTATACCCAATAATCAAAGAACATCATAAATGTATACCAATGAAATATAATCAGAGTCAAAACAAAATAAATACATGGTGTTTATCAAAACAAATATCAAGGCAAGGAGCCATGATCACTGTCAGTGGCCTCGCTGTCACAAAAGACATCACCCTCTGGATCTGCAGCAGTATCATCGTTATCATCATTGTCATCACTGGGCATAAGATCATCGTCAGAGTCCAAAGGCTCCTCATCATCAGCAGGAACTCTAGATGGGCCAGCGAAGGAGAGGGGAGCCGGAGAGGCAGGGGATGTACGAGGTGCAGCAGCAGCGCTCTGAGGAATAGGAGGTCCACCCAGGAGAGATCGGATGGAGGCAAGCTCTTGATCAGAGTAGTCCATCCTCAGCTCAAGATGGTCAATCTTCTGCTCAATATGATCCATGCGTGTGTTTACATTAGCGCTTAGGTTGTGCATTTCGTGGAGCAGGAGATCAAGAGTAGTAGGAGTGGGAGCTGGAACAGGGGCAGGAGCAAGATGCTGAGCCTCTTCATCCTCATCACTATCTGGGTCGTGATGGATATGGCCAAAAGTGCCATGAGCAATGTAATGCCATCTGTCATCCACCTTATAGAGCTGGAGCTTCCTCAGAGTATGCAGCCCAATTGATTGTAGTCCCTTGGAGCTGGTGTCCTTAGACTCTTCAGCCAGTGAAATGCGACAATGCTCAAGTATAGTGGTTACCAACATGGCGAAGGGGAGAGCAGAGTTCTTCTTTTTCTTGACGTCCAGCATGTGCTCTAAGATATAATAACCCCAGTTAATAGGCCTCCCTGTAGTCATTGCCCATAATGCAATCACATCATCCCTGAGGACTTGGGAGTAATTCCCTCCCCTGGGAATTAAGCCATGGACCAAAAGATAGTGGAGAACCCTATTCTCCATGGTGAGGCCAGTAGCCATAATTCTTCGTTTAGGATCACTCGGGGGTGGTAGCAGTCCTAATTAAAGAGAGAAGAAGCGGTCTTGTGCTCAAACTCATGTCCCCATACATTGGCATTCCCACGGGGCGAGCTCCATCTGGGTGAGCTTTGTCAACCTATACCACTCTGCCATTGATAACTTTGATTTGTTGCTTTTTCACTTCAGAAATGATATAGTTATCCTCAACTTTTAGGTTCGCATAAAAGACACGTACAAGATTAGGGTAGATGGCTTTCTCTATGCTCAGGAATCCCAGCAAGCCTAAGTTTTCTATTGTCCTAAAGCTCTTTAATGGTTCACTCTCGCAGAAGGTAATGGGTAGATACATAGGAGAGATGATCTTGCTTGGCTTGGAAGTTCTTCCGAACAATTCAGCTCGCTTCACGGTGGAGAAGTGCCTCGTGAGGTCCAGGCCGGATATGTTACGTGAAGAACCACCAGAAGACCTGCAATGGCAGCCCCTGTTCTTGGGCGCTTTGAACGATGAGAAGATTCAGCCATTGTGGAGTAGGAGTGGAGTGGGAGGAGTGGAAATGGTTGGGGATGAGTGAGAAGAGAGAAAGAGATGAAATTAGGTTAGAAAAATAGAGATGAGGTTTGTGAGAGAAGGTAGGGAGATTTGGGTGAGGGATGTGAGGAGATTTTGAGAGATGGGTTGTGTGGAGAGGGGATTTTCAAGATTGAGAGAGGTAAAATGAGGGATTTTGATGGAGATTTGAGTGAGAAATGAGAGATTTTGAGGTTTGAGAGGTTTAGGGTGCGTGGGAGCAGAGAAGGAGGATGAAGAAGATGAACATGTTAAAAAAAATGAGCTCTACGCGTGTCAGAAACCTTTTAAAACACTCTGTGTAATCGATTACATTGAGTGTGTAATCGATTACATGCATTCTGGTGGGTGTGTAATCGATTACATTTTGGTGTAATCGATTACATACCTTCTGGGAATCTTGTAATTGATTACATTAATATTGTAATCGATTACCTGAGTTCTGAGTTGATTGTAATCGATTACAAAAGGTGTGTAATCGATTACATGCGTGACAGAACCTGAGTAATCGATTACAAAGGCATTGTAATCGATTACCAGTACTCTTTAACTTAGATTTTGCATTCTAGATAGCATATAATCAACTTTAATCAATCCAAATTAGTTTCAAAATAGCTTAGATCAATTCAAAGCATCATTCAACCATATAATCTAATCATATTATGATTCAACTCACGTAATTTATCAAAATTTACTATTTTTACCAAGATTTTTACCATTTTTGGTGAAATTTTGAGGATGTTGAGTTGCTTGTGTGTCTTGGCCATGAGGGATCACCTGCAAAACAACTTAGGGAAAATCTCCGACGCTCAAGTCAGTATTGGATTCAAATATAATGAAAAATTCAGAGATTATGCAGCAATTTGGCGTGATTATTCAGAAAAAATGCAAGGTTATGCATTAGATTCAGGATTATGCAGCAGAAGTTAATTTATGCATGAATGATCCAATATACCAAGTTCATTTCTTATGTAGAAAAATGCTTCTTTTGCTAGGGGTTTAGTGAAAATGTCAGCTAGTTACTTAGTGGTTTCTACAAGCTCAAGCATACAGTCACCCTTTTAAATATGGTCTCTAATGAAATGATGTCTTATTTCAATATGTTTAGTCTTAGAATGCAAAATGGAATTTTTAGACAAGTTGATTGCACTAGTATTATCACATCTTATGGGGATGTGATCAAGTTCAAGACCATAGTCCAAGAGTTGTTGTTTCATCCAAAGGATTTGAGAACAACAACTCCTAGCTGCAATATATTCAGCTTCAGCTGTAGATAATGCCACACTATTTTGCTTCTTGCTATGCCAAGAAACTAGTGAGCTTTCAAGCAAGTGGTATGTCCCACTAGTGCTCTTTCGATCCATTTTGCACCCAGCAAAATCAGAATCAGAATACCCAATAAGACTACATGAGGCACCTTTAGGGTACCATAAACCCATTTGTGATGTGCCTATTAGATATTTCATTATTCTTTTAATAGCACTTAGGTGTGATTCTTTAGGATTAGCTTGATATCTAGCACACATGCATACACTAAACATTATATCAGGCCTACTTGCAGTAAGATAAAGGAGTGAGCCAATCATACCTCTATATTTTGTAATTTCTACTGATTTACCTCCTTCATCCTTGTCCAAATAGCAAAAGGTGCCCATAGAAGTAGCCATATGCTTGGCATTGTCCATTCCAAACTTCTTGAGCAGCTCCTTGCAATACTTGGATTGGCTTATGAATATTCCTTCTCTTGTTTGCTTGATTTGGAGACCAAGGAAGAAGTTGAGTTCACCCATCATAGACATCTCAAACTCACTTTGCATAATATTTGAAAATTCTTTACAAAGAGAATTGTTAGTAGCCCCAAATATAATGTCATCAACATAGATTTGAACTAGAAGTATGTCATGCATTTTATGTTTTATGAAAAGGGTAGTGTCAACTTTGCCTCTAGAAAATCCTTTTTCTAAAAGAAATTTGCTCAACCTTTCATACCAAGCTCTAGGAGCTTGTTCCAAGCCATATAAGGCCTTTTTCAGTTTAAAAACATGGTTGGCATTGCAAAATCCTCAAAACCAGGAGGTTGTTCTACATACAACTCTTCTTGTATAAAACCATTTAAAAAGGCACTTTTGACATCCATTTGATAGAGTTTGAAATCCATGATGCAAGCATATGCAAGTAGCATTCTAATGGCCTCTAATCTAGCTACGGGAGCATACGTTTCTTCATAGTCTATGCCTTCTTCTTGATTATATCCCTTAGCTACAAGCCTAACTTTATTTCTTATTATTAACCCCGTTTCATCAAGTTTGTTCCTAAAGACCCATTTGGTGCCAATTATTGGATGATCATTGGGCCTTGGAACTAATTCCCAAACTTGATTTCTCTCAAATTGGTTTAGTTCTTCTTGCACGGCCAAGATCCAATGCTCATCATTAATGGCCTCATTTATGTCTTTAGGTTCAACTTGAGACACAAAGGCTAGGTGATTACATGCATCTCTAAGTGAGTTTCGAGTAATTATCCCTTTTGATACATCACCTATCACCTTGTCAAGAGGATGATATCTTGAAATCCTCCATTCCTTGGGTAGATTCACAATTTCTGAATCTTCTTGCTTTTTGGATTCTTTCTCTTGATTTTCCAAGTGTGTTTTTGCCAAGATTTCTGCAACATCATCAACAAGCTCCTTTCTCGGCTCATTTGGGTTAGTTTCATCAAATGCAACATGTATGGACTCTTCTATGGTCATAGTTCATTTATTATAGACTCTAAAGGCCTTACTATGAATAGAATAACCAATGAATATTCTCTCATCAGATTTTGCATCAAACTTCCCCAAGTTATCTTTTCCATTATTCAAAACAAAGCATTTACATCCAAAGACATGAAAATGTGACACATTGGGTTTCCTTCCTTTGTACAATTCATATGGGGTTTTCTTTAAAATTAGTCTTATTAGGGCTCTATTCATAACATAACATGTGGTATTGACCGCATCGGCCCAAAAATACTAAGGAAGGTTGGCTTCATTGAGCATAGTTCTTACCATTTCCTCTAAAGATCGATTTTTCCTTTCTACAACACCATTTTGTTGTGGTGTCCTAGGGGCAAAAAAATTGTGCTCAATGCCATGTTCATCACAAAAAGTTTCAAAATCATGATTTTCAAATTCACCACCATGGTTACTTCTTATGGATGCAATACAAAAACTTTTTTTATTTTGGATAACTTTGGCAAGTTTTTTAAATGATTGAAAAGCATCATTTTTGTGAGCCAAGAATAATGTCCATGTAAACCTAGAAAAATCATCCACAATCACTAATGCATAGTAATTCCCACCAAAGCTCATAGTTCTAGATGGCCCAAAAAGATCCATGTGTAAAAGTTGTAAAGGTCTAGAAGTTGAGACTATGTTCTTAGCTTTAAAAGAGACCTTTACTTGTTTTCCCTTTTGATATGCATCACAAAGTTTGTCTTTTTCAAATTTGAGCTTTGGAAGACCAATTACTAGTTCTTTAGAAACCAATTTGTTTAAGTGATCCATGTGAATGTGAGTAATTCTTCTATGCCATAACCATGAATCATTTTCTTTACTCATAAAACATTTAGCATCATTTGAGGAGATATCATCTAGACTAATCATATATATATTATTAACTCTATGACCAACAAATTTAACTTGCTTATCATCCTTTCCCTCAATTATGCAACAAGAAGAATCAAATATAACTCTATTGCCTTTATCACACAATTGACTAATACTAAGCAAATTATGTTTAAGTTCTTCAACAAGTAAGACATTATCAATAGAAGATGAAGGAATCTTACTAACTTTGCCAATTCCAAGAATCTTCCCTTTGTTGTTGTCACCATATGTGACATGACCATGTTTCTTGTGTGTAAGGGAGGAGAACTTAGAGCCATCACCGGTCATGTGCTTGGAGCAACCACTATCATGATACCAACTTGAGCTCTTGGTCTTCAAGCACACCTACAACACACATTCATGTTTTAACCTTTGGTACCCAAATTGTCTTGGGTCCTTGTGTGTTAGAGTTAGGCATGATACCTTTAGGAACCTAAACTCTTTTTATTCCAACTTTAGTGTTTATGTTCTTTCTAACATTGCAAGTTGATGCACTATGCCCTTTCCTACCACAATGAAAACATTTGACAAAGGGACTACTTGAAGTTTTTGAGGAAACAAAGAAGTTCTTATAAGACTTTTGATGGTTGTTTGGATTAAAACCCAAACCGGCTTTTTGAAAAACACATTTTTGTCTCCCTAACAACACATTCAAGTTGTCTCTTCCAAAAGTGAATTTTGCAAGAGTGTTGTTCAAGTCTTCAATTTCTTTTTCAAAAGCTTTACATGACAAATAAGGTAATGATATGGATGCATTATCATGTGAGGAACAAGTCATACATAACGAATTAGCATCTATGAGTCCTAAGGTCTCATTTTCAATTTTGAGTTCATTTAACTCCTTAGTTAAAGTGGAACTTTGTTTGTCAATATGGAGATTATTTTATTGGAAGTCAAAATCATTTTTGTGAGTCTCAAAGATTCATCATGCAATTCTTGAAAGGCATTTTGCAATTCATCATAAGAAGGTGGAGGTTCTAGGCTAGAAGAAGTTACCTCAGTATCGCTTTCTCCACTTTCTTCTCCTTGAGCCATAAGGCAAAGATGAGCTTCTTCATTTTCCGAATCGTCGGAAGAGCTTAAGTCATTGTCCTCCCAAGCTATATATGCTCTTCTTCCTTTCCTTTCCTTAGAAGGCCTTTTCTCAAACTTCTCCGTCATCTTGAGATACATAGGACACTCCATTTTCATGTGTCCTAGTTTTCCACATTCATAGCATTTTGGAGGAGTAGAGGATCCTTCTCCTTTGTGATATGTTTTCTTTTGAGGAAAGGGTGGCCTTCTTTGAAATCCCTTGTTCTTTAGGAATCTTCCAAATTTTCTCACAAGGAGACTAAGATTCTCCTCACTTAGCTCCCCACTTTCACCATCCTCTTCACCATCTTCATCATCATCTTCAATTGTAGAGGAAGTAGCTTTGAGTGCGATTCCCTTCTTCTTTTTGTCATGCTCTTCATTTTGGTTGAGCCTATTTAGTTCCAGCTCATGTTCTTGAAGCTTTCCAAATAAGGTGGCTAAAGACATTGTTGATAAATCTCTTGATTCATGATCGCCGTCACTTTGGGTTGCCAATTTCTGCTTAGACATCTCAACACTTTGTTAATAAGATCCTCATTAGGAAATGTCTTTCCCAATGAGATAAGATGATTAACAATATGAGTAAACCTCTTTTGCATATCTTGAATACTCTCACCTTGTTTCATTCTAAACAATTCATATTCATGAGTAAGAGTGTTTATTCGAGATCGTTTTACCTCACTAGTACCTTCATGAGTTACTTGTAGGGTATCCCACATTTCTTTTACGGTTTTACAATTTGACACCCTAAAGAATTCATCATACCCCAAAGATGTGGTGATGATGTTCTTGGCTCTCAAGTTGTATTGAACCTTCTTTTTATCATCATCAGTCCATTCATTTCTAGGTGTATTAATTTTCACACTATCTTAAGTTTGTGTTAGGACAAAAGCACTATTTTCAATGGCGTCCCACATATCTAAGTCAATAGCTTCAATAAAAAATTTCATCATTTCTTTCCAATAGGCATAATCATCCCCACTGAAATAAGGAGGTCTATTTATAGAAGAACCTTCATTTGAAAAACCATTTGAAGCCATTACTTCTCTTGAAGCTGCTAAGCTCTTTATACAAGAGTCTAGCTCTGATACCACTTGTTACCAAGTGGCCTCAATACTCAAGAGGGAGGGTGAATTGAGTATGAAAACTAAGTTCGCAAATCTTTCACAAATCGTTTGATAACTTATTTTTGTTGAAGCTATTGAATGATTAGAAATAATTAGAAGGATGAGATAAACACTTTTACTTATAACAGAAATAGTCTACGGAGACAGTATCCAAGAAAATCAATAAAATAGTATACAAAATAAACAGAGGAGGGTTTAGAGATAACAAACACAGTCGTTTATCCTGGTTCAATCACCAATCCACTTGTGATCTACGTCTAGTCTCCAAGTAACAACTTGAGATTTTCCACAATATCTTCAAGCTTCAATGGATGCTTGACAACCACTACAACCTTGAGCACTCAACCCTTTTGGGATACCTCACCCTTGGAGCTTGAGTCTCTTCAACTAAGGGATACCTCACCCTTTACACTTTTGGAGGGATGCCTCACCCTCTTTACAAAGCAATAATGATAGATAGAATGAAGCTCTCAATAGAGCAGATGAATACAAATTGAAGCTCTAATATGCTCTAAATATTTTTCACGTTTTTGACAGAAAATAGAGCAAGAAAATGATTTGAGGATTGATTCACATTTAGACGTATTGGTAATCAGTTTTTGGTTCAAGGTGAACCTCAAATAAAGACCCAACTTTGGTATTTATAAGTTTCTCATTTAATAGAGCCGTTGTTGGGGTTTTCTAGGCATGCATTAAATGCATTAAATATAGCCATTGGACGTTGTCAGGATTCTTGTAATCGATTACACAGCTCAGGTAATCGATTACATATGTTGTTCCAACGTGTTCCTGACTTTCTGGGCTCTATGTAATCGATTACATTCTTGGTGTAATCGATTACATGGCTTCTGACTTGTGTGGAATCGATTACATTCTTGGTGTAATCGATTACATGACTTTTGACTTACTGTGTAATCGATTACATTCTTGGTGTAATCGATTACATGACTTCTGACTTGCTGTGTAATCGATTACAATATCCATGTAATCGATTACATGACTCTTTGAACGTGTTCATGCTTTTATAGGCTTGATGTAATCGATTACATATATTGTGTAATCGATTACATAACCTCTAACTTGCTTATGTCGATTACATTTCTCATGTAATCGATTACATGCCTTCTTTCTTTGTGTAATCGATTACAAACATCATGTAATCGATTACATTGACCTCTGAACACATTTTTCAAGTCCAATAAAGCTTGTAAGTCATTTCTAACACCTTGAGACAATTGTTTAAACATGAATCTTTTTAAGAGTGTTAGTTTTAAGATTGAATCACAAGTTTTCTTGAAAGCCATGTTTATCTTTGAAATTTCCCATTAATTTTGAAATCATATATTGAAAAACCATTTGAGAAATCTTGAGAGCATTTAACATTAGTGTCCTAAGTTTTATAACTAAATAAACCTTCTTGTCTTCTTTCTTTGATCTTGATTTTTTCTTTTGCGCTTGATCTTCACTATTGCACTTGATCTTCGCTTTTGTCTTTGTTATCATCAAAAACCATTTGACATGCCTTAGAGACATAAGCATTCAAATTCTATCCTTTACCTATCTATCTTTGACATTGAGGATAATGTTGTGATCTGGTTGAGGGGAAGGATAATTGTGTAAAAACAAAAAAAAACCAAAAAAACAAAAAAATAATTTTTTTAAGAAATGTGTATATTAATATGTTTGTTGTATTTATATATTTGTCAGTAACTTACTAAACTAGTTAAGGATGGCAGAGTAAGGAGTAAATTTTGCTGTGGAGGTAATTTTACTCTTGAGATGCATCTAGATTGGGGTAGACAACTAGTTTGTGTGGAAGTATCAATTCAAATTCAGGGAAATTTACATGATTGAGTAAATTGTCTTCTTTCTTAAACATCACATGCTTGATTATGGATGTTGAATTGGTAAACTGAGAATGATAGAATTATGCCTTGTGAGATTTTGAGCCTCTTGATGAATGGATTGAACATTTGTACCATTCTCTTCTTTCTTGTGTGAATTTCACTCATGAAATTATTATTCTAGAACTTGCTTTGATTCTTTTTGAAACTACATTTTCATATACATACATAAATATGATTGAGGCATTTTTCTTGAAATAACTACTTTAATCAAATAGTAAGCCTTGCTTAGTAGCATATTGTCTCAATATGATATCTTGCACTCTTATGACTTCTTGGAAATTCTCTGATTCCTGTCAACGTAAAACATTGGAAATGACCTATTTCCCCTTGCTTAACCCTTTTGAGCTTATTTGACCATTCTTTGTTTCGAACTCATTATGTGTCTTAAATGAAAAACTATGTTCTTACTTGACCTTAGGAATAAGAGAACATTAGCTTTGTCATTAGATGAGTTCTTGAACAAGTGTGGAGGTGTGTGTGCAGAATGGTTTAAAAAAATTATATATGATGTTCTTTTTTTTTGTAAAAAAAAAATAAAAATAAAAATAAAAAAATAAAAAATAAAAAATCAAAAAATGTAAAAAGAAAAAGAGGGTCAACAAGGCAATAAAAGAAAGGAAAAGAATATGTAAAGGGAATTTATATTATGTGGAGTTGGGATGAACTTTCATGCTTGTTAATTGAACTCAGCTTTCATGTTCTTTTATTCTCTTTAGTATTTAACTTGTCATATCCATATTACCTTCTCCTTTACCTTGACCCTATTACAACCTTGAATAAAGTCCTCATGATTTGTGTATGTTTATGTTTTGAGTAGTGGAGAAGTAGAAGATAAGCAAGCTTATGGTAGTACAATTTTCATGGGTTGAATTGAGTGAAATACCTGCCTTTTAAACACTTGAGGGATTGAGAGTGAATATTGTGAAGATCTATCATTCTTGACTAATGCTTTTCAATTGAAGTTTCCTTACTTGTTGGTTTGAGATATGAAGATATATTACATCATGAATGTTTTGATTACTTGAACGATTGGTTGCTCTTCATTTTTAAAAATTATTAGAAATTAAGTCTTTTAGAGTGTTTAACTTTTGAGTCTGTTTCGTTTTTTTTTAGTTTTGGTCTTGTGTGTTTTGCCTAGGAGTGCAAAAAGCTAAGTGTGGAGAAATTTGATGATCACATATTTGATACATTAATAAGCCTTCATTTTTAATCATTTACACTCTCCATGTACTTAATTGATTGAGTTTGATTATGTTTTGTAAGTTTGGACTCAAATTAGACTTAATTGAATTTTTCAGCATAATTTATGTCTTACATTATTTCTGTATTTGGGTTATATCTTGGGATATAAGTGACCAAATAAGGTAAATCTGGTGGCATTTGAAAGATAAGAGAGAGCTCTATAACTTTCATGAAGACCTCAAAGGCCCAATCACACGAGTAGATAACTCAAATTGGAGTTGAAGCAAGAACTAGAGTGCTGTTCCTGACAGCTTGACCTATGTGTACTGTTCATGCCAAATTTCGGGATAGATGTCGTCAAATGGGCTAAAATTTTGATACTGAATAGTTGAGACCTATATCTACAACTTTTATGTTGAACAATTTTCCTGAATCTGAGGCCTAAATATTGGGCTTTCAAATCAGAACAGAGGAGCTGTGACTAGGCCTGAGCAGTGTATAGTAATTTGAACGTATCTGGAGTTATAGAAATGATATTGGACTCAAACTAAATCTATTTGAAAGCTAAGATCTATGTATACAATTTTCATGAAGATCATATTTGCTCATTCTGACGCATTCAATGACTTCAGAGCTAAATGATTTCGGAGATAAGGAATCTCTATAATTTTCCATTCACCAAAAGTCATTTGACATTTTCCACTCATTTTCCACTCATCCACTCACTAATGACTCAGCCCTCTGGTCATTTTGTATCTCTAATCCTCTATAAAAGGGGGCCTTAGCAGATCATTGAGGGTGTTAGGTGTTAGGTACTAAAATGATGCTAGTTTGTTACTAGGTTTTCTAGTAGTAATTTTCCTTTGTTCTAAATTGAAATCATATTTTTCTTATTCTTATTCTTCTTCTTCTTTTCTCTTTCTTTCTTCTTATCTATGAGTAACTAAGTTTTATTTTGCTTGGGGTGAAAGAGTGAAGCTCTTGGTAATGAAATAAGATTAGATTAATTTCTCTTTTATGCTTAAATGATATATTTTCAAGTGGTCATTATACGTATTATATTTTGTTTCTAATTAATTTAAAAACCCTCCTTGTAAAGTGGAGTTCTTGATTTGTTGTAGACAAGAGATTGACACAATGAATGTTTTAACCCATTTACAAATGGTGGTGCTAGAAACTCTCCTTATAAAGTGGAGATCTTGATTTGTTATAGACAAGATTTTGGCATAATGAATGCTTGATCCCATTTATGAGTGATGGTGTTAATAGATGATTAAAGGAATCATAATATAATTACGTATATAATTTTTAATAAACTTTGAATGTTGTATTTTTTGATTGGAACCTCCGTTATGTGTGGATTCTAATTGAGTTATAAAAGAATTAATTTTGTCTTTAATTTATTTACCAAGAGTGGATCTCCTAACCCAAGCAATTCTTTTTACTTGTGAACAATTTTATTTGTCATCTTTATTGTTGTAACAAAGTATTTACTTTATTTTAATTAATTTTTCTTCATCAAGTTTCTGTGGTTCGACCTCGGACTCACCGAGAAATTTATTACTTGAGATAACCTGCACTTGAGTTTGTAACTTTTAATCCCGCATCAGCGTGGAGCAGTTGGTGCCGTGAACAAAGCAAGCAATGAATAGTGGGGTACCTGGTTGGTAGGTGGCATCACATGGACTGGTGGAGGCGTGGAGCAGTGGCGGTTGGTTGGGTCGGTAGTGCGGGGTCGCGGGTCAGAGGTGCGAATCTTGGGTTTGGTGAGTCGTGCGGGTCAGGGTACGAGGCTTGGAGTCAAGGTGCCACGGGTCAGGGTTGGGGTGGCAGTGCGCGACTCGGGGTGGCGGTGCCGCAGGTCATCGGGGTCGGGGTCACGCAACTGCGGGTTGAGATGGCTTTGGGTGGGGTCGTGCTGGCTGGTCAGTGGCAGCGGGTCGGTGGCAGTGGGTCGGTGGCGGTGGTGCGTGGTCATTGTGGGTTGCGAGGAGAGAGGGGAGAGGATGTTGAGAATGGAGAAAAGGGACAAATGAGAATGCCGGAAGGAATAGGAGGTTTTAGATCCGGTTTGCAATGGATCTGCTTGTAAAAAAAAATTTAATATTTTTTTACCTAATTTTTTTTATGTTTATCAATCCACCGCAAATTTATTTTTTAAATTGTGGCGCCGTAAAATTTTTTATAATTTTTTTTATTTTTTATTTTTTTATTTTTTATCTCGAATTTTTTTTATTATATTTGTAATTTTATGGCAGATAGTTCCACCATAAACCTTTTTTAAACAAAAAGAAAAAAAAATTCACGATGAAAATGTTACTAAAAAAAATTTGCGGGAGACAATTCGCCGCAAATGGATCCACCACAAAATCAGCCGCAAATTGAGATGGATTTTAATCCATCGCAAACGGATTCGAATCCGCTGTAAAAAATCTGCCTTAAATTTGCTATTTTCTTGTAGTATTTGCTCAAAACCCTCAGGCTGTTTCACCATTAAGCAAAGGAATTTTTCATCAATTGAATGAAGTACTAGAACCAAGAGCACTACTCGGGCCATAATAATTTTGAACAAATCCTTGGAGAAAACTGGAGAGAAAACTTAAACGTAGTCAACCCCTTCTCTCTGAGTGAACTCACCTTAGCCACCAATCTAGCCTTGAAACAATGTAGCCTTTGGAATCTTTCTTGGTCTTGTACATCCATTTGCTACCAATAGATTCACGCATATTAAGAAGTTCAACAAGTTCCCACACTCTATTTTAACCATGGATTCCATTTCTTCTTTCATTGTATTTATCCACATATCAGAAGTTACAGTTGTAACACATGTCACAAGATCAATGACATGTCCTATGTCAAAAACATGTTCTCCCATAAATTCTGTCTCATAACAATCATGAGTAGTGGACTTTCTCTCACATTTACCTTCTTAAAGGCTCTTGTGCAAATTGGTTGAGGAACTCCAGTAGGAGTAGCAAGCTCTACATCAGGATGCTCATTAATATGAGGCTTAATAACTATCTAATCATTTGTCTTAACCAGTGTCGCAAGTCCTGAACTTCCAGATGTAGGCAAAGGCATGGGGATAACTTTTATCTGACTATCTTGTAACCTATCTGATCTCACCATCGAAAATATTAAACTCAAGAAATTTTGCAGTCATGGACTCTACAATCTTGGTACCTTTCTTAAGGCGATAGAACCTATACCCTTTTGAGCAGTTTAGATACCCAATGAAGTAACACTTAACAGATTAAGCATCAGTCTTCTTCTCCAAGGAATAGAAATCCTCACCTCAATGGATAACCCAAAACTCAGAAATGGTTCAAACTAGGTTTTCTACTTGTCCATAACTCAAAAGGTGTTTACGAAACAAATTTACGAGGAACTTTGTTTACAATATGCAAGGTTGTTATAATAGCTTCTCCCCAAAGATAATTCATCTAGTTAGTCCTACTCATCATGCTCCTCATTGTATCTTTAATTGCTTGATTTTGCCTTTAGGCTACACTACTTTGTTCAAAACTACCTAACATAGAGTATTGGGAACAATCCCATAATCTTGCAAATACTCAGTAAACGGCCCTATGCATTACCTAGACATGTTATGTCTGCCATGATACTCACCTATCTCACTATCTTGAAAACATTTTCCTAATTACTATTTAACTTCAGTTTAAAACTAAAGTTTTAAGAGATTCATATCTTTCCATTATCAAATAAAGGTAGCTAAACAAAGAAAAGTCATAAATGAACGTGATAAAGAACTTTGCACCACAGATTATAGGAGAATAAAGGTCACTAATATTTATGTGCATGATCTTTAGTAGATTAGAGCTATGGGTTAAAGCCTTTTTTCTAGTCTTGTTCAACTTTTCCCTTATGCAAAACACACAAATTCCCATGTCACTAAAATCTAAGGAAGGAATAATCTCATCTTTAACCATTTCCCTAGAAATATGTTCCAAACATTTATGCCACAACATTAAAGATTTTTCATTGATTCTAGACCTCTATGATACTTTATACATAACATTCAAAGACATTCTAAACCCTTAGCCTATATATTTATCTTGCTTTGTATAATGGTCTTTTAACATTGATAATTATCTGTTATATATGTTATGAGGAGCTTTAAACATTGAGGCAGTACTCTTTCATAGGCTTAACTAGAAAACATGCTAAGGGTCTTAATATTACCTTGACCCAAACTTTTAAGGTATAAGGCCCATGGATCTTTCCATTTATATAGTTTCAATTTAGTACATTTATTATCAATTTTGGACCTTTATACTCACACTTAATTCCAAGCACTCTCCCCTTCAATTGTTAGCCTTTTAGGTGTACCGCTCCCCTTTAAGCGAAAGTCTTCTAAATATTTGTCAGTGTTATTTCAACAACAAATTCTACCAAGAATTTATTAGGGCATTGACAAAAGGATTCAAAAACAAATAGGTGCTAAGAACCTTGAACCTATGACAATTCATTTTCTTATGATCCTTCCATTTGTAGAAAAGACATTTTATATCTTTCAAATACGATATTTTAGCCCCCCTTGCATTTTGAGTCTAACTAGCAAACTTGTTACCACTATACTTCTTGATGTTTTAAGTCTTGTTAGGAGTATAAGAACTAATCTTATCAAGCATGGCAATGAATATGAATCATTTTAACAATGAAGTCCTGATCCCTCTGACAATATCGTACTTCATACTTGTGAGTCCGCTCATTAAGTATCCAACCACAGGATTACCAGACACTTGGTACCTATCCTCATGGAGTTTGATTTTCTAATTTAGGCTCTTAGTCCATGTTAAACCATTCAACACATGTTTAGGAAACTGTTCATAGAAGAAGAAGAAGAAGAAGAAGAAGAAGAAGAAGAAGAAGAAGAAGAAGAAGAAGAAGAAGAAGAAGAAGAAGAAGAAGAAGAATCCATCCAAATGTGATTCAAACACAAAAATTGAACCAAGATCTCAAGAATCCAAACCATAATTTCTTCATGAATATCTAAATTGATTACAGAAGTTTAACTCTCCTTAGCCATCACCATGAAGGAGCTTGAGGAAGAAGGAAGAAGAGGAGAGAAAGATCTAGATCTAGGGAGAAAAGGTGAAATTGTAGAATAAAAGGTGAGTCCTCGGTTTTCTAATTCTACCTCTATAAACTAACTCCTATTTTGGCCTCACATCATTAGAACCCCATTAGTTATAAAGCTGTGTCTATTATGAGTAATTGGGCCTAAACCCCATGTCATTTGGAGGTCTACAACTCAAGTTATGGACAAAACATTCTCAAAGGGTCTTTGAACTCGTGTTATGACTTCCAGGCCTAATTAGCTCCACTAGATATCCAATTCTATCCTAGAGTTCTCATGAAAGTTGTAGAGCTCTCTCTCATATTTCCTACAAGGTAAGATACATAGTTTTTAGACTTCTAGAACTCAAGATATGACTAAAATAAAAAAAATAGTGTCAAACCTCAATGATGTAGGAAAAAATCAATTAAGCCTAATTTGAGTCCAAACTTATAAAACATGGCCAAACTCAATCAATTAAGTACATGGAGAGTGTAAATGACTAAAAATGAGAGTTTATTAATGTATAAAATATGTGATTATCAATATCATCACACCTCCCCTTTTGGAAGAGTATTGATAATCACATATTTTATATATTAATAAACCCTTATTTTTAGTCATTTACACTCTCCATGTACTTAATTGATTGAGCTTGGTTATGTTTTGTAAGTTTGGACTCAAATTGGACTTAATTAATTTTTTTAGCATAATTTACGTCTTACACTGTTTCTGTATTTTGGCCATATCTTGAGTTCTAGATGTCTAATAATTATGTATTTTACATTGTAGAAAAGATAAGAGAGAGCTCTACAACTTTTATAGAGCTCTAGGTCAAAATCAGACATCTAGTAGAGCTAATTGGTCTTGGAAGTTAGAACATGGATTTTGTGATTGGAACCTGAATAGTGTGTAGCAATCAAGGCATAACGCGGTTGTAAGAACTGAATTGGGCTGAAATTTTGGAATCTGTAAGTTAAGACCTATATCTACAACTTTCATGAAGAACACAAGACCTATTTCAGATTACTTAGAGGTTATATTGGGCTTTCAAGTCAGAATAGAGGAACTGTAGCTGGGCCTGAGCAGTGTGCAGTAATCAGACCATATCTTGAGTTATAGGAATGCTTTTGGGTTGAAACTAATGGCATTTGAAAGCTAAGAGAAAAGCCTATAACTTTCATGAAGACCACTTGGTGAGAAAATAATGAATGCAATAAGTGCAGCACTAAATGATTTCAGAAACAAAGAATCTCAATAAATTTTCACTCATCAAAAGTCATTTGGCATTTTCCACTCTTCCACTCACTCATGAATTAGCCCCCTTGTCATTTTGTATCCATAATCCTCTATAAAAGTGAGCCTTGACTGATCATTTAAGAATCTTGGTCTTAGAGATTAAGATCATGCTATTGTGTTATTTGTTTATCTTGTTGTAATTTTCTTTTGTTCTAAATTGAAGTTATGTTCTTTTTCTTGGTCTTAGAGATTAAGATTATGCTATTGTGTTATTTGTTTATCTTGTTGTAATTTTCTTTTGTTCTAAATTGAAGTTATGTTCTTCTTCTTCTCCTCCTTCTTCTTCTTCTTCTCTCTTATCTATGAGTAACTAATTTTCATTTTACTTAGGTGAAAGGGTGAAGCTCTTGGTAATAAAATAAAGTTAGATTAATCTCTTTCTTATACTAAAATGATATATTATCAAGTAGCCATTATATGTGTTGTATTTTGTTTCCAATTAATTTAGAAATCCTCCTTATAAAGTGGAGATCTTGATTTGTTGTAGATAAGATATTGGCACAATGAATGCTTGAACCCATTTATAAGTGGTGGTGTTAATAGATAATTAAAGGAATCATAATATAATTACATATATAATCTTAAATGAACTTTGAATTTTGTATTTTTCGATTAGAACTTCCATTATATGTGAATTCTAATTGAGTTATAAAAAGAAATAAATTTGTCCTTATTTTACTTACCAAAAGTGGATCTCCTAACCCAAGTAAATCCTTTTTATTTGTGACTAAGTTTTATTACTTTATTATTGTGACAAAATATTTTTCTTATATCAAATAAATTTTTCTTCATCAATTCCCTGTGAATCAACCTCAGACTCTTGATAATTTATTACTTGAAATAACCTGCACTTGAGTTTGTAATTTTTAATCCGCATCAAGTATACAAAACATACAAGGAATCCATAATGTATGAAGTCTTCTAGTAATGTCTCAGCCTCATAAGATATCCCCTTTGGTTAGATTAAGTCCCTTAACTAAAACATTTCTCAATCCACAGATGCATTCATGCCATTCCAAATTAACACACACAATAATCCCATTTGGGCAAGTGATTGTATGCAATAATTTGAAACTATTCTGAAAACAGATCCTATAGACCAGTATAAGTAAAATTACTTTGGTGAATATTTAATCATACCAATCCATAAAACCCATAAGCAAAATCTTTAATTTCCTCAATCATCATACTATACATTTAGCATACACAAAAGTAGCATAAAACTGAGAGTTTCATATGCATGGATCTCAATTGATTAAAATCATCACATAATGCATTTCATTTATTTGAATATACAACCAGAGGTGAGAGTATATAAAAACAAATTCCAAAGCATTCTAAAATATTTTTCTATATAATATTTCACCAAAAATGTAACACACACACACACACACACACATATTTAAAATTATCATAGAATAAAAAATTCTTGAATAAATATACACAACAACAAAAATAAATATATAAAATATACCAAAAATTCACATTAATTTTAGAAGCATGTTGGTGAAATTAGGTGAAAATTAGGCTCCAGGGTGAGCCCCACGCGCCTACACACGCTCCAGCCCGTGAGTAGGCCTCACAAACGCTTAGACTAGGTAGGTTTTCTCCACGACGCAGATCAACTGTGACGGAAGCAAGTTTCTGCCATTGGGGCTCTTTTGGAGCTCAGAGTTCGCTTTCATTTAGTATTTTTTACATACGATTTTAAGCTAGAAACTATACCCATTGTTGAAAACATGTAAATATTTGTTTAGATTCTCTATATAGGCTAACCAAATCATAAGTGTAACCTTTGTATTTAATTGTATTTATTACATTAGCTTTATATAAACTAGCCTTTATTATGTAGTTGAAACACACAGATATCTCATATGTCTCACTTTTCTCTCCTTTCTTTCAATATGGTATAGAGAGACTAAAGAGAGGCATCCTTAGAATTGTGCATGCCCGGTGAGTCCATTACTCTCTAGTGAATTTTTTTTATGGCTAACCATGTTTCCACTCCAGTTTATAGGCCTTTCTCCTTCTGTTGTGTCATCTTTCCAGTAAGTTAGCCATGGCAACCATTACCCAAGAGGGGGGTGAATTGAGTGATGACTGATTTTAATGCAATTTTGATAAATTATGCATTTTGAATAACTCAATTAATAAGTGTAGCAGAACATGCATAGCAAATGCACAATTATTAAGGATTACTCAAATATAACTTAGGTTATGGGATAAATCATGCAAATAAGCTAGGTATCAAATTTAACTCAAGCATATATAGTTAAAAGCACAAATATAAAGAGATAGAGTTGAGAATAGCAAACACTAGGATTTATCCTGGTTCAGCCACCAACTACTTGTGGCCTACGTCCAGTGCTCAAGTGAATCACCCGAGATTTTCTACTATGTCTTCAAGCTTCAATAGGTGCTTGACAACCTTTACAATTAAGAGTACTCAACACACCTTGGGATGCCTCACCCTTGTGCTTGAGCCTCAAATAGGGATACCTCACCCTTTACAACTTTTGAGGGATGCCTCACCCTCAAGGGATACCTCACCCTTTTCTCTAGAGGGATACCTCACCCTCTCTTTATAGGTTATACAAAGATGTAAATGATAGAAACTTTCTCAAAGAGTAGATAATACAAATTGAAGCACTATGGGTATCAAGGATTCACACACTTATAGCTCAAAATAGAGTTTTAGAGAAATAGAGAGTAAAAAACAAATTTAATGCTCAAGAGTGATTTTCATATTGTTCTCCAACTTTTCTTTGATACCCAAACACTTATATTTATAGCCCAATAATATTTAGAGCTGTTGGGTAAAGATTGGAAATGAATTCTTTATGAAAACTAGCCGTTTTATAACCGTTGGGAACGTTTCTGATAATGTTTTATTCGAATAAGAATACTGTTATTTGAATAAATATTGTGTTATTCAAATAACACATTTGTTATTCGAATAAATCCATTTATATCACTGTTTTCTGCAACTTTGTTATTCGAATAAGACTTATGTTATTCGAATAACACTTTGGTTATTCGAATAAATCATCAAAAACACGTTTTGGAACTTTTTCTGAGTTGTGTTATTCAAATAAGCCTTTAAAAATATGTTCTGGGAAGTTTTTAGAGGTGTGTTATTCGAATAACACATCTCTTATTCGAATAAACCACTGTGGTTTTGAAAACTGACTTTAAATGGTCATAACTTCTTCGTTTCTTATCCGTTTTAAGTGAATGACCACTTATTGGAAAGATCTTTGAGTCTATTTTCATATGAAATAAGTTTTAGAGCAAAATTCAAAGTATTTTAAAAGATATGATCAAAAGAATAACCAAAGTTCAGTTTTACAAAACATAAACTTCGCTATTTTTCATAGAAATGAACTATCACCATGACTAGCTTTCCAAAAATAGTTTGTTGGGCATTTTAGAATGTAAGAAATACTTTTAAAGATGTTAAAACATATTTTGAGCTCAGTGTGAATCCTATTTACCTTTACACAAGATCTAAGTCCTATAAGCTATTCTTGAAGATGTTGGACTAGATCTTTTGTCACCATCACTTCTTGATGTAATCCAAGCTTCCAAAGAAAATCTTCTCTTCAAGACTTACAAATGCTTGGAACATATTTTCATTTTCATTCTCCTTGAGTTGAGCATAGTTGTGATCTTTTGCTTTCTTGTTGCAATGCTCACTCTTGGTGCTTGGACTATCCTACAAAGTATTACTCACTTAAATAAACATAGTTAGTCCAAATTCATAATTCAATATCTTCATATGCATGATTCATAAATGTATAACTCTAGTTAGTCTAACATGCATACAAGACTTTCATAGACATATCCAATATTAATTTATTTATAACTCATATAAAATATTATTGGATATATTATATGATGAATGTTACATATATCTCATTGTATGATTATTAAGTGAAATATAACTAGATAAAGTACATAATCATGTATGATACAATATATCTCATTAAGCACATTTATGTAACATGATCAATATTCTTTTGTGATGCATTTGTTATCTATAAAGCACATCTATTAAGCATAAACATCATTCTTTTTATCTTGTATTTGTCATCATCAAAACTTAACATATTAAACCATTGGGGCAAACCTATTTCCACACAGTAGAACCCATCTCTTTAATTATCATTCGCCGCTATCTGCTGCTGTCTGCCATCGTCATCCAACTTTTTGGTAACTTTTCTAGCAGGTGACCCTACCTCCAGACTCGCCTCTCTCTGTTCAACTAGAATCCAAAAGCCCAGGCCTAGAAAACCACTAGACGCACCCACATGCACTACCAACAATCCTTACGTACAGCTCCATGCACAATGTTTTCACCGGCGCGTGATAGTACGTGAGCCACTCCTCTAGCCATCGTTTGTAGCACCGTGCTCACCTTTCACTCTTCTTTCTGGATCTTCCCTCGACTTCTATGTTCATACCCATTTGTCGCAACCCCTTTTGAATCAGTGCATTTAGGTACTATTTGGTTATGTTTATGCCCCATTATTTACTGATCCATGGCTAGTTCTACTTCCTCATATGGCTCTAAGGATACTCTGAAGGCTGAGCTCCCTGTTTTCACTAGTAACATCAGTGCCCATCTTTGTGCTAACAAATAAGATGACAGATACTTGGACTTCAGACATCAAATTATGGCCCAAGGGCCAAATCTATAAAGAACACCTCACCATGAAGCTTATGTCTATGCCCGAGGCTAACAAAGCGTGGTGGAAAAAGATTGATGCCCAGTTGTGCAATGTCATCAAGTCCACTATTCATTTGTCACTCAAGAAAATTTTTCGCGCTTATACCAACTGTACATCTATTTAGGAGCAATCCAAGGTTCTTTACACCAATGACACTTAATAGCTATTTAGGGTTTCTCATAACCTCATGACTGTCATTGTTTCTCAGAAGTTTAATGCTCTTATCACTACTTATTTGGGAGAAGTTCATGGTGCTCTCTATGATTTCAATGAGCTCCTGCCTCCTGTTGATCCGAAAGAGGTTGAGCAATACAACACTTTCTTCATGCTCATGGCCCTGTATGGTTTGCCTCTAGAATATTCTGTTACCCATGATCAAATCTTGGGTTCTCCCATAGTTCTTACTCTGTCCACGACTTGGTCCACTTTACTCCAAGTCCTATCCAAGCAACCCTCTGATTTTGTTATTGCTTCAGCTCTGGTTAATACCTCTGCCCTTGTCACCCAGGGCGCTAATCGTGGTCGTTCTTGCCCTGCAACTCTAGTCGAGCCCACCCAAAATGTGATCATCGCTACAGATTGGGTCATACCATGGATCGATGTTAGACTTTACATGGTCATCCTTTATGGGCTACCAATATTGCCTAGGCTATTGCCCCTAATCTAGCTGAGCCCACTGCCTAACCAACCCCATCTCTGCTGCCTATGTAGATTCTCTGAAGTGGTTTGAGCAATATCAGACCTCTAGTTCCGCTGCATCTACTACCTCTGTTGCGGATACTAGTAATGCATTAGCTTGTCTTTCTCAGTCACCATCCTTAAGCCCTGGGTCCTTAACTCTAGTGCCACTGATCACATCTCTAGTAATAAGCATCTTTTCTCCAAAATTACTCAATATGGTTATTTACCTTTAATCACTTTAGCTAATGGTTCCCAAACATAGTCCTAAGGGAATAGCACTGTCCATCCCCTCCCTTCATTGTCTGTTGGTTCAGTGCTTTATATTCCTGGAAGTCCTTTTAATTTACTTTCCATCAGTCGTTTGATCCGTTCTTTAGATTGTTGTATTACATTCACTAAAGACTCTGTCATTTTGCAAGATCGGAGTTTGGGATGGATGATTGGCACTGGATGTGAGTCCACTAGTCTCTACCAACTCTCTACCCCTTCTCGTGTGTGCTCTACCACGAATTCCCCTCTCACCATCCATGCTCAATTAGGTCATCCTTGTCTTGCCAAACTACAGCAGATGGTGCCAATCTTATCCAACTTATCCATTTTACCTTGTGAGTCATGCCAACTTAGGAAGCACAATCGTAGTCAGCTTTTAGATCGAGTTTTCCATCGAGCTGCGTCTCCATTTGTTTTAGTTCATTATGATATTTGGGGTCTTAGTTGTATTGCATCTACTTTAAGGTCAAAATACTTTATTATGTTCATTGATGACTATTCTCGGTGTACTTAGTTATTTTTAATGCAAAATAAGTCTAATTTGTTTTTTATCTTTCATAATGTTTATCATGAAATAAAAACCCAATTTGGTGTTTCAATTCACACTTTGTGTAGTGAAAATGCCCATGAACTTTTATCTTAGCCTTTTTAACATTTTATGGTATCCAATAGCATTCTTTACTAAACCTCTCGTGCCTACACCCCTCAACAAAATTGGGTTGTTGAGTTTAAAAACAGACACCTCATTGTAACAACTCAAACAATCTTACTTCATGGTCACGTTCCTTTTCATTTTTGGGGTAATGTAGTTCTTACTGCCTGTTACATGATTAACCGTATGCCCTCTTTTGTGCTTGATAACCAAGTATCCCACTTTGTGTTATTCCCTCGTCAACCTCTCTATTCCCTTCCACCATGTGTCTTCAGGTCAAAATATTTTGTTCATAATCTTACTATTGTTCTTGACAAACTATTTGCTCGCTCAGTCAAATGTGTTTTTCTCAGTTACAAACGATCCCAAAAGGGTTATCGTTGTTTTTCACTTACTCTCCAACATTACCTAGTCATTGTCAATATAACCTTCTTTGAGTCTATTCCTTTCTTTGTATCTTCTAGCTTGGCTCCGAAGTCCTTTATTGAGGTCTTCCCTGTTTCTCCTCTTCTTGTCCCAGTTGAACTAGAAAACACCACAGCCTCCTCCTCTTGGTGGCCCGTCGAATACTACTCGTCCTTTCCAAGTTTATCATCGTCGGTCGCAACCACCCTTACCACCTCTACCTCTACCTCCACCACTGGTTGCAGAGGTCATTCTTGAGGTTGTAAAGGTTGCTCCAGAAGTCATTGCAACTTTCCTCTGACCCCAACTCCTTTACTAGCTCTAGCACCCCCTCCTGAGCCTGACCTTCCCATTGTCATATGAAAAGGTATACGGTCTACTTATAACCCTTCTCCTCACTATATTACTTTGATTTATCATTGTCTAGCTTCATTTCATTATGCTTGTGTTTCTTCTTTGTCTTTTGTGTCTATTCCTAAATCTCCAGGTGACAGTTTATCTCATCTTGGGTGAAGATAAGCTATGATAAATAAGATGTGTGCCCTTTAGAGTAGTGGTACTTGGGAACTAGTTCCTCTTCCTCTAGGGAAATCTGTTGTAGGATGTCGGTGAATTTATACGGCCAAGGTTAGCCCTGATGGCAAACTTGATCGCCTTAAGGTTCAACTAGTGGCAAAATGGTATACCTAGATTTTTGGCTTGGACTATGGGGACATTTTCTTGCGAGTGGTGAAGATAGCTTTTGTTCAATTTTTTTTTGCCTATGGCTATTATTCGTCATTGGCCCCTTCATCAACTAGACAACAAGCTTTTTTTCTTGGTGATCTAGCTAGAAGAAGAGGTTTACATGGACAACCATTAAGGTTTGTTTCTTAGGAAGAGCCTTCTAGCCTCGTTTATCATTTTCACAAGTCCTTGTATGGTCTCAAACAGTCTTTTTAAGCTTGATTTGGTCGATTCAATACTATTGTCTAGTAGTTTGGTATGATTGAAAGTGAAGCTGACCATTTTGTCTTTTATGGCCATATAGCCCGAGGTTGCATTGATTTGATTGTGTATGTGGATAACATCACTATCACTGGCAGTGATGTGTGTTTGGATGCATACTTTTGAAGACTTGTTTTGATGATAACAAACGGGAAGAATAAATGAAGGTGATAAATAGACTAAGTCCAAATTTATATTTGATTAGCATTAGGACTTAGGATCTATTGTACGGAGCCCACATTAATATCTCTTTGTTTTTTTTGACAGAAAAGAGAAAACTTGGTTCTAAACTTAGTGTCTTTGAAAACATCTTTTTAAAACCCTTTTTGAACTGAGTTATTCAAATAGAGCTTTACTTATTCGAATAAACATCCTCACGTGGTTTATTTTCTAAAAGGTGTTATTCGAATAACTACTCTGTTATTCGAATAACTAAAGTTTTTCAGAACACTATTTTTGTAAGTGGCTATTCGAATAATCCTTCCCTTATTCGAATAAATGAAGTTTTTCTGAACTATGCTTTTAAGTGAGTTATTCGAATAACTCATACGTTATTCGAATAAAACCATTCTATCTGAACTTCTTTTAAATACATTATTCGAATAGATAAGCCTTTATTCGAATAACCGTTCATTTTCACGACTGTTTTAACAGAGTTATTCGAATAACAGTTAGTTATTCGAATAACCCATTTCAGATGAGTTTTCAGAAATAGTGTTATTCGAATAAACCTTTGCTCTATTCGAATAAACACGAAGCTTTTGTTTACGTAAATGGAAACAGACAAGTTTTTCAATCTGTGTTAATTGCTATTAATTATGCCCAACGGCTAATTCATCTGGTTTCCCCTATAAATAGTAAGCCTGGGTCACGTTTTTCAGTGCCAATAATTCTGAACTATTTTTTGATTACTCTGATTTGTGAAAACTATTTTCTACGCTCTTTTTGTTTAAAAACTTTGAGATATTTCTGTGAGAGCTCCATTAGCACTTCAATTTGTATTACTTACTCTGAGTGAGAGTTTCTCTTCATCTCTATTTTCTGATATTCTGTATCGAGGGTGAGGTATCCCTCAAGGTTTGTATAAGGGTGAGGTATCTCTGCAGGCTGAGACTTTAGCACAAGGGTAGAGTGTCCCTGTGTGTGAAAAGTGCTCTATTTTGTAACGGTAGCAAGCACCTATTGAAGCTTGTGTACTTAGTGAAAAATCTCGGCTTTCGAGGACTAGACGTAGACCACAAGTGGGAGTGGTCGAACCAGGATAAATACTATGTCTGCTTCTCTTTTCCCTAATCTCCTTTTTTTATGCAATTTAATTTACTGCACATTTATTTTTTCACTGTTCTTTATTGTTTCTTTTCTTCTTCTCATCCCTTCTGTGCATTTATTTATTAAGCTTTTGATATTCGTATTAATTGAAAAGAGGTTTTGCGAAAAAGTTTTATACTCAATTCACCCCCCTCTTGAGGACTGGAATCCACTTGGTAACAAGTGGTATCAGAGCTAGACTCTTGTATAAAGAGCTTAGCAGCTTCAAGAGTATATGGCTTCTTCAAATGGTTTTTCAGAAGGATCTTCTATAAACCGACCACCTTTTTTCAATGGGGATGGTTACGCATATTGGAAGGAAAGAATGAAAATCTTTATCGAAGCTATTGATCTAGATGTTTGGGATGCTGTCGAAAACGGCGCTTTTATACCCACACATGAGGTCGATGGTGTAAGGACCGAAACACCACGAAATAAATGGTCTGATGAAGACAAAAGAAAAGTTCAAATTAATTTAAAAGCCAAAAATATTATTACTACTGCTTTGGGATATGATGAGTTTTTTAGAATTTCAAATTGTAAAACTGCTAAAGAAATGTAGGATACTTTGCAAGTTACCCATGAGGGTACTAGTGAAGTTAAGAGATCGAGAATAAATTCTCTAACTCGTGAATATGAATTATTCAGAATGAACCAAGGAGAAAGCATTCAGGAAATACAAAAGAGGTTCACCCACATAGTTAATCATCTTGCATCTTTAGGCAAAAGCTTTTCTAATGAAGATTTGATTAACAAAGTTTTGAGATATCTTAGCAGGATTTGGCAACCCAAAGTGATAGCAATATCCGAATCAAGGGATTTGCCCACAATGACTTTAGCTACCCTCTTTGGAAAACTTCACGAGCACGAATTGGAGCTGAGCAGATTAAGCCAAAGCGAAGAGAACGATAAAAAGAAAAAGGGGATAGCGCTCAAAGCCACTTCATCAACATTCGACAATGATGATGAAGAAAATGAAGAAAGTTAAGAGAACATAGAAGTAAGTGAAGAAAATCTGAGTTTGTTAGTTAAAAGGTTTGGTAAATTTCTCAGGAAAAAGGGAACACAAAGAAGACCTCCCTTCCCTCCGAAAAAGACTCACTTCAAAGGCGAAGGAACTTCATCGACCCCAACTTGCTATGAATGTGGCAAACCTGGTCACATGAAAATGGAGTGTCCTGTTTATCAAAAGAAGAAAGAGAAGTTTGAAAAAAAACCCTTCAAAGAAAGAAAAGAAAGAAAAGCCTACATAGCATGGGATGAAAACGACATAGACTCAACTGACAGCTCAGATAGCGAAGAGGCTCAACTATGTCTCATGGCAAAAGGAGATGAAGAAGAAAGCGAAAACGACGTAAGTTCTAATACTTTATTGCCCTTTTATGATGAGTTACAAGATGCTTTTGAGGAACTACATGAATAATCTTTAAAACTCACAAAAATTATTTCTTCATCTAAGAAAATAATTTCTTCTTTAGAAAATCAAATTCTTGCTTTAAATAAAGAAATAGAAGAATTAAAAATTGAAAACGAAACTTTAGGAATCATTGATGCATGCACAAATCATTCTTCACATGCTTCTACTTCTTTATATTGTTCTTCATGTCATATACTTGAAAAAGAAAACGAAGACCTAAAGAACACTCTTTCTAAATTCACCTTTGGAAGGGATAACTTAAATATTTTATTAGGAAGACAAAGAGTAGTTTTTCAAAAAGCCGGGATAGGTTATAACCCGAAAAATCAACAAAAATTCTATAAAAATTTCTTTGTGCATTCTAGTGTTTCAAGTAGTCCTTTTATTAAATGTTTTTACTGTGGAAGAAAAGGACATAGTGCTTCAACATGTAATGCAAGGAAAAACATAAATACAAAATTTGGAACAAAAATGGTTTAGGTTCCCAAGGGTACTATACCCAAAACTGACACACAAGGACGCAAGAAAGTTTGGGTACCAAAAGTTAAAAACTAAACTTGTGTTGTAGGTGTGCTTGAAAGCCAAGAGTTCAAATTGGTATTTTAATAGCGGCTGCTCCAAGCACATGACTTGGGACGATTCAAAATTCACCATGCTTATTCCCAAGAATCATGGACACGTCACGTATGGTGATAACAACAAGGGTAAAATTCTTGGAATCGGCAAAGTCGGTAAGAACCCTAACTCATCTATTGAAAATGTGCTACTTGTTGAAGGTTTGAAACATAACTTGCTTAGTATTAGCCAATTATGTGATAAAGGAAATAAAGTTATATTTGATTCAAACTATTGTATAATTGAAGATAAAAATGACAAGCATGTTAAATTCATTGGTCATAGAGTAAACAACATCTATATGATTAGTCTTGATGATATATCTTCAAATGATGCGAAATGCCTTTTAAGTAAGAATGATGATTCATGGCTATGGCATAGGAGAATTGCACACATTCACATGGATCACTTAAAGAAGTTGGTCTCTAAAGAGCTAGTAATTGGACTACCTAAGCTTAATTTTATAAAAAATAAATTATGTGATGCATGTCAAAAAGGTAAACAAATAAAGGTCTCTTTTAAAGCAAAAAATATAGTTTCAACTACTAGACCTTTACAACTTTTGCACATGGATCTGTTTGGACCTTCTAGAACTATGAGCTTTGGTGGGAATTACTATGCTTTAGTGATTGTGGATGATTTTTCTAGGTTTACATGGACTTTATTTCTTGCAAATAAAAATGATGCATTTCTAGCTTTCAAAAGACTTGCCAAAGTTATTCAAAATGAAAAAGGTTTTCAAATCTCTTCTATAAGAAGTGATCACGGTGGCGAATTTGAAAACAATATTTTTGAAAATTACTGTGATGAACATAGCATCAATCATAATTTCTCTGCCCCTAGAACTCCGCAACAAAACGGAGTTGTAGAAAGGAAAAATCGTTCTTTAGAAGAAATGGCGAGAACTATGATTCATGAGGCTGCTCTTCCTAAATACTTTTGGGCGGATCTTTGTAAGTACACTTGTTATGTAATGAACCGGGCCCTCATAAGGCCTATTTTAAAGAAAACGCCATATGAGTTGTATAAGGAAAGAAAGCCAAATGTCTCATACTTTCATATTTTTGGTTGCAAATGTTTTGTTTTAAACAATGGAAAAGATAATTTAGGCAAGTTTGATGCTAAGTCTGATGAAGGTATATTTCTTGGCTATTCAAATCATAGTAAAGCTTTTCGTATATATAATAAGAGAACTATGACTATTGAAGAATCTATACATGTTGCATTTGATGAAACTGACCCAAGTGGATCGAGAAAGGATCTTGTTGTTGATGATGTAGCAGAAATCTTAGCGGAAACACATTTGGACAGTAAAGAAAAGGAAATCAAGGAGAAAGAAGATGAACAAAGACAAGAAGATTCGCAAGCTTTGGAACTTCCCAAAGAATGGCGAACTTCAAAATATCACTCCCTTGATCAAATTATCGGTGATGTATCTAAATGTGTAAGTACTCGTAACTCCCTTAGAAATGCTTGTAATCACTTAGCTTTTGTTTCTCAAATTGAACCTAAGGATTTAATTGAAGCTTTTGATGATGAACATTAGATCTTAGCTATGCATGAGGAATTAAATCAATTTGAAAGAAATCAAGTTTGGGAATTAGTTGCTAGACCTAATAATCACCCCATAATTGGAACTAAATGGGTTTTTAGAAACAAACTTGATGAAAATGGTTTAATAACTAGAAACAAAGCTAGATTGGTTGCTAAAGGATATAATCAAGAAGAAGGAATAGATTATAAAGAAACCTATGCACCTGTAGCTAGATTAGAAGCTATAAGAATGTTACTTGCTTATGCTTGCTTCATGGATTTCAAATTATATCAAATGGATATCAAGAGTGCTTTTCTAAATGGTTTTATTCAAGATGAGGTATACGTTGAACAACCTCCAGGTTTTGAAAATCATGAACTGCCCAACCATGTTTTTAAACTTAAAAAGGCTTTATGTGGTTTAAAGCAAGCTCCTAGAGCTTGGTATGAAAGGTTGAGTAAGTTTCTTTTGAAAAATGGCTTTTCGAGAGGAAAAGTCGATACTACTCTTTTTATTAAAAATAAAAAGCATGACATTCTTCTTGTGCAAGTATATGTGGATGATATTATCTTCGGTGCTACTAATGAATCCCTTTGCAAAGAGTTTGCTAAGTCAATGCAGAATGAATTTGAAATGTCAATGATGAGAGAATTGAATTTCTTCCTCGGACTTCAAATCAAACAAACGAACGAAGGGACTTTCATAAGTCAAACAAAATACTGCAAGGAATTGCTCAAGAGATTCGAAATGGAAAACGCTAAACACATGGCAACTCCAATGGGCACGTCTTGCTACTTGGACAAAGATGAAGGAGGTAAATCAGTAGAAATAACGAAATATAGAGGTATGATTGGATCTATCCTTTATCTTACTGCTACTAGGCCAGATATTATGTTTAGTGTATGCATGTGTGCTAGATATCAGGCAAACCCTAAGGAATCTCACTTAAGTGCTGTTAAACGGATAATGAAATACCTAGTAGGCACTTCACAAATAGGCTTGTGGTACCCTAAGGGTGCCTCTTGTAGCCTAATAGGCTATTATGACTCTGATTTTGCTGGGTGCAAATTGGACAGAAAAAGTACTAGTGGGACATGCCACTTGCTTGGTAGTTCTTTAGTTTCTTGGCATAGTAAGAAACAAAATAGTGTAGCTTTATCTATTGCTGAGGCTGAATATGTTGCAGCCGAGAGTTGCTGCGCTCAAATCCTTTGGATGAAGCAACAGCTCTTAGACTACGGTCTTCAGCTTGATCACATCCCGATAAGATGTGATAACACTAGTGCAATAAATATATCTAAGAATCCCATACTGCATTCTAGAACAAAGCATATAGAGATAAGACATCACTTTATTAGAGATCATGTACAAAAAGGGGACTGCATTCTTGAGTTTGTTGAAACATCTAAGCAACTTGCAGATATCTTTACTAAACCCTTAGCAAAAGAAGCATTCTTTTATATTCGAGGAGAATTGGGCATAATTGATCAATCAAATATTTAAATTACTTATTTTTTTGCTGAATATTATCATGGTTATATACCTTCAATTTCATAAACATATATGATTCTGTGTTAGTTTTATTCGAATAAGCAACGCTTTATTCGAATAAACTCCTTTACTGCTAGTTAAAATGTGTGTTAAACATCAGCCTTATTCAAATAGAACTCAGTTTATTCGAATAAACTGATTCCTTTGCTTAACCCTGTATGTTTTTCATCTCTGCTTATTCGAATAACACCTTCCCTATTCAAATAACCAGAAGCCTTCGTTTATCAGTGTTTCTTTCTGCCCTCTGCTTATTCGAATAAATCCTTCTTTATTCGAATAACTAGCGTCCTTATTTTATCAGGTTCTGGTCTTGGTCTCTATCTATTCGAATAGACCTCAGGTTATTCGAATAACCTGAACCTATTTCTATCAGTGTGGACTGATTGGCCTCGGTCTATTCGAATAACTCACATAGTTATTCGAATAAACCATGTTAGCTAGCCAAAACGCTTGGCTTTCCCAGTTGTTTTATTCGAATAGAACCCTTCCTATTCGAATAAACCCTAGCAGCCACACCTTTTCAGTTTCCTACGCGCATGTCTGTTCAGCTTTCATGCAAGGTTTATTTGAATAAACCTCAGTTTATTCGAATAAACCTCAGTTTATTCGAATAAACCTCAGTTTATTCGAATAAACCTCAGTTTATTCGAATAAACCTCAGTTTATTCGAATAAACACGGGGTTCTTTAAATAACCCCCTGCGCGCCCAAAACGCTTTCACCCTCCATCTTCTCTGCTCTTCACTCCTTCCTCTCAAACCTTTCACCCTCTGCGTCTTTTCATTATCTCTCACCTTCTTCCATGGCCTCCTCCTCTAGCAAACGTCCTCGCACGATGAATGCTCCAGGCACCAACCCTCTTGATCTGAGAAGGCTCTCCTCCAACGAAGAGCATCGTGCACGCTTCATCTCGCATTTCTGGGAGCGAAACTTGGTTCAACCCAAGTACCTGGATCTCTCTTTCTTCCAGCAGCATCGCAGCTTTGACCTTCTGACTCTGCTGCAAAACCAGGGAGTTCTTCAGCTCTGCTCTCACCGAGCCACCATTTATCCAGCTTTAGTGAAGATGTTCTTCTGCAATCTGGCTTTCGATGGCCAGAATCTTCTCTCTGAGGTATGTGATCAGAACATCGTGATCACACCGCTGGACTGGTTGACTTTGTTCGGGCTGCAGTTCTCTGGCGCCCTTGTTGAAGATAGTGACACCCCGTTTCTCGAAGACTTCAACAAACTTCAGGCGGTTGAAGACCTGCTGAAGCCTGGTTTAGCCCTGCCTGATAAGGGTCTCAAGGGTGGAATGTTGAAGAGCAAGAGCCAAGATAGGCTTCTGCATTACACCTATACTCACATCCTGGCTCCTCGCGGTGGTAACTACGCCTATCTCAGCGAGGAAGATGTTTTCATGCTGTGGTTCCTAAAGAATGGCCATCAGGTCAACTGGCCTGTGTTCATCATGAGGCACATGATGAGGGCCAAGGGCAAGGAGAAATCTGACTTGCCTTATGGCATTCTTGTTACTACCTTGCTGAGCAAGTATCCTCATGTCTTGGAGACTGAGCGAGCCATTGCTCTAACGCACCACAACGTCTTTGGAGCTCACACCTTACGAAAGATGAAGATGATCCAAACCGATGAAGGCTGGGTGTACCCAGATGAGGTTGCTGAGGACGAGCTCGACCCTGCTGATGCCCCTGCTGCTCCTGCTGACGTACCTGCTGCTGCTCCTGCTCCTGTCACTCTAGAACAGATCTTGGCCACCTTGCAAGATAACCAAGCTTACATGGAACATACCTTCTCTATTCTATTTGATAGAATAGAAGGTGTTGAACGTGAGGTTGCGGCTCTTCGATCTGCTTCACCTGCTCCTGCACCAACTTCTTCACCACCACCTCTGGATGCTTACTTTTAGGATCTTTAGTTCTTAGGCTGTTTGTTTTTGGCTTTATGTTATTTTATTCTCTGGCTTTTGTACTTGACTCTCTTTTATTATTAATGAATAAATAATATTTCTTGTTGATCTCTTGATATGAGTTTTATGCATTCTTACTTTGATATATGAGACTTACCCCACCTTTTTGCTCATGACAAAAGGGGGAGAAATATTTGATCATTTGCCTTTAATTGAGAAAAGACAGGTAAAATTAAAATGGGATTGGATTCAAATTGAAAGGGGGAGTCTAGCAACACATATCGATACACATTACCTCTTATAATTAAAGAGGAGGAGTAAGCTTTTATACTTTTTGTGAATTCCAATTATATGCACTAACGCTTTTCTCATTGCTAGTCTCTTTGATAGTTTGTCATCATCAAAAAGGGGGAGAATGTGTTTGGATGCATACTTTTGAAGACTTGTTTTGATGATAACAAATGGGAAGAATAAATGAAGATGATAAATAGACTAAGTCCAAATTTATATTTGATTAGCACTAGGACTTAGGATCTATTGTACGGAGCCCACATTAATATCTCTTTATTTTTTTTTTATAGAAAAGAGAAAACTTGGTTCTAAACTTAGTGTCTTTGAAGCCATCTTTTTAAAACCCTTTTTGAACTGAGTTATTCGAATAAAGCTTTGCCTATTCGAATAAACATCCTCACGTGGTTTGTTTTCTAAAAGGTGTTATTCGAATAACTACCCTGTTATTCGAATAACTAAGGTTTTTCAGAACACTATTTTGTAAGTGGCTATTCGAATAATCCTTCCCTTATTCGAATAAATGAAGTTTTTCAGAACTATGCTTTTAAGTGAGTTATTCGAATAACTCATACGTTATTCGAATAAAACCATTCTATCTGAACTTCTTTTAAATACGTTATTCGAATAGATAAGCCTTTATTTGAATAACCGTTCGTTTTCACAACTCTGGTTTTAACAGAGTTATTCAAATAACAGGTTAGTTATTCGAATAACCCATTTCAGATGAGTTTTCAGAAATAATGTTATTCGAATAAACCTTTGCTCTATTTGAATAAACACGAAGCTTTTGTTTACGTAAATGGAAACAGACAAGTTTTTCAATCTGTGTTAATTGCTATTAATTATACCCAACGGCTAATTCATCTGGTTTCCCCTATAAATAGCAAGCCTGGGTCACGTTTTTCAGTGCCAATAATTCTGAACTATTTTCTGATTACTCTGATTTGTGAAAACTATTTTCTACGCTCTTCTTGTTTAAAAACTTTGAGATATTTCTGTGAGAGCTCCATTAGCACTTCAATTTGTATTACTTACTCTAAGTGAGAGTTTCTCTTCATCTCTATTTTCTGATATTCTGTATCGAGGGTGAGGTATCCCTCAAGGTTTGTATAAGGGTGAGGTATCCCTGCAGGCTGAGACTTTAGCACAAGGGTAGAGTGTCCCTGTGTGTGAAAAGTGCTCTATTTTGTAACGGTAGCAAACACCTATTGAAGCTTGTGTACTTAGTGAAAAATCTCGACTTTCGAGGACTGGACATAGACCACAAGTGGGTTAGTGGTCGAACCAGGGATAAATCTTGTGCCGCTTCTCTTTTCCCTAATCTCCTTTTTTTATGCAATTTAATTTACTGCACATTTATTTTTTTTTGTTCTTTATTGTTTCTTTTCTTCTTCTCATCCCTTCTGTGCATTTATTTATTAAGCTTTTGATATTCGTATTAATTGAAAAGAAGTTTTGCGAAAAAGTTTTATACTCAATTCACCCCCCTCTTGAGTATTGGAAGCCACTTGGTAACATAATGATCATAGTATAACTCAGATAAAATAACATCTTTGTCATCACTTCCAGACCAAAGATCTTGGCAAACTTGGTTATTTCTTGGGAATTGAAGTAGCACAGTCCAAGGATGGCATAGTTATCTCACGAAAGAAGTGCGCTATGGACATCCTTGAGGAAACAGGTCTTTTGAATGCAAAGCCTATTGCCACTTTTAGACCCTGGAAAATATAGACGATTAGTTGGAAAACTAAACTACTTCACTATTGCTTATCCAAATATCTCATTTGCAATGAGTGTGGTAAGACAATTTCTAAACTTAACGTATGAAGGACGTTGGGATGCAGTGATTCGTATCTTGAAATATATTAAAGGACCTCCAGGAAAAGGTCTTGTCTATGAAGATAGAGGTCACACTCAGATTGTTGGATACTCAAATGTTGATTAGGCATGCTCTCCTACTGATAGAAAATCCACTTCTAGGTATTGTGTGTTCATTGGAGGTAATCTAATATCCTAGAAGAGTAAGAAGCAAAATGTGGTTGCAAGATTAAATGCCAAAGCAGAGTATCGAGCCATGACCTCAGTTACTTATGAACTTATTTAGTTGAAACAGCTGCTTAAAGAGCTTCGATTTGGGGAGATTATACAAATGACACTCATTTGTGATGACCAAGTTGCATTGCATATCGCCTCCAATCCAATGTTTCATGAGAGGACCAAACACATTGAGATATACTATCATTTTGTTATAGAGAAGATCTCATTTGGAGATATCACCACTGGCTTCGTCAATTCAAATGATCAACTGAAAAATATTTTCACCAAGTCTTTGAGAGGTTCTCGGATAAGTTATATTTGTAACAAGCTTGGTGCATATGACCTATATGCCCCAGCTTGAGGGGGAATGTTGAAAATGTGTAAATATTTGTTTAGATTTTGTGTATAGGCTAACCAAATCATAACTATAATATTTGTATTTAATTATATTTATTACATTAGCTCTATATAAACTAGCCTCCGTTGTGTAGTTGAAACATATGGGTTTCTCATATGTCTCTCTTTTTTCTCTCCTTTCTTATAACACATATGGTTCATATGTTCTTGATCAAGATCGAAACTATGAAACCAGGTCGTAGGTGTGATGAGTTTTTGACCAAAGGGAACAGTTTTTGGTTTGATTCATTCATGTAATGGATTAACATACATAAAACAACAACATATTATTGATTCAAGCATCAAAATCATGCCAAAAAACACATATTCACGAATTGGGTTTTTGAAACCGTAGGTTCAAAAATAAAAAAATTAAACACAAAATTCTCTCTATATAAGGCTTGGTTTAATACGATTTTTATGTCAATAAACTCAAAAGGATGAGTTCTATAAAAACCCTAAGGTAATTCATTCCAATTTCAAAGATTTAGAAACACCTAAATTTCATACGAAATAAAATTTTAAAAAATTAAGTCACACCACAAAATTTATGAAATTGGATCTTAAAATCATATATGATGGCTCTGATACCACATATACTAGTTAATGGATACCATATATGATTATAGAACACCAATTATATTAAAATAGATTGCTTACCTATCTTAATTGGTTATGAAATCAGGATTTTTTGTTAGCAGTGAATATTAATAAAGGCATTGCTATATATGTAGCCTAGTGGCTTTAGTGATCAGAAAAGACTCTTTTAACATGAGCAAGTAAGAGTCTATCAACTCTTTATTTAATTTATGTGCATAGAAATTTTAACCCAATAAATAATTTAAGAGTGATTAAACTCTTACTTGTTCACTTTAGATGAGTTTTTTTCTTTACTACCCAATTTGTCCAGATGGTTAGAAAACAAAAGTGGGTCTCATTTTATGGGTGGAATCCATCAAAGTAGGACCCATCCATTCTTATCCACTACTAGTGTCCTGTCAACTTTTGGTAAGAATTCTCTTGCGCTTGGAAGCATTTTCCTATTAATAAATAGTACATACATGTAAAAAACTAATTAAGTTGATTTGGAGAATTCTTTTGGTTCTAGGTATAGATAGTTAGAATTGGATCTTGGTTGTAAACAATGCTAGTTTAATTTGCTTCTTGTGTGTTGGGCATGTTGATTAGCTAATGAAATAGACATATATCCATTAGCTTAGCATAACCTAAAAAGACTTGTGCTTAATAAGGAAAACTTAAGTTAATACACATAACCACAATGTGAGCGTTTGGTTTAAGACTTAATTTTACATTCTTTGGAATGTTGAGATAAGAATGAAATGTTCACATGTTTGGTTCAAGATGTGAAAAAAAAAAACATTACTTCCATCCAAATTTTATGGCTACCATGGCTAACCAGAAAGCACCTTGCTAAAAAGCCATTCTATTCATTGAGAGCATCATCTTCGTTTGCAAGAGGGCACGATTGTCTTATGCTTGAGGATGCTGTCGCCATCAGCTCGAGGATGTCGTCGTTGTCTAGTTGAGGGTGTCACCACTGCCTGCTGGAAGACACTGCGCCATCTATTTGAGGACGCTGCCATTTACGAGATGATGTTGCCATCATTAATGAAGGAAGAGCTCTACAAATTTGAAGATCTGTTGAGCAAAGAGGAAGATAAGATTAATTTGTTGCAATTGGGATTTTACTTTTTGGATCTTGTTCGAAGTGGGTTTAGACAAAAATGGGTTTTTGTTTAATTTATCAAATTCCATATTAATGTGGATATTGGTTTTTGTAAATTTTTTCAAATTTAAAAAAGATAAGATTGATCTATTAGAGCAAAGAGGAATTAGGTTGAGCATAAAGGAGGATAAGATCAATCTGTTGGAACTTGGAATTAGGTTTCTATTTTCTTGATTTTGTTGGAAGTGGGTTCGAAACAAAAATGAGCTTTTTTGTTCAATTTATTAAATTCCTGATCAAGCTAGATGTTTGGTTTCTGGGCTTATTTTCATATTTGAAAAAAAAGCCTGTTTATTATGAATAATATTCATGAGTAAATGTCAAAAGGTCACCATAGTTACATAGTCACAAGAATGTTACAAAAGACTCGTTATGTAGATGTTACACATATTTTTATTCTTTATATCTCATTATGATGGTGGTTATAATTTCATGTAGTCTTGATCTTATAAATAGAGGGTATAAGGCACTTGAAGATGATACATAAGAATAAAGGAAAATCTTCTTTGTTCTCTAATTTTTTATCTATCTTTTGAACTCTTTATGTTTAATTTTACAACACATTATTAGCATGAGACTCTACCATATGAGTGATGTCTTGAATAACTAGCTTGAACAACTTTGAGATTCTACTAAAAGAGTTTGTTTTCTTATCTCTATTTGGATTAATCTAATTCATTATTTTATTTTTTCTTATAACTTCCTCCATGTGAGTCTTAATATGGAACTTTTTTTTGTGTGTTTCATCCATAGAAATCTTGTTTAAGTAACACAATTATCATATTTTGTCTTACATTGAATATGTTGCTCTTGATAAATTCTAGAACAGATTAATACTCAAGCATCCCTTAAGAATTGCACAAAACCAATGATTTTTCATGATCGTATGTTAGATGAAGATTTATGGTATAATTCCTGAAGAACTACACCTTTAGACCATAATTGAATCTAATCAGATCCATTTGATCTTAGTATAGTTTGAAACAAAGAATGTGAGAGAGAACATCATCTACCTTTTCATGCCTCTTGAATATGCTCCTATTATTATAAAAATGAGAAAATTATTTCAAGAAATATTTTGAATCATGTTTATGGATTCTTGTGATTGAACACAAAAATAAGTTATTATGAAAAATCACAAAGGTCATCCAATGGGTTGAACTCCATTCCCTGAAGTGAATGTTTCATATTATAATTTTGGGTATGACAGAGGTCGTGGTTATATTCATTGATGTAACAGAGATTGGAAAAATGATCATTACCTTGGTGGTTCCAACTCTTCCAAGAATACATATCTTATAAAGTAGGGAGATAATGATGACAATATTGAATAAAGTAAAATTACCTTAATGTTGTAGCATGTACGAAAGGACATTGGTCATACTTGTTGTATGTCAAAACTTTGCTTGTGAAAATAATTCATTTAACCATAGTTCTACAAATTATTTGATTAAGAGCACAAATGTCCAAATAAAGCAAATTTATCTTGATAATGAGAGTGAATTTATTGTCAATCTTTTAGTGATTATTATATGACCATTTGTGAAATATTGAACATCCTATAGCTTTTGTTCAAATGCCTCCAATTGATAAATAAATAATAGATTATGTGAACAAGATCCCAAGTTTTTGCTTGGGGCATACTTTTTACATGTTGCAGTACTTGTTGGTATAAGACTAACAAATAATTATAAGTTCTCTCATATACAATTGAATTTTTGCCTGAAGCCAAATATTTCTCATATAAGAAATTTTCTATATGCGATAAAGTCACTTATGCTCTACCATATCACACTAAAATAAGTTTTAAAAGAAAGTTAGAAATATATGTTGGACATGAAATAATGTTTCCAACATTACGAGGAGAGAATAAGTAGTTGGAAAAGAAAATTACTTGAAATAGGTAATCACTATATCATTTAGATCATCGAACAAGGCAATTTGAATTGATGTTCACATGATAATACATTTGCAAAGGAAAGCAAATGAATTGTCATATGTATTTTCCTTACAAGGGATAAATAAATCACATACAATCTATAATTACTCTAGTTATAATATCAAATTAGTCAAAAACATGTCAGAAGCATCGTAGACCAATTAGTTCCAAAGACACAAACCCTAGAAAAGAAAAGGAGCAAATAATGCTGCAATGAGTCACATAATCATAAAGTGAATACTCTTGTAAAAAAGATTAGAGACATAAGTAGGACTCCAGAAGTAGTTCAAACTCTAGAAGAAGTTAAAATACTTGAAAATGTTAAAAATAATGAGATCTTAATAAATTATGTCTCTACGGGCAAAATGTTAAAATCAAAAAAGAAATATTTGTTGACAATATTTGTTTAGCGCGTAATATTATGAATAATAATGAGGATCTTGAAGTTAGAATCGTCAAAAAATATTAACAAAGAAATGATTGGCCAAAATAGAAGAATGCCTTGCAAGTAGAATTGAACTCACTTGTAAAATGCCAGGTTATTGAATTTGTAGTTCAAACTCTAAAAGAGGTTTTAATGGATCTAAAGTCTAAACCCCAAAAGATGCAAAATCTGTGGATACAAATGGATGCAATTACATTTTGATATATGATAAGGTTGTTTGCACACAAGAAGTTGAGTAATTTTAATGGATGTTTTTACATCTTATGGATATCTTGATACATACTATCTATATGAAAATCCTTGAAGGATTTAAAATATCAACAACATCCAATGACTTAATTTACATATGTTAATAATTTATATTATTTTTCTCATCATATTGAGACTTTCTTGTTGAGCATTAGAGTTTGTTGATATGCATTATATATTTATTTCTAATTTCTTAAATGCTTTATTTGCTTATGAGTTTATTTAAAGAAACTTGTAATTGACTTTGCCATAATTGTTATGTAAGTTGATTTTTAAAATTGCTTCAAGTTCTTCCAAGATTGTAGAAGATCTAAAGAAAGAATTTAAAGTGAAAGATCTTTGAATGATAAAACTTTGTCTCGGCCTGTAGGTCGAGCATTTAGAAAATCAAATTTTGTCTATCAAGTTTTAGAGAGCAGGTTCTTAAGTGATATACATATAAATTATATATATTGATTACACTAATGATTCTTAGATCACTAGATTTAAAGAAGATAATGAAAATCTTGGTCCTGAAGTACCATACCTTAGTACTACATGTAACACCCTAATACAAATTATCATAAAATAAGCAGTATATTTTAGGATAAAGTATATTAAGCATGCCACTTTTTAGAATGCGTAAAAACATAAATCCATAATAACTCAGTAAAGTCATTATAGAGAGTCACGAAAATGAAAAAGGTCATATATATATATATATATATATATATCATTAGCTAAAAAGTCATACTGTAATACATAAAATTTTACAAACAAACTAGCAAAGTAAATAAATACAAGCTGATGCAAAAAGAAATAAAGCAATTAAATTAAGTCTTCTGCTTCTTATTTTTTCAGCAAGTGCACTGGATCGTATAAGTAATACAGAAAGAGTAAATGTCGTTCCCACGAGGATTGAAGTTAACACAGAATTTTCACTAATTCCACTACTTGGCTACAATAAACTTTGATTGAATTCTTTTAAAATAAAAAGTGTAAAACAAATGAAATTTACTTGTAGAAATTAAATCACTGAAATTATCAAAATTAGAGTTTTCAAATGGATAAAAGCGGTTAGGGCTTGATTTCACTTAATCTCCCTATGAGCAATGACAATTGATTAATTCAAATCCTTCATTCATGTTGGTTTATGACTCAATCCTAAAAATAGTTAACATTCAATTCCTTGAAATATGAAACCCTATTAAACTCACAAACATCAATTAATCGCTTAATTAAAATCTGCGAGAATAAGGATTTTACGTTTTATGGATATTTTGGAATCACATACTCATGAAATCCTATTCCTAGATATTCCAAGAATATGGCAATTAAACCAAGAAGCATAATCCACACTCCATCTCCCAATTTCGTATAGATTCTTCAAATAGAAAGATATGTGATTAGCTACTTCACTTACAAGTCAACGATATAAAACAAGTATTGATGCGGATTAAAAGTTGTAAATCTAAGTGCAGGTTGTTTCAAGTAATAAATTATCGGGAGTCCGAGGTCGATCCACAGGGAATTGATAAAGAAATTTTTTTTGACGTAAGGCAAATATTTTGTCACAACAATAAAAGTGATAAAACTTAGTCACAAATAAAAATAATTTACTTGGGTTAAAAAATCCACTCTTGGTAAGTAAAATAAGGACAAGATTAATTCTTTTTATAATTCAATTAGAATCTACACATAATGGAGGTTCCAATCAGAAAATACAACATTCAAAGTTCATTTATTAACACCAACACTTATAAATGGGCTCAAGCATTCATTGTGCCAACCTATTGTCTGCAATGAATCAAGATCTCCACTTTACAAGGAGGGTTTCTAGATTGGTTGGAAACAAAATACAACACATATAATGACAACTTGAAAATATATCATTTAAGCACAAGAAAGAAATGAATCTATCCTTATTTCATTTTCAAGAGCTTCACCCTTTCACCTAAGTAAAATGAAAATTAATTACTCATAGACAAGAAGAAATGAAGAGAGAAGAAGAACAAGAAGAAGAACATAACTTTAATTTAAAACAAAAGAAAACTACAACAACACAATAGCATGATATTGATCTCTGAGACCAAGATTCTTAAATGATTAGCCAAGGCACCTTTTTATAGAGAATTAAGGATACAAAATAACAAGGAGGTTGATTCATGAGTGGGTGGATGAGTGGAAAATGAGTGAAAAATGCCAAATGACTTTTGATGAGTGCAAAATTATTGGGATTCTTTGTCTCTGAAATCATTCAGTGCTAAGCTTATTGCATTCGTCATTTTCTCACTAAGTGGTCTCATAAAAGTTGTAGGTTTTTTTCTTAACTTTCAAATGCTATTATTTTCAGCCCGAAACCATTCCTACAACTCAAGATATGGTCTGATTACTATACACTGCTCAGGCCCAGCAACAGTTCCCTTGTTCTGACTTGCAAGCCCAATATAACCTCTAAGCAATCAGAATTGGGTCTTGTGTTCTTCATGAAAGTTGTAGATATGGGTCTTAACTTGTAAATGCTAACATTTCAGCCCAATTCATTTTTTATAGCCTGAGTTATGCTCTGATTGCTACACACTGTTTAGGTTCCAATTATAAAACTCGTATTCTAACTTCTAAGACCAATTAGCTCCACTAGATGTCTGATTTTGACTTAGAGCTCTCATAAAAGTTGTAGAGCTCTCTCTTATCTTTTCTAAAAGTAAAATACATAATTATTAGACATCTAGAACTCAAGATATGACCAAACTATAGAAACAGTGTAAGATATAAATCATGCTGAAAAAATCAATTAAGTCCAATTTGAGTCCAAACTTACAAAACATAACCAAGCTCAATCAATTAAGTACATGGAGAGTGTAAATGACTAAAAATGTGGGTTTATTAATGTATAAAATATATGATTATCAAATTCTTCTACACTTAGCATTTTGCACTTCTAGGCAAAATACATAAGACCAAAACTAGGGAACAAGGAAAAACAACACAAACTCAAAAACTAAAAATTTTAAAAGACTCAATTTCTAATAATATTTAAGAATGAAGAGCAACCAAACATTCAAGGGATCAAAACATTAATGAGGTAATGTTTCTTCACATCTCAAACCAACAAGTAAGGAAACTTCAATTGAAAAGTATGAGTCAAAAATGATAGATCTTCACAAGATTCACTCTCAATCCCTCAAGTGTTTAAAAAGGTAGGTATTTCACTCAATTCAACCTATGAAAATTGTACTACCATAAGCTTGCTTATCTTCTACTTCTCTACTACTCAGAACACATGCACACACAAATCATGATGACTTTATTCAAGGTTGTAATGGGGTCAAGGTAAAGGAGGAAGTAATATGGATATGACAAGTTAAATGCCAAAGAGAATAAAAGAGCATAAAAGCTAAGTTTAATTAACAATCATGAAAGTTTATCCCAACTCCACCTAATACAAATTCCCTTTACATATTCATTTTCTTTCCTTTATTGCCTTATTGGCCCTTATTTACACATTTTTTTTTGAAGATGAACATAATATATACATTTTTTTAATTAAACATTTTTTTCACCAACCATTTTGCACACACACCCCCACACTTGTTCAAGAATTCATCCAATGACAAAGCTAATGTTCTCTTATTCCATAAGACTGAGTAAGAACATGATTTTTCATTTAAGGCATATAATTAGTTCAAAACAAAGAAAAGTTAAATAAGCTCAAAGGGGTTAAATAAGGAAAAATAGGCTATTTCTATTGCCTTACATTGACAAGAATCAGAGAATTTCCAAGTGTAATTAGCATTGACTAATGGAATGGTTTTGATGATAACAAACAAGAAAGGAATGGAAATGCATTGATCAAGCTCCAAGAATATTCAAGATTAGCATATAGGGTCTAGATCATATGTAAAAGTAAAAAGGAATCACACTAAGCTCAAATATGTTTTCAAATATTTACAAATGGTTTTTCACATGCCAAAATGCCCAACAAACAAGTTTTGAAAAGTTAGTCATGGTGGTTGTTCAAATCTATGAAAAATAGCCAAGTTTGTGTTTTGAAAAACTGACCTTTGGTTACTCTTTTAATCATATATTTCAAAATACTTTGAGTTTTCTTTGAAACTTATTTCATATGAAAATAGACTCAAAGATCTTTCCAATGAATGATCATTTTCTTAAAATGGATAAAGAACCAAGGAGTTATAAGCTTTTATAGTCAGAAGCTTTTTTCTATGGGCCTAACCGATTAGGATGTATTTCTAACTGGTTATTTTGCAAGACAGAGGCATTGCCTCTCAGCTCATAAAACTAACCAATTAGGGCTCATTCCCTAACCAGTTAGGAGTGTTTTATAACACGTGAACAGGCTCCTTTACAGAGAGCCTAGCCGATTAGGCCTATTGCCTAACCGGTTAGCTCATGGTTTTAATAAAATAGGATTTGGCCATTTTGAATGGCCTAATCGATTATGGCAAATCCCTAACCGGTTAGTATGTGTTTAAAATGAACATGGAAAGGCTTTCTAAAAAAGGCCTAACCGATTAGGCCAATTGCCTAACCGGTTATTGAGTTTCATAGAGGCCAAAATCTAAAGGCCCTAACCAATTAGGACAATGTCCTAACCGGTTATCTGGAAATGTAGAAACATTTCCCAATGAATATAAATGACTATATTTCTTAATAAATCCTTCCAAACCACCACCAATGGCTATATCTTGCTTTGGGCTATAAATGAAAATGTTTGGCCATTCATGAAAGGTTGGAGAACATTCTGAAAAGTATTCTTGAGCATTAAAAATGAATTTCATCATCCTTTTCTCCAAATCTCTGTTTTGAGCTAAGTGTGTAAATCCTTGATACCCATAAGCTTCAAGTTGTATTATCTACTCTTTAAGAGAGTTTTTATCTTCTATACTTTGTGTAATCTGAAAAAGAGAGGGTGAGGTATCCCTATAGAGTAAAGGGTGAGGTATCCTTTAGAGAGTAAGGTATCTCTCAAAGTTAGAAAAGGGTGAGGTATCCTGTTTGAGACTCAAGCACAAAAGTGAGGTATCCCAAGGTGTGCTGAGTGCTCTCATTTGTAAAGTTGTCAAGCACCTATTGAAGCTTGAAGATAGAGTGGAAAATCTCTTGTGGTTGCTTGAGACTGGACGTAGGTCACAAGTGGATTGGTGGCTAAACTAGGATAAACCTTGTGTTTGATATTCTAAACTTATCTCTTTACATTTGTACATTTATATTGTATGTTTGCTTGAATGTTATTTATCTTGGCTTGTTTAATTTGTGAGTAAAGTATTCAATAATATTTATCTATTCACTTCAATCTTCCAATAACTTCAACGAAAAATTGATAAACAAATGTTTTACGAAAGATTTGTGAAAATATTTTATAAACTCAATTCACCCCCTTCTTGAGTTTGAGGCCACTTGGTAACAAGTGGTATCAAAGTTAGGCTCTTGTGTAAAGGGCTTAGTAGCTTCAAGAGAAAGTGATGACCTCCTCAAATGATTTTTCAGAAAGTTCTTCCATCTATAGGCCTCATTTTTTCAATGGGGATCAGTATACTTATTGGAAAGAAAGAATGAAAATTTTTATTGAAGCTATTGACTTAGATGTGTGGGATATTGTTGAAAATGGTCTTTTTGTTCCCACACAAGTTGTAAATAGTGTAAGAGTTGACACACTAAGAAGTGAATGGACCGATGATAATAAGAAAAATGTCCAATATAATTTGAGAGCCAAAAGCATCATTACCACAGCTTTGGGGCATGATGAATCCTTTAGAGTCTCAAATTGTAAATCTGCCCAAGAAATGTGGGACACTTTATAAGTAACCCATGAGGGTAATAGTGAAGTGAAAAGATCAAGGATAAATACTCTCACTCATGAGTATGAACTCTTTAGGATGAACCACATTGAAAGCATTCAAGAAATGCAAAAATGTTTTACACATATTGTTAATCATTTAGCTTCATTAGAAAATACATTTTCTAATGAAGATCTTATTAACAAGGTTTTAAGATGTTTGAGCAGGGATTGACAACTTAAGGTGACGGTTATCTCGGAATCAAGAAATCTTGCAACAATGACCTTAGCCATACTTTTTAGCAAGCTCCAAGAACACGAATTGGAGTTGAATAGACTCAAACAAAATGAAGAGCTTGACAAAAAAAGAAGGAGATTGCTCTCAAAGCTACCTCCTCCATAATTAATGATGATGATGAAGATGATGGAGATGGCTTGGAGATTAATGAGGAGAATCTCAACCTTCTAGTAAAGAAGTTTGGAAGATTCTTCAAAAAGAATGGAGATCAAAGAAGGTATTCCTTTCCTTCAAAGAATGTCTATCACAAAGGAGAATGAATCTCATCCACTCCTAGATGCTATGAATGTGGAGAATTGGGTCACATGAAGATGGAGTGTCCAATTTATCAAAGTAAAGTGAAAAAATATTACAATAGATCCTCAAGGGAGAAGAAAGAAAGAAGAGCCTACATAACTTGGGATGATAATGACATGGATTCAATCGATAGCTCAGATAATAAGAAAGCCAATCTATGTTTCATGGCTTGAGGAGAAGAGGAAGATGAAGATGACATGGAGGTAACATCCTCAAATTCTGAATTAAACTCTTACCCTTCCTATGATGAATTACAAGATGCATTTGAAGAATTGCATAATGAATCTATGAGGCTTGCAAAACTTGTTTCATCATTTAAGAAAACAATTTCCTCTTTTGAAAACAAAATCTCTACTCTAAACAAGGAAATTGAGGAACTAAGAATTGAAAATGAAACTCTTGGACTTATTGATGCAAATTCTTCATGCATGGCATGTTTATCACTTGATAATGCATCTACACTCTCATCTTGCTCATCATGTAAAGCATTTGAAATTGAGATTGAGGATTTGAAAAACATTATTTCAAAATTTACCTTTGGAAGAGATAATTTGAATATATTGCTTGGGAACTAAAGATGTGTTTTTCAAAAGGCTGGTTTGGGGTATAATCCCAATAAACAACAAAAGTTTCCCAAGAATTTCTTTGTTTCATCAAGTACATCAAGTAGTTCCTTTATTAAATGCTTTCATTGTGGTAGGAAAGGGCATAGTGCATCAACTTGCAATGTAAGGAAGAATATCAATAACAAGTTAGGAACTAAAATGGTTTGGGTTCCCAAAGGCACTTTGCCAAAAACTAACACACAAGGACCCAAGAAAATTTGGGTACCAAAAGACAAAAATTGAAGTGTGTTGTAGGTGTGCTTGAAGGTCAAGAGCTGACTTTGGAATCTTAAAAGTGACTGCTCCAAGCACAAGACCAGAAAATACTTCAAGTTGTACTCCTTGTCTCCTAGAAGCTTGAACTTGCATCCTTTGGTTAAGTGGAGTCTTGCTCTATGCTTTACTAGTTTAATATCTTGCAAAAATATCTCTACATATCTTGAATATGCTACATGAATATGTTCCTTTTTTTTGTGAAATGGCATGTATAATATCAATATCTTTGAACTTGTCATAATGGATCAATCATGCATCTAATTCTACCGTACAACACGTTAACTTTGCTGCATAATTTGTCATGATATTGCATAATGTGATGTTAAGTTTCATTTATGGTGGTTTGAGAAAATGGAAAATAAGGCTATGGTATGATGTTTCTCTAGATGAGTTTCTGTTTTCTTGAAGTTTTTCCAATCTTGGGAGTGCAATAATTAGCTAGAAGGAGAAAACAATTTTTTTTTGGTTTTTGGAACTGTTCTGCCTAGGCAAAATGCTCTCTGCCAAAACCTAATAACCGATTAAAACAACTAGCTAACCAGTTAGAGACCATTTTTTTTATTTCTCACCTAACTGATTAGGATCTCTTTTTAATTTCACCTAACCGGTTACCCAACACCCCCTAACCGGTTAGGAGTCTTCAGAAAACTCTCCTAGTTGTGTCCTTCTTCAACTAATCTGCCTCTACCTTCTTTAAATAGATTAATCATGCATTTAAATAGCGTTGTTGCATCATTTTTTTTTTTGCTGCATAATCTAACTTTTACTGCATTATTTGAAAATTGATTTTTTTTGTTTTTCTGGCTATATAATGCTGATTTGGCTGAATTCCTTATTGAATATTCATTATTTAGCAATGGTTTTGCTCTATCACTTCTCTCTTTGTCAAAATCTATATCTTGTATATCTTTTTGATCATGAAAAAAAGGGGGAGAAGTATATAAGTCATTGAGAAAATGTAAAAAACAAGGTACAAATTCAATGATCTTGGGATTCCAAAATTAAAGGGGAGTTGTGCAATCTCTGATCTAATCACCTCTTGAAAAATAGAGGGAGAGTAAGTCTCTAATACACCTTTTGTGAATTCCAATATTTGAAGTAACTCTTTTCTCAATGGATGTTTGTCATCATCAAAAAGGGGGAGAATGTAATTAGCATTGACTAATGGAATGGTTTTGATGATAACAAACAAGAAAGGAATGGAAATGCATTGATTAAGCTCCAAGAATATTCAAGATTAGCATATAGGGTCTAGATCATATGTAAAGGTAAAAAAGAATCACACTAAGCTCAAATATGTTTTCAAATATTTACAAATAATTTTTCACATGCCAAAATGCCCAACAAACAAGTTTTGAAAAGTTAGTCATGGTGGTTGTTCAAATCTATGAAAAATAGTCAAATTTGTGTTTTGTAAAACTGACATTTGGTTACTCTTTTGATCATATATTTCAAAATACTTTCAGTTTTTCTTTGAAACTTATTTCATATGAAAATAGATTCAAAGATCTTTCCAATGAATGATTATTTGCTTAAAACGGATAAAGAACCAAGGATTTATATGTTTTCAAATATTTATAAATGGTTTTTCATATGCCAAAATGCCCAACAAACAAGTTTTGAAAAGTTAGTCATGGTGGTTGTTCAAATCTATGAAAAATAGCCAAGTTTGTGTTTTACAAAATTGACTTTTGGTTACTCTTTTGATCATATATTTCAAAATCCTTTGAGTTTTGTTTTGGAATTATTTCATATGAAAATAGACTCAAAGATCTTTCCAATGAATGATTATTTGCTTAAAACAAATAAAGAACCAAGGAGTTATGAGCTTCTATAGTCGGAAGCTTTTTTCTAAGGGCCTAACCGATTAGGATGTATTCCTAACTGGTTATTTTGCAAGACATAGGCATTGCCTCTCTGCTAAAAAAAGGCCCTATGTAACACCCACCATAGGGTATAACATTTAAGACTAATCCTATTAAAACTTACCCAAGTTATAAAAAAATTAATCTTGTAAAAATGTCAATTTTAAAATTTCATTTATAAAACAAAACAAAATAAGTAAACTGAATTAAAACATTAATAAGACTTGCAATGAACACACCAAAAGAAATATGTACATTATATTACAAAATTTTTCCAAATAATTTGCATAAATTACAACCTTATTCTTAAAAGTAAAACACAAACCTAGCTATTAAAACATATTCTAAAACAAACCTAGGGAATCGGTTTCTCGGAAGGATCCTCCTCCTCCTTTACGTTATCATCGAAGAACCCTGGCGGATACAAACGCCTCACAGGGGTTCTTGCCGATGACACGACAAAATCCTCTGGGCGTGTATAAACAAACACCACTCCACCCCAGAGTTCACGAAGAGGTATCGTGAATTCCAACCGCACAGTCATATGTTGAGTTAACACAGAAATCCCATCCAGGGTTCCACTTAAGCTCATAGTTAAGTCCCTGGTATACACAAATCTCTCATTGTCGTAGTTAAACCTTTAGGCGTCAGCTCCCCCATGGAACTGAACCCTAACAAAACCTAGGACTTGTCGTCTTGTTGCCATAAATAAATAAAGGAAATTGCTACTGAAAATAAGCTGGATCTCTTGTCTCCTCGTTCTCTCGGTCTTCAATAAATATATACAATGAAACAGATACAATACAATAAAGAGGTGAGATCCCCTACATCAATACTAGTATGGCATTAAAGGAAATGACAGCCAAGTAAACAAGGTATAATAATATTAAGACAATAATCATGTTATCATTTCATGAATAACAAATCATATAATCATGGATCAGTTAATTATAAATTTCATATTACTATACTGACCCACTATGCATGTACACACTCAGACCAATTCCTACTCCATGGAGCTAAACACAGTTTTTAGAGAGAAAATCCAGAAGACATGTTGGTCACTCGGCTGTCATGGCCAAAAGTGCTATATTTTATCAATTTTGTCAAAAGTGCACACCGGACATTGGACAAGACATTCTATACAAGATCACGATATAGGACAGTGTCTCGATCCGGATCATCAGTGTGTTTGCATCGGTCTGCCCCACAGACAGAAGAGCTACCAACCATCCATTGCGAGGTACCTGTACCCTGATGCCTCCAAGGTCAACAAGTGACCTACACTTATCTACTCGCACCCGCACTTAGGTGTAATTCATCTCCTAGGCATACAACCTTAACCAAACAAGCGAATACGCTTTTCTATGCATGATATATGTTTCAAACACACATACCATTATTATTTTTAGAACATCTCATGTGTTCTCACCTTTTCTCGGTGATATCAAGATTTAGCATAACCGGGCCCACCACAACTGCCCTATAGCAAACTGCTGTTTACGTTTAATCGCGTAGCGATATTATCGCATTTTTGAAATTACGATATATTTTTCTTACGTTTTCAAATCGTGTAAGAATTTTTCAAATTGCGTAAATATTTTATTACATTATCTCAATCGTGTAGCCTAAAATTACTATTTTTGAGTCGCGTAAATATTTTTCAACGTATTTTCAATTACGTAAGATATTTCTAACATATTTAACCAAAAATAATGTTTTTCTCAAAATTTGATTTTATTTCTATTATCTGCATAATAGTCCCTCATTAAATAATATTTACATAATAATCATTGTTTAAATACTATTTTCATAATAGTTCCTCCTAAAATAATATTTACAAGATAGTCCCTCTTTTAGAAAATATTTATAATATAGTCCCTTTTTAGATAATAATTACAATATAGTCCCTCTTTAGATAACAATTACAATATAGTCCCTCTAAAAATTGGTATTTCAACTATTTTCTAAAAAATTGTAATTCTTTGATTTGCTTAAGATATTACAGTTCAAGTTTTCCTAACATGCTTCAAAACCCATAGGGTGAGCTATACGTTAGAAAATTTCAAGTATTGACATCTATTTTTATTTCATAACTTAATTATTTAATTATGTCAATTTGTTTTCTAAAAATTATATTGCTTGCTATTAAATTTAAACCCTTCCAAAAATAATTACCTTCTCAATTAAACCTTTAAGTCTACACCGAATAAAATAATTTTTTATTCTAAGTTATGAGAAATGGCATGTTGACCTAAATACACTAAGAGTTTCATAATCCCACATTTAGTTCTTTTTAACATTTAAATCCTTGCAAAACCCTTAATTTATTTTTCTTATCATAAAATCATTTGCTTCTTGGATAGGTGAATAATTTAGAAGCCTAGTTTCTTTTTGAATGGTGGAGGCTGTATGCCTCATGGCCCTTTGGGACCTTCATACAACAACTCCTTCATGTGATTCACATCTTACATTACACACAAATATTTGCATGCTTTCTAAATTACACATACAAGCATATTATCAAAGTTGTAAGCATATAAGCACACATGCAATCAAAATTTTAAAGCCAAAAGCATAACAAACATAAGCAAAGAAGGCATAGAAAAATTAAGTGAATAAATTCTTATGGATTTTTCACCACAAACAACCCATTTCCTCCCCACCAACACATAGTTGATGAGGTTAATCTGCCTCTTACCTTAAAGGAATCAAAATCTTCAAGCTCCTTCTCTCTCTTAATTTTGCATGCTTCAAATTAAAAACCCTAAAAATCTTAAACAAATTCTAAAGTCATAAACAAAGCTTAAGAACAAAGAACCATGGATCAATCATGGCCTAGAAAATTAAAAACTTAACTTAGAACCAAGGAATCAAAAGTTTACCTTTAGAGTAGTAAGCTAAAGCTTGAATTTTGAGGTACTTGGAGTAGGATTTTGACAAAACTTACTAAAAGAAAAGTGTTTAGAAGGAGGTTTAGCTTTAGAAAGTGGGAACAAATGAAATTTTAGAAGTGGAGAGGTAGGGTTTAGGGGGTGAGGTCGTGGGGTTCTCAAGGAAAAAGAAAAGGAAAGAAGTTAAGTGTTCTTGAGGGTTCTTGAAACTTTGAGAGAAAAGATGAAAGCTTGATATTTCAAACTGTGATAGAAATGAAAATGGATGGCTAAATGAGAGTGTGCAGCCATGTAGTGCATGGGGAGTGGCTTAATGTGATAAGAATTCACTCACATGGTGCACACATGGCTTGGGTCACAAATTGGTCATCAAATGGTCATGTAGATGAACCTAGAACATAGTAGAACATGGTGGAAATGGCTTGCATGGCCGTGGGAGTCTAGGGGGTTTTGTAACTAAGTTTGACTTCAATTAAGTTTTAGTTACATCCTAATTAGTTAGTAAGTTAATTAGGTTAGGGTATTTAGTTACAAATTTAACTTATTTAAAGTAACTTAGTTAATTATTCTAGTTACTTAGCAACTAGTCCAACCATTTTTGTTGACCATTTTCTATTGTTCTAGAGAAAGTCTAACCACTAATATTGACTCATTCTTATTGGTTCATTTTAAAATAAATTACAACAATCATTATTAATATATTTTCTAACAGATAAAATATACCGGGTCCAATACTCAGTCACAGAAACTGCTTTAAATAAAACAGTGGATATTTTTTCATGAAATATTTTTATTTCACAGATAAATTTTAAAAATTAAAAGATTGGATTTCATGTTTCTCAGATTCGGGTTTAGTAAGATCCCCCATCTCTGAATAAATCAAATAAGATTTTCCCCGGCTCGAAAATTATTATTTTCCTGACCCAGAGCAAATCTCACACAACGATTGAAAATAGTCTTGGAACAGTCAAAATAATTTTATAGCATATAGAAAACACAAAATAATGAATTTTAGTCATTACTGGAAAATAGCCAAAATTTGGGGTGTTACAACTCTCACCCTCTAAAAAGAATTTCATCCCCATAATTCATCATACATTAAAACAACTGAGGATACTGTTCCCTCATTTTCTCTTCCATTTCCCAAGTAGCATCTCCGGTTGTCTCATTCCAAATCACTTTCACTAATGGAATCACTTTGCCCCTGAGTTGCTTAACCCTCCTGTCTTCAATCTTAACAGGAAGTGCCTCATGCGTCAAGTTTTCTTTCAATTGCACTTCATCGGGCTGTATAACATGTGAAGGATCAGGGATATACTTCCTCAATTGGGATACGTGGAAAGCATTATGAAGATTTGAAAGAAAAGGTGGTAAAGCTATTTGATATGCAACTAGACCTATCCGACAAAGAATTTGATAGGGTCCAATGAATTTAGGAGTGAGTTTTATGGACTTTATAACCCTGCCAACACCAGTCGTGGGTGTTACTCGCAAAACACATGTTCACCTTCCTCAAATTCAAGAGGTCTTCTTCGTTTATTAGCATAGCTTTTCTGTCTACTCTGAGTTACCCGCATTTTCTCTTGAATTAACTTTACCTTCTCTGTTGTTTGCTGCACCATTTCGGGTCCAACAGTCATACTTTCCCTATCTTGGTACCAACACAAAGGTGTTCGGTATCGTCGTCCGTAAAGTGCCTTATAGGTTGTCATCCCTATGCTTGAGTGAAAACTATTATTATAGGTGAATTCCATCAAAGGTAAGAATTCATCCAAACTCCCTCGTTGTTTTAACACACAAGCTCTCAACAAATCCTCTAGAGACTTTATAATCCTCTCCATTTGCCCATCTGTCTGTGGATGGTAAGCTGAACTCAAACGTAGTTTAGTCCCCATTACTTCATGTAAGCTTTGCCAAAACCTTGATTTAAATCTTGGATCTCTATCGGATATGATACTAGTAAGTACACCGTGAAGTCTAACTATTTTGCTAATGTACAACTGGGTCAACTTCTCCATTGGATACTTGATATTGATTGGCAAGAAGTGAGCAGATTTTGTAAGCCGATCAACAATGACCCAAATAGAATCATAACCTTTCCTAGTCTTTGGCAATGCTCTAACAAAATCCATTGCAATACTATCCCATTTCTATTCTGGAATAGTAAGAGGTTGTAACATACCTGCTAATCTCTGATGCTCAACCTTTGCTTTCTGGCATACTAGACAAGATGCCACGTACTCAGTAACATCTCTCTTCATTCAAGGCCACCAAAACAAACGTTTTAGATCTTGATACATCTTGGTTATCCCAGGATGTATACTCAATCTGCTGGTATGAGCTTCACCAAGAATTACTTTCTTAAGTTCAGGATCATCGGGTATGCAAATCCTACCCTTGAATCTTAAGACCCCGTCAGATCCTTTCTCAACAGTTGCCTTATGACCTTGCTTCAAAAATTCTCTCTCATTCTGTAAAAACTAGTCATCTTCCTATTTTTCTCGAATTTCTTCTAATAGATCATTCAGAATAGTGACTGTATTCAGACGCATCCTTCCAAGTGCCAATTCCGCTGACAACCACATATCTCTAAATTGTTCAATCAATTTTTCCTCTTGAACCATCATAGCAGAAACACTGAGCATTTTTTGACTTAAAGCATATGATACAACGTTTACTTTTCCAGGATGATATTGGAGTTGAAAATCATAATCCTTTAAAAATTCCAACCACCTTCTCTGCCTCATGTTCAATTCTTTTTAATCAAACAAGTAATTTAAACTTTTGTGGTCACTGAAGACATTGAACGTAGCTCCATACAAAAAGTGTCTCCAAATTTTCAATGCAAAAATAACTGCGGCCAACTCCAAATCATGTATTGGATAATTTCTTTCATGAACCTTCAACTGTCTAGAAGCATACGCTACAACATTTCTATTCTGCATCAGCACGTATCTAACCCTTGATAAGAACCATCACAATACACCTCAAAAGATTCATTTGGATCTGGTAGAATCAGCACTAGTGTAATAGTCAACTTCTTCTTTAATTCTTGGAAACTTTCTTCACACTTATCCATCTAATCAAAAACTTGGTTCTTCCTTGTAAGTTGCATAAGAGGTTCGGTGATCTTGGAAAAACCTTCAATAAATCTTCGATAATATCCAGCTAATCCAACAAAACTCTAGATCTCTGTCACAGTTTTTGGTCTCTCCCATTGAAGAACCATCTCCACCTTAGCTGGATCCATTGCAATTCCATCCTTAGAAATTACATGACCTAGAAACTGAACTTCATCCAACCAAAATTCACATTTTGACAACTTTGCGTACAACCTTTTCTCTCTCAAAATCTGAAGAACTATACTGAGATGTTCAGCATGCTCTTCCTGATTTCGAGAGTAGATTAGAATGTCATCGATAAAAATAACAACAAACTGATCTAGGTATGGATGAAAGATCCTATTCATGTAATCCATAAATATAGCAGGAGCATTCATCACACCAAATGGCATTACAAGATACTCATAATGACCATAACGCGTCCTAAAAGCTATTTTTAGTATATCCTCTACCTTAACATGAATTTGGTGATATCCTGATCTCAGATCTATCTTTGAAAAGACAGCTGCCCCCTTCAATTGGTCCACCAAATCATCAATTACAGGAAGTGGATATTTATTCTTTATTGTGACCTTGTTCAGCTGACGGTAATTGACACATAAACGAGAAGTTCCATCCTTCTTCCTGACTAGCAACACTAGAGCTCCCCAAGGTGAAACACAGGTCTCACAAATTATTTTTCCAATAACTCTTCTAACTACTTTTTTAACTCTAGTAACTCTGATGGTGATATACAGTATGGTGCAATTGATATGGGACCCGCTCCTAGTACAAGATTGATAGAAAACTCTATCTCTCTTTCTGGTGGTAATCTAGGTACATCATCAGGGAAAACCTCAGGAAACTTGTTCACAATAGATATAACATTCACATCCTTCTCACTCTTAACTTCTAAAGAAGATAACAATATGTATCCTTGAGCTCCATCCCTCAATAAAGATTCAACTTGTTTGGCAGTTACAAATCCAAAAGCCTCATCAGGAAAAACTAAGGTCTTTCTAGAACAATCTAACAGGATATGGTTAGAAGATAACCAATCCATTCCTAAGATTATATCGATATCAACAAGAGGTAAACAAATCAAATTAACAGAAAAGACTCAATTTTTGATAGTAATAGAACAATTCAGGCATATTTTTGTAGTACTAACTGGTTTGGCAGTAGGAGTGGAAACAATCAATTGGAAATTTAGAGAAGACACAAGCAATCCCAAACGATCCACACAGTCATATGCAATGAATGAATGAGTTGCACCCAAATCATATAGTACAGTTAAAAGATTACCTGAGATGACACATTTTCCCTGAATAAGATTCTCAGACTGGGAGGCCTCAGCTCCACTCATTGTATAAACTCTTCCTCCAGCTTGCGGCTTCACAGCTCGAACATTGCTTACTGAAGGCTCCATCTTCGCTTGATCACAATCTTTAGAGACATGACCAGGCTTTCCACATCTGAAACAAATTATACCTCTAATCAAACAATCTCTCGTCAGATAACCCTTCCCGCACTTCAGGCATTTTAATGGCGATGCTGCAGTCTGATTAAATCGATTTTCACTTGGATCACCTCCACGAGGTTGCTGATATTGTTGTTGCTGCTGACTTCCCGAGGGTTGAGAATATGACTTTCGTTGAAATCGGTTGTTACTATTATTACCTCCTCATTGGAACCTAGTCGGTCCAAAGTTGCGGTTCCTATTATCACGTGCTGGCTCCAACCCTTTGATGTGTGTGAAACAACATCATGTTTTGTTCTTATTTTGCATGCATTTTGTAGGCATTTTAAGCATTTTAGTTTCCCTTTTTAGTCAGTTTTTCCCTTAGTTCGGGTAACTACGGTGTTTTTGGTGTTCTTGTGCAGGATTGGTGCTGATTTGACCTTGGATTGAATGGAATGCTCGCATGTTTGAAGATGGAGCTTAATGGATAGCAATAAAGGTGCAAAAAGAGCCATTCCAGAGAGATCCACGGCCTGCCCGTGGATCAAACCACGGCCATGGATCGAGGGATAACTTAAAGAAGGAAAAAGGGAGTTCCAGGGAGTTCCACGGCCTGGTCGTGGAACCATCCATAGCCGTGGAACTCAAATGTTGCAGAATTGGTTTTTGGCAGAGACATCCATGGTCTGGCTGTGGAACGATCCACGGCCGTGGATAGCAGTGCGCAGCAGTTTTTATGTTTTTCTTTTTATTTCTCTTGGGGGCTTTTTAGCCAATTAAAAACCCTAAACTTATAAATAGGGGTTCTGAATACAATGGAAAAAAATCTTGGTTTTAGGAGAGGCACATTGGAGGCTTTGGCTTTTGTTCTTGATCTTTCTTCCCTCTTCTCTCTTGCATTACGGGTTTGGATGTTCTTAAACAATGTTTTCTGATTCCTTCTCCTCTATGTCTGAGTAGTTTCCTTGTTTCTAGGATTGGGCAATGCCCTTTGATACTTTGATAATGAATAATTGACGTTGTTTCTCTTTTATTGATCTTGAATGTTCTTTGATTCAATTCTTATTGCTCTTATTCATGTGAATTTGCTGGCCACTTATTTGCATCTCATAGGCATTTAGGGACGTACTGAGAGGTTAACCTAAGTGTTGGAACCATAAGAATTGAACTTAAGGTCTAAATCACGAGAGTAGTTTTAGCCTTTCGAGGATTCAATGAATTACCACAAAGCGTAATGGGTTTTATTTAAATTCAATTACCACGAGAGTAGGAATTGATTTAATTGGGCACGGATCTTGTATCTTGAGAAAGAACATTAACTAATTTAGGGTAATTCACCTTCAATTGAATTTCAGATTTAATAAAAGGGTTGTCAATTAGGATTTATCTTGTGTCATTGTGGTATCCCAATCTTGGAAGCTTTCTTTAATCTAAAAACCCCTTTCTTGATAATTCACTATTTTTGTTCTGAATTCTGTTTTCTTGATTTTATTTAATTGTTTTGTTACTACATTCTTCTTTATCAATAATCATATTCCTTTTTGTTTAACTTAATTGAATTAATTAATTAATTGGTATTCATAGACACAAATCCTGTGGATTCGATCTTTTATTACTTGATGACGAAACCGTACACTTGCATGGATTTCACGCACCAAGTTTTTGGCGCCGTTGTCGGGGACTGTGTTTTTCTTGAATATTAATTTAATTTTTAATTTAATTATTTTTAAACCTTTTTATTTATATTTTGTTCTTACGTTCTTGATTTCTCTTTTGACTCTCTGTAGGTAATTTCTCTTGTTTATGCAAAGTACTTGACGTTCTGGGATTCTCATTGAAGCAGATCCTGAAATTGAAAGGACTTTACGTAGAAGGAGAAGACAACAAAGGCAAAGAGTAAGGGAAATATCTGAACCAACACTTGTCATGGCAAAGAAGAGAAGATAATAAACCTTTAAAGGAGTATGCAGCCCCTAATGCTCGGGGTTTGCGATCTGGAATTGCTCGGCCAGACATTGAAGCCAGGCACTTCACCATACCTCCTGCCCTACTTTCTATGATAAGGCAGAACCAGTTTGGAGGATTGCCATTAGAGGATCCTAATGATCATGTGAATATATTCTTGGAGCTCTGTGAGACCCTCAAGATCAAAGGTGCCTCTGTTGATGCTATTCGTCTTCGCTTGTTTCCTCTATCATTGAGAGATAGAGCTAGAGCTTGGTTGAAGTCTGTTCCTGCTGAGACGATAACTACTTGGGACCAATTGGAGCAAGCCTTCTTAGATAAATTCTTTCCACCTTCTAAGACCGCTCATCTAAGGACCCAAATCACAAGCTTTGTTCAGAAAGATGGCGAGTCATTGTCAGTAGCTTGGGATAGATATAAGGCTTTGCTGGAAGCCTGCCCACACCATGGGTTAGAAAAGTGGTTGATCATCCACACCTTCTACAATGGTTTAGAATATTCTTCGAAGGTGTCTCTTGACTCTGCAGTTGGTGGAGCTCTGATGAATAGAAGGCTCACAGAGGCTTATGACATTATTGAGAGTGTTGCTTCAAATCATCACCAATGGGCCAATGAAAGAGGGCACAACCCGAGAAAGCTCTCGGGAGGTAAGTTTGAGGTAGATGGTGTTGATTTAATTATGTCAAAGTTTGATTCCTTGAATAAACGTTTTGACATGCTTGAGAAAGCTCATGTAAATGTCATAGGTGTCTCTAACAATTTTTGTGAGATTTGTGGAGCGTAGGGACATATTGGTGCTGAATGCCAAGTTGGAATGGGACCCTCACATGGTGCCCTAGAGAGCAAGTGGAGTCATGCCACAATTTCCACGACTTCAACCAAAAGGGGAGGAATGGCCCGTATTCCCAAACTTACAACCCCTAGTTGGAGGTCACATCCTAATTTCTCTTACCGAATAATCGCATCAAGTGGGCAAGGTAATGCTAAACCCTCTTCTCGGAGTCCCACAGTACAAAATCTAGACTTGAGTCCCTTCTAGAGAATTTTGTTGAGAGCCAGTCTAAACAGAATGAGGAGTTTAGGCACCATGGGCAAGTTGTGACTGAAGCGATCAAAGAGTTGTCAGCTAAGGTTGACAATTTAGCCATTCATAATAAGATGTTGGAGACCCAGATTGCCCAACAAGCAAGCACTTCTCTTAGGCAAAGAAGGTAAGTTTCTGGTCAACCGTGAAGTCAACCCGTGGCAATGAACATTGTAAGGTTTGTGAGTTTGAGGAGTGGAAAGAGGTTAGAGGATCCTAGGGGTAATGGGGAGAGTAGCAAAGATGTGGGGAATGAGGAAAAGAGACTAAGGCACAACCCTTAGAAGAGGAGGAAATCACCGAGAAGGTGTCTAAGTATGTACCCCACGAACCTTACCAACCCCCGCCTTCCTTCCCTCAAAGATTGGCTAAGGCAAAGTTAGATAGGCAGTTTGGGAAGTTCCTAGAGGTCTTAAAGAAATTGTACATAAATGTACCCTTCACAGAGGCATTAAAACAAATGCCTACCTATGCTAAGTTTCTTAAGGACATCCTGTCTAATAAGAGGAAGCTAGAAGACTATGAGACGGTGGCTTTAACTGAGGAGTGTAGTGCCTTAATTCAAAATAAATTGCCTCCTAAGTTAAAGGATCCAGGTAGCTTCTCTATTCCCTGTTTGATTGGCAACACTAACTTTGATAAAGCTCTGTGTGATTTGGGGGCTAGTGTTAGTCTTATGCCCCTTTCTGTGTGTAAGAAGCTGGAGGTGGGTGAGCTTAAACCCACAACTATATCACTGCAATTGGCGGATCGGTCCGTCAAATATCCAGTAGGCATCTTGGAGGATGTTCCTATCCGTGTTGGTAAGTTTTTCATACCTGCTGATTTTGTTGTGCTTGAAATGGAGGAGGATTCCCAAATCCCCATTATTCTTGGTAGGCCTTTCTTAGCTACTGCTGGTGCTATAATTGATGTTAAGAATGGTAAATTGTCTTTAACTGTTGGTGATAATAAGGTTGAGTTTGATATCTCTAAATCTATTAAACAACCTTCTTTTGAGGACTCTTGTTACAGGGTTGACTTATTGCACCAGGTGGTGGAGGAAGAGTCCTCCATAATTCATTTGGAAGATCCATTGGAAAGATGCTTGGTTGGTGGCGGCTCTATTGATTCTGGAGGAGAAGTAGCTGAGTATGCCTGCTTATTGGAGGCAACCTCAAAAATTCCTCCTAGCAAGGCCAAGGTGGAAAGGCTTGAGCCAAAGCCTAAGTCTGAAGATTGGGAAGAGGAAAAGGCTCCTAAGGTAGAACTTAAAACTCTTCCTTCCACTCTCAGGTATGAGTTTCTTGGTCCCAACTCTTCTTATCCTGTCATTGTTAGTGCTAGCTTGAATGAGTTAGAGACTGAGAAATTGCTTAGGGCTCTTAGGATGCATAGAAAGGTCATAGGATATACTCTTGATGATATTAAAGGCATAAATCCTTCCTTTTGCATGCATAGAATCTTCATGGAACCTGATCATAAACCCTCTGTTGAGCATCAACGTAGGTTGAATCCTAATATGAAGGAGGTTGTTAAAAAAGAGGTACTTAAGTTGCTTGATGCTGGGGTAATTTATCCAATTTCTGATAATGAATGAGTTAGTCCTGTGCATGTGGTTCCTAAGAAAGGGGGGATGACTGTAATTGAAAATGAAAAAAACCAATTGATTCCCACTAGGACCCACAGTTGGAGGATGTGCATTGATTATAGAAAGTTGAATAGTGCAACTAGGAAAGATCACTTCCCTCTTCCCTTCATTGATCAGATGCTTAAGAGGCTAGCTATGCATACACACTTTTGTTACTTAGATGGTTATTCGGGATTCCACCAAATCCCTATTCATCCTAGTGACCAGGAGAAAACCACATTTACTTGCCCTTACGACACTTTTGCCTATAGGAGAATGCCATTTGGTTTATGTAATGCCCCTACTACTTTTCAGAGATGCATGACTGCAATATTTTATGAATTTATTGAAAACATCATGGAAGTTTTTATGGATGATTTTTTAGTATATGGTACTAACTTTGATGATTGTTTGTTTAATCTGTCTAAGATTTTGCAGAGATGTGAGGAGGTAAATCTTGTCTTGAATTAGGAGAAGTGCCATTTTATGGTACAAGAGGGAATAGTGCTCGGACACTTGGTCTCTGGAAAAGGAATTGAGGTGGATAAGGCCAAAATTGAAGTGATTGAGAAATTGCCTCCACCGATGAATGTGAAGGGAGTGCAAAGTTTCTTGGGACATACTGGTTTTTATCGGAGATTCATTAGAGATTTTTCTAAAATTGCTAAACCTTTGTCTAATCTCTTAGTGAAGGATGTTCCATTTAATTTTGATAGTGACTATTTGAATGCTTTTTGCAGGTTGAAAGAAGCTTTGATCACTGCTCCCGTTTTGCAAACACCAGATTGGAATTTACCTTTTGAGGTCATGTGTGATGCCAGTGACTATGCCGTAGGAGCTGTGTTGGGGCAAAGAAAGGACAAGAAGGTGCATACAATTTACTATGCTAGCAAGACACTTGATGGAGCTCAAGCAAATTATGCCACTACAGAGAAAGAGTTGCTAGCGGTAGATTTTGCTTTTGAGAAGTTCAGGTCCTATCTAGTAGGGTCAAAGGTGACCGTATACACTGATCATTCGGCACTTAGATACTGTGAATGCTTATGTCTCTAAGGCATGTCAAAAGGTTTTAGATGATAACAAAAGCAAAAGAGAAGATCAAGCACAAAAGGAAAAATCAAGATCAAAGAAAGAAGACAGAAGGTTTATTTAGTTATAAGACTTAAGATTTTAATGTTAAATGCTCTCAAGATTTCTCAAATGGTTTTTCAATATATATGATTTCAAAATCAATGGGAAATTTCAAAGATAAACATGGCTTTTAATAAAACCTGAGTTTCAACTTTAAATATAACACTCTTAAAAAGGATTTATGTTTAAACAAGTACCTTGAGGTGTTGGAAATGACTTACAAGCATTATTGGACTTGAAAAATGTGTTCAAAGGCTAATGTAATCGATTACACATCAAACAGAAAGCATGTAATCGATTACATGAACAATGTAATCGATTAAGAGCAAGTCAGAGGCCATGTAATCGATTACACAATATATGTAATCGATTACACAAAGCCCAGAAAAGCAAAGAACACGTTCGACGAGTAATGTAATCGATTACATTGATGTTGTAATCGATTACAAACAAAGTCGGTTATGTAATCGATTACACCAAGAATGTAATCGATTACACAAAAACCTGAAACTCAAAGAACACGTTGACGAGCTATGTAATCGATTAAATGAATATTGTAATCGATTACGCCAGAAGTCGAAGTCATGTAATCGATTACATGAGCATTATAATCGATTACAAGCAAAGTCAGAAGCCATGTAATCGATTACCACAAGAATGTAATCGATTACACAGAGCCCAGAAAGTTCAGAAAACGTTGGAACAATAATGTAATCGATTACCTGAGATATGTAATCGATTACACGCATCCTGACAACGTCCAACGGCTATATTAAATGCATTAAATGCATGCCCAACTACCTCCAACGGCTCTATTAATTGAGAAACTTATAAATACCAAAGTTGGGTTCTCATTTACGGTTGACCTTGAATCAAAAACTGATCATCATACTTCAAAACGTGAATCAATCCTTAAAATCCTTTCTTGCTCTGTTTTCTGACTAAAAACGTGAAAAATCTTTGAGAGCATATTAGAGCTTCAATTTGTAAACACTTGCTCTAGAGAGAGCTTCTTCTATTTCAATCTTATACATTCTGATTAGTGAGGGTGAGGTATCCCTCAAGTATTGTAAGGGTGAGGTATCCCTTGGAAAATAGAGGCTCAAGCTTTTGGGTGAGGTATCCCATTCTGTTGAGTGCTCAAGGTTGTAGTGGTTTTTCAAGCACCCATTGAAGCTTGAAGATATAGTGGAAAATCTCAAGGTGTTGCTTGGGGACTGGACATAGATCACAAGTGGAGTAGTGATTGAACCAGGATAAACGACTGTGTTTGTTTCTCTAAACCCTCCTCTGCTTATCTTTGTGCACTGTTTCATTGTTTTATTTGAATATTGTCTCCTTGGCTATTACGTTCATTAGTAAAAGTGCTTAACTCATCTATTCAATTATCTCTGATCATTCAATAGCTTCAACGAAAATTGATTGTCAAACGATTTGCGAAAGATTTGTGAACTTATTTTTAACTACTCAATTCACCCTCTTGAGTATTGAGGCCACTTGGTAACAAGTGGTATCAGAGCTAGACTCTTGTATAAAGAGCTTAGCAGCTTCAAGAGAAGTGATGGCTTCAAATGATTTTTCAAATGAAGGTTCTTCTATAAATAGACCTCCTTATTTCAATGGGGATGGCTATGCCTATTGGAAAGAAAGGATGAAAATTTTTATTGAAGCTATTGACTTAGATGTGTGGGACGCAGTTGAAAATGGTGCTTTTGTCCCTACACAAACTAAGGATGGTGTGACAATTAATACACCTAGAAGTGATTGGACCGATGATGATAAAAAGAAGGTTCAATATAATTTGAGAGCCAAGAACATCATCACCACATCTTTGGGGTATGATGAATTCTTTAGGGTGTCAAATTGTAAGACCGCAAAAGAAATGTGGGATACCCTACAAGTAACTCATGAAGGTACTAGTGAGGTAAAAAGATCTCGAATAAAAACCCTTACTCATGAATATGAATTGTTTAGAATGAATCAAGGTGAGAGTATTCAAGATATGCAAAAGAGATTTACTCATATTGTTAATCATCTCATCTCATTGGGAAAGACATTTCCTAATGAGGATCTTATTAGCAAAGTCTTGAGATGTCTAAGCAGGAATTGGCAACCCAAGGTAACGGCGATTGCGGAATCAAGAGATTTATCAACCATGTCTCTAGCCACCCTATTCGGAAAACTTCAAGAGCATGAGCTGGAACTAAGTAGGCTCAATCAAAATGAAGAACATGACAAAAAGAAGAAGGGAATTGCACTCAAGGCCACCTCTTCCATACTTGAAGATGATGATGAAGATGGTGAAGAGGATGGTGAAAATATTGAGCTAAGTGAGGAGAATCTTAGTCTCCTTGTGAGAAAATTCGGAAGATTCTTGAAGAAAAAGGGATTTCAAAGAAGACCACCCTTTCCTCAAAAGAAAGTATATCACAAAGGAGAAGGATCCTCTACTCCTCCAAAATGCTACGAATGCGGAAAATCGGGGCACATGAAAATGGAGTGTCCTATATATCTCAAGAAGACGGAGAAGTTTGAGAAAAGACCCTCTAAGGAAAAGAAAGGAAGAAGAGCATATATAGCTTGGGAGGACAATGACTTAAGCTCTTCCGACGATTCAGAAAATGAAGAAGCCCATCTTTGCCTCATGGCTCAAGGAGAAGAAAGTGGAGAAAGCGACACCGAGGTAACCTCTTCTAACCTAGAACCTCCACCTTCTTATGATGAATTGCAAGATGGCTTTCAAGAATTACATGATGAATCTTTGAGGCTCACAAAAATGATTTTGTCTTCCAATAAAACAATCTCCCTATTGACAAAGAAAGTTTCTACTTTAACCAAGGAGATAAATGAACTTTAAATTGAAAATGAGACTTTAGGACTCATAGATGCTAATTCATTATGCATGATTTGTTCCTCACATGATAATGCATCTGTATCATTACCTTGTTTATCATGCAAAGCTTTTGAAAAAGAAATTGAAGACTTGAACAACACTCTTGCAAAATTCACTTTTGGAAGAGACAACTTGAATGTGTTGTTAAGGAGACAAAAATGTGTTTTCCAAAAAGCCGGTTTAGGATTTAATCCAAACAATCATCAAAAATCTTATAAGAACTTCTTTGTTTCCTCAAAAACTTCAAGTAGCCCCTTTGTTAAATGTTTTCATTGTGGTAGGAAAGGGCATATTGCATCCACTTGCAATGTTAGAAAGAACATAAACACCAAGGTTGGAATCAAAAGGGTTTGGGTCCCTAAAGGCACCATACCTAATTCTAACACACAAGGACCCAAAACAATTTGGGTACCAAAAGTTAAATCTTGAATGTGTGTTGTAGGTGTGCTTGAAGACCAAGAGCTCAAGTTGGTATCTTGATAGTGGTTGCTCCAAGCACATGACCGGTGATGGCTCCAAGTTTTCCTCCCTTACACACAAGAAACATGGTCATGTCACATATAGTGACAACAACAAAGGGAAGATTCTTGGAATTGGCAAAGTTGGTAAGATCCCTTCATCATCTATTGATAATGTCTTACTTGTTGAAGGACTTAAACATAATTTACTTAGTATTAGTCAATTGTGTGATAAAGGAAATAGAGTTATATTTGATTCCTCTTGTTGTATAATTGAGGGAAAGGATGATAAGCATGTTAAGTTTATTGGTCATAGGGTCAATAACATATATATGATTAGTCTTGATGACATTTCCTCAAATGATGCTAAATGCTTTATGAGTAGAGAAAATGATTCATGGTTATGGCATAGAAGAATTGCTCACATTCACATGGATCACTTAAACAAATTGGTTTCTAAAGAACTAGTAATTGGTCTTCCAAAGCTCAAATTTGAAAAAGACAAACTTTGTGATGCATGTCAAAAGGAAAACAAGTAAAGGTCTCTTTCAAAGCTAAAAACATAGTTTCAACTTCTAGACCTTTACAACTTTTGCACATGGATCTTTTTGGACCCTCTAGAACTATGAGCTTTGGTGGGAATTACTATGCATTAGTGATTGTGGATGATTTTTCTAGATTTACATGGACATTATTCTTGGCTCACAAAAATGATGCTTTTCAATCATTTAGAAAACTTGCCAAAGTTATCCAAAACGAAAAAGGTTTTTGTATTGCATCCATAAGAAGTGATCATGGTGGTGAATTTGAAAATCATGAATTTGAAACTTTTTGTGATGAACATGGCATTGAGCATAATTTTTCTGCCCCTAGAACACCACAATAAAATGGTGTTGTAGAAAGGAAAAATTGATCTTTAGAAGAAATGGCAAGAACTATGCTCAATGAGGCCAATCTTCCTAAGTACTTTTGGGCGGATGTGGTTAACACCGCTTGTTATGTTATGAATAGAGCCCTAATAAGGCCAATTTTAAAGAAAACCCCATATGAATTGTACAAAGGAAGGAAACCTAATGTGTCACATTTTCATGTTTTTGGATGTAAATGCTTTGTTTTGAATAATGGAAAGGATAACTTGGGGAAGTTTGATGCAAAATCTGATGAGGGAATATTCATTGGTTATTCTATTCATAGCAAGGCCTTTAGAGTCTATAATAAACGAACTATGACCATAGAAGAATCCATACATGTTGCATTTGATGAAACTAACCCAAATGAGCCGAGAAAGGAACTTGTTGATGATGTTGCAGAAATCTTAGCAAAGACGCACTTGGAAAATCAAGAGATAGAGTCCAAGAAGGAAAAAGAGAGACTCCTTGATCACTCATGGCAAGAAGATTCTAAAATCTTGGATCTACCCAAGGAATGGAGGACTTCAAGGTATCATCCTCTTGATAAGGTGATAGGTGATGTATCAAAAGGGGTAATCACTCGAAACTCACTTAGAGATGCATGTAATCATCTAGCCTTTGTCTCTCAAGTTGAACCTAAAGACATAAATAAGGCCATTAATGATGAGCATTGGATCTTGGCCATGCAAGAAGAACTAAACCAATTTGAGAGGAATCAAGTTTGGGAATTAGTTCCAAGGCCCAATGATCATCCTATAATTGGCACCAAATGGGTCTTTAGGAACAAACTTGATGAAACGGGTTTAATAATAAGAAATAAAGCTAGGCTTGTAGCTAAGGGATATAATCAAGAAGAAGGCATAGATTATGAAGAAACTTATGCTCCCGTAGCTAGATTAGAGGCCATTAGAATGCTACTTACATATGCTTGCATCATGAATTTCAAACTCTATCAAATGGATGTCAAAAGTGCCTTTTTAAATGGTTTTATACAAGAAGAGGTGTATGTAGAACAACCTCCTGGTTTTGAGGACTTTGAAATGCCCAACCATGTTTTTAAATTGAAAAAGGCCTTGTATGGCTTGAAACAAGCTCCTAGAGCTTGGTATGAAAGGTTGAGCAAATTTCTTTTAGAAAAAGGCTTTTCTAGAGGCAAAGTTGACACCACTCTTTTCATAAAATACAAAATGCATGACATTCTTCTAGTTCAAATCTATGTGGATGACATTATATTTGGAGCTACTAACAACTCTCTTTGTAAAGAATTTTCAAATATTATGCAAAGTGAGTTTGAGATGTCCATGATGGGTGAGCTCAACTTCTTCCTTGGTCTACAAATCAAGCAAACAAGAGAAGGAACATTTATAAGCCAATCCAAGTATTGCAAAGAGCTGCTCAAGAAGTTTGGAATGGACAATGCCAAGCATATGGCTACTCCGATGGGCACCTCTTGCTATTTGGACAAGGATGAAGGAGGTAAATCGGTAGAAATTACAAAATATAGAGGTATGATTGGCTCACTCCTTTATCTCACTGCAAGTAGGCCTGATATAATGTTTAGTGTATGCATGTGTGCTAGATATCAAGCTAATCCTAAGGAATCACACCTAAGTGCTGTTAAGAGAATAATGAAATATCTAATAGGCACATCATAAATGGGTTTATGGTACCCTAAGGGTGCCTCATGTAGTCTTATTGGGTACTCCGATTCTAATTTTGCTGGATGCAAAATGGATCGAAAAAGCACTAGTGGGACATGCCACTTGCTTGGAAGCTCACTAGTTTCTTGGCACAAAGAAGAAACAAAATAGTGTGGCATTGTCCACAAATTAAGTTGAATATGTTGTATGGGGAGTTCTTTGTGCTCAAGTCCTTTGGATGAAACAGCAACTCTTGGACTATGGTCTTGAGCTTGATCACATTCCCATAAAATGTGATAATACTAGTGCAATTAACTTGTCAAAAAATCCCATTTTGCATTCTAGAACTAAGCATATTGAAATAAGACATCATTTCATTAGAGATCATGTTCAAAGGGGTGATTGCATACTTGAATTTGTTGAAACAACTAAGCAATTAGCTGATATTTTCACCAAACCCCTAGCAAAAGAAGCATTTTTCTACATTAGAAATGAACTGGGTATATTGGACCATTCATGCATAAATTAGATATTTGCTGCATAATCCTAAAACAAATGCCTAAGCTTGCGTTTTTTCTGCATAATTATGCCACATTGCTGCACAATCTCTGAATTTTCATTATATATTTGAATCCCATACTAACTTGAGCGTCGGAGGTTTCCCCTAAATTATTTTGCAGGTGCTCCCTCATGTCTAACTTTGACAAGAAATTCAACAACCTCAAATTTCACCAAAAAGGGTGAAATTCTTGGTAAAAATGATAATTTTGATCAATTATTTGAGTAAAATCATAATATGATTAGTCTATATGCTTGCATGATGATTTGAATTGATTTAAGTTGCTTTAAAACTGATTGGGATGGATTAAAAATTGATTATATGCTGTTTGGAACGCAAAATCTGAGTTAAAAAGTGCTGGTAATCGATTACAATGCCTTTGTAATCGATTACACAGGTTCTGTCACGCATGTAATCGATTACATACATCTTGTAATCGATTACAACCAACTCGAACTTCAGTAATCGATTACATCAACTATGTAATCGATTACAAGGTTTCAGAAAGCATGTAATCGATTACACTAAAAATGTAATCGATTACATACCCACTGAGATGCATGTAATCGATTACACACTCAATGTAATCGATTACACAGGGTTTTTAAAAGGTTCTGACGCGTAGAGGTCATTTCTGTTTGGGCCTGTTCATCTTCCTCGTTCTCTCCTTCTGCTCCCACGCACCTCAAATCTCAAAATCTCTCTTTTCTCACTCAAATCTCCATCAAAACCGGTCATTTCGCCTCTCTCAATCTCGGAAAACCCCTCTCCACATAGCCCACCGATCAAATCCCCTCACATCCCTCATCCAAATCTCCCCATCTTCTCTCACAAACACCTTCGCACTTTTCTGACCTAATCACGTTCTCTCTCTCTCTCATCACTCATCCCCAACCATTTACCACTCAACCCTTGCTTCTCCTTCTCATCAATGGCTGAATCCTCTCATCGCTCGAAGTGCCCAAGAATAGGGGCTGCTGTTGGAGGTTCCTCTGGTGGTTCTTCACGCAATATATCTGGCCTGGACCTCACGAGGCACTTCTCCACTGTGAAGAAAGCTGAGTTGTTCCTGAAGAACTTCCAAATTTCGCAAAATCATCTCTCCTGTGTATCTTCCCATCACCTTCTGCGAGAGTGAACCTTTAGAGAGCTTTAGGACCATAGAAAACTTAGGCTTCTTTGGGATTCCGAGCATAGAGAAGGCCATCTACCCTAACCTTGTCTCGAGTCTTTTATGCTAACTCCGAAGGTTGAGGATAATTGCATAATTTCAAGTAAAAAGCAACAAATCGGGTTAACAATGGCAGTAGTGGTATAGGCTTACCAAGCTCACTCCCGATGGAGCTCGGTTACGTGGAAATGCCAAAGTATGGGGGCATGAGTTTGAGCATAAGGTCGCTTCTTCTCTCTTTGATTAGGACTGGCTACCACCTCCCCAGTGATCCTAGACGCAGAATAATGGCCACTGGCCTCACTATGGAAAACAGGGTTCTCCACTACCTCTTGGTTCGTGGATTGATTCCCAGAGGAGGGAATTACTCCCAAGTCCTCAAGGATGATGTAGTGGCATTATGGGCAATGACCACAGGGCACCCAATAAACTGGGGATACTATATTCTAGAGCATATGCTGGACATCAAGAAAAAGAAGAACTCTGCTCTCCCCTTCGCCATGTTAGTCACCACAATCCTTGAGTACTGTCGCATTTCGTCGACTGAAGAGTCCAAGGACACCAGCTCAAAGGGACCCCAATCAATTGGGCTGCATACTCTGAAGAAGCTTCAGCTCTACAAGATGGAAGATAGGTGGCATTACATTACTCATGGCACATTTGGTCATATCCATCACGATCCAGATAGTGATGATGAGGAGGCTCAGTACCCTGCCTCTGCTCCTGCTCCACCTTCTCTTGATCTTCTCGCTCCAAGAAATGCGCAACCTGAGCGCCAATGTAAACACACGCATGGATCATATTGAGCAAAAGATTGACCATCTTGAGCTGAGGATGGACTACTCAGACCAGGAGCTTGCCTCCATTCGATCCCTCCTACGTGGACCTCCTGTTCTGTGAGTCCCGCTTCTTCTTTTGCACCCCCACATCCTCTGCCTCTCCGGATCCCATATCCTTCGCTGGTCCATCTGGAGTTCCTGCTGATGATGAGGAGCTTCTGGACTCTGACGACGATCTTATGCCCAGTGATGATAACGTTGATCTAGGAGATTCTGCTGCGGATCCAGAGGGTGAAGTCTTTTGTGACAGCGAGGACACTGATAGTGATCATGGCCTATTGCCTTGATATATTTTCTTGTATTGATGACCACCTTGTACTTATTTTGTTTTAACTTTGATTATATAAAATTAGTATACCTTTATGGTTATATGTTGTTTTTGCCTACTGGTTTGTGAATGTTTGGCTTTTAAAATATTGATTGGACTGATCTTTGTGGCTTTTCTGTTATGGCAAAAATTTGGGAATCATGAAATATAGCTGTCATGCTGTCCATTTTTTTCTTAAATGCTTATGTCTTTTTGATAATGCCAACGGGGGAGAAAATGAGGAAAAATGAAAATAAAATTAAAGGTTGCATGAGTATAGGGGAGTTATTGATCTTTAAGTTATTAAGCTTCTCATATGCAAAATCTAACCCCATATCATGCATAAACTCCGGGGACAGCATTGTACCTAAATGACTATGATATACAAATGCGAAAACTCTTTCTTTTTCCTATGATCAGTTTGTCATCATCAAAAAGGGGGAGAATGTGAATGCTTATGTCTCTAAGGCATGTCAAAAGGTTTTTGATGATAACAAAAGCAAAAGAGAAGATCAAGCACAAAAGGAAAAATCAAGATCAAAGAAAGAAGAAGAAAGGTTTATTTAGTTATAAGACTTAGGATTTTAATGTTAAATGCTCTCAAGATTTCTCAAATGGTTTTTCAATATATATGATTTCAAAATCAATGGGAAATTTCAAAGATAAACATGGCTTTTAATAAAACCTGAGTTTCAACTTTAAATCTAACACTCTTAAAAAGGATTTATGTTTAAACAAGTACCTTGAGGTGTTGGAAATGACTTACAAGCATTATTGGACTTGAAAAATGTGTTCAAAGGCTAATGTAATCGATTACACAATGTTTGTAATCGATTACACATCAAACATTGTGTAATCGATTACATGAACAATGTAATCGATTACGAGCAAGTCGAGGTTATGTAATCGATTACACAATATATGTAATCGATTACACAAAGCCCGAAAGGCAAAGAACACGTTCGACGAGTAATGTAATCGATTACATTGATGTTGTAATCGATTACAAACAAAGTCGAAGCCATGTAATCGATTACACCAAGAATGTAATCGATTACACAAAAACCCGAAACTCAAAGAACACGTTCGACGAGCCATGTAATCGATTACATGAATATTGTAATCGATTACACAATAAGTCGAAGTCATGTAATCGATTACATGAGCATTGTAATCGATTACAAAGCAAAGTCGAAGCCATGTAATCGATTACCACAAGAATGTAATCGATTACACAGAGCCCGAAAGTTCGAAACGTTGGAACAATAATGTAATCGATTACCGAGATATGTAATCGATTACACGCATCTGACAACGTCCAACGGCTATATTAAATGCATTAAATGCATGCCCAACTACCTCCAACGGCTCTATTAATTGAGAAACTTATAAATACCAAAGTTGGGTTCTCATTTACGGTTGACCTTGAATCAAAAACTGATCATCATACTTCAAAACGTGAATCAATCCTTAAAATCCTTTCTTGCTCTGTTTTCTGACTAAAAACGTGAAAAATCTTTGAGAGCATATTAGAGCTTCAATTTGTAAACACTTGCTCTAGAGAGAGCTTTTTCTATTTCAATCTTATACATTCTGATTAGTGAGGGTGAGGTATCCTTCAAGTATTGTAAGGGTGAGGTATCCCTTGGAAAATAGAGGCTCAAGCTTTTGGGTGAGGTATCCCATTCTGTTGAGTGCTCAAGGTTGTAGTGGTTTTTCAAGCACCCATTGAAGCTTGAAGATATAGTGGAAAATCTCAAGGTGTTGCTTGGGGACTGGACGTAGATCACAAGTGGAGTAGTGATTGAACCAGGATAAACGACTGTGTTTGTTTCTCTAAACCCTCCTCTGCTTATCTTTGTGCACTGTTTCATTGTTTTATTTGAATATTGTCTCCTTGGCTATTACGTTCATTAGTAAAAGTGCTTAACTCATCTATTCAATTATCTCTGATCATTCAATAGCTTCAACGAAAATTGATTGTCAAACGATTTGCGAAAGATTTGTGAACTTATTTTTAACTACTCAATTCACCCCCCCTCTTGAGTATTGAGGCCACTTGGTAACAGATACCTCATGAGCAAGAAGGAAGCAAAGCCTCGACTAATCCGTTGGATTCTTCTTCTCCAAGAATTTGATTTGGAGATTTTGGATAGAAAGGGGACGGAGAATCAAGTAGCAGACCATTTATCAAGGCTTGAGCAACCAATGATTGGGGGGAGGGAATCGCCTATTGATGATTCTTTCCCTGATGAGCAGTTGTTTGCAGTTTTTGCGGAGAGTGCTCCTTGGTATGCTGACTATGCAAATTATTTGGTTAGCAAGGTTCTACCTCCTGAGCTAAACTATCAGCAGAGGAAGAAGTTCTTCTCCGATCTGAAAAATTTTGTGTGGGATGACCCATACATATACCGGAGGTGTGCTGATGGTATTTATAGGAGATGTGTCTCCGAGGAAGAGGTTCCGAGTATATTGAGTTATTGTCATTCTGCATCCTATAGAGGACATGCTAGTGCCTCCAAGACGGCACCAAGGTTCTTCGATCTGTTTCTTTTGGCCTCATATTTTCTGAGATGCTCGAATTATGTGCTAACATGTGATCCATGTCAGAGAGCTGGAAGTATCTCTAAGAGGCATGAGATGCCAATGAATACTATTATTGAGGTGGAGATATTTGATGTTTGGGGAGTTGACTACATGGGCCCTTTTCCATCCTCCTGCAACAATAAGTTCATTCTTGTAGCTGTTGATTACGTATCTAAGTGGGTTGAAGCCATTCCATCCCCAACAAGTGATGCAAAGACCGTGATCAAGCTATTCAAGAAGATCATTTTCCCAAGGTTTGGAGTTCCTAGGGCTGTGATAAGTGATGGAGGTTCACACTTCATAGAGAGACAATTTGAGAACCTTTTGAAGAAATATGGAGTCACTCATAAGGTTGCTACACCTTACCATCCTCAGACTTCTGGCCAAGTGGAGGTTTCTAATCGAGAAATAAAGAGTATTCTGGAAAAGACTGTGTCTAGTTCAAGAAAGGATTGGTCTTTGAAGCTGGATGACGCTCTTTGGGCTTATCGTACTGCTTACAAGACTCCCATTGGGATGACACCCTTTCGACTGATTTATGGGAAGCCCTGCCATTTACCCGTTGAGCTTGAACATAAAACCTTTTGGACTATTAAGTTTCTGAACTTTGACTTAAAAGCGGCAGGAGAAAAGAGAAAGCTTCAACTTCATGAGCTCGATGAGTTGAGATTGGATGCTTATGAGACCGCGAAGTCATACAAGGAGAGAACCAAGAGGTGGCATGACAAGCATATTCTTCGTAGAGAGTTTCGTGAAGGAGAACTGGTGCTTCTTTTCAATTCTAGATTGAAACTCTTTCCCGGAAAACTTAAGTCACGATGGTCAGGGCCATTTTTGGTGAAGAAAGTGTTTCCCTATGGTGCTGTGGAGGTTTGGAATGAGGAGCGAGGGACTTTCAAAGTTAATGGTTAGAGGTTGAAGCACTATCTAGCAGAGGAGCAACTCGAGAAGAGGATGAACATTGCCCTCCGTGACCCAAATGTAGAGTTATGAGAGGATAGGAGTCGAGATTATGACTTTAAATAAGCGCTTCTTGGGAGGCAACCCATGTTTTATTGTTTTTCTATTTTATTTCTTCTTTTTCTTTTGATTTTGAGTGTTAGATTATTGTTTTGATAATTGTCTTTTGGATTTTGTTTAGGATTGATCCCTTTTTGAAGACTTATTTGAAAGACGACAGAGGTCGGAAGGTTCCACACCCCGTGCATAGAAATTTCCATGGCCATGAAATGCAAACCAAGGAGAAGGTATAAGTCAGAGAGATCCACGGCCAGGCCATGGATCAATCCATGGCCGTGGATCTTAGTTTGCAAAAAAAAAAAAAGTCAGCAGCATCCACGGCTAGGCCGTGGATAAATCCACGGCCGTGGATCGTTGTTGCCAGGTTTCAAAAACCACGCCCCCCTCTCCTTCGTTCATTTCACCATCTCTTCTTTTCTTCTTCTCCTTCTTCTCTCCTTCAACCTCTATACCCATCTTTCCAAAGCCCCATTAATCCTTCTTTCCCTCACAATTCTACATTCACCACCTTCTTCCTCCTTCTCCAGTTCAATTTTCATCCCCATTCCTCATCCTCTTCCTCCTTCTTCCTTCTTCCTTCTCCACCGTAACCCACCATAGCCACCATACCAAAACCTTCAAAACCACTCCTTTACTCCACAAATCCTTTTTTTTTCTTCCACTTTCCTACCATTTCTCCTCTTTCTCACCTCTTTCCACCCAATCCCTTCTTTCAATTTGCAAAAGCCCTCACTTAGAAAATTCTGCTTCCAATACGTGAATAGTATAGCATTTAGGGCCTTTTGTTGTGCTTGATTCATTTGGTGTGGCTAGGCAGCATGACGAATAAGCGCCAGAGAGGTGAACCTGGTTCAAGTTCAAGGACTCAGAGACAAGGTAGAGGTCCTGCTGCTCCAAGAGGTAATCCCCCTAATCCCCATGGTTTTAATTTTAGGGATAATGAGCAGAGAGATCGTTACAATGTGTTACTGAATAGGAGGATAGTTAGCACTAGGTATATGGATGATATTGTTTTTGATACCTTAGGCTTGCGTGATGACTTTGATTGGATGCTTGATAGAGCAGGATGGACTTATTTTCTGAATTTAAAGTGTCCCACTTACACCGAGCTTACTTTGGAATTTCTTAGCTCTATTGATGCTCATATCCTTCAAGGGGAAGGTTGCTCTGAAGGCCGGATCACTTTCCGGCTGTTCAATAATGAACATTGCTTAAATTTGGAAGAGTTTAATGAGATTTTTGGTTTGCCTGCTGGGGGGGAAAGGAGACACCCAAGTGGTTTTTCTGTAATTTCTTTTTGGGCTGATGTTTCTTCTGGGATGGGTACCTATGATTCTTCAAACTGTAAGGCATCTTTTCTGCCCAATCCTTGCCTTCGCTATCTCCACCGTATCATGGCTCATACTTTATTTGGACGTGGGGATAGTGATGGCAATGTCCATGCTGATGAACTTGCTTTTATGTGGGCCATTCTTAATGATGTTAAAATGGATACTAGATCTTTTCTTGTTAGGCATCTGCTTAGGGTGGGTAGAGCCCAATCTGGGGCCATTGTTATTGGTGGTTTAATCACAGCAATTGCTAATTTCTTTGAATATGATTTAGATGGTCTGGAGGTAGTTAGAGGTAATTCTAGGATTAATATTGAGTCCTATTTAGCTATTAAGATGATTGTTAAAGAGGACGGAATTTACTGCCTCCGCTTGAATGATAGAACTCACCCCTACCCCTTCCTAACCCTCCTGCTATCACTGTGCGCAACCGTGCAAATTGGTGCACTCCTGGGAGTGCGGTGGATGATCCAATTGATGTTCAGCGCCCTCTTCACCCTCCACCAAGGGCAAGCACCTCTCGTCCTTCTTCTTCATCTTTTGCAGGTCCCTCCGATGATGGTCTCACACGGATTTATACTTCTCTGGAGGCACTTCATGCTGAGCAGGCGCGCAGGCGTCACATGTTAGAGGAGCTTCGTCAGCAAGGTCGGGCTTATCGATGGCCGCCCTGCAGCCTCCTTGGAGGGACAGATTCGAGTATGAAGAGCATGATGCGGGCCATTCATGATTGGCATTTGAGTCAAAACCATTTTCCACCACCGCAGTGAGTTTATTTCTTTTCTCCCTCCTCTAGTTTAAGATTTTTACATTGGGGACAATGTAGGTTCTAAGCTTGGGGGGGTATTTTCATATTTTTATTTTCATTGGTATTTTCATTTAGAGTCTCATGCATTCTCATGTTTTGTTTTGTTCATGTTGTATTGTCACACCATCATATCTCTTGGGTTTTTGGTTGAACTTGTGTCCCTCTCTTTTGAGGATTTTGAGATGATATTGATTTGGAACCCAATTTGTTGATTCTTGTGATTGGCTACAGGCATTATTTTTATTGATAGTAGAGGTGATCTTTTGATAGTTGATAATTAGCATATGTTCTCTGAATTTGTGCTTCTTATTGAATTTTTAAACCTCTAAATGTGAGTTTTGAGCCTATATGGGATATATGCACTATATGATTTTGTTCCCATTCTTTGTGTTGAGTGATATTCCTCATTGATCTTGTGCTCTAGAACTTGATTTGAAACCTTTTTGAGGCGAAAATTTTGGTTGCATGCTTGAATATGATTAAGGCATCTTAGGTATTTTTCTGGCCTTCTGAATTTGTTACACTTTCATCCACTAGTTATCCATTTTGAGCCTATTGCATAATTGTTTTTCTTGATGCCTATGATGATACATTGTTGGTAATCATTTAGAATTTTAAATGGAGCAATTTGGATTTGAAAGTTGTGTAAAGATGTGTTGGGAATTATATGTATTTGAGCTTCCTCTTTCTCAAAAAAAAAGAAAAAAAAAGAAAAAAAGAGAAAAGGAAAACAAAAGAAACATCATGAGTTGAAGGCTTGAGAAAGAGGAGAAGGAAAAGCAAGGAAGAAAATTCTTTGAAATGTGGAGTTATGTTTTAGATTGAAAAATTGTCTTTACTCCATTTATGTTCTATTGGATTTCTTATGTTTATTGAAAATCTTGATGAGCCATTTGTGCAAACCTTCCTTTCTCTACCTTACCTATCATCATTCCCATGGCCCCATTACAACCCTTGAAAAACCTTTTGATTCTTGCATGCATGCTGATTATTAGTGAAAATCTGGTTTCTTATCAAGCATATGGAAGTGCATTTTCTTTGAAGAATTTTGAGCGCATTGTCTTCACCCTTAAACACTCTGAGTGTGGTTAGTGGAGTGAACTTAATTCAATCAGTGAGAATGCATGATTTCTAAGAACTTAGCCTCTAATTGGACTTGATTTTGATTACCTCTTAGATTCTTTGGTTGTTTTAGCCTATTACTTGGATTTTGTTTTCTCGGGTTCCTTATTCTTTATTGTCTCTTGATCCCACATCTTGGTTTGACATTGGTTATTGCTTGGGGACAAGCAAAGTCTTAAGCTTGGGGGGATTTGATGTGTGTGAAACAACATCATGTTTTGTTCTTGTTTTGCATGCATTTTGTAGGCATTTTAAGCTTTTTAGTTTCCCTTTTTGAGTCGCTTTTTCCCTTAGTTCGGGTAATCTGCGGTGTTTTTGGTGTTCTTGTACAGATTGGTGCTTTGATTTGACCTTGGATTGAATGGAATGCTCGCATGTTTGAAGTTGGAGCTTAATGGATAGCAATAAAGGTGCAAAAAGAGCTATTCCGAGAGAGATCCACGGCCGCCCGTGGATCAAACCACGCCATGGATCGAGGATAACTTAAAGAAGGAAAAAGAGAGTTCCTGGGAGTTCCACGGCCGGCGTGGAACCATCCACGGCCGTGGAACTCAAATGTTGCAGAATGGTTTTTGGCAGAGACATCCACGGCCTGGCCGTGGAACGATCCACGGCCGTGGATCGCAGTGCGCAGCAGTTTTTATGTTTTTCTTTTTATTTCTTTTAGGGTTTTTTAGCCAATTAAAAACCCTAAACTTATAAATAGGGGTTCTGAATACAATGGAAAAAAATCTTGGTTTTAGGAGAGGCACATTGGAGGCTTTGGCTTTTGTTCTTGATCTTTCTTCCCTCTTCTCTCTTGCATTACGGGTTTGGATGTTCTTAAACAATGTTTTATGATTCCTTCTCCTCTATGTCTGAGTAGTTTCCTTGTTTTTAGGATTGGGCAATGCCCTTTGATACTTTGATAATGAATAATTGACGTTGTTTCTCTTTTATTGATCTTGAATGTTCTTTGATTCAATTCTTATTGCTCTTATTCATGTGAATTTGCTGGCCACTTATTTGTATCTCATAGGCATTTAGGGAAGTACTGAGAGGTGAACCTAAGTGTTGGAATCATAAGAATTGAACTTAAGGTCTAAATCACGAGAGTAGTTTTAGCCTTTCGAGGATTCAATGAATTACCACAAAGCGTAATGAGTTCAATTTAAATTTAATTACCACGAGAGTAGGAATTGGTTTAATTGGGCACGGATCTTGTATCTTGAGAAAGAACATTAACTAATTTAGGGTAATTCACCTTCAATTGAATTTCAGATTTAATAAAAGGGTTGTCAATTAGGATTTATCTTGTATCATTGTGGTATCCCAATCTGGGAAGCTTTCTTTAATCTGAAAACCCCTTTCTTGATAATTCACTATTTTTGTTCTAATTCTCGTTTTCTTGATTTTATTTAATTGTTTTGTTACTACATTCTTCTTTATCAACAATCATATTCCTTTTTGTTTAACTTAATTGAATTAATTAATTAATTGGTATTCATAGACACAGTCCCTGTGGATTCGATCTTTTTATTACTTGACGACGAAATCGTACACTTGCGGATTTCACGCACCACCCTTCTAGCCTACAACTTATGTCCATCAGTGTTGAAAACTGATTCACACGCATTGATATCACTCCTCTCTTAAACTCGATTCTCAAACTTTCTTCAAATTTACGGCACTTCTAAACCTTGTCTGGCTAGATTTCGAAATACATTGAGAACTTAGACAAGCTCTCAAACTTTGCAGCATATTCACTGACAGTCATCCCACCTTGGCGTAAACCCCAAAATTCCTTCTCCTTAGCATGTCTTGCACTTTTCAGAAAATATTTCTCTAGAAATACTTCATAGAACAACTCCCATGTGATTTCTCTCCCTTCAGCTATCAGCATCCTTCGAGTAGCTTTCCACCAATTCTCGCCATCACCCATTAACATGAACATAGCATACATTACTCTACGATTATCCGTGCACCCGATCGCTTCAAAGATCTTCTCCAGTTCTTAAATCTATAAATCTGCTTTTTCAGGGTCAAACTCGCCTTTAAAACATGGTGGATTTTTTCGATGAAACTCTGACAAATGCTGAACTTCTGCATTAGCTTCTTGCTGTTGCACAGCTCGTTGATTTTGTTATGCCATTACTTTAGCCATTCTCTGCATTGCTTCAATAGCAGCAATTATTGGGTCATTGTCATGCTCCATATTTGCACGTACACCTCTACCACGAGACATAGTGTTCTTCACAAACAATTTAAACAAAGTCCAATGAAAGTTAGATGTCATCCTTTAAAAATCAAATTCAGAGAATCACACAACACAAGCTAAAACAGACCTAACCACAAAAACCCAAAAGACTCTAACGGGGGCTCTGATACCAACTAATGTAACACCCACCGTAGGGTATCACATTTAAGACTAATCCTATTAAAACTTACCCAAGTTGTAAAAGAATTAATCTTGTAAAAATGTCAATTTTAAAATTTCATTTGTAAAACAAAATAAAATAAGTAAATTGAATTAAAACATTAATAAGACTTGCAATGAACACACCAAAAGAAATATGTACATTATATTACAAAATTTGTCCAAATAATTTACATAAATTACAGCCTTGTTCTTATAAGTAAAACACAAACCTAGCTATTAAAATATATTCTAAAACAAACCTAGGGAATCGGTTCCTCGGAAGGATCCTCCTCCTTCTCTACGTTATCATAGAAGAACCCTGGCAGATACAAACGCCTCACAGGGGTTCTTACAGATGACATGACAGAATCCTCTCGGGGTCTATAAACAGACACCATTCCACCCCAGAGTTCACGAAGAGGTATCGTGAATTCCAACCGCACAGTCGCATGCTGAGTTAACACAGAAATCCCATCTAGGGTTCCACTTAAGCTCATAGTTAAGTCCCCAGTATACACAAACCTCTCATTATCGTAGTCAAACCTCCAGGCGTCAGCTCCCCCATGGAACTGAACCCTAACAAAACCTAGGACTTGTCGTCTTGTTGCCATAAATAAATAAAGGAAACTGCTACTGAAAATAAATAGGATCTCTTGTCTCCTCGTTCTCTCGGTCTTCAATAAATATATACAATGAAACAGATACAATACAATAAAGAGGTGAGATCTCCTACATCAATATTAGTATGGCAGTAAAGGAAATGACAGCAAGTAAGTAAGGTATAATAATATTAAGACAGTAATCATGTTATCATTTCATGAATAACAAATCATATAATTATGGATCAGTTAATTATAAATTTCATATTGCTATGCTGACCCACTATACATGTACACACTCAGACCAATTCCTACTACATGGAGCTAAACACAATTTTCAGAGAGAAGATCCAGAAGACATGTCTGTCACTCGGCTGCCGTGGCCAAAAGTTCTATATTTTATCAATTTTGTCAAAAGTGCACATAGGGCATTAGACAAGACATTCTATACAAGATCACGATATAGGATAGTGTCTCGGTTCGGATCATCAGTGTGTTTGCATCGGTTTTCCCCACAAACAGAAGAGCTACTAACCATCCATTGCGAGGTACCCGTACCCTAATGCCCAAGGTCAACAAGTGACCTACACGTGTCTACTCGCACCCGCACTTAGGTGTAATTCATCTCCTAGGCATATAACCTTAACCAAACAAGCGAATACGCTTTTCTATGCATGATATATGTTTCAAACACACACCATTATTATTTTTACAACATCTCATATGTTCTCACCTTTTCTCAGTGATATCAAGAGTTAGCACAACCAGGCCCACCACAACTGCCCGACAGCAAACTGCTGTTTATGTTTAATCGCATAACGATATTATCGTATTTTTGAAATTATGGAATATTTTTCTTACGTATTCAAATCGCGTAAGAATTTTTCAAATCGCGTAAACATTTTATTACATTATCTCAATCGCGCAGCCTAAAATTACTATTTTTGAGTCGCATAAATATTTTTCATCATATTTTCAATTATGTAAGATATTTCTAACATATTTAACAAAAAATAATGTTTTTCTCAAAATTTTGATTTTATTTTTATTATTTGCATAATAGTCCCTCATTAAACAATATTTACATAATAATCATTGTTTAAATAATATTTTCATAATAGTCCCCCTAAAATAATATTTACAAGATAGTCCCTCTTTTAGAAAATATTTACAACATAGTCCCTCTTTAGATAATAATTACAATATAGTCCCTCTAAAAATCACTATTTCTACTATTTCTCAAAAAATTGTAATTCTTTGATTTACTTAAGATATTATAGCTCAAGTTTTCCTAACGTGCTTCAAAACCTATAGGGTGAGCTATACGTTAGAAAAATTCAAGTATTGACATCTATTTTTATTTCATAACTTAATTATTTAATTATGTCAATTTGTTTTCTAAAAAGTATATTGCTAGCTATTAAATTTAAACCCTTCCAAAAATAATTTCCTTCTCAATTAAACCTTGAAGTCTACACCTAATAAAATAATTTTTGATTCTAAGTTATGAGAAATGACATGTTGGCCTAAATACACTTAGGGTTACATAATCCCACATTTAGTTCTTTTTAACATTTAAATCCTTGCAAAACCCTTAATTTATTTTTCTTATCATAAAATCATTTGCTTCTTGGATAGGTGAATAATTTAGAAGCCTAAGTTCTTTTTGAATGGTGGAGGCCGTATGCCTCATGGTCCTTTGGGACCTTCATACAACAACTCCTTCATGTGATTCACATCTTACATTATACACAAATATTTGCATGCTTTCTAAATTACACATACAAGCATATTATCAAAGTTGTAAGCATATAAGCACACATGCAATCAAAATTTTAAAGCCAAAAGCATAACAAACATAAGCAAAGAAGGCATAGAAAAATTAAGTGAATAAATCCTTATGGATTTTTCACCGCAAACAACCTATTTCCTCACCACCAACACATAGTTGATGAGGTTAATCTGCCTTTTACCTTAAAGGAATCAAAATCTTCAAGCTCTTTCTCTCTTAATTTCGTATGCTTCAAATTAAAAACCCTAAAAATCTTAAAAGAATTCTAAAATCACAAACAAAGCTTAAGAACAAAGAACCATGGATCAGTTATGGTCTAGAAAATTAAAAGCTTAACGTAGAACCAAGGAATCAAAAGTTTACCTTTAGAGTAGTAAGCTAAAGCTTGAATTTTGAGGTACTTGGAGTAGGATTTTGACAAAACTTACTAAAAGAAAAGTGTTTAGAAGGAGGTTTAGCTTTAGAAAGTGGGAAGAGATGAAATTTTAGAAGTGGACAGGTAGGGTTTAGGGGGTGAGGCCGTGGGGTTCTCAAGGAAAAAGAGAAGGAAAGAAGTTAAGTGTTCTTGAGGGTTCTTAAAAATTTGAGAGAAAAGATGAAAGCTGGATATTTCAAAGTGTGATAGAAATGAAAATGGATGGCTAAATGAGAGTGTGCAGTCGTGTAGTGCATGGGAAGTGGCTTAATGTGATAAGAATTCACTCACATGGTCTCATATGGTGCACACATGGCTTGGGTCACAAATTGGTCATCAAATGATCATGTAGATGAGCCTAGAACATAGTAGAACATGGTGGAAATGGCTTGCATGGCCGTGGGAGTCTAGGGGGTTTTGTAACTAAGTTTGACTTCAATTAAGTTTTAGTTACATCCTAATTAGTTAGTAAGTTAATTAGGTTAGGGTATTTAGTTACAAATTTAACTTATTTAATGTAACTTAGTTAATTATTCTAGTTACTTAGCAACTAGTCCAACCATTTTTATTGACCATTTTCTATTGGCCTAGAGAAAGTCTAACCACTAATATTGACTTATTCTTATTGGTTCATTTTAAAATAAATTACAAAAATCATTATTAATATATTTTCTAATAGATAAAATATACTGAGTCCAATACTTGTAACACCCTTGTGGGGATGCCACATTTATGAATGCAATGAAAGAAAATAAAAATAAAACTCTACCCAAGTTGTAAAACATTTGATATTTACATAATATTTGTGGAATATTTTTTTTCTTTTCTTTTTATAATTATAACATTAAATAAAATAACACGAAACACAAGATATAACAAATACAAACTCACCATAATATACATAAGATTCTCTTTTAGTACAAACATAATTCACAAACTACAAGTATTTAATAAAGCAATAAAGAGTTGACACAAAACTAAAACATAATACTGCCCAAGTGCATCTCAGTAGATATCAAACTCTCCGATGAATCATCGTCCATCGCCTCCAGAATAACCATCGAAAAGTGTGCATCTATGAGATCTCACAACACTTCGGACACGAGTCTGAGCTGTCAACTCGCTACTAAGCTCACTAGGCGCATGGAAAACTCCCTGCCAATAACCCCTAATGGTCAAAGGTAACTCTAAATGTAAATAAAGCATAGTAGTGAATATGACCTCCTCGTCATACTCCCTACATAGGGACACAGTCAATCGTCCCACATAAGCAACTGTCCCTCGGTCAGCATGCATACGCCACGCCTCGGAACCCCCGTGAAACTCCAGTCTCACGAACCCGAAGAATCCTGGCAGTGTCATGATCTCAAGATCAGTCTTGACGATCAGTGTGGTCAACCGGCTCCTCCTCCTCATGTAAGTCGCCCGACTATTGCTCGTCAGGGTATTGTACCTCAAGAGGCTGATCCTCCTCTACCTCAAACTCTTTACAGAAACAATATAGTAATATCGAGAAAACATATAGAGAGGTGAGACAATCTACATCACTACCCGCATGGCAATAAAGAAAACGACAGTACAAGATAGTTATCACAACAGTACATATCAACACATCATGTACAAGATAACAAGTGATATATATATAAATAACACATACAATAATATCATGCATAGTATAATAAAACATTTAATCATACAATTTATCACATATTATGATAAACAATAAAATGCAGATAATGCATGAACATTAAAAATGCAGATGATCAATGATACACACACTGACTCGTTCCTACTCCATGGAGCTAAACACAGATATCTGAGAGAATGATCCGAAAAGAAACTAAAAATACTTTATGGCTGCCCAACCAAACTATTGCACTGTCCAATCCTTGTGTCTATAGCCCACAGTCCAAAACATCGTGTAGCAGTACACAGTCCAACATCGTGTACCACAGGCATAGTACTTAATAGTCCCCTCAAGATCTCGACTAAGAATAGTGCTTGTCAAGATCATTAGTGTGTTGCCCGTTACCACGGCCCAGAGGAGCAACCCACTGTCCGCATGTGGAATTCTCCGCACATTAATGCCTCTAAGTTCATAAATGAACCACACTACGCTTATCACACCAAACACGGTGTAATTCGTCTCATCAATCAATCACCAATTATAACCTAAATTGGCACAACACTCTAAACATGAGCTAAAATTACAGAAATACCCCTATTATCCAAATTTTACCATTTTTACGAGAAATTACCAAAATACCCCTAGTCACCAGATAACAAAATATAGTACGTCCCACCTGACAGTACTACACTGCAACATGTCTAGGTCCACCACTTTGGCCCGACAGCAAAACTCACAGTATTGTTCAATCGCGTAGGAATTTTATCGTATTTTCACAATCTCATCGATTTCACAAACGTTTTTAAATCGCGTAAAGATATTTTGACGTTTTTAAATATCGTAAATTGTTTTTGAGTTATTTTCTCAATCGCGTAGGATTTTTAATTCATTTTCTTAACCGAATAGCTTAAAATTGTCATTTTTAATATGTGTAAAACTATATCTAGTACTTTTAAAATACGTAATGTATTTTCCTTGTGTTCTACATATAGTATGGAATCTTTTCATTTTATGCGTTTGATTTTAATAAATTTTGGCAGCATTTTGCCTATAAAATCAGTATAAGGTATTTTTAATGTTTTCCTCTAAATATAGTTTATTTTATTTTTACCCAATAATTTCACTTTGAAATTCACTAATGCGCTTCAAAATTTATAGTATGAGCCCTACGTTAGTACTTTTCAAGTGTCTGATTAATTTCTTACTTAAACTGAATTCTGCTAAGTTAAAATTCTAGAACAGAATTAATTCCTTTGATTTTCTCAATGATTCTTTGGAATCAATTTATGTTATAAAACAATTACCCAACCTATCTTAGTAAATAAAATGGCATGTTGGCCAAATCAAAATAGAATGGCATTTGGTTATACACTAAATGGCATTTTGGCCACAATTAACCTAAACCATTTTTAACTTTGATTATGTTACTTAAATTCCTTGAATCAGTTATTTTGAAAATTGCTGAGAACATTTTGGTTCTCTTTTTGGATGTAAGGCCGTGAGCCTGATAGTGTGTTCTTTGGAACACTCATGCAAATCGCATATGTTATTCACATCCTACTTTAATAATTACACAGTTACAAACACATACAATTATTAAATCACATATAATACACATACAATATATTTAAACCATAAACATACATAGCAAAAATAATAAAAACCATAATCATGCATAGCAAATTAAGATCACAATTAGTAAAGCATTTAAACAATCAAAAACAAGTAAAAATCACAAATAAACCATACAACCGAATCCTTATGGATTCTACACACAAACACAATCCATTTTCTCATCACCACTTAGGGTTGATGAGATTAAATCTCCCTCTTACCTCTTGTAGGCAAATTAATCGGTTAGATTCCTTCCTTTTCTCCAAATTTCGTACAAGCTCCAAAAGAATTCCTAAAATTCTCAAACAATTAGTAAATACACATACAAGGTACAAAATAGGAAAACCATGGAACAAACATGGTTAGAAAAATTAAAAATTTAGTTTTGAACCATAGAAACCAAACTTACCCTTAAGTAAGTAAGTAAGAAGTGGAATTTTAGGCAAGATGGAGTAGGAATTTGGGGAAACTTTGTGAATGAAAGATGCTTAGAATAGTATTTGGGTTCAAGAAATGTGATGAGCTAAAATTATGAAGGCTTGGGTGAGTATGTGAGGGTCTTTGGCCGAATTAGAGAGAGAAAGTGAGAGAGAAATGTTTGCTTGAGTTTTTGGTATTTTAGAGAGAAATGGATAGTTAAAATGTGATAAGGGTGAAATAGAAAGTGAAGAGTGAATATGGAGGGCAGCAGCCGTGAATGAGTGTGTGTAGGGAGCTTGAGTGTTTGATTTTGCATGCAAAATATCACAAAGTGGTCACACTTGTTAGGCACATGGCTTAGGACATTGAATCCTTCTAGAACCATGTAGAACCAAGCCACCTTGCCTCCTCCTTGGCAGCCCAAAACCGTGCAGCTCCTTCATCAAATTAGGGGTCTAATTGTTTCCAAATTACTCCTAATTACATGCTAGTTAATTAGGTAATTTGTTAGGTTAATTATCCTAACCAAACTAAATTAATATACTAGTCACATAACTAATTAATTTAGTATATATTAACATATATTATAACCTTTAATTAATATTAGTATATCTAATTAGTATTTAGATTATAATTAATTCATAACTAAGCTAGCTCACTTAGTAATGTAATTGAGTAATTAGATTAGTTGAATTAAGCTTAATTAGGTTACTAACCATTTTCAAGCCTACAATTGTTGGCTTAATCCTAACCCTTGGTTCATCTTTAATTCGTAGCCCTAGATTAGATCTAAGGTAGATATCACTTGATCATAAACCTATCATTCTAATCTCACCATTGATTAGATCAATGGCTTAGGTGAAAGGCTTCATTATTAAGTCTTCATCCAACGGTCCAAATGAAAACACATGCTTCCTTAGGTGTCCATTTCCTATTGGTTTAGAAAGTCAAGCCTACCTTTGTTGACTTGCTCTCATTGGTTAGAAATTATCCAGTCAGCACAATTGACTGTTTTTCCTAAACGCGGGTCCCACAGCACTTTTAAAGATTTGTGGTCAAATCGAAGCAGATTTTTACTATTTTTGAGACAGTAGGTACTGTATTATAAAATAATATTATAAAAATATAAAATTATTTTATTGCACAGTTAAATCCAAAAAATTACGATATTAATTTATATATCAATCAGAATTGGGTTTAGTAAGATCCCCCAGCTCCAATTAATTAAAATAAGATTTATCCGGCCAGAAAATTTTTATTTCCCCAGGTCGGAGCAAATCACATACAATAGTCAAGTACACTCATGGAACAGTCAAATTAAATTTACTGCTCACAGAATTCGCAAAACAGTACAAATCGGGACTATATTGTAATTATCCCAAAAGTTGGGGTGTTAAAACTCTCCCCTACTAATAAGAATTTCGTCCCCGAAATTCATCATACATCAAACAATTGAGGATATTGCTCCCTCATCCTATCCTCTAATTCCCATGTAGCATCTCCCGTTACATCATTCCACACTACCTTCACCAGTTCAATCATCTTCCCTCGAAGTTGTTTCACTCTCCTGTCCTCGATTCTAACAGGAAGTGTTTTATACGTCAAATTATCCTTCAACTGTACTTCATCCGGTTGTATCACATTGGTTGGATTGGGAATGTATTTCCTCAACTAAGACACATGAAATACATTATGAAGATTGGATAGAAAAGTCAGTAAAGCTATTTGATAAGCTATAGGACCAATCCGACGAATAATCTGATAAGGTCCTATGAACTTAGGTGTAAGCTTCCTTGATTTAAGAACTCTTCCGACACCAGTCGTAGGCGTAACACGCAAGAACACATGATCGCCTTCTTCAAATTCCAAAGGTCGTCTTCGTTTATCAGCATAACTTTTCTGACGGCTCTGAGTCGTTCGCATCTTTTCTTGTATCATCTTCACTTTTTCTATAGTCTGCTGCACAAGATCAAGACCAATAGTCATACTCTCTCCATCCTGATACCAACACAAAGGTGTTCGGCATCGTCGTCCATAAAGTGCTCCATAGGGCGCCATTCCTATGCTCGAGTGAAAACTATTGTTGTAAGTGAATTCTATCAAAGACAGAAATTCGTCCCAACTCCCTTGCTGTTCTAACACACAAGCACGCAACAGATCTTCCAATGACTGAATTGTTCTCTCTGTCTGACCATCAGTCTGCGGATGGTATGCAGAACTCAATCACAATTTAGTCCCCATGGCTTCTTGCAAACTTTGCCAAAGTCTTGACGTAAACCTCGGATCCCTATCAGAAACTATACTTACCGGCACACCATGAAGTCTAACAATTTCATCGATATATATTTGGGTTAAGCATTCCAACGAATACTTAATATTGATCGGCAAGAAATGCGCTGATTTCGTAAGCCTATCAACTATAACCCATATCGAATCATGACCTTTCCTCGTCTTCAGAAATCCAGTAACGAAATCCATCGAAATACTATCCCACTTCCACTCTAGAATAGTCAAAGGTTGTAACATACCAGCAGGTCTTTGGTGTTCCACCTTTGCCTTCTGACAGACAAGACAAGACGCCACACGTTCAGCTACATCTCTTTTCATTCTTGGCCACCAAAACAGTCGCTTCAAGTCTTAATACATCTTCGTCATCCCCGGATGCATACTCAAATTACTTGTATGAGCTTCATCCAAGATCGCTCTCTTGAGTTAGGGATCATCAGGTATACAAACTCTTCCTTGAAACCTCATGATTCCATCAGATCCTTCCTCCACCGTCGCTTTATGACCTTGCTTCAATAATTCTTTCTCATTCTGTAAAAACGCATCTTCATCTTGTTTCTCTTTTATTATCTCCAACAAGTCATTCAAAACCACAACTCTACTTAGACGAATCTTTCCAGGTACCAATTCTATTGATAACCATAAATCTCTGAATTGCTTCATCAACTCCTCCTCTTTAATCATCATAGTAGAAACACTTACTACCTTTCTGCTTAGGGCATCTGCCACCACATTCGCTTTTCCTGGATGGTATTAAAGCTGAAAATCATAGTCCTTCAAAAATTCCAACCATCACCTCTGTCTCATATTCAATTCTCTCTGATCAAACGAGTATTTTAAGCTCTTGTGATCACTAAAGACATTGAACATGGCTCCATACAGAAAATGCCTCCACACTTTCAACGCAAAAACTACTGCAGCTAGCTCCAAATCGTGCGTTGGGTAGTTCCTCTCATGAACCTTCAATTGTCTTGAAGCATAAGCTACCACGTTCTGATTCTGCATCAACACACATCCTAACCCCTGATAAGATGCATCACAATACACCTCAAAGGATTTGTTAGGATTCGGCAGGATTAACACTGGTGCAGTCGTTAACCTCTTCTTCAGCTCTTGAAAACTCGCTTCACGTTCCTTCATCCAATCGAAAGCTTGACTCTTCCTCATGAATTGTGTAAGTGGTCCAGCTATCTTGGAAAAACCTTCAATAAATCTTCTATAATATCCAGCTAATCCAACAAAGCTTTGAACCTCAGTCACAGTCTTAGGCCTTTCCCACTGTAAAACAGTCTCTACTTTCGATGGGTCTACCGCAATACCTTCCTTGGAAATTATGTGACTGAGAAATTGAACTTCGTCCAACCAAAACTCGCACTTTGATAACTTCGCAAACAGCTTCTTCTCCTTCAAAATCTGGAGAACTATACTGAGATGTTTAGCATGCTCTTCTCGACTTTGAGAATAGATCAGAATGTCATTGATGAAGACAACGACAAATCTGTCTAAGTACGGATGAAAGATCCTATTCATATAGTCCATGAATATTGCAAGAGCATTCGTCACTCCGAACGGCATTACTTGATACTCATAATGTCCATAACGAGTTCGGAAAGCTGTTTTGGGCACATCATCAACCTTGACACGAATCTGATGATAACCTGATCGTAGATCTATCTTAGAGAATACAGCGGCTCCCTTCAATTGATCCATCAAGTCATTAATCCTTGGTAGTGGATACTTGTTCTTTATAGTCACCTTGTTCAGCTGTCGATAATCAACACAAAGGCGCGAAGTTCCATCCTTCTTTTTGACTAGCAGCACTGGTGCTCCCCATGGTGAAACACTAGGTCGCACAAACTGCTTCTCCAACAGTTCCTCCAATTGCTTCTTCAACTCTGCCAACTCTACAGGTGACATTCGGTACGGTGCAATTGAAATAGGACCGGCTCCAGGTACTAAGTCGATAGAGAATTTGATCTCCCTTTCCGGTGGCAAACCAGGTACATCGTCAGGAAAAATCTTTGGAAACTCATTGACGACAGGAATAGTGCTCACATCCTTCTCAGACTTGACTTCCAAAGAAGACAGCAACATGAACCCTTGAGCTCCATCCCTCAATAATGACTTGACCTTTACAGCAGTCAAGAATCCAGAACTTTCTTCCTTAGGAAAAACTATGGCCTTACTCGCACAGTCTATAAGGATATGGTTAGAAGATAACCAATCCATTCCTAATATTATGTCTATCTCAACAAGAGGTAAACAAATCAAGTTGACTGAAAACTTACGATCCTTTATAACAATAGGACAGTTCATGCATATCTTGGATGTAACAACAGGCTTGGCAGTCGGTGTAGAAACAATCAATTGAAAACTCAGAGAAGACACATGCAGTTTCAAACGTTCCACACAATCATATGCAATAAATGAGTGTGTTGCACCTGAATCATATAGCAAAGTCAGGTGATTACCTTCAATGACACCTTCCCCTTGTATAAGATCCTCAGACTGAGAAGCTTCAGTTTCGGTCATTGTATACACTCTCCTTCCAGATCTTGGTTGAGTAGCACGGACATTCCTCACTGCAGGCTTCCTCTCTAGCTGAGTGCAATCTCTAGAAACATATCCAGGCTTCTTGCAGTTAAAACAGATCGTTCCCATGATCGGACAATCTGTAGATATGTGACCACTCTTGCCACATTTAAAGCAGGCTGGCATAAACGCCACATTCTGAGCAGGTCGATTTCCACCATAACTTCCCCCAACAGATAGACGTTGCGGCTGACTCCCCAACGGTCTCGCATAAGGCTTCCTCTGAAACCTACCACCACTGCTACTACTTCCTCTTTGGAACCTAGTCGGCCCAAAATTACGATTCCTTTGATCTCGGGACGGCTCCAATGCCTCGAGTCTTCGACAAGTGTCTATCAACACAGGAAACTCCCACATTCTCATCGATAGCACTGCACGTCTCAACTCCATTCTTAACCCATCCTCAAACTTTTGACACTTCCATACCTCATCTGGTTGGTTCTGGAAATACCTCAAGAATTGTGACAAACTCTCAAATTTTGCAGCATATTCTCCCACAGTCATATTCCCTTGACGCAGACCAAGAAATTCCATTTCCTTGGCATGTCGAAAGCGATCTTACCAGAAAGTACTTCTCCGAGAAATACTTCACAAAACACCTCCCGGGTGATTTCGATTCCTTCCACTTGCAACGGTGGCGGGTATTCCTCCACCAGTTCTCGGATCTCCTCTCGGCATATACACACAAACGTTACCTTCTTATTCTCCGCGCACCCCATTCCTTCGAATATTCGCTCCAAGTCTTGAATCCAAAGACTTGCCTTTTCAGGGTCAAACTCACCTCTAAACTGTGGTGGATTGTTGCGTCTGAACTCAGACAAATTCAAAGCATCAGCAGTCATATCTTGATGTTGGGCTGCTCTTTGATTTTGCTGATTTTCCTGAGCAATCACTGCTGCCATTTGCTGAATAACCTCAGCAACGACAACCATTGGATCCACATTAGGTGCCACGTTTGCACGCCTTCCTCTTCCTCCAGACATCTTCTTTCTTCAACAAGACAAAACAATGTCAGATGTAACCCTTCGGAAACAAATCACAGAGATTCACACAACACAAGCAAAAACAGACCTAACCACAACCCCAAAAGACTCTAACTTGGGCTCTGATACCAACTAATGTAACACCCTTGTGGGGATGCCACATTTATGAATGCAATGAAAGAAAATAAAAATAAAACTCTTCCCAAGTTATAAAACATTTGATATTTACATAATATTTACAGAATATTTTTTTTTTATAATTATAACATTAAATAAAATAACACGAAACACAAGATATAACAAACATAAACTCACCATAATATACATAAGATTCTCTTTTAGTACAAACATAATTCACAAACTACAAGTATTTAATAAAGCAATAAAGAGTTGACATAAAACTAAAACATAATACTGCCCAAGTGCATCTCAGTAGATATCAAACTCTCCGATGAATCATCGTCTATCGCCTCTAGAATAACCATCGAAAGTGTGCATCTATGAGATCTCACAGCACTTCGGACACGAGTCCAAGCTGTCGACTCGCTACTAAGCTCACTAGGCGCATGGAAAACTCCCTGCTAATAACGCCTACTGGTCAAAGGTAACTCTAAATGTAAATAAAGCATAGTAGTGAATATGACCTCCCCGTCATACTCCCTACATAGGGACACAGTCAATCGTCCCACATAAGCTACTGTCCCTCGATCAGCATGCATACGACACGCCTCGGAACCCCCGTGAAACTCCAGTCTCACGAACCCGAAGAATCCTGGCAGTGTCATGATCTCAAGATCAGTCTTGACGAACAATGTGATCAACCGGCTCCTCCTCCTCGTGTAAGTCGCCTGACTGTTGCTCGTCAGGGTATTGTACCTCAAGAGGCTGATCCTCCTCTACCTCAAACTCTTTACGGAAACAATATAGTAATATCGAGAAAACATATAGAGAGGTGAGACAATCTACATCACTACCCGCATGGCAATAAAGAAAACGACAGTACAAGATAGTTATCACAACAGTACATATCAACACATCATGTACAAGATAACAAGTGATATATATATAAATAACACATACAATAATATCATGCATAGTATAATAAAACATTTAATCATACAATTTATCACAGATTATGATAAACAATAAAATGTAGATAATGCATGAACATTAAAAATGCAGATGATGAATGATGCACACACTGACTCGTTCCTACTCCATGGAGCTAAACACAGATATCTGAGAGAATGATCCGAAAAGAAACTAAAAATACTTTATGGCTGCCTAACGAAACTATTGCACTGTCCAATCCTTGTGTCTATAGCCCACAGTCCAAAACATCGTGTAGCAGTACACAATCCAACATCGTGTACCACAGGCATAGTACTTAATAGTCCCCTCAAGATCTCGACTAAGAATAGTGCTTGTCAAGATCATTAGTGTGTTGCCCGTTACCACGGCCCAGAGGAGCAACCCACTATCCGCATGTGGAATTCTCTGCACACTAATGCCTCCAAGTTCATAAATGAACCACACTACGCTTATCACACCAAACACGGTGTAATTCGTCTCGTCAATCAATCATCAATTATAACCCAAATTGGCACAACACTCTAAACATGAGCTAAAATTACAGAAATACCCCTATTATCCAAATTTTACCATTTTCATGAGAAATTACCAAAATACCCCTAGTCACCAGATAACAAAATATAGTACGTCTCACCTGACAGTACTACACTACAACATGTCTGGGTCCACCACTTTGGCCCGACAGCAAAACTCACAGTATTGTTCAATCGCGTAGGAATTTTATCGCGTTTTCATAATCTCATCGATTTCACAAACGTTTTTAAATCACGTAAAGATATTTTGACATTTTTAAATATCGTAAATTGTTTTTGAGTTATTTTCTCAATCGCGTAGGATTTTTAATTCATTTTCTTAACCGAATAGCTTAAAATTGTCATTTTTAATATGTGTAAAACTATATCTAGTACTTTTAAAATACGCAATGTATTTTCCTTGTGTTCTACATATAGTATGGAATTTTTTCATTTTATGCGTTTGATTTTAATAAATTTTGGCAGTATTTTGCCTATAAAATCAGTATAAGGTATTTTTAATGTTTTCCTCTAAATATAGTTTATTTTATTTTTACCCAATAATTTCACTTTGAAATTCACTAACGCGCTTCAAAATTTATAGTATGAGCCCTACATTAGTACTTTTCAAGTGTCTGATTAATTTCTTACTTAAACTGAATTCTGCTAAGTTAAAATTCTAGAACAGAATTAATTCTTTTGATTTTCTCAATGATTCTTTGGAATCAATTTATGTTATAAAACAATTACCTAACCTATCTTAGTAAATAAAATGGCATGTTGGCCAAATCAAAATAGAATGGCATTTGGTTATACACTAAATGGCATTTTGGCCACAATTAACCTAAACCATTTTTAACTTTGATTATTTTACTTAAATTCCTTGAATCAGTTATTTTGAAAATTGATGAGAACATTTTGGTTCTCTTTTTGGATGTAAGGTCGTGAGCCTGATGGTGTGTTCTTTGGAACACTCATGCAAATCGCACATGTTATTCACATCCTACTTTAATAATTACACAGTTACAAACACATACAATTATTAAATCACATATAATACACATACAATATATTTAAAACCATAAACATACATAGCAAAAATAATAAAAACCATAATCATGCATAGCAAATTAAGATCACAATTAGTAAAACATTTAAACAATCAAAAATAGTAAAAATCACAAATAAACCATACAACCGAATCCTTATGGATTCTACACACAAACACAATCCATTTTCTCATCACCACTTAGGGTTGATGAGATTAAATCTCCCTCTTACCTCTTGTAGGCAAATTAATCAGTTAGATTCCTTCCTTTTCTCCAAATTTCGTACAAGCTCCAAAAGAATTCCTAAAATTCTCAAACAATTAGTAAATACACATACAAGGTACAAAATAGGAAAACCATGGAACAAACATGGTTAGAAAAATTAAAAATTCAGTTTTGAACCATAGAAACCAAACTTACCCTTAAGTAAGTAAGCAAGAAGTGGAATTTTAGGCAAGGTGGAGTAGGAATTTGGAAAAACTTTGTGAATGAAAGATGCTTAGAATAGTATTTGGGTTCAAGAAATGTGATGAGCTAAAATTATGAAGGCTTGGGTGAGTATGTGAGGGTGCTGGTCGAATTAGAGAGAGAAAGTGAGAGAGAAATGTTTGCTTGAGTTTTTGGTATTTTAGAGAGAGAAATGGATAGTTAAAATGTGATAAGGGTGAAATAGAAAGTGAAGAGTGAATATGGAAGGCAGCAGCCGTGAATGAGTGTGTGTAGGGAGCTTGAGTGTTTGATTTTGCATGCAAAATATCACAAAGTGTTCACACTTGTTAGGCACATGGCTTAGGACATTGAATCCTTCTAGAACCATGTAGAACCAAGCCACCTTGCCTCCTCCTTGGCAGCCCAAAACCGTGTAGCTCCTTCATCAAATTAGGGGTCTAATTGTTTCCAAATTACTCCTAATTACATGCTAGTTAATTAGGTAATTTGTTAGGTTAATTATCCTAACCAAACTAAATTAATATACTAGTCACATAACTAATTAATTTAGTATATATTAACATATATTATAACCTTTAATTAATATTAGTATATCTAATTAGTATTTATATTATAATTAATTCATAACTAAGCTAGCTCACTTAGTATGCTAATTGAGTAATTAGATTAGTTGAATTAAGCTTAATTAGGTTACTAACCATTTTCAAGCCTACAATTCTTGACTTAATCCTAACCCTTGGTTCATCTTTAATCCTTAGCCCTAGATTAGATCTAAGGTAGATATCACTTGATCATAAACCTATCATTCTAATCTCACCATTGATTAGATCAATGGCTTAGGTGAAAGGTTTCATCATTAAGTCTTCATCCAACGGTCTAAATGAAAACACATGCTTCCTTAGGTGTCCATTTCCTATTGGTTTAGAAAGTCAAGCCTACCTTTGTTGACTTGCTCTCATTGGTTAGAAATTATCCAATCAGCACAGTTGATTGTTTTTCCCAAACGCGGGTCCCACAGCACTTTTAAAGACCTGTGGTCAAATCGAAGCAAATTTTTACTATTTTTGAGACAGTAGGTACTGTATTATAAAATAATATTATAAAAATATAAAATTATTTTATTACACAGTTAAATCCAAAAAATTATGATATTAATTTATATATCAATCAGAATTGGGTTTAGTAAGATCCCCTAGCTCCAATTAATTAAAATAAGATTTATTCGGCCAGAAAATTTTTATTTCCCCAGGTCAGAGCAAATCATATACAATAGTCAAGTACACTCACGGAACAGTCAAATTAAATTTACTGCTCACAGAATTCACAAAATAGTGTAAATCGGGACTATATTGTAATTATCCCAAAAGTTAGGGTGTTACAATACTCGGTCACAGAAGCTGTTGTAAATAAAATAGCGGATATTTTTTCATGAAATATTTTTATTTCATAGATAAATTTTAAAAATTAAAAGATTGGATTTCATGTCTCTCAAATTCGGGTTTAGTAAGTCCTCCGTCTCCGAATAAATCAAATAAGATTTTCTCCAATCTAAAAATTATTATTTTCCTAACCTAGAGCAAATCTCACACAACGATCAAAAATAGTCTCGGAATAGTCAAAATAATTTTATAGCATACAGAAAACACAAAACATTGAATTTTAGTAATTACTGTAAAATAGCCAAAATCTGAGGTGTTACACCCTAACTGATTAGGGCTCATTCCCTAACCGGTTAGGAGTTTTTTATGACACGTTAATAGGCTCCTTTATAGAGAGCTTAAACGATTAGGCCTATTGCCTAACTGGTTAGCTCATGGTTTTAATAAAACAGGATTTGACCATTTTGAATGGCCTAACCGATTAGGGCAAATCCTTAACCGGTTAGTATATGTTTAAAATGAACGTGGAAATGCTTTCTAAAAAAGGCCTAACCGATTAGGCCAATTGCCTAACCGGTTATTGAGTTTCACAGAGGCCAAAATCTAAAGGCCCTAACCGATTAGGACAATGTCCTAACTGGTTATTTGGAAATGCAGAAACATTTCCTAACGGATATAAATGACTATATTTCTCAATAAATCCTTCCAAACCACCACCAATGGCTATATCTTGCTTTGGGCTATAAATGAAAATGTTTGGGCATTCATGAAAGGTTGGAGAATATTCTAAAAATTATTCTTGAGCATTGAAAATGAATTTCATCATCGTTTACTCCAAATCTCTGTTTTGAGCTAAGTGTGTAAATCCTTGATACCCATAAGCATCAAGTTGTATTATCTACTCTTTAAGAGAGTTTCTATCTTCTATACTTTGCGTAATCTTCAAAAGAGAGGGTGAGGTATCCCTTAGAGAGTGAGGTATCTCTCAAAATTGGAAAAGGGTGAGGTATCCCTATTTGAGACTCAAGCACAAGGGTGAGGTATCCCAAGGTGTGTTGAGTGCTCTCATTTGTAAAGGTTGTCAAGCACCTGTTAAAGCTTGAAGATATAGTGAAAAATCTCTAGCGGTTGCTTGAGGATTGGACGTAGGTCATAAGTGGATTAGTGGCTGAACCAAGATAAACCTTGTGTTTGATCTTCTAAACTCATCTCTTTACATTTGTGAATTTATATTGGATGCTTGCTTGAATGTTATTTATCTTGGCTTGTTTAATTTGTGAGTGAATTATTCAATAACATTTATCTATTCACTTCAATCATCTAATAGCTTCAACGAAAAATTGATAAACAAACGTTTTACGAAAGATTTGTGAAAATATTTTATAAACTCAATTCACCCCCTCTTGAGTTTGAGGCCACTTGGTAACACCAAGAAGTCATAAGAATACTTAATATCATATTAGGAATCAGAGAATTTCCAAGAAGTCATAAGAGTGCTTAATATCATATTGAGACAATATGTTGCTGAGCAAGACTGCCTATTTGTGCGCCAGTCATTCTTGGCTTTTTGGTTAAAATAGCTATTTCAAGAAAAATGCCTCAATCATATATGTGTATGCATATGAAAATGTAGTCTCAAAAAGAATCAAAAAAAGTTGTAGAGTAACAATCCCATAAGTGAAAATCACACAAGAAAGAAGAGAATGTTACAAATGTTCAATTCATTCATCAATAGGCTCAAAATCTCACAAGGCATAATTCTATCATTCTCAGTCCACTAATCCAACATCCATAACTAAGCATGTGATCTTTAAGAAAGAAGACAATTTACTTAATCATACAAATTTTTCTGAATTTGAATTGCTACTTCCACACAAACTAGTTACTACCCTACTTAAGATGCGTCTCAAGCGTAAAATTTACTCTTTACTCTGCTATCCTTAACTGGTTTTACTGTGAGCAGGTTTCTGAAAATCATATCAATAAACATACACCCTAACTAAGATGCATCTCAAGAGCATAATTTACTCCTTACTCTGCCATCCTTAACTAGTTTAGTAAGTTACTAATAATCATATCATACTTCCCAATTATTTTAACAACTATCCTCCCCCCTCAACCAGATCACAACATTGTCTGTAATGTTAAAATATAGATGAGTAAAAGATAGAAGACATTACCTATTGTAGCAATTACTGAAAAGAGAGACTTGACACAAATTTAAATAGAAACAAAGTACAATAAATAAAACCAAAGCTTGTAATTATTTAAATAGTTGGAGTGTCTAATCTGGATTGCTTTGCATACTGCTTCCCTCACCGCTTCCTTTTGACCAATCTATCTTAGCTATTACTGGATCAGGTTTATAAACAAAAGCTTCTAATTTATCAATCAACTCATCAATAGTGGAAGCAGAGATAAGGAGTCGTCTTGTTGAAGGTGTGATAAATTTTTGTTCTACAGCATGGTCAACAAAAGATAACAATTTATTAAAGAAATTATTATCATTCAACAAACCTATGGGTTTATGGTGGATGTTCAGTTGGGCCCAAGAGATAATTTGAAAAACTTCTTCCAAAGTACCAAAACCACCTGGTAAGGTTATGAATGCATCAGAGTTTTCAAGCATTGCCTTCATTCATCCATGCATAGATGATACTTGAAGTTCCTGCCCAATTGTTTTTCCAGTGATGTTCTTTTGAGTTAAAGATTCAGGAATGATACCTAAAACTTGACCACCTCTTAGATGTGCAGAAAGTGATACAGCCCCTATTAGCCCAATGCTAGCTCCCTATATACTACACAAATGTTTCTCGTAGCAAGTGTTCTACCAACAGTGCTTGTTCCATTTACAAACTCTAAACTCTTCCCATAACTTGTCCCACAAAATACACAGATACTAGTAAGTCTACGAACAGAAGAAGAAGCTCCCTTCATTTCTACACTCACACTCTCTTTCAATGATTATGAGTTGTAAGAAAGTAAAGAAAATGGAGTGTTTAAATAAGGAAGAGAATAGGAAAAAGTAATAATAGCTCTTGTATGGGTAGGTTGTCTGTTGTCAGAAAAGTTTGAATATAAGAAACATTTTTTTTATTTTTTTATTTTTTTATTTTTTTTTAGACTTCAAGAAAACCATTAGAGTAAAGAAGTCTAGAAACCCTTGAAGGATCCCGCCCAAAGGATCGTTTGTCCAAAATCAAAATATAACAAAATCATACAAAGATAAAATTATAATAACAAATGATGACATACTTTTATGTACAAGTTTCATGGCGTATCTTTATACTGCGCATCATGAGTGCAGTAATACCAAGACAGCTCAGCCAATCTTGGAATTCTTCTCTCTCCCGCTTGTGGGATATTTTGGATTGAGCTACGACGCAACTAATTAAAGTGCGTAAATCTGACAGCTACCACCAACTACCATAGCCAATGAGAGGTCGCTAGAGAGCCCATGGCATTAAATCACAGGATCCAGCTCAGAGGCATTGTCATACGAGAATGCAAATACGGGACGCTTCTATTTGTCCATCAGCAAGCAGAGCCTATGATTAAAACCTGGGAATGCTTGTGCGGCTCTCTACAGAGCATGACACACGAACCTTATTCACGGACTGGTGTACGAAGGTCCACCCGAGTCAATGACGGGTCTGCCACTGGTAGGGGCTCCTAATCTAATTAAAGACCAAGTACAACCGAAGTTTTGCCCTTTTTGTTTCTTTTTTTTTTATTTTTTAGGAGATGTATAAGATAATATATACATGTTGTTGTGATTGCGGCTCCCATCTTCTTCTGGTTTTATATCCAGTAACGGCTTAAATGCCTTCTATGAATCGAGGATAAGCTTCACATCCAATTTTCTTATAAATTGGCAAACAGGGTCTTTTTGAGTCAGATTCCCAAGACTGTAATGCTCTTGCTTGTCCCTGAAGAGATTCCACAAATTAAGAAGTTCACGATGTACAACTCTACTAGAATGCGTTTCAAGAGTCAATAAGATATCATCTAATGACTCCTTACTCAGCCTATTCTTAATAAAGCATATTTTATCTTCTTGATTTGTAGAAACCATTCCCGAAGAACAACATTGCGTATTACAATTCCATCGCGCACACTTGTGATAAACTTGCATTCTTTTTTCTCTTCTTTTTTTTAGAATAAGAACTTTTATCGAGACTCGGCATGTATGGGACAAATAAATTTGAAGATTCACCAGCTAAATGAACCTTTACTTTGATTATCCGACGTATATCTTCTGGGATGCCCTTGTACATTAACAGTCTCAGTCTTTCACACCTAGCTTTGTAGATTTTTATTAGAGTATTTTTAGGGAGAGAAAGAAAATGCTTTCTTAAATTCGAGAGAATGACATCCATTTTAAAAGGAGAGGAATCAATTATTATGAGAAATTGAAAAGCAAACCGACTTGAGAGTCACAGAGTACCATTATCCGCCACTTAATCGAAAACATAAAGAACTCAACAACTTGGTTCTCCAAAAATGGTTTGAGTCTTTGTCCATTGACCTTAAATACATTATCATTCCTAGGGTTCTCAATATCTATGGCCCCATGAGGATACACATATTTGACAATAAAAGGGCCAGTCCACCTAGATCTCAATTTTTCAGGGAATAGGTGAAGACGAGAATTATAAAGCAGAACTTTTTGACAAATTTTAAAAGTTTTTCTTAAAATAGATTTGTCATGAAAAACTTTTGCTCTAACTTTATATATCTTTGTGTTTTCATATGCATTATTTCTCAATTTCTCAACAATAAAAAATTTTAATGATAATGATAGGGTTCAGAGGCATCCTGTTTCGCTTAGAAATGGAACCATCATTTTGACAATTTTCATAACTTTTTCAAAATGTATAGCTGTCTTTAAATAAAGTGGGCTAATAAAATCCACACTGTAAGAATTTTGAAGCTGTTTTCTTTGAGGAAAAGAAACCTCCACATGCTTTTAAGTGACAAAATTTAATGACATTACTAACCTCACTGTTGGGCACACATCTCCATTTGATTTGATCAAGATAATTGAGGTGAGGTCTTTCATGTTTTAAAAAATTAAAATTATGTTAGCAAACTAAGGCTTGGAATTGACAGAAAATAAAAATTCATCAGGAAAAGAATCATTGATAGGTGTGATATCAAAAGGTGAACCTATTGTAAGTATGAACAAATGATATGCAACAACATTTTGGGCTCCTTTCTTATCTTTTACTATGATGTTGAATTCTTGAAGCAACAAAATCCACTGTATCAACCTAGGTTTGCAAAAACTTGTTGAGAAAATCAACAAGTGCACTGAATCGTCAAAGTAATAAACTAGTGAAAAGAGTATCGTTCCCACGAGGAATTAATTACCGAGTGCCACTTCTCTAATATAAATATTATCTAGGCAACTAATAATTAAAAATGATTCAAAACAATTAAAGACACAAAATTATATAAAAATAAAAAAACACACTAAAATGCATGAAATTAAGAGGGAAAAGAAAAAAAAACAAAGCACATGAATGCAAATCACATTAAGGATGCAAACACATGAAATTTAAAACACTAGGGATCTGACTTCACTTAATTCAATAATCTATCATAGGTAATAGAGTAGCTTTGGGACTTTCATTCTAATTAATTTCTAATCATTCAATTGATGGGGAAAATCCCTTAATTAATTAAAACTCAATTCCTTGGTCTAAACCCTAACTCTTAAAGACATGACCTTTGCTCTATGAATTATCATGAAAAATACCACAATTCTCCCACACAACCTATAACATCTATTCTTAGATGATTATAAATCATGACACTTATTATTTATGGTCTAGGTCATATGCAAACCTTCCGATTCTACATACACATCACTAGATCAATTTATGAGTGGCCAATTCATAAAAGCATTAAGAATCATAATAAGCACTCAAATTGAATAAAAAAGAAATTAATTAAAATTCTAATATTAATACATGTCAATTGAATCATGTTACATCTTCACCTTAGAAATACACGAATTTAACTACACATGACAAAAGAGAAGAAGAAATAGGAAGAATAAAATAAAAATATATATACAAAGTTCAACCTTCCATAAAAAAAATATTAACAAGTAGGCGGTAAACCTGCCATGGTAAAAAAAAAATATTAACAAGTAGGCGATAAACACATGCCATTAAATATTAATAAGGATATGGTATAAACCAGCCACCAAATAAATATTAATAAAGGTGTGATGTAAACCAACCACCAAATATATATTAGCACGTAGTAAATAAATATTAACAAGGGTGTGGTATAAATCAACCACCAAATATATATTCACAAGGGTGTGGTATAAACTAACCACCAAATAAGTTAATAAGTTGATAAATTAAAAAGTTAGTAAGCAAGTAAAGTAAAAAGTTAGATAGCTGATAAAGTAAAAAAGTTAGATAGTTAGTAAGAGAGTTAGATGGTTAGTAAGTTAGTAAGCAAGAAAATTAAAAGGTTAGTAGGTTAGTAAGTTAGAAAGTTAGAAATAAAATACAAAAATTAAAATACAAAAAATAAAGTACAAAAATAAAGTGCGAGAATGTAAAATACAAAAAATAAAGTACAGAAAGTAAAATACAAAAAATAAAGTGCGAGAAAGTAAATTTAAAATATAAAAATCAGAGAGAGGCAGAGCCCCACGAGTCGACGAAGGAGGAAGAAGAGAAGAGTCAAGATTGAGATATTATTAGAACATAAAGTAAAAATCAAAGAATCAGCAAGTCAATTTTTTTTGTTTTTTAGTGAGAGAGAAGAGAAGAAGAAAAATTATTTAATTAATAATTAAAGATTACAAAAGAAGAATGGAGAGTTTCTCTTACTAAATTAGTATGTTAGTATGTACAAAGAAAAAAATTAAAAGAGTAGAAAAAAAATATATATATATATACAAGATCTATAGGGATAAAAAAAATATATACAAAATATATACAAAATAAAATTTTTCTTCAAATCAAGTCCCCAGCATTAGCACCAAAAACTTGATGCAGATTAAAAGTTGCAAACCCAAGTGTAGGTTGTTTCAAGTAATAAATTCTCGGGAGTCCGAGGTCGATCCACAGGGAATTGATGAAGAAAAATTCTCTGATGTAAGGTAAATATTTTGTCACAATAATAAAAGTGATAAAACTTAGTCAAAAATAAAAAGCATTTATTTGGGTTAAGAGATCCACTCTTGGTAAGTAAAATAAGGATAAAATTAATTCTTTTTATAACTCAATTAGAATCCACACATAATGGAGGTTCCAATCGAAAAATACAACTTTTAAAGTTCATTTAGATTATATATGTAATTATATTATGATTCCTTTAATTATTTATTAACACCACCACTTATAAATGGGCTCAAGCATTTATTGTGTCAACCTCTTGTCTACAATGAATCAAGATCTCCACTTTACAAGGAGGGTTTCTAGATTGGTTGGAAACAAAATATAACACATATAATGACCACTTGAAAATATATCATTTAAGCATAAGAAAGAAATGAATCTAATCTTATTTCATTACCAAGAGCTTCACCTTTTCACCTAAGTAAAATGAAAATTAGTTACTCATAGACAAGAAGAAAAGAAGAGAGAAGAAGAAGAAGAAGAAGATCATAACTTTAATTTAAAACAAAAGAAAACTTCAACAACACAATAGCATGATCTTGATCTCTAAGACCAAGATTCTTAAATGATCAACCAAGGCTCCTTTTTATAGAGGATTAGGGATACAAAATGACAAGGGGCCTGTTTCATGAGTGAGTGGATGAGTGGAAAATGCCAAATGACTTTTGATGAGTGCAAAATTATTAGGATTCTTTATCTCCAAAATCATTTAGTACTAAACTCATTGCATTCGTCATTTTCTCATCAAGTGGTCTCTATAAAAGTTGTAGGATTGTGTCTTAGCTTTCAAATGACATTAGTTTTAACCCAAAACCATTCCTACAACTTGAGATATGGTCTGATTACTGTGCATTGCTCAAGCCCAGCTACAGTTCCTCTATTTTGACTTGCAAGCCCAATATGACCTCTAAGTAATCCGAATTGGGTCTTGTGTTCTTCATGAAAATTGTAGATATAGATATTAACTTGCAGATGCCAACATTTTAGCCCAATTTAGTTCTTACAGGATGAGTTATGCTCTGATTGCTACACATTATTTAGGTTCCAATCACAAAACCCGTGTTCTGACTTCCAAGATCAATTAGCTCTACTAGATGTCTGATTTTGACTTAGAGCTCTCATAAAAGTTGTAGAGCTCTCTCTTATATTTCCTACAAGGTAAAGTACATAATTATTAGGCATCTAGAACTCAAGATATGACTAAATTATAGAAACAGTGTAAGACGTAAATCATATTAAAAAAATTAATTAAGTCCAATTTGAGTCCAAACTTACAAAACATAACCAAGCTCAATCAATTAAGTACATAGAGAGTATAAATGACTAAAAATAAGAGATTATTCATGTATAAAATATGTGATTATTAGGTATAATTGCTAAACCATGAAAGAAAGACTTTAATTATTATCAAAGAGTCATTACATCAAAAGTTGAGAAAGATCCATCACCCTAACTAGAGAAACTTAGCAATACATGGAGCAAACAAAGGAAACAATAAGAAGAAAAGAAAACACCCTAGTCATCTTTGATGATTTGGAGAGATTCCAGTTCCTTCGTAGGTTGGAAAGCCTTTTTCTCCCTTTCCAGGGTTGGTTCGTACTTTTCTCTGTCTGCTCTGACAACCAAGAATGAATTAGGTTATGATTAAAACAACTTTTATACTGATATGGGCGCCCAGGCACTGCATCTAGGGTTCCTAGATGTGCACTACACAAAAATAAATAATGCGTCAGTTTGGACTAGCACCTAGGCACTTAATTGAGGGCGCTTAGATGTGCACTACACAGTGAGAATCCTCTACTATGGGCTTGGGCACCCAGACGCCCAAGGCATGACACCTAGGCGTTGAGTTGATAGACTGAATTCCTTGAATTTGCCTCCAAAAATCTATCTCCTCCATCATTAGATGCTTCCTTACAAAAATGCATCAAAGTGGTGAGGGTTCTTCTTCTTTTAGCTCAACTATTCTTAATCACAAACCTAAATCAAACTTTGTAAATTAATTAAGCAACAAGCAATAAAAAGAGTAAATTAGGGGGAAATAATTCAACTTTTCAAGACAAAAACCTACATCTTTTGCGCTTCCATCACTCCCCCAAACTTAACCTTTGCCACGTCCTTGGGCAAAGAAACAAAAATTAGTGCTGCAAATCATGAATATAGAACTCAAATCACAAAAAAGATATAACTCATAAGATTACTTTTCTCAAACACCACAACACTGAGAATAGAGTACTTCGAATGTGCACAGATTCACATGTGAATAGATTTAAGCAAATTTTCTCTCTTCACTCAAGTGTTTTGGGTTCTTGTCTTGTCACTCCTTCACAACATAAGCTTACCTTACCATAGGCTTGGTTCCTCTTTACTAATCCATCATCCATATGCAAGCATGCCATAAGTCATGAGGTCTTTTATTCGGGGTTGTAATTGGGCTAAGGTGAGGGGTGGAATAAAAATAAGGAATGGTCAAGTTTAACCAAAGGAGCTATAGACCAAAAAGATCTAAATTTTCTCAAGAAACCTAATGAACTAGTACACACCCTTACTCAATATTTCATACCCCACATCTATGTTCATCGAGATTACCTTTTTTTTTAATTGCTAAGTAACTTAAATCCTCTTTCACAAAATACCCTATTCAACCCATTATTTCCCACTATACAATTCATGCACTCTTTTCATCCCCAAATCAATAATGGCCTATTCACTCCCTTAGTTGGTTATTTTCATGGTTTTACACTTAAGGGTTATATTGAGCTCAAAAGAATGGAATGGTACTCAGGCTCAAAGGGCTGCACTAGGGAAAATTGTATAGGGTTGTCTTTTTGGCTAGAGGGTTATCAATCAAACAATGCCTCAATTATGCCTGATGAATGCATACATGCCAACAATTTCAAAAAGAGAGAAAACAAGTTCTGAAAAGTATTCATATAACTAAAACGCACACAATCACAAAGAAATAAGTGGGTGAATGTATCCCCCTCGTGCATTAAGGCTCAAAACTCACTTTGGGTTCTCACTTACATGTGAATGTCAAATACCAAGTTATCCTACCCTCAAAACTGTGGTGAAGAGGAGCTTACTCATAGCTATTTCCTCAGTTACCTTGCTCCTTCTTCTTGATTAGCAACAATAGTTCACACACTTTTTTTAAGAAATAAAACAAAAAAATTGACAAAAGCAGGAAAAGATCATATGAGCTTGAATAATAAGTCTTAGCATCTCTCCCAAACTTACTCTTGTGCTTGTCCCCAAGCACTTCAGAAGTGAACCCTAAATAAAAGCTAGACAACATAAACAAAAGCAAACCAAACAAAAATAATAACCAGCGGAAAAATATAAAAACAAAAACAGAAGGGAATGACATAATAACATAATGATAAGGCAGGAAAATAAAAACAAAAGAAAATTGGAAATAAGAACTCCCCTTTTCAAGCATCGCTGTCTTCTCCATCCTTGTCATCAGATTCTACTCGTGGAAGGCCACCTAGAGCATTAGGGTCAACTTGTAATTGGATGGTTAAGTTCTGCAGCATAACCTCCAATGCCTAGTTGGACTAGACTATATAGCGCTCAAGACGTTGATACGTCTCTCTACTCCACTAGAGGATGCTTCAAGGCACTGCCGTGGTGCCCCAATTGCCCGAGCTCGAGCTGCTGGCCAGACCTGAGTGGGGTCATCCTCTTGAAGATAGCGGTTGATCATGCCTATGTTCATGGCCAGAGCTGGCCTGATTGATGCGTCACTACTAGACTCCACTTTTGCTGCCTTGCATAATTGCGTGATGAGGCAGGGGTACTATAACCTAGACCTCTGGGTCTGACTCTGTGCTAGAGAGTGGATGTTATGGGCAATCAGTGATCCCACATTCACTGTTTTCCTCGTAAAAATGGTAAAAATAAGCAGTGCCCGATCCTTCGTGACCTCATGATAGTGAGAATTTGGGAAGAGGCTAGCTTCAGAGAATGTACACCAAGCCTTAGGGATCGGGAACAAGTCAAACTTCTTAAAAAATTTGGGATAATTTTGAGTGTCAAGCTCCCATTGGGCTCCAAGTCTATATAGAGCCCGCACAACCCTATCGAGGTTTAACGCCTCTCTCTTCAATTTTGTGTACTCGCAATCTCCCATGTATGTGGATATCTCAAGGAAGTGATCAATAGTTCTTGCATCAAATAGAATTCTATGAAATCGAACATATGATTCATATTTATTGAGTTCGTCACCGTCCGGCTGGTATGCATTTGCATAAAATTCTCGGACAATTGAGGATGAACTAGCTTCCGGCACCTTACATAGTTTGGCCCACTTTCTCTATAGGATCTGATCGAAGATCTCATCACAATTACCATCTCCCAAAAGTATGTCTCACTCCGGCACAAACCCCTAATTACATAGTAGTTCATTGAGGCGCTTCTCATGCTCCTCGAAAAAAAATAGTTGAGAGTTAAATGACGTCTGTTGGCGTGAGCTCTCAGGCTGGGAACTGCATCCTCGATTTTGTCCCATTTACCTACACATATAACACAACACAGTATGAGTGCATACATCTAGAAATTTATAATATTTCACACAGCACAATCGACCCATCATTTCACGACACAATGCAGATATGAGCACTTCACCACAGATGTAGCAAAGTAGAGAAAACATAAATCCAGAGTGTATTAACATAGATAGCAATACGTATGCTCCCACATAATGCAGGTATACATATTTCAGATCCCATGTACCTATTTAGTCATCAAAAGCCACACCATTTCAAATCCTCTAAATAGAAATAGAATATAACAATGAACCAAGAGAATGCAGTTCAAATCTCATTTACTCATCTAGTTAACAAACCCCAAACAGAAAGCATAATATGTAGAAAATCACCCAAAACATGTAACATTTAACCCACCATATATCCAAATAAGAAAAAGCTAGAAATTTTAAGTGCCATGGCAGGAAACAGAAAAATATTATGGGGAAAAATAGAGAATACATACCTAGTTTGTAGAAAACCCACCAGAAATTTGAAACCCACAGGTGCGTGTGAGAAAAAGAGTGAGAGACCGAGTGAGTGATGAGTGAAAATGAGGGAACAATAGTGAGAGCAAGGGAACGAGAGTTAAAATGTTGTGGGTGGGTGTCCTAGTGAGTGGGTGAGTCTCGGATGGGAGAGGCGTGAAGGAGAAGAAGGAAATATGAGTGAGAGAGTAAGTAACAAAGTGGAAGAGTCCACATTTTAAAACGCAGAACTGCTCTGGGCGCCTAGATGCTATTTTAGGAGTGTTTAGGCACTCGTTAAGTTTTTTTTAGGTGGCACCTAAACGCCAAATATTCAGTGTCTAGACGTTGAAGTGCCAGTGTTGATGGTGAGAGGAGGTGCCATGGGTGCCTAAGCTCCTTGTCTACAGCATCTAGATGCTCAGTATACAGCGTCTAGGCGCTGAAGTGGCAGAATTGAATCTTGACCATGAGTGTTGTGATCGCCTAGACGCTCAAAATGAAAATGCCTAGGTGCTGTAGTGACAGTGCTGAAACTGCTACAAACTTGTCTTCTTCTCTAAGTTAGGCATAGAAACTCCTCAACCAAGTCCTTCTTCACCTGATTTTCAATCTAAATCCATCCAACAAATAGTAAATAATAATAAAAAAATAAGAATAAGAAAATAAACTAGAACAAAAGAAATACAAAACCAAACTTGGTTTGCCTCCCAAGAGCGTTTGTTTAACGTCCCGAGCCTGACGTTGCCTCTGGCTTACGGTGACTTAATACAATAGAAGTAGGATGATGCCTTTCTTTTATCAGGACAATGCTTTTTTTCTTAGTTTCTGGCCTTGGTATCCCTTCTAAGTTTTAATTTGTCAAAAACATTCAGATCTTTTTGTAATGAGGTATATGCGATGGGAGGCTCTTCTTCTGTTTCAGAATTCTTAGAAATAAGAATATTGTCATTGATTAATGATGGGGGGTCTTTGATAACCAATGTCTCCCGCTTCTTAGCTAGAATTCTATTGATAGGGGCATAGAGATTTGACATTAGGAAAGACTTCTTAAAGACATTGATAGTCAACTAATCCTCACCCCCCTAAAAATAAGTTCACCCCTAGGAACATCAATCAAAGCTCCTGATGTTGCCAAGAATGGTCTTCCCATAATGATGGAGATATTAGAATCTTCCTCCATATCAAGCACCACAAAATCTGCGGGAAAAATGAATTTATCAACTTTTATAAGTAGATCATCAACCACTCTATATGGATGCTTGATTGTCCTATCAACTAATTGTAATGAAATCATGGTTGGCTTCACTTGTCCAATGCCCAACTTGTTAAAGATAGAGAGGGGCATCAAGTTTATACTCTCCCCCAGGTCACACAAAGTTTTCCCAATCATAAAGTTCCCTATTTGACAAGGAATGGTGAAGCTACCCGGATCTTTCAATTTCAGAGGAAGCTTCCTTTGAAGTATGGTGCTGCATTCTTTTGTTAACATCACCTTTTCATCATGCCTGAGCTTTCTTTTGTTGGAGATGAGCTCCTTCATGAACTTGGCATATGTTGGCATTTGCTCCAATGCTTCTTCAAATGGTATACTAATTTGGATCTTTTTAAAGAAGTCCAAGAACCTCTCAAACTACTTCTCATTTTCTTGTTTCTTCAACCTTTGAGGGTAAGGAATCTTGAAATAGGGATTAGTGGTCAGATCATATTCTTCAACTTAATTTTTCCTTTTTTCTATAACCTTATTGTCCTTTTTCTTGTCTCTTTCTTCAACCTTCTTGTCTTGCTTAACTTCTTGTTCCTCTATCACCACCTCTTTTCTTACATCGGTATTACTCCCTCTACCACCTTGCCACTCCTCAAAGTGATGGCGTGGCAATGCTCCTTCAGATTTATTATCATATCACTAGGTAGGCTGCTAGGTGGTCTTTCAGATAGTTGCCTTAAGAGTTGTCCAACTTGTACTTCCAAATTTTGAATACTTGCTTCTTGGTTCTTGAAATTCACTCTTGTTTCAGTCATGAAGTTTGTCATTTGTTGCATAAAAGAGGATGTTTGTTGTGTAAGCTTCTCTAAGGCAACCTCTAACGGTGAAGGTTGTCTTGAGTTGGTGGAACATGTGGTGGTTGATAAGGAGGCTACTGAGCTCTTTGTCCTCCTTGACTGTTCCATGAAAAATTTGGGTGATGCTTCCAACTCGGATTGTGTGTGTTGGAGTATGGGTTGTGCTGATTCCTCTGTGCATTCCCCATAAAGTTAACTTGCTCCTGTGAAATTGTTTGGTGTCCTTGCGGACCCTCACACTCTCTATTAGGATGGTTAGCACCACAAAAATCATAAATTAAAAGAGGATTAGGAGAAGAAGAACTTACTGATGCATTAACCTAAACATTACCTAGCTTCGAAGTGATATTGGTGAGGTGTTGAGAGACGAGCTTATTTTATGCTAAAATGGCATTAAGTGTATCAAGCTCAAGTATTCCCTTCTTACCTGTTGATCGCTCATTACTTGTCAGGTAACTGTTCATTGCCATGACCTCAATCAATTGTTGAGCCTCTGCAACTGTTTTATTGTTCAATGACCCACTTGTGGCTACATCTACCATTGCCCTTATTGAAAGGGTTAGTCCATTGCAAAAAGTCTGAATTTGTATCCAATCAAGTAAGGCATGATGAGGGCATCTTCTTAACAAATCCTTGTATCGCTCTCATGCATCATAGAGCGACTCTCAATCTTGTTGAGCGAAATTTGTAATCTTACTCCTCAGTTTAGCTGATTTCGATGGAGGAAAATATATTGTCAGGAATTTTGAGACCAAATCTTCCCATGTGGATATGCTTCCTTGTGGTTGAGATTGAAGCCAACTCTTTGCCTTGTCCCGTAATAAGAAAGGGAACAGCCTTAGCCTAATGGCATCTTCGCTTGCACCATGGATTTTAATTATATCACATAGTTGCAAGAAGTTAGCAATATGCACATTAGGGTCATCAAGCGGTCCTCCCCCAAATTGATCTTGCTGTACCAAGTGCAAAAGAGAAGGCTTTATCTCGAAGTTGTTTGCCTACACAGCTGGTCTGACTATACTTGTTGCACAATTTTTGGGATTTGACACTATGTAATCCCCAAGAGTTTTTCGAGGCTACGCATTATTGTTGTTCTCTACCACATTTGTATTCGAAGTAGCTTGTGGAAGATTATTTTTTCGAGCCCTTGCTGTTTTCCTGTTCTTCTTTGCAGTCTTCTTAATTTCATGATCGAATAGTAGGGAGCTTGGGTCAACTGTAGCTCGCATCAACCACAACAGTCACTAGTGAGTATTGTAGTCAATTTAAGCACAAATAAATAAAAAAAGAATGAAATAAAATGTAATCATAGTAATTTTATCAGCTATTTTCAAATGTGTTAAAATTTTAATCCCCGACAATGGTGCCAAAAACTTGTTAACTCTCCAGCAAGTGCACTGGGTTGTATAAGTAATATACAGAGAGTAAATGTCATTCCCATGAGGATTGAGGTTAACACAGAATTTTCATTAATTCCACTACTTGGCTACAATCAACTTTGATTGAATTCTTTTAAAACTAAAAGCATAAAACGAATGAAATTTACTTGTAGAAATTAAATCACTAAAATTACCAAAACTGGAGTTTTCAAATGGATAAAAGCAGTTAGGGTTTGATTTCACTTAATCTCCTTATGAGCAATGACAATTGATTAATTCAAATCCTTCATTCATGTTGGTTTACGATTTAATCCTAAAAATAGTTCACATTCAATTTCTTGAAATATGAAATCCTCTTAAACCCATAAACATCAATTAATTCTTTAATTAAAATCTGCAAGAATAAGGATTTTATGTTTTACGAATATTCTGGAATCACATACTCATGAAATTCTATTCCTAGATATTCTAAATATAGCAATTAAACCAAGAAGTATAATCCACACTCCATCTCCCAATTTCGTATGGATTCTTCAAATAGAAAGATATGTGATTAGCTACTTCACATACAAATCAACAATGTAAAACAGGTATAATTGCTAAACCATGAAAGACAGAGTTAAATTAATATCAGAGTCATTACATCATAAGTTGAGAAAGATCCATCACCATAACCATAACCAGTGAGAAACTTAGCAATACATGGTGCAAACAAAGGAAACAATAAAAAGAAAAGAAAACACCCTAGTCATCTTTAATGATTTGGAGAGATTCCAATTCCTCCGTAGGTTGGAAAGCTCTTTCTCGCTTTCCAAGGTTGGTTCGTACCTTTCTCTTTCTGCTCTGACGACTAAGAATGAATTAGGTCATGATTAAAATAGCTTTTATATTGATATGGGCGGCCCAGGCGCTACATCTAGGGTGCCTAGATGCGCACTACACAAAAATAAACCACACATCAATTTGGACCAGTGCCTAGGTGCTTAATTGAGGGCGGTTAGACGTGCACTACACAGTGAGAATTCTCTACTATGGGCTTGGGTGCCCAAACGCCCAAGGCATGGCGCCTAGGTGCTAAGTTGACAGACTGAATTCCTTGAATTTGCCTCCAAAAATCTATCTCCTTAATCATTAGATGCTTCCCTACAAAAATACATCAAAGTGGTGAGAGTTCTTATTCTTTTAGCTCAACTATTCTTAATCACAAACCTAAATCAAACTTTGTAAAATACTTGAGCAACAAGCAATAAAAATAGTAAATTAGGGGGAAACAATTTAACTTTTCAAGACAAAAACCTACATCTTTTGCACGCTCATCAACCATACTAGCAAAAATGCAAGGAGAATTTAGATCCAACACTTCATTTTCAGGTCATATGGTTGTGCACACCATCTAAAGTCATAATACATAGGAAATTAGCAAATACCAAGTTTGAAAATTAAATACTCAAGCTACATTTTAAACACTAGAACATAGGAATCTTAGCCTTACTTATCCAACAAAGTAGTAAGACTTTTATTACTAGCTAAATAGTATCTAGAACATCTCACAATCACTTCACAAGTGAATTAGAAATCAACCACATGTTGATCAAGGTTCTAAACACTAACATAGGCATTCTAGCACACTTTGAATGTTTAAGAATTCCCAAACTTTTCACATATGCAAATTAATAATTCTCTCCAAGAAATATCCCCAAAAGTGTCTTATTACACCTTAAAAGACTTGCACAAATGATCCCATCAAGTAGGAAATTTAATTAGCATCACAAGCTAAAAAAATAGCCCCTACACTATCTTAGTGCTTGAGTGCGTAAGGACCAAGTGCTTGAGCGCGCTGCAGGTATCAGGGCGCATCTCTATAGCCATTGCGTGCTTGAGTGCGTAAGCCTTTGGCGCTTGAGCGCTCTCACACTATACGCTTGTCCTGTTTTGCTGGGAGATGGGCACTTGAGCGCGCAAGCCCCAAGTGCTTAAGCATTGAACGCCTAGCAGCAAATCTGTAGAATTTTGTAGATTTGTGCATTGTTCCATTGGTGCCAAATACGAAATTCAACTACTCTAATTTAGTTTCTAGGTGATTCTAAATCCCTAACAAGCTCACTAACATGAAGGAAATATAAAACACTAATTCATTTCATTAAATTTGGATCCATAAACCAAATCACTCATCCAAACCCCAAAAATCTCCACGTTGAGCATTCTAGGTCCAAATGGAGAGTTTTTAATTTCTAATCCAAACTCTTAACATGAACAAGTCATAAACATCCCTTAAAACTTATCCAAGCAAGAAATTCAATCAAAACACCTCAAAATCTCATTTTGACATATCAAACCTCAATTAAGCCTAAACATGAAAATGAGAAGAAATGAAGTTTTAAGCATCAAGAACCCCTACCTACTATTTCAACAAGGAACTGGAGCTTTAAGTTTCAATCCTAGATCTTGGATTTCCCTTTCCCCTTTGTTTTCCTCTTTTTCCTTTCCGCCTTTACTCCTTGTTCTCCTCTTGTTGTTGTTTCTATTTTCCATCCGTGAAGAGTGAGTGAGAAACAAGTGAAAGGCTTGAAATATCATGAAATAAGGGTCAACAATTGAGGCTGAAAACCATAGAGGGCTTATGGCCATTTGATACAACACTAATACTTCCTGATTTGCTAAAAATACTTAGAATTAGCTAAACTAAGTTTTTCAAGTTCCAACAACTTTAAAATAAATACTAAGATTCATTAAAAAAGTCATTTCACCAGTATCATATTTTTTCATATCTGTGACTGGTCAATCCGGTATTAAAACACACAACTAGTATGCCTAAAAATACCAAACTGACTCCAATTATTCTCAAATTTTAACCACATCATAGAATACACATTTGTGACTTAGAAATAAATTATCTACATCTATTTCCATTGGTTAAGCCATTTATGCTAATATCTGGGTCATTTTAAACAACTTTTCACCTTTCGATTTGTAGTAAAGTGCCTAAACTAACTCAAATTGTCACAAAATTAAATAGACATGTTAAGTAAGTATTAAGCTATCTCTGTAACTATTTAAAAGTCTAACATGTTGAAGAGGATGTTACGCTATAGAAGCACACATGCATATTGCTAAATACTACATGACCTAATATAATATATTTTTTCATAAGTTTATTAGTAAGTTATAGTTCATCACCAACTAAAAGACATTGAAATGAAATTAGGTATATTTTTCTATATCTTCGAGGCATAATTAATGAGATTATTTTTTTCATGTAAAGCTATGTTTAGCTAATTGATTATACAGATGTAAAGTGTTTATCTGATTCAAATAAAGTCAGATCCCAAATAGGTTATTTATTTAAATATGGTGATATTGTTATATCATGGTGATCTACAAAGCAATCTATATTTGCTACTTCTTCATATCATTTAGAAATAACAACAATTCATAAAGGAAGTTGTGAATGTTTCTAGTTAAGAACTATGATTCATCATATTTAAAAATCTTGTGAATTATCTTATGAAAAGGAAATTCCAACTAAAAATAATATTGCTTGCAAAGTTTAATTGAAAGGAGGATATATATGTCAATGTGATAGAACAAAGTATATTTCTCCAAAAATTTTTAAGGGGTGAAAATTGGAATGCTGCAATTCATATATCTTAACTGTTGCTTCTAACGGGGGGAGAAAAATTGTACTCTTTTTTCCTTAATTAATATTTTTTCCTATATAATTTTCTTGATAAAGTTTTTAATGAGGCAGTTCCTATATAAAGGATATTGTACTCTTTTTGCTTCACTAGGATTTTTTCCCCACTAGTATTTTTTTCCTAGGATGATTTTAATGAGGTATATTCCTATTAAACATCCAAGAGGGACTGTTATGAATAATATTCAAGAGTGGATGTCCAAAGGTCACCATAGTTACAAGAATGTTACAAATGACTCATTAAGTGGATGTTAAACATTATTATTCTTTATATCTCATTTTGGTGATAGTTATAATCCTATGAAGTTTTGACCCTATGAATAGATGGTATAAGAAACTTGAAGATGATACACAAAAATAAAGCAACATCCTTCTTTGTTCTCTAGTTTATGCTCTATCTTTTAAGTTTTTATGTTTAATTTTACAACGTTGTTGTCTTTATGCAACAATACATTTATGAGAATTTTGTTTACTAACCAAACATAAGATGACAAGATGGTTGGGAATATTGTCCAACATTTCTAAGAATATTTAAAAATAATTAAATAGGTTTGATAGATTTCTAAGAGTAATATTTGGATGAGTATCATTCTTAGGAATCTTATTCCCAAGAATAGAAAATCAAACTCTTAAACCAAATACATCCATGTATTAGGCAAGGAAACCATTAGCTAATTGACATAAACATAGGCTTTTAACCAATCTAGTGTCTTGGCTAACAAGCGAATTCATTCATTAAATTAAAGGGAATTGCATGAACTCAAGTGAAGTTGTTGGAAAACATAGTAGAGATGAGAGAAATGAGAGAATTCACAAACTAAAATTTTACTAAATTGTGAAAAGTGTATACACCAAGTCAATCATGTAACTTATATAGAAAAATAGAAGTAACTAACTAGTAACTGACTTGCTAAGTTAACAAACTAATGTGACTAACTTCTAACTAATATTAACCACACTCTAACCATATTCTAACTATGATAATAGCCCTCCGCAAGTTGGAGGATGAGTACTAGCGTCTAACTTGGGATGAAGAGTGCAACAATGGTCAATTAACAACAAAAAACTAATCACGAAATACAAATCATGCCGTAATCACATCAACTAATCAAGAAATATGGAAATCTAAAAACTTGGTCACGACAATGGTGATCCTTGGTTGTAGCTCATTGCTTTCGCCTCCAATAAATTGGAATTATTTTTAATTGCTTTATTTTCTTGATTTATATTTGCTTTTGTTATTAATTGGAATTTGAAATCAGTTGCTTGAATAAGAAATTAGGAGTGATTGGTTGATAACTAATACTATTTCTCTATCAATCCCCTTGGAAACTAGCACTCTTACTCATCACTCTATTACTTATATGACAATGCACTTGCGGGCTTGCCAATAGTACTATATGTATTTAATTTTTCAAATCTGAGAGTCATCATTTTGGGGAGGGTTTTATCTAACCACTACCTCCAGCTCAAAGGTTAGTCTCATAGCAATGCTTATAATGATACATTGGTCAATAATTTTTTGGCTAAATTAATTTGCAAGTCATGTGATTTTTTAATTAAATATTTTTATAATTTAAAAATTATCAATGAGTCTAAATTTTTTTTAAATCAATTGGATTCACAATATACAGAATTTAGAAACCCTTTAAAAATTATTTTTTGAAACTATAAAATCTCATTTATAGTTAAAATTATATGAATCTATTCATTAAGAATAATGTTGCAACGAATCATAGTTTTTGCTTCGAAGGATATTCATGGAACACCTCAATGGTCTCTAGTTTTTGCTAGAGCGTGTTCTTCTCTTTGGTGTTAGCAGAATAATGTGGTCTTTGCGGGGGCAGGAGATGATGTTCACTCTCTTCCACACAAAATCATGCATATCTGGTTCACGACTATAGTTGTGCCATGGATGCGGCTCATAAAGCCTCAGTCGCTATCCCTTACTTGTGCATGATTCAGGTCTCATGAAAAGCTCCTCTAGAAGGATGGGTGAAAATTAACGTGGGTTGGACTGTGTATCTTCAAGACCCTAAGGCCGCTTGTGGTGGTCTTCTTCAAGGTGCAAATGGTAGATATATGGGAGGTTTTGTTGCCAATCTGAACTTCTGCTCAATAACTGTTGCTTAATATAGGGTATTTTGATAGGTTTCTTGTAGGAAAAATTAATAATATAAGTGGATAACAATAATTAAAATATCATAAATATAAAGTCTTATAGCAGATATTGGTTAAGGCGTGCAAACACCAAGGTTAATTAAAATAACATTTTGCCACCACATTCAGATTACTTAATACAGATGGTCTTGTAATTAATACTTTTTAAGATACAACAGTCATTTTTTGCTAACTTTACACTTGAACTAACAAAGGCACGTGAACAACTTGTTGGATTTCTCATTGGAACTCTGAATAAAAGAGTATATAGAAGAAGTAATGCTTTTGTGTATGTCGTGAACCTCATGGTGCTATTTATAAAAGGTAGTTTATAGATCAGCTTTTTTGTTCCTCATCAAAAGGCACCAAACAAAGCTCTCCAATGGCTATTAAGTGATAAGAGTGGTTGGAAAAAATACCCAAAAGATCTCCAATGTCAAGCATGTGATAGGAACATTAGGATTAGTTCTCAAACGTGCAGCACAAAACAAGGAAAAATAGAATGGTACGTTGTGCATCACAAAGTGTGGTGTTAGAGAGAGAAACCATAAGTAGATAAGATCAAAACTAAAATCTAACTTTCAAATATTATATTATTATATTAAAAACAAATATTATAAAATAACAATCCCCTCATATTTCAAAGTCAAAATAGGAATTTCTTGTGAGTTTAAGAATCCAGTGTACAAGCACTAGTATCTTTTGAACTATAAACTAATACATATAGTAAATGATTTATAACCCATAGGAATGCCGGTGAGATTAGAAGCTCTATAGACTCCATTTTGCTTGTGAATAAGTGATCTCATCACTTACAATGACTTTTCATCCAAATTTTTTCAACGCGGTGTGAAGCATCTTGGCCTTGCCATTACTTGGATTTCATGACTGCTTTAGAGAGTATGCCTAGGCTCTCATAGAGGCGGCCCCACCTCGACACTCATATAGGTGAGTATATCAAGTGTGCATTACAGTCAAGCACACTACTTATTCATAAGCTACATATTCATTAAGAGTATATACTCACCCTCTAATGCTATCGTAACACACTGTCCTAGACCATCAGGATGACCTTTCTTATATATTGGATAATGTCTCATCTAATTGACAAGTGACTTGTTATTATCCATATAAACCCTAATTTGTGAAGATTCCACAAATCTATGTTAGGTTACCATCACTCTCATTTTTTGTATTAGACATAAGCCCCATCCCCCTCAATGTATTGCTCACTCGCTTCCTACTCAGTGGCTTTGTCAAAGGATCAACTAGATTCATCTCTGACCTGACATAGTTTAGGGATATAACCCCATAATTTAGTAGCTGCATCATAGAGTTGTAACATATACATATATGTCTATATTTTCCATTATCAACTTTGTTGTTTGCTCTTGCTATTACCACTTAGTAATCACAATGTATAGACACAGAAGACATAGGTTTATTCATAAAGGAATATCTGCTAAGAGATTTCTTAGTCATCTAGCCCGAAATCTTACTATGTCAAGAACAATAAAACTCGGTCTCCATAATTGATCAGGCTATATATACAGATTTGCTTAGATGACTTCTAAGCGACAACACCTCCACCAAGGGTAAAAATAAACCCACTTATGAATTTAGTCTCATCTGAATCAAAGATCTAATTAGCATTAGAATACTCTTCAAGAACAACAGGGTATCCCCCATAGTATAGATCATGATCTATAGTAACTTGAAGATATTTCAAAACTATATGTTAGAAGTTATTACTTATTATGTTATTAGTCCCACATCATGTAAGATGTGTAATCATTTAGTACCTCTTGTGTATATAATCACCATTCCATTATGTAATTGAAACATACAATTTCTTCATAAGTCTCTCTTTTTCCTTTCTTTCAACATGGTATCAGAACGGTACCATCCTTCATGACCTGTCCCATCATTTTCGTTGCATAGTTTCCAAAGATTTAGAACTCCGATTAGCCACCGCCTTTGGTGGCTGAGTTCTCTTTTTCGGCAACCTTTCCCGGCAACCTACGACATTTCCGGCGACCGACGCCCTTTCGATAATCTTTTTCAGTGACTTTTTAGTGATCGACGACATTTTCGATGACATTTTTTCGGTGAATTTCCAGGCAGCTTTTCCCTGTTACCTCTGAGCGGTCTTTCCCGGCGACTGATGGCCTTTTCCGGTGACTTCGTTATGGCCTTTCCCGGCGACCGACGATCTTTTTTGGCGACTTCCCAACGGCATTTCCCGACGACCAGCAACCTTTTCCAACGACTTCCCAACTGCCTTTCCCAGCGACCGGGGGCCTTTTCTAGCATTTCCGGGCGGCCTTTTTCGACGACTTCGCAGCGGCTTTTCTCGGTGACCGGTGGCCTTTTTCGACGACTTCCCGGCGGCCTTTTCCGGTGACTCCCAGTGACCGATGGCCTTTTCTGGTGACTTCCCGACGGCCTTTCCCAGTGACCAACGACCTTTTCCGGTGACTTCCCGGTGACTTGGGGCCTTTCCCGATGACTTTTCTAGTGACTTTTCCCACGACCGACGACCTTCCGGTCGGAAACCCCACCAACTCCGATAGCCGTTTGTAGCGCCATGGTTGCCCTTCTCTCTTCTGTCTAGATCTGTCCTTGCATTTTGTGTTAGTGATCGTTTGTTGCGACCTTTTTTGAATCAGTGCATTCAAGTAGCTTGTGGTTTCTATTTTTGGTCATTATACACTGACACATGGCTATTATTTGGTTCTTTTCAAATGCTAGCATACCATTGAGGGAGAGAATAGGAATAAATCGATCTCTACATATATTTCAATGGCGGTGTTTGTCATGACTTCTCTCCCACAGATGAATCATACTAGTGGTGATTTTTCTTCTCGTCGACGATTATTTCGATAGTAACTTCTCTCCCACAGATGAATCATACTAGTGGTGACTTTTCTTCCCATCGACGATCATTCTGATAGTAACTTATATTGGTTATGACACACACACTTTTGCTTTGTCCTAGTTGTACTGGCCCTAACTTTGTCCCAGATGCATTGGCCCTGTCCGTCTTAGTCTTGGATGCATTGACCCTATCTCCATCCAGATTCAGTTGCCTGCCATTGTCACACTGTTTGGCGCATTATGTTTTTTAGTTTATTTTCTTTGAGATGTCATTATAACAAGCTTAAGTTTAGTAAACTTAAGTTTGAGGGGGAGTGTTAGAAATTATTACTTACCATGTTATTAGTCCCACATCATATAAAATGTGTAATCATTTAGTACCTCTTGTGTATATAATCACCCCTCCATTATGTAATTGAAACATACAATATACAATTTCTTCATAAGTCTTTCTCTTTCCTCTCTTTCAACACTATACATATAGTAGTCCAGTGATCCTTATTAAGATTATATGTGTATATACTCAATTAATTTCAAGCATATGCAATAAACACACATTCACAAGTTTTAGATCTAATTTTTGATCTTTTCCTTGGTTTAGGTAATAGTACCTTAGCCAAACACCCCACACTTTAAGGTATTTTAAACTAGGTAATCACTTCTCCCAAAGTTCAAAAGAAATTTTACTAATTTTCTAAAATATAATTCTATTTTGTATATGACATGCAAAAAGAATAGCTTCCCCCCACTAATTTAGAGGAGCCCCATCACTTATTGACATAGCGTTCATCATTTCTTTTAACATCTCATTTTTTCTTTCAACCATTCCATTAGATTATGGTGAATAAGGTAGAATTACTTCATAAATTATTTTATATTGTTCAAAAAAGTCATTAAGGGCACTCATACTTTTTGCCTCTATCTAATCTAAGTCTCTTTATTTTCTTATTTAATTTATTCTTTACTTCAGCTTTATATTTTTAAAATTTATCTCCCGCTTAATCTTTATTCTTAGTAAATATATACGAGTTAAATTCAGTTCCATGCCAATTCAGTTTCCACACTGATGCACATTTATAGGTTTAAATATTGTTGCATGGGCAAAATATTACATCACCACAAGGACAAGATAGTGGATGCAAAATACATTAATCAATTCAAATCACTAGCATAAGGTATATTTCTAGTGAAAGGTGTAGAAAGTAATGAGTTACATACATTAAACTATTCCAAGCGATAATAATGCAGAATTGCTTGTTCCTGCATAGGCTAAAGAATGATGAGACCATAATAGCAACATTATACAATTCTTAAAACTAGAGTACAGGAACTAGGATGTGTAGATGAATGCAAGCACGCATGTGTATATTACCTAGGATACGAGTGACGGCAGTCACTGCATAGAGAAATATAGAAAATAAATATCATCATACATGTTCATGTTCCTCACTAGTTCTAACAGCTACTTTCATCACATGTATACAAGCTATTCCACAAAATTCTCTTCCATATTTGCAATTTTAACAGAAAGAGGTGAACAGAAAATTTTATGTCACATAGTCTTTCCTGATTGTAAACTTCTTTAGATCACAATCAAACTCTCTTACTTCCTATCTAACCTGAAGATGATTTAGTTTCAGTTTAGATTTCATTAATTGATATTTATTAAAGCATAGCCCAGATAACATCAAGAAATCATACGACACAAAAGTGCAATTTAAAATATTAAACCTAATTTTAAGATAGCAAACTTATTTATCAAATAATAAACACATTCTAAATTCAACACTAATCAAACCATACGTCATAGGTGAATAACTAGGAGAAAGAGGAGAGAAGAAATAGATCTTACATTTAGGCACATCACATCAAAATGAAGTCAATAGCAGCACGTAAAATATAGAGTGGAGCAAGAAATATTCTTAAGATTGTATGAAAAATTAATAATAAAAATGGATAGCAATAATTAAAATAGCATAAATAAAAACTTACCACAAATATTGGTTGAACCATGCAAGTATTGAACTTAAGAGTATTTTGTCACTACAAGTAGATTACTCGATACAAATAGTCTTATAGTGAATATTCTTCATGATATAATAACTACTTGTGAACAACTTCTTGAATTTCTCACCGGAACTCAAAATAAAAGAGTATATAGAAGAAGTAATGCTTTTGTGTGTATCGTGAAAGCTGTCTCATGGTGTTGTTTATAAAAGGTAGCCTATAGATTAGTTTTTTGTTCATCATCAAAAGGTACCAGACGAAGCTCTCCAACGGCTATTAAGTGGTAAGAGTGTTTAAATAAAAAACTCAAAAGATCTTCAACGTCCAGCAAGTGACAGGAACATTAGGATTAGTTCTCAAACGTTCAGCACAAAACAAGGAAAAATTGAACTGTACGTTGTGCATCACAAAGTGTGGTTTTGGAGAGAGAAGATAGAAGGAGATAAGATCAAAACAAAAACCTGACATTGAAATATTATATTATTATATTAAAAAACTAATAATAAAAATTTAACATCTCTCTCCGTACAACTTACACCAAAGGCCTAAGGAACGTGGTGCTTGAGATTGATTCTAGAACCTCCTTAACTTTGGTTTATTCCCAGTTAGAGAATTGGCATCCTTGTGCCCTTCTTGTTAATTCTATTAAAGACTTGTTGCAGATGGAGTGGGTGGTTGTTTTTTATCATCTGTAAAGAGAAGGCAATCCTGTGTTGATGCTATGGCTAGGCTTGGCCATTCTTTTCCGTTGCGGTCTCACTTTCTGCCTGACTTGCCCCATCCCTTTCTGTGTCTTTCTTTGTACACTGTTCTGGTGTTTTTTTATCATGTTATATCTAGTTAGTTTTAGGATTTAAGCCCCGTTGTTTACGAAAAATAATGTTGCAACGGACCCGAGTTCATATAAACTATCACGGATCCTAATACGTGGCTGATGCAAATCGAGATGGTGTAACTAATATAGTGAACTTACTTCACCAAAACAATTCCTTTTAAATCTTCTTTATAATTTATACTCTAATATTAACTTGGCAAAGGGTTCTAAAGCATTTGCCATAATTTTGCAAATAGTTGACTAACCACGAAAAGCGAAACCAAATAATTTTACTCATGATTTTATAATTTTATCTAAGGTAAATAACATTAACCCCTTCTAAGTTTCTCAATATAACACTTAACCCCTTTTTACCTAAAATATTGCATTCCACCCATCCACCACTTTGGCCTAAGAGCTCCATCCAGTTAGCCATCTTTGCTTTTCATTTAATGCAATTTGTTTCACACACTAACCCAAGTCCACCAAGCCATGGTAACCCTCATTGTTTAGAACAAAACTCAACTCTAATATTTTTCCTCAACTCTTCCCCTTCAACTCCTTTAATCACCTTCCATTTGTTACTTCTAACTTCATTTAATTGAATTAATAGACACATGGAGGGTGATTAAAAGAGTTGGAAGAAAATAGTTTGAGTCAAGTTTTGTTCTATTGTTTATGCAGGAACCTATCGAGACTTCTTAGCCTCTTCTGCAGTTCCCATTAATCCAACCAACCTCACACTCTCACCCTGTATTTTGTTTGCGTGAACTCAACTTTGCTCGATTCATCATGGAACTCTCTTTCTCTCTCCTTGGATTTTGGAGTGGTGTTGCTAAATACTATATCTCTATTAGGGGTGAAAATAGGTCAGGCTGCCCGTCAGGGGCCTATGGCCTGGCCTGCCTGAGGCCTGACCTGACCTAGCCTGTTTACTAAATAAGTTAGGCCAAGGTCTTTTTAAAAGCATGTTCTTGAAAAGGTCGGTAGAGCCATCTAATAGGCCTTTTAAGCACAGGTAGGCCTGCCCTCGACCTATTTAATTATATATAATATAATATATATTATTATAATAATTATAAATTATAATTATAATTATTAATTTATTATAATATATTAATATATTTTTTAATTAAATTTTAATAAAAGTCAATAACTAAAACTTAAGTTAGTAAGTTAGAATAGAAATAACATATTTATTAATATATTTATTAGAATGAAAATAATAAGTTAACACTCACCCCTTACTTTTATAGATGCTCACTATTTTCTTACTCTGATCTTTGATCGATGTGGGACTTGAAAGACTAGAGTACGAAATTGAGCAACTCAGTATATCTCCAAGTCCCACATCAACCAAAGACTAGAGTAAGAAAGTAATGAACATTTATAACACTCACCCATTACTTTTATAGATACTCACAATTTTCTTACTCTGATCTTTGGTCGATGTGGGACTTGAAAGACTAGAGTAAGAAAGTAAGCAACTTAGTATATCTCCAAGTCCCACATCGACCAAAGACTAGAGTAAAAAAGTAGTGAACATCTATAAAAGTAGAAAGTAAGTGTTAAATTATAACAAAGGCCTATTGGCTTTGAGTAGGCCTGTTAACTTATTTCAAGATTTAGGCATGTTAGCTTGACATATTGACTTATTTAAAGGTAGGTATGTTAGCCTATGTAAGACATGTTGACCTATTTAAAGGTATGTATGTTAATCTATATAAAAGTCTGTTGGCCTATTTAAAGGTAGGCCTGTTAGCCTATTTAAAGGCCTCGTTATAAAGTAGGCATTTAAGTAGGCTTTCAGGCCAGGCTAGGCTTTTAAAAAGGCCAGGTCAGGCCTTAAAAATCTGTTGGGAATTTTTGTAGATACATCGCACAGCGGAAAAAATGGATTCCCACCGAGGATCCATGCGAAAAAGCCATAATCCGAGTTTTTTTTAAATGATTTACCTCTTGAAGCGTGAATCACTAACACCGTAATAGAAACGATGTCTCTGCGGTATCCACACGAACAGACTCAGGAACGTCTAACGTCCACAAAGAGAAGCCTCACGTCTCACACACAGTGCTAGCTGCATAGAGAGAATAAACCTGTCGCTCTCTCACTCCCTTTTCTGTAGGTGCGGCTAGGGTTCTGAATTGTGTATCTCAGCAGCCCCATTAGCAGTACTATTTATAATAGTAACTACCTTAAGTGAGTGTGAGTAGCAGCAAGGTAAGTTGTGCAACCCTAGACCCATCTGTTATGAGTCTGGCCCATATTTGAATCCGAGTCCAACTTAGATCCATTGCTCCAATTTTAGTCTGCTCTATGTGTGTGACCTGTGGGTTCTTATTACGTTGGCAATAATATTAAAATCCTATTTTAATATTACAAGTAGTGAGCGGTATCTAGCAACACATCGCTGCTACCCAAGTAATAAGAATGTCAGTGATTTGACATAACCTTTCCGTGACCAATGTTTCCATGTCATTTAGTCCCTTTGTCAAGATATCTAGATTGAACACAAGGCATGGAATGCGTCACCCTTGTATAGTCCAATCATTTGTTTCCTGATATTCGAGTAGACTTTGTAACAACAAATAAGATCAATATCTCATATTGACTCATTTGAGCATGGCCATGCATTTCGCAATCTCACTCAATCAGGGGGTCCGAAGATATCGCTCCTATTATATAGGAGTGACAAATCCCATCTAGGTCACTCACATCCCTCTGCATGATTCGTGGTATGTCCAATAACTAACTTTATAATCACCTTGTTACAGATGACGTTTGATGGCATTAAAACACACAACTCCTCATGTAGGAATCGTAGTGAGTTTAGGTCAAAGGACCACAGACATCATTGTCACTATGAGAATCACTTATGACACTCACGTAACGATCTATGTAGCGTTCTCATGGTGGGTCAGTCCAGTACATCATTATTCTAATATGTACCCATGTGAAGACTTGATATCTCATATCAATGACCCGTGAGATGTGGTCATCAGTCTATGCACATACTAGTCTCAATGTATTATTGTTGTCCTAATTAACAATAATACTTGACTAGGGGCATTTAAGAATAGTGTTGTAACCAAAAGGATCTCATGATCAAGTCATCGACTTGATGTCCTATGGCATCAAACTTACTATTCTAAGGACTTTATTATGTTTCTCAAAAAAGAACACAATAAATGAAATGCCTCATATATAAAATAGCATAATAGAATGTATGTAAATACAGAAAATGTATTGGCCTTTAGGGCATACACCACCAAAATCAGCCTATTATAGGCTTACAAGCCAGGTTCAAGCCTTATAATTGGGATACAGGCCAGACCTGTTTAAGGCAAAGCCTGGCCTGGCCTGACCTGTTTCCACCCCTAATCTCTATGAATTATTTTTTACACATAACACGACACAAGAGGGGGAGGAGGAAGAAGGAGATGTTACTTGGAAAGCATCCTCGACCATCAATTATGAGAAGAACGGTTAGCATGAGTGGCGGGATGGCCATGGACATGCAGGTAAACTTGGAAGCCCATGAGGAAGTGATGTTTGATTCATTACACCTATGAGGAATGCTAGTAACATTTTTTTTTGGACACTTCTTTCAACACTTATTTTATTATTGGTTCACCTCATACACTTGAAATGATTATTAGGAGAGGGATACTAACAACACTTGCTTTTAGAACAATAATAACGTAAATATTAAAAGAAGTGTTCAAAAAAATATAATGTTAACATTTCTCTTATACCTATAAGATGAGGATGCCATCAAAGATCCGCTTGTGGTGGCAATGGGACAAGACGATGGACTGGTGGCTAATTAGACCAAAAATGTTTTCGGGGCCAAAGGATATGATTATGATGAGCGTTTGGTGGGCATGGTCATGTCCCCTTCCCCCCACAACCACAATCACAACCATAAGTAACTCATGGTGAAAACCAAACACACAACCCCCGCCCATGTCATGCACACTTCTTACTTTCTCCAGATTTATGGCCTTTGTAGATGTCGTTTGGCACCTGGTCGAGACATCTATATGTAAAGGTATGTATGTTATGTATTACTAATTTAATATTATCTTTTATTCATCCTTTATTAGTTTCATCGGGTTTGTAGTGTTTTAGGCTTGTTCTATATTCATCCTCTTTCTATTTATACTTAGACTTTTGAGGATCTAGTTAATTAGTGTAATTGCCTTCTTGATTGAATCAAAATCATTCATTTAAGGGGGTATACATCATTTTGCAGCTTGGAGTATATGGAACAGCAGATGAAAGAAGACCAAAGAAAAGAAAAGTAGAAGGTTTATGAAGTCTATTTTTGATGAAATCTATTAGTGTTTTATGTTTTTCTCATGTTTGTGGACTTGTTTGGGACTTAAAATCACTGAGAAACTAATTTGAAGTGATCAAATTTCGTGTACGGTACTAATAGAATAGTGCCACACATTTGTAGAATCTGTTCTAGGTGACGAGCGCCTAGGCGCCCTGAAGGGAGCGCTTGAGCACCCTCGACCCAGAAGGGTTACGTGTGCTGCTGGACAATCAGCATCTAGACACCCGTGTTAGAGCGCCTGAGCACCCAACGTCTAGAGAGATTTGCGTGATGCTCTTGTTTATGTGCCTAAGCGCCGGTCTGGAAATGCCTAAGCGCTGAGGCATGGCAAATAGTATAATTTAGCATGTGTGCTAAATAAATTCCTTACTTGATAGGATCATTTGTGCAAGCCTTTTTGGGTGTAAAGAGACACTTTTAGAGATCTTTCTTGGAGAGAATTATCAACTTGCATATATGAAAAGTTTAGGGAAAATGCTTAGTCATTCAAGTATGACATAATGCCTAGGTTAGTATTTAGAACTTTGGTCAATGTAGGTTGATTTCTAAATCACTTCTGAAGTAATGGTGTGGGGTTCTAGATACAAGACCATTAGTGTTGAGACACAACTAGTGGTAGTTCTTAGAAAGAATAATCACTTACTTTATGTGAAGGACTTTGAGAAGTAAGGACATGGTGTACTAGAAACAAATAGTTTGGGGTTGTTTAGTATGGTATGCCTATCTATATGAATAGTTTTCTCTTTTAGAGTTAAAGTTGAGTTTAAGATGCATAGTTGATGTATGCCCTCTTGTTCTTAAAGGTTGAACTTGAGGATATGCTAGAAACATGGGTTGGTTTCTTTATGTAATAGAGTTGAGCGCCAAAAGTTCATGTTTGCTAGTGATAGTTCTTTCACTTGGTTAGGGTAAACTTTGTGATAGGATTTGGGAAACCCTAGGCATCCTTTGAGAAGTAGAAAGCCATAGGTCAATACCTTGAACCTTGAGCAATAAGAGGATGCCTTTTGCTTCATTTGTAAAATGATTAGGTGAGGTACTAGTTGTTGTATGTCAAGTGTGCTTGGCTAGTAGTATTTGTTGTTATGTATGAGTTGCTTCTTGTGAAGAAGGTAGAATTGGAGATACATAGATGACATTTATTTCCTTGTGAAACAAGGTTTAAACTATAGCAAGGACTAGAAACGTGATCTTACGCCTTATGTGATAAGGGAGCTTGGTTGGGAAGTTTGCTAGTTTTTCTTAGTCATTTGGTTAGGAAGGACCTAGTGATAATTATTTGTATTTGCGAAATATGTTGCATATCTACTTTTCAAACTTGCTGTATGCTATTTTCTTCCGTATTGTAACCTCACATGGTGTGCACAACCATATGGCCTGAGAATCAGGTGTGAACCTAGGTTCTCATAGCGGGTAATGCTATTATGGTTAGGGTTACTGGTGTATGGGGTTGGTAGTAGTACTCTTACTTTCATGAGGGGAATGAGTCCACACATCATCAGGTAGTGTGAAGGCTTTTATTCCTATCCTACTCTATATATACAAGGGAACGTGGTTCTCAGGAAATAAACAAGTAGCATGTGTTTTTCTAAAACCTAAAATCTGCATTAACATTGAGTCATCATATTATTAGGATCTTATGTGAGCATAATCATACATCATATCATAAAGCATTGCATTTGTTGGCTGCTGTATAGGCAGTTGCCTTGCTTATTTATTGGTTGCTTGTTGATGATATCTTACGATTGTATGAGCGGTTGTTTGATATCATTGATTGTTTGGTATTAGTGTGAGATAGGATTTTAGCTTGTCTTGTGAATGTTACACAAAGTATGTATACATTCTGATAGTATTAAGCAATGACTCATTTATTTGTTGCAGACTTAATCTTATGTTTGTTGTATGGTTTTGTTCATTGTAATGAATGAACACTAGTTTAGAATGCTTATACTGAGAAATTGTGATTTCTCACCCCGTTGTGTTTCCATGTAAATTCAGGTACATGTAAAGGAAAGCAGAAGAAGCAGAAGAACTAACGTAGTTTATTTTGGTTTCTTGTAATAAATATGTTATTTCCTACTACCTTGAGGTAGTAAAAGTTATGTATCACAATATGCCTTCAAAAGGCTAATAGTGTGCATGTGTGTGTCTGTGCATATATATATATATATATATATATATATATATATATATATATATATATTTATATATAGTCTTTTATTATTTAGGCTCTCCATAATTATTTATGTGAATGAATGTTATAGGTTAGTTTGACGTTAAAGGTTAGAAGTGGCATAGCTAGTACTATGCGCCTTATATATAGCAGATATATCAGGTTCTCGGTATTAGGATGTTACATCATGGTATCAAAGTAGTTCATCCTATTGAGCCGGAGTATGGACTGATCATGCTAAAGCATGTTTAGGAGTTCCTATGTGGGTTGTTGTGCATTTCTTTGTCTTTTGTGGGAGATGTGTGATAGAACTACATGACTTGCCTTTGGTATGACTATTTTAGCTATTGTTACACAGTTACGTGATATTGGGATTAGCTATCCCAAAATGTATTATTCTATGTGTACAAGAAACTATGGCATCTCCAAGGTGAACTCGTGGAAATAGGAATTTAGCTTATGAAGGCCCAGACTTAGTTGGAGCCTTTATAGCTACGGCAGATGCTTTGAGGGAGCTGAAAGCCGCTACTCCTAATGCGATACGAGAGCAGACATCCGTTACTGTTGAGGCTACTTGATAGCAAACAACTGTGACTACAAGGAGGTTTGAGAAGATGGGTGTGACCCAACGTCAACAACTTACACCACCACCACATCAATTAGGCCAACTAAACCAAGAGGTTCTAGTGGGGAGAATTAGAACTTCCAAGACCTCTTGGAGTTCAAGGAGACTAATCCATCATCCTTCAAGAGGGAGTATGACTCGGTGAAAGATGAGAGTTAGCTAAAGGAGATGGAGGAGATCTTCACTATTATGGCTTGCTCAGATGGGCAGTGAGTGCTCTTCGCTTCTTTCATGTTGGAGGGAGAAGCAGAGGATTAGTGGATGGACATCATGAGCTTTCAAGGTGTTGGGGATTCTTGTTATATAGAGGAATCTTCAAGAATACATTTTTGAGAAGTATTTTCCACAAAATCTACGGAAAACAAGGAAATGAAATTTCTGAGGTTGGACTATGCCAAGATGTTTGTTGGTTAGTTGTGGCCAAACTCAATGATTGTCAAAGTTCTTATCCAGTATTAGGACGGCGCAGCTAAAGTTTGTTAATTTTGAGAAAGGATTGAGAGAAGACATTCAGAGAGTGATTCAGCTTTTTGAAATCTAGGATTTTGCAACCTTGGTGAAGGAATGCAGAATCATTGAGGGTGGTGACAGTAAGTCTCAAGAGGAGCGAAGATCACATGACCTTTAAAAAAGGAAGTGGAACTACCACCTGAGTGAGAAATAGAGTCTCTATAGACTTAGTGCCTAGAATAGGACCTATCTCTATAGCACCTTATAGGATGGCACCACTAGAGTTAGCGTAACTCAAAAAGTAAATCGAGGTTTGTTGATCAAACAATTCATTAGGTCGAGTGTTTTTCTATAGGGGACGCCTATGTTTTAGTGAAGAAAAGGATGATACCATGAGGTTCCGTGTGGATTACAAACAGCTGGTTATGGTGACTATTATAAACCAGTATATGTTACCTAGGATAGATGATCTACTAGATCAGTTGAGAGGAGCAGAGGTTTTCTCAAAGATTGATCTTAGGTCTGGGTATCATCAGATACGAATTAGGGAAGAGGATATCCCTAAGACCACTTTCAGAACTAGGTATGGACATTATGAGTATCTTGTGATGTTCTTTGGGTTGACGAATCTGCTGGTAGTGTTCATGTGATATGTGAATAGGGTCTTTAAACCCTACTTAGATCAGTTTGTTGTGGGTTATCAATGATATTCTAAATCTATTCTTTGTTAATGAAGGAGCATGAACCACATATGAGGATAATGTTGAAAACCCTTAAGGAAAATGGGTTATTTGTCAAGCTATCTAAGTATGAGTTCTAGTTTTCTCAAGTGCGATGTTTGGGACATGTGATATCTCAAGGTGGGATTTCTGTGGACCCAAGCAAAGTTGATGCAGTGGGAGAAACCCACCACTATGACCAAGATCAGAAACTTCATTGGCCTAGCAGGGTACTATAGAAGGTTCATAAATGATTTTTCTCAATTAGCGCTACCTTTGCCTAAGTAGACTAGGAAAGGTAGTACTTTTGAGTAGAGTTCGGTTTGTAAGTATAGTTTCCAAGTGCTGAATTGAGGTTAACTACTATGCTGGTGTTGGTAATTCCAGATCTTTTGGAGAACTTTGAGCTATGTTGTGATACTTCAAGGATGAGTCTAGGGTGTGTCAGATGCAATATAGGAGAGTTGTTTCCTATGCATCTAGGCATTTGAGGCCTCTTAAGGAGAATGACCTTACTCAAGATTTGGAGTTAGCGACAGTGGTGTTTACCCTAAAAGTTTGGAGACATTTCTTATATGGAGTTAAAGTATCATCTGGGTAAGGCCAATGTGGTGGTTGATGCACTAGTAGGAAATCCATACACGTGTCCCATATGATGATCCAGGAGAGTGAACTTCTTGGGAGTTTTAGGGATATAAGCCTTTTAGTAACTGTGTTTCCACATAGTCTTAGTGTGAGTCAAGTGGATATGGTGGGTGACTTGAGAACTCAAATCCTAGAAGTTGAAAAGGAATATAAGACTCTTAGGGATATATGTGATCAGATCTTTTAGGGGAACCTAAAGGGTTTGATATAGACGGATGATGGGAATGAGGAATTTATTTCTACAATCCACTATCCACAAGATGAAGAAGAAGATGGGGAAAGTGTTTCTACATCTAGTTCTTCAGAAGGCGATGAAGATGAGCAAGTTCATATGGGAACCTTTGAGCTTGAGTACTGGTGTTTAGAAGGCCACATGGCATTAGACCTTGTGTGGTTGACTGGGACATTATGCTAGGGAGTGTCCACAGAGGTAGGGAGTTAAGCCCAATCCAAGGCCGCAAGCTTCAGGAAGGGTGTATACTCTAGTCAGAATAGCGGAGGCTTTATCTTCCTACCCTATGCAAGGTATCCTTTTTTATATACCATATGTTGGAAACTTATTAGGATATTTTTGTAGGTTTTAGGCTAGTTGTGTTGTTAGCTTGTGTTTAAAATCAGTGAGGTATCACTAAGGAAAGATATAATCCTTTTGAGTGTGATATTGTTTCTAATATGTGGTAATCTGAATTTTGGGGACAAAATTCTTAAAATGGAGGGGAGAAATGTAACACCTTGGAAAACATGTTAGACTTGTATATGGATACAGAGGTAGTCTAATACCTGGTTAACATGTCTGCTTAATTTTGTAACTTTTTGAGTATGTTTAATCACTTTGCTATAACACTATTTGTGAGAAATAGCTGTTATTAGCCCCAGAAATAGCTTAAACTGCTCAATTAGTGGAAATAAATGTGGAGACTTTATTTCTAAGTCACAAATGTATGAACTGTACTATAGTTAAAATTTAAGGATAATCAGAGTTAGTTTGATATTTTTAAGCATACTGGGTGCGTCTTCTAATACCAAATTGACTAGTCACAGATATAAAAAAATGTGATAATGTAACAACGAGATATTTTATAAATCTTAGGATTTATTTTATATCTGTTGGAAGTTAGGAACCTGGATTCGTTGGAATCTAAGTGTTCTTAGCAGATCAAGATTTCTGGTACCCTTTAGTGATGGCTATAAGAAGCCAATTTTGACTTCTTCTTTTCATTTCTCTAATGGTAGCCAAGAACAAAAATAGAAAAGAAGGAAAAAGAAAACGTGAAGGGAGAAGGAGAAAGGAGGAGGAAAAGCTAGAGGTCCAAGGATCAAGTTTGAAGGAAGATCCAAAAGTAAGATCAAGGCTTCAAGATCTTCATATCAGCTACAACAGGTAGAGGTTCTTGAGCTTAAACTCTCATTTCTACTCATTTTTTATATTAGGCTTATTTGGGATCTGATATACCAAAATGAATTTTTGTGGTGTTTTAAGTGATTTTCTTACTTGGATAAGTTTTAAATGTAGTTTATAACTTGTTCATGCTAAAAGTTTGGATTAGAAATTGAAAACTCTCTACTTGGTCCTTTAAAGCTCAAAGTGAGGGTTTTAGGGGTTTGGATGAGTGATTTAGTGTTTTGATCCATTTTTTATGAAATCTATTAGTGTTTTATGTTTCCCTCATGTTTGTGGATTTGTTTGGGACTTAAAATCACCAAGAAACCAATTTAAAGTGATCAAATTTCGTGTATGGCACTAATAGAATAGCATCACACATCTGTAAAATTCTACAGATTTTGTTCTAGGTGATGAGAGCCTAGGCACCCTGAAGTGAGCGCCAGAACGCCCTCGACCCAGAAGGGTTATGCGTGCTATTGGACAATCAACGCCTAGACGCCTGTGTTAGAGAGCCTAAACGTCCAACATATAGAGAGATTTGAATGATGTTCTTGTTTGCGCGCCTAAGACCCGATTTAGAAGCGCCTGAGCGCTAAGGCAGAGCAAATAGTACAATTTAGCATGTATGCTAAATAAATTCCCTACTTGATGGGATCATTTGTACAAGCCTTTTTGGGTGTAAAGAGACACTTTTAGGGATATTTCTTGGAGAGAATTATCAACTTGCATATATGAAAAGTTTGGGGAAAATGCTTAGTCATTCAAGTGTGACAGAATACCTAGGTTAGTGTTCAGAACTTTGGTTAACATGAGGTTGATTTCTAAATCACTTGTGAGGTGATGGTGTGGGGTTCTAGATACAAGACTATTAGTGTTGAGACACAACTAGTGGCAATTCTTAGAAAGAATAATCACTTACTTTATGTGAAGGACTTTGAGATGTAAAGACATGGTATACTAGAAACAACTAGTTTGGGGTTATTTGGTATGATATGCCTATCTATATGCAGAGTTTACTCCTTTAGAGTTAAAGTTGAGTTTAAGATACATAGTTGATGTATGCCCTATTGTTCTTAAAGGTTGAACTTGAGGATATGCTAAAAACATGAGTTGGTTCCTTTATGTGATAGAGTTGAGCCAAGAGGATAGTTCTTCCATTTGGTTAGGGTGAACCTTGTGATAGGATTTGGGAAACCCTAGGCATCCTTTGAGAAGTAGAATACCATAGGTCAATACCTATAACCTTAGCAACAGGAGGTTACCTTATGATTCACTTGTGAAGTAATGAGGTGAGGTACTGGGTGTTGTATGCTAAGTGTGCTTAGCTAGTAGTATTTGTTGTTATATATGAGTTACTTCTTGTGAAGATGGTAGAACTAGAGATACATAGATGACATTTCTTCCTTTGTGAAATAAGGTTTGAACTATAGGAAGGACTAGAAACATGACCTTGCGCCTTATGTGATAAGGGAGCATGGTTGTGAAGTTTGCTAGTTTTCCTTAATCACTTGGTTAGGAAGAACCTAGTGATAATTGTTTGTATTTGCAAAATATGTTGCATATTTACTTTTTAAACTTGCTGTATGTTATTTTCCTACATATTGTAACCTCACATGGTGTGCACAACCATATGACCTGAGAATCAGGTGTAAACTTAGGTTCTCGTAGCGGGTAATGCTATTATGGTTAATTTTATCGGTGTATGGGGTTGGTAGTAGTACTCTTACTTTCGTGAGGGGAATGAGTCCACACATCACCAAATTGTGTGAGGGCTTTTATTCCTATCCTACTCTATATATACAAGGGAACACGGTTCCTAGGAAATAAACAAGTAGCATATGTTTTTCTAAAACCTAAAATCTGCATTAACATTGAGTCATCATATTATTAGGATCTTGTGTGAGCATAATCATACATCATATCATAAAGCATTGCATTTGTTGACCGCTGTATGGGCAGTTGTCTTGCTTGTTTATTGGTTTCTTGTTGATGATATCTTACGATTGTATGGGCGGTTGTTTGATATCATTGATTGTTCGGTATTAGTGTGAGATAGGATTTTAGATTGTCTTGTGAATGTTACATAGTGTATGTATACGTTCTGATAGTATTGAGCAATGACTCATTTATCTGTTGCAGGCTTAATCTTATATTTGTTGTATTGTTTGTTCATTGTGATGAATGAACACTAGTTTTGGAATGCTTATACTGAAAAATTATGATTTCTCACCCGTTGTGTTTCTATGTAAATCTAGGTACACATAAAGGGAAGTAGAAGAAGCAGAAGAATTAACGTAGTTTATTTTATTTTCTTGTAATAAATATGTTGTATATTTATTTCCTTGAGGTGGTAAAAATTATGTATTACAATATGCCTTCGAGAGGCTAATGGTGTATATATATAGCTTTTTGTTGTCCAGACTCTCTATAATTATTTATGTGAATGAATGTTATAGGTTTGTTTGACATTAAAGGTTAGAAGTGGCATAGCTAGTACTATGTGCCTTATATATAATAGATATATCAGGTTCTCAGTATTAGGATGTTACAATGAGGATTTAGAAAGGCTTGAAGAACCTCTGCTCATTTGATACGACATAAAGTTATTCTTTTCATCTTCTCTTCATTTCTATGATGAATTTGTTGTTCTCTCTTGGGTTTATTTCTTTTGTAACTATGATGTTCTAATTCTCTTTTCTAGGGTCTAATGAATCTTATTGTGTAATTTGAATTTATTGTAATCCTTCCTACAATTGTGATAATTTTGATAATCATATATTTGATACATTAATAAACTCTCATTTTTAGTCATTTACACTCTCTATGTACTTAATTGATTGAGTTTGATTATGTTTTGTAAGTTTGGACTCAAATTGGACTTAATTGAATTTTTTAGCATGATTTACGTCTTACACTATTTCTGAATTTGGGCCATATCTTGGGCTGTAGGCGGTCTTTTGAGGTTATTATGGTGGCATTTGAACGATAAGAGAGATATTTACAACTTTCATGAAGACTTCAAAGGCCTAATCATACAATTGGATAACACAAATTAGAGTTGAAACAAGAACTAGAGTGCTGATCCTGACAGCTTGACCTATGTATATTGTTCATGACATAGTTCGGGTTATAAGTTGTCAAATAGGCTGAAATGTTTACAGTTGATAGTTAAGACCCAAATCTACAACTTTCATGTTGAACACAAAACCTATATCGGACTCTTTGGAGGTCATATTGGCTTGGAAGTTATAATATAGAAGTTGTCACTGAGCCTGAGCAGTATGTAATAATTTTGCCATATCTCGGGATATAGGTGGCCAAATGACGTGATTCTAGAGGCATTTGAAATATAATATCCAGGCCTACAACTTTCATGGAGACCACTTGTGAAAAAATGACGACTGCAATGACTTCAGAACTAAATGATTTTAGAGACAAAGAATCTCCATAATTTTCCACTCATCAAAAGTCATTTGGCATTTTTCACTCATTTTCCACTCATCCACCCACTCATGACTCAGGCCCCTTATCATTTTGTATCCCTAATCCTCTATAAAAGGGAGCCTTGGCTAATCATTTGAGGGGCTTAGGTGTTAGATACCAAATTCATGCCATTTTGTTGTTTGATTATCTTGTTGTAATTTTCTTTTGTTCTAAATTGAAGTTATATACTTCTTCTTCTTCTTCTTCTTCTCTCTTCCTTTCTTCTTGTCTATGAGTAACTAAGTTTCATTTTGCTTGGGTGAAAGAGTGAAGCTCTTGGTAATGAAATAAGGTTAGATTAATTTCTCTCTTATCCTTAAATGATATATTTTCAAGTGGTCATTATACGTATTGTATTTTGTTTCCAATCAATTTAGAAACCCTCCTTGTAAAGTGGAATCCTTGATTTGTTGTAGACAAGAGTGGCACAATGAATGCTTGAACCCATTTACAAGTGGTGGTATTAGAAACTCTCCTTGTAAAGTGGAGATCTTGATTTGTTGTAGATAAGATTTTGGCTCAATGAATGCTTGATCCCATTTATGAGTGGTGGTATGATTAAAGGAATCATAATATAATTACGTATATAATTTTTAATGAACTTTGAACGTTGTATTTTCTGATTGGAACCTCCATTATATGTGAATTCTCATTGAGTTATAAAAGAATTAATATTGTCCTTAATTTATTTACCAAGAGTGGATCTCATAGCCCAAGCAATTCCTTTTTATTTGTGACCAAGTTTTATCACCTTTATTGTTGTAACAAAATATTTTCCTTACGTCAAATAATTTTTTCTTCATCAATTCCCTATGGATCGACCTCGGACTCCCGAGAATTTATTACTTGAAATAACCTGCACTTGGGTTTGCAACTTAACTTTTAATACCGCATCAAGTTTTTGGCGCCATTGCCGGGGACTTGATTTGAAGAACAAATTTATGGTGTAAATATTTTGTATATATATTCTACTCTTTTATTTTTTATTTATTTATCTTTTACTTACTAACGTATTAACTTAGTGGGGGAAACTCTCCCTACTCTCTCTCGTAATCTTTTATCACTAATGAAATAATCTTTCTTCTTCTCTTCTCTCTCATTGAGCAAAAAATACTCATGTTGATTCTCTAGTTTTCATATTTTAAATTTACTTTCTACACTTTATTTTCTGCACCTTAATTTCTATACTTTACTTTCTGTATTTTATTTCTAACTTTCTAACTTATTAACCTACTAACTTTTTAATTTTCTTGCTTACTAACTTACTAACTATCTAACTTTTTATTTTATCGGCTATCTAACATTTTACTTTATCTACTTTTAACATTTTAATTTACTTGCTTCTAATATTTTAATTTATTTGCATACTAACTTTTTAATTTTTCTACTTATTAACTTATTTGGTGGCTAGTTTATACCACACCTTTGTTAATATTTATTTACTAAGTATTAATATATATTTGGTGGTTGGTTTATACCACACCCTTGTTAATATATATTTGGTGGCTGGTTTATACCACATCTTTGTTAATATTTAATGGGCGGTTTATACTACTAGCTTGTACATTTTATTTTATATTTTAAGTTACTTGTTTATGCTTAATTGGTATCGTGATTTAAATTTTGATCGTTTAGTTAAAGTTAATCCTAGTACTTTATATATTGATATGTCTGAATCACAACCATACACATCAAACACATTGGCTGAAAATGAAAGTATGTATGATGAACATGAAAATCAACCGTTGCGAACCATGCGTGAGTATTTGCAACCATCTCGAAATTCTAGTCCATCATGTTTTATCTTTCCACTTAATGCTAACAATTTTAGATTCAAGCTAGGTATGATTTCTTTACTTCTTAATTTCCATGGTTTAGAATTTAAAAGCCCATATTTACATCTAAAAGAATTTGAGGAAGTATGTACCACTTTTTATGATCAAACTTGCACTGAAGAGGTTGTTAAGCTTAAATTATTTCCTTTTTCTTTGAAAGATAAAGCAAAAACTTAGTTTAACACTTTGAAACCAAGATCAATTGGCACATAGCAAGAAATATAAGGTGAGTTTTTAAAGAAATTTTTTCCAACATATAAAACCAATGCTTTGAAAAGACAAATCCAAAATTTTTCTCAAAATTCAAATGAAGTATATTTTCAAAGTTGGGATCGTTTTAAAGATTTGTTGAATTCTTGCTTACATCATGATTTTGAAAAATGGCGCACTATAAGCTTCTTTTATGAAGGGTTAACACCTGAAACTAAATAATTTGTGGAAACAATGTGCAATGGTGAATTTCTTGATAAAAAACTTGATGAAACTTTAAACTATTTAAATCAATTAGCTGAACATTCTCAATCTTAGCATGGTACTAATCCTTCTGAAAATTCAATTAGTTCCAACCTTGCAAATGCTAGTAAAGAAAAATATCACTTTAGTCAAGAAGTAGATCTAAATGCAAGGTTTGCCAGTTTGGCTAGAAAGGTTGAAGCTATGGAATCATGGAAAGTAAAAGAAATCAAATCTGTGTAAAATGAAGAAATTTGTAGCATTTGTGATGAATTGGGACACTTAACAAATGAATGTCCAAAAATTCCTATTCTTAAAGAAGTTGTGCGTGAGCAAGTAAATGCAATGAACAATTTTAAAAAGCCATTCACTTCTTTTTTTTTCAAATACATTTAATCTAGGATGGAGAAATCACCTGAACTTCAGATGGAGGACTAACAATCAGGCACAATTCATGCAACCACCACCTCCTCAAGTATAGCAAGATTCAAAAAATTCTCAAGGATATGCACCTTATGTCCCACCATATAGGAAAAACCTTGAGGGAACATTGCATGCATTCATGGAAAAGTAAAAGGCGATTAATAACCAAAACACTCAAGCCATGATTGACATAAAAGACACTCTTGCTAAACTTTCTTCTGCACTTGCCATTCACGAGAAAGGAAAATTTCCCTCTCAACCTCAACCAAATCCCAAGAGTCAGTGTAGCCTAAATGAGGGTAGTTCAGAAAGCCAACAAATAGATCAAGTCAAGTCAGTGATAGCTCTTAGAAGTGGAAAGGTTGTTGAAAAACAAATTCCTGAACTTTGTGAAAAAAATGATGAGTCAAGTCCCAAAGATGAGGAAGGAGTTGATAAGCCACCTAGCCAAAAGGAGACCAAATCCTCGCCTTCACCCCCATATCCTCAAGCATTAAACAATTCAAGTAAAGTGAACCATAAGAGTGACTTTTTTAAAATTTTTAAACAAGTGAAAGTCAATATTCCTCTATTAGATGCTATCAAATAGATTCCTTGTTATGCCAAATTTTTGAAAGACTTGTGCACTATTAAAAGAAAACATAATATGGAAAAGAATGCCTTTTTGACTGAACAGGTAAGTTCCATTATTCAATAATCGTTAAAATATAAAGACCTTAGTTGTGCTACAGTTTCATGCATTATTGGTGAACATAAAATTGAATGAGCTTTACTTGATATTGGTGCTAGTGTTAATTTGCTTCCATATTCAGTTTATCAGCAACTCAACCTGGGTGAGTTAAAACCAACTTCTGTAACTCTTCTACTTATCAATAGATTAATCAAAATTCCAAAAGAAATAGTGGAAGATGTGTTAGTTCAAGTTGAAAAATTCATATATCCTGTGGATTTTATTATCTTGGAAACTGAACCTATGAAAAATAGTAGCAAGCCAATTCTTGTTATTTTAGGTCACCCATTTTTAGCAACATCTAATGCTTTGATAAATTACAGAAATGGAGTGGTGAAACTAGCTTTTGGAAATATGACACTGGAGCTTAATGTTTTCAACATATGCAAGCAACCACAAGAAGTTTATGATGAAAAGGAAGAAGTTGAAGGGATTGAGGCCATTATAGATGATCATATTTAAACCAGGAGTTTTTCTGAGCCATTAGAAATTTGTTTAATTAATTCATTTGATTCAACTATACAATTAGATGATGATGTTTCTGAAATATGTTTTTTGCTTGACTGTACACAGGAAATGGAATACAAAGGAAGGAAGTCAAGATTCGAAGAGCTAAAACTCATGAATGATGACACCCATGAAGAAGTAACCACATTGGAACTAAAGTCATTACCTGCTGGGTTGAAGTACACATTTTTGGGAGAAGAACAAAGCTTTCCAGTGGTAATTTCCTTATCCCTGACCAAAGAACAAGAAGGTATGCTGATAGAAATACTTAAAAAGCATAACAGTGTAATTGGATGGACAATAAAGGACATAAACGGTATTAATCTATTAATTTGTACACATAGAATACATTTAGAGGATAATGTTAAAACATCTCAATAACCTCAAAGAAGATTAAATCCACATATGAAAGAGGTAGTTAGAACTGAAGTTCTTAAATTACTTGATGTTGGAATTATCTATCCTATCTCTGATAGCCAGTGGGTAAGCCCTACACAAGTTATGCCTAAGAAATCTGGAATAACAGTGGTTGAAAATGAAAAAAGAGAATTAATACCTACCCAAGTCTCATCTAGTTGGCGTATGTGTATTGATTTCAGAAAATTAAATGCAGCTACTAGGAAAGATCATTTTCCCTTGCCATTTCTTGATTAAATTTTGGAAAGAGTAGCAAGACATCCCTATTATTATTTTCTTGATGGTTATTTAGGGTATAGTCAAATACTAATTACATTGGAGGATCAAGAAAAGACCACTTTTACTTGCCCTTTTTTTGCACTTTTGCATATAGAAGAATGCCTTTTGGTCTTTGTAATGCTTCGGCAACTTTTCAAAGATGCATGTTAAGTATTTTCAGTGACATGATTGAGCATTATTTAGAGGTTTTCACAGATGACCTAACAGTTTTTGGAAAAAAAATTTAAATTATCTTGATAATTTGGAAAAAGTTCTTAAAAGATGTGAAGAAAAAGTATTTGTGTTAAATTGGGGAAAATGTCATTACATGGTTACCTCAAGAATAGTGTTAGGTCATGTGATATATTCTAAAGGAATTGAAATTGATAAGATCAAAGTTGAATGAATTGCTCATTTGCCTTCCCCAAAAATAGTCAGAGAAGTTCATTCCTTTTTAGGACATGCAAGATTTTACAGAAGATTCGTAAATGACTTTAATGCCATATCTAAACCATTATGTAATCTTCTAACAAAAGACGCACCATTTGATTGAACCCAAGATTGTCAGAAATCTTTTAAAAAAATTAATCGGTCTTTTGACATCTGCTCCTATCATGTAATCTCCTAACTGGTCTTTGCCTTTTGAGTTGATGTGTGATGTTAGTGATTTTTCTATTAATGCTATTTTAGGACAGAGAAATGAAGGTAGGCCTCATGTAATTTATTACGCAAGTCAAACTTTAAATAGTGCACAAATGAATTACACCACTACTGAAAAAGAACTACTTGCTGTAATTTTTGTATTGGACAAATTTCGAGCTTGTTTAATTGGTTCTTCCACTATTGTTTTCACTGATCATGCTATTATTAGATATTTAATGTCTAAGCAGGATGCCAAATCTAGGTTGATATGGTGGATCTTGTTGCTTCAAGAATTCAACATCACAATAAAAGACAAGAAAGGAGCCGAAAATGTTGTTACAGATCATTTGTCTAGACTTACAACAGGCTCATTTTTTAATAGCACACTTATCAATGATTCTTTTCTCGATGAATTTTTATTTTTTGTCAATTCTATGCATTGGTTTGCTAACATTATCAATTTTCTTGTAATAGGTAAGATGCCGCCTCAATGTACGCACCAAGATAGAAAAAAGTTTTTGATTGAGGTGAAAATTTTCTATTGGGATGACCTATATTTGTTCAAATATTGTCTTGATCAAATCTTTCAGAGATGTATACCCGACAATGAGGTAAGTAGTGTCATTAAATTTTATCATTCAGAAGCATGTGGAGGTCATTTTTCTTCAAAGAAAATAGCTGTAAAAATCTTGCAGTGTGAATTTTATTAGCCCACATTTTTTAAGGACAGCTATATTTTTTGCAAAACTTATGAAAGTTGTCAGAAATTAGGTCCATTTCTAAAAGAGACATGATGCCTTTGAACCCTATCATTATCATTGAAATTTTTGATTATTGGAGAATTGATTTCATGGGTCTATTTCCATCATCATTTGAATTCGTGTATATTTTGTTTGCAGTTAATTATGTCTCAAAATGAATTGAGGCGATTCTATGTCGACACAATGATCACAAAACTGTTCTTAAATTTTTAAAAGAAAATATTTTGAGTCGATTTGGAATCCTTCGAGCTATCATCAGTGATGGGGGAAAATATTTTTGTAATAAACCATTTGAATCTTTAATAAAGAAATATGGCATCACACACAAAATTGCTTCCCCTTATCACCCTCAGACAAGTGGACAAGTAGAATTAGCAAAGAGGGATATTAAACAAATTTTAAAAAAAATGGTTAACCCAAATCGTAAAGATTGGTCTTTAAGATTAAATGATGCACTTTGGGCTTACCGTACTGCTTTCAAAACATCTTTAGGCATGTCACCTTATCGGTTAGTCTATGAAAAACCTTGTCACTTACCTGTAGAATTAGAGCATAAAGCATTTTGGGCCATTAAAGCTTTCAACTTAAGTCTTGATGATGCTTCCAAGTTATGCAAATTGCAACTGAATGAACTTGAGGAATTAAGAAATGATGCATATGAAAACTCAAAGATTTATAAAGTTAGAACAAAAGATTTTAATAACAAATCATTTTTAAGAAAAACTTTTGAAATTAGTCAAAAAGTTCTGCTTTATAATTCTCGTTCTCACCTATTCCTTGGAAAATTGAGATCTAGGTGGATTGGTCCTTTTATTGTTAAACATCTGTATCCTCATGGGGCCATAGACATTGAGAACCCTAAGAATGGTAATGTATTTAAGGTCAATGGATAAAGACTCAAACCATTTCTGGAACATCAAGTTATTGAGGTAAGATCTATCTCCCTTTCTAATCCTTGTTATGAGTAGAATTTATTTTAATTTTGTTTCTTTCTTTTTGTAGTTCTTTGTATTCTCGGTTAAGTGTCGGATAACGTTACTTCGTGACTCTCAAGTCGGTTTA